>BSBM01000696.1:5872500-7240000 GCA_027924585.1 Larix kaempferi | reverse complement strand
TTGCATGCAGTCTCATACACCTTGTACGCTCCATGATCGTTCTATTCATCCTTTCTGACACACCATTTTCTTGTGGTGTTCCTGGGACTATCTTCTCTCTACGAATCCCATGGTATGAACAGTAATTATCAAACTCCTTGCCGCAGTACTCACCTCCATTATCAGATCTGAGACACTTCAGTCTTTTTCCTGTCTCATTCTCAACCAAAGCTTTCCACTTCTTAAAAGTAGCAAACACATCAGATTTCTGTCTAATGCAATAAACCCAAGTTTTTCTAGTTGCATCATCAATAAATGTAACATAATAATGAGAGCCACCAAGAGATTGTACCTGATCCGGTCCCCATACATCTGTATGCACAACCTCTAATTTTTCATTCTTCTTCTGTTTCCCAACCCTAAGAAATTTGACTCTCTTCTGTTTTCCATAAACACAGTTTTCACAGAATTCCAAACTTACCTGCTTCAAATCCGGCAGCAACTTCCTTGAGTGGAGAATCTGCATCCCCTTCTCATTCATGTGGCCAAGCCTATGATGCCACAATGTTGTATCTGTTTCTGTGGATGCTAAAGAGATAAAATGGTCAGTATTATGAGGACATAAATACAATGTACCTACTCTGTCTCCTTTTTCTGTCACCATTGATCCTTTAGTGATCTTCCACCACTTTTCTCCTAATGTAGATAGACAGCCGCCATCTCCCAACTGCTCTGTTGAGATTAGATTTCTTTTCATAGCAGGAATATGCCTAACTTCTTTCAACAACCAATCAGTTCCATTCTTAACTTTTATCCATACCTTACCCATTCCAACAATTTTACATGGCTCATCATCACCCAATAAAACATGTCCAAAGTTGCCAGGAACATACTCATGAAAGTATTTCCTATGGGGTGTAGCATGACATGAAGATCCTGAATCTACTACCCAATAATCACTAGTATTATCTAATGCAAGAATCAAAGCATCTTGTAACACATCACCTGGTACATTTGCTTCCTGGGTAGTTTCCTTTTGTGCATCTCCTTTCTTCTTTAGAGATTTGCAGTCTTTCTTCAGATGTCCTTTCTTTCCACAGTTCCAGCACTCTATCTTTCCCAGTCTGGACTTGGATCTTCCCGTTTTAGACTTTCCACGATTACCTTGGCTCTTTCCTCTCTCCTTTTGTCTTCCCCTGCTCTCCATGGTCAACGCACTACCTGATGTCTCACATGTGCTTTTTCTTCGCATTTCCTCGCTAAGAATAACACCAATAACATCATCAAATTTCAAGGTGTTTGAACCAGAGACGGAGTTACTTACAGCCATGACCAAGCTATTCCAGCTTTCTGGAAATGAACACAAGATTAGAAGAGCCCTAACCTCATCATCAAATTTCACACTTACAGAACTTAGCTGATTTGTAACCGTATTAAACTCATTTAAATGATCAGTAACAGATCCACCTTCAGACATCTTCATATTAAATAAACGCTTCATTAGAAATACCTTGTTGGAGGCCGAGGGTTTTTCATACAGCTTACCCAATGCGCTCATCAAACTCTCTATTGTCATTTCTTTTGAGATATTGAAAGCCACCGACGAAGCCAGGTTCAACCATATTGTTCCCAGAGCCTTTCTGTCAAGAACCTCCCATTCTTCATCCTTCATAGCCGTCGGCTGCTTTGCTTTTCCTCCCAATGGTAGGAATAGATCCTTCTGGTACAGATAGTCCTCCATTTGCATCTTCCATAACCCAAAGTTTTGGCCGTTAAACTTCTAGACCTTAAACTTTCCTTCTTCTACCATTGCTCCCACTCGAACTAGAAACCCTAGCTTCCTGCGGGTTTAACTGCCAAATAGACCTTTGGCTCTGATACCAATTGTTAGAAAAACAGGATCGCAGAGCAATAACAATAAACATAAATGCAAATACAATCACACATACACATTAGAAGAAAGACATAGATATATCGTGGTTCACCCAACTTGGGCTACATCCACACTGAATTTGCCAGTCCTTATTATTATTACCGTCCAACAAGGTGAAGGGATACAACCTGCAGCACAACCGCTGCACTTCCTCTTCTCTGTTTCATAGTCTCTCTCCTGATCTTAGAGATCTTTACAATGCATAAAATCTAATACATCCTCCTCCCTAACCATATTACAATTTCTTTATTTTATAAGGGAAATACAATGGGAAAATACCACGGGATACCCAAAACCATGGGCCCGCAAAACAGCTGGCGAAAACAGCCCCAAAAATTTTCTTCGGGGGCACTGCCCCTGGACCCCCCAGCCAGGGGGGATGATCCCCCCTGGAACCCCATGGGGGGGTGATGCCCCCCCACAGCCCCCCGCTAGGGTGACTGTACAGTCCACCTACATATCATATAAAACTGGGGTACAAACACGGCTGATACAATATCATCTATGAGACTAGAAGATCTGGCTCCACAACCAACAAATTCTACTAACCAAGGAGAGATATTACAAGTTTGATGAGACTAAAAATATTGAAATAACACCCTTATATATAGGGGTGAATCCAAGGCTACACATTTCCCAAGGAGAGAGAGGCCTTTTGAGGTAATACGTAGGCAATCAATTCTATATATGAGCATAGTGAGAGGAGGAAGGACATTTCCAAGTATGCTGAGAAGCATTGATGTGTGAACACTTGAAGAGTGTTACACAAATTTTGTGAAAAGTTCTATGAGTGAACTGAGTTGGATATTTTGACAAGAGTTCTGTGACTGAACTGAGATAGACACATAGTGTCGAGTATGGTTAGTGGGATTGTGAATTGGTAGATAAGTGTTTTCATCCTTATGGAGTCATAGTGCATGCTTGGGGGTGACTTGAGCAAGTAAGTTTTGGCTACTCAAAGTCTATGAATGGGGTATGTGGCCATGCCAATTGCTGTCCACAACTGTTGCAGACCAGCTAAGTATTGTCACTATTTGTTTCATATTTATTATCTGTAAATGTTTATCTATTTGTTATAGGTCAAATCTGCACTTCTCCGTCCCGTGATCACCTTGCCTTATAGATCACACAAAAGGACACAAAGGATTGAAGAGCATGATTTCCTTAGATGACTTGTTGCCAGAAGTACACTTCTTACCTGAGAATTTAACAGTTTATTCTGATTTTTCCACATGTACGCTCCTCTCTGTACACAAGACCTACGTACTGTACCCTACTCTCCTCAAGGGAAACCAGTGTACACCTCCAAAAAGTTGTAAACGCATGTTGTAAAGCATAAAAGTTGCTTCCTGTACGCTACTCTTGTTGTATGAAACCCGCATACATCTTAAGATTAAATCAAAAAATATATTAATTTGATGAATTGGGATTAGTTGAAGTTGGTTCTACAACTTCCCCAACCTCCCAATCCAACCACCTCTCAATCTAAACTGCCTACCTTGTCCCATAAATACAAGGAGGATCCATGAGAGGGGTTACTTAGAACTCACAATAGCCATAAATTCTTGAGAGAAGGCTTGAAGTATTGTTACGTTGGAGGAAAGTTCCAAGTCAGAGTGAAGAGCAGGAGCCCAGGATCCAATTGCAAAAACATCTCTACACGTCAGGTACATTGTACTAATTTCATGTTTCTTTGACAATAAAAAGGTCGAAACATCCTTCCTGTTCCAAATATGATATCTATTGGATTGCATGTCTATTTGGTTTAATTATTGATTATAGTTGATGTTAGATTAATTTCTAATTTCAGCATATGTTATATGGTCAAGATACGCTGAGGAAGGTATCTCTTGTATTGCAGGTTCGTCAAGCAGAAGCTCGAGCAGGAGATCAAGTGAAGGACCAAGTTAAAGCTAGGATCAAACATCGAAAAGAGGTATGTCCTTCGATCCCAATCTATTTCTTTGCAGTAACCATATGCAGTATAATCAATGTGTTTACCTATCAACCCCGCCCAATTGGTAGTGTCCATCTCCAGGGTAGAAATCTCAAACAATAGACCGACGACTCCACTGGGGAGTAACCGCTTGGTTGTTCTGCTCTAGGAGACGTAATTTTGGTTTTCTTCCAACCCATTTTTTAGTTTATGATTGTCTGAGAGGCCCTGTAGGTCTGTGTTATCTTTCCTGTCTGCTTGATTCAACTCTGTGTTTGGTTTGCAAAGCCTGGTTATGCCCTTTTGAGGCATGTACGTTGGTCTCCCCTACACACAGTAGCATTTTATGGTTGAAGTACGCCCCTCCTTGCATTGAACAGTAGCGTACCTGTCCTGCTGTACGCTAGTTGTAACACTGCACAGTGGTGTATGTTCCTGTAGTGGCCTGTCTTGCTGTTAGGGTTTGTTTTTTAAGCTTTGGTTGATGTTCCAGCCTGTTGCTTTGCTGTCTTCATTGACCCCTGAGACCTCTTATGCCTTTGTGGAGTCTTGTAAGCCTCTCCATTATCTTTGAGCTTTTTTTTTGCTTGCTTGAGCCCTTGTTAAGTGTCTTTGCCGCTTACGAGCCCTTTCTTGAAGTTCGTGCACTATTCTTTTCGAACATAGCTGCATCTCTTCACCCTAGATGTCGTTGCAGTCTTATAGACCTGCACTTTGATTGTTTGTTATCTGTTGCAACGTTTATCATGCTTTCACTTGGTCTCATCCTTCTTTAGGGTTTGACTGTCAAGTTTGAGTCCTTAAGTTTGCTTCCGAAAGGTTGCTTGGTTTAGTCACTTGCTGATTGTTCTATCAATTTGTTCAAGCAAGTCAAAACCTCTTAGTCTTCTTGTTGTTGATTTCGTGTGTTGTTTAGGTCATTCTTGGTTCACTTGATTACTTTTTGCTTGGATTAGTGTTTCTTAGGGTTTTGATACTTAGGAGAAACCTATTTAGGTTTTCCTTTCCATCACAAGCGTCTCTTTTCCTTGTTTCTTTTCACTTCATTTCCAAGCCTCAAGTTTTTCTTTTGCAAAAACATGGTAAGTCAAGTCTTCATGGAGTCTTTCGATTCGTTTGATTTGAGCCATTTATATGTTTTCCTTGCACACGTTTTATAGTTAGATATTGCTTGCTTTTGTACAAAGTTCTCTTTCTTTTACAGTTATCAGAAAAAGACAAAAAATTGTTCAAATAGCTTAGTAGTAAGGTCTTGCATTATTTCGAGGTAGCTTAGTTTACTTTGAAATATTAAAAATAAAATACAAAAAGATTTTGCTTTGGGATTGCCTAGTTTTTTATTTTTGAAAGAATACAAATGGAAAAGAGAAAAAAAAATTGTGAATTTGAAAGCTTTGCTTTTACACACACTTTACTTTCATAACAAACCATTCCACACACCGCACTACAACCCTTGAGTAACAAGTAGCCCTTAAAAGAAATTATTAATAAAATTTATTAGCAACATTTTTCTTTTTAGGCATACATGACATCAACTAGCTTAGGCTAGAGTTTCGGGCTTAAATCACCTTAAACTGCTCGGAACTGGCTTCATTACTCAAAAATCATAGTACGACTTTCATTTAGGTAAATCCATCTATATCAAATAGTTCTGGGAAACTCTACTTAAACCAGAGCTAAGCACAAGGCCGTGGGAGATTGGAATTGTTGAGGATCCCCTCACTTTCCTTCTGACCATAAACCAGATTCGATTCACGTACAGGGATCCTTTCGGACTTCGGGCTTTGCTACCCTGCCCATGCGTTTCAACTAGGCTGACAACTATCCCCCAGGTTATTTCGTATGGATGGTAGCCTTAGTATCGGACCTTTAGGGCTCTACATGTTAGGATATTCCTATACTCCATCCTAGTCCTTCTAACATTTCTGACATTTTCAGTCCTGCATGCAAAATTAGGGTTTTGCATGCAATTAGGGTTTTGCATGTAATTAGGGTTTGCATGCAATTAGGGTTTGCAGCACCAGCACCTAGCCCTTGCCAAACTAGCCCCAGGAGCTTCTCTCGGATCAGTCTTAGCTCTCCTAGAGCTTAGTGCGCCCTCTTTTCAGTTATTGCATGATAAGGGCGCCTTTCTTCACCTACCAGTCCAGTTTAGTTCAGTTATCTTCAGTTCTTCCTTGATTTAAGGATTAACTGACTCCTAACTGACCTTATCACTCTTTTGGACCTCCAGTGTGACTAGATAGACTGTTTTGACTCCAGTTAGCTCCATGAGCGCCCCCACTGAGTCTCCTTCACTATATCAGTGCTTCCATGTGCCAGTTACACCAACCACACTTAGTTAGACTCAGTTTGACTCCCGGTTGATCACTACTTGTGCATTGATGACTTCACCGATGATGAGATAGACTCCTAGTTTGGCACTGATGACTCTCCACTGATTATGGATCTGTGCATGAAGGACAATTCGAATTACACCTAGTGAATTCGAATCCTCATGCTCAGCATTGTATATTTACCCGGTTACTATTCTGATTAATGTAATGTGTGTAATTATTCTGCCTCTATTGGATCTATGTTCTATTGCTTCTCTCTTCTTCCTAAATTCTTTCATAGTGAGGTTTACATCATCTCTTTGGATCTTATGTGGGCAATTTCACACTACACAGGTAAAGTGGGCGGTTATTCCCACTTCACCTCGGACAGATGTGGAAGGTAACCCTCTGGCAGTAATCCTGGGAAGGCGGTTTGGTGATTCAAGCGCCTACACCTAGTGGACCTCCGGAGGATGCCACGTAACTGACCGTCGACACTCTGTTAGTCTGTTCTGGGCCTTGATCATCCCATACTTGCTTCCGAGAGTATTTTCCATTGTTTGCCTGGTTTGATTACCTAGGAACCTTTTTAGTGGCGTGCTCTTTGTGTCATTTGTTTCTAGTTGGCCTTAGATATTTCTGGCCCGTCAAGTCGAAAAATATGGATAGCATCCCAGTGAGTATCGATCAAGGGACCCCTGTTCAAGGGGCTCCTTGTGACTTTCCATTCATTGGGAACATTGGTACTCCCTTAATGGCTACCTTGAATCTTCTGAGATTCACTATAGGGTTGTCGGTTTGGTTGTTTTCCACTTTGAATGCTTTGCATGCTCCTGATGCTTCTCAAGTAAGCACTTCACATCAAGAGAAGTAGAACCCTATGCTGCTTCGCCAGTAGCATCTTCTCCTCCTCCTTCTACCTCATGTGGTGAAAGTAGTAATACTAGTAACCAGCAATCTAAAAGGAATAGACGAAGGAAGAATAGGAAGAAGATGCCAAAGCAAGGGGGCAGTCACCCAGCCTCTGGAAGTCATGCTGGGGGAACCCACCCAGCCTCTGAAAGTCATGCTGGGGGAACCTACCCAGCCTATGGAGGTCATGCTGGGAGAAAAATTTCAGTCACTGCAAATCATACTGAAAGCATGTCTTCAACCACTATTGCTCATGTTGAGGACACGTCATTGATCACTGTTGGTCATATTAATGACAAGTCACTAGTTCCTGTGAGTCATACTGGAGACACTGAATCAACCACTGCAAGTCATGCTAAAAAAGTTGACATTGTCAACAAACCTAATAAACAGAAGTTTTCATTCCCTTGTAAGTTTTGTGAGGGAGACCACCTTACTCACCGATGCCCTGCTATTCTAGAGGTGCAAAGAGTGTGGTCCATAGTTCAAAAGTCTTCTGCTTCTGAGCAACCAGCCAATGCAAGTCATGCTGGGGGAAAGCTGTCAGCCAATGCTAGTCATGCTGAGAGTATTGTTGTTGTTACAGAGTCTAAGCTTATAGGATGCAAGCCAAAGTTCCCTTGTAAACTTTGCAAGGGAGATCACCTTACTCACCGGTGCCCTGTTATTCCAGAGGTGCGGAGAGTGTGGTCTATGTCTGAAGGATCCTCTGCTCTTGAATTGTCTATAGATTCTCAACAGCTTGATCAACCTTTGGTTGATGAAGTGGTTGAACCAATGCAATCTTTGGTCAACCCCACTCTTCCTTTGGAGAGTGAAGCGATCGAATCGATGCAATCTTCGACTGATCCCATCAGTCCTTCGGAGACTGATGCACCTGTCCCTGATGTCTTCTGCATTACCAGTTCGGATGTTTCTAAAATGGGGGGCACTGCATCTGTGCCGAGTAAACCTCTACCAAGATTTGGGATCATTTCCTTTGATTGGAATAGTCTAACTGGGCCTCGCCTTCCTTCTTCTTCACCTTTCCAAATAAAGGTTGATATCAGCAACCATGTGGTTCACCGATGTATTGTAGATGAAGGAGCCTCTGTCAGTATCTTATCCCCTTATGGTTGGAGAGACTTAGGTTTCCCTAACCTTGTTACAGCTGTTAATTGGTCGTTGACCTTCGATAGAAGACCTAGTGAACCGTTGGGATTCCTCCCTCATGTACCTGTTAATTTGAGTGGAAAAACAGTCTTAGTTGATTTTATGGTTTTAAAGGAGTCTATGGATTTTGATATGATCCTCAGGCGTGATTATGTATATGCTATGTAGGCTGTGGTGTCTATGCTCTTTCGTGTGATGCATTTTCTTCACAATGAAAGCATTGTCACTATCAATCAACTTACATTTGTTGATCCCTCTTATTACCCAACTATAGACCAAGTATGTCCCTAGTCAGTAGGCACTACCATGTCACAATCAAATTATGTGGCATATTGTTCCTTGAGTCCAATTGCTACTGAGAAGAAGCCTCTGAATTCATGCTTACCTTCTCGGGACTGGGTCCCGGCAATTGACCAGGTGATGACTCCATGTGAATGTTTAGACATGCGTTCTATTTGGGATGATATACTTCCATCTGATGAAGTTTTCCTAGAGTCTATAATGTAGTCTGCCATTTCATTTGGACATTGATCCACTTCGAGCATTCTTCCACCCTCAATTTGAGCTCGTTAAAAATAGTAAGGAGGTTATGAGCATTTCTTCCATATTCACTTCGAGCTCGTTAAAAACAGTAAGGAAGTTACGAGCAGTCTTCCACCTTTCCTTCAAGCTCGTTAAAAACAATAAGAAGGCTTCGAGCAGTCTTCTACCTTTCCTTCGAGCTCATTAAAAACAGTAAGGAGGCTTCGAGCATTCTTCCACCCTCACTTCGAGCTCGTTAAAAACAGTAAGGAGGCTACGAGCATTTCTTCCATCTTCACTTCGAGCTCGTTAAAAACAGTAAGGAAGTTACGAGCATTTCTTCCATCTTCACTTCGAGCTCATTAAAAATAGTAAGGAAGTTATGAGCATTTTTCTGTCTCCTTTGAGCTCGTTAAAAACAGTAAGGAGGTCACGAGTTTACTTTTTCGGGATCATTAAAATTTTACGAAAAAGATCGTTATAGAGTTCTTTTACGCTCTTGTTTGACTCTTTAAATATGACAAGATTGCCGAGTATAGTTGTCATTTCAGACTCGTTAAAGGATTTGAAGCGACATCTGCTTAGGTATAAGTTTAACCATTTTCTGGACCTTTGCGGATTATTTACAAAAAAGGAATACTCTAGTCATGCATGGCTAGAAGAGTTCTCCTCTCATTGTTTTATACTTTTTTCGGGGGCGGGGACTAACTCTATGAAAAAGGCCTTTTGGAGCCTCTCTTTAGGGTTTTCAGGCTCTCTAAACATGAAAACACCAAGCAAGCATTCACCTACTTGGGCTCGATGTGAAATCCACGAGAGGGTAAATAGAGGATTGTTTAAGTTTTTCAGACTCTATAAACAAGAAAACACTGGCGAGCATTAACCTACTTGGGCTCGATATTAAAATCCATGAGTAGGTGTATGGAGTTATTGTTTAAGTTTTTCAGACTCCTTAAAATTGAAAACACCGGCGAGCAAGAACAGATCTCGGCTCGATATTAAAATCTAGAGATCAGTACTATAGAGTATTCTTCTATCTCTTCTTTGAACTCTCTAAACAATGAAGAAGGTCCCGAGTCTTCCTCCCATGGGCTCGTTAAAATTTTTACATGGTTGGACCAATTGAGTTTTCTATTTTTCTTGGACTCATTAAATAAACAAGAAGAACATTCTTTTACCAAAAAGAATAAGGGATAAGAAGGGTGTATCACATCTTTTCAGTTTCAAAGGAAGTTAAGTCAGTCATATCCTTGAACACAACACCTACTTGAGTCTTTCATGTCAGTTGGGTTTTAGTTTTTGACCTTAGGGTGAACCTGATCTCTGATTTGTCAACTCGCCCGGTTGGTTATTCTTCCAATCATATGGAGGGTCTGTTATGTCTCCTACATCACAGACTTGTATCATTTTCCCCGTTATGTTGAAAACTGCCTAAGTCACTTTGTGTCGTGCTCACTGTTCAAGGATGCAACCTGTGTCGGTCATTCTGCAATTTACCTTGACTTCATGTTTCGGCCATCCTGGTGTCAGTTTGTTTCATCTTGTTACTCGTCCTACTCCACATCAGCTCATACCTGTGAGTGTTCCTCATGTTGGATGATGGACGATGGATTAATGCCTCCCTTCCAGCGGACTTCTTCCCATCGACCTCAGCTCATTATGCTCTGGGAATGAAGTTTAGATTTTTGGTTGGTACCTTGGGAATTGCAGACATCAGTGGTAATTTCCCTCGCTGTTGAATAAATGGGAATACATCAATGTCTCTTATTCGACAGGTTCCTCAAGTGTTCGACTTCAAGTCCTCTTATTCACACTTGTTGGATCGTACTAGGTACCTTGGACCCCATTATCATTATCGATGGAAGTTCTCGTGTTTGTTAACGGTATACATCTATGACTGGTAATCAAACGCTTCCCGCCATGTTCGACTTCAGCTCATTTATTCACATGGTTAGGGTTTCTACCTTGGGTTGTTTTGGATGAATACCTTGGGACTATGATAGCATCACCATGTTTATGTTATCTCCCAAGCTGCGCAAGATTGAGCCTTACTCATGTTGGCTCTTCATGAGACATAGATCCAGCTTGTTGTTATGGCTATGATCTCTCAGTTGACATGGATCCACGCTTGTATTTTAGTGTCCATGCTCTATATATACATCTCCTAGCTATGCATTGGAGATCATGTTACACATCTATATGATGTCAAGGTTGTAATTGCTTGCTGACCTTGATTGTTGTTTCAGGTGTTTTTTGTGACTTGGTTTTACGGTTTCTTGCTCCTCCTTTGACTTGGACTTATAATGTAATCCGGCCATTGTTTCCCTGTGACCTCACACATTAGGGGGCATCTGTTATAGGTCAAATCTACACTTCTCCGTCCCGTGATCAACTTGCTTTGTAGATCACACAAAAGGACACAAAGGATTGAAGAGCATGATTTCCTTAGATGACTTGTTGCTAGAAGTACACATCTCACCTGAGAATTTAACAGTTTCTTCTGATTTTGCCACATGTACGCCCCTCTCTGTACACAAGACCAATGTATTGTACCCTACTCTCCTCAAGGGCAACCAGCGTACACCTCCAAAAATTATAAACGCATGTTGTAAAGCATAAAAGTTGCTTCCTGTACGCTACTCTTGTTGTATGAAACCCACGTGATGAAATCAAAAAATATATTAATTTGACGAATTGGAATTAGTTGAAGTTGGTTCTGGAACTTCCCCAACCTCCCAATCCAACCACCTCTCAATATAAATTGCCTACCTTGTCCCATAAATATAAGGAGGATCCATGAGAGGGGTTACTTAGAACTCACAATAGCCATAAAATCTTGAGAGAAGGCTTGAAGTATTGTTACGCTGGAGGAAAGTTCCAAGTCATAGTGAAGAGCAGGAGCCCAGGATCCTGTTACGGAAACATCTCTACACGTCAAGTACATTGTACTGATTTCCTGTTTCTTTGACAATAAAAAGGTCAAAACACCCTTCCTATCCCAAATATGATATATATTGGATTGCAAGTCTATTTGGTTTAATTCTTGATTATAGTTGATGTTAGATTACTTTGTAATTTCATCATATGTTATATGGTCAAGATACGCTGAGGAAGGTATCTCTTGTATTGCAAGTTCGTCAAGCAGAAGCTCGAGTGGGAGATCAAGTGAAGGACCAAGCAAAAGCTAGGATCAAACATCGAAAAGAGGTATGTACTTTGATCCCAATCTATTTCTTTTGTAGTAACCATATGCAGTATAATCAATGTGTTTACCTATCAACCCTGCCCAGTTGGTAGTGTCCATCTCCTCACTATAGGGTAGAAATCCCGAACAACACTATTTATTTACTAATAGTATTTATTTAATTTATAATTATATTAGTCTCTATTATTCATCAAAGGTATACTATGTATCTACTGTAAATGAGTGTGTGTATCTGAAAGGATTTACAATTAAAGGAAATGCTTATGATTTCAGCTAGTGCTAGTTAGATTTATATGATTACTGTCACTATTTTCTATCAATGTTATGATTAGATAGTATCTAGGGTTAGTAAGAAAGACATCACATTTCTTCATTTATCTTTGTTAAATTTATCAGTATTTGGCTATGATGTTGTTGTAGCTATCTCATAGGGTTAATAAAATACATGTTGTAATATGTAACATGCAGTAAAATCTATTCCACCTATCTATGATCATATACAACATATATACTTAGTTAATCACATAACATAATATATAGGTTAAGCAGGAATTAATCAAACAGTAACTAGATAATATAGACATTTTAACTCTGTTCCTATATATATACATTCTAATACTATGTGCATAATCAAATCTATTGTAAGAAAAATATAGAAGTAAATAATACCATTACATTCATTTGTATCCTTGTCTAAGTAACCATAGGCAACTATACTTATATATACATAATCAAAGATGAATGTTTAAGTCAAACATAGTATATAAGAACTAAAACAAGTATATAACTCTAATAAGTTAATATCACAGGCCAAATGAAGTACTCCTTTAAATATCAAGCCAATTATCATACTAGCCACTGGGAAAGACTCTTTAACAAATAAAAACTATGCAAATATTCTGCAAGTGTACAAGAGGAACATTCTTAAATATAACCATAAACCATTGGCTCATACGAGCCTTTGTACATGACCTAATAACATCCAAACAACTACATATATAGAAAAACAAGTATTTTTTTTTTAATTTTTTTTAAACCATGGGAACCTCTCCAAACCGCCTAGCGAGCGCCATCACTGAACCACCTGGATATCAAACCCACGAGCCGGGGCCAGCCTAAATGTTGAACAGGGCTTCCAACGAGAGTACAACCACCATCGCAGTCGTACGAGCTTTTTCTGGGGTGCAGTTTTCTGAAGGAGCTTACGCCCGCCGCACCTACCCCGCAGGAATCGAAACTGGACTTTTGTCGAGACATATAGCAAAACAAGTATATGACAAATCATCGAGTGAAACCAGAATACGAATGAGTTAACAAGAGGAAGCATAAGTTTAGAACTACAAGGGTTTAGTTAGAGACAAACCCTAAAGATAGAAAATATATCAGATATTAAACAATGCAAGAAGTGTAGCCACATAGATATAGGAAGTCTCGGCAAGGTTCAAACCCATAGATTGAAAACAAGCCATAATGTAAATATAAACAAGAACATATGAGATAGGGTTTTTGAGTCATCATGAAATACTTGACTATATGGAGGATGAGAAGTGTTAAGCATAGGTGGCATAGAGCTAAATCATAGTTAATGTAGTAATAGGAGAGGGGAAATTCCACCAAAATCAAAGTCGTGCAGGCTGAAGAGTTAATGTAGTTATATGAGAAAATCTCTATAGGGATAGTAATGTGAGTTTCCATTAATTTATCTACACAGCAATCACCACTATGACCAATATGTGGCCTCGTGCTAGCATAGTGCCATCCAAATCAACTGACCGAACCCTTAGAACATACACCCATGCATTAAAGACTCTGATCTACCCACATAATCATGGATATGAGAAAGCATGGATCCACACAGACTGCCCCCTTAACATATTGCAATATAGTATGTTCACAAGGTTTGAAACTTTAGTTGAATCCAAAGTTGGATTATGGCATCACACATCCCCTTTTGGGTTATAAGTATAAGTTATAATGTACCATGTGATGGGTAATATGTAGGAGTAGTATAAGGTCACAATAAGAGGAACCTAACCCAAGGGCTTAGGGAAGAGCTTGTGTTGGACATGCCCTAGGAACATGGTAAGTGAGGAGCATTTAAAAGGATGATCATAGAGAATGGGGCTTAGGGGCATAGGTTAAGTAGAGTAGCAACCAATTCATGCAAAATCGTGACAAACTTCATAAGTAAGGGAGGGTGTAACTATTAGAGTACAAAATCATGATAAGGAAGTCGGCAAGTCCCAATGTTGTTGAGAACAAAAATAAAATCACACTGATGATAACAATGGAAAGTGAAATTTTAAACTCAAGACCACTTAATGGTGGAGGAGAATTCCCAAAATATTAACTATAAATATAACTAGAATTATTATGAAAGTAACAACAATATGTTAACAACAACAAGCATTTGAACGACATAAGTGCCTAAATAATTTTTTTTTGTTATGAAAATTAGAGACATTATAGTATATCAAATATTTATATGCATAAGTATAATTCACCAGAACATATAAACACCAACAACATCATTCTCTTTTTCCCATACACATGTTAACTTTGTTATATTCATAAACCACCAAGTCGATGTGGCTACATCATCGTGGCATTGCATCCCAAACTTAATGAAGCAAAAACCACATTATTGGAATAAAATCTCCCAAACCTAATGAAGCAAAAACCACACTATTTGGAATAAAATCTCTCTCTCTAAACCACACTTTATATAAAATATGCATACACATTATCTACGACTACAATAATATTAATCCGAACTTATTCACATAGATTATTATCATAGCATAATATTATTCACTATATTAATTTCACAATGATTCTATTATGTAATTTGTCCAAACTTATAAAACCAGCTTACAACATTACATAGAAAAATATACTTAGAATCATAAATGGATTTAACCTAGCCCTAACATGCTCCTGCAATTTCGATAGAAAGCAAGCTCTCCCTAAGCCATGCAATCCACGTGTACGGGATTTCCATCGATTAATTATGCTTAAAGAAAGGATATGCATGCTCCCAATGGGATGCCCACGCTTCACAATTTGGCAAGTTAGAAAGGAGGGAAACACTACATTTTACTTAGCCTTTTTCTCCACACAATTAGCAAGCATGATGAGGTGAAAAGCTGCATTAATTCCTTGATGGATTGGGATTTCCCAACTACAATGCTCCAACGGAAGGTTTGAATGAGTACCAATGCTACAATGCCGATGAAGCTTTGTGATGAAGAACAAAGAAATTGGAGGATGAGGTCATTGAAGAATATTTATTGTAGAAAAGACCAAATTTAATGGCAAATCTAGGAAATCATTTTGTCATATGATTTGGAGGATGGGATCGAAGAACCCATATGATATTTTGAATTTTTCATTTAATTGTAAAGACCATGATTTAATAAGAGGGGTACGTGGAGCCTAGGGAATTTTCTAGTGGAGGTAGTGGAATAATTCTCTATAAGAAAGGGAATAGCTATGATGTGCATATTATAAACTTAAAATTTTATGAGTTAATAATTTGATAGAGGAATTGAGATACCTCTATCTCTTGCTTTAGCATTTTTTGTGTTTGGTTTTCCATTTTCATTTTCATTGTGTGAATTCTGATTTGTATGGCTTGTGCTATCGAGTTTCCCTGCATCAGTTGGTTCTAGAGTGGGCGTGTCCTATAAGTGAACAATTCTAGTTAGAGGAGAGAGCTGGGAAGAATTGTTATTGAGAGGTTATAGTTGTAGTGGATAAATTACTAGGTAGAACTTAAAGTGAAGAAATTATCTCTCACCGAGGAACATGTGTCCGAGGAAGGGGAAAAAGAGTGCATGTGGATGAAGGTAGATTGGATGAGATAGCCCAAATATTGAGAGCTATACAAGTGACATTAGAAGCTATTGAAAATTATCAGAGGAGAGAAGGTGAAGTTGAGGCTCAAGATGTTAGTGATAATGAAGTAGAAGTTGAACATCCCCAAGAATATGGTGAAGTAGATGAAGACCCTGAGGATCAAATTATTAAATCCCTAGTAAATTTGAGAGGGAGACCCAAGATGGAAGTGGATACATATTCTAGAATTTTGGACCTATAAGAGTTGATTGAGTGACTCAGAGATATGGAAAAATTATTTGATGTGGAATAGATTGAGGACCCCAAGATGGTAAAAATAGCTTGCCTTAAGTTAAAAGGTCATGTATCCCTGTGTTGAGACTTTGTTCAGTTAGACAGAATGAAGAAAGGTAAAGCAAAAAATAATACATGAGATAGAATCGTGGATAAAATTAAAGCTAAATTTCTTCCTGATGATTACATATTGAATTTGTACAGGAAATTACAAAATTTGAAACAAAAGGAGATTACTATGAAAGAATACACCAAAGAATTCTACAGGTTGGACACAGTGATGAAGGAGAGGAAGCTATAGAAAGGTATATGAATGGGTTGAAGTATATTATTTAGTATGAATTGGGTGTTATGAGGATTAAGATAGTTGGAGAAGCATATCAGCTACTCCTAAAGGCAAAAGATAATTTATTAAGTAGGAACCCTGGTACTATGGGAAGAGTAATATTTAGAGGAAAAGGAAGAACCACATTTGGTAGAGGAAAGAGTAGTGGGACAAAGAAGGAGGAAGGAAACATCTCTGGTAATGAAACCAAGTATTTTAGAAGAGATAATGAAGCCTATATAAGTAGAGGAAAATTTAGAGGCATGGGAATATGTAGAACTGCCATTTTTTGCTACAAATATTAGACACATGGATGTAAGACATATGAATGTCTTGAAATCCTACATACCACAAGAAAGTGGGAGAGTGGAAAACACGTCGTTAAGGGAGCTGAAGGTACTACCTATTCAACAGCTAGATGTAGCGTTGATGAAGCTCAATTAGAAGTTGGAGGAAACCTAATGACCAAAAGGATGCTACTGAAACCTACTAACCAACAAGAGGAGGAACACGAATAAAGGAAAATGATTTTCAAAACCATGTTCATAATTGGAGGTAAGTGTTGTTCTCTAATTGTAGATGGATGAAGCATAGATAATTTGGTCTCTAGGAGGTTGTATAGAAACTAAAATTGAAATTTAGACCACACCCACTGGCCTATGGGGTCTCATGGTTGAAAAAAGGGCACATATCACACTTTCCCAACAATGTTTGATAAATTTTAAGATTGCAAATTATTATGATAGTGTGATGTATGATGTGTGATGTAGTACCCATGGATGCTTGTCATATGTTGTTTGGAATACACTGGAAATATGATAGGGATATGACTTATGATGGATATAGGATTACCATGCTAGTAAAGAAGGATGGAAAGAAAATTAGGATGTTACCCTTGAAAGAGACTAAAAGTGTAAGCCTAGCACTTGTAACTATTTTGGGAAGAGAATTATGCTATGTTTAGCGAATGAATTAATTAGGGAAGAAAGGAGTGTGAACTGTTGTTTTGCAGTCATACCAAATAGACTTAGTATAGAGGTGCATAAGGAAGATGTTCTTATGGAGGTTGGAAAGATCATGTTGATAGAGTTCAAGGAAATTATCTTGGAGGAGATGTTGAAGGGATTACCACTTGTGAGGAGTATATCCCATCAAATTGATCTTATTCCAGTTTGAGTTTTCCAAACAAGGCACCACATAGGATCGAAGCTATGGATAAGGAGGAGTTGAATCGACAAGTTAAGGAGCTATTGGAAAGAGGACTGATTAGGGAAAGTTTGAGCCTGTGTGTAGTACCAGTTGTACTTGCATCCAAGAAAGGAAGAAAGTGGAGGACGTGCATCAATTCGAGGCCCGTCAATATAATTACAGTGAAGTACAAATTTAAAGAGTGGATACCATCAAATAAGAATATAGGATGTAGATGAGTGGAAAACCGCATTCAAGATGAACGAAGGATTGTATGAATGGATTTTCATTCCATTTGAGATGACAAATGATCCTAGTACTTTTATAAGATTGGTGAATAAGGTTTTGAAGCCATATTTGGGTAAGTTTGTAGTTGTTTATCTTGATGATATTTTGATTTCAACAAGACAAAATAAGAGTATCTTGTGCATCTGAGACAAGTGTTACAACAGTGGAAGCAGGATAAGCTGTTAATAAACCCACATAAGTGTTTGTTTATTAAATAAGAGTTGTTATATTTGGGGTTTGTAATATCTCAAAAAGGATTGAAAATGTACCCTGATAAGGTGAAGGAAATATTAGATTAACCAATACCTCAAAGTGTGATAGAAGTAAGAAGATTCTATGGTTTGGCTAGTTTTTACAGGAAATTTGCAAGAAAATTCAGTGGAATTTGTGTACCAATAACAACTTGTATGAAGAAAGGATAATTCCAATGGAATGCAGATGCTCAAAAATAATTTGAGAGTTGAAGCAGAAGGTAATAGAGAAGTTGGTGTTGGCATTACCTGAGTTTCATAGATTTTTCCAAGTTGACTATGATGTTAGTGGAACAATCATAGGTGCAGTGTTGAGTCAAGAAGGAAAGTCGATTGAATTTTTCAGTGTGAATTTAAATGAATCCAAAAAAAATATTCTCTTTATGACCAAGAATTTTATAAAATTGTACATGCCTTGAAGAAGTGGAGGCATTATTTTTTTCTAAAGAATTGTGTTGTACACAGATCATCAAGCTCAGGTATATTTGAATAGCCAATCGATATTAAATCAGAGACATATGAAGTGGGTATATTTTATGTAGAGTTATAATTTTGTATTGAAACATAGATCGGGAAATTCAAATAGAGTGGCTAATGCATTGAGTAGAATGACTGCATTGTTGTCTACTATGACAATAAAAGAAAAATGTTTGGAGGATATGAAGAATCTATATGAGATAGATCCATATTTTATTGAGGCATGGGAGATAAACAAGGAGTGATGGAGTGGGGATAGAACACCCTTCATGGAGTATTTTTTCCAAGAATGATTCCTTTTCAAGAATAATCAATTGTGTATACCAAGGGAATCAATTCGAGAGAACTTGTTATGAGAATTGCAAAATAGAGGACAGAGTGGACACTTTGGGGTTTCCAAGACCAAAGAATTGGTTGAAGAACAATATTGTTGGCCAACATTGGCTAATGATGTGAAAATATGGGTGGCACATTGTATAATTTTCCAACATGCAAAGGGAAGGGGCAAAAAAACTAGATTGTGCATGCCATTTCCCATACCAGAAGTGCCATGGGAGGACATCAACATGGAATTTGTGTTCGGTTTTCCGAGAACCCAATGAGGTAATGATTCTATAGTGGTGTTATTTTTCAAAGAGGAAGTTAGATTGCATGGATTTCCCATAAGCATTACTTCTGACAGGGATAGTAAATTCATGGGACATTTCTCGAGGACATTATGGAAAAATTTGGATACCATATTATAGTTTAGTTTTGCATACCATCCACATATATATTTCCATACAACGGTTGTGAATAGAAGCCTTGGAACCTATTGAGATGTTTGATAGCAGATAAACCAGGATAATGGGAGAATATCCTGGCACAAGGTGAATTTGCATACAATAATTATGTGAATAGATCGACTGAGAAGAGTCCATTCCTGATTGTGAATGGAATATCACCCAAAGGAGTTTTGTACTTGGCACCATTTCCAACATCAATACAAAAAAGTGCAAATGCAGAGTCATTTCCAGATCACATGAAAGAGAGTCATGATTGGGTTTGAGATCATTTATAAAAGAGCAGAAAAGGTTATAAGCAAAGGGACAACTTGAATAGGAAGGAAAAATTATTTGAAGAATCTTATTTAGTTTTAGAGCACCTAAGGAAAGAAAGATTCGCATGAGGAATGCACACCAAATTAAAGATGAAGAAAATTGGACTTTGCAGTAATTTGAAGAAAATATCCAATAATGCTTATGTACTGGAGTTGCCTAAAGAACTATATATTTTGCTCATATTCAATGTTTCATATTTATATACTAGTATCATAAGGGAACTATAGAAGAAGATGATGTATTCATGGCAAATTGGTGAGAGTAGATGCTAAAACAATGGGAGGCTGAGGTTGAAGAATATTCGGATGAGCCAATAATTGGGTGCACTGGGATTAAAAGGACTAAGGAATACTTAGTCCGTTGGAACGATAAAGTCATTGAGGATGCCACTTGGGTGTCAGAAGATGAATTATAATGAATTAGATCCCTTAACTATTTGGTGAAAAGGGGTTCATGTTATGGTTAACCTTGAATCGAGAATGATTGAAAGGAGGTTTAGGTCTAGCTCATGGTTTTGGGAACATGGTTTCTTGTAGCCCATGGTATTGGCCCAAGGTATTGCATGTAAATAAGCCTTTATAAGGATTGAGGAGGCTCCATTGTAAAGTGGCCCAGAGGTGAGCGGGTGAGATCACTTGGCTGGTTTTGGCCATGCAATGAAGATCATCATTGGTTGGTTTTTCCCCACATGGGGTTTTCCAAGGTAAACCTATGTGTCTTTATAATGGTTGCATGTCTATTTGATTTCTCTTGCAATTTATTATATTTTAATTCTCTTTAAATCCTAATAAGTGGTGTCAAATCTCAGGTGAGCTAGTATGAAGGAAGCCAACGGATACAACATTTGGAAGACCTGTGAATTATTGATTGAGCTATAGGAGGTCTATTAACACCTAAATATCGCACACATGCGACATTTCAATGATTCTTGTAGTAAGGCATCATCAACATAAAGAATGCAGTTCACCAAAGGCATCCTCAAAAAATCCAAAAGGAAACATGAGTTAAAAAATTCCTAGGACCAGTCAAAAGAAGAGGTGGCATGGTTGAACCATTGTTAACTTGTGTTATAGCGCATGTTATCAATTTTGTACTCGCGGGATACTCACACGACTTTTCCTTCGATAATTGTGCTATTGTCAAAACGTTAGGACCACCTACTTCCCACAGTGCAATGAAGGTTCCATCACCTCCAACAATCCAAATTTGGCTCCTCATACACTTGGTGGCTTTAAATATCCCCCTTGGTGTACCTTGGAACTAGTTCATGGAGTGTATGAGTTCATATTTGGGTCTAGTTATTTCTTGGCCACCTCTTGGCCTATAAAAGGAAGCCATTGACATGCATTTTGTAGAGAGAAAGAAGATAAAAATTATGTTGCTGGATTTGTGTTGGAGCTTCCTCATAGCCCACCTCTTCCTACCTTTGTTAGAATTCCCAAGATCCCTTTCCACCTTCCTCCAAGGGGAAAGGGTTTCTCTCCATTGTTTTCTCACCCACTTATCATATAGTTTGGACAAGAACAAATCCCTAATGGATATTGTTGGCTTCCCTTGAATCCCACACCTCCTAGGTGTGGTACAACTTGAGCATTGGGAAATACAAAGTGGTTTTGAAAACATTTGGTTGTTGTTGGAGTTTCCATTCTCCCTGCATTTCCTTTGTTACATTTTGTTCAATTTTCATTATTTTATGTGAATTCCACTAACAATATCTTGCAGGATCATTTGGAGGATGACCACACAACACCAGTGGCTCCAAGTACTGAGGCCTTGCTACATCCTACAAGGACTAGCCTCTTACCAAGTTGCACAATTTTTTCCACAACAATTCTAATGGAGACTCCACTTATTTTTGTTTATTTCTTTTAAACTAGGTTGTTTTATGCTGAGTGATTAATTATGGGTTAATATCATTTGCAGGAGATTAGGTTTACCACCTCCTACTCAATAATCCCCCCCTATAGGACAGACTTAATTTTTACACAGTAGTATGGATACCGGCCTCTCGGACGCACTACACACACGAAAATGCCTTTGATAGTCGCGCTACTCGCATAGGTAAGTAGCTCACGACCCATGTGGAATTCCTTTGTTTGAACTGCGCACCTTGTCTATGTTCTTCACGTGCTATAGTGCATCTATTTTTAATTTTTCCATGCTACCGCACGACAGAGTACTATTTTCCCGTGTTATAGTCATTTGATTTGCTTTTTATTTGCATGCAACAATCTTGCAGCCCCATTGTTTCTCACTAATGAAATCATATTTAGTAAATTTGCAATAACTAATTTATTTTGTAGTAATTAGTCCACATAGACCAATATTAGGGAGTAAAGAGTTCATATCTCTCGAAACTTACCTGGGTAACCAACTTTGAGGCTTTTAATGGGCCTCATTGTTGTCACTAGTATTAAATACCTCTCTTGTTTATGCTCAATTGAAATATTTTTAATGTAGAATCCACTTTTTTCATACAAGCAAGGACCTAAAGACTCTTGTCCCCCTAAGTATGCTCTTCACTTCACACTTCTTGTGAGCTTGGTGAATAAAAAGGTAGGAATTGTGAAATACCTCTCTTACACTCCCTAAGGGAAATTCAAACCCCTTAAAATCAACTTTGTGAATGCCAACCAACTAAAATACTCCATGGGAGGTCACAAAATAACATTTTAGTTAGGTAGGATTGATTTGGATAGGCATCCAGTAATGCCCACCAATCTAGTTTCATTAGTGATATTTTGAAAACACAGCATTGTGGACTTATAGGGTACTTTTAAAATGTTGCTATAAGAAAGTGTTCAAATAAAACCCAGATCAAAACTACATCGTGACCAAGGAGGTGAAAGCTGACGTATAGCTTTCTTTCTCTCCCCTATGAGTCTATCAGCTAGTTATAAGGAGATGATACTATACCATGCAGGACGAACCATTGATAAACACATGACACAAGGTATCTTAGTGACCAAACTTAGGGCATCACCAAGGATCAATTGTGGGTGCAATTGCCTCCTAAAGTTATCTATTTACATTGGGAGGTGTTTACAAGTCTTCTTGATTGGAACATTGGCTCCATTGCTGGTAGAACTAGCTCTTTGTTACCTCCACTAGTCAATTGGTGTGTGGATCCCATTATCACCATTAGTTGTGTTAAATTTTGAGCATTAATTCACAATACTCTTGGATCTTTATTGAGAGAATAACATATACAGTATATCAATGCATAACAATCACAATAAGCATGACAAGCATCACAAGAATCAAAAGCATGAGAGACAAGAGACACAGAGTTTCCGTGGGGAAAACCCTAAGGTGAAAAACCCCACAACTTCCTCAGAGATAGAGAGAGCAATGGCTCAACCAAAGTACAACCAAAATACACTTGAGATAGTCTCCTAGTAGTAGATGATCCTCCTCCTCACTAGTGCGCCACTTTCTGAGTGAGAGAAGTGTGAGTTTCCGAGTGATCAAAATAGAGATCTCCCGATCTCTATTTATACTAACCTGTTTGCCCAGTTACACTATGGGGCCAGCTTGTCTATCTAGATACATCCACAATATAATATATATTACAGGGCCGACCCCACACATGGTGATCTAATAACCCATCGGCAAGTACACACACTTGCGACACTTGTCAATCCACATGACGACACTTCCTTATAGAGGAATAACACATCTCTTGTAAGGGTACAATAAATATATATGAAATACATAGATGAAATACATTCCGAAGTTACATATACATCAACAAGTTGCACTTTTGGGAGGCCCAATTATATTTGAGAGGAAGGACGTTAGGTATTCTTAGGGGATTTACATTTATTTTATTTTTAAATACAAGTTCACTAATTCATAATTAAAAAGAACGCACATGTAGAAACTCTTCCACTAAAACAGACTTTTGCACATATCACTCACTTGTCGCACCATATTGCATCTATTATGGTTGGCATATTTTTGCATTTTTTCAATTGTGTTTAAATTCCACCATCACTCTCATTTGATACAAAATCCTTCACCATTGAGGAACAAAACAAAATACTACAAGGCCTTTCCCCTCTCTCGAGGAGTGTTTTTACACCATCTTCATGTGGTTCACGTGGAAGATACTCTATCTGGGGCCACTTCCAGGCCACATTGATAGGATCATCATGACACAGATGCACCTTGCTCCATTCATATTCTCCTCTAAGAGACAGTAATAATCCTTCCACCTCCTCCACCACCAAAAGAGGCTCCCCTTTGGCTTCTCCTCTCAGAGACCCTTTGGAACCCTTTGATCCCTCCTCTCTCATAGGAGGTCACTCATTGTTTTCAACACCACCTTGGTCTCCCCATAGCATAAACCACACCTATAATGCAATGGCAAGACCAAATCCTCCTACCCTACCTTTCATGGATAGTCTAAATCTCCCAGATTTGGCCAAACTAATCAATGACCCCATTGCACATGATCTAACATGGCCGGCTATGCCAGATAAAATCCCCTCCAACATTCCTAAATTCAAAGGGAAACAAGGACATGATCCTGCTAACCACGTCATGTCATTCCACTTATGGTGTTCTTCGAACAAGATAATGGAAGATCTTGTGAGGCTTCACCTCTTTCAACATACCCTAACTAGAACAACAACCAAATGGTATGTAAACTTACCGAGATTGACCCATGCCACCTTTGCGACCTTCCTTTACTCAACAAGATCAACAGTTTGAGAAGTTGAACACCGTAAATCCCCATAATCCCTATACTCAAGGGAAGAATAAAGGGGAGAACAAGCAAAACTAGCAGTCGGGGTGTTGGCACATACAATTTTTCGGGAAGTTTTTATAATGTTATGTTGCCTTTGTGTTTGAAAAATCATGTTTTGTATGAAGGGACGACACCGAGCTTGAAAATGGAAAATATTGATGGATGTGACTGAAGGGTAAGGATAGGGGATGCTTACAGGTTGAAAAATTCAAAATAGAAATGGAGGTAAGTCCAGGTTTTCACTAAAGAAACGTAGGTGGCTAAGGGCCATGACTGAAGCTAAAGCGATGGAGTGTTTAAAGTTTGCAAAGTCAAAGGAGTTAAAGTGTTAGTGCAAATCAATGACGGAGATTGAGATTGAGCCCCATCGACGGGTGCTACACGTTTCAAAGCAGTAAAGTGCATGGGTGCTAGAATTTTGAGGTGGTAGCAAAAATCAAACTACTTACCACGTGGCTGCTCCTCGTGGATTCCTCTACCTAAAGCGGTCTTGCCTAAACCGCTTTTCTCCAGCTCTGAAACCACCTTCTATCCGATTAAAAGAAAATTTGGATAATAAAAAATTTATTTTATTCTCATTTTGAAAGCGAGCCGGTACCTCGACAACGCACCACTCTTCCCCCCTCCAAGTCAACTTTGAAGCTATACCAGCCTTCTTCTATTACAGCTATTCCAACAGCTTTGCAAACTCATAATTTTCTTCCATGGATAAAATTCGGCAGCTTGTTCTACTCTGTAAAGACATGGATGACAAAGAAGAGTTTATAGTTGATAGAGATGGGGATGCTTTTTACCCTATTTTGTCTATAGGCACCATGTCTCAATCCATAATCAAGTTAAATGAACTTAAATATTAGGGCATATATGTTTTAAATGTTTTTGGGACTTTCCTGTATCATTTCAGCCTAGAACAAACCCTTCATTTTCCTGAACTTTTCGGCTAGTGTGCGGCCAATTATTCTTAGTCTGAAAGAGTCATTATGAATGCAAATGGGTCCAAAATCCTCTATCGAGTGAATTTGAAAACCATTAGAGAGTCCTTAGGATTACCTGATTCATTCCCCAAAAACCCTGAGTCATTCGTGGAAGAAGAAGTGATTAGGGTTTATAGAGATTGTAACCCTGAAGAAAAAGATGATTTTTTGTCTAAAGTCTTAAAGCCTGGTCAGTCAATTGAAGGCTTCATTTTCCCTTTGATGTCAAAAATTTCCAAGAAGATGTACATTTGGTTTTGTCTTTGTTGAGTCAAGTTTTAGGTCATAATGATGATAAGCTTGCTATGGATATTATGTTGGGTTTCCTTATGAAGGTTTGTCAGTTAGGTTAGGTCCATTGCCTTAATATTGATGAATTCCTAGCTAAGGTGATTCATGCCCAACTGGTGAATTTCCACATTTTGAAACATTTTAGATTTCAAGCATACTTACTATGTATGTTCATATACTCCAGTGAGGCAGATTTGAAGTTCTTGAATATTAAATTTTCCTTAGACCCTCCAAATCAAATCAACATGTTTGATTTTGAGAATATCATCATGTCAGAGATCTACATGACCATTTTTAGTTCTGAATTACCCAAGGTTCTAGAAGATATGAAAAATATGCTGCAACTAACTCTAGAAAGCAGAACTGGAGACTGTTTTTATACCAAAATGATACCATTATCAGGGTTTATGGATTCACTAAAGCACCTTACCTTTTGCCAGCATTTTTGTCTCCAAGAATCTTTGCCCTTGATTTTGTTAGGAAGAGATTACACTCAAAATGTAAATACTTACTGAGCTTTAAGAATTCTTCTAATGTCAAGTTCCCTTTAAAAATTGGACCATTTGTTATTAAGCATAAAGCAACTCTTCATGTAATGGAGAATTTATTACAGGCTATGAATTTTCAGCAGGCTCAACAAATTAACTATGATTCCCACCAAATCATGTCTCAAAGAAGGAAAGAGAATATAAATAAAGCATTTGAAAACTATGTGGTAGAAGGATTAGATGAAATTGCTAATTTGCCAAGTTTTGATTACAGGAAATAAGAGAAAAAAGAGGTTAATGCAGATCAGGCAAGTTCTCTGGCCTTATTAGTTCAAACATCTGCCAAATCAGATTTTGTCAACAAAAGAGATTTTTTAGAGGTAATCAACAGGGATCTTGATGAATAAGTCTCTAGTAAGAAGATTAAATAGGATTAAAAAAATGATATTTTTCATATAGAAGAACAAAGTTTGGTTATTTTGGGAGAGAAAACCATGTTTCAGGAACCAATAGTCCAAGTACAACAATATTCTTTTTCAGATGTTCAAAATGTTGGAACAAGTTCTCAGTATAGGTCCAAACTAGACTTGATTTCACAATATGAAACAAAGATGAAACAATCTCTTCAAGAGACTCATAAATTATTCCCTCAAGTTAGACAATTATTAGAAGAAAATATCTCATTTGTTGCAGTAAAGGATTTAGAGAAAAATGTTTTGAGATTTGCAGTTGTAACTGATGTTAAAGTATCATAAATGGAAGTCAAATTAGATCAAATCAATATACCTGACAAAATCCATCTCCATAGACAAACATGTGAAGTTCTCTATTGTGATCTTTTGAAATCAACTTTAAAAATTTCAAAGTTGCAGTCAGTAGTTGAAAAACTAGAAGTTCAATTGAAGTCGGAGAAGGTAGAAAATAAAGCATATCAGAATAAAATAAGAAGACTGTAGGAAGATGTTGTGATCCCGAGGATAGAGCCAAATGATGTACAGTTTACCAAAAAGATATTGGATGAAAAAGAAAACACCATTCAGACATTGAAGAAGAAGCTAAAATTTCCAAGCATCTAGCATGTGGAGACCCCGTAATTAACAGCTCTGCAACAAGAAAAATATTTAATCTACCAATAAATGATGGACTATAAAGGCAAGAACTTAAAGTTGTAAGATGAAAAACAGGAACGAGAAAAAGAGAAGTCTGAGTTATTATCTAAGATTGCATCCTTGAATTCAAAATTAGCAAGTGAACCTTCTCCAGTGGTTGAAAAGCCAACAAATGAGCCTTCTGTAGAAGAATTGACTCAGGCTATGTCACAAATTCCCTTGAAGGATAAAGAAACCAAATAATTGAAGGATGAAAATAAAAAATTGAAAGAGGTACTAGTTCATAATACTAGAGAGAAGAATAAAGCTCTAAATGAAAGAAAACAACTACAAAAGAAAATCAATGAGCTAAAGGACAATATGACAGGTAAACTACCCTTACAAGGAGATAAACATATTATTTGGGTTTCATTATTAGTAGAGATTACAGAATTTGGGGCATATTTAAATCACATTGATGACAAGAACACCATAGCAAATACAACTGTTCAAAGATGTAAAGTTATGAATGAGACTTTAGATAAAAGGCCTTTAGAGATTGTTTAGAATGCAACAAATTTTATGAATACATTGACTCAGATAGATATGCAGAACTTGTGAATCAAAGACAAGATTGACATCATTATTTGGGCTAGAAATATTATTGGAAAACGTCATCATGTAAGGAATGTGCAAGTCAAAGCAGAACAAATGATCTAACATGTTAAGAGCTTTAAAAATATTTTTAATAAGTTCCTTGAAAAGGGTCTCCCTTCCTTTTGGGATGAAGATGAAAAATTAATATTCTAGGAATAGTATCACAACAAATTGGTTCAGGTTCACATGGATCATTCGAAGTTTGAAGACTTGGACAAGAGCTTAGATGGAAAAACCATAATCGAAAAATTGACTGATGATTTTGAAATATTTGATCAATTGTTGATAATAAAATCAGAATTACCTCCTATGTCCTATGCAGCTTGTGTGGAATTAGAGGTGTTGATTAAAGAAATGGTAGAATATGAAATTCCTACTCAGGAGCAGTGGAAGGTCATGGAAAAGTTTGGTAAAACTAAGTATAAGCTCAACACATGATGAACATATGTTATAGATTGTATGCCAGTTATTCTTTTGTGGAAATTCACTTGATGGACATATGGAAACCTGAATTAAACAGGTCCTCTACTAAATTTAAGCGTAATGGAGATGATCGATGACAAAGGAGTCGTTCAGTTCCAGAATTTTAGGCATATGTTACAATATTTCTATTTTTAGTAAACTAGTTGGTTAGGGTTCGCTCTTGGAGTGTTTTTGTATAAATTCCACATTTTGCAATGTAATAGGGGTTGGATTCCAAGAGAAGAAAGACTACTATGTGCTATAAATTTAATTTTGATATTAATATAAGTTACAAAGAGAAAATTTTCGGAACAAATTTGAAACAGAGATTCATGTGCTATTGTTTTCCAGTTTCTAATTTTCTCATGTGAATGTAATTCATGTTCTATTTCATTTAATTGTGTTATCTTCAGTATTTCATCTATGATACTCTGATTATATAATAGTTAAATATTTTCACCTTTTCTTCTAAAGTTGCATTGGAACTCATCCTTTGCTAGATGATCTAATGTAATGGATTTTTTTTCTCAAATATGCTACCATACCACAACGAACTAAGTGTCTGAGGAAACAGTGTCTACCTTGCCTCTGTTATTTGTTTGTTCTACCACTAGACTTTAGCAACTTGATTATTATCTATATATTGACTCCATGCCCAATGGATTTTACCCTATGATTCAACCTCTTTATTAAAATTTGTTACCATAAAAATATCTGGCCATTGTTATGAAAACATTAATTGTTGTTGAGTGACCTTTGCATAGCAGATTCATAAAGGGAGCCCCCTTTGGATTTAAAAGGCCAGTTTTCAATCCTAAAGATTGGTTTGAGGTTACCATGGGAGTTTTCTTCCATATCCAAAGAAAATTTCTTAGTGATAACAGGGGGCAAGGCGAAAACCCTCCTTCCCATCAAAACCAGAATCCAGGCACCCAAAATATGGGGATTAGTAATCCCCCCAGGCAAGGGAAGAATGATAACATGAGGACCAATTACTACTACTCCATTTGTGGTGAATATGGTCATTACACCCATCACTTCCCTCTCATCCCAGATTTCCAACAATTAGTGGAAACCAAGAAGAATATTGTGAAAAATCCCCTTGAGGCCTTGAATCCTCCCCAACCCCAAACAAATGTATTAAAACAACCCTTTGTGAATCAAGGGATTTCCACACAACAAAAATATCCTTGCCCCTATGGTGATGTCTCTTTCCAAAATATCTACATGTTGGATGCTTGAAGCTCCCCAAGTGGAAGACATCCCTATCCCTTTGGGGGGGCCTCTACAAATACCGCACCCAAGTGCCAAACAAATCCCGTAGATTCCAAAGGTTCCACTTCGGCATACCCTGAATAAACCCCATATGAAAGCCACCCACAATTACAGTATTGTGGATGGCTTGGATTAGTCCCCTACAACCATGTCCATGTTATAGGTGCTACACTCATGCCCAACCCAATGAAAGGAATTATTCAACGCACTTGGTTCCGTCGATCCATTCAACTCGCGCCTTATGAAATTTGATCTTGAAAAAGTTAAAGTGCGACTACCATCGTCAGTTGCATTTCAAGTCCTTATCACAGTAAAGAACATTATGATTCATCACTGTATCATCGATGAAGGCGCATTCACTTGTGTCATGTCCACTACTATTTGGAAATGATTAGGGTCACCAGAGCTAGTTCCCCCGTCTATTTCCCTTCATTCATATGATGGGAGACCATCCCAACCGATAGGATTATATCAAAATGTCCCTATTAGCACTCAGTAATTTCATTGGGCTGTATCAGAGAAATACCCAAGGTAATCATTTCAAAGCACTTTAGGAAGGGAACTAACCTTTTCCCAACCAGAGAGGGCTCTCTCAATAAAAATGAAGATCGAAAGGTCAAATCTAGAATAAATGTAGAGGATTTAATAAGTTTGTTGGTTGAGTTAATGGCATAAACCATTGGGAATACAGTCACAAAATTGATCAATAGGTTAAATAACTTCAGACTAAGGATAACATGAACTTTCACAAAGGAAAGGAAGCCAATGCAACTCTGATTTAACAAGTCTAGTTGTAGTTTGAGGAGCAAAAAAAGATATACATACCATTATCTCAGGGAATCTATCAAGGATGAATTCCAAAATAAATTTAGAAGAAAGAAGTGGAATATTTAATTGCCATGAACAAAGCATCAACTACAAGATGAATTCTGTTCATATATATCCAATTAAATACTAAAAGGAACATACATTAAATGGAAATATAACAAAGGAAAAGTACATGAACATAAGAAGCACAATACCAGGTTGCAGAGACACATGAATCATTGGAAATCAGAAACATTAGTCTGAAATTTTCTTATTAAATTTATCAAGTATAGCCCAAAGTATTTTAAGAATACTCAAACCAATCCCCGTACTATATTTCCTCTTATATATATATTAAAAATATTACAAAATCCTCCAGAGAATTCGAATTCTTTGAGAAACAGAAAAACAGTTACAAAATAGTTAACTCGCTACAAATTAGGGTTTATTTTTTTCTAAACAGTGCATGTAATTTCTTTTAAACTTTATCTTCATGATTCAATGGGATGAATATAGTCTTAGTTCCCCCATCTCGATTGATGACATGGCAACCTCAGCAACACCTGGACAGCTTGTAAAAATTGATCTCTGTACAAATCGCAGCAAAGAAACTAGACTGCTACGAATTCTATGTTCCATAATTTTTTTTAGCAAAATATATTGCATAATTTGTAGCGAATTGGCACACAGGAAAATGCTATTTTTTGTTATCTTTTCTCATTTTCTTTAATGAAATAACACCAATATTGAAGAACCGACCACTTGCATCCCCCTTTATCTTACTTAAACTAATCCTTGTCATCAAAATTGGCAGAAACCCTAATTACAGTTTTTTGAAAACCTTTCAAGACATAAGACAAGCAGTTTGATTTTTTTCTTAAAAACCCTTTTCTAACTCATTTTCATTCCATCTTTGAAAAAATACTTAGCTAACCATTCCTTCATAATCCTAGGTCTCCAAAACTGTTTAGTTAATGCTAAGGTTTCTTCTTTATATGCAAAAGGAAATATCTGGAAAACTACTTTCTTCAAACAAAATTGGAGATGATTAAACATTCATATTACCTTGAATTCCTTGAGGCTGCTGCATCAACAAGGATTTTCATATTCCTCTTGGATACATTGCTTTTAACCCTCTTCATCTCTTCTTTCAATGTTATATTCTCTGCCTGTAGAGTTGTGATTTTCCTTTTCAGATTAAACACTTGTTTTCTGGTAGTTAGCCATTTTCTAACAGTTTTCTCGGCTGTCTTCAATTCATCCTCAATCTTATTCATTTATACATCTATCTTCATTGTTTGTTGTTAATGTGTTTATTTCTGCTTTATGTTTTCTTCCCTCAATTGAACTATCATCAATTGTGCTCCTTTAAGCTGAACTATGAGGTCCTTCACCTTGTTACTATCTTCTAATTCATGTTGTTTAGTTGGTGACTATTGTTCCACTAGGACTTCTTCCTTTACATCATCTCTGGATAGGGATCTTCTTTTTGTTGAACTGGTCAGAGGCATACTTGGTGCAGGGGATTCTTCATCTTCAGGAGTAAACACCAACTTCCTTTTTCCCTTTTGATTCTCTTTAGTACTGTCAGGGGTTTTACCTATGTCTTGGGCATGTAGAACATCTTCTTCTTTTCCTTCTCTTTTCTTTGATGTACCTACTTCTATTTCAGTATCTTTCTGAACAGGGGAGGGTGTATTCTTTTTGGCGTGAAGGATGCCTACAACTTCAAGGCTAAAACTTGTTGATAGTAAAAAGGCCTCCCAATCCAAATTATTCATTTTCAACTCTTCTAAAACCAATAATTTAATCAAACCAAAATGAAAAAGAGTCTTTTCAAAATTTTGCTTCTTCCCTTGAACCTTATAAGCCATCTTTCCTAAACTCCTATGAAGATAAAAGGCTAGATTCAAGGCTTTCTTACCTATGAAATGCATTAGCAGCCTGATGTGATAATAGTAAACCATTGTGAATCTTCCTTCACAAGTAAAATATTTATGTACAACTTTCAACAACTGATGAATGTTAAATTTTCTGAATTTACTTCAATCTGATCTAGGATCTTAACTGAGAGAACAACATGTACAGCATATCTACAGTATATCAATCATGGAGACAATAATGCAAGCACACAAGAGACACAAAGATTTACTTGGGGAAAACCATAAAGGTGAAGAACCCCAATAACTTCCTCAGAGATAGATAGAGCAATGATACAACCAACCATAAGAGATAGACACAACCTAGCAGCAGATCCTCCTCCTCCATAAGTGCGCCACTCCTCCTTGAGTGCATGAGTGAGAAGTGAGTGAGCAAATAGAGTGCCTCCCGCACTCTATTTATACTTGACTTGACTTGCCTTTTTACCTAACTCATGTAGGCTCGAACTTAACCACATAACATAATGCTGAGTGGGCCGACCCCCAATAGGGTGGTCTAATAACCCTTTGACCCACATGGCCGACCCCCAATAGGGTGGTCTAATAACCCTTCGACCCACATGACTTATACAGGGCCGACCCCAACAAGGTGGTCTAATAACCCATCAAGTATAAGTTACGACACTTACAATATAAATGACGACACTTCCGTATAGAGGAATAATACCATCTCTATAGGAGTACATACATCATACATATATGAAATACATTCTGAAGTTACATATACATCAACACTCCCTCTTAACTAGGAAGGTATTTCTCAGCACAGGTCTTCTAACACAAGTCATCTTCTCTAGATCATCGTCACTGGATAATCGTCATCGAGTCATCATCATCGTCACTGCTGCTGCTATCTCAATCAATCTCTGAATCTACTCGTCATAGGAAGTTCTACAGAGCCAGTCCTTTTTCATACTGGATGTAGGCCCACCACCTGCAGGTCTTCATCATCACTGGCCATACTATGGAATCCTCAGGACTTATTACGTGCGTCACAAAACCTCGAAAGAGCATCCCAGGATGTTACGGGTACACAACTCCGACCTGTAGGATCTCCCAAGGCGCTATTACATGTGACCCCACCACAAAACCTCGAAAGAGAATCTCAGGATGTTACGGGTACACAACTCCGACCTGAAATCTCCCAGGGCACAAATTACATGTGGTCCACCACAAAACCTCGCAAGATCATCTCAGGATGTTACGGGTACACAACTCCGACCTGAAATCTCCCAGGCCACAAATTACATGTGGTCCACCACAAAACCTCGCAAGAGCATCTCAGGATATTACGGGTACACAACTCCGACCTGAAATCTCCCAGGGCGCTATTACATGTGGTCATGGCAAAACCTCGAAAGAGCATCTCAGGATGTTACGGGTACACAACTCCGACCTGAAATCTCCCAGGGCACAAATTACATGCCATAGGACAAAACCTCGCAATAGCATCTCAGGATGTTACGGGTACACAACTCCGACCTGAAATCTCCCAGGGCACAAATTACATGTCCTCCCATAGCAATGACTCGAAAGAGCATCCCAGGCTGTTACGGGTACACAACTCCGACCTATAGGATCTCCCAGACATGCTCATCTGCACAACCTGATCCACGGCCACAGAGTATCAACATGATACTCAACATACATCATCCTGATGTACTCATGATCGTCCTGATCATCATCACTGCAACATCCTGCTGCATGTCATCTGGAGCAACATCCTGAAGCTCATCATCCATGATCATCCTGATCATCACTGCAACATCCTGCTACATGATCCACCTGATCATCAATGCATCCACCTGATGCATACCAAGTATCTACCTGATACATATCATCATACATGATCCTCCTGATCATACAATGTATCCACCTGATACATGATACATATCACCATACATGATCCACCTGATCATACAATGTATCCACCTGATACATATACAGATACATGGTCCAAGCATCCAACATGATGCATATACAAAATGCATACACATGATCCAACTGATCATATCTAGCATCCAACATGATGCATACATACATAAATGATCCAACTGATCATATCCAGCATCCAACATGATCCAACTGATCATATCCAGCATCCAACATGATCCAACTGATCATATCCAGCATCCAACATGATGCGTACATACATAAATGATCCAACTGATCATATCCAAGCAGAAAATAGAACATCATCTTGATGCCCATTATCCAGCGCTTACATCCACAGCCATGTGAAGGATCCTCCTTCCAACATGCTTGGAATGGCTTCAGCAAATGCGTCCATCACTTCTTCCTCGAAGTGTCCTCGATCTGAAGAACGCCAAGCCTCTCTCTGAAGTACTTGAACTTCAATCTGGCTAGTGGCTTCATCAGCACATCTGCAATCTGCTCGTCCGTCGCAACATACAGAAGCTTCACAGCTCCTCTCTGCACCATATCCCTGATATAGTGATATTTTATCTCTATTTGTTTCGACCTGCCATGAAACACTGGGTTCTCGGACAGCTTCACACAACTCTGGTTATCACAGAAGATACCAGTAGCCTCCAACGGGAGATCAAATAACTCAGACAGTAGCTTCCGTAGCCATACTGCCTCACAACTAGCTGAACAGGCTGCAACATACTCTGCCTCAGCTATACTCAGTGCTACGCAGGACTGCTTCCTGCTAAACCAAGAGATCACACCTGATCCCATACTGAAGTAACACCCAGATGTGCTCTTCCTATCTACAGCACTGCCAGCCCAATCTGAATCAACATAACCCTGCAAGTTAAACTTTTGATTTGCCTCATACTTGAGCCCATAATCCACTGTACCCTTCAGGTACCTCAGAACATGCTTTATAGCAACCAGGTGAACACTACTCAGATCCATCAGGAACTGGCTCAATGTGTTCACAGCAAAGCAAATGTCTGGTCTCGTGTTTGTCAGGTACATCAAGGACCCAATCATCTGACGATACAAAGAGACATCAACCGGCTCAAATGAAGCATCACATAGAAGCTTCAGATTCGATGCCATAGGTGTGGCCATATCCTTGCAGTCCATCATCCTGAACCTCTTCAGGATCTCTACTACATACTTCCCTTGTCCAAGGAAGATTCCATATGCACTCTGCCACACCTCCATGCCAAAAATAAATAGTGCATCATCCCCAAGTTCTTCATCTCGAACTTGGCAGAAATCTTCCGCTGTGTGTCGGTAATCAATCTATCTTTACCTGTAACAAACAGGTTATCTCCATACAAAAGTAGTATCACTGGATTGCCTTCCTCAACCTTGTAGAAAAGGTTGGAATCTGCTTTATTCTTGGTAAATCCCAAACTGGATAGAAAGCTGTCTACCATACCAAGTTCTGCACACATATATGATTACACCATGTTGTCTTGAAATCCATCTGGTGCATCTTCTTTTTCATCACTTTTGTATTTCTCAATGCTGCCATCTGCAACATGCTTGATCTGATAGTTCTATTTGGAAGTCACAATAGACTTCCCTTTAGCTCTTGGGATCGCATCCCAAACATCATTCTTCATGATCGATGGATCATGGCATTCCATTTCTTCATCCCAGATCCTGGGAACTTCAATATCTTCAATAGATATCTTTGTTGCTGGAACAAATGTTGTAGTCCTTTTGTAGGTGAAGATATACAGTCTTTCCTACAAAACAGGTTAAATTGCATGATTAGAAACATCTCATAATTTTCAGAACAAATTCTTACACATAAAGAAATATGTCATACAGTTATGCAATTATCTTAGCCAATGCTTCAATACAACATTTATCCATATCCCGTAACTTTCTACATGCCTTCCAATCTCTACCAGAACATTGTTAAGAGTGTGCACAACTCCCAACATGTCAGCAAAGAGGTTTCATTCTAGATAAGTAGCAATGGAATGTTGTACAGTGCCATAGGCCACTTACCCATGTATATTAGTAGTATATTGTTCATCAATGCAACTATTCTAATATGCACAATACATATCCTAAGTCTAGGAACATGAGCATATACATCATTGAACAATTTTATTTAAACAAACATATATGCAAGAAATGATAATTAAAATACTTATCTTTGTTTGTTTGTTGGGTGGACTCCCTCTGAGTCTTCACTTTCTTGCAGGATCTGCTGGAGTCCTAATCTGCAGTAGCTTCTTCTACAACTTTCTGTTGTGGAATGTAGAGAGATGGTCAACTCCCTCTGAATATCTGCATCCTTTCATAAACCACTGGAGTGTACTCCCTCTTGATCTTTGCTTCCTGGATTACCTATTATTGAACTCATATTCATCCTTGGTCCCTATGCATGCTTATTAGTATCATGATTGTGTTATCCTTGTGATCTCATATAAAATCATACATTCATTAGCATACTATTAAAACACAATAATCTCAAGCATGTATAGTCATGATCATTTCAAACAGAAATAATAAGCATTATCATTCAAGGTTTATGTAGGATTCTTATGGTTAGTCAAATCATAAGAAGCATAACATGTCTAAACCTATAATTACTCAAACCTATGACTCTTCAGGTTAGTTGAATCATCAATCAACATAAGAGATATAATATGCATAAAACCTGTGATTATTCAAACCTATACCTTCATGATTCTTCTGGTTAGTCATATCATCAAAGTAAAAATCATAATATTCCTAAACCCATGATTACTAACTTCAATGAATAATCATAATCAATCATGCCAAGTATACTTAAATAAAGGATCTTATCACAAGGTTAGATTCTAACTTGATATAGGAAAAACATACCTGGATTAGCATGCTAGCTAATTATGTCTAACATACTCACATGATGTCTTCTTGTTCTTCTTCAATGACTTGTGCTAGTAACATGTATATTTCATAGGTTAACCATTATAAAACCAAGTTATACATACCTCGTAAATGGATCTTCTATGAGATCCATGACAATGGATGAGTCTTTATCCTCATGTCATCATGATCATATGTTCTTGAACTGGAACATGATTTGTCTTTCTTGGTGTACCTTTCATGTTAGTAGACAACATAAACCTCATACAACACCATAATGCATTAGTACAATCATAAGTGTTAACACCCTAACCAATGAATATCTTCTATCATGCATTCATAATTTTGTTAAGGTGATACGACAAATCTAAAATCAATATTGTACTAACCGTAATAACATGAAGACAAACATACCATAAACTTAATCATGAACAAATCTCAAAACCTACCTCGATGAGTCATACCTATCGAGATCGCTTGTAATCTCCTTATGTAAAGCCTTAGCCTCATCTCCCTCTGAAACAGGAACTTCTTCACTTATGTAAGTGACCAATCCATCTTGTTCTAGGATTAACCCAATCCGCTTGATTTACAAGAACTGGGACTGGAGCTAGATATGGGTTTGTCAGAGAAACCCCAAAAATTCAAACTTTGAATTTCAAACTTCCGAAAGGATAGAAATATGCGCCTTGATGAGCTGATCAAGCTGGTATATTCAGAATTTGAAAACTGCAAAGTTTCGCTCCTCAATTTTGCCTTTGAAACTTTCGGATTCACTAGACGTGACCCTAAAGGGGGGTTTGATGAAGCCCACTCTTCTGCCCAATCAAAAGGTTTGATCCAAACCTCTAAGCTTCTATTTTTCTGAGGAGCTTCCAGCCATGGTCACAGATTTCAAAAATTCCCATTTTTACAGAAGCCCTAATTTTCCACTTTTCTGACCAAAGTCCCGAACTAGGGTTTGATCAAGCCCGGCCTTATCCCCAACCAAAAATTCTGATCTTGGTCTCTAAATTTCTATTTTGATGAGTAGCATCCAGCCGTGGTCTCCGATTACAAAAATTCCAACTTTCTCCAAAGCCCTAAATTCCGGAAGCCATGAATGAAGGTACTCAAAAATAATTCTGTTTTGACAGAAATATGTACCTGATTGTTTTTGGTGTAACTCTTAACCTTTTAATCCACAGGGTCTGAAAAAGTTTCCTAAGATAGCCTGACTTGTTATCTTTCCATCCTGACAGGTCTGACCTCAATTGGATTCTCTGAGAGAGAGTTATGCCAAATGTCGCAACGTGACTTGTTTTGGGATAAAACAGGAGAGCGAACTTGTACAGCGTGCCACGTGTCACTGTTTGAACTTCGGCCTCTAAAAACGTTTCTTGAGATAGCTCGTCCTGTTATCTTTCCATCCTGACAGGTCTGACCTCAATTGGACTCTCTGAGAGAGAGTTATGCCAAGTGTCGCAACGTGACCTGTTTATGGGATAATACAGGAGATCTCACTTGTACGGAGTGCCACGTGTGACTGGTTCAACTTCGGCCTCTGAAAAAGTTTTCTGAGATAGTACAGTCTGTGTACTACCTGTCACTTTTCACGAAATTTTATTTGGAGCTTCCTAGCCCAAGTTATGACCTTTTTCCCAAGGTCACCTGATTTTGACTCAGATCTGGAAGAGGCAGAAACCCTATATTGTACAGATCATAAATCACAAAGTACAACGAATTAGAGGTTGTCCTTTGGACACAAGATACATGTGGATCTTAGCTTCGTCCTTTAACAATTTCAGATCCCAAAACTTTTCCAAAACGGATTTATAGCGAAAGTTCTACGATGCCTGGTTTTTGTTATATCAAGCCCTAGCATCGTAAGTGCAACAAGTGTCATACATGCCATATCATGCCTTCTTTCAGGATAGCTCTGATACCATGTTAAATTTTCTGAATTTACTTCAATATGATCTAGGTTCTTAACTGAGAGAACAACATGTACAGCATATCTACAGTATATCAATCATGGAGACAATAATGCAAGCACACAAGAGACACAAAGATTTACTTGGGGAAAACCATAAAGGTGAAAAACCCCAATAACTTCCTCAGAGATAGATAGAGAAATGATACAACCAACCATAAGAGATAGACACAACCTAGCAGCAGATCCTCCTCCTCCATAAGTGCGCCACTCCTCCTTGAGTGCATGAGTGAGAAGTGAGTGAGCAAATAGAGTGCCTCCCGCACTCTATTTATACTTGACTTGACTTGCCTTTTTACCTAACTCATGTAGGCTCGAACTTAACCACATAACATAATGCTGAGTGGGCCGACCCCTAATAGGGTGGTCTAATAACCCTTTGACCCACATGGCCGACCCCCAATAGGGTGGTCTAATAACCCTTCGACCCACATGACTTATACAGGGCCGACCCCAACAAGGTGGTCTAATAACCCATCAAGTATAAGTTACGACACTTACAATATAAATGACGACACTTTCGTATAGAGGAATAATACCATCTCTATAGGAGTACATACATCATACATATATGAAATACATTCCGAAGTTACATATACATCAACAATGAAATTGATCCTGGACATGTGTTTTTGGGACTCCAACAGTCAAGGTCTCATCCTTAAATTTAGGTTTAAGAAATTCATTGCAGGAGGCCGCTTCAACACCCATACCCTTAAACCACTTCTCACCATTCCCAGGTATCTCTGTGGCAACTGATATTGTTCTTTCTAAGACAAAAAAATCCAATGGACCAACTTTAGTTTGCACTCCATCATAGTTTAGGGTGAATTTCCTTGTAACCTCCAAATGCCCTCCTTGAAGCCTCTAGCAAAACCCTAAGCAACCAGCCCTTTGAAACATTTCAACCGTAGATGGGTCTGACTCTATCAACTCCATATCATGGGGTTCATACCTGATAATATCCCCTCCCTTGTTATATCTTTTATTTTTCTCTTTGACCATCATGAACAATCGAAACCTGTTAAAAAAACATTTTCTACAAACCTGTAGCAGTCTGGAAGAATGCATAACTTGTGAAATTCGCAGCGTTTTGAAGGTTTTGCAGTTAACTATGTAATTTGCAGCTACTGGAAAAGTTATGGTAGCAGAGGAATCCGCAGCGAACTAGAAAGATTGGCAAGGAATAATTTGCAGGGTAGAGGGGAGATTCACTATAGCGAGGAAAATTTGCAACAACAGGGTAAACTCACAACTAACAGTTAATTTGTAGAGAACATGAACTACAACAGTAGGGATTTCATAGCGAACTAGGAAAAACAAGGGATTTCTCAACGAGTTTCAACTGATGAACATGTGTTTTGCATAAAGTGTTTGGATCCTAGGACCTTTTAAATAATAATTGTTGATTCAGACATGCAATCATGACCAATGTTGGAGTTTAGAAAATTTTGAAAACCGATTTAGCTTGACAAGACATTTGCTGCGAATTTTTAGAAATTTTTGCAGCACTAACTTGACTTAATCCCTTGATCATGATTACATTTCACGACTAACTCCAAAACTTCAAAATTGATCCTTAGAAGGTTAATGATGACATAAAACTTAGGTTTAAGGAAGCACAATGTCATGTCCCCAATTTTCCAGTACTAGGGGCAACAAAGAATCCACCAACCCCCCATGGATCCTAGTGAAGAACAAGGAATTAATTAATTAAGGAAGCTTTCATCTACCAACCACACGTGTCCTCCCAAGGGTATCGTTGGCTTATGATTTAGGATGTCAATATGATGAAGGGTTTTGAGTAGTATGTAGATTCCTCAAGGACTTGGGAATGACATTCCAAGGAAAAAAAACATGCCTTTCTCCCTAAAGAAACCATTGAGGCATCTAGTGCCATTAATAAGTCATTGACTCATGATGCATGAGTTCACAGGGTTATCCATTTCACTATGTATCCAATTCTTAGGGCCTTGGGTACTTTGACACGATTAGTGGCAGAGACTTCAACCTTGAACCCTAAAGGAATCTTCCATCTGTCTTCGGATAAGATGGTTTCATCTACCAACCACACATGGCCCCTTGAGGGTATCATTTGCCTATGATTGAGGATGTTTGTTCCATTAGGGGTTTTTGTGTAGAATGTAGTTGTCCTAGGGAATTGGGAATGATGTTCCAAGGAAGAAGGCCATGTCTTTGGCCTTAAAGAAACCATTAATGCATCCAAATCCATAAACAATACCTCAAATTATCACACCTAACTTAGCAGGGGTATCCAGTTTTCCATGTATCTATTTCGTGTGGCCTTGGCCTTGTTGTCTAAAGAGAGGCCATAATAACAGCGGAGGATGAGATCCCCCTTAGAGAGACCATGTGTGTTAGATTTAAACCAAATAGACAAGCAAGATCTCTGATAGAAACACAATCACAAGATAACACACAATATATCCTGGGAAACCCTCATGGGGTAGAAAACCCAGTAAAGCTTTCCTCAATAAGATGATCAACCAAAATACAAGATGTGCTCCTTCTCCTCTTGACTCCTTAGCAGATCTCCTCAACTAGTGCGCACCCTTTCACAAGTGAGTGAATGATATAATGAGGAGTTCACCTCATCTATTTATACTTGACTCTCAACTGACTAAAAGACCTGTTGGGGCCGACCTCACCTGGAGAAGTCTAATAACCCCTAAAATATAACTACAGGGCCGACCCACACATGGTGGGTCTAATAACCCTAGTTAATACTAACCCTCGGAGGAATAAACATCTCCGGATACATAATAGGATTACCTCGGAGGGATGAAACATCTCCGGAATAATAAAGTACAAATATAATATTCTTTGAAGTTACAATATTTAACACTCCCCCTTAACGAGAAGGATATTATAACAGCATCTGCAGGAGCAAGGAGTCACTACACATGATACATCTATAAATCATCGGAAGCTTTCTTCAATTCGACTTCATCAGTAACTCAACCAGTTACTGGTACATCAATATCAACATCACGATCTTTAGCATCGTCTTCACATGATCAGCTGCATCGTCGTCATACGATCAACAGTTTCGTCATCACACAATCAACGGCATCGTCATCACACGATCAGCAGCATCGTCATCACACGATCAGCAGCATCGTCATCACACGATCAGCAGCATCGTCATCACACGATCAGCAGCATCGTCATCACACGATCAGCAGCATCGTCATCACACGATCAGCAGCATCGTCATCACATGATCAGTAGCATCGTCATCACACGATCAGCAGCATCGTCATCACACGATCAGCAGCATCGTCATCACACGATCAGCAGCATCGTCATCACATGATCAGTAGCATCGTCATCACACGATCAGCAGCATCGTCATCACACGATCAGCAGCATCGTCATCACACGATCAGTAGCATCGTCATCATACGATCATACAAGTATCCTACACAACAATATGAGTATCCCACCGATACAGATAACCACATCATCAATACAAGTATCCTACCGATACAAGTAACCATATCATCAATACAAGTATCCTACCGATACAAGTAATCACATCATCAATACAAGTATCCTACTGATACAAGTAACCACATCATCAATACAAGTATTCTACCGATACAAGTAGCCACATCATCAATACAAGTATCCTACTGATACAAGTAACCACATCATCAATACAAGTATCCTACTGATACAAGTAACCACATCATCAATACAAGTATCCTACCGATACAAGTAACCACATCATTAATACCATTACTTTCTCGGAGACCATTCGTCTACGGATCAATTCAGGGACCGAAGTCCAGGGATGATACAATCCCCTTCACGTACATTTTGAACTATCAGTTCCGGGATGATGCAATCCCCATCACGTACATTTTGAACTATCAGTTCCGGGATGATGCAATCCCCATCACGTACATTTTGAACTATCAGTTCCGGGATGATGCAATCCCCATCACGTACATTTTGAACTATCAGTTCCGGGATGATGCAATCCCCATCACGTACATTTTGAACTATCAGTTCCGGGATGATGCAATCCCCATCACGTACATTTTGAACTACCAGTTCCGGGATGATGCAATCCCCATCACGTACATTTTGAACTATCAGTTCCGGGATGATGCAATCCCCATCACGTACATTTTGAACTATCAGTTCCGGGATGATGCAATCCCCATCACGTACATTTTGAACTAAGGTCCAGGGACGATGCAGTCCTATCTTCTATTCTCGGAGACCTCACGTCTACGGCTCTCTTTAGGACTGAGAGTCCAGGGATGATCCAATCCCCTCAAGTCCACCAAGGACTTCATTCTCGGAGACCTCTCGTCTACGGCTCTCTTTAGGACTGAAAGTCCAGGGATGATCCAATCCCCTCAACTGTCCACTAAGGACTTCATTCTCGGAGACCTTACGTCTACGGTTCTCTTTAGGACTGAAAGTCCAGGGATGATTCAATCCCCTCAACTGTCCACTAAGGACTTCATTTTCGGAGACCTTACGTCTACGGTTCTCTTTAGGACTGAAAGTCCAGGGATGATTCAATCCCCTCAACTGTCCACTAAGGACTTCATTTTCGGAGACCTTACGTCTACGGTTCTCTTTAGGACTGAAAGTCCAGGGATGATTCAATCCCCTCAACTGTATCTTCATCCATACAGGTACAATCATATATCACATCAAAACATGTATTCATCACATCAAAACATGTGTTCATCAAAACATGTATACGTCAACAATCACATCAAAACATGTGTACATCAAAACATGTATACATCAGTACACATCACATCAAAACATGTGTACATCAAAACATGTATACATCACTAATCAAAACATGTACACATCACATCAAAACATGTGTACATCAAAACATGTATACATCAGTAATCAAAACATGTACACATCACATCAAAACATGTGTACATCAAAACATGTATACATCACTAATCAAAACATGTACACATCTCATCAAAACATGTGTACATCAAAACATGTATGTATTCTCACTAATACATCATATCAAATCATGTATAAACGATATGTAAGAGTTCTAAATCTAAATAATTGTAAGTAGCTAACAAAACAAAAAAAAAATAAGTGACAGAAATACTATGCTACTCCCCCTTTCGAGGAGGGTCCTTCTGGACTAAACCAAGCTTGTCTCGGAAGTATTCAAACTTTACTCGAGACAGAGGTTTAGTCAAGATATCGGCAACCTGATCTTCAGTGCTTATGTACTCGAGCTTGATGGCTCCTCTCTGCACCATGTCTCGTATATAGAAGTAACGGATCTCAATGTGTTTTGACTTATCATGGAACACAGGATTTTCAGTCATCTTAATGCAGCTTTGATTATCACACATAATCACAGTAGGATCCATCTCTAAGTCAAAGATTCCAGATAAGAGTTTCCGAAGCCACACCGCTTCACAGCTGGCAGAGCAAGCAGCTATATATTCTGCTTCAGCGGTACTGAGGGCCACACTAGATTGTTTCTTGCTGAACCAGGAGATCATGGCAGATCCAAGACCATAACATCCACCTGAAGTACTTTTTCTGTCTGAGACACTACCTGCCCAATCAGAATCTGAGAAACCATGCAACTTGAGTTCATTTTCTCTAAGATAGTAAAGACCATAGTCCACTGTACCTTTTAGGTACCTCATGATATGCTTTGCAGCTATAAGGTGAACCTTTCTAGGTTCTACTTGAAACTGACTTAGGGTATTTACAGCAAAGCATATATCAGGCCTAGTATTTGTCAAGTACATCAAAGATCCAATGATTTGTCTATATAGGGTTATGTCCACTAGTTCTGATGAATCATTAGCTAGTAGTTTTAGGTTGGAGTCCATGGGAGTGGCCATAGCTTTACACTCCAACATATCAAACCTTTTGAGGATCTCCACAGTATACTTACCTTGATTTAGAAATATCCCTTTTTGCTCTTGCCATACTTCTAGGCCTAAGAAGTAGTGCATTAATCCGAGATCTTTCATTTCGAATTCTGAAGAAAGCTTCTTCTTGCTTTCAATGATTTGTTTCTCATTTCCTGTTAGAAATAAATTATCTACATATAATAGCAATATAACAGGTTCATCATTCATTACCTTAAGATAGAGATTGGGGTCAGCTTTACTTTTGGTAAAGCCCATGCTTAATAAGAAGCTGTCAATTCTTCCATACCAAGCTCTGGGAGCTTGCTTCAAACCATATAATGCCTTCTTCAGTTTGCATACATGGGTCCTTCCGTCTTTGACCTCAAAACCTTGAGGTTGTTCTATGTATACTTCTTCTTCAATTACACCATTCAGGAAGGCTGTCTTAACATCCATTTGATGCAATTTCCATTTCATCATAGATGCAAGTGCCATGATAGTTCTAATCGAAGTATACCTAGCAACAGGTGCAAATGTATCTTCATAGTCAATTCCCTCCTTTTGAGAGAATCCTCTGGCTACAAACCTTGCCTTGTATTTTTCAATGCTTCCATCTGCAGCATGTTTTATTTTGAAAATCCATTTGGAAGAAACCACACTTTTATCTCTTGGTTTGGGGACTATATCCCAAACATCATTTTTCATTATTGACTGATATTCTTCAGTCATTGCTTCTACCCATTCTTTCTTTTGAGCTGCTTCTTCATAGCTAGTAGGTAGTTGATCCACAAGATCACACATCAAGGCCATATAGTTGGACACTAGCTTTGGTTTCTTCCTTTCTCTAGTGGAGCCTTCAGGAGCACCATATCTTTCAGCTCCTTGTATAATATCTCTAGCCCATGCTGGTCTTCTTTTCCTAGATAATTCTGCAACAGGGGGTTCTTGTGGTTCCAGCATGTCATGATCCTCTGTTATGTCCTCCTCAGGGATGTGAACAGTATCTGAGACTCTGGGAGATGTATCTTCTTCATAAACTTCTTCAAGTTGACATTTTCTAGATTTCTTAAGAGCTGCTTCCTCATCGAAGGTTACATCTCTACTTATTTCTATATGATGAAAACCTGGTATGTAAATCCTGAAGACTTTGGATGATTCACAATAGCCAACAAATATTCCTTTCTTACCAGAAGGATCCAACTTGGTTCTCTTTTCCTTTGGAATGTGGATGTACACAGGACACCCAAATATTTTAAGATGGCTTACTTCGGGCTTCTTTCCAGAAAACACTTCTTCTGGAGTTTTGAAATCAAGAGCACTATGAGATAATCTGTTTTGAACATATACTGCTGTTCTGGCTGCTTCAGCCCACAGATACATGGGAAGATCCTGGTCATGTATCATAGTCTTCACAGCTTCCATGATGGTTCTATTTTTCCTTTCTGCAACCCCATTTTGTTGGGGATTGTAGGGAGTGGTTAGTTCTCTTTTGATTCCAGCTTCCTTACAGAATTCTTCAAACTCTTTTGAAGTATACTCTCCACCATTGTCTGTTCTGAGAACCTTGATTTTCTTTTCTGAGAGATTTTCTATTAGAGCCTTGAACTCTTTGAACTTCCCAAAAACTTCATTCTTACCCTTTAGAAAGTATATCCAAGTTTTCCTTGAATGATCATCAATGAAAGAAAGATAGTATTCAAACCCACTTAGAGAGGTGGTGGGCATTGGACCACACACATCTGAGTGTATTAACTCCAAGATCCCTTTGGTCTTTGTTTCACTCTTTGGAAATGGGTTCTTGACATTCTTGCCTTTCTTACATCCTTTGCATGAGCCATTATGATCCACCTTTAAATCTGGTAGTCCTATGACCACCTTGCTTACATAAGGTAAGGCTTTGTAGTTAATGTGAGCTAGTCTTCTATGCCATAGCTCACTGGGGCTAGAGGTTTCATGAACAAGAGCAGCTTCTGGATGACCCTTGAGTTTATATAAACCTCCTTCCTCTTCACCAATAACAATTGCATCCTTAATGGATTTGCCTTTGGACCACATTAACACTTGTCCATCAATGAATGCAACTCTATAGCCTTTCTTGTCTAAAGCTGAGATTGAAAGCAAATTCTTCTTTAATCCTGGAACATATAGAACTTCCTTCATCTTCATGGGGGTTCCAGAATCGAGTTTGTAGTTTGCTTCACCAATTCCCTTAATGGGATATTGATAGTCATCTCCTAGAGATACCTTTTGGGGAGAATTCTTTTCTTCAAGATTTGAGAGGGTCCTCTTCTGTCCAGTCATGTGCTTTGAAGCACCACTGTCAATAAGCCATGTACCTTCACCAGGGGTTATGGATCCAGAGAGTGCGGAGAATAGAACATATTCTTCTGCATCTTCTTCTGTGTTTCTTCTTGACCTCCTTTTGAAGAAGGTCCTTTCTTCTTCTTCCCCTTCATCTCTAGGCCTTTTATTGTGAGACCTTTCTTCCTCTATTTCTTCTTCTTCACTGTCATCCTCTGCAAGATGTGCTTGATGTCTTTTGAAGTGATTACCCTTTTTCTTCTGTAGAGGGCAATCTTTAGCAATGTGTCCTAATTTGTGACAAGAGTAGCATTGGAAAGAAGAGTAATCCCTTCTTTGAGTAGATCCTCTTTTCTTGTGAAATCTGTGAGGAGGATGAGACTCCTTGAGACCACCTTTCTTGAAGTAGGATTGACTCCTTCTTCTTTTGGTATGAGTGGCCAAGGCTTGGTCATCTTCTTTGAGCAAGGCTTCTCTATTTGCAACCCTAGCCTCCTCTTGTACACAATCTTCCCAAACTACATCAAACTTCATACTTTCTTTTCTGGCACACATAGTTTGAATGAATGACTCCCAAGGTCTAGTGAGACCATTTAGAGCTGTCATCACAAGTTCATCTTCATCAAGGGTATCACCAATGGCATCTAGTTGTTCTTTGATTTGATGGACTCTTGAGAAGTAGTCTTGAATGGATTCTCCTTTGTTCATCTTGGTGCTCTTCAACTGAGTCCTTAGATTCATCTTCCTATTGATGTTCTTTCCTTCATACATTCTTCCTAGGGCATCATACATTTCCTTTGGAGTCTTCTTGGAAGACACTTGGGGAATCAAGTGGTCTTTAATGGAATCAGCTATGATTCTCTTTGCCCTAATCAGATCCTTCCTGTGTTTCTCTTTGGCTTCATCTTCTTCTGGTTCTGCAACTTCCTCCTTGATATAATGAGCAAGATCATTCTCCTCAAGAATTAGACCAATTCTGTATTTCCATGCTCGGAAATTCTCTATGCCTTCTAGCTTGTCTTCAAGCTTAGTATTTGGAGCCATCTTCTCTTGGGGGAGTCCAAGAGACAGAGTAGACTTACCTGGAAAGTTACCTTTTACTTTTCCGGAATCTGGAACAGAATTTTATCGCACTTTTGGTAGAATTAGGGTTTGGATTTCCCGGAGTTCTACCCAACCAAAAAGTTCGATCTATAGCTCAAAAGAAAGGTATTGAAAAGGGCTATCCAGCCATGCAACCAAAAATCAATAATATCAACTTTGGGCTGAAACCCTAACTTCACCAAAGAGAGAGAAAGAGGTATTCTTACCTTGTGAAAGATGTCCTATTCAGTTTGGCTCTGATACCATGTTAGATTTAAACCAAATAGACAAGCAAGATCTCTGATAGAAACACAATCACAAGATAACACACAATATATCCTGGGAAACCCTCATGGGGTAGAAAACCCAGTAAAGCTTTCCTCAATAAGATGATCAACCAAAATACAAGATGTGCTCCTTCTCCTCTTGACTCCTTAGCAGATCTCCTCAACTAGTGCGCACCCTTTCACAAGTGAGTGAATGATATAATGAGGAGTTCACCTCATCTATTTATACTTGACTCTCAACTGACTAAAAGACCTGTTGGGGCCGACCTCACCTGGAGAAGTCTAATAACCCCTAAAATATAACTACAGGGCCGACCCACACATGGTGGGTCTAATAACCCTAGTTAATACTAACCCTCGGAGGAATAAACATCTCCGGATACATAATAGGATTACCTCGGAGGGATGAAACATCTCCGGAATAATAAAGTACAAATATAATATTCTTTGAAGTTACAATATTTAACAATGTGGTGGCTTGTGGTATCAATCATCACCTAGACATTTAGTTTATACTATTTTAAAGATAAGAAATTATATATGTAGAAACATAAAATTAGCACAACATAATCATGTATATCTCTTCAAGACCTTTCCAATGAGCTAAAGAACTCCAAAAACCAATGTTGGTATAAAAGGTTATGGCCAAAATAGTAAAGCATATTTTTATATGAAAAATAAAAGTGCTTACTTGATTTTAAAGTGCATGCATGATTTTATAGCACGTATGCACTTTTATAGCAGGAACACATTTTGAGAGTGCATACATGCTTTTAAAGCATGTGCACATTATTTTAAATTCATTTTTTTTTGGTAGGACAACTTCCTCTCACCCATGTATTTGCTAACATGGTTGCTTCATATTAAGGTTAGGTAGGATGATCCTATGGTTTGGACTATAAAATCAACAAAACCTCCATTCTTCCAAATGTTTCTTAATATATTTGTTTTTCATGTTATGTTTTGAATAGGATACACAAATCCATCCCCGATGAAATTACACAAGCAAATAGGGATGAGAATGTACATTCCAAAGAAATAGTTAAAAAGAATTTAGTATTGTTTGCTATTGTTAATATATTTTTGTCTTGACATACATCAAAATCTTAAAATACATACCTCTTTTATTTCTAGTATAATTTGTTTTGCCTTAACCATTTAAGAAAAAATATATTTTGAAATTGAGACAATCTCAAAAAATTAAAATTATGTTTGACAATGTTAAGGCCCTTTTACTAACACTAATGGAAGTCATTAATTTCAAGGATATAATGGCTTTCATAATTATTAAATTATCTAGAATTATGATTATAAATTTTGAAAAAATAGTTGTGCACAAGAACAATTTGTTCTCTAAAATTCTAAAATTTCTCGTAGTCATTTCCATAATTCAGGTACTCAAAGGTAGCACTAACGTAAAAATATGCATTATATTTTGCATAAAAAAACATACCAATGATAGGAAAACTCGAATTTCACCTAGTTATACACAATTTCTATAAAAAATGATATATTTTAAGAGATAATCCATTTTCTTACATTTCATATTTTTACACTATATTCATATTCATTCTAGAAGTACCTTGAATTATCCCTCCAAGTTAATAAATTGTTCTTTTTCCAAGTTTGCATTACCACTAACGTGACATAAGAGATCATCATTAGCTTCCACTCACCCAAGTATAATTGCCTAGTTTTCCTTTTATGTATATATTGAAGCTACAACTATTTCAGTCTTGAGTTCTATTTCTTTAATAAATGAGTTATGAATGGAATTATTGTTATCAACTTTTGATGAAAGGTACATATTGTTTGATGAGTATAAGGTAATGTTATGAAATATAGTAGCTACCCTCTTAAGTAATCAAGAGATCTCATGTGTTTATAGGTGAAAGAGAGAATAGATTTGTTAATTAGTTGTATATTGATTTATACATATTTCGATAAACAAATATTGTTTTGTATAGCAAGCATGTGTGTACTGATAGAGTTACTTTAGATAGATTTGTAATCTGAAATAGCTGGAGATTGTAAGAAGTTGTTTGATGATGAAATGTATTGTAAATGTTGACACCAGACTACTACTACTGCTAATCTTGCTAAGAAATCCTTCGTGCATGTAAAAAATTAAACTCATAATAGTATATGTATTAATCATTTGTATTTTAAATACTATTGTAGTTGTAGGCATGGACCAAGTCCCTATATCCTCTAAGCCATTTAAATCAATGAAAAAGAAACAAATAGATTAAAGAATTTATTCAAAAAACCTTGTAAATTACGAAGTTGTCTAAAAATTCAACGATTTAGTTTGGACGAGGCTTTTCACCGGAATCCGACATTTTTTATTTTGCAAAATATGAATTTAACTATGTTTTAATGACGATTTTGATGGTATAAATGGATTCAACACCATCAAAAACCCTTGGGGAACCTAAAATTTCAGAATTTGAAAATTGTAATCAAGATTTTTAAAAATTTCTGTCGGATTTTTTCAAAATAGTGCCCGAAAAATAAAAATTTTCCATTTAAAATCGTAAAACTTTTAGAATACATGATAAATTAATTGTAAATTTAAAAGGCGATGGAAATCAAAAGGCCATCCCACCATAGGGACGATGAGGCCATTCAAACTAGCCTATATCAAATAAAAAAGAGACACTGTAATGGATAAAAGATTAAGACTATTCCGGATAATGACCGATCAAAAAGAGACATTGTAATGGATAAAAGATTAAGACTATTCCGGAGAATGACCGGCGGGTTGTTGGGAAGTTTCAAAACCCCCTCCATTGGACATAATGCTCATGCTAAACCTTGGTTGGCCAAGGCGCGCCAAAGATGTAGAGAAGTAAAACCCTTCAAAAGCAATAATTTGTTTTCCAAGAGATAACATCTTAAAACTTAAGCCAAAGTTTATGCGGAAAGGGAAGGAGTGTATTTACCTAGTGAGCCAAGACAACCGGTCCGTGGACACCTTGCCCATCAATACAACCAAATCATTCTCTCAAATCACATGCATGGAAAATTTAAAAAAGAATTGATATCTTAAAATAAAGGGTTTCTATATACCTTTATGATTGGAATAAGAGTTTACAATGAAAATATGCAATGGATGAGTAATCAGGTACAAATGAAATCCTGCTAGTATTAGAGGATGAAATTGTTAGCCATGCTTGTGGGTGCTTGACAGTACTTGATTTAGTTAAATTTGTATTAAATGTTAAAGAAATGAATGTTGTGGGTATGTTACACTTAACATATTGATAAGTTTTATTCTTTGGAAAAAAGAGGGAATGATTTTGAGTTAAACCAAAAGAAACTAATGAAGAAAAAGAGTGTGGACCTCTATCACTTCACCAAAAGAAGAGAAAATTACTAGCTAACTTGACATAGAATGGAAAAAAGTGTGCCTCTAGAGAGAGTGCACCATTATAGTTAATCTTTGATTTTAGTATTTTTTTTTATAAAATTAGATAGGGAATCCCTTTGAATCCTTGAGATGTGTGCATAAGCTTAAGTATAGTTAGTAATCATTATAATTAATCTTGATTTTAATATATTTTTTTAATAAATTGGTTAGAGAATTTGTTTGAATCCTTGATTTTAATATATTTTTTTAATAAATTGGTTAGAGAATTTGTTTGAATCCTTGAAATGTGTGCATAAACTTAAGTATAATTAGTACCCAATTTTTATGTTAAATAGAATTAAGGATTTAGTTTCATTTCAATCTAAGATTATTTTCTAGCTTAAAGAGAATATATATGTAAAACTATACTTATGTTGATTTGTCATGAATAAAACTATTTTTCATGTTTTAATCTATATTATTTTCTCTGAAGTCAAATTGTTTTATATGATCTCCATATTATAATTTACATCTCTAGTAATATTCACTCCAAACTTGAAAATCATATTTTATTTTCCTTACAATTTTGGAATGTAGATCTTACCATTCCTATAAATATTAAATGAAAAAATATAAGTAGAATACCTAAAAACATAATAGATTCTTTATTTTTTAGATCCCACCTCTAAGTTCCCATCTTGCCAACACAAATAAGACTAAGTTACCATAACTAAAGCATACCCAATAAGGTAGTCTTCTTCTCCTAACACCTCTGAGCCATGAGGGGAAAACAAGAATAACACTAGAAAGAATATAGAATGATCATCATTCTTCCAGTATAACCTGTAGTACTCCCAACGCAACCACCATGGATCCTTGCCATACCAAGTAACAATTACTTAACAAGATTTATAACATAGTCCAAACCATTCTTATCTAAGGTCCATGGAAATATAGCATAATCTCATCCATCCAATGTGTGAGTGACTTTACCCACCTTTAGTATAGGAGCTACTTTTTGGCTCATAATATTTTTTCAAGTGGAACTCTAAAAACGTGGCATGTTTAGTGTGATGTGACGAATTTAGATTATCAGTTGTTTTCTAGTATTTTTCTATATGTAAACTTTACCAAATACACAATTCAAAATCGAAATGCGAATTTTTGGTGACCTTATGTCCATAGCTGAGATGGTCCTATCATTGAAGGATTATTTAAATGAATTCTATAGCCAGCTGTTGCACTCACTGTCTGTGTTGTTTACAACAATTTTGGTATTTTTTGTTGCAACGCTCCAATGAGTGGAAGCTCATTCTTGATTTAGACTCCAAAGCAAATTAAATATTCTTCTTCATAGCTTTTATATATTCTTATACTTCTTCTCCAAAGCACTACACTTGCATTTACTGCATGGAAGTGTATTTTGTTTGCATGATGGGCTCGTTGCAATTCAAAAATATGAGAGTCAAAACCTTTTTCACCAAATTCCCACCACTCAAAACACCAAATCATGAAGATTCTTCTTTGTCACACAACTAAATTTTCATTACCTTTGTTGTTCACAATAATGTCTTCCTTTCATTTTCTTCCTTGGTTTGCCATAAGACCCATGGACCCCTCTTCTCTTTTGTTCTGTTCTCTCATAGCTACAAGCTCTTTTTACTAAGCCATGGTTGAGCCCAAGTTTGAGAACCTTGGATTTAGAATAATGACATGGGTTGTTGTTTTGTCAAATCTTTGAATTCTTAGAGATCAAGGGCTAAAGTTTTCTTGCCTCAGCAATTGAAATTTTACACTTAACAAACTTTTTACTTATAGTTATATTGATAACATTTGCTAAAATCATAATTTATATTCTTTAATATATTAATTTCAAAATTATCAATATTATAGAATTCTAACCACATCATATAGTTAAAACTATAATTTTCATTCAAATATTTTTTTATCATTATTTTGCTCAAATGCTAAAACTAAGTACATTTCTATTTATACTCTTGTTAGCTTCGTAATTCTCTTACAATGGACATTACTACGTATATCTCTTGTTATTATTATAGTGATCATACATGATATATCATTAAAAAAAATTAATAAAAAACATTCAAAGGTTTATCCGTCAAATCAATATTGAGTTTTCATATACTTAAGTCACCCTAAAAATCTTAAAATATAAAGACATCATTCCTTAATTTACCACTTAAACAAATTTAATATTATGTCGACATATATTCTACTTAACAAGCATCTTCGTATTGAAGAGAAAGTTAAAGAGAGACATAATATGAAGCAAGCCCAATGCAATACATAGAATGCATGACCATCCATATCATATATGTCATGGCCATCCACATAATATATGCCTCATAATATATGTGGTGTTTTATAATATATGTGTATGGTATTTTTAAGGGAGAAATTTCTCTAACTAAATATTTTAGTATTTTTAAAATTTATAAAATTTAATAAATTATATATATTTTTATTTAATATAAATTTATTTATTCATACATTTAATTTTTTCAATCTAAAATATTATAATTAAATATGCTATTTAAATTATAATTATATCTATCTATCTATATATATAATCTATCATTTAAAAAATTTGTTATTACAAGAATATAAAATGAGAGTTCACTTAACCTAATAGTATTGTAAAATGAATTTTTTATTAATTAAAATATTTGAAATATTATTATAAACTTAATTTTTTAAATTACAAGAATATAAAATTAGAGTTCACTTAACCTAATAGTATTGTAAAATGAAATTTTTATTAATTAAAATCTTTGAAATATTATTATAAATTTAAGAAATTTTAAAATAAAAAAGTGAACTAACACAATAATATTAAAATAATATTTTAAATTACGTAATTTTATCAATATATTTATATATATATGTAGGACAAGAATTTATCATTTCTTAACACATGAATGTAATAACAACTAATATTTTTTATTAATATATCTACAGATATAGACATTTAGTTAATTAACGTTTAATTGTTTTTCAATGATATCAACATTTATATAAATTTTTAAATTTATTTTATTATGTATATGATTTAGTGTTCATTTAAGATTAATTTTTTTTAAATATATAAAAAATATGTAGAAAGTTAATTATGATTTATATTTAAAAAAATTCATAGAAAAAGAATAGTAAATTTTAAAAAAAGAAAATTAGTACATACATTATATCACAAAAAACATTTATATAGGAATACAGTGCAACCAAGTCTCTCATCAAGAGAAAACAACCTGGATTCAGAGTCATGAGGCCTCTCAACCAGAGAAAACAACCCATATTTAATGTTCTAAGAGCTTGACATAAAGACATTGAAAACTTCCTATAGACTTCTGTTGAGTCCAAAAGATGACTGATAGAGTCAAAATCTGCGAAGAATCTGAGTGGCAAAAAATAAGCTTGCATACAGTCAATAATAATAATAAAAAATTCTCTATCTAACACAGTCCAAACTTTTCCAAGAAAACAAAGAAGGAATAAGCACTACTTGACTGGTTCATGGCTCGATCATCACATAGCCTCTGAAGGCACGCCTTCATCTCTAGTGTTGCTCGGGTCCTTGTGCTTGATGTCTCTTGTGTTGGCCAACTTGGTATCGTCTTCCTTCACAGTGTCTACCAGGGTTGTGGTTGGGTCTTCCTCTTTGACTACGGTAAGTGATTTCGTTGGACCCTTCATCTCCCTAGAGTGCAATTCGCCCCCAACCTCTACATCTGGACCATAGTGAATTACCCCATCTTCCCTAATGGTGGCAAGTAGAGGTGAAGGGAGGTGGAATAGCTTGACAAAATATACACACCATTCGATGAGAGTTTGAACCCTATCGCGGAGATCCAAAATCTAGGCCTGCATGTCCTTCTTTGTCTCCTTAATGTCATTGTGAATGACTAGCAGCGTGTCCATCATCGCAGCGAGATGATGAGTGATGGCCGCACCACTGGGTTCCCGAGAGCAGGCATGGTGGTCACAGCCTCTCCTGCTAGAGGCATGATGATGCTCATGAGCCATGATCTGGAAAATGTTGTGATGCACGCTTCCCCCAACTTCCTTCGTGATCTTAGTATGTGTCGATCGGGGCACAAGGAAAACACTGGAGTGGGGAGAACCAGAGGTGGAGCATCGAACCCTTGAGGCATAAGAGGTCGAAATGATCCCTTGGCTTCCTATATGAACCATAATAAACTGGGTGCAAGAAACTAGAACCACCTTGAATGTGCAATAAATTGGCATGAGCAAGCTAGTCACGTCGATCTGTAAGAGAGGAGGGAGACTTAACTTCACACAACCACCGACGTTGATTCCATAACCTCATTGCTAGTCGGATCGTCTTTCTTCTCTACCCCCATCCCATCATCATTATTACTCACCCTCCTTCCATTAAGCACCCCATCCGGGATGCTCTAGTTTTGCTCAGTTAAGTATTGATAGGAGAGATATACTGTGGTTTGGTGCTCCAAAGGCCATAGGTGGGAGAAACCATCTTCTAGGGAGTTGACACCCACATTAGCCAAAAATTCTGCGACTTTGTTTGTTGAGCATCTGATGTGAGATGGAATAATGGTGTTTGTTTGTGCATGCAGCAGTTTAGTAACATAAACAAGAATATGCTCAAGCCTCCAATTGGTAAAGATCTTGGAAGAAGAAGTGTCATTCTGGAGGTGGAAAAGAATATCGTTTAGAATCCTTGAATCACCTTCCATGATTAACCAAGAAAACCATTGTTTGGAGGTGATCTTAAGGCCAGTTAAGAGAGCCCCTATCTCTACGGCATTGTTGGTGTCTATCCCTAGTCCACTTGCGAAGGTACATAGGATTTCCCCTCTCGATTTTTTGAAGACTTCCCCATAACCAGCCTTCCCTGGGTTTCCCTTGGAAGCTCCATCAAAATTGAGTTTAAAAAAATCACTAGTCGGGGCCTGCCACACCGAATCACTAAGAGGAGTGAGATGGGAGGGCTTGGGCAAACCCAAGAGAGGAGGGTTAACGATCCAATTCTTCAGTATCTTTTTCTCCCCCTCTTCCCCTTCAAAATCATCCTTCTGCCAATGGAGGATTACCACGGTTTCCATAATCAGGGTTGGAATTTGACAGGAAAAATGCTCGTCATGGGCCATTTTTCCCATCAAATACTACCTATATTCTATACTACCCATAAAAAAAACAAAGAAAACGGTAAAAAAAATATACAGGGTGGAAACCGTCATTTTTTATGACTGGAATTTTTTCCAAATTCCTTCCTTGTCCACAATATGCTTCTTTATTCTTCTCCAGACTTCATGGTACGACAGTCTAATGCCTTTAAATATTCTTCTATTCCTTTATTTCCGTATTTCCCACATAATAAATCCTGGTATTTGTTGCCAATGCTTGTTGAGGATTGGGTTCTTGTATGCCTTGGTGCACCAGACCTTTAGTGTACCTACGACATCATGCCTTTTACGATCAATTTGATGCATCAAGGAAACCATTTGATCCCATACTTGAGATCTGAAGGAGAAACCATCCAACATATGATTAATAGTTTTAGTGTCTTGGGATCATAGATGGCAACTGGAAGGTCCTATGAATCCACGACACTGAAGGTTATCCCATGTGAGAATTCATCCTCTTCCCACCATCCAAAGGAATGAGCATATTTTGGGCCAATATCCACTATTCCAGTTTCTGTCCCATATCATATCCTTGTCAAGAAGGTGTACCCAGGACTTCGAGTGATAGCCTTGTTTAACAGTAAAGTTACCTGATGAGGAGTAACCCTAGAAAAATATGTTGGGCCCTTGTTTGATTCTGATCCTCTGACTACTTATTGCATCAACCCAAGTTTGGATGTTGATTTGCTCCTAAATATCTAGCTCCATATTTGTGAGTTTCCAGTCCCACCATTGACTCTTATGATTTGTCTCCTTCCAGTAGTGTCAGACTGGATGATTCTGAGAACCGTCAATACCTTTAAAAATATCTTGAATAATTTCATCCATTTGTAGGCAAGGGATTTGTTGCTAGGAATCTGTCCATAAGCACATTGAGTCACCATCACATATCTCCCAAAAGAAATGATTACTAATGAGATCCTAGTGTTTCTAGGTTGCATTCCATATAAGACACCCTTGCTGCTACTTGTTCCATCTTATTAGATCATTGTCCTCTACATTGGGTGTGTATTTAGCTTGCCACAACTTCGTCCAATTGTCATTTGGTATTTTGACCCATCTCCACTAGACTTTGGAACCCATAACTTGGTTCATAATTTCACGGTCCCGAAGTCCCAATCCACCCAATATTTTTGGTTTGCAAAGGTTCGTCCATTTGATCAAAGGCCATTTCCTTTCTTCCCCAACCCCATACCAGAGAAAATTTCTTTGAATATTGCAGATCATTTTTAGAACTACTTTTGGAGAAGCTAAAGTTGAGAAGAGGTAGAGAGGAATACCTTGCAAGATTGAATTAATAAGGATAATGCAGCTGGGAAAATTTAGAGTTTGGAAGGTCCAAGAGAAAAGATACAACTCCAGGGAGGTAAGGATATATTCCCAGGAACATTTCCTAAGGGGATTATCAATCAAGGGAATTCCTAAGTATTTGGATGGAAGGGCGCTCCTAGTGAAACCAAGAAGTCTAGAAATGCGTCATTGGATAGCCAAGGTCGTGTTGAAGAAAAATATTTGTGACTTGGACTTATATAACGAGGTACTTGAGGCTTCACTAGAGTCAGTAAGGATAGATCGGATGCTAGTTGTTTCTTTGACAGAAGGGACTCCCATCAAAAGAGTCTCGTCCACAAATTGGATGTGGGAGTGGGGGGGTTCATCCCATGCAACGGTAGACTAGTCACCCTCCAGAATGGAAGCTTTTATTCTTTTGCTAAGGCCTTCCACCATCATAATGAAAAGGAAAGGTGAAAGTGGGTCACCTTGGCGAATGCCTCTGGTAGGGGAGAAATTTTCAGTGGGTAAGCCATTAAGCAGAATAAAGAAAAAAGCAGGCGAGGTGAGATTCATAAACCAGTTTATCCAAAGGTTATCGAATCTGAAGGCCTTTAGGACCTCTTTCATATTATTCCATCTTAATTGATCAAAATCCTTAGAAAGGTCCAACTCTATGATCATACCTGACATGTGCATGAATCAAAGGGAGTGAACCATTTCATGAGCCATGAGGACATTGTCCATGATCTTCCATCCCTCAACATAGCCTGTCTTCTCCGGTGATATGAGGTTTGGGAGAAGGGGTTTCAAACAAAGTGAAATGACCTTAATGATGAGCTTTTAGATTACATTACAGAGTACGATTGACCTTAAGTTCTTTGGATCCCATGCCTTGTCTTCCTTGTGGATGAGCAAGATAAAAGTCACATTTAAGGGGGAGAGGACCTCCTAAGAATGCCTGGAATCTTCACAATATATCAAACTTCTTCTCGAACCATAAACCAACAGTGGTGGAAGAATTTCATACTAAATCCATCTGCGCCTGGTGATTTCCCAAGGACCATCTCTTTCAATCATAGTTTCATTTTTCTCTCTCGTGACTAGGCATGTGATGTGTTCAGGTGATCCTACTTATAGCTTCTTCCTAGTTTGCATTTGGCTTCATCATGAGGTCCCTATAGAAGCGAACAAGCTCCTTCTCTATGTCTTTCCTTGCTGTGACCGCCTCCCCTTGGGAAGTTTTCAACTTGTTGATGTGGTTGATGTGTCTATGCTGGAAATAATGGGTTGAGAAGGTTGAGTTGATCTCAATCGAGCTTGGATTCCAAAGGATTGCTAATGCTCCAACATTTCCTCTAGCATCTATCACTATTATGTCTCCAGTCCTCCACCATCGACGAAGAATACGCTTAGCCTCCTCTTCCAAGCATTCAGTCTCTTGCAGTAGGAGAATGTCATGTTGTTCCTCCATAACCATTTTTTGCAGGATTCTCTGTTTACTCCTACTATTTATTCCTTTAATATTCCATGATTGTATCTTCATTGGGATAATTGCTTGGAAGAAATAGGGGCGAAGGTGTGTGTGAGCACCTCCATCTAACTAGAGTTAACCATTATATGTCCAAATTCCTCAATCAACTATCTTGTAGGTTTTTTTCCTTTCTTTTTTTCCTACTTAGGGGTTTTCTTGATGGGTTTACTAGGGACATGGGCTATGCCCAAATTCAATTTGGCTCTAGGTGCTTCTCCTTCTCGTGAGCTGAGAAAAACCTTGTGGAGCTTTGTTACCTGCTCCATTGGGACTATAAAGTAATATCTTTTGCGACAGGCTTCAACAATGTTTTCCAGATTCAATCCTAATTCATTCTCATCATATTCTGATTCTAGATCCACTCCTTCCTCCATAGGGATGTCCTCCTTTGCTTCAGATGAAGGCAAAAGGTGGGGAGATTTTGCGACTTCAACGATTATTGGTTCAATTTGCATGTTCGGGTTTTCATCTTCATTTTCCCCTGTTGTTGGTTATATCTCTCCCCTCTTTCCCTCTTTTATTTCTTTCTCCATGACTATCTCTGAATCAGAAGAGAGGTTTTCAAACATGTTCTTTGATGCAAAATTCCTTCCTATGGTCCCCCCTATCTTTTTGTGAACCATTCTTCTCTTGCCTTGAACCGAAATGAAGTTTTCCTTGTCCTTTCCCAGGTCCGAGACTAATGGCTTTGGTATATTTTTTAGAGGAAAGTCTTGGAAGAGATGTCCATGAGCATGACATTTTCTACATCTAAAAGGAATGTGATCATAGTCTATAGTTTGGATCTCGTCTTCATCATACTTGTGAGGTAGAATTCTCCAAGAGGGCCTATGAGATTTTAAGATAGACACAAATTCGAGCATATGAAGTATAGCATCTTATTTTTGTTTCCTCATAGATTTTGATAAACTTAGCAAGAGTGTTCCCAATTCCTTCTAACGTTTCTGGTAGCCAGAATTCCTGCGGGAGAGAGTACAGTCGGATCCATACCAGAGCGTAGGTAAAGTCCTGCTTGTTCGGGATAATTTTTTTGTCCAATCTCGTAAGAACAGGCCCACTGAGTTATAGAAATAGGAAACATTTTCAAATATTTGATCTCGGTCCTCTAGGTTATGGAAGGTCACTATAAAAAACCCTTTAGATCCAAGGCATAGGTCAAAATGTCGTTTTGGTTTCCACCATGTATCGACCGAGCGGACCAGATCCTTCTCAGACGACCATAGATCCTTCTCAGACGGTTTCCTCTAGAATTGGTTCCAATACAATATTGTGGCATTCACTAATTTTCTAAATACAATTAATGATAGGTTTGGCATCCAAAAAACCTAAATCTACTTATTTTTAGCTCCACTTCTCGTTTTAATAAGAAATCCAAAGCCATCAATTTTGAAAAGTTATTTCACCCAGAGCTCAATCCAACTTTCAAGGAGTACTTATGCACCTTTGAAAGATATATGCTCCCACCAGCTCCACTCTTGATCCAATCACTCTACCCATCACCATACAAAATAATCCCAAAGAATGTTCCAATTAATCTCCTCCACCGTTACCTTCCTCTTTTTTATGATAAGGGACTCATGAGGAAAACAATTCACAATAAATAGGCTTCGTCTCACACTCATAAGGTGTGACTATCCAATCTTCGAACAAACTATTGTTCTTTTTTTTTCAGCGAAAAAAACCATCCAATTGGTATTCATAAGTGAATCAAATAGTACAAAATTGTATAAATCTGATCAAGAAATATAATCTGCTGTAAACTATTACCCATTACATCCATTACCTCAAAATGCTAAATAAACCCAACCTTATATAGGTATAGACATTTACAATTCTTCAAAAATGACAAAATAGAAATATTTCAACAGTTACATGATCTGAACCGAACCGGAATCAGTTAACTGAGAATCTTGTAGTTCTTCCCCTATGATCTACCCTTCTTTACCTGTATACGCAGCTTTGGAGAGTGAATCAGCTTTGTTACTTTAATTTATTATTATTTATATGATCTAGTTTTAATTAAAAAGTTCAAATTATCCTTTTGTCTTTCATATGATATTTTGTATTAAAAACATGACATGAAAAAACCAACAACGATATAATGTTTCATATTTGATTAAGAAAACACAAATATTTATAAAAAAATTCTTGAAAGCATAGCTTTAGATTGGAGTGCCAATTTTAATTATGGGTTTTTGTCTTTCTTCTCCGGTGTAAAACATTTTAGTCATTGACAAATAATAGTTTAATATATTCAAACGTGGGTTTATTTTTTAAGGATAATACAATGATAAAGAACGCACTTCCTCTAAGTAGAAATTATTTTTTACTAGCTTTCTTGTGATGTATGTATGCATTATTTGATTAGGGTTTTTTAACTTGTCAAATATTAAATTTTTGGAATATATGAAAAATATATAAAAGTATTTGCTTTATCAATATAAACTATGTTATCTAATTAGATTTATTTAATATATAAGTTTATTTGTTATATTTTATCTTTATTATTAAGATTAGTTTTTTTTTACTAGGGGAATCGACAACTAGGATGGGGTTGGTACTCGCGTGATACAGGGTCCAAGGGTCTAATCCCATCCGCTACCACTATACCTTTAGGTGCAACCACCGAACTAGCCACAATGGCGCATGGGTTATCCGGGGTGTGAACCAATGGCCTCTTACAAGGCTTTAACACGCTTTGTCTGCTGGTCTATACCCTTACGAGCCATTATTAAGATTAGTTAATACAAATTGTTAGTTGGGTTTTTTAAGGTTTGTTCCACATTATTTTTTGGTTTTTAAGTATGTTAGGTTTCTTAATGTACATCCTACAATCCAATGGCTCACTCTCTTGTTTCTTGTTTCTGAAGGTTTTCTTGTTCACAAAAAACTTTGATTAGTTGGGTTCCTCAATGACATCCCTACACTCCAACAATGATTTACCTATTGCTATGTTCTCCTCACTAATCTTAAGAGTCATAGGTCCAACAACTCTTCATGAAACACTTTGATCTAGTCAATATTCTAGCATTTTTCGAAGGCCACCATCCATTGAACCTTACATATTTTTGTAGTCAATCTTCAATATCATGGTCTCTCTTCACTATCAAGATCAACATTCAAGTACAACTTTCTTTCCAAATCCATCTCTATTCCTAGTGCATTTTCCCGCCAATCTATATCCTAGAGGGAACCACATAGGGATCCCCCATTCAACTATGATAACACTAGTCTCAATAGAGTTTCCTAACAACTCACCAACAGTTGCTAAAGAAACTTGTGAACAACATAGGGCATGTGCTTCTATTTGTAAACATGATATGAGAATTTAGTTCTCCAAATGTAATGGCTAGATGAATGGTGAATTATTAGTCTCATGGATGCATAGTTTGATGGTCTATTTCTAGAGATGCCCATTAAGCATTGAAGAACAATGGTTGTTAGTTATTGGCAATCAGTTAGAAGGCATTTCCCTAGTCTAGTGGAAAACCAATCTCTCTTCTTCAAGTCTATATGTTGATATCAATGATGATCAATATGCTAACTATAGCCACATTACCACATAGGGTTCTTTTAGTTAGGGCTTATGGAATTTTTTTTATCCTTGAGGTTATCTATGTAATCTCTTGTACGACTAGTTGCAACTTCACTAATGTCTAGGGAAAATTGTACAACAATATATAGAGGTCTTCACCAAACTTCATCTCCAATTCCTATCAAGGATTGAAAGCACACACTCATAGTTCACTTAAATAGCTATTTATTAAATATATTTCATAGTGAAGCACCTATGTTTTAAAGTCTTTCCTTATATCAATATTCTATTCATGCTCTTCCCATTGAGAAAAGTTTGATTAAAAATGGTGCCCATTTTCTAGTTACCCCAACCAAACTCTAGCCCTAACAGTAAGAAAACCGATTATTAATTTTGCAATACAAAGCAAACACATATTATCACAAAAAATGAAATACCAATCAAATCTATTATTTTTGTATTCATAAATCCAACGACATATTCCTCCCTCTTGGAAAAGCTTCCACTCCTTTACACTTACAAATCTATAAAGATAGAGAAGTGGTTCAATACAAGTAAAATCCTCATCTATCCAAATCAATTACCAAGCCCCCTGTTATATAATTCCAGATTATGGCGGGAAATGAATATTACATAGCTCCATTCTCTCCATAAAAAATAGATTAAACCCCCATAATATTCCATAAATTCAATAAATCTACTAACTCATTAATGATAATAAATCTAAGCACAATAGCCATAGTTGTGTTCATATATAATCATGACGACCCAATTCCCCCCACTACTATTTTCTAACTCATCCTCATGAACCAAGAAGCTAGGTACAAAGAGGAACCTATTGGAATCAATGTTGTCATTGATGTCAAACGGGAGATAGTTGGACTTAATGTTGTCATAGATGATAAATGGGATATTGTTGGACTGAATGTTGAGGTTGTATTTGAGAATCCTTGAAGCTAGTTTGAAGAAGTATATATAACAAGGTTGTACAATGTCAACACAGTTATAAGACACCAACAACAGTTACCAATAGAAGTGCATAGTGGTACACATGTTGAAGTAGATGCAGATAGTCAGAGTGTGAAAATAGTCGATATGTCGAAGCAAGTTGTGCGTCGAAGTACACAAATAATAGATAAGTCGAAGTAAATACAGATACCAAGCAAGTAGTGCGTCGAAGCGTGCACGTCAAAGTATGCTTTTTGAAGTGCACAACACAATTAACAAGTCGACGAATTATTGAAGAAGGATGGGGGTACAAGCCCCTCGTTGTGGTGCAAAGCCTTATTCTTTGGATTGTCATTGTGGTCAATTGCTTAACTTAAGGTAATGAAGAAAACATGCCGACCCTTGTGTCAATATAAGAAAAGCTATAAATATACAAGGACTAATGCACTTTGTGAGAGGGGTGTGAGACTGTGGACAATTTGTAGTTTTAATTTCTGGGGTTTTGAAAGGGAATTAATGGTAGTTGATTCAGAGAAGAAGTAGAATTTGAAGTAAGCACATAATCAAGTCGCACATCGCAGTTGGATAAGTTACAGTCCATAAAACATGGAAGAGTGTAGGAGATATTGAGGCAAGTTTAGAATCAAGTCACATGTCGAAGTTGGATAAGTTCGCAAGGTACACACAGAAGCAAAGTATGGTGAAGGAAAAAATCTATTTTTGTAAAGAAAAGTTTGTAAGTAAGTGCAAAGCTATGCAAGAGCCAATGAAGTAATCTAAGATTGAATTTAGAGTAGTTTATTTTTTCGGAGTATGATTGATAATGAAGATGTCAAGATAGTTTCCAGCTATAGCATACAATGAGAATCAAATTGAGCAAAAACCATGGTTGAAGAGCGCAATAAGAAGAAGTTGTTGTAGGATTCTTTTGAAACATATGAAGGATATCTGGAAACGAATTGTGCATCTGTCCTAACTAGTGTCACTCAATGGGGATTGATATCTTCACTAGACAAGTTGGGTCTATCACTGAGGATTGGATTCCTCACGATAGGTTGGATTCTGTTAGCAATATGGATCTTGCACAAGGGTTGGATCCTTCACCTCTCAGTTGGTGCTAAGAACCCCAAATATTGGTGTCTTCCAAAATTGATGTACTGATGATCTAATAAGTATTCAAAAGTTACTTTTGGTGTCTTTTACTTGTGATGATCATTGTTTACTTAGAGAAACATTTATTATACATGATAATTGTAACATGCTAAATAATGGAATGATTGAATTAAATATGTGATGCACTGATTCATCCCCCCCTCTCAGTGCACTTGACAAGTTCAACAATTGGTATTAGAGAAGGTTCCTTCACACAAGTCTAATCAACTTCAAGGAGATCCTTGATAACACAATGGATGGGAAACCAATGTCAACCACAACAAAAGCTATTTTTTTTACAGGACATACTACTCTTATTGGATAAAATTAATGAAAGGATAGTTGAAAACAAAAGGACCAGGTGTTTAGGAGACGATTGCATGCAAACCTACGGTTGTAAGAAAAAAATCAAAGCATTTGGATAAAAGGGAAGCCAAGAAAAATGACTCAACAAGAATGATGGTCATCTTCGATAGCCTATCAAATCAAGTCAAAGAATAAATGGGATAGTGTACATTTGCTAAAGAATTATGGCTCAAATTGGAAAATCTTTGTAATGTCGCAGTGAATAGTCTAGAAGATAATTTGTGTAAGGACCAAATGCAAGATTCAAAATCCCCAGAAACAAAACTCGATCATGATATTAACAAAGTTATGTATTCACCTAGACATTCAAGTTGCATTAATTCAAGTAGTGAGGACAATTTCTCTGTTACAGATGAAGAACAAGATATAGTAAAGCTTAAGATATATATTTTAGCAGCACTAGAAGAGGTCAGAGGGTCGAAATATGAGTCATATGTTGAGGTGTCAAGGGATGACTTGGATATTCTTGAAAGTAAAATTATGTGTATTTTAAAAGAAATGGAAAGAGCTCATACGAAAAATGAGTTGTTACAACAAGTGCTTAAGGAGTTTAGAATAAAGGAACAAGAAGAGCATGAAGAACTACTAAAGCAATGATTGACTTGAAGAGTCAATGTGCAGACGTATTAAGGACCAAAGAAGATAAAATAATAAACTTGAAAGCATAAATTGCTCGTCCAACATAAGAAAATAGGTAGAAGTCAAATGAAAAAAATTCAGAAGCTCTGGAAGATTCAAGAAAACTGGTTAGTGGGTTGGAAGTCCAACTTGAGGAAGTCAAAGGAAGAGAGGAAGCTCCGAGAAGTCAGCTAATGAAGGAAGAAGGTAAATGTCATAGTCTCAAGTTAAAAGTAGAAGAATTCAAAAGAATATTTGAGGTAGCAAATGAAAACTATAAGAATAGTTCATCAACTCTTGGTGAGATATTAATTAGCCAAAGGTCGCCAAACGAAAAAATTCATCTTGGATATGACAAGATAGTTGAAAAGGATAGGAATGCTAAGAGCATGTTGGGATGTAAAAGAGGAATAGTCGAAGTCATAGAACTAGAGCATGTTGGGAATTCAATCAACAAGGAAGGCTATGAAGAAATAAGTCAGAAGGAACTACAACAGGTAAGCATGTCATATCAATACAACCTAGAATGGAATAGGTCATCAAAGCAGGTTCAGTCCAGGTATGGGAATTTCTTTAGAGGATATTGCTTCTCTTGTTATGAATATGGTCATAAAGCATTGGAATGTGTGAATTATGGTAGAAAAGATTTCGACAATGCAGTTAAGTGTCTAAGGTGCAACCATTATGGAAACATTGAAAAATATTGTCATACCATAAGATACTATGTATGCGATGGTTTTGGACACAAAGCACAAAATTGTCAAAGATCAACAGGACATTCAACAAAGACCATACCTCATATTGCAAGAAATATAACTGATAAATTATGGATAAAAAGAAGAAGTGATACTGTACAACATCAAAAGATACATTTAGATAAGTTTGCATACTCTCAAAAGTGGATAAGAAAAACTCCAATGGCATGTATTGTCGAAGCAAACGAAAATAGTACAAATGCAACCAAAGATTGTTTCATTTCATGCTAATCTACAAAATATTATATGAAGATCCTTGAGTTCAAAAGAATATTATATATAATGCATGAATTCAAGGAAAAAGCATACTAAGCCTAAAAGATGAAAGGAAAATTAAAGTCATAAGACATTTGAAGACTATCATGGATCCATCCACATTGCTACCAAGCTAATTAAAGTTGATACAGGAGTTGATATCTAAGAAAGTACCTACATTTCAATTGGCAAGTCTATCAACAATACAAAATAAGCTGCATTGCAAGAATGAATTCATCCATAATAGTCAAATTTTATTAAGAACTACTTTCACAGAAGTCAAAGTCAACAGAAGTACAAAATCTGCCATATTTGGAAAGACTATAAAGTGGCATTGGTTTACAAAATTGCTAGTTCTTTCTCATTTACAACTTTAACCTTTGGAGAAACAATCAAAATTACAACAACACTAGCAAAAAAATTACTAGCAATTGAAGCTCAAGTCAATGTCCAGAATTCGACAGTGAGAGATGCAATTCATTATATGGCAATGATCATTCTTTGAAATTTGTAGTGCCATGAATTATTCGAAGTTGTTTCAACAGAAACAAAATTTGTTCCTTCTACTCTTCCAATTGATCATTCCGTTTCTTCATAACCTCAATTTATTCAACATTTCTCTGATTAATTTGTGTTTAATCACACCACTCTCTAATATAATCTTCTTTTACTTGATATGCCCATTTATCCAAATTTCTCTTAATGTTTTTGAATTCTATTTGTTGTGAGTGAACCATTGCGAAAAGATTTGCCATAAAATTAACTTGTTGAAAAGGATCATACATTGCGATGCAACCACCAATGGAATTGAAGTGAAAATGGATTAACAGAATGATTGTTTACATCTTTTAACATCTTTTAATTAATTATATTAACTAGCCTAGATCCAAATCCTAAGCTCTATCAAGGGCCGAGAGGGATCAAATCTCCCGAGGTGCAAACCTCTCCTCGAAAAAATCCTTGAGTGCAATACTTGAGAAGAAGTTTGCACTTAGGGAGATTTGATCTAGGCTTGATATAGCCTAGGATTTGAATCTAGGCTGGTTCCAGTCGTGGGCGGTGACACAAAAATGGAGTTTGATCAGCATTGTAAGGAACAGGTTAAGTTGAAAACACAGATAGAATTGTGAGGATTATCATAATGTAAGTAATAAGTATGAGTAAATTGTTAAACTGAAAAATAGAGACAATAATTTTTTAAGGATTAAATAAATGAAAATATGGTTCACATCGTGATCATTCTCAATCTATCTTCTTCATCTTTTCTTATCTTCACACCTGGTAGTTTTGACATCTTCTCATATCGATCATATGAGAATCTACATTGGACCTGTACTTGTAGTATGTACTTGTATTCCAACAGATGACTCCTGGCAGACATGATAAATTTGAATTTCTGCTAATTGACCAATTCATTCACAAAATGTTCGATGTCTAGTTTACATTTTTTCAGATGGTACCGATATATTATCGTCGATTTCAATTTCCTTATCTTAGACCATATTAGTAATTGGAGCTGCTTGAAATTGGACCATGTCATCAACATGTCGCTCTCTCACCGTTACACGTTGAGCATCTCCCACAGTTGGTTCGACGGGTATATTTGTTGAATATTGTCTTTGTTGTTCTACATTTTGATTTCTTTGTTGTTCCACAAATTGATTTCTTTATTCTTCCAATTGCTTCAACTTTCTCTCTCGATATGCTCTTTATCGGTCAATGTTTCGTTTTCTTTGTTCTTGTCGTTCTTCTGCTATCAATTCGTCTAACTTTCTTTTTCGATATTCTTTTCTTCGTTCTTCTCGTTCTTCTGCTGTCATTTTGTCCAACTTTCTTTTTCGATATTCTTTTTGTTGTTCTGCTTTTCATTTCAAGTCGTCTTCTCGTTCTTTTGTTGTCATTTTGTTAGATTTTCTTCCTTGATATGCTTTCTAACGTTTGACGTTTTGTATTTTTTTGTTTTTCTCCTGTTTGTCTGATAGCATCTTCCACATGCACATCTTCCATTTCTAGTTCAGAATCTATATAAAAAATGTCAAGCATTAACATATACACTGAAATTTATGCATCTATGAAATCCACACTAAAATTTATGCATCCAAGAAATCTGCACTAAAATCTATGCGTCAATCGATTAGCAGCTACACTGAAAATTATGCAATGATAAAACACCATACATTGAAATCTATGCAAGTATAAAGCTCACTTTACATGATAATGAAATTCAACATATTTAAAAAGAAAAAAAAGTGATCTGGGAGGATCGAACCTTGGACCTCACGCCAATTCCACCACAATGTGTTACCAATGGGATACACGAATTAAACAATTTAATATATTTATATGTTTGAATAGGGATTTAAATTTAAATTTAATATAAATATTAAATAGTTAAAATAATTTAAAATTTAATATATTAAACAATTTAAATTTATTAAATTTAAAAATAGTTTAAAATTTATTAAAATTAAATTTAACTAAATGGTTTAAAATAATTAGAATTAATATTCAAAACCATTCACACCAATAATATCATATTCAAATTATCATTTAAAGCACTACCATTAAAACTATTATTTTTAAAAAGTGATTATATTAAACAAAATTTAGAATTCTATTTTTAGAAAAAATAAATTCAAATTTAAAGCACTACAATTAAAACTATTATTTTAAAAAGTGAGTATATTAAACAAAATTTACAATTATTTTTGTAGAAAAACTAAATTCAAATTCAATTCTATTTGGAAAAACATAATTAGTATTCTATTTTTATATAAAATCAAATTTCCAGAGAAAACGAAATGAAACTTGCTTCTATTTTTTCTATTTTTATTCACTTGGATCTAGACTGGGATAATGTTAAAGCAATGCCATTAAAACTATTATTTTTAAAAAGTGAGTATATTAAACAAAATTTAGAATTTTATTTTTAGAAAAACTAAATTCAAATTTAAAGCACTACAATTAAAACTATTATTTTAAAAAGTGACTATATTAAACAAAAATCACAATTATTTTTTGTAGAAAAACTAAATTCAAATTCAACATTCTATTTGGAAAAACATAATTAGTATTCTATTTTTATATAGAATCAAATTTCCAGAAAAAATGAAACTTAGGATGAGATATTGTAGGCTGAGATATTGTTAAAGCACTGCCATTAAAACTATGATATTTTAATTAATGGTTGACAATATCGAAATCTTTTGTGAAATACACGTCTTTTTATTATATTTATTATTTTTTATTGATCTTTTAATTAATGGTTGACAATATCGAAATCTTTTGTGAAATACGTCTTTTTATTATATTTATTATTTTTTATTATTTTGTTAAAGACAAACCTTATTTATGGCCAACAATATAGACAAATTCGTTACAAGATCTCCTCATACTCGGCTATAAAACCCTTTGGCGCAAATACATTGAATAAAATCATATAAAAAGAGATCTACAAAAGTCAATTGAAATTGTGATTAACCCAACAAAAAAGTCAAGAATATTTATTTAAAATTTCATTCTAAAAAATTTAACACATTTTCACCCGTTTTAAGATGGCAACTTTTGGATGATGATTCACATATTCTCATGGATATTTTCACCCTTTTGGAATATGAATGTTTATTATCCTTCCAGGTTGCCATTAGTTGAATGAAAGGAGTAGAGATCTACACTTGCAAGTGTTTAGCTTCAACTTTAATATTAACTATGTCATTTATAAGAAACATGCTCTTTTGTTTAGTCTGGCCTTTGTATATATCTATCTTCACACTTTCAAGGTGGTTTAGAATATCTTCACACTTTCAAGGTGTTTTAGAAAAGCCCTCGTTTGGAATAATTCTAATACACCAAAACATGTAAATGTCTTCTTTTGCTTGACTTGACTTAGCAATTGTCATGTCTTCTTTTGGTGGACATTGACTTGTATTTTATTACAAAAAAAATGGAAAAATCTGATGGAAAAATCTCTGTCTTCTTTTGCTTGACTTGACTGAGCAAGCGTATGTTGTCTTCTTTTGTTGAATTTAACTTGAATTTTATTAAAGCAAATGGAAAAGTCTTCTAAACCTAAGTCTTCCAAGTCTTCCATGTAAACTTAGCCCAAGTTTAATGAAAGTTTGTGACTGGTAATGGGTAGAATGAAATGTCTATATAAAGCATGCCCGGTCTCCTAGGCAGCAGAAGGGGAAGGAAAGTAGTAGTTAAAACTCGATACTGTTTTGCCAAGTGATTTCACAGAGAGAAATTAGAAAGCATGAATCCCTTGCCATGGACCACAGGGCTTTTCGACTGTACAGAAGATTGCAGTAGCTGTATGTATATTTCATTCTGATATATATATATATATTTTTTCTTGTAGTGAGCTACAAAATATATCTCAGTTCTTCACTGGTAAATACTTATATCTCAGTTCTTCACTGGTAAATACTTATATGTACAGTTAGCTAACTGAAGATGTCGTGATCATTATTTTAGGTTGGCTCACATGTTGTTGTCCATGGATAGCTTTTGGTCGAATTGCTGAGATAGTTGATGAGGGTTCTCCCAGTAAGTAAAATTAAATTAACAGAATCACTTAATTTGTGGCTAGTGACGTTCACCATTTTTATATATATATATATATTTTATAATTGTTTATTTTCTTGTTCAACAATGTTTGCAGCATGCTGTCATAGCGGACTGCTGTTTTGTTTTCATAAGTTTAACCGAATAGGAATGGTCTACCGAAAGAAGCTGCGCACCAAATTCAACTTGGAGGAGAGCCCTTCGGCTGATAGCATTGTTGACATGTGCTGGGGAGGTTGTGCTCTGTGCCAGGAATACAGAGAACTCAAGAACAGAGGCTTTGATCCTGCTCTCGGTAATGTATATATTAAGCAGTTCATGTGTTTCGTGTAGAATTTGTATCTGGAAAAACTTGCGGACGTTGACTAATTATGTTATGTTGAATTCGCAGGGTGGGCAGGAAATATGGAAAAGCAGAAATCAGGGCAGGCATGGATTGTCACAGCACCTCCGGTGGGTCAATCCATGGCAAATGATAATAAATCCAGCATGACGGTCTAGCTAGAGTGATATATATAAATCTGCATGCTTATATTGCGAAATGATTCATTTTGCATCCTCCTTGGATTGGATTGGATTGAAGTGATGGTCTCTTTTATTACTTTGTATTGGCAATCTGTACTCTTTATATATAATGATTTCTAAGTCGTTTCTATTCTCTGGCTTTTAAGTTGCTATATACGTGATAATAAAGGTTATGTTGTGCCTAATGGTTGGGATTTGGTATAATTTGAATGGGATAAGAACATGTTTTTCTTCTTAGAAGATTATAGATTCAAATGCAGAACCTAGTTTTTATTTTGCGACGGTATATATTCCATTTTGTAGGTGACTAGTTCTTCTCCTCCAATGCTTAATTGAATTTTATTTTTATCTATCCAATAGCTTGATAGGTGGCAAGCTTGTGTCATGTTTAGCAGATTCTCTCTTGATTCGTGGGTCATGTTGTATTTTCTCTTTTCTGCTCAGTTGGTTGGGATAGGTTTTATCTTTGGCTGGGAGTGGCCCTCTTGTTTTAAGTGGCCTCTCCATCATTTTGTTTTGTAGTAGTTACTGTGAACTGTCTGTGATTTTTGATCACAAGTTTTTGTATTGTTCTGAACTGTTATCCTCCGGAAGGAGGGTGTTCATCATTTCCTGGATACTGGATATTTTTTATTTCGCTGGTTTATGTTATGAATATGTATATTTTATATACTATTTCTTCTATTAATATTATGCTATTTATTTTTACTGAAAAAAAAGGTTCAAATGCAGAAGACTTTAGCAATTACATCTTTGTGCAGAGGGCGTTAAATATATTTTAGAGTGGAAAATTTTAAAAATGATTTGCAACTCAAACGATTTAATTTTTTGGGGAGTTTTAGTTAAAATGGATTATTTAGTGTTTGCGAGTTTTAGTTAAGATGGATTATTTAGTGTTCCTAATTTTTCGTTTTAAAGTTTTGATGATTTGTTTTCCATTTAATTTATTAATGACTATAAATTTACTTAATTATTCTCTTGGGCACATGATTGTAAATGCACTTAATTCCTTTATTTGTGAAATGCTAATAACTTACATATTTATTAATTACAAATACAAAGAGAATCAATAAAGAAAAATACCAATAAGATGTTACAATATCTTTAATAGTGAATCTAAAAATTAATATGGGTTTATTTGGTAATTATATTTATATTTATCTAATTAAATATATATAGTTTTTTAATTTTAGTTGTGAACCTATATTGCATTTTAAGTATACATACTCTATTCCCTTATGAGTTTGAACTTATGATCTCCTAGAAGGAAACATATGTTCTTAACTATTAAACTTACTTAAACTATATTTTTATATAAGTTTGAATTATTTATACTACAACATATATAATCATGTATATGTATTTATCGCCTTTACACACAATTCAAAGCTACTGTATATATATATAAAGGAATAGAGGGCTCATCCATGGTCTACCAAACACCTATCCACCAGTGTGGAGATCATTGAATACGACTATTTGAGATTTTGCTTTTGGTACATTCCCTAGTTCCTAGTTTTGTTTCCTATCCCAACTTATCCACTACTACCTACACCATTAGCTTAACCAACACCCCTTCCAGCCCAAGGTCAAAATCCAAAGATACTAGTTCCATGTATTAAATATCCAATTTAACCAACATCGTAAGCATCAAAGCTAAAACTAGACCTACTCACATAGGAGGTAGAAGTAGGTCCATACCCAATAAGTAGTTCCATTTCCAGATTGAAAGCAAGATTAATACTCAACATTAGTAGCATCACTAGCTTACCCACTACCATCGCTAGCACTATCACTAGTAGCATCAGTTGAATTAGCACCACCGCTAGCACTAGCAACACCTATAGTTTATGTCATTGGCTCAACACTAGCACTGGAAACGTCCATACCAAACGTAGAAGCATCTCTTGAATCCTATTCCATATCAATATTGATTCCCAACACCTCTTTCTTTTAATTAAGTTGATTGAGCAGAGTATCACACATTACCATTTATTTATTTATATCATATCACAAGAATGCCCTGCATTATTAATATTTATATATAGTATATAATATTTAATATATTATCTATTACATCTATTGTCATTTATTATTAGTCTTTGTTGTAGGCATAGATTATTGTTTTTGGGTTTTTTATTATTTTTATGGAAGTATATTTAATATATCACATGTTTAAAGTGCAATTAAAGTTTTGTTTATTTGTTTAATTTTTAAATTTCTATATGAATTTATTTCAAATATGATTGGTTTCATACCATGAAAATTAAGATTAAAAAGTTGACCAAATTTTTTTTTTAAAGTTTTTTATCATGAATGCATAGAAATTTCCATCAATGTAAAGATGAAAGCTTTCCTACTTTTTCTGATTTCATTCCTTTTTTTTTAGCTTATTCATTACTTTGAATACAGAATTATGCAGAGACTAGAAGCTAAGGCTTTAGTTCCCAGCAGTAGGGGTTTTTCCTTTGGACAAATAGAGGCCAATCCATCCAATCAGAACATCTATGGGATCGTGTAGTGCTTAGAGTTTCCTTCTATCAATTGCTTAAAATGTGTGTCAGATGTGATCTCTCAAACAAGCATAACTTGTTTCACAAAGAGTGGAGGAGAATTTTTGAGTAGCAGTTGTCGAATCCGTTTTGGGAGAGACAAGTTTTACAATCCCCACTTCTCATCACAACAAATAACTTATGTTCAAAATCCTTCATCTTATTCCAGAGGTAATATATATATTACTCTCTTTCAAATCATCTGTTTCATTGAATTTATTTAAGAAGCGTCTCTCCTTCCGGTTGCTTGTGGAGAAAACACTGAAGAAAATGACATTAAAATTAGTTAGAATCTTGGCGGTTCTTGGAGTAGCGCTTTAGGAATCTGTGATCTGGTTACTTAAGTTTTACTATGAGTACTAAAATAAGTGAACCACCATTTCTCAAGACCGTCACAGATGATGAAGAAGGTATAAGAATAAGGACTTTACATAGTAAAAATTTACAAAAAAAGAACAAAATGGAAACCGAGCAGCTATAGATTCTTCTCCCTTCATATTTTTTCCCCTTATTTTCATGTTTTCATTGTAGGAGATTTTCTGGCAAGTATTGTTGTTCTTGATCATAATTTGTGGAGATCGATACACAGTAATGTCATTTCCTATCATTTAGAAACACAAGAGAATGCGGGTCATGTGTTTTCATAGCAGGAACATATCTTCTTCAAGATCAAGACACTAAAACTCGCTACGCGGAATTTCAAGGATCAAAACAAGATTGGAGAGGAAGGATTCGGTCCTATTTACAAGGTAATGTATATCAATCAATACTGGTTGGGGGAGTTTCAATGTAATTTAAATCCATTCCACAGTGTACATAATTTAAGTAGATATAAGATGAAAGCTTTGCAATACAAGCAACAGTAATTCTCTTCCTAATTTGTTTTGAAATTATTATTTCTCATCCAGCAAGAGAAATTGCAATGAAAAATCTGTATGTGAATTCGAAGCAAGGAAAAACCAAATTCATGAATGAAGTGAAGATTGTGGCCAAAATTCAACGAGGGAATCTTGTGAAGTTTTTTGGTTGTTGTGCTACTAGAATGGAAAAGCTTCTTGTTTATGAGTACATGCCTAACAAAAGCGTTGACAAGATACTCTTTGGTGATTTCATATATGTACAAGCTTGTGTGGTCCTTGGTTATAGATTTCTCTGGTTTGATTATAACATTTGCTTGTGTGATCATACCCAGAAAGATGCAGAATCCTTGATTGATCAAAGTGTTATAACATCATTCTCAGAGTAGCTCGCGGGCTTCTTTACCTTCACAAGGATTCTCATCCTGGCATCATTAATCGAGATATTAAGGCTGGAAACATGTTTCTAGATCAAAACTTGAATCCCAAAATTTCAAATTTCAGCATGGTGAGACTTATCTAAGGAGATAACACTGAACTAAAGAGAAGAATCGTTGTCACATAGTAAGTCTGGCTCAAGGCCAAATCTACCGAGTACTTAACATTCTTAGCATTGATGAACAATTTTTGAACACATCGTCATTTATGTCAACCCCATTTGGGTTCCATCTCTATTTTTTAAAATAAATGTCAATTGGGTGCAACGGATACATGGCTGCAGAGTATGCAATGATGATACATGGCTGCAGAGTATGCAATGATGGGTCAATTGTCATTTAAGGTTTGTCAGAATTCTATGACCTTAATGGCATCAAGAATTTCACAAGCTAAGGATCTAAGCAACAATGTAATCTTCACTAGATACTACAACAAAGATTTTGTTATAGCATGCTTTGCCACACTCTATGCAACATGACTTGATGGCCTACCATGTCCCTCTGTAGACTAATGTTACCCCTCTTGCTCAGTAAAACCCCTAAAAATCATAGTTATGTTGATGTACACGGCCTACTAGCACTACAACATGTGTATATGCAGGCTGCTCCATTACAGCCCGTGTACATCGGGTTTCATTCTCAAAATTAAAAAATATTTCGGGTTTTCCTTCCCAAGTAATGACCATTGTGATCATTGGTCTTCCATATGCTGGAAAACACTTCGATTCAACCCTCCACCTTCTTTGAGGGTTATATATTGAGTCATTATGGAGCATTTGAGGGAGGAGAAATTAGAGAGCAAGTAAACTCTGAAGGAATTTTGCCCCATTGCCACTGCCTTGAGTCTGCATCCCTTTGTCCTTGTTGTGTTGAACTCTTTTATGTTCATCTCTCAAGCTCTTCCCTATCTTGTGAAGGAGGAACCCAATTACTCCTTGAACTTGTGAGCTTGCCATTGCATGGAGGATTGAAGTGGTGGAGGCCTAGGTGGAGGAACTTAGTTTCTCGGTTTCGATGAGTTGCCTACAGAAGGTTGTCACTATGTATTTATGTTCATTACATTAATAGAAATACTCTTTTCTCGTCCAATTCATGTTACAAATGTTTATATTATTTTCATTGGATATATTTGTTTAATATGTTAACGGAATATGCTAATTTATATGCTAACAAGTTATATCTATTCCAAATGCTTATATATCTTTTTTGTTGAGGACAAGTTGTAGGTAAGGAGCATTGGATTGCAAGCTCAATGGTGGTGTTCTTCAAACATCTGGTTGAGGTAAGAGTTTTCTCTTTGTTGTTGGAATTTCATATTTATATAGCATACTTGAGAATTGGGTTGATTTGTGGTGTCACTTTGTCTATTGTGGTTGTACCCCAAGCCATAAGAAGTTTCTCTCTGTAACAGATTTGTAGAGAATTAGACAAGAAGATTAAGCAAAAACACATAAGAAAAGAGGTTTAGTTTGATAAAACTACATCATCTCATTAATGAACAATATGAGTACATTAAATAATACATCTCAAAAGAGAAATTCGAATGTCTTGGAGGCAATTCGAAATGCTCACAATTAGCAGGCTTAGATTTAGTAAAAATCTCCCATCTAGGCAAAAGCAGATTGCAAATCAAGGCAAGAGGTCACGAATTGGCTAATAAAGCTAAGGTATGCCATGAGTGACCAAAAGGAAGCAAGCTGGAGGCTTTTCAGGAGAAAAGGTAGGAAGGTGATGAGGCTACAAAACATAAACTTTCCCAATGTATCTTAGCACCCTAGCTTTCTCCTTATCCATTATAAAAGAAGACAAAAGTTTGCTTTATCTTAGTAAATCAGAATAAAGTAGGGTAAAAGCTGTCATAGTGCACTTGCTCATACTAGTTGCTTTAAAAGCAGAAAGATGGCGCATTAATGGATCAACTAACACTAGGTGGGCCAAGCAAGCACTTATGAACCACATGACTTAGTCTAACAACTAGGAATGCAACTTAATGTTAAAATAAATTATATCATAAGGTCTAGATGGGGTCATTTATTCCTACAAGGTTGATGTGTTCAACTTTGGGGTATTGGTTCTTGAAATCTTGAATGGCAGAAAGAATAATGATCTCAATCTACCGAGAGATAAAAATTCTAATACAGTGGATATGGAAAAGATAAGAGCAAAGGTTTTTAAGGTTGTTACATATATACTTTTCAATTCCCCATTAGCCCATAGTCACCACTCAACAATATATACATAAGTTCAATTTCATTAGGGTTGTGCAGATTGCACTAAGAGCCACTCCACTTAATTAATGAGTTCTTATTATTTTCATTTCAATTTGTTTTCTAAAGCAGGGAACCCTATTATAGAGTATTACAACCATACTATGTATTAGTTATTGTTTACATAGTATCACAATAATATTGATTTTTATATAAATATCACGACTATACTACTTATACATTAACCTATTAGATGTTGAACTATGCTATCGCATGGGATATAAACATAATAAATAAACATTAGAATTGCAATAGGTTACAATATATTACCATCGTTACTTATCTCTTTTTTCCATAGAAAAATATATCTTACTATTAATACTGCGAAATAGTAAAGCATGTCCAACTGTCACATATCCATCTAGGGGATAAGACCCCAAATAACAAGATGTATGTGATACAAACCAACATGGGAATCATAAATATACCCATACAAACAGTGTCAGAATAATAGCCAGTACCTGTCCAAGGTATCAGTCAACAAAAACATCTAATCCACTATAAACAAGTGGAATATTTGGCTGCAATACCGTCCATAAAGGACGCAATCCATGTCCAAATAGTAAATAGCACATCTAAACATATCAACATATAGACAAACTGAAGATAACAATATAGCCGCAAATATCCCAGGAGATCCAAAATACCAACGAGACTAGATCTCACCACGTCATAATACTTACCATAAGAAACCATTAATGCACATTATGAGTAGGGGGACTGGATCCCCCTCAAATAGTCGGATCTCTTCAACTTATATGTCGGATCATATAAGTCTACATCATATTAAAGCGTAGATGCTAATGCACATTTTGAAATTTGTTAGAGTTACATCATATTTATATATGTCGGATCTCTGCAACTTATAATTGTTATTGTTTCTGTTTGCAGGTTGTCAAAGGGGAACGAGGGAACTCTCACGGCCATGAAAAAGCAAGCATAGAGCTTTCTCTCTCCCCCTTTTGGCTTCGATTTGGTAAAACTTTGCTTAGATCCTTTCTAGATCGATTTGCATTGATCCCATTGCTATTTGGTTTTTATATATGTATACATAATGCGGATGTTGGTTGTGTGCATATCACAATGGGGGCGAGTTGAGAGTTTTGTTATGCTCCTTCTCTAGTCCTTGGTTTTATAATCAGCATAGATCCATCTTAAACCCGTATCTATCAAGCACCGTGAGGGATCCAATTTCTTGAGGTGTATTTCTTTTTTTAAATTTAAACTCAAGAAATTTGATATCTCTTGATTGATAGACCCGGGTTTAAGTTTTAAGTTTTTATTTTATAAAAATTTATTAATGGCCGACATAATATAATTTATTATTTTTTACTCGTGTAACATTACAACATCTCTCTCATACTCGTGTGTAACATTACATCCACACATGTTACAACATCTCCCCCATACTGGGCTGTAGAGCACCTCATTTCACTCGGTGCAATGATCAGATATTTCGGTCCAAGGAAGGATTGTGGAAATGATTCCATGGTAAGATAACATCTTAAAACATGCATTTGTTTTATCAATAGATAACATCTATCATGCATGGAATGATAGGTGACTATGATTCTAGGATGTAGTTTGATGAATTCAATGCCCAAGATAAACCCCAAGGTGAGCTCGGTACTCATTTTATGCTTTTACAATCATGTATGAATTCTTGCATTTAATATACCTTGTCATTATATATTATTTATACCAATATTTCTTGAAGAAAATAACATTTTGGTGTAATGCTTACATAGGAGGGCATGGATCAAGGATTTGGTTTCTCTCAGCTAAATCCTCACCCTTTTGATGTAGAGGGGTTCCAATTTTTCCAACAATGCTAAGTTGGTATTAGGAGTTTGAATTTTATGCAACTGATACTTTTCTAAGGGACTGTTAAACTATTTATATTATAGACCGTGTTTTCATGGTTAGGGACGATCCTTAGTTTTATTCAGTTAAGAAATAGTATTTTTTGTTGATTATTCCATAGTATAATAGATTATGTAGCTATGGTCTAATATTGTTCCTATCATGCATACTAATCAATGTTAATCATTCTGTTATGTTTACAATCGTAGTTGTACAATAACAATTTATCGTACTAAATGATCTACTCTAAAAAACAACTATTGTAAGTATCTCCTTCTCCCTGGTGGACTCATAGGTTGGCTTGGGGGTGGAATCTCAACAAAAATAGTATATGATGGATAGAGTACCTACGGTTAGGTGGGAAATCGCACTTACACAGCCAGTTGCTTGGATCTTTGTTCCAAATAAGTATTTATTTGTGTCTAAATTTGAAATATTGTTTTTTAATGAGGAATGAGTTATGATTATGCCTTTGTTATGTTATGATGGTAAATACATGTATGAATGTGGGTAGAAAGATTTTTATTTCCATTGTGTTTGTTATTACTCATCTGCACGCCATTTTTCTCAAAATAAAATTGTGTATGGTCTTCGGGCTTAGTTAAGAACCCAAAATAGTGCATAACCCCCTTTATGTTGTTCGGATGATGGATGGGAACGTTATAGAATGGTACCATAGATATAGGTTACAACACCAGAGTTGTATGGGCCAAAAACCCACATTCATAGGAAAAACCAAAAGAAGTGTCGAGCAGTAATGTGGAAAATTTTGGCTAAGTGACAAGGAAATTAGAAACCCCGATGGTGAAAGCATCGTAGTGAATCAAAGGATGGCATGTGGTGGGGGGCAGTGGTTGTTGGGGTTTTATATTTGAGGTGAGATTGGTGACATTGAGGGGAAACCCGATGGAGAAATACCAATAGATAATCAAAGGACAACACGTGGCAAGGAGCCAATGGTTGTTGGAGTTTGATATTGAGGGTAAGACTAGTGATACCTGAGAAGAACCCTAAGAGTTTTCACTGATAGACAATCAGGAGTTGACATGTGGTAGTAGGATATTGTGTGTTGGATCAGGTCAGTCATCGGAGTTGAAAATAAATTGTTCATGATGAAGGCTTGGATGGGAACCTCAATGTGGTGACAAGTGGTAGAGTTTGATTAGATATCGAAGCAACAGTATTGAAGGTGTCAACAAAAATATTCAGGAGAAGACCCAAAAGTTTTGGTCCGAAAGCATATCGTATGTGGACATGTTGAAGAATAAGAGTGGCCATTATAATACCCACATTAGAGAAACAAAAAATGATGGTTGGGGGAAGTCATGATGGTTAAATCCCAATGGGAAGGTTCAATGGCGAATCTAGACATGACATGTGTCTGTGTTTCAAGGTTATGCATGGGAGTGGTCGTAAGGCATCACGAAGGGAAGCTTTGATGAGAATTCTCAATGGAGAGGTCCCGATGGGACACGTGGCAAATCAAATTTTTTCATCAGAGGTTATTTGGGGTGTCAAAGGAAAGTATGATGGGAAACCCCAATGGAGGACACACATTAACTCATCGGATTTTTTCATCAGAGATGATTTGAGGTATCATGAAAGGAAATTCTAGTGGGAATCCTTGATGGAGGACATGTGTCATCTCATTAGATTTTTGTGTTGACATTTATTTGAGGTTTCATAGAAGAAAAGTCTGATGGGAAACCTCGATGGAGGACACATGTTATCTCATCGAAATTTTGCGTCGGAGTTGATTTGAGGTGTCAAAGAACGAAAGTATGGCAAGAAACCCCGATGGAGGACACATGTCAGCTCATCGAAGTTGTTTTAAGAATTCCCAGAGAAATTTTTTTATGGGAATCCCTAATGGGGGGCATGTGTTGACATGTCATAGTTTTGTATCAGAATTCGTTGTTGAATTTGTTTGAGGATGTCATGAATGGAAGGTTCAATGGAAATCCTTGAAGAGGACATGCATCAACATATCAGTGTTGCACCACGAATTGCTCAAATGAAGGTAGTGGAGAAGACACCGAAAATAAGTGTCTGATAGTGGAGTCCCAAGTGGACACATGGTTAAGAATCAGAGTTATATTCTTTGGGTACAAAATAAAGAACAACTCAAAAAGGGATGATAAGCGATGTGCAATATCCTATCAGAGTTGTGCAATAGAGTTTTGAATTGGATGTTAATGTAAGGGCACAGTTTTATAATGTCGATGGTAGGGCCCAACAACCAATCAAAACACCTTGATTGGGGGGGAAGGGGGGGGGTGTGTAAGTAATTCCTGTAAAATTAGTCACAGCAGATCTAATGAACAAGTAAATCAATCACAACAGATGAACATAGAAAATATGGTGCAAAACTGTGCAAAACATGCAGCAGTTCTCTCTATCCCAGAAAGGGTGAATGAATTACAATACAAACTGTTACAATGAACAGAGCAATTCGAATTGCCTAAGGAGGTCATTCGAATCACTGAATGGAGTAGCTTGACTCTTTCTAGGAGTCCTCATCAATCATCGGTGTTGCTCATCAATCACAACAAACAGTCATCCAGGTGTCAAGCTGAGTCTAACTGATCATAATAAATGTAACTGAAGTGTGTAGCACTGATATAGGATCTGGAGGCTCAGTGGGGGCGCATGGGACGCTAACTGGAGTCAGAGCAAGTCACCTAATCGAACTGGAGGTCAATCGGAGGTGAAACAGTCAGTTAGGAGTGAAATCAGAGTGAAATCAATCAGAATCGGAGCTAACTGAATGTAACTGGAGTGAATCTGCAGTGGTAGGTGAACAAGTGCGCCCTTCTCTGTCAGTAGGTGAGAAGAGGGCGCCTTTCAGCTTAGGAGGGCTAAAACTCTGTGGAAAGTGGCTCCCGGGTGCTAGAAGAAGGTGGATAAGGTGCTGGAGGCATCAAACTGGTGACTGGACTGCATATCCTGAAATAGATCATGCAAGATCCTGAAGTAGATATGTATCCCGAAATAGATGATCCTGAAATAGATATGTATCCTGAAATAGATGATGGATATCCGAACACCCCCCCTCAAGCTAGACTATGATGTGCCAACTAAAATAATGTGGGGCCCTGGTAACTAAGACCAAAGGTCACCCCAATACAATAATCCAAAAATGCTGAAAAATAAACTAAGTGAGGAAAGAGGGAAAACCCAGTGGGAAGAAAGCCCCCCCTCAAGTCTAAAGCATAATAATGAATCAATCTGTCTCCACCATGATGGAACTCACCCCCAACAGTGAACGGAGGTAAGAGAACTTCTTCTCAGTGAAGCTCTTGGTGAAGATGTCTGCAATTTGCTCATCAGTAGGGCAATATTGCAGAATGATGGTGCGGTCATGCACCAACTGTCGAATGTAATGCATATGAATCTCAATGTGCTTGGTCCTCTGCCGCTGAACTGGATCTGTGGAGATCTTGATAGCACTTTGATTGTCACAAAATAGGACAGTCGAAGTAGTGCCACCAAAACCAAACTCGGAAAGAATACCCTGCAACCAAACTGCCTGAATGCAGGCATTGACTGCCCCTCGATACTCTGCCTCTGCTGAAGAAAGTGCAATGGCTGCTTGCTTTTTGCTGGACCAGCAAATAGCACCATGACCAATCATGAAAACATAAACGGAAGTGGACTTCCGATCAATGCTATCACATGCCCAATCTGAATCAGTAAAACCAATGAAATCTAGCTCAGAATCTGCAGCATAATGTATGCCAAACTGTCTCGTACCTTGCACATACTGCAAGATCCGCTTGGCTGCTCGCCAATGAAGCTCATGTGGCTGCTGCATATATATTGACACGGCACTCACGGCATATGAGATATCAGGCCGTGAATGTGTCAAATAAAGTAGTGAACCAATCAACTGTCGATACATACTGCAATCTGCAAGCGGTGTGGAATCTCCCTCCTCAAGACTGATTCCTGAGAGGAATGGGAACGGGGCTGCCTTACATTCAGCCATATTAAACTTCAATAACAGGTCGGAAGCATATTTTTGCTGAGATATAGTGATCCCATCAAAATTTTGAGCTATCTCCAAGCCCAAAAAGTGACTCAGCAAGCCCAAATCGCTCATGTCAAAAGCTAGATTTAAGGCAGATTTTAGCTTGTTTATTGAAGTAAGTGTGCTACCAGTAATAAGCAGATCATCAACATAAAGTACAATAACCAACAAATTACCTTTAACTCGCTGAAGATAGACATTCGGATCAGATTTGCATCTTTGGAAATTCTGAGAAAGAAGGAAGGAGTCCATCTTTGCGTACCAAGCTCTTGGGGCCTGTTTTAACCCGTACAAAGACTTCTTCAATCTACAAACCAATGATGGATCTGATGTATAACCCTCTGGCTGCTGCATATAGACCTCTTCAGCAAGGTCTCCATGTAGAAATGCACTCTTCACATCCATGTGATGCACCTCCCAGTGCTTGGATGCGGCAATAGCTAAAACAAGGCGGATGGAATCCATCTTTGCAACCGGTGCAAAGGTCTCTGTGTAGTCCACTCCTTGGACTTGGGAAAAACCTTTTGCCACCAACCTTGCTTTATATTTGCTGATAGTGCCATCAGCAGCAACTTTAGTACGGTAGACCCATTTACACTTCACTCATTTTCTTCCAGGTGGAAGAGAAACTAGCTCCCATGTATTGTTCTTTTGAAGAGAACTGTACTCTTCATCCATGGCATCTTTCCATCTCGGATCTCGATGGGCTGAATAGTATGATTGGGGATCTGAACCAGCCATCAAATAACAAATCTCAGGAAGAAATGGATCAGCAATAGAAAGAGCCATACCTGCCCTTTGAAAGTCTCCTCTTGTTCGTCTCGGATCAGCAGGATTTCCAAGACTAGAACCAACAGATTGTAGAGTATTTTGGGCCCACTTTGGTAACTGAGGGGGATCTGAATGGTCGGATTCCGAACCTGATATGTCATGATCATCATATGCTGCTTCAATATCAGAAATATCAGAACTCATACCTTCATTATCGCTGCTCGAATCTTCTTCTGGTGAAGGCGGTGAATCGGCAGTTTTCTCCTCAACTAGTTGCAATTCTTGAAGCGGTTCTTCAAACTGCACACTGCGCTCTATGAATATCTTTTTAGATCTGATATCCATGAGTTTATATGCTTTTGATTCTTCCCCATATCCTATCAATATGCACTCGATACTTTGTGGATCCAAAGCTCGTCTCTTCTCAGAAGGAATTCTAGCCCATGCAGTAGAGCCAAAAACTCTCAAATTTGACACATCCGGTTTGTGACCAAAGAATGCTTCGAAAGGAGTCATACCTTTCACGGATGAATGTGGAACTCGGTTCTGTATATATGCAGCAACATTGATTGCTTCAGCCCAAAGATTTGCAGCCAAACCTTTAGATTCAATCATGCATGTAGCCATCTCTTTCAGTGACCGGTTTTTCCTTTCCGCTACACCGTTCTGCTGGGGTGTGTAGGGAACTGTATGTTGGATCTTGATTCCGCTTTGGGCACAAATTTGCAGCAACTCGGACTTGATATATTCCCCACCATTATCAGATCTAAGAGCTTTGATCTTTCTCTCAGTGGTGGTCTCAACAGAAGCCTTAAAATCCTTGAATTTTCCAAGCACTTCTGACTTGTTTTTGAGAAAGAATACCCATGTAAAGCGAGAATAATCATCAATAAATGTCAAAACATACCTTGAACCATTTAATGACATATGGGGCAGCGGACCGCTGATATCAGAATGGATCAATACCAAAATAGTAGAGGCTCTGCTAGCCTTGCCGCGGTCGAATCTGTGCTCGGGGTGCTTCCCAATAATGCAACCGGAGCATATTCCCTTCGAGGAACGGAGTTGTGGAAGCCCATCAACCATGGATTTATTTGATAGCAGCAGCAAATACTTATAATTTAGATGTCCAAATCTTTCATGCCAAAGCCTACTAACCTCATTACCATGTGTGCGAAGAGCAGTGGGATTTGCAAGCGGAATAAAGTGCGAAAACTCATAACATTTTGCAGTGTGGTTTGCCTTTCCAACCGCAACTAGTCTTCCACTTTTGATATCAGAAATTTCAACTGTATTAGGGCTGAATGTGACTTTCTTTGGATCACCAGTATGTGTCATTTGATACACAGAAAGGAGATTCGAAGCTAAGGAAGGCACATAGAGAACATTCTGAAAGCATCCATGATCTACATGAATCGTACCTTTGCCCTTTGAAGAAATTTTTGAGTCATCTCCCAAATGGATGGGGATGGAGCTATTTGGATCGAATGAGGAAAAAGAATCAATATTTGCAGCCATATGATTTGATGCACCCGAATCTATCAAGAGAGTGGGCTTCGAAACCGTTGCCATGAGTGCTTGTCCTCTTTCATGATCGTCATTCCGATCCTTCTTCCTTGCACCGTCAGGAAGGGTTATGTTGTTCTTTTCCAAAAGGAGGGCCATTTGATCTATAGTCTTCTTCATACATGAACTTTCGGGATGAAAGCCACGGTTACAATAAGTACATTTAGATTTTTGGTTACCTTCTTTGCCCTTTTGCTTGGATTTCGAACTGGATGGTGCATCCGTTTGCTTTCCTTTGTCTTTTTGCTTGTGAGGCTCGAATTTGGGCTTCTCCTTCTTTAGCTTTCCTTTACCATTCGAGATCTTGGGTCCTTGAACAAATAGGGCTGAATCTTTGGAGCTTATGGACCCCATTTGAATCAGCTTGTCATGCTCTTTCGTAACGGACTCAATGAAGGCATTCAAGGTAGGCATCTTCCAATTCGGGGTAGTTAGCCGACCGGAATTGAAAGTGGAGACAAATACCGAATAATCTTTCCCAAGCTTGCTTAGAATGGAGAGGATCAACTGTTTATCCTCTTTGATAACACCACTGTTCTTCAATTGCAAGTTCAAGTTCTTGAATTTTGTGAAGAATTCATTGATGCTCTCGAAATTCTCAGGATTAAGGCCAATCAATTCATTCTCTAATTGAAAAGCCCTAAGATCATCCTGCTTGCCGAATAGTGTCTCAAGTTGCTCCCATATGGCCTTTGGAGTCTTCAATCCGCTGAGATGGAAGTGAAGATCTTTGGAGATGGAGAGACAAAGAAGACCGTAAGCTTCATCAAGCTTATTGTAGTGTTTGGTTCTTTCTGCCACATTGTTTGGATCCAATTCAAGACCAAGAGTGACTCGGTAGTATCCTTTTGAACGTAATATGATCTCCATATCATCTTTCCAATCAAAATAATTGAATGGGGTGAGGATAGGCTTTGAAGAAGAGTATTCCATTGCTAGGAGCGAGTCAAATGATGAAGAAGAAGCTTGCATGCAGACTATAGCGAATGGAAATGCTGTAGGGAAGCTTGCATGCAGAATGTAGCGAGTGCACTTGGAGGAGATAATTAACCTGCAAATCACATAAGAACAAACACAATAAGGTTGAACAATCCACCCTTTGAGAGTTGCATCACACCTGGGATTGGATTTCAAGCAATGTTGAATAGGTCCAATGTATCAGATCCAGGAATTATGTGGTAACTCAAGCTTCTGGAGTGGTATTGGAGTATTTTTCAAGCTTTGCATGCACATGAGCGAATGCCCTTGAGATATCTCATGCCAAACTTTTTGCAATTTTTAGCAATTCAGTCAAATCTTCTTGTATAAACACCTGTAGAAAAGAGATCTTGTCCCTGCAATGGCTCTGATACCATGTAAAATTAGTCACAGCAGATCTAATGAACAAGTAAATCAATCACAACAGATGAACATAGAAAATATGGTGCAAAACTGTGCAAAACATGCAGCAGTGCTCTCTATCCCAGAAAGGGTGAATGAATTACAATACAAACTGTTACAATGAATAGAGCAATTCGAATTGCCTAAGGAGGTCATTCGAATCACTGAATGGAGTAGCTTGACTCTATCTAGGAGTCCTCATCAATCATCGGTGTTGCTCATCAATCACAACAAACAGTCATACAGGTGTCAAGCTGAGTCTAACTGATCATAATAAATGTAACTGAAGTGTGTAGCACTGATATAGGATCTGGAGGCTCAGTGGGGGCGCATGGGAGGCTAACTGGAGTCAGAGCAAGTCACCTAATCGAACTGGAGGTCAATCGGAGGTGAAACAGTCAGTCAGGAGTGAAATCGGAGTGAAATCAATCAGAATCGGAGCTAACTGAATGTAACTGGAGTGAATCTGCAGTGGTAGGTGAACAAGTGCGCCCTTCTCTGTCAGTAGGTGAGAAGAGGGCGCCTTTCAGCTTAGGAGGGCTAAAACTCTGTGGAAAGTGGCTCCCGGGTGCTAGAAGAAGGTGGATAAGGTGCTGGAGGCATCAAACTGGTGACTGGACTGCATATCCTGAAATAGATCATGCAAGATCCTGAAGTAGATATGTATCCCGAAATAGATGATCCTGAAATAGATATGTATCCCGAAATAGATGATGGATATCCGAACAATTCCATGTAGGAAAAGGGTGACGTGGACCAACAACATGGATGTAAAAGTAACCAAAGCCAAAGAAAAAGGAAAGTGTTGTGAACAACTAGGGTATCACCACATGCATCTGACCAATTGATCTGAACCATTGGCACGAATGGAAGATGTGTATTAGACCCATTGTACGAAAGGATTCAACGGAGAAAAATGACATAGGTTCTCACCCCAATGTTCTGCTATCAAAAAGTGCAGAAATGGGAAAAATCAACAGTTTTGGAAGGCTATAACTTCCAACTCTCATATCAGAATGAAGCATGAATATAGGCATCTGAAAGCTTATATGTAATGGAGAAATGGTGCACAATTAGAATCTAGAAGTGGAATTTATATATTTTTGAGATTGGAGCAGATAATTCCTATAACCATAATCGTCAAAATTGTCGATATGAATAAATCCCTAGAATACATGAAATTTATTCATTTTCTTTATTATTACTCAAAACATAATGAACCTAATAAACGTGCTTATATGAACACTTTTACAGCTTTAGTACCCCATGAGGGACATCATTCAGTATTGTGCATGTTAGCATTCTTTATTCAGTTAAGCCTAGAAGTTCAATATCATGGAATATTCCTAGGATCCCTGGGAAGTAGAGACATATGTTGTGGGGGGGAATATTTGGATTGAGAATGTAGAGACAAAGTCCAACAGTACAAGAAACCAAGTAACTCCCCTGAATATTATCAAAACCATGAGAATCCTACGGGTGGAGCTACATAGCTATAGAGCATACAATGAGAAGTTGATTAGGGCCCAAGAAGAGTACAATCAGAATCTAGCTATGTTCCAAAGGCTAATTGATATTCTAAAGAAATTTAAATGAGGACAACACTCAAGAAATGAGTCAAAGAGAAAGAAGTCCTACAATTCAAGAAGGGAATCTATAGGAAGGTTATGTACTCCAGACATATATTCTAGTGATTCCTCTCATACCAAAGACTCCAATGAAGGTTCAGTACTCTCTTCTCACATGAAAAAGTGGAAGAGTCTATCCAAGCATAATCATCATGGGGAGTTTAGGAAGGTGAAGCATCCTACATTTGATGGCGAATTAAAGTCTGATTAGGAAGCAAATTCCTGGATTCTTGGCATGAGGAAGTATTTTTATATACAAGATTACTTTGGAAACATGAAGGCTAGTGTGTCCATATTAAATTTGAATGGAAGAGCTTCCATATGGCAGCATCACCTTCGAAAAGTGAAGAAGATCTATGAAATGAAGATTGTGTGGAATCAATTAAAGAAATACTTCATGAAAAAGTACCTCTCTAATAGAAATTGTGATGGAAAAATCAAGGAATTCCATGAGTTGATGATGGGAAAACTAACCATGGAAGAGTATAATAATAAGTTTCTATAATTGTTGAGATATGTCAAGTATATCAGAGATGAAAGTTTAAGATTCAATGCTTTATAAGTGCATTACCACTATTACAAAATGAGAGATAAGTGAATAGGAGACTAAAAAAAATAGTCACCATAGTTTTTTTAAATGGATAAATGACCAAAATTGAGAAATTTTAAGTGAGCCAACTAAAAATGACTAAAATAAATAACTAATTTAGTCACAAGAATACAAATATGACTAGCTAACAACGACTAAGAATATGAATTAGTCATTTATGTTAGTCATTTTTAGTTGTGTCACCCCAATAATGGAAATTACAATTTTGATAATGAATTTGTACAATTTACTAAATTTTAACACTTTAGATGGATTTAGAGGCCCCCTTAAAGGGTCTCACCACAGTGTTAAAATTTAGTAAATTGTAACATTCTAGATGGATTCATGAGAGACCCCTTGTGTCACTATGCAACGTTTTCTTCTTTCAAGACATCTAGTGAGGTCCCTACAACTCCAGATGTTTGTGGATGTGTTTGTTAGCCTCAAGCCTCTTCTGGAAGTGCAATGTTGTTATCATAATTGTTGGCCCGGTTTTGCAACCAGGCTTAGTGCTATGGGCACCTGCTAACTAGTAGCAGCAGTTTCAATGGAAATAAATAACAAGAAACTAATTAAACAAGACTATTCATGGATCTATGCAAAGATATTAAGCAAATAACAAAAATAATTTAAAATCAAGAACAAGACAATGTAGAATAATGAATTTGTATTGAAAGAATGGGGCAAGCAAGTGCTTGCGGAATCAATACCTCTAATGGTGAGGTTGAATGGCTCCAAGGATGAGCAACTCCAATCTCCAATGGTCTCTTCTCCAATGTGGTTTGCAATGGCTAAAATGCTCAGGGGAGATTTCAGCAGCATAAGGATGAGATAATGGATGGATGGGAAATGAGGAGCCCCTACCACCTTTTTATAGGTTTTGGTGGTGGGAAATACCATTTGTGGTTTTGTGGAAACCAAATGGTATTGACCAACATGGTTTAGGTACTTTTCCCTCCTTTTTCCTTTTTTGAATAAAAATAATATTTTAATTCCCTTTTTAATATTTTTGGGAATTTGGACCCTTTTTGAGGGTTTTTTATGCTTTTTTGGGAAAAATAATCTTTTTTAATGGAAAAAGGGGTGTACTAAGGTCTTTTGGTGACCTTTTGTTGGTTTCAGAGACTCTGATGGTGAAAAAGTGGATAAATGGGTCATGTGAATAGGGAAATGAGCTAGTGAGCACTTTTTGGGTGTTAACAGATTGCCCCCTGATGTGTGAGGGCAGGAGCTCATCGTATGGCCGATAGACATCATAGTTCATTTGTCTTTTTCTGGGGTTTTAGGGAAGAGAAGAGACCGGTTGGAGACTGGAGCCACGGCCCTTGGAAGCTGCAAAAACAAAAAATATTACATGGCCTCAATATGAATGAGGTATAATCTCTGATAAAGGACGAGGCGGGCATTCCCATGCTCGTATCAAGACATATACAAAACAATTAGTCCCAAGAAGGGGGATCTAATACGTAAAGAAATATACTGGTACATCATAATGGTCCAGAGGGGACATTATTGTGGGATATACTCATGATCATGGCTGATCTCAATAACTGATACATTGGAATAACTGTTGAACTGCTGAAACTGAAGGTGTCCAACATCTGTATGGACTCAATGACTGTGAGCCATCTGGAATACTGTCGCCATACGCAACCCGGATATCTATAGAAAAAATGTAACTGGTTTATCCATAGGTAGACTCTCAAATGTGGAGGAGTCAGGTGGTATCCGGGGTCTTCGACTAATAACTGAAAGGACCAATACCCTGTGCGAGTCTCAACGATGCGATCAAGGTGTTGAAGTCGAGCATGTGAGAAACAACCATTTGGAGAGGCACTGAGGATTCCTCTCGAAATGATTCATAGGCACTTCATCATAAATGGTAATGAGGCCAAGACATAGGGACCTCTAGGTCTATCCTCTGGAATCAATGTGGTTGTCGTCGACAGAGGGAGACCAGCAACTAACAAGGCAATGGTGTTTCCTTGATAGGAGCGCGAGGTGTAGAACTGAAGTGATGTAGTACTGATGGTAGGGCTGACATACTTGAGGGGATGGGAAATAACTGGGTTAAAAAATGGGTAGACTCAAACTTCCTTTGTTCAGAGCATGATGACATGGTTGACCTGGCAGCGTAGGGAATTGACTTGTAGGTGTGGGGATCATTGCTTTGACTGATTGGTATATATTGACTCTAGGGGGGGAGGACGAGCTGAGAGGTGTCGTCGAGGAATTATCAAGGTGACATACTGCAGAATACTCTGAACAAAGGCGACCGAAATGGGGAAGCTGCCTAAATGAGTAGATATGATCTGTCGTGGCGCCAAGAGGCACCATTGATTCCTTCTTCGTAGTTTTAATGAGCTCCAAGAAGGGATAAAAGTGTGCTCTGAAATGGTACGGTCCTGTGGATTTTGTGAGCCCAGGACGACGCATGCTCATGGTTGCTTTCATGTTTAGAAAGTCTGAAAACGGTAAGTGGACTCTGTTGGTGTTTCTTTTTCGTAAGTTTAGTCTCCAAGGCCCGAAAAAGCATAAAATGATGCGGATGGAGAACTCTTCTAGCCGATGTGACTAGAGTATACCTTTTTCGTAATTAGTCTACAAGGTCCGAAAAAGGGGTAAACTTATACCAGGTAGACGCCCTTTCAGATACGTTTAGCGAGCATGAAAGGAAGCAAGATTGCTCGGCGATCTTTTCATTGTTTTAGGAGTCAGAAAAGAGCTTAACAGAAACTCCCTAAGTGCCTTTTTCGTAAAAGGGGTTGCTCGGCCCGAAAAAGGGATAAAATTATACCGAACAAAAATGGATTGATGAGGGCGAGAAAAGGTCTCAAGCATCGTCATCAGTGCGGAAAACTGGATCCGGTGACATCAGGATTGTCGAAAACAGAGAACGGCCGATGTGGCACGCAAACCGAGGTGACGAGGGGGCGTGGAAAAAATGCCCGAAAAATCTAAAGGTGAGAGCGAGAAATGATCTCGAGCATCATCACGAGCGCGGAAAACTGAATCCGGCGATATAAGGCACGTCGAAAACGGAGAACGGCCGATGTGGCACGCAAACCGAGGCGACGAGGGGGGCATGGAAAAAATGCCCGAAAAATCTAAAGGTGAGAGCGAGAAATGATCTCGAGCATCATCATGAGCGCGGAAAACTGAATTCGGCGATATAAGGCACGTCAAAAACGGAGAACGGCCGATGTGGCACGCAAACCGAGGCGACGAGGGGGGCATGGAAAAAATGCCCGAAAAATCTAAAGGTGAGAGCGAGAAATGATCTCGAGCATCCTCACGAGCGCGGAAAACTGAATCCGGTGATATATGGCACGTCCAAAAAGGAGAACGGCCGATGTGGCACGCAAACCGAGGCCACGAGAGAGGGCAAAAAATGGTCAAAAAATGGACCCCGTGAAAATGGGAAAAGGAAGGAACCTGCATGAAGTTCTCACTGTGCTGATTCCAACGGTACCAACGGTTTGAGGAATGGACTTCGTATGATCCCGCAATGGTTGTTTGAAAATTGGTGGAATTTCTATAAATAGGGCGTGGGGCCCAAATGACATGTCATTGTTACGTGCGAGTTTGATAGAGCTGTCAGAGCTATTTCTCGATTTATGGGAGATTTCACCGTTGGTTTTCGATTCAGCGAGTTGCAGGTAACTCTATTCGCCTTAGCTTTGTCAATTATGTCTTTTTTGTTTGGCGGCGGGCCCCCGAAGGCCGCGAAATTCCACGTTGACTCTCCAACGTGGAATATCGCGGGTTTCGAGGCTGTTCCCGCGATGAACCGTGCGGGTTTTAGGCCCGCAGTCGCGATGTTCATCACGACTGCGAGGTCGGAACCCGCGATGTTCATCGCGGGTTCATGGGGGATAGTCGCGATGTTCATCGCGGCTTTTGGTGGAAAAGCCGCGATGGGCATCGCGGCTTTTTGTGTAAAAGCCGCGATGGGATTTTTCTAAAATTTTTATGCTAGGGCTAAAAATTTCTTCTGTTTTTTTTGCAGGATGTTGAGGAGACCACAGTCCTCGTGGCGGGAGCGAGAGATCGATGATGATCTTATGGTGAGGATTGAGACTGATGTAGGGGTGAGACAGACTCTGGCTATGTGCGGACTTTTGAAGTTCGCTCAGATCCCACCTATTCGTTCAGTGAGACGGCTCCTAAACAAGCTTGTGCAGTGGTGGGTGCCGGCGGAGGGTGCATTCATTATTGGGGGTGAGAGGTTAGAGATCACTCTCACGGATGTTTTATTTTTTGACTGGGTTGCCTCGCTTGGGTGAGGTGGGTGATATCTTGCCGAGGTTGCCTCCAGGTATAGATATGGAGGACTTATTACAAACTTTCTGTGTTGATGACGCTGTTTTGGTGAACAACTCTATTAGTCTAAGATCCCTACGTGAGTGGGATATGCGAGCTGTTGGTGCCTGCGTTCTGCGGATATTGGGTGCTGCTGCACCACATCGTATGTCTGGGGGGCAGACGATGATGGTGGATTCCGTTCTTCAGGGTACTTATTATGCCTGGGGGCAGATGTTCCTGGCTGGTGTCTGGAGAGATCTGGACAAGGCCATTAGAGAGGGAGGCGAGTTTTGTTATGCCTCGTTTTTATGCTGTTTTTTCTTCGAGCGGGTGCCAACCTTGCGGCCACGGGTACCCGTTCGTGCTGGTCTTCCGAGTGAGCCTTGTATGATGAGATGGGGGAAAATGATGCCTCGTGGCGGCGGTGGTGTCCGCGGCTACTTCACGGAGGATTTTTATCAGCAGTGGGAGCAGATGCCTCTGGTGATTGAGGACTACCCCTACGCCGGCATGGACTACCGAGGTGACCCAGAGATGCCTCGTGCCCCAGGACAGGCCTGGAGTTTAGACGGTATGTTTTGTGTTTTATTTGATATTATATCATATGTTGGTTGATTTATCATTGATGATTATTTGTTTGTATAGTATATGATGGCTTACTTGCTTTGTGCAGATGTGGGTCCAGTGCCACCACCTGACTACGTGGCTCGTCAGGGGCGGGCGATGGTGGTCGCCCATCCACCTGCAGCGGTACCCCCTCCGTGTGGTGGAGGATATGCAGCTCGTGGGCGAGGGGTTGGCCCTCATGATGACGCCATAGATGTTGTCCGACGGACCTTTGCCCGGATCTTAGCTGGACTCCCCGAGGATGGTTGGAGAGACCTGGATCGGGATATTTTGCAGGGTTGTCTCGGTGCGCCGCCTGAGTGGCAGTCGCTTCTATTGAGGACAGCGGTGTTCGTGGCGAGGCACAGGGATGGCAGACGAGCTGATCCGGCAGGGCCGGCTGAGGGGAGGATACGTCTGCGGGACGATCCAGCGGGGCCGGCAGAGCGGAGAGTTTGGGCTCGCCATGACCCGGCGGGGCCAGCGGAGGAGGAGCCGGAGGATCCTAGGGATCCAGATGAGTAGAGCTATTGTATCTGCCCCCAAATGCTGATGAGCATATGGGGAAGCATTTTTGTATGACAGATGTATTTTTTGTATATTGGGTGCTGAGGGAACCTATGACATGTTGACTATTTGGCATATATATATATGTGGATATATATTTGGATATATTGTCGTGTATGCACGTGGATGCACCTTTGTCTTTTGTATATGCCCGTGGAGGCACATGTTATGTACTTGGTTGTAGTATGTTGTTTATGTATGTATGCCCGTGGAGGCAGATGTTATGCACGTGGATGCATTATTTGGTTATTTATTTTATGCCCGTGGAGGCACATGTTATGCACGTGGATGCATTTTGTCTATAGATATGCCCGTGGAGGCACATGTTATGCACTTGGATGCATTTTTGTTTATGGATATGACATGATGTGGTTGGTGTGCCAGTCGAGGACACTGTTGGCCATATTATCTGCTACACTATTGAGGTGTCTTGGGACATGCGTGAATGAAATGGATTCAAACTGTCTAACCATTTGTTTAGTGCACAGGAATTTTTCAGAAGAGATAGGGATCGCGTACTTGGTAATCATTGTTGAGCTGGGAAACTAGGAGCTGTGAGTCCAAGAAAACGTTGAGGTGACGGATGCTCATTTGGAGAGCAGCGGCCAGTAGACCGGTCACGGCATCGTATTCAGCTTGATTATTGGTAGCGGCACCTAAACATACTCCGTCAATGTGAATTAACTCATGTGAGGGGGAGTATATTACCCAAGCTGCGGAGGCGAGATTGGGAGACCAACGGCTTGCACCATCAGCGAAACCGATATGGCAGAGTGGAAGAGGCTCCATCTGTGGTCATGCAGAGAAAAACAAATATTTAGGTTTTTTGAATTTTTTGTGAACAAAGAAAGTATGCCTATACTAAAATGGACAATGGTGTCAATCAGATTTTCTATGGGTAAAATCGTTTAAGGTACAACCCGTTTCGTGGGTTGTGTAGGGTGTTGCCTTCTGAATCGGTCAGAATGTATGCCTCCTGCCCGAGGCAGGTGTGTATGATGTAGGGGCCTTGCCACATAGACACGAACTTTCCCTTTCCTGTTTTATCATGAGCTTGATCATAAGCGAGGACAAGGTCTCCCTCAGAAAAGGTTCTTGGGTGGACGCGTTTGTCGTAACTTAGTTTGGATCGTTGTTTAGCTGCTTCCATGTTTTGAATGGCTGTGCGCCGATCTTCATCGGCCTGCTCTAGGAGTAGTAAACGTTGCTCGATCGGGGAAGTGTCCGGTAGGAGTTCAATGGCGATATGCAAGGCTGGGATCTGGCACTCAATAGGGAGGACGGATTCGACACCGTGAACTAAATGGAAAGGGGTAAAACCGGTGGCGGTTTTGGTTGAGGTGCGGTAGGCCCATAGTGCCGGGAAGAGCATGTGATGCCAATTGGATTTGTGCTTGTCTACAGTACGTTGGAGAATGGTCTTCAAAATTTTATTGATCGCTTCGACTTGGCCGTTTCCTTGGGGATAGTAAGCGGAAGAGAAATGGTGTTCAAATTTCAACATGGTTGATAATTCTTTCCAGACGGCATCTTCGAAGTGAGAGCCGTGGTCAGAGACTAGTTGTTGTGGTACTCCGAAACGAGCGATAACATGGTTGAAGAAAAATCGTGCTGCAGTGTCGGCTTTGCAATTATATGTCGGCATGGCTTCTGCCCACTTGGTGAAATAATCTACAGCCACAACGATGTGTTTGTGACCGCCGGCTGACGTGGGGTTGCAGTCGAGGAAGTCGATGGCCCATTTGCAGAATGGTCCAACAGTGATGACTGGATGAAGGGGGGCGGGGGGGGTTCTTGCTTTGGGGGCAAATAATTGGCAGTTCTGGCAATGCTTGACTGTGGTGATGCAATCGGTAAATAACAATGGCCAAAAATAACCTGCCCGAATGATTTTCTGGGCGGTTGCCATGCCAGAGAAATGGCCTCCGCAGGCGCCGCTATGACAATCATTGAGGACTTGTTCTGCCTCACTATGGGATAGGCAGCAGCGTAAGATGGTATCAACGCCGCGTCGGTAAAGTACATCCCCTATCAGGAGGTATCAGGGGGCGTGGTGTCGTATGCAACGACGTCCATCACGATCGATGTGTGGTAGAAATTTTTGCGTACGAAGGTAAGTCAAAATGTCTCCGTACCAAGGGTCGTCAGACGAGATGATGAAGATCTGCTCATCAATCAGGTCCGTTTGGATAACAGGTTATGTTGAAGAGGATGGGAGGTCCGTGATGAGGTGAGCAAGCGCCAGGGCTTTAGTGCTTTTGGGAGTTCTGAAAGTTAGGTCATATTCCTGGAGGATAATGACCCATTTAGCAACACGACCTTGTAGGAGCCGCCGGGTGAGGAGATAGACCATAGGGTTGGAGTCGGCCACGACCGTGGTATGACTGAGTAGAATGTAGTGTCGCAATTTTTGTATGGAAAAGACTACAGCTAGGGCTAATCTTTCCTCGTATGGGTAATGCAGAGGTGGGCCAGACAAGGTCTGGCTGACGTAATAGATCACATGCTCTTTGTGGGAGGCATCTTCTTGGACCAAAACTCTGGACACAGCATGTTCAGATGCCGAGACGTAAAGGGTGAAGTCTTGAGAGAAATCCAGTGGGGATATCAAGGGGGCTTGTGTGAGAGCTTTCTTGAGGGCTTCGAATGCCGTGTCTGCTTGCTCATCCCAAACAAAGGGTATGTGGGTACGAAGTAAGCGTAAGAAGCCGTGCACTTTGGTTGCATAATCAGGAACGAAGCGCCTAAGGAAATTGGACCGCCCCTGTAGACTTTGGAGCTGCCGAAGCGTGCGGGGAGGCGGAAGTTCTAAGATGGCTTTAACTTTCAGGGGATCGACAATGATTCCGTCTTGGGAAACAATGAAACCAAATAAGCGGCCTGCCGGGACACAAAAGACACACTTGTGTGGGTTCAAGCGGATTTTATATTTGCGACAACGCAGGAAAACTTGCCGGAGGTCATTAAGGTGGTCTGATCGTTTTCGGGACCGAGCTGTGAGGTCGTCAAGATAGACTCGCAGGATATGGACCAAGTCGTGAAAGCAATAGGTCATGGCTCGCTGGAAAGTGGCACCAGCATTTTTAAGGCCAAATGGCATGACGCGATAGGCAAAGGTGCCCCATGGGGTGGTGAAGGCAGTCTTGTACTGATCCTCCTTGCGGATGTGAATCTGGTTATATCCGGAAAACCCGTCCATGAAGGATAGGACTTCATGGCCCGCACACTCATCAACGAGTTGGTCAATGAATGGCGTGGGGAAATTGTCTTTTGGACAAGCGTGGTTTAAATCACGGAAGTCAGTGCATACTCTAAGGGTGCCTTGCTTTTTGTTGACGGGAACGGGGTTTGACACCCAAGTGGTGTACGGAATAGGGTAAATGAATCCTGCTTTGTGAAGTTTCTCGACCTCAGCTTTAACAGCGGGGAGCTTGGACGGGTGTATGGGTCGCTGTTTCTGACGAACAGGGGGTACCTTAGGCCATGTATCAATGTGGTGTTCAATAATGGCGGGGTCGAGACCAGGCATATCAGTATAGGACCAAGCAAAGACATCACGGAACTCTTGAAAGAGCTTTTTGTACGCCTGAGTTTCTGCTTGAGTGCAAGATGCGCCCAGCGAGATGAGCTCAGGTTTCCCTGGTGTCGTAGAAATGTCTATCTGTATAGTGGGGGAAATGTTCGACATGTTCCCTTCTTCAAAGGCATCTGGTGCTGGGATGGGGTCCTTTAACCAATCGACTTTGGTGGGTATGAAATCTTTCGATTCGACCGATAGCTGGTCGGATGCAGTGGATGTAGATGCTTCCGGGAGGAAGTACGAGCGATGATGCATATCATCCCAAGGGTAGTCGGGTGCAGTGAGTGTCTCCAAAATTTGCTCATCAGTATTGAAGTAGTCAGACCATAAATCAAGGGGTTCTGGTTTGAAAGTTGTTGAAATCATATATATTGTATTGACTGCTTCCGACGAGGATGATGGCGGGGGGTGGATCTCCTCGATTAGGGTAGGAGATATCTCCAAATCAACATTGTTTAACTCGTATAATGCTGCTCTATAGTCAGGGAGATCGGGACAATGGTGAGAGTAGTGGCCGTAAACACTGCATATGGCACAAGGATTGTTGGTGCGCAGTGATCTGTCGCGAGGCTGAGGAGGTGGCTCAAGTCTAACGACTGGGATGCCGGCGTCATCGTCCAACATATTCATATTCTCTTGGAGAGCTGGTAACTGTGGGCATTGATGAGTTGGATGGCCTATCTCATCGCCTAATGAGCATTTAGGGGGAGCTCGAAACACTGGTGGGGGTTTAACCGCCTTAGGAGGTGGTATAGTAGTGTATGGTTGTGGACCTCTGCCCCCAGTGGGCTTGATAAGAGGGGGAGGATTCGTTGACGACGAAGGAATATTGAGACTGGGAGGAGGTTTCGTTGACGACGAAGGGATTGCGACACCAGGAGGAGGTTGATTTGTGGTAACAATAGGTTGTACCGGTTGGAGGATGACGTTTGGTGTCGGCGGTGGAACGGGAGGCGAAATATACCACACGGGTAATCCCAATGTTAACCCGGGTAGACTAAGGGTAGCCATAACCGGGGCGCTAACTACACCCGAAGGAGGAAATAGAAAGGGGATGGTGTGGATGGGTGTAACACCGATGTGACTCAGGATCAATGGTGGTTGACTACCGGATGTTTGTGTATTCTGTGAAAGAGTACAGAGGTTTGCGACGTGAGTCTCGGGTGACAGTGGTGGAATGGCCTGGAATGTAGAGGTCATTGGTGTATCTGAGTAAAGTCCGGGTCCCACAGACGAAACAAAGGAGGTAGTTGCACTAGAAGCTGGTTGTTCAATCATGGCAAGAACATTTTCGGGTGCTGCAGGGGCATTGGGATCATAGTATGTGAGTTGGTCGATTTTGACCACGCGTCCCTCATGGGGGAACATCATGGTGCGGAAAACAGAGGAGGTGACCGCTTTCATGGCGTACATGTAACTATGGCCAAGTAAAAGGTTATAATCGAGCTGGGCGTTAATGACCTCTATGTCGATGAGCACAGTTTTCCCACCCAATTGGACGGGAACCTTGGGTAGTAGACCTTGAGGTTGAGCTGACCGGCCGTCATAGGCCCGCAATGCAGTGGTGGATTGTTGGAGAGCAGGGGATCCCAACTTCTGCCAAACATATGTGGACATGACGCATGTGGAGGCACCCTCGTCGATGATACATCGATGGATGACAAGATTCCGAATAGAAACGGAAACTTGGACTGCTATGGTGGAAGGCAGACGTGGTTCGGACTGGTCCAAATCAAAGGTCATCAATTTCGAATCATTTGGGTCAATTGCCCCAAGGGCGGAAAGTAAAGTATTGTGCTGCGTAGGATAGTTTTTCAAGACTTCTAACGCAGACATGGCTGCGGGAGATTGAGCTAGGTCATCTACGATGTTGTAATTTGACGCAGCCCGTGCATTGGGGTTGTTGTTGATACGGTGGAGTGGGAAACGAGGTGCTTTAGAGGCGCCATCGAGTGGAAGAGGTGGTATCCGTAACGTCTGATCGGTGGGATTAGCGTTAGTATCCTTATCGGCGGGGGGGGCTTCGGAGGTAGGGCCATACTGGTTCCGACGGGTTTGGATATTGACGTCGGCAGTGGACATCATCAATAAGTGGTGAGTGCCTGAATCAAACATGGGTTGATCAGGAGCGGCGTAAGTGATTTGTTGTGGTTGCACGTTGCCCTGTGGGGGGGCTAACGGCTGAGTGTTCACCACTCCTTGTGTGGGAAAAGGGTTTTGTAACACCAAAGGTTGTTGCTGAGGTGGTGGGGGGTTGGGTGGCGGCTGAGGAGCCGCCTGCCCCTGACGATGGGTGTCATCTGTCCATAGTTGTCGAGCTCACTCCAGATGTGGGCAAGCGTGGGTATAGTGGCCATAGACACCGCAAATGGAACAAAGATGGTTTGTTCGTAAATTAGCATTTTTGGCTTGCTTAGGTGGCCGATCAGGATTCTGATGAGCAGGCGCCGCGTTATTGTTTTGCGGAGGATGGGTAGGTTGTGGAGCTTGGTTATGGTTTTTATTGTTTCCACGGTTACGTCCTCTTCCGCGGTTTGGTTGCCCACCCTGGTTGCGTTGGTTATTTTGGTATTGGGGCTGATGTTGTTGTGCGTACACATGCCCTTGAGCATTGGGGGGATTCTGGGGAGCCGCAGGTGCGGGAGCAGGTTGCGGTGGGTAGTATGCAGGTGGAGCTGGAGGTGGTCTAGTTGCCCGTTGGGGTTGTTGGTACCCCTGAGCTATTGGATGTGGTGGATTAGATGGTGCAGTTTGCTGTGGGTACTGCAACGGTTGTGGTGAGAACTGAATGGGGTTCTGTGTAGCAGGTTGAGCATAGTATGTAGGAGGTACATATGCTGATGGCGCTTGCCCATAACAATGTTGTGGACAAGAGGGTCCATGAATGTGATGGGTCTGATTTGTTGGAGCATAAGAAGTTGTTGCTCCAGAACTGGATGTAGCCCTAGAGAGGTCTGGGGCGGGCATGGTGCTCACCATGCTGAAAGGTTTAGGTTGCGGGGTGATTTGGCCAATGATGCCATCAGCGGCATGTGATGCCCCCGGTGCGTCACCACGTGAGGAGTCACCTCGTGGGGCGTCTGGTATGATTGTGTATAAATAACCCGACTGGGCGTAGATGAGATCAAACTGTTGGGCTTTGAGGATGGCCTCTTCTTCAGACTGGGGTCTTTCAGATGCCACATCCTTCGCAATAAGAGGGAGGAGGGATTTTAGAAACCAATCTAAAAAGATACGGTCGTCTAACTTAATTTTACAGAGGATTCGGCGTCGACGCCACTCATGAATGTGGTCAGTGATGTGGGTGGCCGTGGTTTGTTTGCAAGACAGTAGGATCTCAATGCCCTCATAATAGCGGACAGGTAACTGAAAAAACTGCAGGAAGGTCGAGGCAAGGGAGGTAAAGGTGGCATGCATCCCATGAGGCTGCTCGATATACCACTTGGCTGCAGAGCCAGTGAAGGTGCGTTGTAAAAGCCGGAGGCGGATTGAGTCGTCCACTATGGAGTTGGAGGAACACCATAAATGGAAGGACATGATATGGTTCTGGGGGTCTTCCCCTGCCTTACCCTCAAACTTAGGGATGTCAGAGGGAAGTTTGGTGAGCATATGAGGCCACACAGGATCATGTCTGATGGGGTCATTTGTTAGCCTAGATAAGTCTGGCAGGTTCAGACTCGCCATGTATGGTAAGCTAGCAGATGTGGTAACTGGAACTGGGACATGCCTAGCCATTGTGGTATGGTGTAGGGGTCCAGTAGCGCCTAAAGGTATGCTAGGTATGGAGGGTATGTGCCCTCCAATAGGTGTAGTCTGGTATGGGCCAGCGCCTCCAAGTGCAACATGGGTTACACTTGGGTTAGGAATAGCAGTGGGGATTCCTGGGATAGGGTTTGTGGAAACCAGAGGGGGTGTGACCCCTATGTTGGGTATACCTATGACAGGTGGTGACCCTGTGTTGGGCATTCCTAAATGTGGAGTGTTACCCATGTTGGGCATACCCAGGGGGGTGGTTGTTGCCATGGATGGCACTGCCGCAGAAGGGTCTGTGGATGTCTCACCTATGGTGCTTGTAAACAGTGGATCAAATGGTGTTCCAGCCATAATGGTGGTTGGTGGTAACTCTGTGGGTTTTTCGGATTGTACCTCCAAATCAAAAGTGAAGTGAGGTGTGTCAGAATCGGATGACTGTGTAGTTGATTGACGATGTGTCGAATCAAGGGATAAGGCTCTGCGTCCGTGACGTGGAGAGCCAAGTGGACTAAACTCTGGGAGTTCGCCCTGTAGACGACGAGAGCGTCTAAAATTCTCAATGGTGAGAATTAAGGTTTTATGTAAAAATTTGTTTAAGTATCAGGTGGTGATATATCTAAAAAAGACTCAAAACCCTAATGCAACCAAGGGTGCAAGAAGGGGAGTGAAAAAAGAAAGCTCTCAGGCCAAAAATCAATCCTCAAAAAAGGCACTTATTCTAGCAGCTGTGCTACAATAAGTGGAGGAATGCAACAAATGGTCAGAGTACCAACATGCAAACGGCTTCTATAAAAAATAGGTGTAACTAGACCAAGGGTGGGTTGAATCATGCAAACACCTAATCTAAAATTATTGTGACTCAAACAGACGATATCCTCTGCAAGGTGATGAAATCCAAGTCAGACAATATGAATGTTGAGACAACGGCTAGATATCCCCCTACCGGGAGGGACACCGGGTAATCAATCCTAAAGACAGGCTACTAGGATACTCCGTTCATGACGCGTCGAGAAAAGGTAAATCTGCCGTTTGGTCCTTTGATCGCAATATCCCAATACAGGGATATCCCGAGAACTGCGAATGGTAGCCCTTCGGTTACTGAATGGATTTCGGTATTCCACTCAGGCTTCCAGAACCATCCTCGCGACTTCAACCCTCCTAAGGGAGAGGCCTTCCCACAAACCGGTTGTGACCGCGCCAAAAAGTACTAAGAGATTTTAGCTCCCTAATTGGACAACTTCTATGTCTCAGATGTAATAACTGAGGGGTGTTATTGGAACACCTATCCCCCCAATACTACCTAGCTACAAAAGTTCTTTTAGTGTTCCCCAAGTGGGGTTAAAAGTGTGTTCAAATTAGGGTACGTTTTAAGGCTTAGTTCAATTAAGTGATCGTGTGAGTGCACGTGAGGTGTTGTAAACTGAACTTGAAAAATGTAAATGCTTTATAGGAAATTTTCACAAAACAAAGGAGCTTTGAAAAAATAAAAAAGCAAATGACTTTTTCAAATAAATGGGAATTAAATTGCTTTGCAAATATCAACTCAAAAAATAATGGATCTTTTGATTTCTGAAAGCAAATAATAGACTTCTTTAAAAGAAATAAATGGATTTCTTTTTTCAAGTAAATTGCTGAGGGCAAGATTTTAAAGAAGTAAACAGGAAATTTTTTTAATCTAGATAAAAATGCAAAATGAGTCTTTCTTTCACTTTCTTGAAATTTTTTAACAAGACTTCTAGATATGCTTTTTAAATAGTAAATTTTTTTTCAAAGCTGTAAAATATGCAAAATTTAATACTGTAAAAAATGTGCTATGGGCAGAAAGTACAGTAAAAATTAATTTTTAAAATCGGGATGGCCGAATGAAAAATTCAGCCGCGCGGGTTTTGACAGAAAAGCCGCGATGGACCACGCGGGTTTCTGTCGCACAGTCGCGATGGACCGCGCGGGATTTGGGCACAGAGGCGCGATGTGTAGCACGGAAAAAATCCGCGAAGCCGCGATGTGCAGCGCGCAAACAGGCCGAGAAGCCGCGGTGAACCGCGCGGAAAAGGGTCGCGCAGTCGCGATGTGCAGCACGGTAAATGACCGCGATGCCGCGATGTGCAGCGCGGAAATCGGCAGCAAAGCCGCGGTGGACCGCGCGGAAAAAAGGCCAAAGGTCGCGATGGACCGCGCGGAAAAAAGGCCGAAAGCCGCGATGGACCGCGCGACTGTCAGGCTAAAAACCGCGAGGCGAAAGCCGTGCACGGAAACCGAAAAACGAACCCAAAAATCAAGAATTCCGGGCTGTTAATGGCAAAAAATGAGGCCAAAACTTAGAGCAGCAATAGATCTGCTGTCTAAGATGGCAGATCTATGGATCTAAAGGTTAAAAACTAATAAAAAACTAAGATTAAAAGCAAAACTAGAGATCTATTGTTCAAAACCCAGCGGAGTCGCCAAAAACTGTTGGCCCGGTTTTGCAACCAGGCTTAGTGCTATGGGCACCTGCTAACTAGTAGCAGCTGTTTCAATGGAAATAAATAACAAGAAACTAATTAAACAAGACTATTCATGGATCTATGCAAAGATATTAAGCAAATAACAAAAATAATTTAAAATCAAGAACAAGACAATGTAGAATAATGAATTTGTATTGAAAGAATGGGGCAAGCAAGTGCTTGCGGAATCAATACCTCTAATGGTGAGGTTGAATGGCTCCAAGGATGAGCAACTCCAATCTCCAATGGTCTCTTCTCCAATGTGGTTTGCAATGGCTAAAATGCTCAGGGGAGATTTCAGCAGCATAAGGATGAGATAATGGATGGATGGGAAATGAGGAGCCCCTACCACCTTTTTATAGGTTTTGGTGGTGGGAAATACCATTTGTGGTTTTGTGGAAACCAAATGGTATTGACCAACATGGTTTAGGTACTTTTCCCTCCTTTTTCCTTTTTTGAATAAAAATAATATTTTAATTCCCTTTTTAATATTTTTGGGAATTTGGACCCTTTTTGAGGGTTTTTTATGCTTTTTTGGGAAAAATAATCTTTTTTAATGGAAAAAGGGGTGTACTAAGGTCTTTTGGTGACCTTTTGTTGGTTTCAGAGGCTCTGATGGTGAAAAAGTGGATAAATGGGTCATGTGAATAGGGAAATGAGCTAGTGAGCACTTTTTGGGTGTTAACAATAATGTGCACTCAAAATTATAAACTGAATTGGCATGAACCCAATCCTGACCATACTATATCGACCAATATCCCCATAGCCATTGTGTTTGATCAATAATATATGTATTAAAAACTTATAAGATATAACAATTTACAATATATATTTTTTATATTATTACAAAACATATATTATAATATTATATAATACTATATTAAAAACATACAATATAATAATACAACATTATACCATATAATAAGCAATCCATAATACCATATAATATTACAAAAAATACCATATTTTATACTAACCTTATATATATATATATATATATATATATATATATATATATATATATATATATATTAACAAAACATTATAATGTAACGTTATTAAAATAATATCAAACATGATATTGATAAAAAAACTAAAACCCATTATACATGTGACAAACCTCCAAAATGGGGAATGATTAATGACTAGACGACATTAGTGAGAGCCATTTCATGGATTTTACCCTCATTAGTTGAGATAAGTCCATACTAGTTCCTGAAATCTTGAATTGGCACCAATTTTGTTTGGCTTTGGCAGGAATGGGAGTTTTCTTTGGATTTGAGAGGCCATTACTTCTGAATGGTGTGTATGTGTGAATGAATGAATAGAATAATTCCAACTTATGTGGGAATTCTAGAATTAAGAAATTAGAATTATAGTTTCAATATCTGTGTGAAGATTGGAACTAATGATGGATTTATGTATAATTTATGTTATATGAGTGATATTGATCCTGCACTAAGCGTCAAAGGAAATATTAAGGTTAGATCCAAAATCAATGTTACAAAATAACAATGGTAAGCTATTCTAGATTTGAAGATATTTGAGGTGAAATTAGAGGTTGGTTATTGATATTTGATTCTAAGTTAAACCACATATTGAAAAGAGGAATCTGCGCCTTAGTAAGTTGAAGGGATCGAGCAAGCTGTGATCATGTTGGGTTTGTGGTAGTGAGTACATACAAACCCTTGGATGCAGAGGTGTTTACAAAATTTATGTGCAAATTTGGAACAAGTCTACCCTAACATAACCATGGTATGATCTCTAGTAGTTTTTTTCCCCCAACTCAGACGTGATTTCCCCAAACTAAGCACATAGAATACAATACTCAGTGGGATCTATTGGAATCGATTTAATACTGATAGGGGGGGTGAATCAGTATTAGTGCAGTTATTAGTAGTTTTTACCTTCTTTAACATATTAACCTTTACTTAATATTTATCTTCAATTATGCATTAGAAAATAAACATCCACATATATGCACCACACAAACAACACATAACGCATAAGATTTTTACCTATAAAACCAAATGAGAGAAAACCACATAATACTTCTTTATAATGAGAAAGAATACATTCAAGGAAGCACCAAATTCCTGTGTTTACTAGTACCAAATGGAAGGAGGAACCAACCCCCTGGTTTTACAGGCACCGAACTAAAGGAAGTTTATACTCCATGTGTTTTATCCAACACCAATTGGAAGGAGGCACCAACACCCTGTCTTCTTTGTTTTACATGCACCAACCTGAAGGAAGCGTCAACTCCCTATCTCCTTTCCCCATCCGGCCACCCTGATGTCCAATATGTGTTGTTGTCGTACTAAAATTCAACACTGCGCACTCTTCTTATCTTCCGCTAATTATTATGCTGTGTGCTATCTTCATATGCGGCTTGTACTCTGTCACTGCAGTTCATACATCACTTGACTTCTAATTCCTCTCAAATCACACTTCTGTTAATGACTTACTTCATGTACTTTGTGCTCGCTAATACTGCAGTCCACGTCTCTGTTACCTCAACGTTCTGCTCCGTGTGACTACTATTATCAACTGATACTGTGATTTCAATTGATAGTTTTTTGTTATGAAATAAAGCACTAGTAACAGATGGAACTGCGCACTTTCTAATGTGTACATTATGATTAAGTGTTGTAGTCTCTCAGATAATCTGTGACATCATGTGCATTAAATGATTTGCTCGTATTGTTTAACACACTTGTCTCAGATCATATACATCACGATGCTCTTATCGGATTTCGATGTTGTTCTATCGTTGCACATTAGAAGGAGTTCTCAACTTTTCACACTATCACTTCTGTTCTTATGCATCGGCTAGACAAATGCCCATTGTCTGATATACTTCGGTTCAGTTTCTATGTTTATATCTCTACAACATATGTGACTATTGGCGTGTTGATTGTATTACTGTCCTTCGAAACATAAAGCACTTGCGCATACTTCAGTATTCCTTCCTTTTAGTACTTGTGCATTTGTCATAGATCTACAACATCATTCTGCACACCATCAAAACTTCATTCTATTACATGTGCACATTCGACTCTTCGCTAGATCATCTGTTATGTCCACGGTCCCCTTGATTCCCTAAAAATCAAACTGAAACTTACACTTGAAGATTTTATGCTCTCTTCATCAAGCTTAATTCAAATCTCCAACTTGCATCTCTATTTATACATATCCTGCATGGATTGCCTATTCACAAGTTGATCTTGGCATCCCTTCTTCCATACTTCACGGATTATGCATATGCCACATGTCATCTTTTGCGTTGTTGATGTGTCGTCTGATATGTGTCTTGCGCTCTCAAGGTCCACAACTTAGTGGGACTTTACACCTTGGTGGTGTATCATTGCACTCTTGATGTACCATTTCCTTAAGGTATGTGTGCAATCTTATACTTCATCTTGATGTGTCCATGACTTGTGTTGTACCAACCCTCGTGGGTTGGTACATGAATTCTTCCAAGTGGGTCTTTGATGTTTTCCTTGTCATCCGTTGTGGGACTTGCGCACTTGTTGTACCATTGGTTGTGGAATTTTCTCATAGATGATCTTCAACCACTGTACACTTCTAGGAACTTGTGTGCGTTCCACTTACTGAAAGCATATTCTTATTGGCTATGCTTGCACGCTTTCAGGATTGTCCAACCATTAACTGCTTGCACACTTCCAACTAAGAAACACTCATGATTGCTTTCCCATTCCAGAAACTTCCTTCAACAAGCTTGCGCACTCATACCATTTTATCAACCAATTCCTTGGTTGCTTGTGCACATGTACCATTTTCCAACCAACTCCTTTGATTGCTATCATGAGAGAGTATAACTTGGTGGACTTGATTTATGCGCAAGGACCACATGCTGTAGGATACATTACTTGTGTCCCTTTCTTGAGATGGATTTCCATGATGTATCTTCTTATGTATTCCATACATGATGTATCCTTGAACACACATCTTCAGACTAAATGTACTTCTAGATATACTCCAAAGTTGCATTCATATCTATCACCTTCACCATTTGCACATATACTTCTAGTATTCATGTTCTTCTACATCTTGCGCATTTATTACTTCAAAGTGGATTCCATATACTTCTTCATACTTTTGCAGGAATATTGTATCCACTTTGACACTAGTTTATATCAATGACTCATATTGAATCAATTTACATCCTCTTTGAAATTAGTTGACATTCAAACACTTGACATCATCTTTAGTTGACATCGATGACAACCAATGCTCAACAATATCCCCCTTTGGCATTGATGTCAACACCTTATGAAGCTGTACATGATCTTATTTGAACTATATGCTTCATCTGTACTTGATCTTAGTGGCCCCCTATGTATATGTTCCCCCTAATTTATTTGGGCTTTTGGCTAGTACGTTCTATGCAATTAGCACTTCTGCTACCTCTGCGCGAACCATGTTGATTCCTATTACTTATGTGCAGAACATATGCCATTTCTTCAAGTGATATTCTTCATTCTCTTTCATGTCTATTGTAGCTTCATGTTGTTCCTCTTATGATTCACTTGGAATTCTCCAAGTGATATTCTTCACACTCTTTCACGTCTGGTAAGGCTTCATGCTCTTTCATTTATTATTTGCATTTCTCCCCCATCCGTGTTGTCCTGCTAAATTCATGCATCACTTCATGTCCAGCCTCATCATGTATGTCTCAACTTCATACATATTTCCTTTCATTCCGTCCTGCTGAATTCATACATCTTTTCATGTCTTGGCCTCTTCATGTCATGTTCTGATGTGTATTTCATGCCTTAGCTTCATGCATTTCTCCCCCTTTGACATCAATGGAAAAGAGGTGTCATTATTTTTCACAATATGAGTTCTTCTATATGTTTTGTGTTGGAGTCCATCATGACTGTATCTAGGGATAAATCCCCCTTGTATTTATGTTACTTTGCATAGCTTCTATACTGATGTCCTTTCACAATTATCTTTGATTGTTTTTCTGATAAAGATGTTACATTGCTCCTTCACCTTGATCTCCGATTCCTGTCACAACACTTCATCATTCATTGCACAGTTATCCATGTTGTCATCCTTACTTTCCAACTGCGCGGTGTATAGGTCAATCCTTTACTGATTTTGCATTACACTTCATGTGCTTGACTTCTTCACTTGTCGTATTTATTGCGCTATCACAAGGCCTTGTCGTATTTAATTTTGTTGCATTTTTTTCCAAGACGACCAAAGATATGGCATGTTTTTCATTTATCGTCCAACTTGGAATAAAACATGACATGAATCCTAGTTCGTGTGGCCACAATGATGTGTCGCTTCCGTACTAGAACCTTTTGAGGAAACATTCTTCATCGTATGGTGAAATGAATCAAATTTCCACCTTTTTGTATTGTTTCCAAAACTCATTAAGTCCAACATTTAATTTCAGGGACTCCACCACCTTCTTCAACTTTTGTGACATTGAAAACCTATCTCATCAACTAATTGCATGCACGTGAACACCCGTCAATGGATTCTATAATATATCTGTGAGTAATGTCTGGTTTATCGCCTCTTGCATCCTTGCATTCTTGTATCTGATTGTCGTCTTGCATTTGTTGTTTGATCCTAACTCTTGTTCTTTCTTTTCCTTCCAATGGCCTCCTTTTATTATAGAGTAAACAACTCCCTTGAGAATGTGCATCTTTCCGTTCAAACTCAGTAGGTTGATTTTTCATGTTTGAGAACTGATATGGATTCCTGGCAGCAGCAAGTGTAGAATAACCAGATTCTTCATCAATACTCTCAGTCTCAGGTGAACCATAGACATTCTGAGTAGCTGATCCTTCTAACTCATTGGGTTGATAATCTTGAGCATTAGCATCAACAAATTCTGGATGAATTATCTCGTCTTCGGCCTTATCATGCTCAAGCATCGTTGTCTGCCACTCTACAACTTCTACCTCTACATCCTGCTTCTGAATGCACATCCCTGGTTCTGGTGTATTTGGAGTTATGTCTTGCGAACCATTCAGATACAGAGCTTGATCTTGGACTGCGGCTATAGAATGCTTTGGCATTTTATCATTTTTTCATCTTCTATCATTCTTCTTGTATATGCCAGTCTTAGCCTCGGCATGGAGTCTTAACTCATGCATTTTTTTGTAAATGTGCCCAATTTTGAATATAATGAAAGGATATGTTTGTGTAGTCTCATATCTTTTAGCAGTGTTTGATTCTTCATGTAAATATTTTATGCTTGTATTTGTGCTACTCAACTCAATGTGATGCTTCTTTGTTCTGTAATGTATCATATGCAGTGTAAATCTATAACCACTTTATAATGCATGCATACACTTTTCCCTTTATGTGACATAATTAACTTAACATACAATCATGTGCGAACAAAATGAACAAATTCTAACTTTAGACACTTCTAACCACACATCACACATTCCTAACCACACAACTAACTAATATCCCTTGAATTCCTTAAGATGCATCGTGTTGAACTCAAAGGTCTTCCATAGTCCCTATGGGACTATCCAAAGAGGCAGCAACTGCTTGTTGCTCCTGGATTGTCTACATATTCAATGACACTTCTAAGGAGATTTCCTTATCCAAACCTTGTTGTGCGCACTTCTGTTTTGATTCTTCTCTGGATATTTTTCATTGAAGTCTCTTTGAGTGTAATATCTTTTGCATAACAAATCTTCATTCAGATAGTTTACTTCTCTTCAACAGTACATAGCTTTGTGTCCAAAAAAGTTGCATGCATAACATCTCATAGTTTTACAATATCTTGCAATATGGCCAAAACGATTGCATATTTTGCATTTCACATTGTTGATCCTTCTTTTATGAGTATATCAAAAATAATTATAGCTGAAGGAACCATCATACCTGAAAGTCTTATCCTGACTTGAGCAATGCTCTTTATCGTAGATCTTCTTAGGTGTCTTTACATAACAAAGGCATGTTTTGTATTTTGGTGGCCTTTGATCCTTCAAAATCCTATTCAATATTGACGTGATTTCCTTTAACTTGTTTTGCACTTCATCTTCAGATTATGTCTTGTTACTTCCCGATTGTGCGCATATAGGATCAATACATACTTGTCTCTTTCCCTTTATATCAATCAATTTGTCTTCTAGATGGGATATCTCTTTATCCTTTTCCTCAATTTGATTAGTCATATTTTTTATTTCCTACACCAATTCCTCTAGTGAAAGATATTAATAAATGTTTCTCTTTCTCAATTACTAGAACCTTTTCTTGTGTGCAACTTAGTTGAATCTTGTACTTGGTTATCCTTTTACGAATATCTGTGTCAATAGATGGCCTGTCCTGTTCTTCATACTTTGATAGTTGTCCTGCAATAGCTTATTCTTGTTCTTATAATTCTTTAACTCATCCAAGTCACTTATCAATTCACATTCCCAGTCAATGTCTACAGTGTCTTCATCATCAGATTGACTGTCAATCTTGAACTCTTTAGCAGGTTTTGGAGGTGTGACTCGCTTTGGAGGTGTTTTGAATGATCCACTAATGAAATACTTGTCTAGTGATTATGGCTTGCTTTGCGCAACTAGAGTGTTCTTTGAATTGTTCTTCTTTCTTTCATCTTTTCTTTCTTCCACTATACGGGCCATGAAGAGTACTTCCTTAGGTTCTTCGTCGCAGTCACTTCCTTCAGACGCATTGATTCCTTCTTCAATGTATAGACTCTTCCTTTGTTTTGGAAACCTCCTTTTGTTCGTAGGTCTGTGTTGTGAGCACATAGTATTTTGATCATATGAGCTAGATTCAGCATCACTGTCATTGTCTCCATTCTCTTTGAAAGTACACTTTGAGGCATAAGGACCTACTCCTCCACATCTGAACATTTAAAAGGTAATTTGTTCTTGTACTTATCTTGTCCTCTTTTCAACTTATTGACAAAGTTTGATTCCTCATTGTTAGATTCATCACAACACTCTTTGTCATGATCATGATTATCCTTTCCTATAGATTTAAAGGAAACTTCCTTTCTGATGGGAGTCTCTTTCTCAGTTCTCATCTCATATGCATTCAGAATCCCATGAAGCTCATCCTTTGTTAGGTTTTCAAGATTAGATCGATTCTCTAACACAGATACCTTCGCATTGGATCTTGAGGAAAATTTCTTAAAATATTTTGTACAACTGATTCTTCATACAGAGTGACACCAATAATTTTGATAGCATTAACTATCTCATCCACTCTTCAGAAGTAAGATGTAATGTTCTGTTCATCTTTCATTCTCAGAGATTCAAACTTCCCATAGTAGTTTTGCAGCTTTGCTTTGTTTACCTTGTCATCGCCTTCATATATACCTTTGAGTTTGTCCCAAAATTCCTTGGATGATGCATAGTGGATAACCTTGACAAATTCGTCACCTGTCAAAGCACATAGTAGTGCATTTCTAGCTCTAGCATTGCTGTCATAGAGTCTCTGTTGCGCTGGATTGAATGGTACAATTCAGGGTATTTTTTAAGGATTCTAATATTATACTTAAGTATAGTATTATAGGCAATTATTTTGAATTGAAAAAAACATAAATATAGATAGGTAGGTGAATATTAAATATGAAACATACAATTTACTACTAAAACGTGTGAATTTTGGCGAATATTATGATAAAAAACATATTTTATGTAAATATAGGCGATATTAGAGACTAAAAATGAACAAATAGCGAATTTATTTTTTGAAAAAAAGCCCCAAAAATAGCCAATTGGCGAAATTTCGCCCCTAAAAATTTCCCGGGTACAATTGATGGGACATTATAACCATCGACGATAGATTTCCAAACATTTTCTCCCAACGATTGCAAATAAACTTCCATACGTACCTTCCATAAAATGTAATTGGTGCCATCGAATCTTGGTGCTCTGTTTGTAGAAATCCCTTCCTGCTTATCCATTTTTGCACAATGATCTATCTTCCAGATGTTAATCTATTACTGAAAACACCCACTCTCATACCAATTGTTGGAATCGATTTAATATTGAGAGGGGGGTGAATCAGTATTAGTGTAGTTATTAGCAATTTTTACCTTCTTTAATGGATTAACCTTTACTTAATATTTATCTTTAGTTATGCATTAGAAAATAAACATCCACATATATGCACTACATAAACAACACATAACACACATGATTTTTATGTGGAAACCCAAACAAGAGAAAACCACATAATGCTTCTTTATAATGAGAAAGAATACATTCAAGGAAGCACCAACTTCTTGTCTTTACCAACACCAACTGGGAGGAGGCACCAACCCCCTAGGTTTATAGACACAGACCTGAAGGAAGCTTCTACTCCCTATGTTTTCTCCAGCACCAAGTGGAAGGAGGCACAAACCCCCTATCTTCTTTGTTTTACAGGCACCAACCTAAAGGAAGCTTCAACTCCTTGTCTCCTTGCCCCATCCGACCGCCCTGATGTCCAATATGTGTTTTTGTCGTACTGAAATTCAACATTGCACACTCTTCTAATCTTCTGCTAATAATTCTGTTGTGTGACATCTTCATATGCAATCTATACTCTATCACTGTGATGCATACATCACTTGACTTCACATTCCTCTTAAATCACACTTCTGTCGATGACTTACTTCATGTACTATGTGCTCGCTAATACTGCAGTTCGTGTCTCTGTTATCTCAACGTTTTGCTATGTGTTATTGCTATTATAAACTGATACTGTGCTTTCAATTGATAGTTTGTTGTTATGAAATAAAGCACTAGTAACAGATGGAACCACTCACTTTCTGATGTGTACATTTTGATTAAGTTTTGTAGTCTATTAGATAATCCGCGACATCTTGTGTATCAAATGATTCATCCGTTCTGTTTAACGCACTTGTCTAAGATAATCTACATCATGATGCACTTATAGGATTTTTCTATTGTTCTGTCGTTGCACATCAGATGGAGTTCTCAACTTCACACACTATCACTTCTGTTCTTATGCATCAACTAGACAAATGTGCATTGTCTGATATAATTTGGTTCAGTTTCTGCGCTTTTGTCTCTAGAACAACTATGACTATTGGTGTCCTGATTGTATTACTATCCTTCGAAACATCAAGCACTTGCGCATACTTCAGTATTCCTTCCTTTCAGTACTTGCACATTTGTCATAGATCTACAACATCATTCTACACACCATAAAAACTTTAATTTGCTGCATGTGCGCATTCGGATCTTCGATAGATCATTTGTTCTGTCCAAGATCCCCTTGATGCCCCAAAAATCAAACTGAGACTTACACTTGAACCTCTTATGCTCTCCCCATCAAGCTTACTTCAAATCTCCAACTTGCATATCTATTTATACATATCTTGCACGGATTGTATGTTCACAAGTTGGTTGTGGCATCCCTTCTTCCATACTTCATGGATTATGCATATGCCATGTGTCATCTTCTACGTTGTTGATGTGTCATCTTATATGTGTCTTGCACCCTCAAGGTCCACAACTTAGTGGGACTTCACACCTTTGTGGTGTACCATTTCTCTCTTGATGTACCATTTCCTTAAGGTATGTGCAAAATCTTATACTTCATCTTGATGTGTCCATGACTTTTGTTGTACCAACCCTTGTGGGTAATGCACCCTTGGTGTATTGATACGTTGAAGAATCTACACATACTCCAAATTATTCCAAGTGGGTCTTTGACCTTTTCCTTGTCATCCTTTGTGGGACTTGAAAACCTGTTGTACCATCAGTTGCGGAATTTTCTCATAGATGGTATTCAACTGTTGTACCCTTCTAGGAACTTGTCCATGTTCCATTTACTGAAAGCATCTTCTGATTGGCTATGCTTGTGCACTTTCAGGATTGTCCAACCATTAGCTGCTTGTGCACTTCCAACTAAGAAACGGTCAAGATTGCTTGTGCGTTCCAGAGACTTCCTTCAACAAACTTGCACACTCGTACCATTTTCTCAACCAATTCCTTGGCTACTTGTGCACATGTACCATTGTCCAACCAACTCCTTTGATTGCTATCATGAGAGAGTATGACTTGGTGGACTTGATTTTTATGCAACGACCACATGTTGTAGGATACATTACTTGTGTCCCTTTCTTGAGCTAGATTTGCATGATGTATCTTCTTATGTATTTCATGCATGGTGTATCCTTGGACACACGTCTTCAAATTAAATGTACTTCTAGTTATACTCCAAATTTGCATTCATATCTGTCACATTCACCATTTTAACATATAGTTATGGTATTCATGTTCTTATACATCTTGTGCATTTACTACTTCAAAGTGGCTTCCATATACTTCTTCATACTTCTGCAGGAATACTGTATCCACTTGGACACTAGTTGATATCAATGACTCAGATTGAATCAATTGACATCCTCATTGACATTAGTTGACAGTCAAACAATTGACATCATCTTAAGTTGACATCAATGACAACCAATGCTCAAAAGGATCAAGAAGAATCAAAACTTGAACATACCATAGAGGTATTTTTTTCTGTTCAAAACACTTTCTTTAAATAAGGAAAATTTACAAGAAGTGTTATGCATGTTAGTTGGTCACATTTTTTAGAGGTATATGCAAAAAACCTTGAAAAATCCAAAAATTTGTTACTGGTATCATAAGGAATTATGAATATGATTTTTTTAAGGATTGAAATCCTAGACATAAATATTTATTTTATTGACGAATTTTTAGTTCTTACACAGAGTGAAAACATAGTCTAGTTTTCTTCAAGTTTGGTGACCAAGAGGTATTTAATGTCTTGGATGTTTTTAAATGTAATAAAAATTGGAATTTATTTTGGATAAATTTTAGGAATTAGGGTAGACAAGCAGATAATTTTTAAAAATTTCATATATATATATATGTTTTCAGTTCTAGAATAAGATTTTTTTTTAAGAATACACAAAATTCCTCATTCTTTCTGAAAATAGAAACCTCCAAACTGTGAAAAAATAATAAAAAAATACATTATGATTTTGGATTCACACCATGTGAAAGCTTCAGATAAAGGTAAATGTAGTAAGGATTTTTAGTCAATTGACTGAGTCAGGAGTTCACTTGTATTCAATACCTAAGCTTTGTGCTTCTAACTTGTAGCTTGAATTTGTTCAAGTTTTTTCCTTCAAACCATATACAATAAGAAATTGCATTTACCAATCATATTTCCAACCTCCCAAGTTTAGACATTTAAAGTAAATATTATAGCATATAGATTCTTTAGAAAATAATGTCTTTTCACTCACAAACATGAAACAAGTTGGAGACTGTCACCTCAAAGAGTTAAATACATCAACAAAATCCATTCTCTTACCCTCTCTAACTCTAACCATTATGTTGCAACACTAATAGTGGTTATTTATCTTGAACGTTGAGAAGCCTATATGTTGTAGATATTACACTATTTACAGTATTAGAGAAATAATTTGACGGATTGTCCAGATAAAGAATAATTTGACTATTGGAAATGTGCAAACAATTGCAGGTGTAGATCTTCCTTGAATTTGCCCCATTGATACCAAGAGTAACTCATTAGTGTGGCACTCTCATGCATTATAAATAGAAAAGTAACTCCTCTTAAACAACTCCTAAAGTGGGAGACCTCTTGTGCTAAGAGTAGTTGTGTAACAAACCATTTAGTGAGCCCTCTTGTTGTTGCCAAGAATAGTATGATACTATCCTTTTGATGCTACCATTAAGGAAAAAAATAGCATCAAGGGGAATTTTCCCAACTATTGGTAACAATTCCTCAAGTGACTCACCTTACATGCTAAAAAGAATAGCAGTAAAACTACTTCTTAAATGTTTCCCTATTTGTTGTCATATCTAATTCTATTAATGCCCAAGACATGGGTAAATATAGCATTCATAACAATTCCCTATTGTTGTTTTAGAATAGGTATTGTTCTTCTGATTTAATGCGATGTCATGATGTTGGTAATACTGATAGGATACACTTAGTAAATGTTTCAATTTACACCCTCATGTACAAATTCGGTTTCCAATAGGTGATAAGTCATCCATTATAGAGTTTAACTTTTCAAGTATCTACCCACCCATGGCAAAGGTGGCCACCTTCAAGTAGAGAGAATTTATCATTCCAAGTCCACTCAACTCTGTAGAATCTCAAAATGTTAACTCTAGTTTCATTGTAAAGCTTCAAGAATTCAGCGATATTGCAGATCTTCAATTATTACACATTTTAGAGATTTGTAATTGCTGCACATTATTGTCTAAGAATTCCAGGATGTCATTGTTTGTGTTTGGTATTATTTAGAATTGTTTCAAATTATTGATGCATGTGACTTGCTTGCAGATTGTAGAGATTTTTTTCAAGATCATCTGACTTCACTCCAATTCAGAGAAATCATTTGACAGTGCATGCGACATTACTTCAAAGCATCAACAACACTACATAGCTTACACTGCAGTTCAAATATCAGTCTCCTTTTATTAGTGACATCAGAAACTCCATATCAAATTATACCATCTCAAACCATGACATATTTTGAATTCATACAAGGAGAGAATCCTATTTTTAGAAATAAGCATAGTTCAAATGTGGAGAAAGGTGGGAAGATATGATTTAAGATACTTGCTATCAAATGGGTTGAATAGTGACACGTATTCTAGGCATTGGGGAGCTTTCAAGGAGATTTTCCAGGACCTATTTTTGATCCTAATATTAGTTCTAAGATGGATAATGGCAATCCTAATATGAATGCTGATGGAAATAGTGAAAATCCTACAATGAATCCTGAGAAAAATAATGAGAATCCATCAATGAATGCTGAGACCAATACTAAGCACCTTCAGGTGAATCTTGCTATGAATATTGAAAAAAAATCTAAGATGAATATGCGACAGGATATTGAGATGAATGCTGAGACAATGAATCCTACGAATAGTCCTCAACATTTTTGGAACTATGAAATGAATCTTGAAATAAATTCTGAGATAAATCTATAATAGAATTACGAGATGAACACTAACATAATGGATCCTATGACTAGTGTTGTACATCTTAAGACAGATTATATGATGACTCTTCAAACAGTTTTTGAGATGAATATGCAACAGAATTCCGAGATGAACATTGAGGCAATTGATACTGAGCAACTTTAGATGAGTTGTGAGATAATGTTTTTGGGAGAATAGGTTAGTGGATGAGGTGGGGAATAGGTGTCTTTACTGTAAGATGATTCTAACAACCAACTCTATCCTTCCTCTCTTCTTTATCAATATGTTGGGAAGGTGAGATGAACCTATTAACAATATATTTCTTGCGTTACATTTACTGGGCTTCACATACCAAACCAATACTTATAGGCTTAATTTGTTTTACTCCGAGAGGAGTGCACAATGTTGTTCTCAGCATCTCTACTACTACAAGCTGACAACATCATTTGCTTGAATGGATGACAAGAGTTTGATGGAAAATGATGGTGATGATTATGGATCACTTGAGAACACTTAATGGCCATATGATACGGGTAAGTTTGGTATTTAATGATTGAAGCTTATTTTCTAATGTTTCATGAACCTTGCCCTCAGTTTTTTAATGCCCACACAACTAAATGTCAGAGTTGTGTAGATATAAAAATGGTCTAAATTCAAATTAGAAATGATAAATGCTTATTTTTTATAGACCATAAATATCAGGCTCCCTTTTATTTTCATCATTTCTACAATGACTATAGCATTATGGCAATCGAGCATAACAAAGGGTCATATCTTGGAACCTAGATCAAGTATTGCTTGATGCCTATTCTGAAGACAGTTGCATCACTAGAAAAGATAGAAGTGAATATCATTACTTTAGTTGGTATGTGTTCATTACCTTTATATATTGTTTGCAAGATTGTTTCAATTTTCGAATTTGTAGCACTAGAAATGAAAAAAGGAATATCATATCTCAAGTTGGTATGTGTTCAATACTTTTAGATATTGTTTTGAATATTGTTTTAGTTTCCAAATAATATGCTAACTTGTGACTTTTTATACATGTAACTTGAATATTTTGTAGTAATGTGAGTAACCTAGCATGCTTTGGTCAACATACGTATGCATCCATCATAGAGAGGAACCTTATCGAACTAAAATTCTGCACTATCCAGGCATTTTCAAGTTGCAACTAAATTGCATATTTACAACTTTTATGTTGTGTTTGTTACCGCGTGACACAATTGACCCTAGCAGAATGGAGTTGCAGGAATTTGTACCACTATTGAAACAAGGAGGATAAGGACAGTTAACCCAACCGTTCTACTTTTTCCAAGGATCGAATCACCAGATTGACCAACCCTGTGAGCATGGGTCAACAAACAACATAAAAATTGGTTGATTCCCAGGTGAATAATGTTAATTATTTTCAATACCAGTGAGAGAAGAGTTGTTTTGACATGTATACACTCTATTGTGTTATAGAAGGGCATCTCATACTTACAAAAAAAATTATATCTTCTTCTTTATGTCCATTCTTTGGTTTGTATGGGGGAGTGGGTATTAAACTAAGTTTCTAGGGTTTAGTGAAAAAATCGTTTCAATGCAAAAATAAAACATACAAACTTGTAATATGAGCTACAAAACCAAACTTCATACCATTGAAAAACAACACACACTTTGCATTTTATATGGGTCTACAAAACTCGGGAGAAGGGTATGCAATTTTGTGAAGTAGTGAATTTTGAGGAAAGTTAGTAGGAATATAGTCTATAGTTTGGCACTTCGTGAACCTTGAGGAAAGATAGTAGGTGCACTGTTAAATTTTCAGAATGTACTTCAATCTGATCTAGGATCTTAACTGAGAGAACAACATGTACAGCAAATCTATAGCATATCAGTCATGGACACAATAATGCAAGTACACAAGAGACACAGAGTTTACTTGGGGAAAACCATAAAGGTGAAAAACCCCAATAACTTCCTCAGAGATAGATAGAGCAATGATACAACAAGAATACAAGAGATAGTCTTCTCCTAGCAGCAGAGCCTCCTCCTCCACAAGCGCGCCACTCTCCCAAGTGTGAGTGAGAGAATAGAATGTGTAAAATGAGAGAGACACACTCTCTATTTATACACTAGCTTGACTTGACCTTTACTCAACTAGGTCGGCCTCAACTTAACCACTTAACATAATGCTGACTGGGACGACCCCCACTAGGGTGGTCTAATAACCCTTTGACCCACATGGTCGACCCCCAATAGGGTGGTCTAATAAACCTTTGACCCACATGAATTATACAGGGCCGACCCCAACAAGGTGGTCTAATAACCCATCAAGTATAAGTTACGACACTTACAATATAAATGACGACACTTCCGTATAGAGGAATAATAACATCTCTATAGGAATACAATATGCATATATGTGAAATACATTCCAAAGTTACATATACATCAACACTCCCTCTTAACTAGGAAGGTATTTCTCGACACAGGTTTTCTAGCACAAGTCCTCTTCTTTGGATCATCGTCACTCCTGCTGCTATCTCAATCAATCTCTGAATCTACTCATCATAGGAAGTTCTACATAGCCAATCCTTTTTCATACTGGATGTAGGCCCACCACCTATAGGTCTTCATCATCACTGGCCATACTGTGGAAATCTCAGGACTTATTACGTGTGTCACAAAACCTTAAAAGAGTCTCTTGACTAGCAATAACCCTAAAGAGCATCTGAGGCCTTTTTCATCCTGTCTAGATCTCCAGGACTTATTACATGTGACCCCACCACAAAACCTCGAAAGAGAATCCCATGACTGATTACGAGCACAAGGCTCAACCTATTGGATCTCCCAAGGCACAAATTACATGTGGTCACCACAAAACCTCGAAAGAGGATCCCAGGACTGATTACAAGCACAAGGCTCAACCTATTGGATCTCCCAAGACACGAATTACATGTGGTCGTGGCAAAACCTCGAAAGAGCATCTCGGGACTGATTATGAGCACACGACTCAACCTATCAGATCTCCCAGGGCACAAATTACATGCCATAGGACAAAACCTCGAAAGAGCATCTGCCAGATATCCCATGGCACAAATTACATGCCATTGGTAAAACCTTGAAAGACTATTTGCAGATATCCCAGGGCACAAATTATATGTCCTCCCAAGCAAAACCTCGAAAGAGCATTTTCCAGATATCCCAGGGTACAAATTACATGCCATAGGCAAAACCTCAAAAGACTGTCGACAAATCTCCCAGGGCACAAATTACATGCTTATCTGCACAACCTGTTCCACGGCCACAGAGTATCAACTTGATACTCACCATACATCATCCTAATGTACACATGATCATCGTGATCATCATCACTGCAACATCCTGCTGCATGTCATCTGGAGCAACATCCTGAAGCTCGTCATACATGATCATCTTGATCATACAATGCATCTACCTGATGCATAACAAGTATCTACCTGATACATATCATCATACATGATCCACCTAATCATATAGTTTATCCACCTGATACAAATACAAATACATGATACATATCACCATACATGATCCACTTGATCATACAATGTATCCACCTGATACATATACAGATACATGGTCCAAACATCCAACATGATGCATATACAAAAATACATACAAGTGATCCAACTGGTCATAACCAACATCCAACATGATGCATACATACATATAAATGATCCAACTGATCATATCCAGCATCCAACATGATGCGTACATACATATACATATAAATGATCCAACTGATCATATCCAGCATCCAACATGATGCATACACAGAGCAGTAACTAGAGCATCATCCCGATGCTCATCATCCATGATCCTCCTGATCATCATAGCATCGTCCTCTTCAGATCATCTCATCGTCCACGAAGCACAGCCCAGATGCACATCATCCAACACTTACACCACCGACATGGGAGAACACATCTACAACCATTTGGGGAAGGCTCCAGCCCTTACTTTTCCATCATGGGAGAACACATCTACCACCATGTGAAAAATGGCTCAGCAATTACATCACGACCAAGGGAGAACACATCAACCATGTCAAAAAAGCTCATGTGCATCTGCATCTTCCGGACTCATCACTTCCCTTTGGAAGGAACCTCGATCTAAAGTGCACCAAGCCTCTCTCTGAAGTACTCAAACTGCACTTTGGCCAATGGCTTGGTCAATACATCTGCAACCTACTCATACATCGCAACATACAGGAGCTTCATAGCTCCTCTCTACACCATATCCCTGATATAGTGATATTTGATCTCTATGTGTTTCGACCTGTCATGAAACACTGGGTTCTCGGATAGCTTCACACAACTCTGGTTATCATAGAAGATACCAGTAGCATCCAACGGGAGATCAAATAACTCAGAAAGTAGCTTCCGTAGCCATACTACCTAACAACTAGCTGAACAGGCTGCAACATACTTTGCCTCAGCTGTACTCAGTGCTACGCAGGACTGCTTCCTGCTAAACCAAGAGATCACACCTGATCCCATACTGAAGCAACACCCAGATGTGCTCTTCCTATCTGCAGCACTGCCAGCCCAATCTGAATCAACATAACCCTGCAGGTTAAACTTTTGATTCGCCTCATACTTGAGCCCATAATCCATTGTACCCTTTAGGCACCTTAGAACATGCTTTACATCAACCAGATGAACACTCCTCGGATCTGTCGGGAACTAACTCAATGTGTTCACCGCAAAGCAAATATCTAGTCTAGTGTTCGTCAGGTACATCAAGGACCCAATCATCTGACGATACATAGAGACATCAACCGGTTCAGATGAAGCATCACACAGAAGCTTCAGGTTCGATGCCATAGCCTCGCAGTCTATCATCCCGAACCTCTTCAGGATCTCTACTGCATACTTCCCTTGTACAAGGAAGATTCCATCTGCACTCTGCCACACCTCCATACCTAGAAAGTGGTGCATCATACCCAAGTTCTGCACATATATGACTCCCTGTCATGTGTCTCAGAACCAAGTGGCTGCTCCACATACACTTCTTCTTCAACTACACCATTCAAGAAAGCTGTCTTGAAATCCATCTGGTGTATCTTCTATTTCATCACTTTTATATTTCTCTATGCTGCCATCTGCAGCATGCTTGATCTTGATAGATCCATATGGAAGTCATAACAAACTTCCCTTCAGGTCTTGGGACTACATCCCAAACATCATTCTTCATGATCAACGGATCATGGCATTCTTCCCATATCCTGGGAACTTCAATATCTTCAATAAATAATTTTGTTGCTGAACAAATGTTGTAGTTCTTGTTTTGTAGGTGTTGGCATACGATCTTTCCTACACAACAAGTTAAATTGCATGATTAGAAAACATCTCATAATTTTCAGAACAAATTCTTACACATAAAGAAATATGTCATACAGTCATGCAATTATCTTAGCCATTGCTTCAATACAACATTTATCCATATCCCGTAACTTTCTAGACGCCTTCCAATCTCTACCAGAACATTGTTAAGAGTGTGCACAACTCCCAACATGTCAGCAAAGAGGTTTCATTCTAGATAATTAGCAATGGAATGTTGTACAGTGCCATAGGCCACTTACCCATGCATATTAGTAGTATACTGTTCATCAATGCAACTATTCTAATATGCATAATACACAACCTAATTCTAGGAACATCAGTATATACATTATTGAACAGTATTATTTAAACAATAAAATATGCAAGTAATGACAATTCAAATACTTATCTTTGTTTGTTTGTTGGGTTGACTCCCTCTCAGTCTTTGCTTCTTTTCTGCAACTCCATTCTTATGTGGATTGTGAGAAGTGGTCAACTCCCTCTGAATATCTGCATCCTTGCAGAAACTACTGAAGTGTGCTCCTTTGCTTTCTTGCAGGAATAACTAGAGTGTGCTCCCTCTTGATCTTTGCTTCCTGGATTACCTGTCCTTGAACTTACATCAATCCTTAATCACTATGCATGCTTATTAGAATCATCATTGTGTTATCCTTGAGGTCTCATACATAATCACACATTTATTATTATAATCTTAATACTATCAAAACACAATAATCTTAAACATGTATATTCATGATCATTCACAGATAATAAACATTAATATTCAAGGTTTCAGGGAAGTCTTCTTTTACTCATACATATTCTTATTTGATCATAGGAATCTTCTGGTTAGTTGAATCATCAATCAAGATAAGAGATATAATATGCATAAAACCCGTGATTATTCAAACCTATACCTTCATGATTCTTCTGGTCAGTCATATCATCAATTATGGTAAGAAACATAATATGCATACAACCATGATTATTCAAACCTATGACTTCATGAATAATCATTATCAACAACACAACAATATAAGATCCTAACACAAGGTAGGATTCTAGCTTGATATAGGAAAAACATATCTGGATTAGCATGCTAGCTAGTTATGTCTAACATACCCGCATAATGTCTTCTGGTTCTCTTCAGTTACTTGTGCTAGTAACCTGCATGTCTCATAAGTTAACCATTGTAGAACCAAGTTATACATACCTCGAAAGTAGATCTTCTATGTGATCCATGACAATGGATGAATCTTTGTCTTCATGTCACCATGAGCATATGTTCTTGAAGTAGAACATGATTTGACTTTCTTGGTGTACCTTTTGTGTTAGCAAACAACATAAACCTCATACAACATCACAATGCATTAGTAAAATCATAAGTGTCAAAACCTTAATCAATGAATATATTCTATTAAGGTGATAGGACAAGTCTAGTAATTAATCAAGATTGTACTGTAATGATATGAAGACAAGCATATGATAAACTTAACCATGAAACATACCTATAAGCCATACCTATCAAGATTGCTTGTAATCTTCTTATGGAAGGCCTTAGCCTCATCTCCCTCTGAGACAGGAACTTCTTCACTTATGCAGGCGACCAATCCATCTTCTTCTAGGATCAACCTAATCCACTTGATTTGCAAGAACTGGACCTGGAGCTGGATTAGGGTTTGTCAAAGAAACCCCAAAAATTCAAACTTTGAATTTCAAACTTCCGAAAGGATAGAAATATGCACCTTGATGAGATGATCAAGTTGGTATATTCAAAATTTGAAAACTGCAAAGTTTCACCCCTTAAAATTGCCTTTTAGATTTATGGATTCACTCGGGAGGACCCTGAATTAGGGTTTGAGTTTCCTGGAGCTTAACCCAACCAAAATATTTGATTCAAAACTCTAAGCTTTGATTTTTCTGAGGATCTTCCAGCCGTGGTCACAGATTTCCAAAATTCCAATTTTTGCAGAAGCCCTAATTTTCCATCTTTCCTATCAAAGTCCTGAACTAGGGTTTGATCAAGCCTGGCCTTCTGCCCAACCAAAAAATATGATCTTAGTCTCTAAATTTCTATTTTGATGAGTAGCATCCAGCCATGGTCTCCGATTACAAAAAATCCAACTTTCTTCGAAGCCCTAAATTCCGGAAGCCATGAATGAAGGTAATAAAAAATAATTATGTTTTGACAGAAATATGTACCTAATTGTTTCTGGTGTAACTCTGAACTTTTTGATCCAGAGGGTCTAAATTTTTTTTCTGACATAACCCGACCTGTTATCTTTCCATCTCGATAGGTTTGACCTCAATTGGATTCTCTGAGAGAGAGTTATGCCAAGTGTCGCAATGTGACCTGTTTATGGGATAATACAGGAGAGCGAACTTGTACAGAGTGCCACGTGTCACTGTTTCAACTTCGGCCTCTGAAAACGTTTTCTGAGATATCCCGACCTGTTATCTTTCCATCCTGATAGGTCTGATCTCAATTGGATTCTCTGATAGAGAGTTATGCCAAGTGTCGCAACGTGACCTGTTTATGGGATAATATATGAGAGTGAACTTGTACGGCGTTCCAAGTGTCACTGGTTCAATTTCGGCCTCTGAAAAATGTTTCTGAGATAGTACAGTTTGTGTACTACCTGTCACTTTTATGAAATTTCATTTGGAGCTTCCTATCCCAAGTTATGACCTTTTTCCCAAGGTCACCTGATTTTGACTCAGATCTGGAAGAGGCAGAAACCCTATATTGTACAGATCATAAATCACAAATTACAACGATTTAGAGGTCGGCCTTTGGACACAAGGTACATGGGGATCTGATCTTCGACCTGTAAATGTTTCAGATCCGAAAACATCGCCAAAATGGATTTATAGCGAAAGTGATACGATGACTGGTTTTTTCTATATCAAGCCCTAGCATCGTAAGTCCAACAAGTGTCATACATGCCATATCATGCCTTCTTTTAGGCTAGCTCTAATACCATGTTAAATTTTCAGAATGTACTTCAATCTAATCTAGGATATTAACTGAGAGAGCAACATGTACAATAAATCTATAGCATATCAATCATGGACACAATAATGTAAGCACACAAGAAACACAGAGTTTACTTGGGGAAAACCATAAAGGTGAAAAACCCCCATAACTTCCTCAGAGATAGATAGAGCAATGATACAACCAAAATACAAGAGATAGTCTTCTCCTATCAACAGAGCCTCCTCCTCCACAAGTGAGCCACTCTCCCAATTGTGAGTGAGAGAATAGAATGTGTAAAATGAGAGAGACACACTCTCTATTTATACACTAACTTGACTTGACCTTTACTCAACTAGGTCGGCCTCAACTTAACCACTTAACATAATGCTGACTGAGCCGACCCCCACTAGGGTGGTCTAATAACCCTTTGACCCACATGGCCGACCCCCAATAGGGTGGTCTAATAACCCTTTGACCCACATGACTTATACAGGGCCGACCCCAACAAGGTGGTCTAATAACCCATCAAGTATAAGCTACGACACTTACAATATAAATGACGACACTTCCGTATAGAGGAATAATAACATCTCTATAGGAATACAATATGCATATATGTGAAATACATTCCGAAGTTACATATACATCAACATGCACAATCTATATTTTATTATTTTGACACTAGGAAAATGTGTTTGATCTTTGTAATAGGTTGCGAGGAAATACAAAATACAAAATACAAATATGACCATTGTATAACTACTAAACATAAAATATAGAAGCTAAACCTTTATATCAGCTTGAAGGGCATGGAATATGTAGGTCAAGCTCTTATGATAACTTCATAGATAGGTTCATGTAATAGATCATAAGAAATGGAAAATGAAAATTAGTCCTTAAATCAGATCATTGGGTATCGACTACACAAACCTTAAAAATGGAAATACTAAGCATGTGATTACACTGTACAAATCATAATTTGGGACTATTTCAAGGGTATGTCCCTCAAGTTTAGTTGAGGGTTCCTTCTTGCCTAAGGGTGTGGGATGCAACTGTCTAGACGTAGATAAATCTCTAGGATGGGTATACATGGAGAGTTGTCTATGGGATTAAGGGATGCATCTCTTGGAAACACATGTCATAAATCAATAAAATTGTTTTTTGCTAAATCCACTTGTACAACATTGGTAACTAATAATTGTCTAGGTGTACATGGTAGTTATGTAGGGAAACACTCTTTCAACATGTAAGAGCTTGATATTATGTGTTATGCTCTCCAGAGCATGGTCTCATCTTAAATGCAATGATAAAAAGGATACTACCACCATTTATTCACCAACAACGTAAGGTTTCATTACTAGATTGTGGTCTCAATAAACATATGCTTAGATTTGTGTTAAACAAAACTAGATTTGAAGAGGGTGTTTCTGGCCCATAGGTGGATAGATTCCAAATAATGAAATACCACTTATGGATTTTGGAGGGACGTTGAGGAAGTGGTTTTTTTTTAGAGACACTCATAAGAGTCATTCAAATGGTGAACAATGAGAAACCTACAATCGACTACCTTTATAGGCCATGGATAGGGCCAAGCAAGAAATTAGAACCACATATGAAGGAAATTAGGTCAAATATATACCACTTTGGGATATCATTGACAACATGTGGACCAATCAACTGCATAGTCCTTTACATGTTATTCAGTGCTTTCTAAACCAAACATTACATTATGAGCTAAGCTTCCATGCATATGCAAATGTGAAAAGGGGCTCGCGAAAAGGCGTTGTTACTTAATTTTTTTTCCATTTTCTTCTATTGATATAATATTTTGAATTTATTTCCTTATTTGTCCCAGGATGTCAAATAAATGAGCCTACATATCTTGTTAACACCAACTTTGTGTAGAAATTTTTTGTTATTTATATTTTATTAACAATTTATTATGATTTATCCTCTTTGCAATGGTTGAACAGATGTGCATGATTTAAGTGTTGGAGATTGTGAAACATTCGAGAAAAGGGGTTGAGCAAACTGTTTTTGCTCTCTGAAATTGAGTTTGAGTCCAAGAGAAAGCATTATGGGCCAAGCTTCTATACAAGTTTCATAGGGGCATGACGATGAGGGTCTTGATACAAACCAAACTTGAATTCTTTAATGAATGCTACACCTCAAGCACATGCTAAAGGATTTTTTTGTGAAATGGCATCTATTTTGTTTTCTCAGGACAAAAGTATTGGATGCGACACTTTTGATAATTGGGGAAAATCAAACTGTAAAAATACTTTGGAGGTTAATTTGCATCTAAAATATGATATGATGGATGAGGGTGAAATGCTACTATATCAGGGAAGGAATCACGATGATCTTAATTCAAATACAAACTTGAAATCTCTAGTTAATATTGCACACCAAGCACTTGCTAAAGGAACCATTTAAAAAAGGGAATCTATTTTGTTTTCTGAGGACAAAAGTCTTGGAGAAGGTGAAACTTCTGAGAATAACAACTGTTAAAATTCTCTATAGTTTAATTTGCATCCAAATTAAAATATAATGGATAAGGGTGCAATGTTGTTTTATCTGGTAAAATATCATGCATACCTTAATATGAAGACAAATTTGAATTCTCTAGTGAGTTTCACACCTCAAGATCATGTAAAGGAACCTTTTGGGAACATGCAACTACCATTTATCAAGATATAAGTCTCGCAGATGGTGAAATTTATGAGAATTGAGGTAGAGCAAACTGTGAAACTTCTTTGGATATTATAAGGGAAATATTTCAGAGTTGTTTGAAATGGTAGAGTTGCAACATTTAATATGATATAATTATTCATTTTAACATGCTCCTCCTTTTCGAAATTCTGAGGTCTTTTGGTTGTCCAGATGCATTTGGGAGAGAGGGTTTGAAGTAGTTGATAATAAAGTTACTGTATCACCCAATTCAACTCTGACTATGTATCTTGAAATGTTTTCTTGGAAGAATGTTGTTGACATTACCAATGATAAGAAAGTGCTAAAGAAAATACCAATAGAAGGGTAAGGCTATGAAAGGAATAATGGAGGGGCACTCTATAGATTTATTGTAGGGTTTCTATGTTTCTAATTTCTAGGCACTTTGTGATGGCATCATCCTAGCAAGTTTAACTTTTCAATATCAAACTGTTGAGATCCAATAGTTTAGGGATTTGTTTTGTAGCTTAATTGAGTAATCAACGACATAAATCTACGTCTATGTAAACCTATTAAGAACTGTGTGAAACGAATATAAAGGGAATGCTTCTAGTGACAACATGTGTATGGATGTCACACAATGAGATCATCCCTCAACTCCATGGAGTTAGATATTTTTGGCTTTAGGATATAAATTCATATCTTGCTTAATACAGGAGACACCTTAGCTTTCCCACTTTGTATTGACATCCTAGTACCACACAATCCCATTGGCATACTTTTGTGGTCATTTGTTGGAGATTCATAACATTATCTTATCTTATCTATATATAAATCCATCATCAAGCACAACCTACCTGGTGGGTTTGTCCAAGCGACTTTTATCTACTACTTGGATATGCCATCACTATAGCATTGCAGTTAAGAGGTGGGAACGTGCATCAATCTCTCCCCTCCCCTCTGAAGAAGAAATGATGGTCTAAGAATCTATCAAGGGTATCAATATGAGGGAGTTTATCCATGGATATCTTATTAATCTTATCCCTAAATGTGCTAGATGATATTTGGTAGGAGGTTGGCATCCAATTACTCTAATCAATGTCTCATACGAATTCCTAGCCAAAACATCAACCATAAGAATTAACTTGTTGATTACCTAGATAATCCAAAATAAGAAAATTGGAATTATCAAGGACAAATTTATCCTTGATAATCTAATAAATGTGAGGAAAATCCTTGTGTGAGCTAAACAGTCAGGCCAAAATCATTTTTTTAACGTTGATTTTGATGAGTCTCATCGCAATATTGAATGAGACTTGTCCTTAACATGTTTAATTGATTGGGGTCTACTCCTAGAACAAGTCAATAGACAATCTTTTCACGGGCCTCAACAAGGTTTAGTGTGAATGGCATACTTTTTAACCTTATCCTTTTATAGAAATCTATTCAATGAGACCACCCTCTTGAAATTTATCTATATGTGCTTGGAGTTGATTCTCTAGACTATATGTTGGAGGTCACCATAATGCAGGGGAAATTCAAGGAATTTGTTTATCTATAGGAAGACAAATTCTCAATGTTCAATTTGTAGGTGATTTAGCTTTAATGCCTGGGTTGACATAACCACCTAAGAAAGGCACTACTCTTTTCTTGCACACATCTATAAAATTTGTTGGAGAAAATGCTAGTGAGGAAAAAATAGAGATATTTCTTACTAGCCAAGACAATCCCTAATTTATTGTATCATAAATGAAACACGGTAAAGCTTGAGAAGAATATTCACTATTTAATCATTCCCTTTGGTTTGAAACTCTCTATTGTTGATTAATGGAGGTGTATAATGGAAAAGTTTGAAAAACAATCAAGTTTGGAATGCTCTAATTTTCCACTTGCCAACAAGGTTAAAATTGTTGATACAAATATTGCAATAGAGCACATATATTAATCCTCTAGTCTCTTTCCCTCTCAATCAGTCTATAAAATGTTTGAAAAGGTACTAGCATTAAATCTATTGCTTTGGATGAGTTTGATTCTCTACTTCATAACACAATGAATAGATATGAGAGACACTTCACACAAACTCCAAGATGGCTTGGGGTTAATACCACAAGCAGGAAATGGTCCCATCCTTGAAGAGTTTAATTCCTCCTATGAATAATGGAACCCAATTGTGTAAACTCAGGCCACTTTTCCATGATACGTGTGCCTCCAAATTTTGAATTAAATGAGATTTTGTGGTTTGTGGGAGATAGGAAATAATAGTATTCCTCCTATTTTTCCTAATATGCCTCGATGGAAAATGTTCCCCCTCATTTGCAAACTTATATGCTATGGAATTTAGATGCCTCAGACATGGTAGAATTTAGAGTGTGCAATAATTTTAACTAGTGTCTTAGTTTTGCTGAAAATATGACCTAATGAGGGTTCATGGGGGGTTGAATTGGAGAGTATATGTGAATTATCACCAATGAGTCCCTAACAACCAAGAATTGATGTGTTCCTTATTGTTTTAGAAGCATTAACCCTTGTAGTGGAGTTAATGCACCCCCCCTTCCCTTGCCTCACTTGCTACCCTAAGAGAACTCCATATATATTAAGGGAACTCTTCATTATGATTTGGAATATGAGTACTGATGATTTTAATATTACATGTTTTACAAATTTTTCCTAGGCAAGATATGTGTAGGATATAAGTTCAACATCATGATACATTGTTTTCCTTGGTGAAGTGGGTGTTTCTTAAATTAGTAATAAACAACTTTTTGTTTCACTTTCATCCACAAGAGTTGAGAATAAGGTCTTAGTTGTGGTTGCATGGAACATTTGTTTAAGGTTTATACTTGGAAATGTTTATTTACATTTAATGGAGGAAACACTCATGGATTGTGACAAACAAAGTGGAATTCCTTTGTCAAATAGTCCAATGTTTGATGCTAGGACTAAGCACATTGAAGTGCATTGTTATATCATTTGGGACTTGGTACAAAAGAAATAATTGGATTTGGTCTATTGCAATGCAGGAGAACGAGGGCCATATATTTCACAAAACTTCCATATATTGAGAAGTTTGAGGGATTTAAAGACACACTAGGTGCAAAGGAAAAAAAATACAAGATGCTTGGATAATTTTTATTTTATATTGACATAAGAGTGAGAGGTTTGACATGTGATATGTAATATGATGCTATGAGTTAGAAAAATATAAAATATTGTGATATGCTATGATGCTATGTAATATGATGCATGTGCAAAGTATTGTAGAGTTTCGAGAGAGTGGGGGGAGGAAGGAACCATTTTTCCTTGAAGCCTAAGCCAATGTTGCAAATATCTGATCGGATTCCTCCGATATTTCTAATTTTATTGGTGTATTTGCAACTCCAAGTTTATTCTTGCTGATATTTTATGATATTTTACCTAATATTTCTGATAATGTTCTTTCCATGCCCTCAACAAATATTTTAAGAAATGATATTTGCAACATTGGACTAAATAGTCTAAATAATTTATTTGCAAATTATGTGACCATGTTGTGTATATTTCGAGTCAGGTTTTCCTTGAGATGAACAAGTGATAAGAATGTTTCAATAGGGGGAAGAAAAGGTGGAAGTATAAATGATAGAGGAGGAAATAATAATGTTTGTGTAATCAAAATTCTAGAAAGGTGATGTCACTCTACGATCATAATTCTACAATTGATCCCCTACTAAATTTAGATGTTGTTTGTACATTGGGAGGATTTCTTCAATTGTAATTTAGATTCTAATCTATGCAAATTTTTCAGAATTGTCTTTATTGTAACACAATTTGACAGCTTTGGTTATTGGAAAACAAATATTGAATGACAAGAAATCATTGATTAAATTTTCTTTCTCTATTTTTATAGTTGTTTTCTATTAGTTTCACAGCACTGAGTGAAAAATCAAGCTTTGACATCATAAGTCCTCCACAAGAAAGGATGGTAAGAGCCCTTTATGCAATGAGGAAAATGACACCAATGACCATTTGTTCCTTCACTTCCCTTTTGAATGGATGTTCATAACTTGTTGGGCTTGTTTATCAATGATTGAGTGAAGTAGAACGATCCTTTTTGGAACCCCTAAAAGTTTGTCTTTATTAATGTAAAGGATATAGACATGCCTGTAGATTACCTCTATACATTGTATGGTTAGTAATGGTTGTGTCGAGATGTTATATTTTTCGTTGCAAATCCATACGTCTAATGTAGGTGAGCATGAATTTGAAGGTTGTTCTTCGAAGACAAGGGGGTGTAAAGGTCAACATTTTGAGACATGGTAAGGAAATACCCTCACTCTTTCCCCATCTATAAAATAATTTTTTTTATGGAGCATCCAAGTGAAACCCATAGATGGCTGAAGCAAGTGGCGTACTTTCATGGATATGGAAAAAAAATCATTTTCTAAATGGGCCCAGGTTGGGATTCAAACAATTTCACTAATATCTCTGTTGCACATTTAATCCTCAGAATCGAAGTCTTCCTCAAACTTCCATCTCTTGCATTTTATAGGGACTCGAGTGGTGGTCAAGGATATAGCTGGACAATCAACTCTTTATAATATAGTGCTTTAGGCTCCTTGACAACAAGTTTTGGAATTAAAAGACGGTTTTCAACCTTTTGAAATTGCTCACATAATCAGGCATAATATTAGTGTTGCGTATATAGCAGCAAAGAAGGAAACACTCTTACCCATAGATGTATATATGAGACATTGATTTGTGATTCCAATGATTCACGTTCAATTTAGGAGGACTTCTCACATTTCCTTTTTTTATTCAGTGCATCTTTTCTTAACGCTTCCTATAAAGGTTATTAATTTTTATTTGAGTCTCTACTAGTGGTTTTTTGTTGGGTTACAAATGAAAGGTATTCCCCTGTATTTTAGCTCATAATTTTTGTCATGCGGATATTAGTTTCTTTTGCTCAGAAAGTATGGCTTGGTAGAATATCCTTTATTTTGGAAACAGATTCAGGGTACACTGGTACACGCGGTTGTTTTTATCAAGTTCACTACATCAGAGCTATTTTATGATAGTTACTATCCATATTCTATTGGTTTGATCGAGTGCATATAGATTCTGATTTTTTCCTTGTGAAATATAAATTTTCATAATGTGGACTATGTTTTACATGGCATCCCATAGAAGCTATTTTGGTCTTCTGAGGACGACAACAGAAGCTTCACTTTATTTCAATTTGCATCCGCTTGAATTTAGTACTCATGAAACTAACATCAATTCTTGACATAGCCATACCCAAAACTAGAACTTGCACTGACATACATCATACATCTGAGACCCTTCTCGTTAGTATTAATGCTAAGTAAATGTTGGAGCTAGAATTAGGATTAGGGTTACAGTTCGGTTTCTGTGTAAATTCTAGTTTAGGCTTTTCATGATATGGAATATTAGCTATAGCTAGTCCTTACAAGCCATGAATTCATTAAAAGTACCAGTTTCATTAGATGCATCAGAAAACCTAGTAGTAAGCTCGTGCCACTAAAATAATGAGAATAAAGTATACTTCAATCAACATATATCATTTTACAAAAATGGTGAAGGGATGAATAGAGAGATAATAACTGCTCTTATTCAATTATGGGAGGAAATTATTTCATGCCATATGTTCTCTCAGTGGTGGTTTGCGTAATAGTAATCATTGTGTCTGTTTTGTTGCAAAAAGTTCATTCACCATGTTTATTATGTATATGACAGAAAACATTTAGAGGAAGAAGGGAAGTTGCGATCGCATGGTCTGTGATACATGACAAGTTTTGCATTAGTTTTGGCAAGTATTGTGAATAGGCTGACAGGTAGAATTTCCTTTACCCATATATATATACTCTTGCTTTTTGTTTGGAATAAATTTACCTCTTCTAAACAATCTTTTTTATACTAAACAATGATGTTTTTGCAAGTTCACTCTCCAGTACTTAAGATTAGCAATATAAGATATTTGTTTCAAAAAATGTTTATTTAACAAATCACATGTTTATTTAGGAATTCATTCAAGCCCAGTTCAGAATACTACCGCTAGTTTTTTTTCTTTTGTGCAAATAACCACGAGAATGTTCTTTGTCTTGTGGAATCCTGTAAATTGCTTCACTAGTCTATCCAAGTGTCTGGTAAGTTGTATGAGACATGACTTATATTTAGTTTTTATTTTAAATACTAGTACAGTATGGTGTTGCTTTGGGAATCTGTTATGATAGTATTTGAAATCTTCAGAATTTATTATTGAAACTAGCCATTTGATTTTATTACACTATTCTGAATGGCAGTCTTCTTCATGCCAAAAAACATAAAAATATTCCTATGAAAGAATTGGGATGTTCCTTCTTTTACTTATACCAAGAGAGTTTTATTTTTCCATCAGCAACTGGTGAAACTTCTACTAACAATGAACATGCCAATTAAGGAACTCCATAGGTTATACTTTTTGACAAAGACTCTAAGAAAAGGAATATTTCTGGTTTCAGAACTCTGACAGGGTGAATTCTCTTTTTGTAACTAATCAAAATAATGGTTTCTTTAAACAATTTTATGATGGCAGAAATGGCTAAAGATTTACATATATCTTTCGTATTGAATGTAAATGGTAAATGCCAAAATATTAATGGAAACATCTATTCAAAAGAGTTGTTTGTGAGAATGCAAGATTGAGCTATCTATTGAAAAAATGGATTAGGTATGGTATTCACAAGGAGTATGATACATGTCAAGATCAGTGTATTTCATACCCAAACATTGTCAGGTCTGCTTGCATTCTTCAAGGATATAAGTTTTCAAACAATTTAAAACACGGCATGCAGTTTTGGCTCATCTTGATAATAAACCTCGTTTAAATAATTTTGTTCTTCATTCAACCACATACTCAATGGATTCAAGGATACCATTCATCTAGTTGAAAATTCTGAGTTTTACCTCACTGTTCGAGTTTTTATCAAAATCAGAAATAGTGGTTCATTGATTTGGAGGTTTAAAGGCAAATTTGCACTGAAACCAAGACATAATTATATATCTAAGCAAAAATATGTTATGTAATTGTTGTTTGCACTCATTCTAAGTAGTTTTGAAGTCTAATTTTTGACAAAACAACAAGTTTTATACATAGATCACCCAAGGACACAACACATCGTAGAAATGTAAGTACTTGTTGCAATGTATGCTTTATTCTTCTCTGAATTAATATATTTCAAGATAAAAAATAAATAAAAATTTGGAGGGTTTTCTCTCATGCAACTTCTTATGTATTCTATTGTTTCCACGCTTTGACTACTGATGATATGGAAGGCCACGAACATGTCTGAAATATAGTTACAATTGCTAGTAGAATTAATTCATTTCTACCCAAATTCCGCTCAGGATATGCTCATGTTATATGGCGTATCTTCTGTAGGGCCTATACTTCCAGGTTTGACTACAAGATGGCTGCAAACTCGTGATTTTTTGTGAAAAATTACTTCATACGTTTTTGCTCAGGATGCCTCCAGACTGCCCATAATTGATTTAATAGTGCCTGACTTGATGAAATAGACTCAGATCTATTACATGAGTCCCAAAAAATAAGATTTTCGGGTTGTTTCTTGCCCTGTACTTCAAAATATCACTGTTTGCATGTTGATATGTACCTAGAATTAATGAGTGAGGTCAATTTACTGCTGATTTAATGCGTAGAGCTACCTCCAAACTGCATAGATATGAGAAAACGTGCTTAATAATTAATGGCAGGTAGCATGCTTGTTTTTTTGTTTCTGATTCTATTTCTTCTTGAGCTTAACAATATGTTGTATGGTTGTAGATTTTAAGCACAAATGACTTTGTGCTTGGCTAGCTATGATTGACTGTGAAGGATTAACAATTTCTGACTTTTATTTGTAGAGATATGATGACATTCTAGAGGAAATTCCAAACTCAGATGCCACCAAGGTAATCAAAAGTATCAACTATATTGGCCTATTTTAATGTGTCTTTACTTTTCAAATATTAAATATTTTGTTATGGAGAAATTTGAATTTGTTTGTGATGATAAAATTTTGGAGAACAAAGTAGGAAGGCAATTCTATATTCTACTATATCTAGAATCAAGAAAGATGAATCACGTTGAAACCTAGGATTGCAATGAGTTGATGTATTCCATTTCTATAAATCTTCTTCGTGTGTTTAAATATTTGCAATAACATAGAAAACCTATTGAAGTGCCAGGGAGCTGTAAATTTTTTGTTAGGTCTCGATATTCTATTGTTAGATTCAGAACCCTGAAATGTGCCTAGATAATATAAATCGAATTAACTGCATGAACATCTATAAAAAAGGAAAAAATAATAATTGCATTAAGATTATTGATTGACCATAGAGTTGAGAATTACAACAATCATGTATGGTAAATGGTAGAATAGATTTTAACAGTTCTCTTGCTTCAATTCTTTGATTTAATTTTAGAGTAAACTTTTAAGTTCTAAGTGACTAAGAAGCCATAAGCTCTGAGGTGTCTCTCAGGACTTGCACCTAACATTGAGTGTAAAGCACAAAGGGTTTGATCACCTTGATCTATGTCTAAGGCATTGTAACCTTATTTAATTCTTTAAAATATGTTTTCATCGCTCCTTATCTGGGTGGCAATGCGGGAACACGCTTGAAGACCTAGAAGTGGAAATTCCATACTCTCCACCATGCCTCGTGAATGCATAAATTCTGCTGGTATTCTTGTGAGTTGTTTCATAAACTAGGACTAAATTTGTCATGTGTCTAATGCACACTTCAAAATAGAGGCCCTTCGGTAGTGGACACCACCGACATGAGTTACTGCACATGTGCAGTTTAAAATAGAGGCCCGTAGGCAGTCGACACCACTCACATGAGTTTTTGCACTAAGAAACAGAGGTTGCTGGGTAACCCAATCAGCCTCAACTTAAAACCTAACAAACCTGCTTCAAGTGTGTCTACGGGTAGTACCAAGAGTCCAGGATGTCTAGATAATGGAATACACCATTACATGATTGGAGGTAGCTGTCACTATGGCAATCCCATGTTGATCGATCTAAATTGTACATCTTGATTGCAGAAGATGTATTTTCTAATGTTTTCATATTATGCAAGTCTTTTATTGGAAGGGATGCATTACACTGGAGAAAAACTTGTTCTGTAACTTCCAAGGCTAAAGAGCTAAGATGTTGTGTACCTATTAAGTTTATCCCACTAAGATTTGATGGCTATAATTTTAGACTTGTTGTATAGACTTGCTAATTTAATTAATGTTGCTTGTGCAAAGTGGAGGTGACAATCTTCACAAATAAGTTTCTTCTTAGTCTCAACTAGCCTAGTGAAGTGACCCTTATACATATCATTTCCATTTTCTTATCTGAAGTAATGTTCATCTGAAAAAGTGGAACATCATATTATAATCATTTAAGCTCTCTCTCTCTCTCTCTCTCATGCATATTGTGTTAGAAAAATAGGATCGCAGAGCAATAACAATAAACAAAAATGCAAATATAATCACACATACATATTACAAGAGAGACACCAATATACCGTGGTTCACCCAAGATGGGCTACGTCCACACAGAAATTGCCAGCCCTTATTATTATACCATCCAACAAAGTGAAGGGATACAACCCGCAACACATCCGCTACAAATTCCTCTTCACACTCTCTCAGTCTCTCTTACATGATCTTAGAGATCTTTACAATGCACAATACCTAAATACATCAACCTTAGCCGTATTACCATGTCTTTCTTTTAAAGGGGAAATACCATGGGAAAATACCACGGGTTACCCAAAACCATGGGCCGAAAAACCAACCCATAACAAAAATTTCTTGTAATCTATTGGAGAAAAACTCCCCCAGACCCTGTTGTGCGTAATCATCATTTATGAGATTGGAAGATCAAGCTCCACAACCAACATATTGTGCATGTAACTCCAGTAATTTCAACATGGTCTGGACATATGTGCAATAAAAAATTATCTTAAATTTGGAACATAGCTTCACTGATTTAGTTTTAATTTTTACAGCCATAGGACTGGGATGATGAGGAAGATGGTGATTGGAAATCTCAGACCATTCCAAATCTAGAGTACAAAGGACCCTGGAAGCCAAAGGTGCTTGAAGCTAACTATTATAAAAAATCCCTTTTGTATTTTATTCATTGTCGATTTTGTTGTATCCTTAATTGAGCTTCCTTATAATGCTACATCTATTGTTTTGGTAGAAAATAAAAAATCTGAAGTACAAAGGAAAATGGGTTGCACCAATGATTGACAATCCCACTAAACTATTGAATTTCAGTAACAATTTGACTGAGACCAACTATTGTCTATATATTTCAAGCTCATTTATTATTTCATATTCATTCACTATCTATGATTTGGGATACACTGTAAGCATATTTCAAGGATGATCCATAACTCTATTTTTACCCCAATCTAAAATACTTAGGAATTGAGTTATGGCACGTATCTGATAGATGAGTTTTCCATGTGTTCAATCATTTACATAAACTATTTTCATATAATAAATGTTCCTTGGTTGCAGTTACAGGTTAAATAAGGAACATTATTTGATAACATTTTAGTGTGTGATGATCCTGAATATGCATAGAAGTTGGAAGAGGAGACATGAGGAAAACACAATGATGTAAGTTGTTTCTTGGAAACTATATTATTTAGTTCTTTACTTTTATTTTCTAGGTATGAAGGTCATCACACTTTTAATATTTGAAAATTGCATTTCATCAGGTTGAAAAGGAATATTTTGAAGCGAAACAAAAAAAGGAAGATGAGGTTAGTCTATTGTGCACTTGAATTATCAACATTTAAAAAGATAAGGTGGATCAACATGTTTTGCAATGAATTGTAATATATTTTATCTTGGTATTTTTCATGTATGTTGCATAAGATGTTTTCTTACATTGTAGAAGGTGAAATATTTCTTCCTCTTAGTCAAAAACTTGATTTCCCCTTGTGCACTATTAAATCATTTACTCAACTACTAGTATAGTTCAATTGATTTCATTACACCGATTATTTCATTTAAACATGCTCAAGAGGAAGCTAAATATTTTGAGGATGACAAGACAAATGTAAGTTTTGAAACCATTTTCTTGAATTTCAATTATCAAGCCACCATATGTAGAGTTACCTTTTTAAGAAAACTAGGTTGATTATGTGGGTCAAAATCGAAAATTTCAAGCTGGTTTTTGATGTTTCTATTAAAGTGTAACATGAATTGTTGTTTCATGTATTTTTTATAACAAATGATGGTTTTTGATGTTTCTATTAAAGTGTAACATGAATTGTTGTTTCATGTATTTTTTCTAACAGGATGAGAATGAAGAGTTGGAAGAAGAGGAGGATAAGGATGATCATGTAAGATTTATGATGTGTCTCTAACTCTCTTTGTTCTTGATCTATGCAGGATGTAGGTTTCAATCAAATTTGAAAGAGTTTTCTATACTGGTTCTTTGATACAAATTTCAAGCTCGTTTATTTTTTCATATTCATTCACTATCTATGATTTGGGATACACTGTAAGCATATTTCAAGGATGATCTAGAACTCTATGTTTACCCCAATCTAAAATACTTAGGAATTGAGTTATGGAAGGTATGTGATCGATCAATTTTCCCTATGTTCAGTCATTTACATACACTGTTTTCATATAATAAATGTTCCTTGGTTGCAATTACAGGTTAAATCGGGAACATTATTTGATAGCATTTTAGTGTGTGATGACCCTGAATATGCACAGAAGTTGGTAGAGGAGACAGGAGGAAAACACAATGATGTAAGTTATTTCTTGGAATCTATATCACTTAGTTCTTTACTTTATTTTTCTAGGTCTGAAGGTCATCACACTTTTAATATGCAAAAATTGCATTTCATCAGGATGAAAATGAAGCTTTTGAAGAAAAACAGAAAAAGGAAGATGAGGTTAGTCTATATTGTACTTAAATTATGAACATTTAGAAAGATAAGGTGGTTCAACATGTTTTGAAATGAACTGTAATATATTTTATCTTCGTATTTTTCTTGTATGTTGCATAAGATGTTTTCTTACATTGTAGAAGGTGAAATATTTCTTCCTCATAGTAAAAAACTTGATTTCCCCTTCTGCACTATTGAATCATTACTAAACTACTAGTATAGTTTAGTTGATTTCATTGCACTCATTGTTGCCTTTAAACATACTCAGGAGGAAGCTAAGGATTTTGAGGATGGCAAGACAACTGTAAGTTTTGAAACCATTTTCTTGAATTTCAATTATCAAGCCACCAGATGTGGTGTTACCTTTATAAGAAAACTAGGTTGAATGTGTGGGTCACAAGTAGAGATGTCAAGCTAGTTTTTGGCTTTTCTATTAAAGTGTAACATGAATTTTTGTTTCATGTATTTTTTCTAACAAGATGAGAATGAAGAGTTGGAAGAAGAGGAGGATAAGGATTATCATGTAAGATTTATGATGTGTATATGAATCTCTTTGTTCTTGATCTATGCAGGATGTAGCTTTCAGACAAATTTGAAAATTTTTTCTATACTGGGTCTCTGATATACATTTAAAGCTCATTTATTTTTTCATAACCATTCACTATCTATGATTTGGGATACAATGTAATCATATTTCAAGGATGTTCCAGAACTCTATGTTTACCCCAATCTAAAATACTTAGGAATTGAGTTATGGTAGGTATGTGATCGATCATTTTCCCTTGTGTTCAGTCATTTACATACACTATTTTCATATAATAAATGTTCCTTGGTTGCAATTACAGGTTAAATCAAGAACATTATTTGATACTAATTTTAGTGTGTGGTGATCTTGAATAAGCAAAGAAGTTGGCAAAGAAGACATGAGGAAAACACAATGATGTATGTAGTTTCTTGGAAACTATATTATTTAGTTCTTTACTTTATTTTTCTAGGTCTGAAGGTCATCACACTTTTAATATGTGAAAATTGCATTTCATCAAGCTGAAAAGGAAGCTTTTGAAGCATAAAAGAAAAAGGAAGATGAGGTTAGTCTATTGTGTACTTAAATTATGAACATTTAGAAAAATAAGTTGGATCAACATGTTTTGCAATGAACTGTAATGTATTTTATCTTGGTATTTTTCTTGTATGTTGCATAAGATGTTTTCTTAAATTGTAGAAGGTGAAAGCTTTCTTCCTCGTAGTCAAAAACTTGATTTCCCCTTGTGCAATATTGAATCATTTACTCAACTACTAGTACAGTTCAATTGATTGCATTGCACTGATTGTTTCCTTTAAACACACTCAAGAGGAAGCTAAGGATTTTGAGGATGACAAGATAACTATAAGTTTTGAAACCATTTTCTTGAATTTCAATTATCAAGCCACCATATGTGGAGTAAAATTTAAAAGAAAACTAATTGTGTGGGTAACAAGTAGAAATTTCAAGCTGGATTATGATGTTTCTATTAAAGTGTAACATGAATTGTTGTTTCATGTATTTTTTCTAACATGATGAGAATGAAGAGCTGGAAGAAGAGGAGGATAAGGATGATCATGTAATATTTATGATGTCTATCCAACTCTCTTTGTTCTTGATCTATGCAAGATGTAGGTTTCAATTAAATTTGAAAGAGTTTGTTATATTCGGACTCTGATATACATTAATGTTTTTCTTTCAAGATGAATTGTAGCCAATATACATTAGCTAGAAGTCAATTTCAGTAAAGGTGATAACAATAATTCAAATGCTTTTGCTGGCTTAGGGAGAAATTATAGCATGTTTCTCAATTGTATTTGATGTCCAAAATAATTTGGAACGGACTTACAATGGGAAAAGTTGATTTATATCAAGTCTCTTTTAGAAGGGATGCATCATTTTTTTTAAGTACTTGTTCAAATAAATTTGTTAACTTGCAAAGGAAACATGTATCTTCTGATAAATTTTCATTAGAAATCAATTTGGGAAGCTAATTGATATATCTTATTTTTCTAATGTTGCCATTGTGAAAAAGGAATCTGTAAACATTTTGCAATTTGATAGTTTATTTATGTTTGTTCCATATGATCATTTGAAACATCTTTTATTGGAAAAGCTACAATTAGGAAAGGATGATGATGTTATGCCAAAGAATGCCCAACCATGATATTCAATTTTGAATAGAAGTCTTCTATTTTTTACTGTAAACATTGTTCTTTTCTAAGCTAACAATGCATTCTTTTTTAGTATTTTTTTATTGTTGTATTGGGAATGAACAATTTTCGTGTAGGATCTTCATGAGAAAGTTTCGGTATTGTTAGTATAAGTGTTTTTTGCAACATTATTTAATTCAGTATTAACTAATATTTCATCTTTTCAATTCATAGGTGTTTTGCAAAATTCTTTAATTCAATATTAACCAATACCTTGTCTCTTCACCTTTGCAGTCTCGAATTTTTAGAGGATGGAAAATATCAAGTCTCAAATCATAGATTCAAAAGATGGCTTCTACATAGGAATATGCAAGGAATTTAAGGAAAACATAAGACACATGCTGGGAAAAAAGATGTGCGAGAGCATAGTGGGTGTTTGTTAAATGACAAAAATAAAATTATTGAATTTTCAGTGTGCATTGCCACGGTTTTTGTTCGGGTACACAGGGTACTACCAAAGGACCGAACACCAAGAGCAACCACTTCACAAAAACAGATCACAGATCAACACACCGATGTTTTGACGTGGTTTAAACCCTCTTGAGGGAAACACTCCACGGCCCCGGCCAAATAGCTTCGACGGGACAATTTATTATGCAAAGAAAGAAAGTTACAAATGAGCTTCTCATAATCGATCAACTAAACAATGACCCTCCATGCTCTTTAAATAGAGATCATGGACCAATCGGGTGTTAAGCCATGGATCAAGGTTAGGTTTGATCTAAGAGAAGTTGAGCCGTCGGATCACTCTATGTCAGAAACATATCGTGACCGTCGGATTAAGTATTTACAAATGCATACTAATGCATACTAAATAAACACACTATCCCTAACGGATATATTACACAAGTTGATCTTAACTAACTCCTAAGTGTCTAAATATCCTAACATCCCCCCTTAAGAACAACTTGGGATAGGATTGAAGGATTTACAAAAGTGACACTATTAGGAGAAGGAAGGAGGCATTAGAGCCTATCCCCCCTTAATGACAAGTTCCTGAACTCCTAACATAGATCGAAGTTTAGAAAACTTCGCTTCTGTAAGAGACTTGGTGAAGATGTTTGCAACTTGATCATCTGTAGGGCAAAAGAGCACTTCAAGAACACGATCATGAACAAGATTTCTGATGAAGTGCATATGTAGCTCAATGTGTTTGCTGCGTTGATGTAGAACTGGATCTTTGGCAAGCTTGATGGCACTTTGATTGTCGCACCAAAGTGGAGTAGGCTGCTGCTGCTCGAATCCAAACTCTGAAAGGATCTGTCGAAGCCATAAAGCTTCCTGACTGGCATTAACTGCTGCTCGATATTCTGCCTCTGCTGGAGAAAGAGCAAGAGCTTGTTGTTTCTTACAAGCCCAAGTAATAGGTCCAGATCCCAGACTGAAAACATAACCTGCAGTAGACTTTCGATCATCAAGATCGCCGGCCCAATCTAAATCAGTGAAACCAACCAACAAAGGTTTCCCCCCTGTACTGTAATGAATCCCAAACTGAACTGTACCTCGAATATATCGAAGTATTCTTTTAGCTGCTTTCCAGTGACTTTCATGAGGTGTCTGCATATAACGGGCAACTCGACCAACGGCAAAGGAAAGGTCAGGACGGGAATGAGTCAAGTATAAAAGACTACCAACAAGCTGACGATACAAGGTGGCATCTACTTCAGGTGAAGTACAAGTGGCAGAAAGTTTGACTCCAGACTAGAAGGGAGAAGGGGCTGGTGTACAATCTTCCATGTGAAAGCGTCAAAGAAGGTCACAAGCATACTTAGACTGAGAAAGAAATATTCCTTCTTTGGTTTGCAGGACTTGGAGACCAAGAACATAATGCAAATGTCCTAAGTGTGACATTTCAAAATTTTGTTTAAGACTGGATTTCACATGGGTTATAAGCTTAGGGTCACTACTAGTAAGAATAAGGTCATCAACATATAGAACAAGTATGATGAGATGGTTTCCTACTTTCTTGGTATAGACATTGGGGTCAGAATGGCATCTAGAAAAACCAGTGTCAAGGAGAAAGTTATCCATTTTGGCATACCAAGCTCTAGGAGCTTGCTTAAGGCCATATAAGGATTTCTTAAGGCGACAGATAAGGCTAGAGTTATTCTGAACATAGCGAGGAGGTTGTTCCATGTAAATTTCCTCCTGTAAATCACCATGTAAGAAGGCAGACTTGACATCCATTTGATGGACTTCCCAGTTGTGTAAGGCTGCAAGGGAAAGAACAAGGCGAATGGAGTTCATTTTGGCGACGGGAGCAAAGGTTTCATTGTAGTCAATCCCTTCAACTTGAGAAAAACTTTTGGCAACTAACCTTGCCTTAAGTCTTTCAACACTTCCATTTGATGCATACTTAGTTCTATAGACCCATTTACATCTGACAAGTTTTCTTCCTTTTGGAAGAGGTACAAGATCCCAAGTATTGTTCGCCATTAAGGAACGATATTCTTCATCCATGGCTGCATCCCAATCTGGATTCCCTGAAGCTTCTGCAAAAGTTTCTGGATCATGATTCTCGAAAACTTGAGCCAAAAGAGAAGAGGCTTACTGAAACTGAGAACGTGTTCGATGTTGATCTCTAGGATCACTGGCAAGATCACCAGCTGCTTCACATGTTGAACGGACCCATCGAGGAAGCACTTGTGGTGTTGCAACTAGAGGAACATGAGCAGGCGGAGGTGGATTTTCATCCTCACTGTCATCATCAGAAACTGGAGTTGGAAACCTGTCAAGGAAGTTGGAAGAAGAAGAAGAAGGCACAAACGCCAAATCAGGCTCGCAGGCCAAAGATGGCACACTCGCCGAGTTAGGCTCGCAGGCCAAGATATTTTCATCAAATTTAACATCTTTTCTAATGATTATAGCATGAGAAGGTGGTTGAAGAAGTCTATAACCTTTTACATCTTCAGAATATCCAACAAATATGCACTTTTCACTTTTAGGCTGCAATGCTTTCTGTTTTTCATCCGGAATGTGAGCCCATGCTTCACTACCAAACACACGAAAGTGACTTACATCAGGTTTAATTTTACTCCATGCTTCTTCCGGTGTTATACCTTGTAATGCTTTTGTGGGGGTGCGATTAACTATGTAATTTGCACAATTTATGGCTTCAGCCCAAAATTGAAGACTTAGTCCCTTAGATTGGATCATACAATTAGCCATTTCTTTTAAAGTGCGGTTCTTCCGCTCAGCTACACCATTTTGTTGTGGTGTATATGGAACAGTGTGCTATTGTTGGATGCCTTGTTCAGTGCAGAGAGTAGTGAACTGTTTGTTAACATATTCTCCTCCATTGTCAGATCTTAACTTGATAATTTGATGACCAGATTGTTTTTCAACAAGGGCCTTGTAGGCCAAGAACATGTTAAATACTTCGCTCTTAAGTTTTAGGAAATAAACCCAAGTGCGTCTGGTGTAATCATCAATGAAAGTTAAGAAATATTTGAAACCAGAAAAGGAAGCAGATGGAAGAGGACCACACAAGTCACTATGCACAAGCTCCAAGGGAACCGAGGCGTGCCAAGAGGCACGTTTGTCAAAACTGTCCCGATGATGTTTTCCGAGTACACAACCGGAGCAAACACCATCCTTGCAAGATACCATCGGAAGACCTGTCACCATATTCTCTTTACATAGTTGTTGCAATGAGTGATAATTTAAGTGACCAAATCGCTCATGCCAAAGTTTGCTCAAGTTATCACTATGAGCAACAAAAACTGAAGGGAAAGGTGATGACCCAAAGTTGTTAAACTTGTACAACCTGGTAATATCATCAACAATTCCGGTAGCTAGAACCTGTTGAGGATCTTTAAAATCCTTGATTACAACTTGGTGAGGTGTAAAGGTCACAGTTTTATCTTCACCAGAATGAGTGATCTGATAGACTGATAACAAATTGCAGAAAATTCTTGGAACACATAGTACATCACTAAAATGACCATTATCTACTGGAACTGTTCCAGCTCCTACAACACTTAGAGATCTATCATCACCAACAAATATTTGTTTGGTGTTACATTCATGCATAGTAGAAAAGATGGCTTGATCCTTAGCCATATGATAAGATGCTCCAGAATCAATGAGCCATTCATTTGAAGTAGAAGAAGAAGATGCATTATAAGAATAACCAGAAGCACAAAGTGCATGTCCATGAGAGGTAGATTCTGAAGGTGAATCTAGGCTAATGTGGTGCTCTTTCATTGTTGCTTCCAAGGCTGCATCTTCTTGAAACACTTAGATTCATCATGATTATCTTTCCCGCAATAGTTGCAATGACGCTCAGTCTTCTTGCCTTTTGGCTTGGATCCTTTGTCATTTTTTAAAGAAGGAGCTGACTGAGAGGGTTTGGGACCCTTGTTTGACTTATTATTGTGAAAAATTTGTTTCTTGGGAGGCTTGTACTTTTCTTTCTGTTGGGACAATAAGGCTTTCTCAGATGTATCTGCATTGTTGATTATTCCAAGATGAATGAGTTTATCTTGTTCTCTAATCAGGGAATCAAAAAAGGATTCAAGACTAGGCTCTTGATAGCTAGCTGCATTCAAGGATGCTTTCATGGAGTAAAATGTAGATACAAAAATAGAATATGCAGGTCCAAGTTTGGGAAGAATATGATAAATGCACTGTTTGTCTTCCCTCTCAATCTTACATTCTGCACATAAGAGTTTAAGAGTTTTGTACTTAGATAAATAATCTTGAATGCATGAAAAGTCACTTGGATTTAAAGAAATCAACTCATTTTCGAGTTGGTGACCTCGAATTTCATTGTGTTTACCAAACACAGTTTTCAACTTGTCCCAAGCAGCATTAGGTTCATCAATTCCAGATATGTGGAATCGCAAATCAGTAGAGATTGACATCCCAATCAATCCACGAGCTTCATCACATCTATTTGCCCATTTTATTTTCTTATCATCATCAGTGGGTTCTTTTTCTTTCCCTGTTGTAATTTTGAAAAGTCCCCTACTTCGTAGAACATCCTCCATACGAGATTTCCATGAGAAATAGTTGGAACTATTAAGTAGAATATCACAAGGGGCGGCCATATTTGTAAATTAATGGTTGTAAAAGTAGAAACCAATAGTATGGATGTGAAGAGCTCAAAAAAATAGGCTGTTTCAAAAAAAATGGCACTGAAAACTGACTCTGTATGATGAAGTTATGCTTGAACAAAGAAATTGTTGAAGATGTCCCCAATAGTGACGTGGTAGCTAGAGAATGTCCAGCTAAAAAAAGAACCCCCCTCTTCCCAAAATGAATCTTTTGACAATCACTTTACAAAAAAGTTGATTTAAGTGAACCACTTTTGTAAAATAAGTGATTTCACTTTTACAATGATATTACTTTTAAATAGTGCAACAATAAAAAAAACTTAAGTGACTCACTCGTATATTTAGTTTTTATTATTTAAGTGAGATGCGCTTTTACAATAAAGTAACTTGAAAATAGAAATTGCATGCCCTTTTTCTTTTAAAAGTAACTTCCTAAGACTTGAACTCAAGACCTATTAAGGAATAAAGCAACTTTGAACCAAGTGAGCTAGATTAAAATGTATGTAAAATATGGGAATGAGGAAGGGGGCTTTTTTTTTTTTTTTTTTTTTACTCTTCTTGGTCGGTTTGCGTGCTTGCCATTTTTCCTGCAAAACAGACCACAAATCGAAACAAAAAAAAAATTTCCACACTTGTGGAGTTAGATCTTGTTAGCTTGCCCAGAAAGTAGACATTTTCTCTCTGTTTCTGATTTGCCGAGATCGTGCAAGGTGCACGGCAAAGAGCATACGCAGCCGAGAAAAACCCTTCCTCTTTCTGTTTCTGATTTGCCGAGATCGCTCAAGGTGCACGGCAAAGAGCATACGCAGACGGGAAAGCAACAATCCGAACCCAAAAAAAAATCTAACAGTAAAAACAAATGAAATATTAGATTTTTTCTTATTAAAAAACGAAATAAAAAAAATGCGTCACTGTAACATTATACCTTCAGATCTGATGAAATACGCGTTTCTGGAGCAACCGGGAACCGTTTTCGATCAAATGAAAACTATTTCCCAATGGAAACGACGCTCCGGACGCAATGGAACACCTCCCACAGCCGAGAAATGCACAGAAATACCATAACTAGAAACCCTTTCGAGTTTCGGCAACAACAGTTCAAGATCTAGATCATAACCGGAAGCGACACTTCATAAAAGCTCTGATACCATGTTCGGGTACACAGGGTACTACCAAAGGACCAAACACCAAGAGAAACCACTTCACACAAACAGATCACAGATCAACACACCGATGTTTTGACGTGGTTTAAACCCTCTTAAGGGAAACACTCCACGGCCCCGGCCAAATAGCTTCTACGGGACAATTTATTATGCAAAGAAAGAAAGTTACAAATGAGCTTCTCATAATCGATCAACTAAACAATGAACCTCCATGCTCTTTAAATAGAGATCATGGACCAATCGGGTGTTAAGCCACAGATCAAGGTTAGGTTTGATCTAAGAGAAGTTGAGCCGTCGGATCACTCTATATCGGAAACATATCGTGACCGTCGGATTAAGTATTTACAAATGCATACTAATGCATACTAAATAAACACACTATCCCTAACGGATATATTACACAAGTTGATCTTAACTAACTCCTAAGTGTCTAAATATCCTAACAGTTTCACTTAGTGGGCATTGTAATATTTTGAAAAGTCATCGATGTAGATGATTTTCATGTAGAGTAAGGAGACAGTTTTTTTCATGGACTGGTATTAGTCCATCAGTGGATATTCAGTTGGAAACTCAATATATTTTAATACTTGACATTATTCACATAATAAAATTTACATGATTGAAATTATATATGTTTGTACTTGATATTATTTAGTGTCGTAATTAATTAATGCGATTTTGTAAATTTCACATGTGTATTCATATTTGATTAGCATGAATATTATAATGAACACAAATAAAAATAAAAATAATAAATTACTAAATTAATCATTTATATTGATTAATAATGAAAGAAAATAAAATAATATGAAACTACTAAATTAGTCATTTATACAATGAATATGAAACTACTAAATAGAGATAAATGACTATTACAAATGATAAATTTGTGACTAAAAAAATGACTAAAATTCACATATAAATGACTATTAGTAGCTAATTTCCAATATCTTATAGCTCGACTAACAATCTAGTCATATTTATTTTAGTCATTACTATAGTTTCCTTATTTAGTCGTATATTTGGTGATTGATTTAGTCATTAATTGTGGCAATTAATGACCAAATCAATGGACAAATATATGACTAATTAAGACAACTATTAATGACTAAAATAAATATGATTAAGTTAGTCGGGCTATAAGATACTGGAAATTAGCTACTATTAGTCTCTGACTAAAAAATAGTCATTTATATGTGAATTTTTGTCACTAATTTCTCATTTTGTACTAGTGTACCCTAGTCCTACAAGGACAAGGTTGAGTTTCTTGAACCATGAACTCTAGATGAAGCCATAAAAAAATTCAAGTATTGTTACGAGAAAAAAAAAAGTGGGCCATAATTCCAGAGGGAATGGATCGACAAGAAGAGGGAGAGGCTTAACTAGGGTTTAATCCCCCTTAGTTCATAAATTGGAAATGACAACCCTGAGAGGGTATGATTAAGCCAACCATGATGTTGTGATACAAGCTGAGAGCATAAATGGAACCCCTTAAATGATGAAGACATGGAGAAGACCATAGTGTTATCAATTAAATAAAAACTTCTCCATTTGTGACGACACTGAATTATCACTCACACAAAAGGACACCATGGATTGAAGAGCTTGGATTTGCTATAGATTTTATTGGCCTTAATAATTTCTCTTTTCTCCTTATTATTTCATTTTTTTGATAGCCTTTTAGGACCTAACCGGGGATTTATATCATACATCTAGCGGGTCACCCACATGTGATCCACTTACCACTGGCAGGTATCTCTTAAAAGTTGCACTGCCTACTTGTTTGACTCTTGCTCATGGGTTACCCACATGTTGCAAGGTTTATACCCATGGGTCTCTTTGAAAATCACGAAAAATAAAAATAAAAATTGAAATTGGTGCAATTGGTGTTAGTTTTATAATTTCCGCACCGTCCCCAACTGTCATCCTCTCAAAACTATATTCCTAGCCTTGCTATAAATACAAGGGGAAGGCCACTTGAGAGGAGGTTCACACTTGAGATATTGAAATGATGGAGAAATTTTGATTAAAGGAGAGGAGTAAGAGAGTCTAGGTCTTGGTTTCATAGGTGCTACTGTAAAACACAGGTATATGTACTTGTTGTCATTCTGATGATTAATAATGAATATTTTCTCTTCCCATGCTAGTTGTGTTTGGTATATGAATTGAATATTGTGAATATTTCATGCTTAATTTATGTATGAGTTTCCTATCTTATTATTCATTCATGTTTAGCCAAATATTTTGAGGAAGTTTATCTCTATTTTGCAGGGTTTGTATGCAAGAGTTGAAATCTTGGATCGACCTTCTATAATACAAGGTGCTTATTATTTGACTTTTAAACCTTAGTATTTTTCATAATGACAATATTGTCATGTATCTGATGTTTCTTTAATGTCTGCATATTTTTAGTAGTATGTGGGTGACCTCAGTAACTTCCCAGTCGTAGGATTAATTTCCACACAACAGAATTGGTGACTCCGCTGGGGAATGCCCTATTTGTTTGGGAGTCCTTTATTTGAGTTTTCTTCAGTCTCTGTAAATTTTTTAGGTCTTAGAGAGAGCTTGCAGAAGGTTTATACCCATGTTTTTTACCCATAACCTAATCTTATTGATTTTTTCTTCTTTTTAAAAAAAATGTTTTGAGGTAGACCTGCATGTTTCCTATAGTTACAGTCATGCATTTACCCTATTACCCGCATGTTAACTGCTTTACACCCGCGAGTGACCCACTAGCTTCTATACTTACAATTGTAGGTACCCCTGTAGGTTTTGATTTTCCTTCTAGGGTTTCATTTTTATGATTTTTCCTTGATTTATTTTGATGTCATGACTCTTTAATAGGTCAGTGCAATTAGTTGGTTGCATGTGTTCAAGTTTTTTACTCTCCCTTTTGATCTTTTTGGGCCTTTGAATCTTGTTAGGGTTAGTATCTAAGTATTTCAAGTTTGAGTGATTGGTTCATGGATGATTTGCTTGACCTTCTTTTTTTGTTGGTTTGGTTCATAATTGTTGTGACCTTGATTAAGTTCCTTGTGGATACTTGTCTTGCCTTTCCGTTTGGTTACTCAAAGTTCCTTATACCAAATTTAGTGAAATAATTTCTTTTTGTGGATTCACTAGTTCAAACTTGTTTTTAGAATTATGAGAGGGTTAGAGTTATGTTCTTCTAAGCTTAGATGCAGAATTTTTACACTTCGTTTTTATTTGAGTGTTTATGCTTGTTTATAGGTAGTTTCTATTTTCATATTTTAAAAGGAAAATTTAAAAACAGATAGTTTCCTTAGCAAGCATTGTAGTCAAATTTATTTCCGAAAGTAGTTGCATTTGTATGTATTTATTTTTGAAAAAAAAAAAAAAAAATTAGCTTCATTAGGTTTATATTATCAGTACTTTAATTTCGAAAGGAAAAAAAAAAGAAAAAGAAGTGAAAACCATTGTTATACGACTTCATTATACACTTGTCATGTTATCATTACATTTCGGTTGCAACATCATCATGCACACAATCACTACCTCTTGAGTAATAACGACCTTAAAAAGAATCGTTAATTTAAAATCAAGTAGTAACTTTTCTTTTTAGGTTCTTACACCAACTAGCTTAGGTTAGTGTTTTGTATTAGGGTGTCTTAAACTATACAAAGAAGTTAAAATCAGATGTAGTAGCCAATATCTAGGTAAATCCACCTGTGTAGAAGGTGAATTGGGAAGCTCCACTTACACCGGATTTAAGCATGAGGACGTGCGAGATTGAGCAAAGGAAGTACCCTTCCAATATTCAATTGAGCATCTACTAGGATCAGTGTGTGTACGAGGATTCATTAGTACCTTTGGTGCTTCTGAGTTTTGGGCTTTGTTACCCTACCCATGCTCATTGATTTGACCTGCAACTGTCGCCCCAGACCCTATCTATATAGTTGGTAGCCTTAGTATCTGGACCTTTAGGGATCTACAAGGGTGTTGGTGGAAGGATATTTCCATTTCACCTAGGAAAGATTTGAGAGGAAATCCTCTGTAGTTCTTTAGGACAACACTTGGTGATTCAAATGCTTGGCCCCATCGAATCTGTACTGTGGACCTCGAATAACTGTTCTTTGTCTCTTCACTGGTTTGTTCTGGGACGTCATCATCCTAAACGATCCTTTGGAAGGTCATTCGTTTGCTTGGTTTGGATCACTAAGGATCTTTTTAGTGGCGTGCTGCTTGTTTACTCTCGTTTTAGTTGGCCATAGGTTTTCTTTGAGTTAAATATTAAGCTATGGAAGATCATCATCTCCATAGATCAAGGAGGTTACAAAACCTTCTTCCACTCACTATGGAGCCTCCATCGTGACCTCAATGGCGAAGGACAAAAATGAGTGCCTCTTTTAAGCCAGCTGGAATGATTGATCTCCCTAGGGAACCACATTTGATCACACACACTTCATTGGTTGTACATACAACTAGGGTTGAGGACTTGCAAGATGAAGGTTTCGTAAGACCATTGATTCCACCCTTAACTGGACCTGATGATCCAGTTTATTGCAATTAACTTCCTTAGGTCAACCTGAATTAAGTGTTGATAGTTTCATGTTGAGTGCCATCATGGATAACATAGGAGAAGGTTTGGGGAATGTTTTCATCCCCACATATGCTATCAAGTCTAGAGGGTTCTCTCCCCCTAATGTTAGTATTCAGGTTCCTAGTCCTTTATAGTCTGCTTCTTCTCCGATCACATCGTTGAAATTTAGTATAGTTTCCTTAGGGCCACATAACACTCAGGGTTCTTAAACATTTGTGCCTTTCGGATCCAATACTGGTTCGACTAGTGCACCTTTTACTAGAATTGCTAGTTTCCCATTTACATCATCTCCCTTTCTACAAAACTTCCAGACTGGGCCTACTAGTTTGGCTTCTTTTATCCAACTATTCCCTTTGCATGGAGGAAATATTCCTCCCTCTGTACCCTTCATAGGATTTGTGCCTATTCAGTCCATTACACCATTTATGAGTTCCAATCCCTTGACAGGATATAATTTCCAACAAACTATTGTACAAACATCAAATGCACCTCAATGGAATGCTCCTTTTTCAATTTTTGGTGGAGGAGGTAGCACTGATACCACTTCAACTCCTTTCATTGGATCTAGTTATACTCAACCAAAGTGCATTGTACCTCAAGGGAGCAATCCAATTGCTTATGGATGGATCCATTTCCAAAACATTTTCACTTCACAAATGATGGCTAGGGGAAACCCCAACCAACCTTATGGGGGATATTTCTTAGGAAACATTACTTATCCACACCCCCAAACACATTTTCCATTGGCTAGACCTTGATTACAATTTCTGGAAACTTTAAACTTGCCAGACCTTTCGAAATTGATGAATGCTCCGGTTCGTCATGACCAAACTTGGCCTCCCATTCCAACCAATATTCCTTCAAATATTCCAAAGTTTGAAGGAAATATTAGGGAAGATACTGGAGGTCACATCACTACCTTTCATCTATGGTGCTCTTCCAACTCACTAAATGGCGATTCTATACGGTTGAGGATTTTCCAAAGAACCTTAACTAGTGTAGCACCTAAATGGTATATTGAATTACCATATGCTACTTACCATCATTTTTATGATTTAGAGACTGTATTCTTAAACCATTTCCAACTTCATATGTGGTATCATGCCGACATAGACTTTTTGTCTACATTGAGGCAAAACAAGGCCACTCACATAGTTGATCACATTCAGGATCAGAGAAGGAGGAAAAGGATGATCAAGGCTGAGATTCCCCTGGAATTCCTATTATAGTGGTTTTTGAAATCACTCCTACCTTACATCTCTAAGGATGTTTCAACTTCAAAGGTTACCTTAGAGGAAGAAGCCATTTCGAGAACCCAATAGTTAGACTTGATTTACTCTCAGTCTAGGAGTCTTTATGAAATTATTCCTGACACATTGAGATCAAATATTGATCCCGTTAAACCGATCCTAGGCCACATGACGATGGCGTTGTTGGTTCAATTTACTCATCTACTATAGAATATTTGTCCAAGCAAGTGCATGAGCTATCAGCAAATAATTCTGCAGTGGAGGAAGCTACAGTTGCCACCTCCCCTTCTCAAATAGTTGTTGTACATAATGTGGAGTCAAACCAAAAGGGTACTCAACAAATCAGTGGTAATGCCTACTACAAAATGAGAGATAAGTGACAAAAAATTACTAAAATTTGCATATAAATGACTAAGTGGCAACTTTGGTAGCCAATCTCCAATATATTATCACACAACCAAAAAATTGTTCATATTTAGTTTATTTGTTAATTGGTTGTTTTGATTTATCATTTAGTCATATGATTAGTCATGTATTTGGTGATTAATTGTGACAATTAATGACAAAATCAATGACTAAATTAATGACCAAATATATGACTAAATATACAACTAGATGATAAATCAAGATAACCAATTAATGACTAAGTTAAATATGACTAAATTTTTTATCACGTGATAAGATACTGGTAATTTGATACCACTGGTAACTAAACTAAAAAATGATCATTTATATGCAAATTTTAGTTACTTTTTTGGTCATTTATCTCTCCTTTTGTACTAGTGAACTGACGTCCTTTTCTTTAATTTTCTTGCTTAACCTCATATTTTCCCACCAAATTGATTCCTTGGCAATGAGATTAAACACAACCATCCAGGATTACATATTACTGTCGTAATTGTAAATTTGGACATATTTCCTTCATTCCCAATAGCCAAGCTTCCACTTCATCACATGTCTTCACCATACCATTAAATGTAGGTGGCTTAACTTTCTTGAACCCCCCCCCCCCCCCCGTAGAACATTGGACAATTTCTACTTATGCTTTCTCTTAGGTGGCGATATCATGGTACTATCACTATTAAGATGTTAGAGACATCCTATTCTTTTTTAGTTGAATTGTTTCTTTCCTCAGGTTGGGGTTTATACTTTGGTTCCTTGCTTCTTGAACCTTTTTCTTATGGTTTTTTCTTGCCTCCAGTACTGAACGTGTGAATAGGATGTATCATGTTTCTAATTTTTGCAAGGTTCTGCAACAGGATAGTGTTTATCTCACACTTCTCCTCCAAATACTTTATGTTATCATCTTTGAACTATGCAATTCTTCCTATAATCTCTTTATTGTATCCAACATTACAGAGGGTTTGTTGTCTTCCAATCTAAGTTAAGGTCAACCCACATGTATTGCTCCAGTGGTGGTGTTTCTCCCACCCTTAATTTCATTGTAGATTATTTTCTCTATTATGAACCAACAACGTGCAATTGTTGTATTGATTGCTACTTGTGGAGGGATCTTTGCTTGAATTTTCTAGAAGATCAGCTTCACAATCACATAAATTTCTAGGCTTTCTTCATCTGAATTAGATTCATAAAAGAAGCACATGTTTCTTATCTTGATCTCCCTGCATAAGTTAATATCAATAGTAGCTAATCCATTTGGGTAAATTGTCCACATTGAAGCTTCTGACTTGTTTGTTCCTTCATCCCTAAACTCCACCTCATTTGCTATGATGTCTTCTTCATTTTCCATATTTGAGAGTCAATTGTTAAGACTGAGAGGATGACCTTTCAAATCCTTAACATATAGGACATTTTTTGTTTCATGATCATTTGTAAGAGATCCCTTTCTTTTGAACAATACACCATTTTTGTTGTCCTTCTTCAAAATGAGACACATGATCTAGTTCCCTGTCATGTGTCTTTAACATCCGTTGTCATCATATATTGTTGCTCCACAATCTTCCTTCTTTTTCTCTTTTAATTTCCTCCTCCATACTTTTGTGCATTTCTCATTATCTTTAGCATGGGTATTCTCTTTCTCATTTCTTTTGAAATTGCTTCTACAAAACCTTGATATATGCCCATAATTATTGCAATCATAGGGTATGATGTTAATCATGTGCTGGTTACCAAAGTGCACACAATGGAAACAATAGCAATATATAATTGAATACACCTTTGCACAAAGCACTGGGACCTTTAATGGTTCAAAATCAGCATGTTAAAATCTACTACAAGGCTCCTTGGTACTCCAACATATGCAAACTAGTATATCTCAATATACGCAATGAAAACATACACATAAGCACACAATACAGATATATGGGCCAAATAGATATTAAATTATCACTTATAAACACAGGATTACAAAGATCTTTCAGGCTCGATTTCCGGATGCCTCCTAATGGAAAATACCTCCTCTTTTATAAGAGGCAGAATCCCCCTAAGGAAGCTGAGAATCTTGTACAAATTTTTTTTTTCCCTATTACAGATCTACGACATATCTCTAAAGGAGATTGAGATCTTATGGAAAATATTTTAAAATCACACTGTGGATATTCTTTTTTGAAAGAACCCACGAAAGAAATGACATAAAGAGATAAAAAAAATGGCCGACAAACTAGTGGACCATTATTATGGTACGAAAAGTTACAAAGTGGAGATTCTTCACTAGAACCCACGAAAGATTAGAATTTAAGTCATTATGGAGGACTATCATCAGAATCAAAGAAATCAGAATAAAATCCATCATAAGAATCATCGTTGTCGGAGCCTTGACCAGGATACGCGGAAAAGAATCATTTTGAAGTTGTACCATACGATAAGATATTCTCCATCCATGTTGGAGGATTCTCTCGGAAACATGCAGAAAATGGTGTCTGGTTAAAGTATATTTGACGAAAGCATTCAAAAATTAAAACTTCACCAAGTATTTTCAATAATAAAATATAACAGCTGATTGGTGTCAGGGTTAGGTTTGACTATTTCACCCTTCCATAACAAGTGAAACTAGAACATGCTGAATGCAAGTGCAACTTCTTATAACGCATGATGTAATATTGATGTAAACCAAAATGGAGAGGCTTTATCCACTACAGAAAATCTTGGAACATAAAGAAAAAACAAGATCTTCATCCAAGGACTCCAGATCCTATAATTGTTTTGAATATCCTCACAGTAGAAGCAAATTGTAATATTTGAATGTTCTCGGGCAATCTGATGAATGGCATAGAAATCAATCCCCACGAGGGATGGATCAAAGATATATGAGTAGAATTGGATTTCTGCTGTGAAGAGATGGAAATTACCAATAACTATATTTACATGATTAGCTAACATGTTGTAGTTAATGTCATAGTTATGTCTTCCTTAAGCAGAATCCATTATGTCTTGAAGAAGCTACTGCTAAAGCTCTGTTGGAGGACTCTTTACTCTATCTCATAGACAATCAATGCAAAAATGTAGATGCCACTCATGACAAATCTGTACGGAAAATATGTTTCTCCTATCACCCTGAGAAGAAGAGGATTCACCTTGAGTGAATACTTTGATTTCACAAACAGGAGCACCCTCTCTGGTGAGCACGTAGGAAAGATGGTTTTCTTTACCAGCTTTATAAACAATGTCAAAATAAAAACCTTGTAACCATACTGCCCATCTCAATACTCGGGTATTTACTTGTTCAAGTAATATTTTATTACCAAGCATACCTTTCATGTGCTTTAGATATGTTCGAACTGTAAAATGAACACTTTTGAGGAACAACCTGAATCTATGTATTCCCTTTTTAACCACCAAAATTTATGTATGAGATGAGGGGTAATTTATTTCAACATCATAGAATGTACTAGAAGTATATGCAGATATTTCTTCTCGCTTAGAGTGTTTTTGCAGTAAGTTTGCTACCCAAATTTGATCAGATGCATCAGTTTTTAAAATATAAGGCAAATCTTGGTCTGGTAATGCCAATGGTGGAAGCTTTTGAATATTGGTCTTTATCCTTTTAACTGCAATTGTCATGGCATCTTTCCATTTTGAACTTGCTTTTAACCTTTTCTGAAGCAATTTCGTGTCTTTGGCATGATTTTGGTAAAATTGTTGAATGTAATTCAGATAGCTAAGGAATCTCTGAACAATATTCATGTCTTGCAATTTATCTGGAAAGTTCAACCATTTTTGTAGAACATGTGGCTGGAGAGTGACTTTACCTTGGGAAATATGCAATCCCAAAAACTCAATAGTAGTTTTGGCAATAACAAACTTGTCTGGTGAAGAAGATAAAACAATGCAATGTCTGAATACATATGCATAAAATTATTCTAAATGCATTTTATGTTCATCTATATCTCTGCTAAATAAAATAAAATCATCAATATAAACAATCAAAAACTCTAAAGGCCTGAATATGTCCTCCATTCGCTTCTGGAATTCTTATGGAGCATTCTTTAATCCAAAAGGCATGACTTTCCACTGATATTGTCCATGCAGAACAACAAAATTTGTCTTGTAACGGTCTTCTGGAGTTATAGCAATTTTCCAAAATCCACTTTTCAAATCAAATTTGCTATATACATGAGCTTTAGCAATTTTTGACAAAATCAACTCTTTGTGAGGCAATGGATACTTGATTGGATCTAAAGCTTGATTTAATTCACCATAATTAACAACCAATATATTTTTACCTCTTTTATGTTCAGAATGCTTGTTGACATAAAAGGTTGGGCAAGCCCATGCACTTTTACATGGCTCAATTAGCTTTCTATCTAGCAACTACTGGATTTCTTCTTTGCAAGATTTCTACTTTGTGGGACTCATGTTGTTGGCCGAAGCTTTTTGTGGCTTAATGACTGCATTATGTTTGTAGGGAAGTCTGACATGATATTTTTCTCTAGTCCAGAATGCATCTGGATAGTCTGAAGTGCAATCTTCTTTTAATTTTCTAGTAATATCTACTAGAATTTCTTGGCCATGGAGATTTGCATGCTTAACAGTATTTTTTATTTTAGTCAAATCTTTTACTGACTCTTCAACCACATCTGGTTTATCAACAGATATTTGAACTATGAATTTTATTTTGATTGGTACTAACACTTTTGAACCTTGCATTGTAAACTCAACAGAGTCTTCTATGACTGCCATAGGTAAGTGTTTCTTAACAAAATCATGACCTAATAGAATATCAGCTCATGTATCTAAGCAATACAATGTTACAAATGTCTTGACTTTTCCTAGCATGATAGGAAAATCTGGAGCTATAAAATCAATCTTAATGAATTCTTTATTTATTACCAATCTTAATCAATCGTTTCTTGCAATCTTCTTCTGATTATTACCAATCCTGGAGAAAGGTTGGCCTTTGTTTCTTCAAGCTCTTCTATTTGTTTTCTTATTGAATAAACTGAAAACATGAAACATTCAAAAACAAAACATTTTCTAATGAATGTACATTCACTGTCTGAGCTATCTAAGGATTCTATTGAAATTTTTTTGAAATCAATTCTTTCTGTATTAGTATCATACTCAGATTCAGTTTCTGACTCATGGATTGAAACCCTTGATCACCTGATTACAATTCTGGAACTAAATCCCATTCAGCAGGATTGTATTCTATGTTGAATAATTCACAGAGTTTATGCTCCATCTTTGTCCTCTTACCAGGACATGCATTTTCCCAATGCCCTGTTTGGCCAAAAATATAGCAGGATGATTTCTTCAAAGGTGTAGGTCTCTTTCTAAAGACAAACCTTCTTTGCCTATTTTTGAAGAAGACTTATTTGGTAGGTTTTTTGAAAAAAAAATTGGAAGAGGAAGGAGGTAGGGATCCACCACGCTTCTGGGAGGAGCAAGTGCAGGAAGAAGTAGCCTTTGTAGGTTTAGGCTTTAAACAACCATAACTAGCAGTCTTGCTAAACTGCTGGCAAGCTAACTGTGAGAGGAAGATCTATTTTAAAAAAAAAAATTGTGTCTTCATGGCGATGCATTCTTTTTGGAGAGCTATTAGGACATGCTGGTGAATACCAGCCAAAGAAATATCTTCAATATTTACACGATGTTCACTGAGATATTTGGAGATCAAATCAGGTATCTTACCAAGAAGAGAGGCAAGATAATGGCGGAGGTATGCCACATTCTGATGATCAGTGTTCTTATAAAGCATAGACTACATAGTGCAAAAGTAATCTAGAAGTAAATCAATGTTGCAGAGCTTCAATGACATAAAAATTTGAGCAGTGTGTGAAGCATCTAGAGGAAAAGCACTAAGGAATTCATCTGCTAAATCTTGGAATAAAGATTCAAGAGGATCTGTATCATCAATAATGTGTTCTTTTTTTGTATTTGAAAGCTTTTCCCACCAAATTTTAACAATGCCTGTGAAAGCCCAAGTTAACTGTGTAGTTATATCTTTCCATGAGGACTTTGTTTTTGCTTCCCTTTGAAATTCCCATGCATTTATTTTCTAGAACAAATTTTTAATTTTTTCATGAGACAAACAATCCAAATTAATACTCAATATATTTCTAAATCCTTTTGACAATTCTTTGGAATCAATCTTAACATCAACATTTTTTAATTCATTCGTCCATCTAACAAATGGACTTCTGAACTTATCTTGACTGACATCTTGGCCTTTAACCTTCCTATCTTAATTCTGGAAGAAATGAGTCTTAGCTCTATTTCGTTTACTAGGATTAGGGCCAGAAGATTCTCCAATCTCTGAATCAAATGAGATTTGGGAGGATTCCATTTTGATTTCTTGAATTTCTAACTCAGCAGCTCTTTGTTTCATTAATTCAATTTTTTCTCTTGCTAATTCAACACCTTGCTGAATTCTTTGTAACTGATGAGGACTTAGCTGATTTAAATATTTCGGGGAGATAGAACTATCAGGATGGTATATAAACTTATAGCCTTCTTTGTCAATCTGACTGTATCTAGGAGGTGAAGGAGGCTGTGGAATGGCTGACTGCAAATTGCTGACAGATTTGTCTATAATGTCTAATTTAGACTCAATATAAGCAAGCTTATTTTTATTGCTTCTTGAACATTATTTAAATGATCTATGGAACCAGAAATATGATCAATGCAGCAATGCAATGCTTTCAAATGTTCTTTAAGCTCTAATACATCTCAAGCCACATCATCGAGATTCTGAGAAATACAAACTGACTGAAATTTTGTATAGTTGTGGAGCTTTAATTGTTCTGCTGGTTCTGGATCTGCAGGGCTTCTAAACTTGATAAATTGCATATCTGCTTGTAAGGTTCCTTCCTTAAATGTAGGAGTAGAATTGCCCCTATCTAATCTCCTTTCAGAAAATATTACGAGTTGACCAGTCGTTTCTCTGGGAAGAGTAAAAATATTTATATCTTTGAAGAGTGATGAACACTTAGCACAATTGGAATGCTAACCATTATGTACTAAAAGACTGGAAGAGGACTCATCAATGAACTGGAATGTTTTTTTTTCCTGAATATGTTACTCCTTGCAGAATTTACATGAAGAGGATGGAAACTGACTATGATTAGTGAGATGTTGGTGCATCTGACTATCATATGGCTGCATATGTACAGCTGGAGGTATTCTTCTTAGAAGAGTAACCGAATGAGATGCAAACTGACTGAGACTAGGGGAAGAAGTAGATGGATTGAAAGACTGAGCATAACCAAATCTTAAAGAAGTGCTTCCATCTAATGACTATACTATTCTGAGCTGTTTAGAACCAAAATGTTGTATTTCAGGGTATTTCTGGGACAAAGGCAGGTAACTATTGTTCCATTCTTCAGGTAATGTAACTTGGCAAAAACCAAGTTGTAATGGTGTAGTATTTACGGGACCTACTACTACCCCCTCCTGGAGAGCACATTTACTTAGCTTAGGATTGATTGTTGGCATGGTAATGGAGACAAAACAGATACAGAAAGTGGAGTGTAATTGAGCAATTTGGGCTTGGGGAGCCACATCAAAGCCGAAAAACAGAATATAATCTTGTAAAAACTCATTGATATAAGGATTAGTGAGCGACACTTGATATCTGGGAACAAGGGATGATCAAGGCAGGCCATTATTTAGGGGAATTTTAAAACCACCTAATAAAGCATCTTCAAACTTATTTAGATGGGAATCAAGGATGCAGGTTAAACAGGATGTGTTTAAACCAGGACAAACTAAGGGATTAAATCCAAACTGAATTAAGCCAATATGAATGTATTTATAACCATGTTCTAAACCCCATGCAATATCTTGTTGCTCATTAACAGGACTTGATAGACTGACTGACTGACAATTATGGGTATATTGACAGATGTGAACTGGAAAAGTTGAGCAGCGCTAAACTTAAACATTGGGAGATCATAAATATTATCAACATCAATTTCAGGTAATTTCCAAGTTGGTTGTGGATCATTTTCCTGAGACACGACTCTAGTATCATATAAAGTGTCAGAACTAGTTTTGTTCATATACTTATTCAACCATGGCCATCTTTTAACATGTTTCTCTCTACGAGATGAAGCAAATTGAAGGAAATAGAAGATGTTTTTGCTGGAAGAATCCATTAATGAAAGATAAGAGGAATAAAAGTGAGAACCTGGAAAATCGAAGAGATCGAAGCTTGGGATAGTTTGTTGCACTGCTTTCCAACGCGACTATTTGTTCCTTCAACGGGACTTACTTCACGCCTTATATGAACAATCTTCTACCAATGCCTTTCGATACCATACTTTAAACTCCAATATCCTTCTGCATCAAAAGGGAATAAACACACAGATATAATGCAGAGAAAGAGGATGATCACTCGAGATAGAATCAAAACACAAGCTCTAGGGGGTCTCTGAATCCATCTGCAATGTTAAAATTTAGTAAATTGTAGACCCCCTGATCATTTGTCACAACTTGGAAATGGCAATTAATATTAATGATCATTAGCACTAAATTGATATGCATGTGTGTGTGTGCTACTGATTATGACGACTTCCTAGTGAGACACCAAATGTATGATGTGTCTAGTGTCTAGTGTCTTGTATCCTTTCATGCAGTAGTGACTCCTACATATTAATGGCCTTCATTCCATCCTCTCAACCTTATAATAACTCATAATGGGAGTGATACATAGTCATCATTATCATGTGCACTAAAACATAGACTCAATTCACATGAACTCAATCATGGCATTAATATAACCCATATAGATTTTGTGGCTAACAAGAACATGTTGACCATGTTTATACGTCGGCCATCGACCCCATAGCCATTTTTTAACCATGTATAATTAAAAAATATATTAAAAACATAAAATTAATATATGATTCCCATTGCTTACATATCAATGCTCACATGTCTTTTATTTATGCAAGTGACCCATAGAAATTTGAATTAACCTCACATCTATTTATAGCCATTAGAATATCATCATGTCATAACACCATAAGCATGAGGCCATCAAAACAACATCATCATTGGAAAAAAAATAGATAACTAAAATCAACATGAAAATAACATCATAATGAACAAAACTATAATGACCTTTGTTGCCTCCTAAATACGCACCTCGGGTAACCTGGTATAAATATTCAATCCAGTGGGTGCGATCTTGGGGGAAATTCATGAGTCAAGTATTGTCACTTGAAACTTGACACTTATGTCTAGTCGAAATCCTAGTGAAGCTAAGGGAGGTGGTCCCTAATAAAACAACTAAGGTTGATTACTCTAATTTACGAAATAAAAATTAATCTAGGAGTTTGAAATAAATTATACTGAAACAAGATTTGCAAATATGACTTGAATAAATTCAACAACATATATAAAATATCCCATTACACACATGAATTCACTTAAAATAAACAAGATTTGATGTAGGTAGACCAGTGTCGGGAAAGATAAATAGTGTTGTGATGGGAATGCTTTTGCAAGTGTCTTGTTGGTCATTTTTAGTTTATTATGATGAGTTGAGTAAAGGAGTGGGTTAATTTGGAGATTTCAATTGAAGTGCAATACTGAAATAAACTACTCTATCATTTGTCCCAACTTGGATCTATTTTCCCAAGCAAGTACTAAGCAATAATACCAGATGTCTAATGAGGAGAGAACGAATCTCATTAATAAGTATACCCACGACTTCGTGGTAAGATCAAAGTAACCCTTCAGTAGTAGTAGTAGATCTTTGATGGATTTCCCTACTAAGTAGATACTACAACCCATTTCTGATTATTAACCAAAGCTCAGATGAGTCTTCGATCGTCACAAGAGCATAATTGGGGACAGAAGCGAAGGTTCAATTACTCTTAAATAGAAATTAAATAATAATAATTGCAACTAACTAAGTGCAATGAGGTATAGAGTGATTTAATCTAAGAAAGAAATGTGAATACTAAAAGGATACAGTTGTGTGTGCTAGTGTTTGCATAAAATAAAAACTATGTCTTGAATAAGTTTGTGGTCCAACATTGGGTCGAGATCCACAAACGATTAATTTTATATTTAATTAAATTAATCTAAATCAAATCAAAGAAAAAGTTAGAAAAATTCATGCCACAACAAAGAGACGCAAAACCCCCCGGGGGATGGGATGTGGGAGTTGGATAGCCCACTTGCTTGTCTTTTTTTATTTATACTTATTACAATAAGGAATAATTGTGTTCTTTTATAACTTCAAGAACTACAAGTTTACAAGTTTTGAGGATTTGAAAATGCCTAAAGAAAAGGTATAGAGAAAAGAGGGTTCCCGAATGGTTTGATAAATCAAAATTTCGCCAGCATGTGTCCTTTACCTGTTCGCTAAGAGATGCAAACCAGCCAAAACATTTATTCCAAATATGTTGAATTAATCAATTAAAACATAAAATATTTAGCATACTATTCAAGTCCTTTGAAAGATAAAAAATATTTAATGTAAGCACTTGAGTTTTTAAGAGTTAGATCTTATAAAATGAGTCGTTTATAACCAAAATTAGATCTAACTTATGAATGAGTAATAAAATCAGATTAGCTTATGATCTTTATTGAAATTCACTAAGTTGATCAACTACGCATGAAGTAACCGAGATATTTCTTTAGAAGAAAGTGAGAGAAGGTGAAGAATCTCAAGCCCTTGAACTTGGGAAATGGAGTTTATGCAGTGGGACTCGGAGGGACTACGCATGTTTCAAAATATGTTTGGACAAAGGAGGATGCTAACACACTCAACATGTTCTCCAAACTTAGACAACCTACAATACTTCACAACACTTGCACAAGATGGTTAAAAGCATCGGTGTTAATTTCAAAAGAAGCTCAGAAAACATGTATTTAAGCAAAAATGACATGTATCTCTAAAGTATCTTAAACAACTAAACAATAAGATATAGATAAACAAATCTTACTCTTATCCTACTGAGAGGCAGCTCCCCTTCAAAGGCCAATTATAACCACAACAAACACAAGTATGTAAACTACACAAGTTACCTCATAAGATTGCTAAGCATCAACCATCCACACACATGAAAAGCCACACACTTCTTGCCTCCAAAACTTTATTCATTAAAAATACTTCAGGAATATTACAGAGCGCATAAGCATAAGTTCAACCTTCCATATAAACAATGGAGAGTGAGCCTGATTAAATAGAAGAAGAGATACCAAGAGGGATCCATACTTTGATGGGTTTTCAAAGAGATAAGGAATAGTTGGATTAGATTTGATCCAATCTCCAAAATCAGCTTTCTTCGAAAACTTGAATAAAAAATACAGCTTTATCTAATTTGTGATGTCTCTTCCTTGAGAAACATCAGCTTGCTTTGATTTGTATGAGAATGGAAAGATAAAGTCTTTAGAAACTCTTTTGATGTTTCCACTTTTCTTTTCCAACTCAGAAAACATGTTTCCGACATGTTGTTTTTATGAACTGCTAATTTTTTTTCTCCATTTTTTTGCCTCTTTTATTCACTTTTTTAGAAAAATTAAAAATAAGTGATAAATAGTCACTAATTTTAATTTTTAAGTGGGTCTATGGGTAAAGTGGGTGCTCTGGGTTATAAAATTAGCATCCCAATGAAAAAAAACCATTCTTAGTGCCACTTTTATGACTTAGTGAATTTTTACAATTAAAATAGGCTGCTTTTTACGAAAAAAAATAAATTAAAAATTAACGAAAAAATAAAAACACCTAGGGGGGGCCTAGCACATGTTCATGTGACTGAAAAATAATAACTATCATGGTAATATACATTGAAACATATGTTTTAATAACCTCCTAAGGCCTAACCACCAAGCTAATTACTCCAACTTTGGAGGATTGAGTGAAAAACTCAAAAATTACAAGTCATTAAAAAGGATATATAATTAACAAGGAAAAAAAACTCTAGAGTAATGTATTGTCTTGATGTATTTGTAACTTCAGAAGATATTCTTCTATGTATTACATTTGTACTTTATTGTATATCCCACAGAGATGTATTATTCCTCTGATTGGAAATGTCGTCATTTGTATTTATAAGTGTCGTCATGTGCATCGACAAGTGTCATCATTTGTATTGATGGGTTATTAGACCACCAGTGTGGCATCGGCCCTGGTTAGCACATGTTGTTTGGTTATTAGGCTTAATTAGAAAGTTGGCCCCAGTGGATTATTGGCAGGTCAAGTCAGTGTATAAATAGAGAGGTTGTGTCTCTCATTTATCTCATTCACTCACTTCTCAAGCTCGCATAGCTAAGAGAGAAAGTGGTGCACTAGTGGAGGAGGACGAGCATCAACTAGAGACATCTTATTGGGTTTGATCATTGTGATCTTGTATTGTGGCTTATCTTATCTCTAAGGAAGTTGCGGGGTTTTTCACCTTCTTGGTTTTCCCCGGTGAAACTTCGTGTCTCTTGTGTGATTGCTTTTGTGTCTATGATTTATATGTTGTAGAGATATGTTGTACATGTTATTCTCTTTGAGATCCTTATGATAATGGAATGAAATTATCGAAAAATTAACATGGTATCAAAGCTGACCTAAGAAGAAGGCACTGTGCAGCTACGAAAGCTAGGGCTTCTTAATTTTTGGGTTTCTCTCCACAGATCATCAAAGGAATAAGGCTAGATTCACTCTCCTTGGAAGGGCGCATCTTTCTGTCGAGAAAGAATTCAATTCTGAGCTTTTTCAGTTTTGGCCCTTAAAATTAGGGTTTCCACAAAAATAGGAATTTCTGAAATCTAAGGACATAGCTAGAAGCTCCTTGGAAAAATCGAAGTTTAGAGCTTTGGATCGAACTTTTTGGTTGGGTGAAGCTCTGACAAACTCAAACCCTAATTCAGGGTCCTCCCAAGTGAATCCGGGAAATTGAAAAGCATTTCTGAGGGGTGAAACTTTGCATTTTTCAAATTCTGAGTATACCAGGCTGATCAACTCATCAAGGCGCATCTTTCTATCCTTTCAGAATTTTTAAATTCACATTTTGAATTTTTAGGGTTTCTCTAACAAACCCTAATCCAGCTCCAGATCCAGTTTTCAGCAAATCAAGTGGTAAGACCTAAATCTTTTTCTATTTCCATTTGAAGTACTCCTTAAGATGTCTCACCACACCAAGCTTGAGGATAAGCTTGAAGGGGCTGATAACTTTCGAGCATGGAAGTATAGGATTGGGTTAATCCTAGAAGAGAATGAGTTGGACAACTACATAAAGGAAGAGGTTCTAGTTCCAAAACATGAAGAGGCTAAGACCTTACACAAGAAGAACCTAGTCAAGGCTAAGAGAATCATTGCTAATTCTATAAAGGACCATCTCATACCCCATGTGTCTTCCCTAAAGACACCTAAGGAGATGTTTGACTCCTTGACCAAGTTGTTTAAAGGAAAGAACATAAATCGGAAGATGACTCTGCGGAACCAATTGAAAGGGGTAAAGCTTCAGAATGGAGAGAACATTCAATCCTACTTTTCCAAGGTATCTCAAATCAAGGAACAACTTGAAGCTATGGATGAAGTAGTAGAGAATGGTGAAATTGTAATGACCACATTGAATGGCCTACCTAGGTCATGGGACTCCTTCATCCAAGGAATCTGTGCAAGAAGAAAATTGGTCTCCTTCAGTAGACTATGGGAGGAGTGTTCACAAGAAGAGGCTAGGCTTGTGGCCAGAGAAGAAAAGATGGGAAGTGAAGATCAATCCCTCACACCACACACTAAAGGAAGCAAGTTTAAGAGGGAGAAATCTCACAACAAGAAGCATTCTCACTTTCATAAGAAGAAATATCTCTCTCAAGTTCGATGCTTCACTTGTGATGAGTTGGGACACTTTGCCTCAGATTGTCCCAAGAACAAAAGGAAGAATCACTACAACAACAAGAAGAAGGGCAGCAAAAAGAGATATCATGCTCATGCTGCTGAAGATGATGAACCACCCAAGAAGAAGGCTAGAGCATAAAGTGATGACTCATCAAGTGAAGATGAATATGTTCTAATCTCTGTTGTCACAAGTACTATCTCTCATGGATGTAATGATTGGCTTACTGATAGTGGGGCTTCTAAAAACATGACTGGGTTTAAAGAATCTTTTGTAGACCTTTCTAAACATGAGTCACCCCATAAATTGAAACTTGGGGATGACTAGCAATATCCCATCAAAGGAAGTGGTGAAGCCTCCTACATGCTAGACTCTGGGAAGTCTCTAAAAATTAAAGATGTTCTATATGTACCTGGGCTTAAGAAGAATCTCCTATCCATATCATCTTTGGATGCAAAGGGGATGAGAGTTGCATTTGTAGATGGCCAAGTACTCATGTGGCCTAAAGGTAAGACAATAGATGATGCGGTGGTGATTGGAGAGAAAGAGGGAGGATTTTCCAAATTGAAGGGGCAACCTGAACATGCTATGGTACATGAGTCCATGGAGCCAAGTGAACTTTGGAAAGAAGGCTTGGACACATGCACTACAGAGCACTACCAATTGCAAGCAAAGTTGTAGAAGGTCTTCCTGAAATCCAATCAAACCATGAAGGTGTTTGCAAAGGATGTGCAAAGGGAAAGAACACAACGAAAGCATCTCCAAGCAATGAAAGCAAAGCAAAAGGAATTTTGGAGACTATCCACTCCGATGTATGCAGACCAATGTCTTCCAATTCTCTGAGTGGGTATGTATACTATGTTTCTTTCATTGATGATTTCTCTAGGAAGACTTGGGTTTATTTCTTGAAGAATAAAGATGAAGTGTTTGATAAGTTCAAGGAATTCAAAGCCTTGATAGAAAATCAAACAGATAAGAAGATTAAGACTTTCAGATCCGACAATGGTGGAGAATTCACTTCAGGTGATTTCAAGAAGTTATGCAGTGATTCAAGGATTAAGAGGGAGTTGACTGCTCACTACAATCCACAACAAAATGGAGTTGCAGAAAGAAAGAATAGAACTATCATGGAAGCAGCACAGGAAATGCTTCATGACCAAGATTTGCTTATGCATCTATGGGAAGAAGCAGCTAGGACAGCTGTGTATGTGCAGAATAGAACACCTCACAAGATACTTAACAATAAGACACCAAAAGAAATCTTCAGTGGAAAGAAACCAGAAGTAAGACATCTCAGAATATTCGGCTATCCAGTATACACACACATTCCAAATGAAAAGAGGACAAAGCTAGACCCTTCGGGAAAGAAGGGAATCTTTGTGGGTTACAAGGAAAACTCGAAGGCTTATAGAATTTACTTTCCAGGGTTCAAGAAGATTGACATCAGCAGGGATGTAACATTTGATGAGGACTCAAACTACATCAAATCAAGGAAGACACCTGTTGAAGATCATGAAGAATTAAAGGATCCAGATTTCAGGATACCACTATGAATGAAGCAATTCCAGAAGCAACCCGTGAAATTGAAGATCCACAAGAACCTATAGATCCACCCCGTGAGAAGAACTCTCACAAGAGGAAACCTGCATGGGCTAGAGAGCTCATCCAAGATGCAGAAAGATATGGTATTCCAGAAGAGGAACATAGAGAAAGGAAAAGGACAAGGTCACACACTAGCTATGTTGCTTTGCTCTGTGACATTATGAACAAATAATCTTCCAGTTATGAAGAGGCAGTGGAAAAGAAAGAATGGAAGGATGCCATGGTCAAGGAATACCAATCAATCATGAAGAATGATGTTTGGGATGTGGTCCCAAGACCAGAATGGAAGTCTGTTGTGACTTCCAAGTGGATCTATAAGATCAAGCATGCTGCAGATGGTAGCATAGAGAAATACAAGGCAAGGTTTGTAGCTCATGGCTTCTCTCAGAAAGAGGGAATAGACTATGAAGAGACCTTTTCTCCTATAGCCAGATACACTTCCATCAGAGCAGTACTTGCTCTGGCTACAGTGATGAAATGGAAGATACACCAGATGGATGTCAAGACAACTTTCTTGAATGGTGTGGTCGAAGAGGAAGTGTATGTGGAGCAACCACTTGGTTTTGAGACACATGACAGGGATTCATATGTGTGCAGGTTGAAAAAATCCTTGTATGGCTTGAAGTAAGCTCCTAGGACTTGGTATGGTAGGATGGACAGTTTTCTATCCAGTTTGGGCTTTACCAAGAGTAAAGCAGATTCCAACCTTTACTACAAGGTTGAGGAAGGCAATCTTGTGATACTACTCTTATATGTGGATGACCTGTTTGTTACAGGAGAGGATGGGTTGATTGCCGAGACTAAGAGGAAGCTTGCAGTCGAGTTCGAGATGAAGGACTTGGGGATGATTCACTATTTTCTAGTCATGGAGGTGTGGTAGAGTGCAGATGGGATCTTCCTTGGACAAGGGAAGTATGCAGTAGAGATCCTGAAGAGGTTTAGGATGATGGACTGCAAAGCCATGGCCACACCTATGGCATCGAACCTGAAGCTTCTACGTGATGCTTCATCTGAGCCGGTTGATGTCATGATGTATCATCAGATGATTGGGTCCTTGATGTACCTGAAGAATACAAGACCAGATATTTGCTTTGCGGTGAACACATTGAGCCAGTTCCTGATGGAGCTGAGAGGTGTTCACCTAGTTGCTATAAAGCATATTCTGAGGTACCTGAAGGGTATAGTTGATTATGGGCTCAAGTATGATGCGAATCAAAAGTTTAACCTGAAGGGTGATGTTGATTCAGATTGGATAGGTAGTGTTGCAGATAGGAAGAGCACTTCTGGGTGCTGCTTCAGTATGGGATCAGTTGTGACTTCTTGTTTTAGCAGGAAGTAGTCCTATGTAGCACTGAGTACATCCGAAGCAGAGTATGTTGTAGCTTATTCGGCTAGTTGTGAGACATTATGGCTGAGGAAGCTACTGTCTAAGTTATTTGATCTTCTGTTGGATGCTACTGGTATATTTTGTGGCAACCAAAGTTGTGTGAAGCTGTCTGAGAACCCGGTGTTCCATGACAGGTCAAAACACATTGAGATCAAATATCACTATATTAGGGATATGGTGCAGAGAGGAGTAGTGAAGCTCCTGTATGTTGCGACGGATGAGCAGGTTGCATATGTGTTGACGAAACCACTGGCCAGAGTGAAGTTTGAATACTTCAAAGAGAGGCTTGGGGTTCTTCAGATTGATGACACTTCGAGGAAGAAGTGATGGACACATTTGCAGGAGCCATTCCAAGCATGGTGAGAGGAGGATCCTCCCCATGGCTGTGGATGTAAGTGCAGTGTGATGAGCATCAGGACGATGCTCTAGTTACTGCTTTGTATATGCGTCATGTTGGATGCTTGATATGATCAGGTGGATCATGTATTTGTATATGTATCAGGTGGATACATTGTAAGATCAGGTGGATCATGTATTTGTGTATGTATCAGGAGGATACATTGTATGATCAGATAGATCATGTATGATGATATGTATCAGGTAGATAATTTCTATGCATCAGGTGGATGCATTTTATGATCAGGATGATCATGGATGACGAGCTTCAGGATGTTTCTCCAGATGATATGCATCAGGACGATGCTGTGACGATGATCAAGATGATCATGTGTGATGAGTATCAGGATGATGCTTTAGATGATATGCATTAGGACGATGCAGTGATGATGAGTATCAGGACGATGCTCTAGATGATATGCATCAGGACAATGCTATGATGATGATTAGGATGATTATGTACATCAAGATTATGTATGATGAGTATCAGGTTGATACTTCGTGTCCATGGACAAGTTGTGCAGGTAGCATAGAAAAGATCCTCAAGATCCAGACAGGTAGAGTGGTGTGCTCGTAATATCCTGGGATATAGAGATCCGGAAAGGTTGAGCAGTAAGCTCGTAAATAATTCCTGGGATGCTCTTTCGAGGTTTTTCTACTAGAGGCATATAATCAGCCCTAGAGATCTGAGAGGTTGAGCAGTAAGCTTGTAATCATTCCTGGGATGCTCTTTAGAGTACTTGCAGGAAACAAGACACTCTTTAAAGGTTTTTCCTAACCACAAGTAATTAGCCCTAGAGATCTGAGAGGTTGAGCAGTAAGCTCATAATCAGTCCTGGGATGCTCTTTAGAGTACTTGTAGGATGCAAGACGCTCTTTAAAGGTTTTGTGGTATTTGGGGTCACATATAATCAGCCCTAGAGATCCAAGATGTTGAGCAGTAAGCTCGTAATCAGTCCTGGGATGCTCTTTAGAGTACTTGCAGGATGCAAGACACTCTTTAATGGCTTTGTCACAGTCAACATGTAAAAGATCTTGGGAGATCCGATAGGTTGAGCGGTAAGCTCGTAATCAGTCCTGGGATGATCTTTCGAGGTTTTGTTGACGCACGTAATTAGTCCTAAGATCCACAGTATGGCCAGTGTTGATGAATACCTACAGGTGGTGGGCCTACATCCAGCATGAAAAAGGGCTAGATCTGTAGAACTTGCTATGACGAGCATAATTCAGAGATAGCCCAGTGATCGAGATGTCGAGTACAACAGCAGTGATGATGATGATGCTCCGGGATCTAGTGATGATGATCCAGCTCCAGAATTGAAGACTTGCGCCAATATGTATTGATGAACTGTGACGAAAGAATACCTTCCTAGTTAAGGGGGATTGTTGATGTATTTGTAACTTTGGAAGATATTATTCTATGTATTACATTTGTACTTTATTGTATATCCCACAGAGATGTATTATTCCTCTGATTGGAAGTGTCGTCATTTGTATTTATAAGTGTTGTCATGTGCATCGGCAAGTGTCATCATTTGTATTGATGGGTTATTAGACCACCAGTGTGGGGTCGGCCCTGGTTAGCACATGTATTAGGATTTATTAGCAAGTCGACCCCAGTGGATTATTGGTAGGTCAAGTCAGTGTGTAAATAGAGAGGTTCTATCTCTGATTTATCTCAAGTGGCACACTAGTGGAGGAGGAGGAGCATTGGCTAGAGACATCTTATTGGGATTGATCATTGTGATATTGCATTGTGGCTTATCTTATCTCTGAGGAAGTTGCGGGGTTTTTCACCTTATTGGTTTTCCCCAGTGAAACTATGTGTCTCTTGTGTGATTGCTTGTGTGTCTATGATTGATATGTTGTAGAGATATGCTGTACATGTTATTCTCTTAGAGATCCTTATGATAATGGAATGAAATTATCAAAAAATTAACATATTGATGACTAGGTCCTCAGAAAGCCAAAACCTTTACATAAGTTCATTATGCTAAGTCATTTATTACAATTCACTGTGGGGTATGAACATGTGAAAAAATAAAAATGGAAAAGTAATGGCCTGATGGACTTCTGAACTATGATCATGAACAAGTAAGTTGTTCAATATTTGGAGGATCAACTAAAAATCCACCTATGTTAAACTGAGGAAGTAACATTTGGCTCCAACTGTGGGATGTGTGCTCGATCTGGTATTTTAGGCAAGGAGAGGATGTGAAAACCACATAATCTCTGGTTTCTGTAAAAACATCTCAACTTGGAAAGCCAAATTCAGTAGCACAAAATCTTATAATAGCCAATGAAACACAAGTTGCATTTATTCAAAAAAATACATAAACGAAATTAACTAAGGAAAAATTATTATTCCCAAATGCAGAAAGTAAATGCTCACTTTAAGGAGATTATTTTACTACACTGAGTAGAAGATAATCAAAATGTTAAGTGAAATTATAAATCCAATGTAATCACCTTAACATTTTGTCAATATAAAAACGTTTTCCCTGATGGAATTTTGGTCAATACTGAGAGGGGGGGGTGAATCAGTATTGTTAATTTTTTCTTTTTAACCACTTCTTTTAACTTTTGATCAAAACATGGAATCAACACAATACAAAAAGCAAGGATTTTATCGTGGAACCCCAATTGGGTAAACCACCAACGCTTTTTCTATTATCAACAAAACTATGTTTTTACAATTATACAATAGAAGAAAATGTTTTAGATCAACACTGACTGATCGGGATGCACCCACACCCTTCTTCACCAACACTAACTGATAGGAGGCTACGCCCCCCTGTTTAGTCAACTACAACTGACAAGGAAGCATCGACTCCCTTTTGCAAGAAGCAACCTGCCCTTGCACCACCCTGCCACCCTTAAGATATTAATTCTTCACACACTTCTACGACTGCATCTCTTCCTTTGGCCTAACTTCTTCTTCAAGTACTAAGACGAAGAATTGAGAGACATTTTTTACAAATGACTTTGTCTTTTCAATATATACTTCTCCAAAGTTCATGTGCATTTTGAAATGACACAACTTTTCAAAACAATACAACCCAAAAAAAAAACTTTACATTTAAAATCATTTTTTTATTTTAATTTTAATTAGCCCCAAGAAAATGATTTTACATTAAAATGATTTTCATTATTAAAAATATATATATATATATATTTAATTATTCCAAAACTGTCGCTTTTATGATTTCTCACTAAGTCTTCATGTTTCACTTAATGCTTTAGCCACATCTGATAACTCCTCTGCCACATCGACCACACCTCCACGTTTGAATGATGCCATGTTATTTTCCCATACCGGTGACACATTGCTCCCAAGTCGCTATCCACCTCAATGCCACGTTCACATAAATGAAAGGTTGTTTGCCATGCTGTCCACGTTTTCTATACATCATTTTCCATGTCATTGTCATCCACGTCGAAGAAGCCACGTGCAACAAAAGATAGTGGGCCACATAGGCATCTCGAGCTCTAAGCTGGTGTTCCTCTCGTGGAGAACCAAACACCCAAAGCTCCCACTCATCTTTGCACTCTGCGTCAAATGGAACTACTCACCCTTGGCGTTATAAACACATATGACTCTATTGATGTAGTCGATGTGGGATATATCCCAATAGTCAGATCAACCACCGTCGTCCATCTCCAGATCACACGGCTACTGAGTCTTTCTCATTCGAAAATATTTGATCTGTTCTGACTATCCTCATGAATGCCAAGCTTACAGTTTTTTAACATGCATCATAGAATTTATTGTAATCCTCCTTGTTTTCAGCAATTTCAAAGAACAACTCTACGATTTCTTCACAGGATTCTTTCTAATAACCTTCAATACTCACATGATCTGCGTCCTTTGTAAGAAATCAAATGGCAATGATCCACATTGGGTGACTCCTTCATAACTTGGCCCCTCTCTGTTTTCTTTAGTAGCTTTGCACATTTGAGAAGCAATTTCTCTATGAAAGAAACTTGTTGCAGAGGTGGCGCCACTGAATGCAGCAACTACATGCTGGATCGCAAATGGAAGATGGACTTGAACGCTTCTCGAGATTCTTGATTTCCCCCCTTAATGCAGCAACATAAACCCTCTCGACTGAAACTCGGTCCTTTTACAGGGAATTTGGCCCTCCTTAAGCAGTAAACCAATTCTCCCCAATGGAATTCGGCCTCTTCACAAGAACTCGGTGTTGGCCCGGTTTTGCAACCAGGCTTAGTGCTATGGGCACCTGCTAACTAGTAGCAGCAGTTTCAATAAAATTAAACAAGAAACTAATCTAAACAAAACTAATCATGGATCTATGCAAGAATATAAGCAAATAATGGAAATATTTTAAAAACAAGAACAAGAAAATATGAAAGAAATAAATTTGTATTTAAAAATGGGGCAAGCTAATGCTTGCAATAGTAATACCTTCAATGGTGAAGGTTGATGTAGAGCAACTCCCAAGATAAGTAGCTCCAAGCTCCAAGAGGTCTCCTTCTCCAAGGTTGCTTATAATGGACAAAATGCTCAAGGGAGATTTCGGCAGCATGAGGATGAGATAATGGATGGATGTGAAATGAGGAGCCCCTACCACCTTTTTATAGGTTTTGGTGGTGGGGAATACCATTTGTGGTTTTGTGGAAACCAAATGGTATTGACCAACATGGTTTAGGTACTTTTCCCTCCTTTTTCCTTTTTTGAATAAAATTAAAAATTTTATTCCCTTTTTAATATTTTTGGGAATTTAGACCCTTTTTGAGGGTTTTTTATGCTTTTTTAGGAAAAATAATCTTTTTTAGTGGGAAAAGGGGTGTACTCAGGTCTTTTGGTGACCTTTTGTTGGTTTCAAAGGCTCAGATGGTGAAAAAGTGGACAAATGGGTCATGTGAATAAGGGAATGAGCTAGTGAGCACTTTTTAGGTGTTAACAGATTGCCCCCTGATGTGTGAGGGCAGGAGTTCATCGTATGGCCGATAGACATCATAGTTCTTTTGTCTTTTTTCTGGGGTTTAGGGAGAGAAGAGACCGGTTGGAGACTGGAGCCACGGCCCTTGGAAGCTGCAAAAACAAAAAATATTACATGACCTCAATATGAATGAGGTATAATCTCTGATAATGGACGAGGCGGGCATTCCCATGCTTGTATCAAGACATATACATAACAATTAGTCCCAAGAAGGGGGATCTAATACATAAAGAATCTACTGGTACATCATAATGGTCCAGGGGGGACATTATTTTGGGATATACTCCTGATCATAACTGATCTCAAGAACTGATACACTGGAATAATTGATGAACTGATGAAACTGAAGGTGTCCAACATCTATAGGGTCTCAAAAAGTGTGAGTCATCTCTAAGATTCAATGTAACTGTATACTCAAGGGAGTAGGAAACTGGGGTACATCTGAATACTGTTGCCATGCGCAACCCGGATATCTATAGAAAAAGTGGTAACAGGTTGTATCCATAGGTAGACTCTCAAATGAGGAGGAGTCGGGAGGTATCCGGGGTCTTCGACGCATAACTGAGCGGACCAATACCCTGTGCGAGTCTCAACGATGCGATCAAGGTGTTGAAGTCGAGCATGTGAGAAACAACCATTTGGAGAGGCACTGAGGACTCTTCTCGAAATGATTCGTAGGCACTCATCATAAATGGTGATGAGTCCAAGACACAGGGACCTCTAGGTCTATCCTCTGGAATAAATTTGGTTGTCGTCGACAAAGGGAGACCAGCAACTAACAAGGCAATGATGTTTCCTTGATAGGAGCGCGAGGTGTAGAACTGAAGTGTGGTAGTACTAACATACTTGTGGGGATGGGAAGTAACTGGGGTCATATAGTGGGTAGACTCAAACTTCCTTTGTTCAGAGCATGATGACATGGTTGACCTGGCAGCGTAGGGGACTGACTTGTAGGTGTGGGGATCATTGCTTTTTTAGGGACTGAAGGGTATGTACTGACTTTTGGGGGGGGGGGAGGATGAGCTTGATAGGTGCTGTCGAGGGATTTTCAAGGTGACAAACTGCAGAATACTCTGAACAAAGGCGACCAATCATGGGGAAGCTGTCATATGAGTAGATGTGATCTGTCGTGGCGCCAAGAGGCACCATTGATTCCTTCTTCGTAGTTTTAATGAGCTCCAAGAAGGGATAAAAGTGTGCTCTGAAATGGTACGGTCCTGTGGATTTTGTGAGTCCAGGACGGCTCATGCTCATGGTTGCTCTCATGTTTAGAGAGTCTGAAAACAGTAAGTGGACTCTATTGGTGTTTCTTTTTCGTAAGTTTAGTCTCCAAGGCCCGAAAAAGCATAAAATGATGCAGATGGAGAACTCTTCTAGCCGATGTGACTAGAGTATACCTTTTTCGTAATTAGTCTACGAGGTCCGAAAAAGGGGTAAACTTATACCAGGTAGACGCCCTTTCAGATATGTTTAGCGAGCATGAAAGGAAGCAAGATTGCTCGACGATCTTTTCATTGTTTTTAGGAGTCAGAAAAGAGCTTAACAGAAACTCCCTAAGTGCCTTTTTCGTAAAAGGGATTGTTCGGCCCGAAAAAGGGATAAAATTATACCGAACAAAACTGGATAGATGGGAGCGAGAAAAGGGCTCAAGCGTCATCATGTGTGTGGGATATTGGATCCCTGACATAAAGATTGTCACAAAGGGGGCTGTGGCATGCAAACCGAGGATATGAGGGGGCATTTTGAAAAAATGGCCGAAAAAGATGGGCGTGAGTGCGAGAAATGATCTCAAGCATCATCACAAGCGTGGAAAACTGAATCCAGCGATATAAGACTTGTCCAAAATGGAGAACGGCCGATGTGGCATGCAAACCGAGGTGACATGGGGGCATGAAAAAATGCCCTAAAAATCGGGACGTGACAATGAGAAATGATCTCAAGCTTCATCACGAGCGCGGAAAACTGAATCCGTCGATTTAAGGCATGCCAAAAATGGACAACGGCCGGTATGCCACACAAACTGAGGTGACGAGGGCACCCAAAAAATGGTCCAAAAATGGAGTTGGTGAAAACTGGAAAAGGAAAGAACTGACATGAATTTCTCGCTGCGTTGATTCCAACGGTACCAACGGTTTGAAAAATGGACATCGTATGATACCGCAATGGTTGTTTGAAAATTGGTGGAATTTCTATAAATAGGGCGTGGGGCCCAAATGACTTATCATTGTTACGTGCGAGTTTGATAGAGTTGTCAGAGCTATTTCTTGATTTCCGGGAGATTTCACCATTGGTTTTCGATTCTGCGAGTTTCAGGTAACTCTATTTGCCTTAGCCTTTTCAATTATGTCTTTTTTGTTTGGCAGCGGGCCCCCGAAGGCCGCGAAATTCCATGTTGACTCTCCAACGTGGAATATCGCAGGTTTTGGGTCTTTTCCCGTGATGAACCGCGCGGGTTTCAGGCTGACAGTCGCGATGTTCATCGCGACTGTGAGGTTGGAACCCGCGATGTTCATCGCGAGTTCATGGGAGATAGTCGCGATGTTCATCGCGACTGTCTGGCCAAAATCCGCGATGTTCATCGCAGGTTTTTGCATGGAGGCCGCGATGGTCATCGCGGCTTTTGGTGGAAATGTCGTGATGGTCATCGCGGCTTTTGGTGGAAGTTCCGCGATGGTCATCGCAGCTTTTGGTGGAAAAGCCACGATGGGATTTTTTCAAAAAAATTCGTGCTGGGGCTAAAAATTTCTTCTGTTTTCTGGCAGGATGTTGAGGAGACCATTGTCGTCGTGGCGAGAGTGGGAGATCGATGATGATCTTATGGAGAGGATTCAGACTGATCCGGGGGTGCGACAGACTCTGGCTATGAGAGGACTTTTGAAGTTCGCTCAGATCCCACCTATTCGTTCAGTGAGACGGCTCCTGAACAAGCTGGTGAGTTGGTGGGTGCCGGCGAAGGGTGCATTTATTATTGGGGGTGAGAGGTTGGAGATCACTCTCACGGATGTCTATTTTTTGACTGGGTTGCCTCGTTTGGGTGAGGTGGGCGATCTCTTGCTGAGGATCCCGCCGGGTGTAGATATGGAGTACTTGTTACAGACCTTCTGTTTTGATGATGCTGTTTTGCAGAACAGCTCTATCAGTCTGCGATCCCTACGTGAGTGGGATATGCGGGCTGTTGGGGTATGTGTTCTGAGGATATTGGGTGCTGCTGCGCCACATCGTATGTCTGGGGGACAAACGATGATGGTGGACTCTGTTCTCCAGGGGACTTATTATGCTTGGGGGCAGATGTTTCTGGCTGGTGTCCGGAGGGATATGGACAAGGCCATTCGAGAGGGAGGTGAGTTCTATTATGCCTCCTTCCTATGCTGTTTTTTCTTTGAGCGCTTGCCGACCTTGCGGCCACGGGTACCCATTCGTGCTGGTCTGGTGAGTGAGCCTCGCATGATGCGGTGGGGGCAGATGATGCCTCGTGGCGGCGGTGGTGTGCGTGGTTTCTTCACTGTGGATTTTTATGAGCAGTGGGAGCAGATGCCCCTGCTGATTGAGGACTACCCTTATGCCGGCATGGACTACCGAGGTGACCCCGAGATGCCTCGTGCCCCAGGACAGGCCTGGAGTTTAGACGGTATGTTTTGTGTTTTATTTTATATTATATCATGTGTTGTTTGATTTATCAGTTTATGATTATAGTTGCATATGATGGTTTATTTGCATTGTGCAGATGTGGGTCCAGTGCCACCGGCCGACTACGTGGCTTGTCAGGGGCGAACGATGGTGGTCGCCCATCCACCTGCAGCGGTACCACCTCCACGTGGTGGAGGATTTGCGGCTCGTGGGAGAGGGGTTGGCCCTCGAGATGACGCCATAGAGGGTGTCAGACAGACCTTCGACCGGATCCTAGCTGGACTCCCCAAGGATGGTTGGAGAGACCTGGATCGGGATATTTTGGAGGGTTTCTTCGGTGCACCGCCTGAGTGGCGGTTGCTCTTGTTGAGGATAGCATTGTTTGTGGCAGGGCACAGGGGTGGTGCTCGGGATGTCCCGGCAGAGCCGGCTCAGATGAGGATCCGTCTACGAGGTGACCCAACGGGGCCAGTGGAGGAGGCGCCAGAGGAGCACAAAGTTTGGGCTCGCCATGACCCGGCGGGGCCAGCGGAGGAGGAGCCGGAGGAGCCTAGGGATCCTGATGAGTAGATGATATTGTATCTTCCCCCAAATGCTGATGAGCATATGGGGAAGCATTTTTTGTACGATTGATGTATTTTTTGTATATCGGGTGCTGAGGGCACCTATGACATGTTCTGACTATACGATATATATATATATTTATAGATTCGATGCTGGTATATAGTCGTGTATGCACGTGGATGCACTTGTTGTCTTTTATGTTTGCCTGTGGAGGCATGTTTAATTTTCTATATGCCCGTGGAGGCATGTTTAATTTTCTGTATGCCCGTGGAGGCACATGTTATGCACGTGGATGTACATTTGGTTTTTTGTATATGCCCGTGGAGGCACATGTTATGCATGTGGATGCACCTTTTGTTTTGGTATATGCCCGTGGAGGCACATGTTATGCACGTGGATGCATTTTATTTATTGATATGCCCGTGGAGGCACATGTTATGCACGTGGATGCACATTTTGGTTATGACATGATGTGATTGGTGTGCCAGTCGAGGACATTGTTGGCCATATGGTCTGCTACACTATTGAGGTGTCTTGGGACATGTGTGAACGAAATGGATTCAAACTGTCTAACCATTTGTTTAGTGCGCAGGAATTTTCTGAAAAGACAGGGATCGCGTACCTGGTAATCATTGTTGAGCTGGGAAACTAGGAGCTGTGAGTCCAAGAAAACGTTGAGGTGACGGATGCTCATTTGGAGAGCTGCGGCCAGGAGACCGGTCACGGCATCGTATTCAGCTTGGTTATTGGTGGCGGCACCTAACATACTCCGTCAATGTGAATTAACTCATGTGAAGGGGAGTATATTACCCAAGCTGTGGAGGCGAGATTGGGAGACCAACGGCTTGCACCATCAGTGAAACCGACATAGCAGGGTGGAAGAGGATCCATCTGTGGTCATGCAGAGAAAAACAAATATTTAGGTTTTTGAATTTTTTGTGAGAAAAGAAAGTAATCCTATACTAGAATGGACGGTGGTGTCCATCATATTTTCTATGGGTAAAATCATTTAAGGTACAACCCGTTACGTGGGTTGCGTAGGGGATTGCCTTCTGAATCGGTCAGAATGTATGCCCCCTGCCCGAGGCAAGTGTGTACGATGTAAGGGCCTTGCCACATAGATACAAACTTCCCCTTTACGGTTTTATCATGAGCTTGATCGTAAGCGAGGACAAGGTCTCCCTTAGAAAAGGTTCTTGGGTGGACATGTTTGTCGTAACTTAGTTTTGATCGTTGTTTGGCTGCTTCCATGTTTTGAATGGCTGTGCGCCGATCTTCATCGGCCTGCTCTAGGAGTAGTAATCGTTGCTCAATCGGGGAAGTGTCCGGTAGGAGTTCAACGACGATATGTAAGGCTGGAATTTGGCACTCAATAGGGAGGACGGATTCGACACCGTGAACTAAATGGAAAGGGGTAAAACCGATGGCGGTTTTGGTTGAGATGCAGTAAGCCCATAGTGCCGGGAAAAGCATGTGGTGCCAATTGGATTTGTGTTTGTCTACCGTTCGTTGGAGGATGGTCTTCAAAATTTTATTGATCGCTTCGACTTGGCCGTTTCCTTGGGGATACTAGGCGGACGAGAAATGGTGTTCAAATTTCAACATGGTTGATAATTCTTTCCAGACAGCATCTTCGAAGTGAGAGCCGTGGTCAGAGACTAGTTGCTTCGGCACTCCGAAACGAGTGATAACATGGTTGAAGAAAAGCCTTGCGGCAGTGTCGGCCTTGCAATTGTAAGTCGGCATGGCTTCTGCCCACTTGGTGAAATAATCTACGGCCACAACGATGTGTTTGTGACCGCCGGCTGACGTGGGGTTGCAGTCGAGGAAGTCGATGGCCCATTTGCAGAATGGTCCAACAGTGATGACTGGATGAAGGGGGGCGGGGGGGGGTTCTTGCTTTGGGGGCAAAAAGTTGGCAATTCTGGCAATGCTTGACTGCGTTGATGCAATCAGTAAACAATGAGGGCCAAAAGTAACCTGCTCGAATGATCTTCTGGGCGATGGCCATGCCAGAGAAATGGCCTCCGCAAGCACCGCTATGACAATCATTGAGGACTTGTTCTGCCTCACTATGGGATAGGCATCGGCGTAGGATGGTATCAACGCCGCGTCGATAAAGTACATCCCCTATCAAGAGGTATCGGGGGGCATGGTGTCGTATCCGACGGCGTCCGTCACGATCGATGTGTGGTCGAAATTTTTGCGTGCGGAGGTAAATCAAAATGTCTCCGTACCATGGGTCGTCAGACAAGATGATGAAGATTTGTTCGTCTATCAGATCCGTTTGGATAGCGGGTGATGACGAAGAGGATGGGAGGTCAGTGATGAGGTGAGCAAGCACGAGGGCTTTGGTGCTTTTAGGAGTTCTGAAAGTAAGGTCATATTCCTGGAGGATAATGACCCATTTAGCAACACGACCTTGTAGGAGCCGCCGGGTTAGGAGATAGACCATAGGGTTGGAGTCGGCCAGAACCGTGGTATGACTGAGTAGAATGTAGTGTCGCAATTTTTGTATGGAAAAGACTACAGCTAGGGCTAATCTTTCCTCGTATGGGTAACGTAGGGGTGGGCCAGACAAGGTCTGGTTGACGTAATAAATTACATGTTCTTGGTGAGAGGCATCTTCTTGGACCAAAACTCCGGACACAGCATATTCAGATGCCGAGACATAAAGGGTGAAGTCTTGAGCGAAATTCGGTGGGGATATCAAGGGGGCTTGTGTGAGGGCTTTCTTGAGGGCTTCGAATGCCGTGTCTGCTTGCTCATCCCAAATGAAGGGTATGTGGGTACGAAGTAAGCGTAAGAAACCGTGGACTTTGGTGGCGTAATCAGGAACAAAGCACCTAAGGAAATTGGACCGCCCTTGTAGACTCTGGAGCTGCCGAAGCGTGCGAGGAGGAGGAAGTTCTAAGATGGCTTTGACTTTCAAGGGATCAACAATAATTCCATCTTGGGAAACAATGAAACCCAACAACTGGCCTGCTTGAACGCAAAACACACACTTGTGTGGGTTCAAGCGGATTTTATACTTGCGACAACGCAGGAAAACTTGCCGGAGGTCGTTAATGTGGTCTGATCGTTTTCGGGAACAGGCTGTAAGGTCGTCAAGATAAACTCGCAGGATATGGACCAAGTCATGAAAGCAATAGGTCATGGCTCGCTGGAAAGTGGCACCAGCATTTTTAAGGCCGAATGGCATGACGCGATAGGCAAAGGTGCCCCATGGGGTGGTGAAGGCAGTCTTGTACTGATCCTCCTTACGGATGTGAATCTGGTTGTATCCGAAAAACCCGTCCATGAAAGATAGGACTTCATGGCCCGCACACTCATCAATGAGTTGGTCAATGAATGGCGTGGGGAAATTGTCTTTTGGACAAGTGTGGTTTAAATCACGGAAGTCAGTGCATTCTCTAAGGGTGCCTTGCTTTTTGTTGACGGGAACGGGGTTCGACACCCAGGTGGTGTACGGAATAGGATAAATGAATCCTGCTTTGCGAAGTTTCTCGACCTCAGCTTTAACAGCGGGGAGTTTGGAAGGATGAATGGGTCACTGTTTCTGACGAATAGGGGGTACCTCAGGCCATGTATCAATGTGGTGCTCTATAATGGCTGGGTCAAGACCAGGCATTTTGGTATAGGACCAAGCGAAAACATCACGGAATTCTTGAAAAAGCTTTTTGTACGCCTGAGTCTCCGCTTGAGTGCAAGATGTGCCTAGCAAGATGAGCTCAGGTTTCCCTGGTGTTGTGGAAATATCGATTTGTATAATGGGGGAAATGTTGGACATGTTCCCTTCTTCAAAGGCATCCGGTGCTGGGATGGGGTCTTTTAACCAATTGACTTTAGTGGGTATGAAATCTTTCGATTCGACCGATAGTTGGTTGGATGCAGTGGATGTAGATATTTCCAGGAGGAAATACGAGCGATGATGCATATCATCCCAAGGGTAGTCAGGTGCAATGAGTGTCTCCAAAATTTGCTCATCAGTATTGAAGTAGTCAAACCATAAATCAAGGGGTTCTGGTTTGAAAGTTGTGGAAATCATATAGATTGTATTGACTTCTTCCGACGAGGATGATGGCGGGGGGTAGATATCCTCGATGAGGGGAGGAGATATCTCTAAATCGACGTTGTTTAACTCATACAATGCTGCTCTATAGTCAGGGAGATCAGGACAATGGTGAGAGTAGTGACCGTAAACACTGCATATGGCACAAGGATGGTTGGTGCGCAGTGATCTGTCGCGAGGCTGAGGAGGTGGCTCTAGTCTAACTACTGGGATGTTGGTGTCATCGTCCAACATATTCATATGTTCTTGAAGTGCCGGTAACTGTGGGCATTGATGAGTGGGGTGGCCTATCTCATCGCACAACGAGCATTTAGGAGGGGCTCGAAATACGGGTGGGGGTTTCACTGCTTTAGGAGGTGGTATAGTAGTGTATGTTTGTGGACCTCTGCCCCCAGTGGGCTTGACAAGAGGAGGAGGATTTGTTGATGACAAAGGGATATTGAGACCAGGAGGAGGTTTCATTGACGCCGAAGGGATTGTGACACCAGGAGGAGGTTGAGTACTGGTAATAATAGGTTGTACCGGTTGGAGGATGACATTTGGTGTCGGAGGTGGAACGGGAGGGGAAATATACCACACGGGTAATCCCAATGTTAACCCGGGTAGACTAAGGGTAGCCATAACCGGGGCGCTTACTACACCCGAAGGAGGAAATAGAAAGGGGATGGTGTGGATGGGTATAACACCGATGTGACTAGGGACCAATGGTGGTTGACTACCGGGTGTTTGTGTATTCTGTGAAAGAGTACAGAGGTTCGCGACGTGGGTCTCCGGTGACGGTGGTGGAATGGCCTGGAATGTAGAGGTCATTGGTGTATCTGAGTAAAGGCCGGGTCCCACAGAAGAAACAAAGGAGGTAGTTGCACTAGAAGCGGGTTGTTCAACCATGGGGAGAACATTCTTAGGTGCTGCAGGGGCATTGGGATCATAGTAGGTGAGTTGGTCGATTTTGACCACGCGTCCCTCGTGGGGGAACATCATGGTACGAAAAACGGATGAGGCAACCGCTTTCATGGCATACATGTAACTGCGGCCAAGTAAAAGGTTATAATCGAGTTGGGCATTAATGACCTCTATGTCGATGAGCACAGTTTTCCCACCCAATTGGACGGGGACATTGGGTAGTAGACCTTGAGGTTGAGCTGACCGGCCGTCGTAGGCTCACAATGCAGTGGTGGATTGCTGGAGAGTAGGGGATCCCAACTTCTGCCAAACGAATGTGGACATGACGCATGTAGAGGAACCCTCATCAATCATACATCGATGGATGACAAGATTCCGAATAGAAACAGAAACATGGACTGCTATGGTGGAAGGCAGACGTGATTCGGAATGGTCCAAATCAAAGGTCATCAATTTCGAATCATTTGGGTCAATCGCCCCAATGGCGGAAAGTAAAGTCTTGCGCTGCGTAGGACAATTTTTTAAGACTTCTAACGCAGACATGGCTGCGAGAGATTGAGCTAAGTCATCTACGATGTTGTAATTTGACGCAGCCTGTGCATTGGGGTTGTTGTTGATACGGCGGAGTGGGAAACGAGGTGCTTTAGAGGCGCCATCGAGTGGAAGTGGTGGTATACGTAACGTCTGATCAGTGGGATGAGAATTAGTATCCTTATCGGCGGGGGGGGCTTCGGAGGTAGGGCCATACTGGTTCCGACGTGTATGGATGTTGACATCGGCAGTGGACATCATCAATAGGTGGTGAGTGCCTGAATCAAACATTGGTTGATCAGGAGCGGCGTAAGTGATTTGTTGTGGTGGCACGTTGCCCTATGGGGGAGCTAACGGTTGAGTGTTCACCACCCCTTGTGTTGGGAAAGGGTTTTGTAGTACCAGAGGTTCCTGTTGAGGTGGTGGAGGGTTGGGTGGCGGCTGAGGAGCCGCCTGCCCTTGACGATGGGAGTCATCTGTCCATAGTTGCCGAGCTCGCTCCAGATGTGGGAAAGTGTGGGTATAGTGGCCATAGACCCCGCAAATAGAACAAGGATGGTTTGTTCGTAAATTAGCATTTTTGGCTTGCTTAGGTGGCCGATCAGGATTCTGATGAGCAGGCGCCGTGTTATTATTTTGTGGCTGGTGGGGAGGTTGTGGACCTTGGTTTTGGTGTTGGTTGTTACCGCGGTTACGTCCTCTTCCACGATTTGATTGCCCACCCTGGTTGCATTGGTTATTTTGGTATTGGGGCTGTTGTTGTTGTGCATACACATGCCCTTGAGCATTGGGGGGATTCTGGGGAGCCGCAGTTGCGGGAGCAGGTTGTGGTGGGTAATATGCAGGTGGAGCTGGCGGTGGTCCAGTTGCCTGTTGGGGTTGTTGGTACCCCTGAGCTATTGGATGTGTTGGATTAGCTGGTGCAGCTTGCTGTGGGTACTGCATCGGTTGTGGCGGGAACTGAATGGAGTTCTGTGTAGCAGGTTGGTTGTAATATGTAGGAGGTACATATGTTGATGGCGCTTGCCCATAGCAATGTTGTGGACAAGAGGGTCCATGAATGTGATGTGTCTGGTTTGTTGGAGCGTAAGAAGTTGTCGCTCCGGAACTGGATGTGGCCCTAGAGAGGTATGGGGCAGGCATGGTGCTCACCATGCTGAAAGGTTTAGCTTGCTGTGTGATTTGGCCAATAATGCCATCAGCGGCATGTGATGCCCCCGGTGTGTCACCGCGTGAAGAGTCACCGCGTGGGGCATCCGGTATGATTGTGTATAGATAACCTGACTGGGCGTAAATGAGATCAAACTGTTGGGCTTTGAGGATGGCCTCTTCCTCAGACTGGGGTCTTTCGGATGCCACATCCTTCGCAATGAGAGGGAGAAGGGATTTTAGAAACCAATCTAGGAAGATACGGTCGTCTAATTTGATTTTGCAGAGGCTTCGGCGTCGACGCCACTCATGAATGTGGTCAGTGATGTGGGTGGCCGTGTTCTATCTACAAGACAGTAGGATCTCGACGCCCGCATCATAGCGGACAGGTAACTGAAAGAACTGCAGGAAGGTCGAGGAAAGGGAGGTAAAGGTGGCATGCGTCCCATGGGGCTGCTCGATATACCACTTGGCTGCAGAGCCAGTGAAAGTGCGCTGTAACAGACAGAGGCAGACAGAGTCGTCCACTATGGAGTTGGAGGAACACCATAGATGGAAGGACATGATATGGTTCTGGGGGTCCTCACCTGCCTTACCCTCAAACTTAGGGATGTCGGAGGGGAGTTTGGTGGGCATGTGAGGCCACGCAGGATCATGTCTAATAGGGTCATTAGTGAGCCTGGCTAAATCTGGCAAGTTCAGACTTGCCATATATGGTAAGCTAGCAGATGTAGTGACTGGGACTGGGACATGTCTAGTCATGGTGGTATGGTGTCCAGCAAAACCTAAAGGTATGCTAGGTATTGAAGGTATATGTCCTCCAATAGGTGTGGTCTGGTAAGGGCCAGCACTTCCTAGTGCAACATGGGTTACACTAGGGTTCGGAATAGTAGTGGTGATTCCTGGGATAGGGTTTGTGGAAACCAGATGGGGTGTAACCCCTATGTTGGGCATACCCATAACAGGTGGTGGCCCTGTGTTGGGAATTCCTATAACAGGAGGTGGCCCTATGTTGGGCATTCCTAAATGTGGAGTGTTTCCCATATTGGGCATACCCAGGGGGGTGGTTGTTGCCATGGACGGCACTGCAGTAGAAGGGTCTGTAGACGTCTCTCCTATGGTGCTGGTAAATAGTGAATCAAATGGTGTTCCAGACATAATGTTGGTTGGGAATAACGCAGTGGGATTTTTGGATTCTGCCTCAGAATCAGAAGTGAAGTGAGGCGTGTCAGAATCGGATGACTGTCTAGTTGACCGACGATGTGTCAAGTCAAGGGATAAGGCTCGGCGTCGGTGACGTGGCGAACCAAGTAGACTGAACTCTGGGAATTCGCCCTGTAGACGACGCGAGCGTCTAAAATTCTCAATGGTGAGAAAATAAGTTTTTGTGGAAAAATCTGTTTAAGTATCAGGTGGTGATATATGTATAAAAAACTCAAAACCCTAATGCAACCAAGGGTGCAAGAAGGGGAGTGAAAATGAAGGCTCTCAGAACAAAAAATCAACCTCAAAAAAGGCACTTATTCTAGCAGCTGTGCTACAATAAGTGGAGGGATGCAACAAATGGTCAGAATACCAACATGCAAACAGCTCGTAGAAAAAATAGGTGTAACTAGACCAAAGGTGGGCTGAATCATGCAAACACCTAACTAAAAGTATTGTGACTCAACAAACGATATCCTCTACAAGGTGATGAAATCCAAGTCAGACAATATGAGTGTTGAGACAACGGCTAGATATCCCCCTACCGGGAGGGACACCGGGTAATCAATCCTAAAGAAAGGCTACTAGGATACTTCGTTCATGACGCGTCGAGAAAAGGTAAATCTGTCGTTTGGTCCTTTGATCGCAATATCCCAATACAAGGATATCCCGAGAAATGCGAATGGTATCCCTTCGGTTACTGAATGGATTTCGGTATTCCACTCAGGCTTCCGGAACCATCCTCGCGACTTCAACCCTCCTAGGGGAGAGGCCTTCCCACAAATCGGTTGTGACCGCGCCAATAAATACTAAGAGGTTTTAGCTCCCTAAAGGACAACAACTATCTCTCAGATGTAATAACTGAGGGGTGTTATTGGAACACCTATCCCCCCAATACTACCTAACTACAAAGTTCTTTTAGTGTTCCTCAAGTGAGGTTAAAAATGTGTTGAAATTAGGGTAAGTTTTAAGGCTCAATTTAAAATTAGTGTTCGATTGGGTGCACGTGTGGTATTTTAAACTGAAAATTGAAAAAAGTAAATGCTTTATAGGAAATTTTCAAAAAATAAAGGATCTTTCAAAAATAAAAACAAATTTGATGACTTTTTCAATAAAAGGAAATTAAATGCTTTTCAACTATTCGAAAAAACAGAGGATTTTTCAAACAAGAAAGCAAATAATATACCTTTGTTTCGAAATAAATGGATTTCGTTGTCTTTAATTGCTATGGGCAAAATTTTTAAAGAAGCAAAATGTAAGTCTAGATAAAATGCAAAAATATATCTTTCTTTCAATTGATGAATTTTTTTTAAAAAGACTTCTTTCACATGTGCATTCTAAATAATAAAAACAAAATTTTGATGGCTGTAAAGTAAGCAGGATTTCTAATACTGGAAAATCTGCTGTATGGGCAAAAAGTACAGTAAGAAATTAATTTTTGAATCGGAATGGCCGAATGAAAAAATTAGCAGCGCGACTTTTGATCGAAAAGCCGCGATGGACCGCGCGGGTTTCTGTCGCACAGTCGCGATGGACCGCGCGGGATTTAGGCGCACTGTCACGATGTGCAGCGCGGAAAATGTCCGCGAAGCCGTGATGTGCCGTGCGCAAAAAGGCCACGAGGCCGCGGGGATCCGCGCGGAAAATGGCCGCGCAGCCGCGATGTGCAGCGCGGAAACAGGCCGCGAAGCCGCGGTGAACCGCGCGGAAAAAATCCGAAAAGTCGCGGTGAACCGCGCGGAAAATAGTCGAAAAGTCGTGATGGACCGCGCGACTGTCAGGCTAAAAACCGCGAGGCGAAAGCCGTGCATGGAAAGTGAAAAACGAACCCGAAAATTGAGAATTTCGGGCTGTTAATGGCAATAGATGGGGCCAAAAACTAGAACAGCAATGGATCTGCTGTCTAGAATGGCAGATCTATGGATCTAAAGGCTTAAAACTAATCAAAAATTAAGATTGAAAGCAAAACTTGAGATCTATTGTTCAAAGCCAGCGGAGTCGCCAAAAACTGTTGGCCCGGTTTTGCAACCAGGCTTAGTGCTATGGGCACCTGCTAACTAGTAGCAGCAGTTTCAATAAAATTAAACAAGAAACTAATCTAAACAAAACTAATCATCGATCTATGCAAGAATATAAGCAAATAATGAAAATATTTTAAAAACAAGAACAAGAAAATATGAAAGAAATAAATTTGTATTTAAAAATGGGGCAAGCTAATGCTTGCAATAGTAATACCTTCAATGGTGAAGGTTGATGTAGAGCAACTCCCAAGATAAGTAGCTCCAAGCTCCAAGAGGTCTCCTTCTCCAAGGTTACTTATAATGGCCAAAATGCTCAAGGGAGATTTCGGCAGCATGAGGATGACATAATGGATGGATGTGAAATGAGGAGCCCCTACCACCTTTTTATAGGTTTTGGTGGTGGGGAATACCATTTGTGGTTTTGTGGAAACCAAATGGTATTGACCAACATGGTTTAGGTACTTTTCCCTCCTTTTTCCTTTTTTGAATAAAATTAATATTTTTATTCCCTTTTTAATATTTTTGGGAATTTAGACCCTTTTTGAGGGTTTTTTATGCTTTTTTAGGAAAAATAATCCTTTTTAGTGGGAAAAGGGGTGTACTCAGGTCTTTTGGTGACCTTTTGTTGGTTTCAGAGGCTCAGATGGTGAAAAAGTGGACAAATGGGTCATGTGAATAAGGGAATGAGCTAGTGAGCACTTTTTAGGTGTTAACACTCGGTTTCCCTCAATGATTCGGTACCTCTAGCAGATTCGGTATTCTCATGACAGCATTTATGACATGAGGTGAAGTCTCAAATATATTAGTCTATGCATAATTCATCAAATGGACCAAAGCATCCTCACATCCAAGTTCTGCGACATCTAAAGCCATGTGTTTCACTACTAAATTTGTTGTTTTCCTATGCACGAGATCTCGACCATTAGTGCATCTTCAAGTAATGGTGTCACTGCATCTATGTAGTTCTTGCCCATCTCACCTATATTTTCAAAGGAAATGAGAGGGAGTTGAGAACACCATTTTGTACATTCAGCTCTGGCACCCGATATTCATAAGAGCTGGCAGCACATTGAAGGGAGAACAGGTCTCTGCAGCAATAGCCATAGCTATAGTTGTGCAGACACAGTTCTGGCATTTTGTTTTGAACCTTCAAGTTGTTCAGTAAAGTGGAAAGCACATACTGTGACCCAATTGATTTTGCAATGTATCCAAATGTGTTCACAATTTCCCTTCTAATTCCCTTCTTATGAGCTTTCAACATCTTTAAAATCTCTGTCTTCAAACTCTGTCCTCTTTTCCTGAGATTCCAGATCTTTGGCATGCATTTCTGAAATGATCCAAGGTCTACATGATCCATCCTTACACAAATCCTTTCTTGGCGTGCATCAATGCTTCATTTATTGCTCTTGTCATGGCTATTTGTCACTGCCATTTCTGATTTCCATCAATGGCAATGGCAATCTACATCCTCTGCCATATTTCCAACAATCCCCCCCTTTGGCATTGATGGCAATACAACTTCCATTTCTCCCCTTTTGACATCAAGGGAAAAGGGTTGATTACTCCCCCTGACTTTGATTCATGTCTCCCCCTGAGGTGATGCCACTCTGATTTTTGGAGAGTTTAGATTGGAGAGGATACCACTCCTAATCTTTTCCTAAGATATTCAAACACATCTTTGCTTAAAGGTTTTGTGAAAATATCTGCCAATTGTTTCTGTGTTGAAACATATTCTAGTTTGATGTTCTTGTTTGCAACCTTCTCTCTTAAATAGTGAAACTTTATTGGAATGTATTTTGATTTTGAGTGTTGAATAGGGTTTTTGGAGAGACTTATAGCACTTGTATTATCATAGTAGATAGTGATGGGTTCTTCAAACACTATTTTGATGTCTTGTAAAGTCTATCTCATCCATTCAATTTGTGTGCAACATTCAGCTATTGCAATATACTCTGCTTCAATGGTAGATAGAGAAATTGAGGTTTGTTTTTGCTTATCCAAGCTACCAGTGATTCTCCCAAGAAGAAAGCCCCTCCACTTGTACTTTTTCTGTCATCTACACAACCTTCCCAATCTCCATCTGAATAGGCTTTTAGGGAAAATGTATTCTTGCTAGGATACCATGATCCAAGATCTATGGTTCCTTTTAAATACCTGAAGATTCTTTTTACAGCTTGAACATGGCTCTCTTTTGGTGCAGCTTGAAATCTAGCCACCTTTCCAATAGCTTGCTTGACATCTGGTTTGGAGGCTGTTACATTCAATAAACTCCCAATCATGGATGTATAATGTTTTGGATCTACGTCCTTGGATTCATCTTCTTTGCTTAATTTGCAACCTACTGTCATAGGTGTACAAACAGGCTTGCAATCCTCTAGCTGAAATGTTTTCAACATATCTTTAATATACTTGGTCTGATGGATAAAAATTCCCTTTTTGCATTGTACTATTTGCAATCCTAGAAAAAAATTCATTTCACCAAGAAAAGACATTTCAAATTCTTGCTGCATCCTTTTAGCAAAATCCTCACTCAACTTTTCATCATCACTCCCGAATATAATATCATCAAAGTACACTTCTACAATGATCAGGATATCATCAACAATTTTACAATAAAGATTACTATCTGGTGTTCCTCTTTTGAAACCTTGTGTTTGTAGATACGATTCCAGCCTTGCATACCATGCTCTGGGTGCTTGTTTTCACCCATATAGTGCTTTCTTTAGTTTACAAACAAAGTCTTTTTTATCAGATAATTGAAATCCTTATGGCTGCTCAATATACACTTCTTCTTCTAAGTTTCCATTGAGAAAAGCTAACTTGAAATCCATCTGATATACCTTAAATTTTTTGTAACTGCCAAAGGCTAAGAACATCCTAATTGCCTCTAATCTGGCCACAGGTGCAAAGGTTTCTTCAAAATCTACTCCTTCAACCTAAGCATATCCTTTACATACTAATCTGGCTTTGTTCTTGATTACTTGCCCATCTTCATTTACTTTGTTTTTAAACACCCATTTAGTTCCAAAAACATTCTTATTTTTTGGTCTTGGAACCAATTCCCAAGTTTGACTTTTTTCAATTTGGTTCAATTCTTCATTCATAGCTTTGACCCAATTCACATCTTTGCATGCCTCTTTAATTGAGCTGGGCTCAATACATGACAATAGTGCTATCCCTGTTTGATACACAAATTTTCTTCTTGTTTGTACTCTTGCCTCTTCATCTCCAATGATCTGGTCTTCAGGATGATTCTTTTGAATTATCCTGGAGGGTGTCTTGGTGTTTCTTCTATGGGATTCTTCGCTTTCTTCTCGAGTATCTATTTCATCTTCTTGTATGTCTTCTTTTTCTTCTACATCTGTTTGTGTATCAACTGGCTCCTCATCATCCTCGCTTTCATCATCGAGTATAGTTTCTTGATGTTTGAACTTCTTTATTTTTAAATCATCTACCTTAACATCAAGACTTTCTATAATCTTATGTAATCTAAGATTATAGCATCTGTATGCTTTCTTGGTAGAAGCATATCCAAGGAATATACCTTCATCAGATCTAGCATAAAATTTTCCAAGATCCTCATCGAGTCTTTTGATGTAACATTTACTACCAAATACCTTGAAGTACTTGACAGAAGGAACTCTCCCAAACCATAACTCATAAGGAGTTTTATTACTATTAATCCTGAGTTGTCCTCTATTTAAAATGTGCACTGTTGTACTTACAGCTTCTCTCCAATACCCATTTGACAAATTTTCTTCATTGAGCATAGTTCTTGCAACCTCCTGGACTGTTCGACTCCTCCTCTCAGCAACCCCATTTTGCTAAGGTGTTCTGGCAGCTGAGAATTGTCTCTTAATTCCATGAGTTTCACAGAAGAGATCAAACTCTTTTGAGGTGAACTCACCACCATTGTCTGATCTAAGACATTTGATTTTGGTGTCTGTTTCATTTTCAACAATATTTTTAAAAGCTTTGAACATGTTAAATGCATATGATTTTTCCCTGAGAAAAAATACCCAAGCCATTCTAGTAAAATCATCAATGAATAACATAAAGTAGGAGTCTCTTTGCAAACTTTTGGTTCTTGTAGGTCCACTGAGGTGAGTGTGAACCATCTCTAAAGGTTTTTAGGTTGAATATTCTTTTGTCCTAAACCTTATTCTAGTTTGTTTCCCTAGTTGACAATGTCTACATATGGTATTTGAAGGTTTTCTAATCTTTGGCAAGTTTCTAACTGCCCCAAGGTCACTTACTTTTACTAAATTGTCAAAGTTAATGTGTCCCAACCTCCTATGCCATAGCCAGCTTTCATCCACTAAATTCATATGACATTCCTCATCCAGTTTTGTATTTAGTATGTATACATTCTCAGGAGTTCTAGATGTAGTACCAACCAATTTTCGTGATTTCTTTCTCCTAATCTCACATTTCTTGGAATTGAAGATGCAAATGTGTCCTTGATCACAGGTTTTCCTGACACTTAGTAAGCTAGGTTTCATATTTTCAACCAGCAATACATTCTTGGCTTTGGCCTTTCCCACATTCACAGTGCCTTTCCCAAGAATGTTACCTGAAGCATTGTCACCAAATGTAACTTTACCCTTATGTTTCTTTAAATTCAAGAACTCGTCCTTATCTCCTGTCATGTGCTCTGAACACCCACTGTCAATATACCAGGGATCTCCTTTATCTTGGACTTTTAAGTCAATAAGACATTTCTCTTCTGATGTTTTTTCTCTCCAAAGCTTCTTTTGCTCTTTAATGTCCTTTGGCCTTTCTGAGATTTCCTTTAATCTACATCTTCTTGCTTTATGCCCATAGTTATGACAGTTGAAGCATTCTAAATATTTTTCTTATAGAGGTGTAAATGAGTTATAATTCCTGCTCTTTGCTTGACTAAGTGTTTGATTGTTTTTGAAGTTATAATTTTTACCCTTCAATCTTTTCTTCTCATATGATCTACAATTCACAGCTTTGTGTCCAAAGTTAGAGCATGCAAAACAGTATCCAAAGAAAATATAAGGATATCTATTTTGATAAATCTTCTTTGGAGCTTCCTTGAGTTCCTTCTTGATGGGTGGAAGTGGTCTTCTGAAGTTATGAGCATTCCTTGTCTTTTCTTCATCTTCCTTCTTGAATGTACTAAGAAGAGCAGTTGCATAAGATTTTGGTCCAACTTGATTTTCTTCTTTAGAATAACCTAATCCATTTTTGTTACTCGGATTTCTTTGTGTAGTTATAATTTCATCTAAAATTTTAGAACTGTTTTCATATTTGTTTTGAACAAATTTTGTATCAAGTTCTTTCCTTAAGTGAATTAATTCTACTTCCATTTTTTCACAATTTAATTGCTTTTCTCTAGGAGATTCCTCTAGCCTCTCTTCTATCCTATTTGCTTCTTGAATTTTCTGTTTCAGATTGCTCATGATTTTCTTCATATCCTTTTCTTTCTGTTCATGCTCTTCCTACTGTTCAACTATAAGCCTTTTCAACTGTCTATATTTATTTTTGTATCTTATCATTCCATTCAAAGCACTGAATAGTTCTTTTTTCATGTTAACCTCTGCCTCATCCTCCAACTCTTTCTTATGCTCACTTTCTTCTAGATCACTAGATTCTTCAATACTTAGAAAAAGGACCTCATCATCACTGTCACTTGCCTCAGATGAACTGTTGTCTTCTTCTTCTTATTTTGAATAGTAATTCCTTTTGTGCTTTTTCTTATAGTCGAATTTTCCTTTTTTCTTGTATCGTTTACTCTTGTCATCTTCATCCTCGGAGTCTTTCTTGGGATAAGGACACTTGGATTGAAAGTGCCCAATTTTTCCACAATTAAAACACTTGAAGGGAAGCTTGCCTTTATATTTTCCTGATCCCTTATGAAGTTTCTTGATAAAATTGGCTTCTTCTACATCATGTTCTTCATTGTGGTCGATCTGAGTGTTTTAATTTTGATTCTTTATTTTCTTGGTCACTTTGAAGGCTGCTTCTCCTTTTGAAGTATTATTTTGTCCCATTCTCATCTCATATGCAGTGAGATATCCATGTAGTTGATCCATTGTCATGAGATCAAGATCATCTCGTTCTTCCAAGGTGGATATTTTTGAGTATGACTCAAAAATATATTAATCCTAATGAACTTATCTATATAATTAACAAGGAAAACAAACTCTAGAGTAATGTATTGATGACTAAGTCCTTAGAAAGCCAAAACCTTTACATAAGTTCATTATGCTAAGTCATTTATTACAATTCCCCGGGGGTGTGAACATGTGAAAAAATAAAAATGGAAACGTAATGTCCTGATGGACTTCTAAACTATGATCATGAACAAGTAAGTTGTTCAATATTTGGAGGATCAACTAAAAATACACCTAAGTTAAACTTAGGAAGTAACATCTAGCTCCAACTATGGGATGTGTGCTCGATCTGGTATTTTAGGCAAGGAGAGGATTTGAAAACCACATAATCTATGGTTTCTGTAAAAACATCTCAACTTGGCAAGCGAACTTCAGTAGCACAAAATCTTATAATAGCCAATGAAACACAAGTTGCATTTATTCAAAAAAATACATAAATGAAATTAACTAAGGAAAAATTATTATTACAAAATGCAGAAAGTAAATGCTCACTTTAAGGAGATTATTTTCCTACTCTAAGTAGAAGATAATCAAAATGTTAAGTGAAATTATAAATCCAATGTAATCACCTTAACATTTTGTCCATCTAAAAAAGTTTCCCTTTGTGTTTGGTTACTAGCGAAAACAGGGATACCTTTATTGGGAAATGAAAAACCGCGTGATAATTCGGGATGGGAATGTTGGATGAGAGATCATAAGTATGTGTAACATCATCAAACTTTTCTCAGAACTGGCAAGTCCTCCCATAGGCTTCTTTTATCCAAGACTGGATAGGACTTATGAACTTATCTATATGATGAAGCAGGAGAACCACTCCATCATACTCATCCAACATGATTTTCGGATGATAATTCTATGTGTAAGCCCCATGATGCTCCAAATAACGAGGGACCTATGTATTTGATGAAGAAGGTTGTGATTGAAGCTCCATCAACTATATCAAATCTGATCCTTCGGTGCACTACTTCCCTAGGTCTTCACCACCAGTACTTTTGTATGTATAAGAATGATCACATGAATAGTCTAGATGCTCTTCTTCCATACCATGATTCCAAAAGGTTTATGAATTCACACTCCCTTCTCTGGATATATAAAAAATCAGCTTCCCAATGTATGCCCCATAACCATCCCCCAAATATTTGTCAAATATGGGTGAGTTTTCATTAATAGCATGATACCCCTAGCTATATCCATCCTCCTCATGTTCATAGAAATATTCTATAAAAGGATTGATTTCAAAAATGTTACATGGGAACAAACTATCCAAAACATCATCACCATATGGAGAATATTTAGGAGTATCAACATGCACATCCCAAACTTCATGATGCATTTCTTCATGAGCTTCTATTAAGGCTTCTTTTTGAAGTATATCTGGCATTCAAATGTCATCACTTTCACTGAAATAAACTTGAGGCCCATCCAAATATTCAACGTATTCTATTATTGCAACATGAGGAGGGTCTTCAACAATATCCTCAATAAATGGCTCTTCAAATGCTTCTTCAATGGGTTTACTTGCGATGTGTTGCTCCATAGTGGAAGATGTGGGTTTCCCCGACCATACCAAGTCTTCATTTTGTACAAGGGATTCCACATGATGCTCTTTATTAGTTAGGATGGTAAGGGAATCTTTAATAAAAATTTTCACATCATCATGCAAATTTTTAAGAAAAATCCCAAACAAACTTGAAATGGAAGTAATGCATTTATTGGGAAGATCATCATAATACCAATTCCAAGCATCCTCATCCTGAGTACTAACAAATATCTACATCCACTTATCCTCATGCAATATATTGAACTTGGTTACAACTTCGATAAAGGATGAAATGTGAAGCACAGATGAATCACCTTTTCCATGAAAGATTGGTGTATAATCAGATATATCTGAATCCAATCCTTCATTTGGGAATCTAGGGATGCCTCTAAAATCAATCAGAGGGAAACATTCTTGCATGATCTCGAAATGTTGCTCTTGGGGATCCATAGTAATGTACTAAAATCATGCCTCATACCAAATCATTCTAGTGGATCTATCAAATGATGATCTTTAAAAAAAATAATGTGTCGCATGTGCTCATCTACACACAACAAGTCTTCAAAAATTAAGAGAAATGGGGTTTTATCCCTTCAATGGAGTTGCCACATGAGAATAAAAATATACAATAAATAACTCCCAAAAAAGTTATTTTTTTATTTTCTTTGATATAAAAATGAAAAAAGGGTAAGTGGAGTTTCCAGATGAAAAAATTAAAGATCTACTCTAAATGATTTATCAAACAAGGTAAAAACAAGAAAACAAAAGTCGTATTATGGAAATAAAAATATTTATCCCCGACAACGCGCCAAAATGTTGCCGCCTAAATATGCACCTTGGGAACGTGGCATAAATCTTCAAACCACTGGGTGTGATCTTGGGGGAAATTCACGAGTCAAGTATTGTCACTTGAAACTTAACTCCTACGTCTAGGCCAACTCCTAGCGAAGCCAAGGGGGGTAGTCCCTAATAAAACAACTAAGGTTGATTACTCTAATTTACAAAATAAAAATTAAAGTAGGAGTTTGAAATAAATTATATTGAAACAATATTTGCAAATATCACTTGAATAAATTCAACAACATATATAAAATATCCCATTATACACATGAATTCACTTAAAATAAACAATATTTGATGCAGGTAGACCAATGTTGGGAAAGATAAATAGTCATGTGACAGGAATGTTTTGCAAGCATCTTATTGGTCAGTTTTAGTTTATTATGATGAGTTGATTAAAGGAATGGGTTAATTTGGAGATTGCAATTGATGTAAGTGCAATACTGAAATAAACTACTCTATGATTTGGCCGACTTGGATCTATTCTCCCAAGCAAGTACTAAGAAGCAAAACCAGATGTCCAACAAGGAGAGAAAAAATCTCATTAATAAGTATCCCCCTCACTTTGTGGTAATATAAAAGTAACCCTTTGCTGGTAGTAGTAGATATTTGGTGGATTTCCCTATTAACTAGCCGCTACTACCCCTTCTGATTGTTAACCAAAGCTCAGACGAGTCTGTGATGGTCACAATAGCATAATTGGGGACAAAAGCCAAGGTTCCATTACTCTTCAACATAAATGAAATAATAATAATTGCAACTAATTAAGTGCAGTAAGTGCTAGAGTGATTTAATCTAAGAAATAAATGCGAATACTAGAAGGATATAGTTGTGTGTGCTAGTGTTTGCATAAAATAAAAACTATGCCGTGAATGAGTTTGTGCTCCGACATTGGGTCAAGATCCACAAACTAGTAATTTTATATTTAATTAAATTAATCTAAGGAAAATCAAAGAAAAATTTAGAAAAATTCACGCCACAACAAAGAGATGCAAATCCCCCCCAGGGGCGAATGGGATTGTGGGCATTGGGTAACCCACTTGCTTGTCCTTTTTTTATTTATACTTATTACAATAAGGAATACTTATGTTCTTTTATAACTTCAAGAACTACAAGTTTACAAGTTTCAAGGATTTGAAAATGCCTGAAGAAAAGGTATAGAGAAATGAGGGTACCTGGATGGTTTGATAAATCAAAAGTTTGCTAGCGTTTCTCTTTACCTGTTTGCTAAGAGTTGAAAAACAACCAAAAAATTTATGCCAAATATTTTGAATTAATTAATTAAAGCATAAAATATTTAGCATACTATTCAAGTACTTTAAACGATAAAAAATATTTAATGTAAGCACTTGATTTTTTAAGAGTTAGATCTTATAAAATGAGACATTTATAACCAAAATTAGATCTAAATTATGAATGCATAATAAAATCATATTAGCTTATGATATTTATTGAAATGCACTAAGTTGATCAACTACGCATAAAGTAACCGAGAGATTTATTTAGAAAAAAATGAGAGACGATGAAGAATATCAAGCCCTTGAACTTGGGAAATGGAGTTTTTGCAGTGGGACTCAGAGGGACTATGCTTGTTTCAAAATATGTTTGGAAAAAGGAGGATTCTAACATGCTCAACCTGTTCTCCAAAATTAGACAACCTACAATACTTCACAACACTTTCACAAGATGGTTAAAAGCACCGGTGTTAATTGCAAAAGAAGCTTAGAAAACATGTATTTAAGCAAAACTAACATGCATCTCTAAAGTATCTTAAACAGCTAAACAATAAGAGATAGATAAAAAAATATTACTCTTATCCTACTGGGCGGTAGCTTCCCTTCAAAGGCCAATTATAGCCACAACAAACAAAAGTATGTAAACTACACAAGTTACCTCATAAGCTTGCTAAGCATCAACCATCCACATACATGAAAAGCCGCATAGTTCTTTCCTGCAAAGCTTTATTCATTAAAAATACTTAAAGAATATTACAGAGAGCATAAGCATAAATTCAACCTTCCATCTAAACAATGGAGAGTGAGCTTGCTTAATGATGGGGCCACACTATAGGTATCAATTGCAGCCATAAGTTCCCTTTTTACTATTATGGAATAACAATGAAGCACAAGATTACCCCTTTCTGTAGGCTAGGATATGATTTAATTTATTATGAAATAATGATGGTTATGTGGTAATGTTTTATGTGCTTATCATGTTTTAATGATATAACTAAGTGGATAAGTGCCATGTGCAAATAAGCACAGGTTTAAACACAACTATGAAGATAGCATATTGCACCTTCTCCAGTCACACAAGATGAACAAAGTCGGTTCTAGTTGACCTCATGAAGTAGTGAAAGAAGAACTCGAGATAACTCTATTAGTATCTCCTGATTTCCAGGGACAAATCTATAATAGAGTGATATCGTGGTTTCCAATGAAGACACGTTTTTAGACACTTTCTGAAAACTAGGTAATAAATAGGGGCTTATGCATAGCATGGGGATCTCTCTCGAATTTTGTCATTTATGTTTTAGACATTTTCTTTTAAACATCATTCCAGTTTTTGTACCATGTTGATATGGATTACCAACCATCTTAATGAAGAAACTACATTTCATCTTACCTGTGAGTTTATAGTTTAATTATCTCATGTAATACGCTTTGAGGTGTCCCCCCTCATTGTGTTCATCAGGAGTTCTATGTTTTTCTCTATATTCAGATTAAAAGCATTTTCATTATCTTTGATCGAGTAGGTATTTGTGATTTGCTTAAAGTATCATTTGTTGTTTTAAATAGATTTATGTAAATTCACTTTTTCATCCGTAGTTCTATATAATTGTGTCTGTAGTTTCACTATATGGTGTTCGTAGTCCTATAGGTGCCTTCCGTAAGAACAATTTAGACAGATTTACATTTTCATGCATTGGAATAGTTTAGTTAAATTTATGATATCTCACATTTCAGCCTCAATTTAGATTAATTTCTTTTAATATTTCATTGATTAAATTATTTCAACTTTCGCATAAATAGGTTTCCTTACCTTAGATTAAGCTTTTAAAGCATTTCTTAGAATAGATTTCTCTGCTTTCCTAGATTAGAATTATGCTTTCATAAATTAGGTTTATGCTTTCATATATTAGACTTCCATGCTTTCATAGATTTTCAGATCATTTCATTCAATAAGTAGATGCTATTATTCAACACATTTCCATGCTTTTTTCATTCAACAAGTAGATGCTATTATTCAACACATTTCCATGCTTTCATAAAACGGATAATTTATATGTTTTTCTAGTATCATACATTTCCGAATTCTACAACTCTAGCCAGGATTCTCTGAGCGGTTGCACATATAGCTTGTAGTGCCTCTTAATTTTGTACGATCCATGGTCTATAATTAAAGTAAGAATCTTGAACCGTAAGCCCTTATAAAGGTCTGCATATAGGTAGACCACCACTTAAATAGAAGAAGAGAGACCACGAGGGTGCCTTGATTTGATGGGTTGTCAAATAAATAAGGTAGAGTTGGATTAGATTTGATACAATCTCCCAAATCAGCTTTCTTCTAAAACGTAACTTAAAAAAACAATGTTATCTAATTAGTGATGTGCCTTCCTTGAGAAACATCAACTTGCTTTGATTTGTATGAGAATGGAAAGATTGAGTATTTAGAAACTATTTTGATGTTTCCACTTTGCTTTTCCAACTTAGAAAACATGTTTCTGACATGTTTCCTTGTTTTTATGAACTGCTGATTTTTTTTATTTTCTCCATTTTTTGGCCTCTTTTATTCATTTTTTTGAGAAAAATTAAAAATAAGTGATAAATAATCACTAAATTTAATTTTTAAGTGGGTGCTCTAGGTTAGAAAATGAGCACTCTCATGACAAAAACCCATTCCTAGTGCCACTTTTATGACTTAGTGAATTTTTACAATTAAAATAGACCGTTTTTAGGGAAAAAATAAAGATTAACAAAAAAATAAAAACACCTAGGGGGGACCTAGCACATGTTCACGTGACTCAAAAATAATGACTAGCATGGTAATATACATTGACACCTAGGTTTAAATAGCCTCCTAAGGCCTAACCACCATGTCAATTACTCCAACTTTGGAGGATTGAGTGAAAAACTCAAAAATTATAAGTCATTAAAAAACTATATATATTTAACAAGGGAAAAACACTCTAGAGTAATGTATCGACGACTAATTCCTAAGAAAGACAAACCTTTTACATAATTTCATCATGCTAAGTCATTTATTACAATTCCCTGTGGGGTATGAACATGTAACAAAATAAAAAGGGCCAAGAAATGCCCCGATGGACTTCTGAACTCTGATAATGAACAAGTAAGTTGTCCAATCTTTGGCGGCTCAACTGATAATCAACCTAAGTAAAACTTAGGTGGTAACAAACTCAACATCCTCATATCACCATTTTGGGCATTGATATATGTACACAACATCAACAATATGCAAAGATACAATTAAAACATAGGCATGTAGGAAAATTCTTGGCATTCAAGTCCATATATACTCAATATTAAGTCTTGAACATACACACAATTATGTAAAAGATCCTTATCATGCATACATTCATAAACCAAGCAATATGCATGAATATATAAAATCCAAAATTTAATAGAATAAAACATACCGTGTATGAAAATTCTAGGCATGGAAATCCACATATACTCAATATTAAGTCTTGACATACACACAATTTCCTAAAATATCCTTATCATGCATACATTTATAAACCAAACAATACGCATGAATATTTGAATCCAAATGTTAAGAGAATTCCATCTCCAAGCCTATTAACCAAGAAAATCAACCATGCAGTAAAAAAACAAGAAGCATAGGCATGTACAGATTCAAATCAATATTATTTTTCATCCAACAAGCAATAACAAGATTGATGTGGGTTAATTCAATGAGTTAATGGAAACAAAGATGTGGGATCAAGCCTCAAGGAATATCCATCTTCAACAAGATATATGGAGCTACATAATATGAATATTGGTGATACAATTATATAATAATAATTTTGAGCCTTTTACCTCCAAAAAACAACTATTTTTATTAACAAATCAAAATGTATAATATAAATAAATTTGGCTTTCCACCATTTATATTTTCCATATATTTGGTAATTGGAACCAAACAACAAACGTAGCACAAATATTCATGACACAATAGTATTCTAACTTCAACTTCACAGGTTATGAACAATATGACCACCTCACCACCGAAGGGTTTGCAATGCATCTGGTTCACTTCTACGATCAAATTATGTAGGAATGCATGCTATAAGATACATAAGTTTGTCTTATTGGCACGAAAATCACTAAAAGACATCAAATTGTTCTTGAATTTGGAAGCTTTGGGATGAGACTAGTTTGATTCATAAAGAGTGAGTAGAATTTGATTTGATTTAGAGTTTAGTAAATAAGGGTTTTCGGGATGGTGGTGTTTGAAGATATTTTGGTTTCAAATGGAGAATAGGAGTAGGGTCCTCTTTCAAGATCCAAATATGGAAATGACAATGAGGACATATTCCTTGCTCAATTTGCTTGTGATGTTTTGTAATTTGATAGTTTTGATGCTTTGAAAGACTACCCAAAATTAAGGAGAGACCAATTTGGGTCCCCCAGCTTCAGCATAGGTACATAGAAGGAAACATATGAGTAGTGTTGTTTTTCCTTTGTGGAAGGGTTCCTACAGTACCTATTTACTATTCTAGAAATTCGATCAGAAACTGTTAGGGATAAGAACCATTTTAATCTCTTATGGGAAGAATAATTTCAAGGGGCGGGAAATGAGCAGACCAAATCATGGATGAAACCAGATGTGTACCAAGCAACAAATGTAAGGCCATTATGAAATTCCATATCAATGTAAGGACTACAACGACTGGTCCTACAAGTCATGTTCTTTACATGATATCAGAATCCCTTTGGAGGATTTATAGGTCCATTATTGTATATCAAATATATATCAGTATTGTTTGGACTCATGATCAATATGGGGATAGTGTTTCTTGGCCAGGAATGAGCTAGGGACATGACAAATTAGTGTTGTGCTCATGCTCCAAAGGGATTTTAGCTTGCAATAGTTCTAATTTTAGGGACTGTATTTACACTATCCTTTTGCATGCCTCTCCCTGTCATAGGTTAGTTTCTCTCGAGGAAAAAAAATGTGCAGGACTATTTAGAATTTCATGCATGTGGAGATCATATCAAGGCTAGAGCTAATCCTCCTTTAGATTCCTTGTATCTGATATTCATGAGAAATAGGGAGAACATAATGATATACAACAACTTTCTGCAAAGGGTAAGCATATATGCAATAATTCTCAATATTTTTGTTTTCCATGCACACTGGCTAGTTTCAAGGCTGAAAATGACCAAAATGAGAGATATTCCTAGAAGGATGCCATTAGAAATAGGGGAAAGAAACTAAAAGTGGGACAAGTCATGGTTCTAATGAGAATATGGTGCAAGAACAAGTCAAAATGACAAAGAATGTCACATTTAGATTAATAGATGACAAGACTGCAGTTTCACGTTTTCCTTCAACATCATATCATTGAAATCAAAATCCATGTATTGAGAATGAGAATTTGGAATAAATTCAACCTACACCTTATGAAAGATCTTCATCTCCCAATGTGGAAATCATCCCATCCTTGATGGATTGTGGCCCTTTTCCCCTCCAGTTTCTTTCTTTATATTGCTCAATATCTGCATGATATTGTTTTGCATGTCTTCAAGCCATCCAGTGAAAATTCATAATTTTAGGCCTAAATTTTTGAAGAGATGGTACACGATGGTTTCAATTACTTTTGTTTCCTTACCAAGGATGTTGGATTTGGATACAGGGTATCTCATTTTGTAAACCATCTTGGGTGTACTTTTGGTTCAATTCCAAGATGAAGGTGTAGAGCCTCCTTACATAGTTCAACCTTTTACGGGTCTAAATGCCTTCTCTGAGACTAGAATATGTGACAACAAGACATTGTATAATCCTTTTTATGGATTACTCTTTGTTGAGGAAATATATGCGTGGATAGAAAATTCAAAAGATAGTTCAACACAATGAATTGGTGATGTCTGTAAGACAAATGATTCTTTTGAAGTTGGAAATCAAAATTTATTATCAAATGGAAATTCTTGATTTGCGTTTGGAATAGATGTGACAGACATGAAATTCCTTGGAATAAAACCATCAGGAGATTGGGAAAGAAATCCACATTGTAGTAGTGCAGTCATGGATTTAGACATATATACCTATATGGAGGACCCACTTATACTTCAGATGATTATATGTAGTTAATGGATATGGCTAAGAAAAAGATATCCGAAGGAAATTCCTATGTATATGACACACCCCAAGAGAAGATGCAGAAAGAGATAATGGATGGAATTGAGTCAATCAATAGGAATAATAATATGGAGAAAAATATGGTTTTGTGAAAAGAAATGGTTGTTGGGACTGAGAGGGGAAAAAAATGTTTCCTTAGAAGGAACATGGATATGTAGGCTGTAAATAAATCACTTAGGGATCCTGTTTATTATAGATTCAATCCTATATCTCATCATTTTGTTGGGTCCAAGTACAAAATTTATCTAACGTATGATTTTGAATGCCCATATGTTGATAGCATTGAGGGTGTGACATATGCTCTCCGCTCAAGTGAATATCATGATCGCAATGAACATTATTATTGGGTCTGATAGGATATGATTTTGCACAAGGTTCATGTATGGGATTTTACTCGTTTGAATTTTGTTTACACACTTTTGAGCAAGCGAAAATTACAATGGTTTGTAGATGATGGTAAAGTAGAGGGTTGGGATGATACCCAGTTCTCAATAGTGGAAGGAATAATATGAACAAGCTTGATAGTGGAGGAATTGAAGCTATTTATTTTGTCTCAAGTAAGGCTTAATATTGTAGTTCAGTTTGCTATAGGATTGTTCCATTTTTGCTCTCTTATTATTAGTGTTTGATTTGACTTACTCTATCTTATCTTCTGTATTTTGTCAAATAGATATAAATTTTGTTTATGTTATTGCTTCAGGGAGCATAAAAAAATCTTAATCTCATGGAGTGGGATAACATTTGGACAATGAATAAGAAAATTATCGATCTTGTATGTCCAAGACACACTATTATTCTTCAAGAAGGTTGTGTGCTTTTGTGCTTAAAAAGGGCCTGGAGAACCTTTTGTTAGAATTGTACCTCGGCATAAAAAGTATGGAGGAGATGGGAATAAAGAAACTACTTACACAAAAGAAATCTTGTTGGATGGTATTGATGCAGCTGCTACCTCAAAAGATGAAGAGGTAACCGTCATGGATTAGGGCAATGCCATCACAAAACATGTTGAAAAGGACAAGTATGACACCATTATATGACTTAGTGGAGTGATTCATTTTGAGGGCTCAATCAAAACAACAAATTTAAAGCTTTCCTAGCTTCGAGACATATCTGAGCTGGTGAATCTGTCTCTTCTTGAGCTTGATAACTTAATTACTAAAAAGAAGGTAATTTTTCACCATTTGTTTAACTTAATATTATTTATTTATTTTTTCCAGAGAAATAAATTCCCCTCACCCTATTGCATATTTAGTGTTCAAAGTGAGTAAGCTGGTACCTTGCTAGCACTCCATAGATTCCCCCCTCTTCCCGGTTTCTTGGATGGAGGACGGTATCAACTTCCATCTGCAGTAGTAGTTGGTAACCTCATAGGAATTGGTGGGAAGGGATCTTAGGATTTCCCTAAGAATTATACCTTAGCAAAAACAGGGTTTAACTCAGACATTTACAATGGTAATATATATATATATATATATATATATATATACGTGTAATTGAAAAAAAAACTTTTATTGTTTTCCATTCTGAAAATGAACTTTTAGAAAATAGATTTAATCATTGCAAGTGGTTTCTGTACAGAGTCAAAGACCTGTGTATTATCTTGAAAAATTATGTAGATGTTTGTTCCTTTAAGTGTAATTTCAAAATAAAATATCAAATATTAACTAGAATCAAATCCATAGTATAAACCATACCAAACTTCATAATCTAACCACACAATAGTTCAGTAAGTCATTAGAAGTAAGCAATAGAGCCAATAATGATAATGACTTTGAGAAAAATGTTTCTTTGAAAAATCCTTTGAAACCTTGAACCTATAAGTTGTCCATGGATCGAAGTTAGAGAAAGAAAAAAAAATTGACCTAATGTTAACGATTGGTGATTTTTCCAATTGATATTTGACAACTGGCTTTCATCTTTCTGTTGTAATATGAAGTAAAACCCCTCCATTGTGAGTTAACCAACACTATTGTTATATATTTTTCTTATTCTATTTACCATATATTCTTCAAAGATCTGTCTATACCTTTTGTTTTGTTTAAACTTTACTATCACTGTGATATTCTCAATAAGTTTGAATTTTTTTACATTTGGTGAACTAGTCACATGCACACTATTGTAATTATTGACATATTCCTATCGACAGGGGTTCACTTTGAACTGCTGTCAATAAACATCGACACATAATCCCTTAAAAATCAGCCTAGAAAGGTTTTACCCTTTCCAGCAACACTCGTAGAGAAAGTGAAGTCTCACCCGAGATGTCTAAGGGGGCTACAGGAACCAATTTTTCGCAGTTGTGAGAAGACATGCAATATCTTACCCTCATTCGCAATATAATCCAGAGATTTGCATTCGCATCAGAACATCATATTATCAACCTATTAACCATTATCCTCATTTGCATCAATCACATTACCAGCTCATAGTTAACTAATTAAACAAATTATCAAAGCATGTTCAAGGAATCTATGGTACATAACATAAACTACGATCTCAATAAAACATCAAACACTGCGATACTCAAAAGAGACAAAGACAAAGACATATATCAATCGTTGCCATTATTTACCATGCATGTCACGTCCCCTCTCGTCGATCCAATGGAAGGAAGGGAACATGACTAACAAGATCTTGGGATTTTACATAACTCATCCCATTTCATTAGATTCATATGAATAAAACAAATGTGTGCAGATGCAAATCAAGCAAACATGCACAGCGGAAATAAACCTCATCCACACACATTTCATATGCATTCAACATATCAATAACAATCATCAATTTAAAACATTACAGAAGTAAAACACATAGATAGAAAAATACTTATCTTCATTGTGAAATGGTCCCAAGCAACTAGCTATGTCGCTGCAATGTTCCACCCAACCATAGGTCTCTGCGCATTCTATATTCTTTCAGCACTCAGAGACCATCCCCGAGCTGGGCATGATTTCTACAAGGAAAAGGGGACTCTCAAGCTCAACACAACCGAAGTAATGGATGCCCATCTCAACCCAAACATTCTCTTACACACAACAAACTCAAATACTGGGCATGGATACACATTTTCAACAATGGAATTTACAAAATAGGGTCTGTGGGTTTTCCCCAAATCGTGGACATACTAAAAAAGAACTGTGGAAAGGGGAATTCGACCACAGGGAACAAAACCGATTTCTCCCACCAGTTATGAGCATTCCAATGGCTAAAATGGCCTCAATGAAACCCAAAAATTGATTTCTTCTCTTCCCCATTGTTATCCAAAACAAAAACTCCCTCCCCAGCTAGAAAAATGAAGGAGAACACAACAAAACCATGGAGGAAAACACCCAGGTAGATCCCAACTCATGAGAGAGCAAAACTGATGGGTGAAGAATGGATTGGGAAGCAATTTTGTGGCTCTTTTCTTGCCAAGGAATCCAAACACAAATTTTCATGAAGGGTGGCTTTCCCATACCCGAATTTGGACAACCATACCTTTCCATTCCCCAAGGCATTAACTATTTCAAACAACACTTGGAAGAAATAAATGATTGGGTACAAAAGTAAACATGGTTAGTTGAGGGTTTATGGGTTCTCTCATTGACACTTGGATGGACTTTATTGGTTCAAGGGTATAAATATTTTCCCTCCCAATTCCTTGTAAAATCATGCTCCCGTCTCTTGTTGCATTGCATAGCTAGTTGTGGGTATTTCATTAAAATACATAATTACATGATATTTGCAATTCCATTGTGCCTGGCTAGCACGTAAACCATATGCATCACTAAATCTATGGTGGGGCCTTGGACTTGAGCTCCTCACCGTAATTTTATAAAAATATTACCTCATTTACATTTTAATGCAATGCGGTCAAAATCGGGATATTACAATGCATCGCAAGACCATTACAAACTCAGAAAAATCGTTGCAATCCAACAAACCGAATAGATGCTCCAATAGACCAATAAAAAAGATCATAACAAAGACATATGCAAACCAAATATAGATAAAGATTCCCTTAGGCTTACAATTATACTTCTATTTATAGGCTCACTTGGCCATTACAAAATGGTCCAAATGAACATTTACTAACTAACTTAACCAAATACTTATGCATATATCGGTTCTTTTATACTTCGCAGCCGGTCCTTTGTTCATGTCGATGACCCTTTCACCGATTGGGGGTTCCGCACTTGTGCGCTCTGTACCTGTGCCAACAGTAATTCCTAATTTTTTAGTTTTCTTTGAGCTTATATATGAGTATATGTTTCTTGGTCATGGTCGAATTTTTGGACCTTATGTATGTCTTCATAAAGCTCACTTGTATCTGCACTTATATCTTTCAAGCCAAGAATGCATCACAAAGATATGTCACATAGGAAGATATTTTTTAAGTTTTATGTATTGTATTGCACTATCTTCTAAAGTTAGATGTTTTTTCCAAAGTTTGACCAACCATTTGAATTTGTCATTAACCTATGCATATGTGAAATATCAATGATGGAAGTGGTTGTCAAGCATTTGTATCATGAAATACTTTCTTATGTATTGAATGGAAAACACCTATGTTTTCGAAATTATACTCCTCTAGCTTATTGGTACCCTCCCTGAGAGGTCACCATTTCCCTTTAGACATAATTTAAAAGCCAACCTAAAAAAAAAAAAAAAGTGGTCATGCAAGTCCACTCATCTGGCTTTCCATAGGCATATCCCTTACAAAGGGCATACCATTTCCATATATCTTACTTTCCACAAAGTAAGATATATGGAAAGTGATTTTTCACGGGATTCTCTTCTCTCTCTGATCAAGCTTTGATGTAACAAGCCTCTAATTTTGTAATGTGCAACTTTTTATTGTTGTCTACATACTTGGTAAGGGATTGATGTTTATGTTGTGTCTATTTTAGTTTTATGTGTCCTGTTAGAGGGGAGCTACAATATAGGTCTCCAAGGATGCTTTTATTTAAATCATACAATTTCCTATGAAGGACGAGTGAACTAACACCAACTATAAACATAAAAGCATAGACAAAAAGTGTGTTCCAGCCTCCAGATCTTGGACAGCTAAAACACATTTTCTAGGATAATAAAATATAGTAACATTATTAGAATATATAATGAACCATATATAAAAAGTAACTACTAAGTTGTGGTTGATTGGCATATCCTGGACCCATTAAAAACTTGTTAAATTCATTCATGTATCTTCTAAGCACAACATAAATAAGTATTCAAGGAATAGAAATTTAAACTATACAATCAATACCAGATCAACCATTTCGAACAAGTAAGATATATGTTGGCGTTCAGGACTACTCAGGTATATTTGTTAATGCAAATAAAGTAGGATAAGAACATGAACATGTTCTTCAATCCATGACATGTTTCCAACAAGTACAATTTCCAAATGTTTATGTGTTGAGCATTTCATGAAGTTCACAGATGGCCTTAATATTAGACAAAAGTTTACTTGGAAGCACTGGATTCCTTTTTAATCCAACTCAGAGTTTGTTCACGTTGGATTCAGATTGAGACAAATCATTATATCCTGAAATCATAGAGGATACGTTAGATTTGTCACCTACAAGGAATTGAGTTGGAATAACACCTTATCTTCCATTTCCTTTTATACTATTAGATAAAGGAGAGATTTTGTTCATGTTGGCTTCGGATTGAGATAAATCATTATATCCTAAAATCAGAGAGGATCTTGAGGCTTTGTCGCCTATAGGGAATCGAGCTGGAATAACACCTTATCTTCCATTTCCTTTTATAATATGAGATCAGGGGGAGGTTATACTAGGATACCATTTGACCAGTACCCTAGAAACATCATAGAAGGAGAACTCAGATAACCAAATAAAAGTTTAACTCTTGGAATTTCAAGATAGCTAAAGGTTCACTACAATATAGTTGTAACCTCCTTACAAAATGGATATTGAAATTGTTTATGGACTGCATGGGAATTGAAATAATGTTTCTAAGTTCAAGATATGGAACACTTGCTAAACAAGACCTTATATTATGTTGGCAAAAATGGTAAAACAACAATCATAGCAACTCTGATAGATTTATGCAGTGGCCACCATAATAGATGCACATATCAATATACAAAGGGAGAAAGAGGGGGTATATATGGCACACTTGCTAAACAAGACTGTATAGTATGCTAGAAGAACAACTTTTGAAGTGATTTAAAATAAATAACATGCCATTTCCATTGATCCTAATAAATTATAATAACATTGAGCCTAATAAATGGCACACCATTGTCATCGAGCCTAATTAATAGCACACCAGTGCCATTGAGGCCTGTGATTTGATTTCATGAGCACTTAGACCACCTATGGGAATATGTTTTGAAGCCTAGTATTATCATTGTTGGTTACCTGTGTGCTTAATTGGAACATAAGTAACTTTTAAACCTTTGATTAGTTTTTTTATTGCATGTATCCACTAATGGACTTTTGTAACTTGAATTTTTATTTTATAATATTTGTAGGAGATTAATGTTTTCGAAATTCATACTATGGAAATTTTCCCATTGCTCGAATTTTTGTACTGAATTTATCTACAAATGAACTGAAATAAGGGCCTGAACCTTCCATAGAACGACTATCAAAACTGTACAATGTAGATGTTGGTTTGTACATACTAGCCAACAAGGTATTTCAAAATTCCTAATATTTTTTTCTTTTGGATTTGTTGGGGGGAGATTTGCAACAACATATAACTTCCATGTGTGCATGTTTAAATCTTTATGGCTATTGTAGAATGGTTGTTGCGATGAAAGGTCTTGAAACACCATGTGGGATTAGTAGAGGTTTTGAAATTAACATGGAAAGGGATGAAACATGATGCATCTATTTAATTGGAACTCTTTTTTCTAATAAAATAAATTGTATAAGCCAAGTAAGAAGGGAATAATTTCTCACTCTAAAATTTATGATTGTTTCTACATAGTTTTTAGACAAGCATTCAACTTTACAAAAATGTTTCATTTGAGTCTAGACTATTTTAACTAGTTCAGCTAAGAAACACCAAATAATAATTAGCATCCTAGTGCCCAAGTTGGTATTTTTGAGGTGGATTCTTGAGGGAGTCTTCATTGTCTTTCATCATTGACAACTCGAGAATCTTTGAATTTGTACCCCTTGGAGGAATTCATCCAATTCTTTTCTTTGATGAGCTTTCCTCGTGCAACTTTAACATGCATTTTCACATAGTTGAGGCATTTTGTAACTTTCCCCTTTCATGCCAATCACATAGATTAGGTCATGTTTGTACTCCTTATTGGTTTTTTCCTTTCCTCTTTTTTAATTAATTACTCTCCCAAGTTTCCTAAACCTACATGAATCTCTTGTTAGAATTCAACACAAAATGAATGCCATTTCACCATCTTGAACAAAATAAAAGTTGTCCTCAACCATTTAAGGTTAACAGTGTTGTTACAATATTTAGAGGATCTTGCTATGGTCAAATGAGGGGTTACAAAGGCTAATTTGCACAAGCATCTCCAAACAATGCTAAATTATTGAGAAAAATACAAGTTCATAAAATTGAGAAGCATTATAATCATATGCATGTTTTGGGAAAATTAATGTGTTTAGTGGTTGGTAATGTATTGCAAAAAAGTTTGCATTATAGAAGGTGATTTTGTTCCCTTGATTTGGTTCTCTTGATAAGTGTTGATGCCCAATTTAAGGTTGAAAGAAAGTACATACTGATGAGAGAAACGAAAGTGAGAAATATACAATGAGTAATATATGAGGAGGCATGCAGAAAGAAAGAAAAGCTAGAAAATAAGTTGTCAGTTGCCTCTGAGAACCAAAATACAGTAGGTTTTAATTGCAAATTTAAAATACCTCAAGCTCAAATGATGTGAAAGGTTCTGAATTGACTAATGTTTTGCATTCTGAAAAAATTCAATTTCTGAAGTCATTGATTAGATTATCAAAATGTTGTTTAAGGAAATTTTAGTAGAGTTTAATAATGTAGTAAGGTATTGAATTCCACCCTTTTGTATTGAATCCAAGAACAAAGTCTCAATCTACTTTAGTATTTAGATATTCTCCAAGCTCAGCATATACCTATGACTCATGAGTTCCAAAATTCTTATGTGTGCTAGGTTGTATTATGGAAATTTCACCCAATGATTGACTTCTATAAGATTTGCAGTTTTGTAGAAGGTTTTAGATTGCTTATTTAGATATACACGATCCAACCTAGAAGTAAATGATTGATTTGTACACCATGTTTTCTCTATATTTCTATTGGACTCTTCTTGAACACATCATGAAGAATCTATTTAGGCGTGTGTGATTTTCAATCATTTCAACTTGAAATAACATTTTCAACTACATTCATTCTAATCAAGGCAATATATCCTATATATGTTTGGTAGGAGCTACTAGATTTATACCTAGCGTTGAAGCATTTATTTGTTAGGTAAACACAAAGATTTAGTATGTACTCCATTATGAAACAATGGTATTTAGGTAGGTTCTATGTATTGTGTTGGCCATATTTTCTTGTAGTGAATGCTTATTCTGAAGTTAGAATTTAAAACCATTCTGTGTGTCGTTGAAAATTTTTAAGTTGGAAGAGTGCCTCTCTACTTATTATTTGAAAAGAATGGTCATAATATTTCTTGTGGATCAAACCTTGTCATGTTCAAGCATTGTATGTTTTGGCTTGATTTAGGTGGCATCTAAGCCTTCTAGGGAAATCATGAGGCTATTGACTCTTATAATAACATCTAGTTCATTGTAATATATTTTTAGGGATTTATACATATAAGTTTAGTTCAGAGATTAGTAAGGATCTTACCATTGAGAAAGATCTCCAATCAAGATGAGTATTGGAGCTCGTTGATAAGGACTATTGCTCCACAATTTTAAAAATATAATTCAAAAATTAAATGTTATGATCTCTTAGGCATTAAGGATTTTGAGTTTTTAATGGAGTCTATATGTATGCTTAAAATTTGATTATGGGGATATATATTTGTATGAGTGAATGGGAACAACAATGAGGAAGCGAGAGGTTGAGTGAAGGGTGGTGAGGCTGCTTCTTTGGCAAATCCATGTGCCTTTATAAGGGGAATGGTTTGGTTAGGTGGTAGATGGTCATTACCAAGGGAGGGTCCTTCCACAAGGCACTTGATCATTATAGCACATGGTATGTAGCACATGTCATTATACTTGTTGCATTCTACATGTGTGTTAATATTGAAACATGTTTTTGTGCTTATCTAATTTGAGCTAGTATTGCGCTCATGTTCTAATTGTCGGGTTTTTCTCCAACAAATTTCAATATGGCAGAAGCGTCAAAAGTTCTTCATATTCACAATGTCGATGTTTGAAGGAGAAGGAATGAAGTTTCACTTACTGTCCATTGTAATATTTTGCAAAGTCATTGATGTAAATGATTTTCATGTAATGTATGTAGACAGTTTTTATCATGGATCAGTGTTAGTCTAACCGTGGATATCGAATTGGAAACTCATATATTGTAATATTTGACATTTCATGTAATATAATTTATGTGGTTGAAAATTATATATTTTGTACTTGATATTATTTAGTGTTTTAATTAACTAATACGACTTTGCACATGATTCATATGTGTATTCATATTAGATGAGCATAAATATCGCATGACATTTTTTAAATTTAGTCATATATCATACTGAAAATTTATATTGATTAATAATGAACACAAATAAAATGAATATAAAATAACTAAAAAAAACTAAATTAGTCATTTATATTGATTAAAAATGAACGCAAATAAAACTACTAAAAATGACTAAATTAATCATTTATATTCTGAAACTACTAAAATGAGATAAATGACAACTACAAAATGAGAGATAAGTGACCAAAGACTAAAATTTGCATATAAATGACTAAATGACAATTTTAGTAGCCAATCTCCAATTTTCATATTTAGCTTATTTATTAATTGGTTGTTTTGAATTATCATTTAATTGTATATTTAGTTGTGTATTTGGTGATTAATTGTGATAATTAATGACAAAATCACTGACCAAATATATGACTAAATATACAACTAGATGATAAATCAAGATAACCAATTAACGACTAAGCTAAATATGACTAAATTTTTTATCACGTCATAAGATACTGGAAATTTGCTACCAGTCACTCAAAATGGTCATTTATATACGAATTTTAGTTTTTTTTTGGTCATTTATCTTTAGTGAAGTGGCGTCCTTTTCTTTAATTTTTGTTGTCAACTTCAGATTTTTCCACCAAATTGATTCCTTGGCAGTGAGATTAAACACAACCATCCGGGCTTTCAGCTTCTTCACATGTCTTCACCATACCATTAAAGGTAGGTGGCTTAACTTTCTTGAACTCCCCCCTAGAACATTGGACAATTTCTACTTATGCTTTCTCTTAGGTGGGGATATCATGGTACTATCACTGATTGAGATGTTAGAGACATCCTCTTCTTTGCTAGTTGAATTGTTTCTTTCCTCAGGTTGGGGTTTAGACTTTGGTTCCTTGCTTCTTGAACCTTTTTCTTATGGTTCTTTCTTGCCTCCAGTACTGAAGGTTTGAACAGGATGTATCATGATTCTAATTTCTGTCCTCGAACCCCCTCAAATCATGGCGCACAGAGGCATAAAGATGGAAACCACGCCCTCCACCCATGCAATCGTCCAGATGGCAAACTGCCCCAAGAAGCCACGTCAGACATGCCATGCTTTATGGATTATAATTAATACTTTTGTTTGAGCGATGAGGGGGTTCCATTCATGGTAGGCTTGGCATAGCCAAAAAGGCCGGCCCTCACGCCTATCCATCGGTGGGTAGGAAGAGCGAAAGAGAGGGGACTTTCCTCTCAGATAGCTTTTCTCCATAAATCAAATCGATAGCCTTTTCTCTGCGGGTGCGTTGCATAGATAGTATGTGATTTCCATCATTTGCTTCACACTCGGCCCTCCTTTGTAGAGCGATATTCAGTCATCCCTCTTCACGGATTGAATCATGCGATGCCACTTCGAGATGTCACTTGTTAGTTTGGTTCTGCTGCTTGCTCCAACTCGGCCCTCCCTCATGGAGTGAGCTGCGATTGCAATTAGATTTTGAAATTTGTTTCAGTTACATGATATTTATATATGTCGGATCTCTGTAACTTATAATTGTTTTTGTTTTTATTTGCAGGTCTTCCAAGGGGAGAGAGGGAAGCCACGCGAACAAGCATAGAGCTTACTCTCGTCCCGTTTTGGCTTCAATTTGGTAAGACTTTGCTTAGCTCCTTGCTTGATAGGTTTGCATTGATCGCACGATTATATCTTCATCTATTCGGCTCTGCAAAAATCATTCATTTCAAACTTGTATAGGTATTCGATTCTGCATGGAAGTCTGAGTGACGATATATATATATACTCTGAAACTTTTCTGTAGAATCCAATACCTATTCAATTCTACATAGAAGTTTGAGTGACCATATATATATATATTCTGAAAGTTTTTTGCAAAATCTAATACTTATTGAATTCTGCATGGAAGTATGAGTGAGAATATATATATATATATATTCTGAAATGTTCTTGCAGAATCCAATACCTATACAATCTAAACGAGGTTGCTGAATCCATTCCTGCAACCAAAATTGCAATTCAAGCAATGCAAATCGCAGTTTTAGCAATTTAGCCTATTTCCGGTAAAAATTGCCAATAAAGATGCAAACAATCTAGAGTTTAGCCCATTTCATATATATTCTCACTCAGATTTCAATATATATATGAATGAGAATATATATATATATATATATAAAATATGGCAATATGTTTCATTTTTAGTTATGTGATTATGAACTTTTATAAAAATAAATGAACTGTAAATATTTGTTCATATATTTAGAAATCCATAAGATGATAGTGGAATGAAACATTTTTTTTTTAATTTGGATCAGTTCTCATTTGTTGTTTTTTTCAAATTAAAAAAGAATATTTTTATTTTATTTATTTCATTTTTCAAAAGTTATTTATTATCATTTCACACATCTCATAAGTAATAGAAAACCGGCACCTCCCATATTTATATCCATTTTTATTTTTAATTCCAAATTTTTCAACACATTTTTTTAAAGATTATTGAACCATTTTTTAAATTTTATTTTATGATATATTTAAATTATTATTAAAATATTAATATAAATAATAGTTTTTAGGTGTATGTAAAATTGCTATCCAAAATCTATCATTTGAAAACTTTAAATTTAATATTTTTTAGATAAATTAAAAAATAATATACAAGATATTGTTAAAATAATTTTTAATTTATTTTTAAATATTATTTTAAATTATCATTCTCAATACATTTATAATAACATATTTTATGTTATTAATTTTTTTTATATAATATGAAAAACAATAAATAAATTATATATTTTAAATCACCACATTTAAATCTATATTATCACAATTTTTTAACAAAATACATGAAAAGTTTATATTTTAAGATCTCCATTAAAAATAGTTTTGTGGAGGTTTTACAGTCCCAATCCATATCCCAAAAGCAACCCAAGACTAAACCTTAGCTATGGTATTAGAGGACATGACATTATGCATGGAAAGTAGTTTTGGTTCAGGTTGGCAAAATACCAGGTCGAAAGTCTTTTTATCTTCCTGTCATTATGCAACAAATAAAATAGTATTGACCAAATCGGACCAACTTTGATATATATTAGCTGGTACCTGAAAATATATATACTTTCCTTTCTACATAAAATTATCTGTAATTGCTTCATTAGCGTTATACTTTCCTCATTAACGTGTATATATATATATATATTCTTCATTAACCGAGTAGATATAATATGTGCTTTTGTAGTTCACGTTCGCAATAATAGTTTGTGAAACATGGTTATTTTGAAAGAAGTTGTTATATCTTAATTATATAAAAAAAACATACAATATATACTAATTTAATTAGATTTTAAAAAATATATATTTTTAAGAGTGTAAAATATGTTATTATTGTATAATTTTATATATTTAATTATATTATTAAAATATTTCTATTTTAGATTGTTTATATATATATATATATATATATTATTCCATGAATATTATGATTATATTTTTTATTTTATAGAAACGAATAATAAGCTTTTATATATAAAAAAAACGAGGTTACAAAAACTTTGAGAAGACTGCTCCCAAAATAGAAGAGCTATCAAGACTCCTAGCTCATCTACCAATCTGTAATGTTCATGATAAAATCTTGATCTGCGGAAGCTATACCTCCTTACAAACTGACCTTGGATCAAAATACAGAAACAGAACATTGCTAAAGAGAAAAACCTTAGAAGATAAATTTAGTTGTTGCTACATGCCTAACCAAAAAAGGCTCTATACTATAATTATGATACAAAAAAATATTAAGCAAAAAAGTTTCTAAAGAACTGGAAAGACCCATGTTGGACGAGTTACTGGTGTGAATTGTCCACCTTGTTCCCATCAACTCCTCTCGCCATGCCTCTTACGCCTCCTTGTAATTCTGTGGTGCTCTTTCTGATCTTTGCTCTTGTACTATCGATCTTGGCTTCCACTATCCTAATACTGTTGTGCAATGACATAATTTTGGTGTCCAAATTGACAGAACATGGGCATCCCTTATCGAGTTTTTCGGCCAAATTGGCAACCTGCTTTGTTATCTTACTGATGTTGATTCGAACCTCAGAATTTGTGACTTGGACGAGAGTGTAGAGGTGAGAGATGGCCCATTTGAGTTCAGAATTTCCCCTCTGAGCTTGCAAACTTGAATTTCCATTTCTTTCAAGTATGTTTGGACCTCATCCGGGAGGCTGTAAAACCCCAACGAAGGCACAGGGTCTTTGTTTCCGTTGTTTTCTCCTACAAAGGAGTTACAATTCTTGCCCAATCCTAATGCCTCAACTTTGCAGTGGTCATGCATAGCTTACTGCACCTTGACTGATCCACCAAGGTCCATTTCCTGGCAGACATCATTTGCAAAAGGCATCTTCAGGACTCTTGCACACCCAGTTCCCACTAAGGTCGTGATATGCTTCTTACAACACAAACATTGCAACGAGGGATGGATCGAAACAACAGAAGGAGATGCTTTGTCCATTTTAACCCAGACCTCTTTCGCTCTACCCTGAATGCGAATACTACCCAGCTTCATATAACCAAAGTAACGTGCCCCTGTCCGTAATGGAGGCTAGCTCTTCCTCGATCTTCTACCACCATGAATTCCTGCATGCCAGCCAAGTGTATCGAGCATGTGGAAGGATCCAGAACCACTAAAATCACACAAGGAGGGTCCAAGGAGGGGGAAGCGAACGCCTTGAGTATCAAAAAACCAATGCCAAAGTGTCCCAATGTTATATAAATCATATGATTGACAAATTGGTTCCTCCATGCCAAGGAGAGTTGCCACTTCCAATTGCAATGGAGACTTTTATGTTTCCTCAAAGAACACACATCCTAAGACTCCCATCATGCAGATTCCCTTTATCTTCCCACCGCCAAGTGTGGTTGACTCCAACCAGCTTTTATAGATAAGCGAAAGGGACAAGCTGCTTTTCTTTTTCCGCCAGGTGAGAGTTCTAAGGCAATCCATCTGTGTTGCTGGTTAAAAGGGTTGGTTCCAATGTATTCAGGTTTTAAAATGGAACATAATAAATCTTCTATTCGTTGGATTTATAGGGCCAATAATGAGTTGTCCCAGAAGGACAACATAAAGCTAATAGGTGGGGCTAGATTCTATATGGTGGGACTTTCGACTTGCTCCCTCCTCCTTGGGGTCACCCATTTACTGTGTTCACCTTATGGGGCCGGCTTCGCACCTTGGTGACTTACTATTTGGAGCACTACGGAAACACACCCCAACTACTAGTAGAGAGGGTACTCCACTTATTGGGAATAATCCATGGGAGTTCTAATCTGCCTATATCGTGATTGATTGAAACCTACAATCACCTCTTCTTGAATGACCTGAATTTCACAATGTAAAAATTGAAAAAAGAGGTTCAGAGCTCCCCTCATACTTCCCTCGACAGAGTAATTTCGGACTTCGACAAAATGGCATAGTCTTATTCCCCGAAATGCCATTTGTCCTCTCTTTTTGGTCGAGAACCCCTTCATATCATCGCCGCCAATCAATCTACAACAGATCTGCTTGCTACCAACCAACCAACACATGCAAATTCCTTTATGTTCTCCATGATAGAGTAGGAACCTAAACTTGTTTGAACATAGCTTTGCGTTATTACATATATTAAAAAAAGGACTCCCAGCCCTAGAGAATGACGCAAAAGCCAACCCAATTGTTTCCAAACTCCTGACGATTACTAACCGGAATTCCACAATCAAGACCAGCTCCGGCATTAGCCATTGCATCCGCATTAAGATTATTTATCCTCATCAGATGAAGAAAATTGATAGTATTGAATTCACTGACAATGTATTTAAAGAGATGATGAATCTTAGTGTTAGGCTTCTTACGGTTCATCGTCAAGTTTCTGGCTTCCCTAATGACCAGCATTGAATCTCCGAAGGCCACCAGGTCCTTAGTTCCTTCCTTCCTTGATATTTCCAAAACCTTTAATCAGAGCTAGCCATGTTGCACCATTGTTGGATCTCCTATCAATTCCCCATGCAAAGTCTTTCAACTTGTTTCCCTCATAGTCATAAAGGACTCCTCCCACACCTTCCAACCCATGGTTTCCTTTCGAGGCACCATCAAAGAAGAACGTGTTGCGACCAATATTCTTTTTCCAAAGTTGGAAGTCTTCCAGACTCATTCTTATGTGCCAGTTCTAGGAATAGTGTCTCTTGGAGGGTTGGGCCAAAAAGATATAGGGAGAGGGAACTAAGAAGTCGGTCGCCCAGATTTTTTCCTCTGTAGTTAAAGGTTCTTTATTGATGTTTTTCATTCCCTCGAGGACAAGGTTTCCATCCAGAGATCCTTTGCAGAGGTGAGAATTTTGCCTGGGGTGGATCTGCTTTCTTCGAAGATTTCCTTGTTCCTAGTTGTCCAGATCTTCCAGCAAATGAATTTGGGGAGAGTTTCCCAAGCTCTTTTGAAGTCTGGTTTTTTGAAAAATGTTCCATGACAGTAATCTTTCCAACATGCAAAAATATCATTCCATTTTGTTGGCAGGATCAAATTGGGTTGTAGATCTCGATACACTTGATGCCAAACCTCCTACGAGAATTTGCACTCCAGAAAGAGATGGTCAATAGTTTCTTCAACTTCCTTGCAGAGAATGCATCTCGCAGGTCATTCGATTCCACATTTTTTAAGGTTCTCCGTGGTTAGCGTCTTTCGGTGGGAAAGATTCCAAGTGAAGGTGTTGATTTTCGGAAGCCTATCCTTTCCCCAGACTTTGCTCCACTTTGCATCTTTATTTTGACAATTGTTGAGAACGTCCACAAAACGGTATCCCTCCTTGACATAATATGAGCTTGATTTCCCCCATCCTCTTCGATCATTCAAATTTCGATGCACTGGAAGTGAACTGTGAATCAAGGATAGTAGAGCATTGTAATATGAATTGAGTTGTTCTGGTATTTCCAGCTCAATCCACCCAGCCCATCTTCCATGATTTGTCGAGGAGGATAGATCATATAACTTATGGATGCTTGCTTGAGCCATCCAATCTTTTAGTTCTGAGAATTCGTGCAGAAAATTTGCGGGGGAGTTTAATCCTAGGTTGTCATGCCAGATTTTTATTTATTTGTCGTTACCTGGAATCCAATAGAGGCAATTTTGAATTATGAAAGACCCCTCTTGCAAAGGTTCCAAATTGGAGTGCCTCTCTTGTCTTGATCAATTTCTTCCACGCACCTTCTTCTACCATCGGTCATGTATTTTTTATGAAGGATATCCTTCCACCACGTTTTTCTCCAGATACAGTTCTCCAGAGAATTTTGGCTCCTAGATCTAGGTTCATAGTCATTGGATCTTTGACCCCAACACCTCCATACATTTTAGGCCTAAAGACCATATCCCAATTCATTAGGTGGAATTTTTTTGTGTTGTTATATTTTCCTCCTTGCCACTAGAAATTTCTAAGTTCTCTTGTAATATACTTCATTACCTTTTTAGGAGCTAAGGAAATCAAACAGACATAAAGAGGGTATGTTGAGAGAATAGAGTTTATGAGAATGAGTTTGCCGAAAGGATTGAGCCACCTAGATCCCCAAGAGGTTATTTTATTTCTTATATTTTCAATCAACCCTTGCCATTCGATGACCCTTTTTTTTCCTTTGAAAATTGGAATTCCCGAGTAATTGAAGGAGTTCCATGCTGCATTTCCTTCAAAACCGAAGATCCTTGCAATCCTGGCCAGAGTCCCTGGTGAGAAATTCCATCCATAAATCTTTGACTTAGCGGAGTTAACTTTGTCGTCTGAAGCTTTTAAGAAGGTATAAAATACATTTTTAAATCTCTCAGCAATGATAGAGGATGCACCGCCAAGGGATGGTGTCATCCGCAAATTGAGCATGATTGACAGCTTTGACTCCTCTAACTATCTTCAAACCTTTTAAGTCACCAAACTCTTGCAAATGTTGAAGCTTCCTGCTCATTGACTCTGCTACCAACAAATAAAGGAAAGGGGACATGGGGCAACCTTGACGAAGTCCCCTTAATGCTTGAAAAAATTTGTGGGTCTTCCATTAACAAGAGGAGCAATCCAAGGGCTACTAATGCAAGCTTTTACCCATCTAAAAAATCTTTTGGAAAAGATGAACTTGTTCATGATTTCAAAAAGGAAAAGGTGATTTACTCTATCAAATGCATTAGTCATGTCAAGCTTGATGGCCATACCTTGTTGCTTTTTTTCGATGCTGGAATGAATATCTTCCTGCACAATGATGATATGATTGAGGATCTGGCGTCCTGCAATGAATCCTCCTTGAGATTCTGAGATGAGGTGGCTCATGATATTTTTCATTCTGGTTGCAAGTATCTTTGAGAGGATTTTGTACGAGGTATTGCAAAGAGAAATTGGTATGAAGCGGTCGATCGAGCTTGGATTTTTTTCTTTTGGGATTAAGGCTAGGAAGGATGAGTTGGTGGACCCACCTATTTCGTCTTTCTTCCTAGTCCAATTAAGCATTCGCTTCAGATCCTCTTTAATAATCTCCCACGCTGCTCTGTAAAAATTGATTGTGAATCTGCCTGGACCAGGCGCTTTGTCTGCATGAAGAGGACATATTGCATTTTTTATTTCATATTCCATAATTGGCTTGGATAGCTCTCTATTTTCTGTATCTGAAATAAGCATGGGGATACCAGAGAGAAGATCCGCTTGGGATTCCAGTTCTGTTTCTTCATTGTCAGTATAGAGGTCACAGAAATGATTGAAAATGTGAAGCTTCAGATTCTCCTTCCCATTGATCTTGTTTCCATTTTGATCTTTCAGCTCCTTAATAGCATTATGGCTGAGTCGGGCCTTGGCTTGCTTGTGGAAATATCCAGTATTGCTATCTCCTCCCTTTAGCCACATCTTCCTGGACTTCAATCTCCACGTTTCTTCTTCATGCCTGGAAATGTTTAGAATTTCCAGATTTAGCTCCTTTTCCTGACATATTGAGAAGGGCGCCACCTCTTCATGCTCCATTCTTGAGTGGAGGTTGTCTAGATCTGTTTGAAGGTTAATTTTGAGATGGCCAGGTTTCTTATAATAAGTTTTGGCCCAGCTCTTGAGTGCATACCGCATGTCTCTGAGTTTGGATTCCCAAATGTAGTTGGGCGACCCGTAGTTGCGAATGTTCCAGTCATTTTGAACTAGATCACAGAAAAAAAAATTCTTGCAACCAAAGCGGATTGAACTGGAATGGGATTGGTCCAAGGTTATCTGGAGAGGAGAGGGACAGAACGATGGGATTATGATCAGAAGCAATAGAAGGAAGGGTTTGGGAGGTTGGAAGGAGATCATTTTGTAAAAATGTAGAACTTACTAGAAATTTGTCCAGCCTTGCCGCGATATGACCTACTCCAATTCTTCTATTGTTCCACATATAATTCCCATTATTCAGAGGTATATCCAGCATGTCCAAGTCTACAATTAGATATTCCATCTTTTCACCGAATGGGTCCCTGACAATAGTGCCTCTGCACTTTTTCTACTGCGATTTGGTAGCATTGGAATCTCCAGATATGATAAGATCTTTACTACTCAAATCCTCCTTAAACTTGAGAAGGTCTTCCCAAAACATTGTCTTATCCCTGTAATGTGTTGTCCCATAGAAATTACATATAAAGAAGGATTTGGTACTATCTTTCTCCTGAATTTCGGTTAGAAGCCAATGGTGTCTTTCCCTTGTTGACTTTATAGAGAAATTGCTATATATTAAGGTGACAATTCCCCCAGAAGATCCTCTTACAATAAGAGCTTTTCCATCGAAATCCTTACAGAGGAGGCGTGAGAGTGCCATGGTCTCCACGTCCCTCATTTTAGTCTCTTAGATTAGCAGTAGATCTGGTTTTTCAAATTTTATCATGTATTTGATTGCTTCAACTTTACTTAACCCACCCAAACCCCTATAGTTCCAAGAGATTGCTTTCATTATTTCTTGGTCGGTTGGGATCCTGCTCAGGATATGCCGTCCATTTTGGCCCCCCCTTGATTTTTGGCATTTTGGAGAAATTTTGTTTCCTTTAGGATTTTCTGCCTGCCCAATTCTAGATCTCTTTCTACCTCCAGCTCTATGTGTTATCTTTGTGATTTTATTCCTCTGGTATTTGGCGGCGGAATCACATCGTGCACTTCCAGGGTTTCGTTTGAGAATGAATTGTCTCGGGACAAGTTCTGCGGAATGATTTTGTTGTCCTTTACCATGTCTTCCCAAGAGCTTCCATGGGTATTGGATCCACCCAAAGAAGGAATGATATGCTCCTCTCTGGGAGAAGAGGGGGGAGTATTTGCAAGGATGGGAACTTCTTCCGATTCTTTTTCCGCTGGGGTAGATTCCGAAGCTGGAATTTCTCCTTCTTCCAATGGCAAATCCTAAAATCTGTTGTTGGTTGAAGCTTCCTTTCCTTCTTAGTTTTTCCCTTATTTTTTTTTGTTGTGGCCCATTTGTTGGAGGTGTTGCTGAAGTCATTTTCCTTCCTTTTTTTGCTTGCTTCCATCCTTCTTCTTGGTTCTTTTATGGGGATTCTTGAGCTATTTTTGGGCAATTTTTAACAAAGTGCCCATATTCATGGCACTTCTTGCACTTAAAGGGTAGTTGTTCGTAGTGTGCCTTTTGCATGTGGTCCCATCCATCCATATACAAATTAACTGCTTCTGGTAATACTTTTTCCGGATCTACTTCTACACAGATTCTTGCACAAGAGAACAAGGGCCCTTTTGGCTCTGCTTTGTCGATGTAATTGCCGAGGGAGTTTCCAATAGCTTGTAGGGTTTCATCATTCTAGCAATGCAACGACAAATGGGGTAGGCGAACCCAAACTAGAACCGCTGAAGGCACATCTTTCTTCGAATAGAATGATAAGCTCCATCGATTTAGATACAAACCACAGGGGCCCATGAAATACGGGCCACTTTTGAAGATTAGGTCTCTATCAGCTTTATTTTCAAATAGGAAGGTGAAAAACCCCTTTCCACAGAAGCAATGTTGCAAACCCCCAGAGATCAGGGGCATCTAGTTCTTATTAATCCATGCATCCATGGATTTTGGTGAAGGCCATATTCCTGTGAACTGCCCAATCAGACCTCTCTCGCTCAAGGAAAGAGCTTTCATCCTTCAAGCTGCCGACAAGATATGGATTCGAGGGGCAGTCACTCTCTTGATGAAGCTTGCATCATTGGAATCCAATGTTGGAGAAGGTATAGAGGGCGTGGAGGCCACTAGGGAACGGAAAGCTTCATCCAAGCGTCGTCGTCCTTCCTCCGGATTCATATCCTGAGGAGAATCCATCCAGGGAATATCCCTCAAAGAGGGCCAAGGAACCCAAAGGCAGTCGGCCTACGCACAATGACCGACTCCACCATGATCATGCACGCCTGGTTCAAACGCGGAGGCTTTCAACTCTAAATTACTCCATGAATATGATTATATTAGCATACAATATAATTTGTATTATTATATTTAGGATATTGTCATTTTTTATTTTTTATTAGTATATGTAATTATTTTATTTTAAATTGTTTATATATATATATATATATATGGATTTATTACTCCATGAATATGATTATATTAATATATAATATAATTTGTATTATTATATTTAGAATATTATAATGTTTTTTTTTATTATAATGATTTACAATATTATTTAAATAATTAAATATCATAATATTTTAAGAGTAATCTACAAAGTATATAGTCTCAAAACGTAATAATTAATGTCTCAAGAAACACTTTTATGTTATAAAAATATATAGCTACAATCATGCTGTAATTTATATATAGGAGGTATTTATTGGAAGTGGAAGTGGAAATAATTATAAGTGAAAAAATATGTTATTTTTAAATGTTAAATTTAGTATGTTGTAAGTGGACAGGGAATAGTTTTCAAAGTATGATAATTAAGGCTTTACCAATAAAAATGGTAATTGTTAATTTTGTGAAGAATAATATGTCACAAGTGGAGAAAAAATACATGTTTTCTTGGAGAAGCAATAAGTGGTCGAGGTTGTTGCTAATTTAGCAAAAAAATATTGATGTTTCTAAATAATCATGTGGAGAAAAATGTCTTTCCCTTGGTGTACAAGATCATGGATTTTTTTTCCTTGTTCATTAAAAATTACTTAAAATTGGAATTGGAAGGTTTTACAATTGATGGTAAAAAGAAATCCATTAACAACATTCTTATTTTTTGAGTGTTCATACCAAAATTGTTTCATATTGGCAATGTGTTTTTGATAGATCCATACATCTCATTGTAGTTTAGCATTGTAAACTTGAGGTTCTTTGGTTTCATTGACTGTAAGTATGTTGTGTTGATTCAATAATCATTATATTTTAACATGGATAGTTCAAGATTTTATACAATGTTAAAACTTGGATTTATATAATGTGAATACATGATAAGTAGTGGAAGATTGTGCAAAGATGGGGATCCAATCTAGGAGGAAAATATCTACTTGCAAACATCCTCATTTTGTTGGGGAAGAAAGGAATGCAAAAAAAAGAATAGGGAATCATAACCAGCAACAAGCAGATCATGAAGGCCAATCAAACATCATGGATACTACTATAGAAGGATATCAATATCGTAGATCCAGTTTATCAATCCAAATTTGCAATGCCAACATGAAGATACACCTATGCAAGAAAATATCCAACACTTCGATGTTTTGGAAGGAGAGGGAACATTTAATCAAAGATCAAGTGATTTCAGTGGCTAAAGGTCTAGTTCATCAAGTCAGAATCAATAATTCTAAAATCAAGATACACAAATGGAAGATGGAAGATGTGATGGTTTTGGTTAGGAGGGAGCATCAAGTAATATATCAAATTCCAAGGGAGATACCAACAACCCTTCCTTCACCTCTTCATAAGTGAATTGATGTTGGGGAGAAGATAGATGAACACACTATTCGATACCATACAAGTTAGATGTATCAAGAACTTTTTTTCTCCCAAATCTTTAGTTGCTCAAGCCTAACTTTTTACATGCTTATTGTGGCGAAAGGATATGAGACCTATACAATTTTTGTTTGGTGTCAATCATGATGATAAAAGGTATTGGATACAATGGTTAATAATGTTAGGTCATCATATGACCTAATTGGGAGTAAAACATGCACAAAGGACCGTAGAGTTGCTAGCAGATATATTATGACAACAATTGTCAATAAAATGACATAGATAATAAAAGGTTGGTTACTGCAACTTCAAAGACAATTCGTATTAGCGGAAGAGCATTGACAAGAAGAATTGCTACAAGAGAATAATTGGAAACCATAAAACCTAACCAAATTTCGCTAGGGCTTATAGTTTCCAGTTGTTCTCTTGTAGAAATTCTTATTTTCAATGTTCTTCTGCTAATATGAAGTTCCTTTGAAGTTCCAAAAACCAACCTTTTATTAGATGTCATTTTATTGGAAATTGTTGTCATAATAGATATTCTACCACCTCTACGGTCCTTTGTGCGTTTTTTACTGGAAATTAAGTAATATGATGACTTGACATTATTAACCAATGTATCAAATACCTTTATGTTATCATCCTGGTTGACACCAAGCAAATATAGTGTATCTCTCATCTCCTTTCACTGTAATAAGCATGTGAGAAGTTGGGCTTGAGCAACTAAATATTTGGGAGAAAAATATTCTTGAAACATCTTACTTGTATGGTATCGAATAGTGCGTTAAGCTATATTCTCCCCAACATCAATTCTACTATGAAGAGGTGAAGGAAGGGTTGTTGGTATTTTCCTTGGTAAATTTGATCTATTACTTGATGCTCCCTCCTGACCAAAACCATCACATCTTCCATCTTGTATTTGTGTATCTTGATTTTGGAATTGTTGATTCTGACTTGATGAGCTAGACCTTCGGCCACTGAAATTACCTGATCTTTGATTAGATGTTCCATCTCCTTCCAAAACATCGAAGTGTTGGATATTGTCTTGCATAGGTGTATCTTCATGTTGGAATTGTAAATTTTGGCTTGATAAACTAGATCTGCGATTTTGATATCCTTTTGTAGTAGTATCCATGTTGTTTGGTTGGACTTCATGATTTGCTTGTTGTTGGTTATGATTCCCTATTCTTCTTTTTGCATTCCTTTTTTCCTCAACGAAACGAGGATGTTTGCAAGTTGATTTTTTTCCAACCTAGATTGACTCCCCATATTTGCATGATCTTGCAGTACTTATCATGTATTCACATTATATAAACCCAAGTTTTAACATTATATAAAATCTTCAACTATCCATGTTAAAACATAATGATTATTGAATCAACACAACATACATACAGTCAGTGAAACCAAAGAACCCCAAGTTTATAATGCTCATACTACAATGAGATGTAAGGATCTATCAAAAACACATTTCCAATATGAAACACTTTTGGTATGAACACTCAGAAAATTAGAATGTTGTTAATGGATTTCTTTCTACCATCAATTGTAGCACCTTCAAACTCCAATTTCAAGTAATTTTTCATGAAGAAGAAAAAAAAGAAAAAAGAATCTATAATATTTTAAACCAAGGGAAATACCTTTTTCTCCACATGTAATGACACATGATTATTTTGACACATCAATAATCTTTTGCTAAATTGGGAACAACCTCTTTATCATAGTGGGAAACTTTTGCTTCTCCAAGGAAACTTGTACTTTTTCTCCAGAGTCCACTTGTAACATATTGTTCTTCACAAAATTAAAAATTACATTTTTATTGGTGAAGCCATAATTATCATACTTTGAGAAATTTTCCTTCTCTACTTAACTTACAACATACTAAATTTAAGATTTGAAAATAACATTTTTTTTTCACTTATACCTACTTCCACTTCCATTAGCTTCCTCCTATATATAAGTTACAACATGATTGTAGCTATACATTTTTATAACAAAAAAAATTTCTTGAAACATTAATTATTACCTTTTGAGATTATAAAATTTGTACATTACTCTTAAAATTTTGGGGAACCTCTTAACCTTGAACCATAGAACATAAAAGATAGAACAAAAGGAAACAATATTCCAAGAATAGGGGAGGTGTCTAAAGACACCGTTATAGCACATAAGGACAGAGCATTATGATAAGAACATCACAATGCATGTTGAGCATCAAAGACATCTCAAATAATATATAACACAACCCATAGGGTTTTCCTTTTATAGCTTCTAGATCTAACAAACGCGCCCTGAATGTGAGGAACTTCTAGTCCACAAAGAGGGGTCATTGGTCCTAACTGTTTCCACAAAATCCAAAATGTCCCAAATTTTAGTCAGTTGTTGTAGTTGTCCCGAACACGGTTGTTCCAGCCATCCATTCATTTGTTCAACTGACTATACGGCCGCTCCACCAACTTGCCTAGTCAGGACTCCGGTCAACTACCCTGATAATGCCTGTCGTATAATGACTGATTATCTCCAGAAGATCCAGAGGTGTGATAAACTATCAAGACCATAGGTTCGAACATAAAATATTATTATATTTAATAATTCAAATAATATTGTAAATCATTATAATAATACATTTTTCCAAATAAAAAATCATATTCTTCTCATTCATAATGAAGTTCGGAGAATACATTCCACAGGTGCTACTGCACGATATTAAAATTAAGTTCAGAAGCTTTTGTACTGCACAAATATAATATTAATGTCCACACTTTACAAAATTTGATACTATCACAAAATAGTAAGCTCAACCTATACAAAATTCTAGAGTCTTCCATTTGATTTCCTGTACTCCATTTCTTTCTGTAGTTATATTGCACTTTCCAACTTCCAATTTTAGTCTTTCTTTTGAGAATTCATCAACTTTCTCATTTTGTTCCCTGTAGACATGTGAGAATTCAATTTGACTGAAACATGAATCTCTAGTTTTTAGATTGTTCCCAATATTTTGCAACATAAGGTTTTTGATAGTATTATCCTTTTTCATATATTTTATCCATAGATCCAAGTCCCCAAAAATCCTTATAGTCTCCACCTTTTCTTTTTTTTCAATCTGCATTAGCAATCTCAGAAGGTAATCCTTCTACTCTGTTATTTGTTCCTGAACCTTCATTTTCTTTAAAATGAGTAGATGCATTCTTTGAAAGCATCAATATGCCTCCTAGCCCGCACATGATGTTCTCGCTGGATCCGTAAAAAAATACCACTATATCTTCCTCTCCAATGTTGATCTCTTGTAGAATCTTATCATTGTGCTTACTTTCCTCCTCCAGAAGAGCTTATATGTTGAGAGAACCTGTAATGTAACATAAAAATTTGGTTGATGGATGTCTTCAAAAATAGAAACGTTCTTTCTATCCATACAAACCACATTACTATGTATGGAAAACATCGCATTTGTTTCAAATCTGGCTCATCATACCAAGTTTTTAAAAAGATTTCAAATGTGTCAACTTCCCCCTTAAGATTCAATTGTAATTCTATACTCAATCTTTTCCAGACTTGTTGGGTGAATGGACATAACAAAAATAGATGTTATGCATTCTCTTCTTCACTTCTGCACAGACAACACCTACCTGGCCCTTAAAAGTTCCTTTTCCTCAACTTGTCCCAGGTTAACACCTTTCCATTTAAAATTAGCCACATTAGAATTATGTCTTTGTGTGGCGTTGTAGTCTTCCAAATATTTTTCCACCACTAGCATTTGGCTGGGGTTCAACTCCTCTAGATCAGCTTATAAGCTGCATTAACCATGAAGGACCCCCCTTCTTCATTACCTTGACATTTCAGAATATCTTGTTTATTGGTTAGTCTTATGAAGCCTTTTGTAAGTTTCGCAATCCAATTATTCCAAAGCTCAGTCCAGATGTCAGATAATTCCAGCTCGGCTGTCGATCTCCATTTTTGAATTAGGCTAGTCCCCCTTCCTCTTTCAGTTGCGTCTGCTAAACATAATATTCCTCTTTCTTCCAGGGTATGTGTTAGAGCTTGTGGAAAGGCGATCATTCCCTTTACTGCCACCAAGTCGTCCTTTCCAATAATAACTACCCTTCCATTTCCCACTTCCCAAGCTAGTTGATCGCCTATTACCGGGTATGCAGCCACAATGGCCTTCCAAAACATAGATCCTCCTCTTCTATTCTTACGTGGATCCCGGATCCATTCAATGATTGACACATTGCCCATATATTTTTGTTGAAGAATAGTTTTCCACTTCCTTGCCTTAGAAATTTACTGCCAAACTGATTTTGTTGCCAAAGCCGGTCCAAAATTATGTAAATCCTTTAGTCCCCACCCTCCTTCCTCCTTTGTTTTTTCTATTGAGGCCCATGAAGTCCAATGAATTCCTCTTTCAGAATTTCCTTTCCATAGAAAACCGAAAAATAACTTCCTGAGAGCATTTAGAACCCCTTTAGGAACTTTCACTATGATCATCCAATATACCGGTATAACATTTAACACTCCCTGGATCAATACTGACTTTCCACCTCTGGATAAAAATTTGTTTCACCAAAATTTTATTCTTCTTTCCACCTTTGCTAGTAGCCAATTCCAATCTTCATTACAATAGTTATTAGGTTTCAGATGAAATCCTAAGTACTTGAAGCCCTCACCTAACAGTATTTGGTCCATAGGCATTATCCCCTTGAAAATTTGCATTTGGTTTTTATTCATTTCATTGAAATAGCAGGTTGATTTCCCTAGATTTCTGAGCATCCCTGAAGCTGAACTAAATAGCCAAAACATGTCTTTTAATGCTCTTATTTCTTCTTCAGAATTCCCTAGAAAAAAAATAGCATCATCCACAAAAAAATATGCGTAACCCTTATGTCTCTGAAGATTATCCCTTGAATTATTTCTCATTCGAGAGCCTCATTCATTCTCATCCCATCCATCACGAGCAGAAAAAGATATGGTGATAGGGGGCACCCCTGGCGCAATCCTCTTGTAGGAGTAAAAATTTTTGAGGCAACACCATTAATCAGAAGAGCATAGTTGAATGACGTGATGCACGACCAGATCGAGTTAACAAAAGGGAGAGTAAATCCGGTTTGAATCAATACCAATATGATATACATCCAACAGGTTCTGTCATAAGCCTTTGAAAGGTCAGTCTTCATCACCTTAGCTAAACTTTTCCTGGTTTTAATCAAATGTATGCACTACCAATTGCTTCATGGATGTTTCTATCTGGTAAAAACCCGAACTGTTCAGGTGTACTATGAATAGCTAGTAAAGGTTTAACTCTTTCAGCGATGATCTTAGAGATCAATTTGTATAGAGAATTACACAAAGAAATAGGGCGAAAGTCCCTAAATGAAACCAGGGAATCCATCTTTGGTATTAAAACTAGGAATGTAGAATTAATGCTACGAAGCACCTTACCCGAAGTTCTGTTGTTCTCAATAACCCTCAGAAAGTCCGCCTAGAATATCAAAAAAAACTTGGAAGAATTCAGAGGTACAGTCGTCCAACCCCAGGCTCCTTTCTTTTTTAGACTTCTTTAGTGAGCCCTGCAACTCTTCCATGGTTATCGGTGCAAAAATATTTTCGTTGTCTTCCTCCTTTACCCAGTGGTTAAAATTGGAAGCTATCTTGACGATGTATTGCAGTTTATTCACAATTGGTTCTGTATAGATCTCCTCAAAAAAGTTATCTCCTTCACGACCCAGATTGCTAAAACCTCTTACTTTCTCCCCTCAACCTTTTGACATCTCCCAAATGGTACTAACCCTTTTTCTATGGCTTACCATATTGTGGAAAAATGCATTATTTTCTTCCCCTAAGATCATACAAACTACTCCTCTTTATCCTTACCTCAACTTCTCTTTCCTGCAGGATTAAGTTTCTTCTTTCCTCCAACTTTACCAGTTCCTGAAGCGCATCACCACTCAAAATACTGACTCTATCATCATAGAGAGACTTAATTTGAGATTCCATCCCCTTTAGTATTGAATCCCTAGAATTTATTTGATTACTAAACCATACCACTGAGAGATCCTTCATCTCCTTCAGATTATGAACAAACTGAACATCACAGGGAGAGTTTAGGTTTTCATCAAAATGCTTCCAGTTGGCCCTTATCAGATGAGTATAGTCTTCACATAAAAGCTAGTTTGGGTTGAATTTAAATGGTGACCCTGGTTTGTACTCTCTTTTTTCAAGATTGCACATAATTGGAAGATGATCAGATCCCCCTCCTGTGATCCTCTAGGATCTAGCCCTTTCTACTTTGCATAAAAGATCCCTTGCAAAGAGAAAGCGGTCCAACCTTTTAGCTATTGCTACAGAACCATACCTCTTATTGAACCAAGTAGGATTTAATTCAAGAGGTTCTAAATCAATAATATCCCGGGCCTCCAGATTGTTAAGGAAGAAGTTTTGTAAAGGGTCTGAGCGAGCTCCACTTCCCCAGATATCATCCCTATTAAGCGTTAATTTCAGGTCCCCAACTATGATAAAAGGAAAATCCTATAGGAAGGACTTCTCGAAAAAATTAAGGATATTAAAATCCAAAGCTAAATCCTTGTTGGAAAAAGATGTTCCTAAAACCAAGCTGAAAGCAAAACTATTCAGTGGGCTCAGTAAATCCTTCCACCCCGTGAGCAGCCCTCCTGACAAACCTTGTCTATCTACCCAAGAAAATTCCCACCCCTTCAAGAGCTTTTTCAAACGTTCTACTAACCCTAACCCTCCGCACATATTTTCCTGAATTACTATGATGTCCCGACAATTTATCTTTATCACCCTCGCTAAGGCCAGTTGTTTAGGGTTGATGTCTAACCCTCATAAATTAAATGATAGGAACTTCATGGGGTCACCTTAAGAAAAGGCTTAGCTCTAAGTGCCTTTGGAGAGGAGATAGCGGAGAAATGCAAGCTCAGGTCCTCCCTTAGAACCTTTCTTGTATTTGAAAAATTATGCAACGAAAGGGACAAACCTAACCATGCCAAAAGCCTAAGGTTTCCAACCCCTCCCTTGGATCTTAGGGCATATAGATTTGAAGAATCCCATAAAACCATAGGACTACCTGTGTTACTAATAGAGGAAAGCTTATGTGAAGATCTATTCCTTATGAAATATTTATGCTTCTTGAGTGAATTTCTGGGCCCAGGACTAGAAAAGTCGATGCTTGCAAGAGGACCAATATTATCCATAATCTTTGCAATTTTTAAATCTTTTAACAAGGTCAAGGGTTTTAGAATATCCAACTTACCTTACAGTCGCAGCAAGTCTTTAAATGCCTCCTCCTTTATCCATCCTCCCCCCTTCCTTTCCATAGCTTCAGTGCAGGACGTTCCAGGGATTAGGGTTTTGTCGGTCGGGACCAATTCTTCTTCTAACCCTTTCTCGATTAGATAAGCATTCTCCCCTCCACTTCCAAGGCTGTCCAGTTCTGTCAGGCCCTGAATCAGACCAACGCACACATCATCCTTATTCTTGGAATCCCTACTCTCTTCCTTATGCACGGTTTGAGCTCCTTCCTCTTGTAAAGGAACTTCCCACTGCACCCCCTTAACACCCTTACTATCTGGGGTCTATGAGAGAAGGTTTATCTGTGTCCCCCCTGGTGTCACCAAAAATACAATCCCTCGATTAAAAATTCCCTCCAGTTGGTTAGCTGCATCCTCCTTCAGGTTATCTCCTCGTGCTAGGGATTCCTTTCTGACCCAGGCCTTTTTGACAAATGGAAGGGCACAATCCATTGTGGAGTGACCATAGACATGGCAATAACCACACCTGAATGGAAGATTCACATATAATCCAAGACCTATAGAAGCCTTAACTCACCCAATGCGATTTCGATAAACTCTAGAATACCTGGGGTGAGGTCCACCAAAACTAGCACCTTAGCCATTGTTCTCTCCACTTGGAATTTGTAATACCAGTCCACCATTACCATTTTACCTATCTGGTTGTCCACCACCAAGAGGAATTTTTCATCCCAAAACTCCAAAGGAAGGCTCGGTGTCTTGACCCACATCGGGGCTTTGCTGTTTACTTCTCGTCCGGGGTCGAAACAAGGGTTCCAAGGCTTTAAATTGAGGAAGGTCTTCCCCCACAACCAAAATTTCTTCAAAATATTTTCAACGTCCATTTATTGTTTCATTTTAAACCCCAACCAACTTTTAGTCATGATGTAATAAATGAGCTCTACCTATAAAGGACAAACTTCACACCCACCGAAACCCTAGCACTTTAATGAACGTACTCCTTTAAGTCGTAACGCAACTCCACGAATTGAATTGGGTTTTGCATTTGCATCCCATGGTCACTGAGCGACTGAACAGGCAGTCATTGAAATACATAACGACACCATTACTTCCCACACCTCACCTGGACCACGTTCATGGTCACTAACCCCACAAATTGAAACCTGACAGTTGAAGCTTCCTTGAATTCATTGAATCTGAGTAAAAAAATAAACATTATAATATTTTAAATATAATAATACAAATTATATTATATGTTAATATAATCATATTCATGGAACAATAGATCCTACACACATATAGTTATATATAAACAATTTAGTGTATATATATATATATATTAATAATATAATTAAATATACAAAATTATACAATAATAATATTTTTTACACACTTAAAAATATATATAGATATATTATATTTTAAAATATAATTAAATTAGTATATATTCTATAATTTTATATATTTTTACGCTAATGCAGAAAGTATATATAGTTTTAGGTAGAAGTAATACATATATTTTCACGCTGCTAATAAGGAGGAAAGTATATATATTTTCATGCAGCGAATGAGGAAAATAATACTTTTTATTTGTTCACACAACATTCTATTATATCTACCCGTCTAGTAAGGAAACTATATGTATATATATTTTTACGCGGCTATCCACGAAAGTATATATATTTTAGGTACAAAATAATCCTTTTTTAGTTGTTCCATCATGGAGGGAACATAAAAAGACTTTCCACCTAATATTTTTTCAGCCTAAACTTGAACTGCTTTCCGTGGCTAATGACATGTCCTCTAATACCATAGCTGCGTTTTAGGTTTGGGTTGCTGTGGTATATGGGTGGGACTATAAAATGATAGTTTCTTGTGTTACGGTCTTGCATACACTTAAACAAATGTTATTTATATTAATATTTTAATAATAATTTAAATATATCATAAAATAAAATTTAAAAATTATTCAACAATCTCAAAAGTGTTTATAAAAAATTGGTTAAAAGAATTGGAATTAAAAATAAAAATAAATATAGATATGGGTTAAGGTTTTATGACTACTTACTAGATGTGTGAAATAATAATAAATGAACATTAAAGAAAATGAAAAATAAAATAAAATTATATACCATATAAAAGCGAATCCAAATTGAGAACTTTTGTTTCATTACACCATTATCTAATTGTTGATGGATTTGTAGATATATGAACAAATATTTTTAGTTCATTCATTTTTATAAAAGTTCATCACAACAAAAGAGGAAAAAGTAAGACACATTACCATGCTTTTACCCTTAATGGGTGCTCGCACAAAGATGGGAGACCTTTTAGATGCAAAGGATGTTTTGCAAAGCATGTTCTTGTTGTATAATTCAATAACACGTATGTGTTTATTAAACATAGGAATGGGAAATCCCGATGAATCCAAGTGGGATTCCATGAAGGCTAAGAGATCAAAACGCGTACGCATTTTGTAAATAATATTTTATTCCATAAATCCAACCCCTAACACCCCTCCCCAACCCCCTAAAACCCGCTCTCCAACCCCCTAACACCCCCTCCCTAACCCCCTAACACCCCCTCTCAAGCTCCCTAACACCCCCTACCCCTAATCACCCACACCCCCTCTCCAACTCACTAACACCCCCCAACCCCTAAAACCCCCTCTCTAAATCCCTAACACCCCCCTACCCCTAATCACCCACACCCTCCACCTACCCTTGTCTCTCCCCCCAAGCCCCTAACACCCCCCCTTCTCTCTCTCTCTCTCTCTCTCTCTCTCTCTCTCTCTTTGTAACCATTACTAACCCCTTCTCTCACTCTCCTTATTACCCTCTCCACTTATCCCTAATCTCTTACCTCCCCTTATGTCTTACCTCTAACCCCCTAATTACTCCCCTCTCTCTCTACCTTTAACCCCTTACCACCCGATAATGTATCTCTCTCTCTCTCTCTCACCCCAACACCCACACTAAAAACATTAAAGAATGGGGTAGATGCAATACAATGGTGGGTTAAAAGATTTAGGGAGCTGTTGTGGATATTAGCAGAATAGATGGGAAGAGAAGGATCCCCAATCTCCACAGGGTTTTCAATTGCATTTTGAGCAAGATGCTCACTTTTCAACGAGGGTAATTTGATGCAGTTGTATTCCTGGTGCAGAAGGATATCCTGCACATACATTTTTGCAATAGGTTAGATATGATTTTATAGAAGCTTCTATAAGAAAAACATGATGCTAGAATTCTATAGGTGTTAGCACATAATGCGTGATGCTACAGATCTACAGAGATGCTATAGAAGGTTTTGATTCATATAAACATAGGTCTTATGCCCAACAACAACATGAAGAGAAAAAAGATGCATTCATTTCTACCTAGTCCTAATGCACACATCCAAATATTTGAAGGAGAGATATTATAATGCATACATTAATTTGCAAACAAATAATTAAAAGAAGTAATCTTTAATTAAATCTAATGTATCTAGTCTAAATAATAAAGCTCGCGAGAGAGTTAGGAATGTGAAACGATACCTTGCCCTAAATTTGGAACCTAATAAGTGGTAGTTGAATTGTTTGGTATTCCTCCAACACTTCTACATATGAAAGTTCTTTGATATGGTGAGAACATAAAGGAGAGGGGAGGTTTCTTTGGTTGAGATTTTAGAGATTGACTGAAGTGTGGAGTTCCATAGAGTGCCTCTATTGAATGTGGTTGGGAGCATTCCTTATTCAATAAATAAATATTTCAGAACTTCTACTCTTCTTGTGAAAAATGTGTGGTTTTTGAATTGTATTGTGAATGCCTCTTCACATTTTATCTTAAATATTAGTTTTGCGTGTAGATACTTATAATGTGCATCTCTATGTGAAGTTGAGTTTCTCTCTGCATCACATGTTGATATGCTAGGTGTTTTGATTAGTTTCTTTTGTTTTAAAATTTAAGGGGAGAAATAACTCTACATTAATTTTTCTCTCTAGGTTGGAAGTTTCCTACAAGTGTTGATGTTGTTTTATCTAAGAGTATAGCGAAACCTCAAACCAAATTTTGCTCTTTTGTTTTTTTTCATGGTCCAAACTTACACAGTTTGATTAGATGCTATAGTAGGGTGTTCTTTAGCCTGTGTAGGTTTAAATCCATAGACGGACAATGTGACCAAGTGGGAGGATTACATGCCTATCTCCCTTTGTAACTTTATTTACAAGTTGATTGCCAAAGTTATTGTGAGAAAAATGAAGAAAATTTTATCCAACTTTGTATCTTAGGAGCAATTTTCATTTTGAAGGGTAGACAGATACATGATTCTATTGGCACTTCCCATGAGGTGAGACATACAACAAAGACAAAAAAGATTACTGCAGTCATTTTTACGGTGGACCTATCCAAGGCCCATGACAGAGTCAATTGGTTATTCCTAAGACTGGTTCTTTTACATGTTGGTTTCCAGCTATAGTTTGTTAATTGGGTTTTATCTTGTGTTCAGTTAGTCTCATTTTTCATTCAGATAAATTGATCAACCTCCCCTTTTCTTAGACCATGGAGGAGGTTGAGACAAGGATGCCCTTTGGCTCCTTTACTTTTCATTCTGGTTGTGGAGGGTTTGAGCAAATCCATCATTCAAGCTCGATCAAATAGTTCACTTAGAGGCATCATAGTTAGAGGGAATGTTTGCATTTCCCATTTGCTCTTTGTAGATGATATCCTTCTTTTCACAAATGGTTCTAGGAGGGATATTGCTAGATTTAAATCTATTTTGGAACTCTTCTTTGATGCTTCTATAATGATTATAAATGATAGAAAATATTCTGTAACATTCTTGAATATGGAACAAGAGAACATAGACTAGGTTTTTACATATTTTGCATATGATGTGGTGGACTCTCAGGATGGTCTAAAATATTTAGGGTTCATGCTAAAGCCTAATGAGTATCTTAGGAGGGACTGGGCTTGGTTGATCGGAAAAATTGAGAACAAACTTCATCATATGCGGTGCAACAAGTGGTTAACCCAAGGTGGAAGATTGATATTATTGAAACCTATCTTGGAATCTATCCCTGTATATTGGATCTATTTGGCATATGTACCAGCTGGTACTTTGGAATAGATTAGGAAATTGTGTTAAATTTTTTTATGGAAGGGGACCTCAATGGATACTGCCTACCCTTGGGTGGCCTGGGATAAAATTGCTTTGCCTAAGGATTTAGGTGGATGGGAATTGAAACACCCTAATTGCTTTGCAAAGGCCCTTGCTGCCAAGGGGATTTAGAGGATTTTGAAGGGTTAAGGCCTCTGGGTCAAAGTGGTTTATCAGAAATATATTTATCCACTTACTATCGAAGAATGGTTTAGGAGAAATGTCAAATCGACTATAAATGTTTCTTCAATGTGGAGGGATCTTATATATGCAATTGAGGTGTTTGGGACCTAGGTTGTCTGGAAAGTGGGGAATGGCAAAAAGATCCAACTCGGACAAGATCCTTGGATTGGAAGCACTACTACTCATAGGCTCCTTGTACATATGATCAATTCTCTCAGGGATCAAGGTAAGCTATTCATAAGTCAGATAGGCGACCATTCATCAATTATGACCATATTAATCAAGTTTGGTTAAGGGCCTAGATGTTGGCATTTGATGATGAAGATAGACTAGTTTAGAACATATATATTAAAGAAATACAAGACTATCATATCCATTTGGTGGTAGGGAGGACGAGCTGGTCTGGTCTAGGAATGAAAATGATGGTTCCTATAATCCCAGGAAGGGATACTGAGTTATTAGAGAGGAAGAAGATCGTCTTGAGACTCCATGGTGGATTCCAGTGATCTGGAAGCTAAAGTGCCCTTTAAAAGTGAAGTTGTTTTTGTGGTTGGTTTTATATAAAAAGGTGCCTGTATGGGATATAATGATTAAGAGATATTGGATTGGGTCAAGCTGGTGCCCCCTATGTAAGAATAGTAATGAAAACATTGAGCACTTACTTATCCACTACCCATATATTGTGAGGATGTGAGAACATGTCTCTTTGGTGAAAGGGGATCAATTCATATGGAATGGATTGTATTTTCAGGATGCCCTTCTTTCCTGGATTAACAAGGATTTAAAATATTATATGGCACTACCAACATTATTGATATGGGTTGCATGGATGGTAAGGAACATGGCTATATTCAATGAAATTTGATCTAGAAATCTATGCAAATAAATGTTTGGCCATTCTCAACTTATTTCCACAAGATGATGACCCTCTTGAGATGAGAATGGTGGAGGAAGAAGTTATTGATAGAACTGGATGTTGGGCATACTTACATGGGGCTTCACAAGGTCAACTTGCCAGGGGTGGTGCAGGTGGCATTGTTTTCTTAATAGATCAACACTGGTTAAAGTTTGTAGGTGGTTTGGGACTGTGCACAAACAATTGTGCATAACCGATGGCCTTAAAATTGACTATGTTGCTGGCTCTTTCAAGAAGTATTATGAAGTTACGAGTCTTTGGTGACCCGAAGCTGGTAGTGGACTAGTTGAGAATGAAAAGGCCACCCAAGAATATTTATCTTATTGCCATATATGAAGAATTGATACAGATTACAAGTATGTTTCAAGGGATCAATTTTTAGCACATTTACAGAGAAAGAAATTCTCAGAATGATCAGTTGTCCAAGCAAGGTCTCCCGGAGGTTGAAGGTATGTGGCATTAGTGGGAAGAAATCAATGATAACATCATGGAGCATGATCTAGGTCCTTTCCCTGGATGATAGTCAGGTTACTTAATTGCTGGAATAGTACACGAATGAAGTCAACCAACAGTTACAAGAAAATGTCATATATGTTTATGAGAACTATTTATGTTTTGTAAGTGACCACATAAGGGAACTATAGGTACAAAAAACCCTGAGCCTCATATTGATGATGTAATGAAGGACACGGCTTTCAAAGTATCTAAAAAACTATATTATTCAAAATCAGGCTCGAAGTGACCTCCTCCTCTTTGAGAATGTGCGCACATCTTACCAATTAAGCTATCCCTTGGAACTAATTTTCATTTAAGAAAGTCATGTAAACTTATATTCATAGTATATAATTTATTTATTTATTATTATTAAAAATGGAAGATAAATTTGATACATAAATATAACATAATGTAATAAATGCACTTATTAAATAAAATGGAAAATGATATTGATAAAAGACATATATCCCACTTCCACATTTTCCTCATATGAACACTGTTTCATCATTACATAACGTGGCATGACGTGACATATAGCGACCACTTTAACATGGAGTAGTACAAGTCCATGTCCCACTTTTTCTCACAACAAAACTCTTTAATCATTACATGAGGTGGCATTTTTTCTGAAAAGAAACTCTTTAATCATTACAAGAAGCTACAGAAAATACGATTAATTATGCATGACGTGACTAACACGAAATACATTAATAATTAGGTGAGAGAAAATACAATTAAGGATTAGGGAGAAGCAATTAAAAATGATTTTTTTTTTTTTTTTTTCACAAAAAAATTTAACTTGCTATTAATATACAAAATAGTAAATGTGTCCAACTGTCATGTGAATACATAGGAATTTATACCAGACCAGACAATACTAGTGATACCAACTCATAGTTATCTAATAAATATCGATTAAGTTAATTTTCACCTTTAATCGTAATTTTATAAAATAAATAAATGCGTTCTACGTGGAACTTCCAGACTTCCAGTGTTTAAAAACATGTTCCATTTGACGGACTTTAATTTCAGAACTTTGTAATTGTGATTCCTTATCTGTAAAAGGTCGTCAACATCAGATATACGGAGGTGAATAGACGGAGGCTTCAGAATTTGTTGTACCATTGCTACCTTTTTCTTCAACCAAGACAGCACACGACAGGCACTCACGAGTCACACTTTACATTATTGGCTGCTTTTAGTACATGAGATTATAGTTCCTTTTTCTTCAACCAAGACAGCACAGGACAGGCACTCACGAGTCACACTTTACATTATTGGCTGCTTTTAGTACATGAGATTATAGTTAAGATGATGTACTTCATATTGGCATTAAAGGTTAAAAATCAATATAATATTGATATTATAATTTCTAAATCCATTATCATTTATTAAAATAACACAAATTTTGATATTGATATAGTTTGCATATCATTTCCGGGAAAGTTCACCGATATATCTCTCCTTGCAGAATAGATGTGAATGAAATCGAATCAAACGAACCCCAGAGTTGTGCATAATCCCTATATATATGTTGTATAATTCTCACTGTGAGGCAGCAGAGAGAAGAAAGTTTAGTAGTTAAAACTGAAGACTGTTTCGCCATTTCAATTCAAGGAAAGAAAGAAAGTATGTATCAACAGCGTCCCTCCGGATGGACTACTGGACTCTGCGACTGCACCGACGATTGTAGCAGCTGTATGTATATTTTCATTATCATTTTTATTTTCATGTTTCTTCTCTGGAGCATGATATATTTATAGAATGGATACATTCATACGCTGAAGTTATTGCAGGTTTACTCACATGTATTTGCCCATGCGTAGCCTTTGGTCGGATAGCCGAGATAGCCGACAGCGGTAATACCTGTAAGTAAAATTAAAGAAAAAGGGTGTAAAGTTAATCTAATCATTTATAAGTGTTTTCTAGGTATTTGAGTAAGATTTCAAAATGTTTTTGATTAGTTAAGAGATCGCCTTCTTTAAATAGGAAGAATAGGTTAAAAAGATTAAGATTTAGAGGCTTACACTAAGAGTGAAGTTCTATTCTTACTTATTGACCAATTTTTTTTTAAGTATTCTCATTTTTCTTAAACAGGGGCAGGGTAGTGAGTCAATGGACATTAACAATTAGTAATAGCTGTTTTCTCTGTATAGGATATTATAAGTTTTGTTATCTTTAAAGAATGGTTTGGTTCATCCTTTGTTTAGTCACAAGTTATTAATATATCTGGTTTGCGGGTTGTTAAATCTACCCTTAAAAATTGCTGTTCCCCTAATTAAAAATAAAGAAGAGTTTTTCTTGGAATAAGCTCATCCTCTCTTCACATAAAAAAGACTTATTTCTCTTGGAATAGGAGAGTGTCTTTCTTGGAGTAGGCTCATACAGTAGACTTAGTCCCAGGTCAAAAGAAATAAATCAATCTCAATTTTTATGAATTTATCAAGTATCTGTTCAGTAAAAAATGGCCAAAAGTTTTGAGTAAAGTTTATGCCATGTATATAAGTCTGATAATCTGGAAATCAGGCTCCCTTTAAATTTTGGCCAAATTTTTTTACTACGAGATTGGCTTACTCCATTTTACTTTTTTGTTTGGTGATATTTGCAGCATGCGCTGTAAGCGGACTGCTGTTCTGTTTGCTTCTCCAAGTGTCGTACCTCAGCCCCTTTTATGCCTGTTTCTACAGAAAGATGCTGCGCACCAAGTTCAACTTGCCAGAGAAACCTTGTGCTGATTGCCTTGTTCATTGCTTTTGTGAGTGCTGTGCTCTGTGCCAGGAATACAGAGAACTCAAGAACAGAGGCTTTCATCCAGCTCTCGGTAATGCATATATTAATTAGTTACGTGTTTACTGTAGAGTCTGCCTCCGGTGATGTTATTGATAGAGGACTTACAGGTTTTGATTATTTGTGTATGTTGAATACGCAGGGTGGGATGGAAATATGCAACAACAATCAGGCCAGGCAGGGCTTGCAATGCAACCTCCAATGGGTCAAGCAATGGGCAAATGAATGCTTTGTTCTGATGTGAAGTTGATAGGTTATTGTTGTTTGCTAATTTTGTTTTTCATTTTTAACTATACATATGTTGATTGGTAGTGATGGAGGGTCTAATACAAGGGAGAACAATGCTGTCTCGATTATACCTCTACCATATAATAATGAAGTGGGGGCATTTTTTTTAGGTGCAAAGGAAGTGGAAGGGAGGGGAAGTACTTATTATTTAAATTAAGATGTTAATATATATTAGTGTGATATTAATTTGTAAAACTTGTGTGAAGATCTTAAAATAAAATTTTGTGAGTAATTTTATTTTTTATTATGATAATAACATTTTTTGATAGATATATATATTTTGGTATAGCCATTTAACTTGTGGTCATTGAATATAGATAAATCACAAATTAAGTGTTATGAACAAATTATCTATTATTTGTTTTTCATACTTAGTTGTAATCACTTGTTGTTTATGCCTTAGCTATGTGTTACCTTCTTTAGTTAAATGGATTGTTCGTCATTAGTGTTATCCATGCATGAGCTAGCTACTAGTTATCAATGCATTAACTATCAAGTTATTTTTTATATTTTATAATTGTTTATTTCAAATTTTGAACCACACCATAAAATTATTTTGGACAGTACAAGTGTCCTATCCTCCTTCAATCTAGGAAAATTATAAATGGTAGTCCACTCCAAATTCTAAGATATAAACACCTATGAGTGTAATTATTATTATTTTTTTTAAATTTAAGTATAATTTATTAATATCTTATATTCTAATTATTTAAAATTATTGGATGATTAATATGTTGTCACATATATCTATAATTTTAATTAATCATTCTTTTTAACTTAATACTTTTATAAATCTAGTCACGCTAATTTGGTTAATGATCACTAATACTCAAATATCAATTTTTCATAATTTCCAAATATATTATATATAAAAACATTTTTAACCATAGTAATGTTATTTTTTAACTATATAGATGTTATGTTATTTATAGTTTTTCTCCTTTTTGTGATTGTGGTTGGAAATGAGCTTACACTTTATATAATTAAACAAATATAAGAAATTAATTTATATTAAATATTTGTATGTAAATACTTTTGAATGTTCCTTCTTTATATTTAAAAGTAAATGATATTTTAATGCTACAAATATTTTAATGTACTAAAAGCTCATCATTATGAATATTTTGTAAGTTTTTTAATTTTTTAAAATTGTTTTACAAAGTTGGTTATAAATATACAAGCAAATACTTATTGAAATTTCTTTTTTATTTATAATGAAATTAAAATATATAATAAATTAAAAAGTTTCAATTAAAATTTAACGTAGACATTAATTGTATCTATGAGTTTGAATGTTTAGTGGATCTTAATTTTACACATAAAAGTGAGATTATTATCATTATTCTTTCTCAAGTGAAAAATGTAGTTGTGAAAATGCTATTTTGAAATTAGAAAGATAAGATTTTGGATTTAATTGTGAATTTTGATTTTAAAACTATCAATATCTAACTTTTATAATGTGTATTTAGATATCAGTATTTTATTTCTTTTTTAAATGTATATATAATATATCTAAATCCAATATTAATGTATAGTTATTAACATATTATTTTGTAAGTATATCTATAATATTACTATGAGACTCATTGCTAACTATATAAAGATTAACTAAATGTAATAAAACAAAAACAAACAAAATAGCAATTATCATTGTATTTCAAAGTTGTACTTTCTTATAAATATTTTAAGCAATACCACTTAAATAAAGTTTCATTCATTAGTATCCTTTCCGCTTTCAATATTATGCTCCAGTGTTGTGTTTTAATTGTTGTTTCAAGGCACTTTCATTTATTTTTAATTTCTCTTTTGTTCATATTGTGTTTGGTGACCATGTCTATATGAGCCTATTAACATCAATGAACATATTTTCTTTCAAACTAACAACTCATATTTATTTGAACAATTTGTATAGAAGTATGTGTTTACCTTTGATGTTTGCATTGACTTTCACCATGGTGACTTTAATTTACAAGGCTTTGTACTACTCAACCATATCACACAATATTTGTGTAGTGACACCATGAGCATTTGTTTCCCTAAAACATCACCATTTCTATAAAATACATATCTAAGCTTGTCACATAGAAGCCCAACATAACAAAGTTCAGTTATGGTGACATGTTGTCTTACCTATATGTTTCCATAACTTCGTGTGTAATCTTTATAGGAGCATTGTTGTCCAGTCGATATTTAGAATATAAGTGTTGAAAGATTTATATATAGTTTTCCAATAAATTGTCTTTGGATATCAATATTCTTCTTCATCCTAATCTTATTCTTCTAGAATAGAATATATTCTCTTAATCTGTTTTTAATTTCATTTGCATGCAACAATCTCTTTGCTTATAGATTTAACAATTGTGGTTTACCCATAGCTAAGTATTGATTGGCATCAATAAAAGAGCACTACAAAATAATAGAAAATTACCACTTTTCATCTCTCATTGAGGCTTTATATTGTATAACTAGTCAATTATTAATGGACTTAAATTTAAAGAATTGATATCTTTTGGTATATATTATCCTAGTGTTACTAGCTTAAAGGTGTGGTTCCACAAATCTCTTAAACTCAAAAAATTCATCAATTAAATATAGGACATAGAAATTGTTATCCTTACGTGTCCTATAAGTGTCTATATTGGCTTTCATTGGTTCTATCTATATCTTTTTATGTATGTTTCACAAGGAGGAAATTAACTTCAACAATGTCAAACACCATGTTTGATGTTAAAAGGAATAAAAATGCAATCACCTGATGATTTTTGTTACTGTCCATACAATTAGTCATTTGCAACAATAATACTGATGGTTTATTTTTTCTATTTTACTTGTAAAAGATTGCTTTATCAACAATTTCATACATTATTTATAACTAAGAGTCCATCCTTATTTATATATAACAATAAAATAATAGCTATGACATCCTCTTAACTACATACTACATAGTAAACCATTTTTAATGAGTACCCATTACATTTCTAACAAACATAATGGATCTTGTCTCACTTACATTGAATTCCCTCCACTATTATTACTTTAATGGGTCCTTTTACACCCTTGTTACACCCTAGTGAGTGTTGGAAACCTAATCGGAAGGATTGGTTCCGTGTATATAACATTGTAAATAATTAATTGTTGTTTATTGAAAAATAATTTGAAGGCTCATTAAGAAGCCCAAAAAACTTTGTGGAAAATGAAATCCAATGGTCACCTTTTATCTCTTATGTATTAATGTATGTACCATAGTTAATGAAAAATCAACGCCCTAGCATAACTCCTTTTCCCTCTACATCTTTTGGCATATTCTCTGCCATTCTATCTTTTGTTTCCCTTAGACCTTCCCAGCATTTCTCAAACCTACACACTACCCAGATTCCTTTATGTGTGGTTCCTCTCAACATTTTCCCATGAATTCATGGGGGCTCCCTCCTTATGTGTTAGTAATAGTGTTGGTACCAGCAAACCCTAATTTCTGGTATTGAGGTGAGTGTTTGAGTATTAAACATGACCTCTCTCTTCATTTGAGCCGAGCATTTGAACACGACCTCTTTCAACATTCGTATATCTGAGTATTGAGTTGGGTGAGTCCAGAGCTACGACCTAATGAGAGCTATGACCTGAGTATCCCTATGCATATTTCTCCAGTATCTTGTCTTTAGTTCCCCTGTCATTTAATTTAAATCTCGCCTTTTCACCTATGAGGTCCACTCTTGTGTTCTCCTTCGTCCTTGGCATTGGAGGACCTGTGCATCCTTTAGCGGGTTTGCTAGAAGGAGAAATGTAAACAAAGCAAGAGGCTTTTTGCACACAACCACCAAACCCCACAACATTCACTAGAAAAAACTATTTGACACGAAGAACAAAGCAATAGGATTGAACAAAGCAACAGGCATGGGGATGTTGGCCCCATAGTTTATATTCTCTTTGAATCATATTAGCCACTCACTTTTTTTTACATTTTCGGTGGTAGAAACCCAATAATAAGGGAGATTTAATGGTTGAGAAAGATATTAACATATGGGGTGAGCATATTACTTATACATTTTTTTAGGCAATCACCATTCCCAAGGGCTCTTTAAAATTGTGCCAAATATTGCATGGAATATCAAAAAAATGACATGTATTCTATTTGCATATTCTAAATTATTGTAGTGTAGAGACTTAGACTTACATTGTATTGAGAGTAGTGTAGTGTAGAGAGTTTATTGCAGTAGAGATTATCATTTTTAATGTATTAGACCATAGACTATTGCAGAGGCTTAAACCTGCACCTTGTATCAATTGCACTAGACTTATTTTTCATTGCAGAGCATTTGGTCAAAGATGCATTCTTTGGCTTCCAGTATCAGAGTAGTGCTCACCAACAATGACAACTACCTAGAATGGATAAGGAAGATCAAGTATTCGCTCATTTTCAATGATCTGTGGGAGGCAATATGTCAAGAAGAAACCATTGAAACAATGAATGGTCCTATGTTCACTACACCAAAGCCACCTACAACATACAAAGAGCTTGCTATATGGAAGAACAAAGACAATAAGGTATATTTGTTGATCGTTGCTACTATAAATGAAAAAGGGAGTTGTCATATATTGTATATTAAAGACTCTTATGGTGCTCTGAATAAATTGAAGGATATATATGACTTTGTAACATCCCAAAAAATCACAAAAATTTAAAATTTTTCTACGCGACATTTAATGCTTAATTAATGAATGCAGAAAAGAACAATGCATGAAATGATATCTTGTTTTACTAAATGCCAAGCTGGTTTATTAAACATGATTTTGCGACCGACAGATTTTAGCTTATGTCTTAATGTTATCCAAATTTAATTGTGCTATTACAAATTCTACTATTGTAATTATGGATAATGAAACATTTGTTTGACTAATGTACTTTTGTTTGATTGATGAAGGGGTCTTTCGGATGCCCTGAGGCTTACTTAGCATTTGTGCTAAAGCATATGATTTGTACTTGTGACAGCTTACAGGTAAGGGTTTGAGGTTTCAACAAGTAAATAAACAGTTTTTCTGTGAATCTCTTTTGTCATTAAATGAAGACATAAAACTATGGACATTCTTCCGGTGAGAATCTTTGTAAACTGTAAGCTTGTAATTAAATTATAAGAAGGTCTAGAAAGATTGTATCTCAGCTCTATACTTAGATTTACAATAAATTTCCTTTTGATTTCAAGCTGAACAGTGCATAACTGTCTATCTTTCTTCATGGCATACTATAGAAAATTCTATGTATTGTTGTTTAAAATTATTTCGAGGAATTATATGTTTTTATGATGATAGTGGTTGAATTCGTCATCACGACTTTCATTACACCGTTCAGTTGAATGTATCACCATACACATAATGTATGTTTCTTTGATTGATTTAAATGACCTATACTGTGATGTAATATGAGATATAATTCAAAGCTCAACTATGTACTACATATCCCATATGGTATGTGTGTTGCGTGCACCATGATGCCCCTATATGGCACTTATGCATTTGTGTGATACTATATGCACAATATAATTTATATGCTAACTATGCAATATGTGTGCATTGTGATACCCTATTATATATCCTACCCTAGGAATCTTAATAACTATTATGCAATGGATATGAGTTATATGCAAACTTTGTAATATCATGCGAGGGTTGAAATCTATACAAACTATATGTTATGTGGACTATATGCAAACTATGTGATCATACATTGCTATGAGAACTATGGAGCTATCTATCCAACTATGTACAAATGTATTGTGACAAGGTGTAAACTTTCGACCATAACATATGCAAATCCAATGTATTGATTAATGTGATGTGAACGTTGATATGCACTACAGGTTGGCAGCTGTAAACGTAACTTGGGCATTGAATGCACATAACTGCCAAGGTAATGGAGTTCTGATGTGGCACTGCTTAGTGTGCTCGACCATGTGCTACCACCGTGATTATAGCTCTTAAAGTGTTGAAGTGTGGGCATACGTTTTCACTTGTTGATGAGCTGGCTCCACCATGACTCCACCGTGGCTCATCGTGGCAATTGTAATGATGCAACAATTAATAGGGTAGATGCCTTGGGATTTCGTGATTCCATCCAGTGATCTACACTGTTGATCTATCGAGGGTTTCGATGCAATGGTTTAACCTATCTTTGCTATGTTTTTGATGAGTTATTGTGTTCAAGTCTTTTGGTAGTGGTGGCTCTGCGCGGCCAACAGGCTGAGAAATTTTAGCCTCATTGTTCTGCCTGCGACTTCTGAGTTTTGAACTCGTAACCTCATAAAATTAAAGAGCCGAGCTCTCAATTCTTCATGTAGTAGTTATTTGTTTAAGTTATCAATTGGGTTTGTAACCTTGATGAGGTTCGATCGTCAGACCGGTTGTGGTTTTGGAAATTTGATTTGTATGAGAAACCAACCCTTCACTATGGTTGTTCCAGGTCTTGACACTGTTAAGAGTTGATGGTTTGGTGTTGGCTCCGGTTACTCCAGCTTTTATCGTGGTAGGGTTTCGTTGCAGTTGCAAAGGATTTGGCGTTCGTTGCTACTACAACTAGCATTTTGAAAGGTAATATGTTTTGCTTTCCTTCCCTGTATTGTGCATACGATGATACCAACAGTTATTCAATTTTCAATACTGTAATTTCTTCTTCTTGGTTACTATTTTAACCACGTTTAAAATGTTCTTGTAGGTGCATTAAGCAATGGCTCCACAAATCTGGCGTTGAAGGTTGGAAAATCTATACCAACCGGTAGCCTCGGCGGTAGCTTTGAAAACTCTGTGTTGAAGAGATAATGTCCGACTATGTGCTATTCTATCTATTGTATTTATAACTCAGAGAGTTCGATACATAGGGTTTGAGATCTTTTTAGAAGTATGGGGAGGATATGCCTCGACCCATAAGGCAACTGCCATTTTTGGTATTGAATGCAACAATTTTATAAATAGGGATTTTACCCTCAGACTTGAATAATGTAATACATGGTGTTTCACGACTATTGTTATCGTTTTTCTTTTGTATATGGCTAAAGTTATAATGTAAGTGTTTGAAGTCTGTAAAACGATGTGTCTGTTTGCTACAGGCTAGATAATTTATATCTAGGTATGGCTTACGGCCTGAATGAAGTTTTGTTTATGTTATAAACCTGATCCCGCATTTAGGGTTTGATGAATTAGAAGTTATGGTTGTGTCTTTTCGTCGATTTAGGGCTTGGCCTACAAACACGAATTGTAACTTATCGATGATATGAGAATGTAATATGTTTTGGAAACCTCTGTGTTTATCTTGATTCTAAATCGATGGGTGAACGTTTTGTGAAACAAAGATATGACTGGTTGTTTTATAGGAACAATGGGTAGATGAAAAATAATGATAAGGTTTCGGCCTGTAAGCACTTTGTTTTAAAAAAAAGGAATAACATTGTTTCTGCGTATTTAAAGAAATAGGAAAGTGTTCTCAAAGCTAGGGTTTAGTCTTTGTTTTGGAAATATAAATCTTAACTAAACGATCTACAAGCATGTTTATGGAGTGAGTGTTTGGTCTTGGTAAAATGAGTTGATGTCTGCTATTTCTATTTCGATTTATTGCAGTCAAAAGTATTATCTAAACCCTGAAAATGAATCTGTGGAATTTAACTATTGGACCTACATAAATGATTACTGTGCAATTGTTTGGTTTGCCTACTATTAATAAAAATGTTGATAATAGTTTCGATTTCCTACTCTAGTAGGGAAAATATAAAAACTTAGAAATACAAAACTATTTGTGATGAAAATCTATAACTCGACTCTATTAAAGAAATATAATTACTTTTAAACATAGATAAAATTGTGTGAGAGTAGATGATCTAATACATAAATATTTTGTATTCATTTCTATGCATTATTATTAAAAGAAATTGATATAAATATGCTATCTAATGGAATCTACTCTGTAACTGTAGGAAATAGGAAATATCTTCATTAAATTTTCAGAAGGAAATTTATTTATTTCTAAACCAACTGCTATTTAAGCAAATAGAGAAACATTACTGTAATTTCTGGAGATACTTGTCTGAATCAGAAAATACTGAAAAACATTGATATAGGTAAACTTAGAAAATTAACAGTAAACAGTAATTTAAAGAAACACATCATTTGCATCTTTTCTATCACTTGGCTATCTTACCAATCATACCTATCTATATTAATCTATCTCTGTACTAGAGTATGATGTTGTTCCTTTTTGCATGGGGAAAAATCTAGAGATCATTTTATTCAATCATTCGAATGATACAGAATTAATAAATTATTTAGGAAAAATTAAATAAAGAACTTAACAGTAAAAGTTAATTAGATAACATAACTTAAAAATAAAAGTAGATAAGACAATAGAACTTGTAAAAGATGATAGGGCCGACAAACACCCAAGGAGGCCTGTTCCTCCCAACCTGCTCCAGAAGAAGTAGCTCAACTACTGACTTCTAATGAACCCCCGAGCCTGATTATTGATCCAGTAAGTGAGTGGAATCTGTGTAGAAGCAAAGCACTCAAAAATACCTTCTCCACTCAGTATCAACCTCCTGAAAAATGCCTTCTCCACTCAGCATCAACCTCCTGAACTCAATAAGAGTTTGGCAGACTCACAGCATGATCAACAACAACATATCCTCTCATCAAATCTCTTGGGTGCAAACACAGCAAAACCCCAGGGTAAATTTCCTCGTCAAGAAAAGTGATGAACCTCATTTGAATATTTGATGGCTATTATATAGACTGCCTAGGTCTTTTAGTGGTCAGTTTGGAATAAATGAGCCTCAATCTCCAGTCCCATCTTTCAGGGCACTATGACCACATTAGAAGGGAGTTGTCCCATACCAACAGCTAGTTAGTTGCATCATGATGTTGCCACTTGTCCATTGCCTTCTACCCCATATTCCATTTCACCTAATGGATCAGTAACCACTCTTTCAACAGTCCTCTTAGGTGTTTGTCTCCTATTTTATTTATTAAATAATAATATATTATGCAAATTACAGTCATCCTTGGACACCTGTCCAATATAAACTTTACAATAAAAGTTATCATAATGTTTCTTAACACAAAATGTTTTCCAGCTTAAAGGGTATGTTACAGACTCACACTAAGAATTGGAACTCATTCAATTACTGGTGAAGCTCTTCAACTTTGAGTTGAAGGACAATGATCCCAATGGATTTAGTGTTTGAAATCAAATCCATCATGCATGGCATTGATTCCATTGGAGTAAGGAAAGACATTCCACTCACAACCTTTATCAAGGCCCTCTACCCTACATATTCACACTAACTCGAGTTCCTTCAAGCTAGTGGCCAAATGAGGTCCCTTACATTTGACACTTTGGTGGAGAAGGTTGCAGAACGTGAAAAAACATCCAGAAAGAAGATAACTCATCCCATTGGAGAGATCATGTAAATTTCTCAGAAAGATAATAAACAACCCATTGATCATTCTAGAGAAGAAGGTAGTAAAAGAGGGTTTGGATGAAAGAATTCCGACGTAGGGGGGTGAACATAATCAATGTAAGAGATATGATAATCATTGTACTTGTTGTGGAAAGAATAGACATGATGCAGATCATTTCCATGGGCTCCATGGGAAAATATAAAAGATAAGCATGACTAGAAGAAAGAAGACAACGATAAAACTCAAGAGACTAGTAAAGCCCTTGAATCTGCTCACTTTATTGTTTCACATGGTTAATGCTGGAATAAATGAAGTCGCTTTCAATACTTCATCTTGGAGAGATACTTGGTTGCTTGACACTGATGCAACCTACCATATGACCTTTAGACAATAAATTTTTGAATAATTGAATGACAATGTAAACGAGATAGTGTATTTGGAAATAAGTCCATCCTCAAGCCCAAGGGAATTGGATCCATCAGGCTAAAATTGCCTAGATTTCCTAATTTTTTATTGCATAATGTTCTTTATATTCTATATTTGTAGGGAAGCTTGATATCCGTAGTGCACATTTGATAGAAAGGCCATTCTATCCACATATTCAATGGGATAGTAGAGATAAGGAGGTATTCTAACAACCACGTCATCATGATCAGATGTGAAGATGGGAAGATGTTGAAGCTGAAAGGAATGTTTGTAAGAACTCAGAATTTTATGTGTCTGTAATATCCCGATTTTGACCCTATTGCATTAAAATTGTAAATGATGTAATATCATTATAAAATCATGGTGAGGAGCTCAAGGCCAAGGCCCCACCATCGATTTAGCGTTTTATGTATCGGCAATTTAAAATCAATGCATAACCACAACTAGCTATGCAATGCAACAAGAGATGGGGGCATGATTCTTACAAGGAATAGGAAGGGAAATTATTTAGACCCCTAAGCCAATAGTGTCAATGAGAGAACCCATAAACCCTCAACTACCCATTTTGACTTATGAACCCAATCATTTAATTCTTCCAAGAGTTGGTTGAGGTAGTTAATGCATTGGGAATGGAGAGGTATGACTGCCCAATTTCGTGTATGGGCAAGCCATCAATTTGGAAAATCATATTTTGGCTTCTTGGGAAAAAAACACCAATGAAATTGTTCCTAAGCCATTCTTCACCCATGTTCTTTGCTCCCTCACGTAATTTGAGCTAGCTAGGGCATTTTCCTTCACATTCTCCATCATTTTCCTTCATTTTCCATAGCTGGGAATTCGTTTTTGTGTTGCACAGTGGCTGGGAGGTAGAGAGTCATGATTTGGGGGTTTATAGAGGCCGTTTCTGCCACTTGAATGCCCATAAACGTTTTCTGAAATTGGTTTTTTCTCTCCTAGGGTTGATTCCCCCATCTAACATTTTGTTTTTGGTAGCCCACAATTTTGGGAACTAATGGAAACTCCATTTTGGGCATCCCACAGTCAAAACATTTTTCTTCATGCCCAACACTTGTGTTTTGCTGTTATGTGCACTTGCATTTTGATTTGAACTTGTGAGTAAGAAACTAGGAGTGGAAGAGGATTATAATTGGCTTGATAAACCCAGTGAAGAGAGTAACCTCACTAAAAGATAAAAGGACATTGGCTACTTTTCTATGCACACCCTGAAGAGCACTCGAAGGGAAGGTATGGACTTAGGGACTGTGTAGCAGTGAAGGGAATACTTCCTTGTGTTGGGTGTATAGGTATTGTGGGTACCAAGATGACTAGATCTTGTAGAGGCACCAATAGCTCTGTGGATGAGCTCACTAGCTTAGCAAGTCACTCTGTTCCATTGCCTTAGCAGCCTGATAATCCCAACTGTGGATTGGATTCGCTCGCTGAATTGTGAATTATTTCTTGGCTATGTGTTAGTGGTTGTTCCCTTTTTCCTTGTAGAAATCATGCCCAACTTAGGGGTGGAAACTGTGTTGAGAAATTGATGAGCACAGTTGGCCTATGGCTGGATGGAACGTTGCAGTTGCATAGCCAGTTGCTCGTGACATTATCATTTCAAGACAAGTATTCAATGAAACCTTTCTTGTGCTTTAATTCATAAGAAAATCAAGTGCTGAATGGAATGAACATTTATATATGTGTTTATGAATGATGAATGTGATCATTATGCTTGTTCATGCATACTAGACGTGTATGTGTAGAAATAATTTTAATTCCGTTGTGTTTCTTGCATTATACACCTGCATGTGTATTTTTAATTTCTATAGATTATTATTTAATGATCATATGGCTGAGAAGTAGAAGAAGCCTAGCTTTAGGATCATGTTCCCTCCCTTGGCATTGGATCAATGGGAGGGGATGTGACACTGCCTCTCTTAGCATGGAGAAGGTACATTATCTACTAGTATTTTATGGCATGTTAGATGTGGACACATCAACTATAATAGTTTCTGATTGTTAAAAAAGAATGGCGTTTCTAGTTTTTCCACCATTCCAAAGAAGCTGGAACAATGTGATGCTTGTATTCTTGGAAAACATAGTAAGTAGCATTTTCATGAGTCAAATTTTAGAGCTTGTAGAAATTTATAGTTGATACACTCATACCTATGTGGCCCCATGCATGTTCCTTCCACAAATGGTAATAAATATCTCATGACTTTCGTTGATGATTACACTAGGATGTGTTGGACCTATTTATTCAAACAAAAATATGAGCCATATGAAACATTGAAAATTTTCTCTCAACCATATGAGCCATCTAAACCCCTTACCACCAATCTCTCTCTCTCTAAACCCATACGCTCCAATCTCTCTCTCACTCTAAACCCTTATCCCCCAATCTCTCTCTCTATAAACCCTTAAGCCCCAACATCTCTCTCTCTAAACCACTAACCACCAATCTTTCACTCTCTCTAAACTCCTAACCTCCAATCTCTCTAATCTCCCTATATATATATATATATATATATATATATATATAAAGCCCTAACCTCCACTCTATCTCTGTCTCTCACTCTCCCTCTCTAAACCCTTAACCCCTAACTTCCAATCTCTCCCTCTCTATACCTCTAAACCCTAATCTCTCTCTTTTTCTCTCTCAAAAACCCTAAACCCCAATCTATATCTCTTTTCATAGACACCTAACCACCAATCTCTCATTTTCTCTCTCCCCCTATAAAATCCTAATATCTAGTCTCTCTCTCTCTCTCAATTCCTAACCACCAATCTCTCTCTCTCTAAACCATTAAGAACCAATATCTTCTCTCTCTAAACCCCTTACCACCAATCTCTCTCTTTCACTCCCTCTCTTTCTCTAAACCCCTAACCTCTAGTATCCCCCTCTCTCTCTCTCTAAACCCAAATCCCCCAATCTCATTCTTTCTATCTCTTTCTCTAAACCCCTAACGCCTATTCTCTCTCTAAACCCCTAACCCACTCTCTCTCTCTAAACCCTTAACCCCAATATATCTCTCTTTATACCTAAAACCATAACCACCATTCTCTCTCCCTCTATCTCTCTCTCTAAACCATTAACCCACAATATCTTTCTCTATACCCCTAACACCCAATCTCTCTCTCTCTCTCTCTCTCTCTCTCTCTCTAAACCACCAATATCTCTCTATAAACCCCTAACCCATAATATTTCTTTCTCTCTGTGTGTGTCTCTCCCTCTCTCTAAATCACTAAGCCTCAATATCTTTCTCTCTAAAACCCTAACCACTAATCTTTCTCTCTCTAAACACCTACTCTCCAATCTCTCTCTCTCTCTCTCTCTTTGAACCCCTAACGACTAATCTCTCTCTCTAAACTTCTAACTTTCAATCTCTCTCACTCTCTCTCTCTTTTTCTAAACCTCTATCCTCCAATCTCTCTCTCTCTCTCTAGACCTCAAACCACCAATCTCTCACTTTCTCCCTCTCCAAAATCCTAACCTCTAGTCTCTCTCTCTTTCTCCCTCTCTCCCTCCCTCTCTCTCACTCTCTAAACACCTAACCACCAATTTATCTCTCCCTCCCTCTAAACCATAAAGCTCCAATATCTCTCTCTCTCTAAGCCCCTAACCACCAATCTCTCCCTTTGTCTCCCTCTTTTTCTCTAAACTCATAACCTCCATTCTCTCTCTCTCTAAACCTATAACCCCCAATACCTCTAATTCTATGTCTCTCTCTCTCTAAACCTCTAACCTCCAATCTATCTTTCTCTCTCTGAACTCCTAACCCCCGTTTTCTCTCTCTAAACACTTAATCCCCAATCTCTTAGTGTTTCTCCCGAAACCCATAACCACCAATTTCTTTCCCTCTCATTCTCTTTCTTTAATCCCCTAACCCCCAATCTACCCCCCTCTCTCTGTCTGTCTCTCTCTCTAAGCTCCCAACCTCCAATCTCTCTCTATCTCTCTCTCTAAACCCCTAATGCCCAATCTCTATCTCACTGAACCCATAACCTCCAATGTCTCTCTCTCTCTCTCTCTGACTGTCTCTTAAACTGGCTATGGGTGATAGGTTTTAAGGGTTAGGTGTTTGATGATAGAGTTTAAGGTTGATGAGAATTAGAGTTTATAAGGGTTAGGGGTTACTTTTTATTTGACTAAACACTTTAGAGGTTAGGATTATAGGGGTTAAGGGATATTTAAGTGTTAAGGGATGAGTGATATATCATTATGTGTTAGGATTTAGGAGTTTTAGGGGCTATACTAGTTTAGGATTATAATGGGCCAAGAGTTATAACAGTTAGTTGTACTAGGGACTAGGGATTGCAATGGCTAGGGACTAATGGTCAAGGGTTTGGGGATTGAGATATATGGGTCATGGATTTATGGTTATAAGGATGGATATTTATATGTACAAGAGGATAATGCGAGTTAGTGATTTTGTGTAATAATATAATAGGATTTGTGGGTTATAAGGATTACTAGATAGGGATTATAATGATTAGGGGTTATAGGGTATATTGGTGATAATGGTTAGATGTCAATGGTTATAGGGGTTACATTCCTATTATCATTAGTATCGCTACTCATGAACTAATGTGTCGTTCTTGAACTTGGAAAATTACATTTTTATTTTAGGGATTAAAGCCAAGGTTCCATCCCTCAACAATGTATAGGGACCAAACACCTATACCTGGAATCTGAGACATTAGAATGGCCACATCCATATTCATACTTGGAATCAAGGCTAGCCTCAGGAAATCATATGTCATGGCTTTAGGTGTTATTCATGGAAATGGATGACTAAATCTCCTAATCCTTGTGGTTAAGGAGAGAAGAGAGGGGTGAAGGAGGGAGGAGGGATAGGGCAGAGTGGAAGAGAGGGGGCAGATTGGGTGGATAGGAAGAGAGGGGGGGTGGGATTATAGAGAGGGAGGGGGGATTTAGGGAGAGATAGAAAAAAATGAAGGTGTCAAAATGAATGCGTACGTGCATTTGCACACACGCATGTTTAGATTCAATTTTTTTTTTTTGCGCCCTTCTAGGTTTGGTACTAGCTTCGGATTGCCAAACCTTGAGGCTCGGTCTGAGTTATGGCATAACACACCAATTTATGTAACTGCATATTTTTTATGCTTAGTTCCGCATATGCTCCACTTGTGCACTATTGATGAAATTGCAAATACTTGTTGAGCTCTGTGTGCAGATTCTAACTATATATTTTTTGAATAGATTCGTTATTGTTTTCTATTTTTAATTCATTTTTAACTACACTCATGTCAAATTTGTAAAAAACATAAGTCATTTATTTGGTCTGTAACTTTTTATTTGCTTACATATTTCAAAAATAAAAAAGAACCCGCATAAGAGTACAAGAATACCTACAAGCTAAAAAAATAGTTGATTGATTATGTTAAAACCATGATATGGTGGACCAACGCTCGACCATGTCGTTTTATGGATTCACTGACTTTCGTAATTTAAAAAAAATATAAAATTAACTTTTAAAATTTTGGAAAATAAGCCCTGCATAATATTCGTATGTTTCCTATGCCTGTACATATTTTTTTCCTCATAATTTGACAATTTACATAACAAACCAGTGGACCAACACGAACATATGCATTATGTTTTAGAGAAAAAATAACATGCCAATCTTAAAATAATGACATTATGGGGTATTTATACCACTTTTCCATAAATAAAAGTTATATATTCTGGAAGGTGATCCAATTTTCTACGTTTCATCTTTTTACACCTATTCCTAAAAATTTTTGTAGGTACCTCTAATAATTCATTTTAATGATCATATTTTTGTTTTTCCAGCATGCGATTGCAACTAACGCATCATAAGTGGGTATCATTACCTTGCACCAGCCCATAAGTGAAAAGGTGAGTTGTCATATATTGTATATTAAAGACTCTTATGGTGCTCTGAAGAAATTGAAGGATTTATATGACTCACACTTAGAATTGGAACTCATACAATTACTGGTGAAGCTCTTCAACTTTGAGTTGAAGGACAATGATCCCAATGGATTTAGTGTTTGAAATCAAATCCATCATGCATGACATTGATTCCATTGGAGTAAGGAAATAAATCCCACTGAAAACCTTTATCAAGGCCCTCTACCCTATATATTCACACTACCTTGAGTTCCTGCAAGCTAGTGGCCAAATGAGGTCCCTCGCATTTGACACTTTGGTGGAGAGGGTTGCAGAACGTGAAAAGCATTCAGAAAGAAGATAACTCAACCCACTGGAGAGATCATGTATCTTGCTTAGAAAGATAATAAACAATCCATTGATCATTCTAGAGAAGAAGGTAGTAAAAGAGGGCTTGGATGAAAGAATTCATAGGTAGGGGGGGTGAACATAATCAATGTAAGAGATATGATAATCATTGTACTCAATGTGGAAAGAATAGACATGATGCAGATCATTTCCATGGGATCCATGGGAAAATATAAAATATAAGCATGACTAGAAGAAAGGATACAATGATAAAACTCAAGAGACTAGTAAAGCCCTTGAATCTGCTCCCTTTATTGTTTCACATTGTAATGCTGGAATAAATGAAGTTGCTTTCAATACTTCATATTGGAGAGATACTTGGTTGCTTGACACTGGTGCAACCTCCCATATGAACTTTAGAAAATATTTTTTTGAATACTTGAATAACAATGCAGATGGGATAGTGTATTTTGCCACTAACTCAATCCCCAAGCCCAATGGAATTGGATCCCTCAGGCTAAAATTGCCTAGATTTCCTAATTTTTTGTTGCATAATGTTCTTTATCTTCTAGATTTGTAGGGAAGCTTTATATTCCTAGTGCAAATTCGACATCAAATCCATTCTATCCACACATGCAATGGGATAGTAGAGATAAGGAGGTATTCTAACAACTAGGTCATCATGATCAGATGTGAAGATGGGAATATGTTGAACATGAAAGGAACGTTTGCAAGAAATCATAATTTTACCTGCCTCTTTCAGCATGGAGAAGGAATATTATCTACTAGTATTTTATGGCATGCTAGATATGGACACATCAATTATAATAGTTTCTTATTGTGAAAAAGAAACTATCAGAATAGAAGCTGAAACAATGCGATGCTTGTATTATTGGAAAACATAGTAAGTAGCATTTCATGAGTCAAATTTGAGAGCATGTAGAAAGTTATAGTTGATACACTCATACCTGTGTCGCCCCATGCTTGTTCCTTCCAAAAATGGTAATAAATATCTCATCAATGTTTTTGATGATTACACTAGGATGTGTTGGACCTATTTATTAAAACAACAAAAATATGAGCCATATGAAACATTGAAAATTTTTCATGTATGGATTGAAAATGAAGCACAATCTCATATTGGCACACTTCATACTACTAATGGAAAAGCATACACTTCTAATGAATTTTACAACTATCTTTGTCAATATGGGATAATACATCAAACTACAGTGCCATACAATCCTAAACATAATGGTGTGATAGAAAGAATGAACATAACACTATTGAATATGATATGCTCCATGCTATTTTTCAAGAATGTCAAATTGATATTTTGGGGTGATGTAGCTTTATATGCAGTTTATTTGAGAAATAGAAGTCCAACTAATGGTCTTAGGAACAAAACTCCACACGAAATGTGTTATGGCTACATTCCTTCAGTGAGGCATCTTAAGGTTTTTGGTTCCACCTATTATGCCTTAATTCCAAAGGAACAAAGAGACAAGCTTATTCCACGTAGTGGGAAGTGCATGTTCTTGAGGTACTCAAATACCACCAAGGAATATCATCATTATGATGAGGTAAAAAAAGTTTATTCTTTCTAGAGATGTCATTTTTATTGAAATGAAAAAAATGAGTCTATTGAGAGCCAAGTTGATCATCTAGACAAGTTCAACCATGTAAATAGATTTTATGAATTTAACAATTATATTCCACTTCTTGAAGGGGGGATCCCTATCCTCAATCAATCCCTGGAATCTCCTTTTGCAACACCATCTCTCCCTCATGAAGAATTTCCTGCCACTTCATGAGAACATGAGGTTCAATTGGATGATGTCATTAAGAGGATTGAAACAATGAACCTTGCAGACAATGGAACACCACCAGTTGAACAACCTAGACCTTCACGAAAAGTTCTGAAGTGGGTCATAAAGGCAGTTGAAAGTGTCCATCCCAATTAAATTGGAAATATGAGAACTAGAAGTTTGACTAGATAAGACGATGGAGGAGATGTAGATAATTCAAATTCAAGTGATGTAAAAGATATGGATGTCTCATATGATTGTGAATTAAATATATCTACTAACCTTGAACCAAATTCCTTTGAAGAAGTTACGGGTCGTGATAAGTGGAAAGTAACCATGCAAATGAGTATGGTGCTCTCATTAAGAATGCGACTTAGAAGTTGGTGGGCCCTCCATTTGTAGCCAAACCAATTGGTTGCAAGTGGGTCTACAAGAACAAGTACATATCAGATGTCTCACTTGATAAGCATAATGAAAGGATTTTGGAAAAAAAAATCGCAAGAAGGAATTGACTATGAGGATACTTTATCCCCCACTGCAAAATGGGCTACCATCCACACTTTATTTCCTTTGGCTACACAAAATGGGTGGAATGTTCATCCAATGGATGTAAAGACTACTTTCTTGAATAGAGACTTGAAATAGAATGCCTTCATGTCTTACCCATAAGGATTTGTTGTGAAGGGGTAATAACAAAAGGTATGCAAACTCATCAAAGTATTGTATGGCCTAAAACAAGCACCTCACGCACGGTATGAAAAGTTAACTAAGCATATTCGAAAATAAGTTGGAATATTTGTTGTATATATTGTGGTGTATGTAGATGATATTTTGATGATTGGGAACAATTAAATATATATTGCATCCATAAATAAAGATTTGAAGAAAGGACTTGAGATGATAGATTTGGGACATATTCACTACTACTTGGGAATTGATCAAGTAGTTTAGAATCCAAAGTACATGTTCATCTCCTAGAAGAAATACATTGGATAATTGTTGAATATGTTCAACATGACAAAATGTAATCTTCTCTCCACTCCAATGGAACAAAACTTCAAACTACATCAAAATAAGGGAATGAATTTGAGGATACAACCATGTATAGACGGTATGTAGGGAGTCTTATCTACCTTACCATGACCAAACCAAATATCTCATTTGTTGTTGGGATCCTTTCTAGGTTGATGCAAAAACCTTGTGAAGAACATTGGTATGCTTCCAAAAGAGTTCTAAAATACTTGAAGGGGATTCAATATTTTGGACCCAAGTATTCTAAGGTGGATGAGTTCAAACTAATCGGGTATTCGGATTTATACTTTGATGGAAACAAAGAAACTAGAGTGTCTACTTCAAGCTACCTCATGAGTCTTGGATCACCAATTTCCTCTTGGAGATCACACAAATAGTTAGTTCCAACAAATTCCACAATAGATAAAAATATGTGGCTATTGCAGAAGCAACAAAGGAGATTATGCGTCTTAGGAAAATACTTGAAGATTTGCAGGAGAAACAAGTGTATTCTACTCATCTACTAATTGACAACACTTTTGCAATCAAGTTGGCCAAGAATCATAGATTCCATGATCGAACCAAGCACATCAACATGAAGTAACATCTAATTTAATATCATGTAGATCCCAAGATAGTTCATTTGAGACATTGCTCCACAAATGAGAAAATTGTAGACATCTTCACCGAAGGAATTGGAAGAGAAAAAACTTGAAAAGTTCAGAAGGATGCTTCGACTCATGAATACCCTTTCTAATTAAGGGCGAGAATGTTGGAAACCTAGTCTGGAAGGATTAGTTCCGTGTGTATAATATTGTTAATAATTAGTTTTTGGTTATTGAAGAATATTTCTAAGATTCATTGAGAAGCCCAAACGACCTCTGAGAAGATGAAATCCAAAGGCCACCTCTCATGTATTAATACGAAATTCACATTAATGAAAAATCCATCAAGGGATTTATTCCACATTGGGAAGGATCATGACACTCCAACCTCCTTAGAAAATCATTTCCCTCAATAATATATGTGAGGAGGTATAACCATACAACAGGGCCCCTTTGAAGAGTGTTGACCCGAATGTTACAATAATCTATGGAACTAGGGTCAGATGTACAAGTGTTAGCAACCATGTTGAAGTAGTCCAATAAAATCAACCATAAGCTTGAGTCCCATATATGAGTTCTATCTGCAATGCTGAAGTAGCCAGCGTCACATTTGCAAGTATTAACAACAATACTAAACTAATCCAAGGATCTCATCCATAAATTTGGGTCCCATGTTAAAGTTCTCAAGTTGAATCCCCACTTAAGATACTTGAGATCAATACCTGGGAAAAAATTGTTCTCCTTAACAAGGTCATGTGGTTCTAGATATATAGATCATTACACATCTAAAAAAATTGTCCACATAACTTAAAAAGATCGGATGTGGATCTAGAAGGCACATTACTACTAGAGAATATGCAAGATGAAAATTGATAGTCATAACTAGATATTAGCTTCCTAAAATAATGTTCTCTACTTAAGGTGGAGTAGATTCATCAAGTAGAAGTTGGACATAGTTGTTTTTCAAGAAAGTATGACGGTCCATATACAACTCCTAAAAAGTATTTTCTAAATCATACCTACCATAGCATATGTTGCTTGTATACTCGTCTTCAATATTATTCCAAATTTCCATCCTTTGGATTGCTTCATAAGATCAATGTATTCTTTGCACTAATTGTTATTCCCTATTGAATCAAACTATATTAACTTCTTCATGGGGTTGAAATGCTTCTCTTTTGAGCAACCATTGTTCTCTATGATTTTCAGAATACATGGCTTCTTCAAAAAAAACTTATGCCAGGGTGTTTGTCCATATAGTTTGAATTTTTTGTATAATCTTCATGTATAACTATATTCCTTGATCAAAGGAGATAATATATACCTATAAAATGTTGTCAGACACAATAGATATGAGATCATAATAATTTTGGTTGAAATTCACTCAATATTGATCATAAATATATCATATAATATGTCAAATCAAAACCTCCCAAATTATCTATCCAGTGGAATTTGTAAGGCTGCAATATGATCACCCTATAAAACAATTATGTCCTCTACATGACCCATGGACATCACTTAAAATCCTTAAAATTATATATTTCAAACTGCATTATATTCTTTATCTGGATATCAATTTCAACCGTTTGTTTTTTAAAATAATGTATTCTTCTCATAGGAACTCCTATATATATTTATTCTGCATATATATAATGTATTCTGCATTATATATTTAGTTTATGGAAATTATGTGGAAAACTACTTAGAATATGATTTGAATGTTGCATGATCCCTCTTTTTCCTTTTTGAAAATAGAAAAAAAAAATTCTCTCTTTTGAGCCCTAGAAAGTGATATGATACTACTTGTTAAAGACCTTAGATCTTAACATGAAATAGTAAAAAAAGATAATTCATAGATTATCCAAACTTGATCGATATCAAAACCTTTAAGATATTGAAACATCTTACAATTGACCATTTTATGGAAGATTCCACTCCTATTCACTTGATTTTATTGATGGTATCAATAGCATCCTAACCATAACAACCTCCTAACTACCTTGTGAAACTTTTAATGACGTCCCATGACATTTATTCAATGTGATCTACCATAATGAACCTCATTTAATAATAACAAACATAGTGGACATTTTCTACTTTATATTGAATGGAATCCACTATTATTACTTTGATGAGCCCTCACCTCCAACCCCCCTCATAACACTTATTAACTCTAGCTTCAATTAAAATAGTATCCGATCTATATTTTTGTAATCAACTATTACCATTCACTACCTTAATGTGACCATTGTTAAACATATTCTTATAGTGGTGGAAAAGTGATTAATTTTATTCCATAAACTTTATACTGTGCATTTTCATAATCACCTATTACATCAATCTTTATTGTAAGTTGAGTTCTCCTATTTATTTATGTTTGTCTAATAATAAAAACGTTTGATGCTAGATAATTTAATACAACCTTTTATTGAATTATAATTCATCATATGCACCTTCTTTTTATCTTCAACTATTAGTTGAAATGAAATTTTAGAAATAAAAAAAATATTATAAAAAGATGCAATAGCCATTTCTTCATGGAACGTGTTTTCATCAAATATCTAAATAGATATTGTACTCAACTGCCTTTAAAAAATGCACTTGTAATTTGGAATTTTAGTAGATGATATGGCCTTCTTATCACAATGTTTGCATCAACATGATCTACATTATCTATAAGAGGATGCACTAATTACAGAGAACATGCTTTGAATACTTCCCAAAAGTTAGACACAATTTTTTTTAATTCTTTTCTTTTAATATCACATCTAAAGGAGTATCACCAAGATCAAGAAAATGGTCTGCAAGCCGTAAGTAGAGAGAAACTTATAAGCAATAACCAAGCACATTCCTCAATGATGGAACAACAACTCCAATGCATCGTATTTAAAGGTTCCCCTCTTCTATCTTTACATATAATCAATTATTTAGCATCTTTTATACTCATCCACCTTTGTGAATTTAGATAGGACATTTTGTTTGGGATGTGTGTATTTCTTTATAGTTTTCTTGTACTTAGAATGTGGATGTGTTGTAAATCTTATAAAGTGGTTACGAGTTTCATTAATAAAGTGAAAGAAAGTATTCTTAATTCTCTCTAAGATCTAGGCCCTCTCATGTTTTTATATGTTTTTGGATCTATTACATTATTTTGTTTATCTCTTAGATCATTTGAAAGGTTGCATCAATTTTTTTTTCTCCATCTATTGTGTGCAAGTTTTTCTTTCTTATCAAATGCTATCGGAGAAGTAAGATATTCCTTAGTTCTTCTCAACAGCAGGAATATCATGAGGTCTCTATTCCTCTCCACTCTCTTCCTTTAACATAAGACATATCATCTTTTGAGTTATTTTGATGTTATTCTTCACCCAAGTCTACATCAACCTTGGTTATGTGGAGGTTTCCCTCTCACCCAAGCTCCTTTCCAAAATCTAATGAATTTTTTTAGGGTTTACTAAGTTGAAATTTGTCCTTCAAGCAAGGTTCACAAGAGGATACTCTCCCAAAAAATAGTTTTTCAACCTCAAAACCTACATAAATATTTTAGGCTTTTTGGAATATTGACTTGCGCTTATGCACTAGCCACTTTTGGGGGTTATAAGCTAGCTAATATTTCTCTTCTATAGCACATATGGAATCTAACCCTTTCTCTTCCTCTCCAAAAACCTTATTCATTACACTTCCTCATATATTGTATGCACTCTCATAGATATTTTGTCATCAAGACTCTCATTTCCAACTAGATTCTACCATATCTCTCCCTTGCAATGATAGTTTCATGAAGGGAGATGTTTTATGTGATTGGATCCAAAAAATTTAAGTATATTTTCAAACATTCCCTAATATACCTAAATCTCAATGTGTGGTGTTTGTTGCATATCATCTTAATGTCATTACTCAAAATTGGTGGCACAACCAAATCAAACATATAGTCTAACAACATTCTCTAGATGGTTAGACCATTTATACATGAGATTCATTATATTAGGCTCTAAAAAATGGTTTTCTCCCCAAGGGTATCTACAATAAATGTTGTTCCATTGGTTTCATTGTTGTCAACACTTGGGTTCATAGTATCCAAGATTATATCACTACATTCTCCAGTCATTGTCTCTAGCATTAGGAATGTGATTCTAAACAAGAACTCACAATTAAATTTATATCTAGTTTAGTAAAAATATGTATACTACAAATGATTTTTTTTATGATGTGACTCTAGAGTACACCTTCCTCCATGTTCTATCCTTAGAACGTCTTATCACTAGATACCATGCCCTCTCTCATACCCCAACTCCTCATCAAATCAACCTCACTTATAATACTAAACCACTCAAACTCCCTATGACCTCGAACCCTAGACACCACTTACCTCCAAGGGTTTATTCCTAAATTTTGATGACCGAGAAAATCCTGTGTGACCATGGGTTTCACTTGGGAAAGAGGAAAGCAAGACCAAGTCACACTTTTTGGCTAGACAGTTGTGATGATAGGTTGCACTTTTCCTTGGGAAAGGGGTGACCTTGTCCACACTTTTTTTAGGAGAGAGTGTGTCCTAATTCTGACACCTATGATGTAGGCATGATGGTTAATGTGTGTGTGTGTGTGTGTGTGTGTGTGTGTGTGAGAGAGAGAGAGAGAGAGAGAGAGAGAGAGAGAGAGAGAGAGAGATGTACCTGGGATTAGGGGAGCAATCATGAATGATGCCTAAATGTCATGATGTAAGGGCCTTATTTGTATAGGGTGAGAGAATAGACCTCACCCTTCAAGATGCATACTTCACGACTGGGCTCCCTGAGCTTAGATTCATTTGTGATACTCAATCTGAGAGATGCCATGAGAGATGTACTTGGGATTAGGGGAGAAAACATGAATGATGCCTAAATGTCTTGATGTAAGGGCCTTATTTGTATAGGGTGAGAGAATACACCTCACCCTTCAAGATGTATACTTCATGACTAGGATCTGAGAGTTGAGATTCATTTGTGATACTCAATCTGAGAGATGTCATAATGCGGGCATTGAGGAGATACAAGACACCCACTACATAGATGGGAGAGAGTTACCTGGATCCTCCACTTGAATAATAGAAATAGATATGTTGGAGACATGAGCAATGACTGCAAAATACATATGGGTACTGGGATTTGGAGGGACCCATAAGATCTCCAAAAATTAGATGATGATCTACTTTAGGTGGGCCCCCATTTTTTGGATAGTGGTGAATTCGAAACTCAACCATTGTAGCCATCGAGGAGGTGATTTTGGGTTTGTCACCTTCTTGTGTGCCTTCTTATTTGAGCAAGTTACTAAATTATAACCCCATGTCACCATCTGAGATGATGTGATGTTGGAGCAATGGATGAATTGATGGGGATAAATGATGATATGGGGAAAGGGTGTTGTTGTTGGTAATGTCTTCCATCAAGCATTTTTCACATAGTGGCACTAGTTTACATTAGTGATTGACGACTGCGTGTATGCTGGGATAGAATTTTGAGGAGACCTAGAAAGATCACATCCACCATGTCAGGCATTGGGATTTGATGGTAGGTATGATTATACATTATGATTTATTTTTTAAGTTGTGCTTACATACTACAATAGATGGTAGCTATATTTATTCATGTGATACATGGTACTAATAAATCATTTCTCATCTATGCAGATGTGGGACGAGTGCCACCACTAGGATTCTAGTGATGACGAGGGAGGGTTGAGATGGTCAATCCTCCCCCCAGCTCAATTATGAAAACAAGAGGGAAATGACATTTTAGAGGGGCTATTTCATGACATTGACAAGCTACTTGAGGGTATCATTGGTGATGACTAGAAGTATATGGATGATGAGTTGATCGCAGCATGTTATTGGGCATCACTTCAATGACACTCCATCATGAGGTAAATAGCCATGGATAGACAAGGAATCCAAGATATGATGAGGGGGAAATTTCCCCACATTGCTAATGACGACGAGGATAGAGAGGAGGAGTTTGACCTTGATGACTTGATTGATGAGGATGATGATGAGTAGGAATTTATATAAAACTACCCCCATCCTATAGAAATGATATGTTTTCATATGTATCACATAGTTTGGACTGAATTGTTATTGATTATTGATTTTCCAATCTAGAATTTTATTTGTAGTGTGATGTGCAAAATATTAATACTCCTAGGTATATGAATGAATATAAAGAATTCAAATTGTCTAACCATTTGTATAGCTTGTAGATACTTTCTCAAAAGGAAAGAATTGTGTACCAATAATAATTATTCAACAATGTGAAAAAAAATTGTGAATCTAGATAAACACGAAGGTGATGAATACACATATGGAGAGCATTGGCCATGAGGCTAATCACGACATTGTATTTGATCTGATTATTCTTGATGGTGCCGATACATACTCCATTAAAATGGATGATGGATTCGATGATGATTATTATGACCTAAATCGACGAGGTAAGATTCAGAGAATATCTACTTGCACCATTGGCATAGCTGATGTAACATATTGTCCATTGGACGTAGCTTGGGTGGTTGGGAGGAATGATTGTTACCCTCCCCACCTCGGTTCAATCCTTGTAAGAAACATGTTTGAGCTCTTAATGGGAATATTCGATGCTCTTGTTGAGCTACCTTCATAGTCGAAATATCCAGCCTTCCCACATTCCTTGCAGAATACCGAGGGGGGGGTGGTTATGTGGATGTAACAAGCACTAATCTCTGGTGTAGTTAATGAAATGGAAAAAAACAACTGATGTAACATGGAGGATTATGATCCATATTGAAAGGACAAGAAAAAAACCGTAAGGATCATCCTAAAAGAGAAAATATAAAAAAAACTAGAATGCAAGAGGTGCTAGTCTCATGGATAATATTTCTTGAGATACAACCCATTACAAACGTTCTTTAAGAGTTGGATATGTGGATTGGAGAGAATGTATTCCTCATTTCCGAGGCAATACTTTATGTCATAGAGCTCATGTGACAAATATTTGAACTCTACTGAACCTAGTTTATCATGGGCTTGGTCATAAACAACAACGCTATTTCCTTCACTGAATGTACATGGGTGGGTATGGTTGTCATTATAATGGGATTTTGAACACTAGTTGGTAGCTTCAATGTTATAGAAAAAACATTATTTCCTCATATGTTTACTCCAAAGTGATCAAGTGTCATTCCAGAGATCAATTGTCTAGCAAATGTTCGATAGCAGGGTGCATGGATGGGATTTGACACTCAATGGTTAAGACTGACTCTACTCTATGTGAGATATGGAATGGAGTGAAATTGGTCATATTTTTGGTCCTTGTTCAATATGCACATAGGGAATAAAAGAGAATATGATGAAAATGGAATTTTTCTTATCCACTGTCCATTGGAGTATGGTTTTGGGAACCTTGTTGATGACCTCAACTTGGCCATTTCTATGAGGGTAATAGGTAATGTAAAGTTGGTGATCCGGGTCGTGTCCAGGAAGCACAAGGGGGAAAATAGTTCGACTGGATGAGTCGGATCTGTTATGGTGGATGCTTAAGAAACAGAATGAGCAAAAGCAGGATTACACTACACAGATAAACACAAATACCCACATACAATATGTAGGAATGCGAATTGTTCTTCTCTATTAGATGTAAACATATAGATTGATGTATGTTACAATATTATACATGCTTATATAGAATTTTGAGATGCTTGGGTGTCTTCCCATTACGTTCAGTTACAAAGAAGAAGTTAGAACGGTTCAACAGTTCAACCGTTACACTCGGCTAGAAGGCAGAGAGACAGTTTGTCAAAGCTCGACAGTCGTCGATCACATGTTGATGCCACAAACTGTGAGGTTCCTGAACATGTCGAAGGTGTGGAGTGTGTCACAGTATGTCGATGTCGAGACTCGTCGGATTTGTGTTGAAATTGGAACCTGTCGAAGTTGCTGAGGTTGTCGAAGTCATGTCGAAGTCGAAACTTGTCGAAGTTGTATCAATGTTGATGACTTGTCGCAGTCAATGTTAGCATTCGCCAACAATGCCAACCACGATATGGATAAGACCTCCTTCCTTAAGAAACAATTGTTAACACCCAAAAAGTGCTCACTAGCTCATTTCCTTTTTCACATGACCCATTTGTCCACTTTTCCACCATTTGAGCCTCTAAAGCCATCAAAAGGTCACCTAAAGACCATGATACACCCCTTTTTCCCCTCAAAATGAATATTTTTCCTCAAAAAACATTAAAAACCCTAAAAAAGGGTCCAGAATTCCCAAAAATATTAAAAAGGGAATAAAAATATTCAAAATATTCAAAAAAGGAAAAAGGAGGGAAAAGGTACCTAAACCATGTTGGTCAATACCATTGGTTTTCTCAAAACCATAATGGTATTCCCCACCACCAAAAACTATAAAAAGGTGGTAGGGGCTCCTCACTTTCCATCCATCCATCATCCTATCCTCATGCTGTCAAAATCTCTCATGAGTTCTTGACCATTGTAGCAATCTTGGAGAAGAGACCATTGGAGCCTATAGCATCTCACCCTTGGAGCTGCTCAACACCACAATATCCTCACCATTTGAGGTATTATAATACAAAAGTCATTTTTTATTTTGTTTCTTGTTCTTGTTCTTGTTCTTAAATATTTTCAAGTTTATTGTTATATGCACATGTTAGATTCATATTTATAATTGTTTTTACTTCTATATTGAAACTGCTATCACATTGTTGATAGGTGCCCATTGCACAAAGCTTGGTTTCAAAACCAAGCCAATAGTTTTTGGCGACTCCGCTAGCTTCGAATTCTTAGATCTTAGTTTTTTGCTTTAGATCTTAGTTTTTCTTAGTTTTAATCATTTTTATTCATAGATTTGCCATCCTAGACAGCAAATCCATTGTTGTTCTAGATCTTGGCCCCTTCTATTGCCATTAACAGCCTGAAATTTCCATTTTCGGGTTTGTTTTCCAGCGTCCGTTTTTCGGCTTTCGCCTCGTGGTTTTTTGCCCGACAGTCGCGCGGCTCATCACAACCTCACGGCTTTTTTCCGCGCGGCACGCCGTGGCTTCGCGGCTATTTTACGCGCTGCACATCGCGACTGTGTGACCTAAACCCGCGCTGCACATCGCGGCTTCGCGGCCGAAACCCGCGCTACACATCGCGACTACGCGGCCGAAACCCACGCTGCACATCGCGGCTGTTTCCCCAAAACCCGCGATGCAATTTTTTTTAATTCTGCCAATTTTTTGAAAATTATTTTTGCTGTATTTTCTACCCATTTAGCATATTTTACAGCATTAATTTTTCTGTATTTTTACAGCCACATTAAATCTTTTACTATTTAGAATGCTCCATTAAAAGTCTTTTTAAAAAATTTCAGTAATTGAAAGAGAGATTTTTCTGCATTTTATTTAGATCAAGGTTTTACTGTTTATTTGCTCGATACTTTGCCCAAGCAACTTTTAAGAGATCCATTTATTTCTTGAAATATTTATGTTATTTGCTTTCCTTCAAATTATTTCAAAGATCCATTATTTTTGAATAGTTTTTTCAAGCATTTACATTTCAAAAACGCCTTTATTTTTTGCAAAATTGGAAGCGTCTTTTCTTTCATTTGTAATCAATCGCCTAAGCGAGGAAAATCAATTTCAGTTTAAATACCACACTTGCACCCACCTAGCCACATAATTAAAACTGAACCTTAAAATTTACTTTAAACTCAATAAACTTTTAACCCCACTTGGGGAGCACTTAAAATAATTTTGTAGTTAGGTAGAATTGAGGGGATAGGTGTTCCAATAACACCCCTCAATTATTACATTTGAGACATAGTGGTTGTCCTCTACAGTACCAAAATCCCTTATAATTTTGGCACGGTTATCAACCAATTTATCGGGAAGGCCTCTCCCTTAGGAGGGTTGAAGTAGCCAGACTGGTTCCAGAAGTCTGAGTGGAATACCGCAATCCATTCAGTAACCGAAGGATACCTTTCAAAGTTCTCGGTGTACACCCAAGAGGGTGTACATCAGCGATAGAACCAAACTGCAGATTCACCCAACCGAACATGTCATGAATGGGGTATCCTAGTTGCCACTCTTTAGGATTGTCTACCCGCTATCCCTCCCGGTAGGGGGATATCTAGCCGTTGATTCAACACTCTATATTGTCTGACTTGGATTTCATCACCTTGCAGAGGATATCGTTTGCTGACTCACAATACTTCTAGTTAGGTTTTTGCATGATACATTACCCACCTTTGGTCTAGTAACACCCCTTTTTTCTAGAAACTATTTGACTTTTGGTATTCTGACCAATTTTGTTGCATCCCTCCACTTATTATAGCACAACTGCTATAATAAGTGCTTTTTGAGGTTGGTTGTTGGCCTGAGAGCCTTTATTTTTTCACTCCGCTCTTGCACTCATTGTTGCATTAGGGTTTCGAGTTTTTTACATCACCACCTTACACTTAAATTTTTAAAAATATTTCTCACCATTGAGAATTTAAGATGATCTCGTCGTCTTCAGGGTGAACCCCCTCAGTTCGGTATACTTGGCTCTACACGTCATCGACGTAGAGGCTTATCCCTTGACTCGACACGTCATCGGCAAAACACACAGTCATCCGATTCTGACACGCCTCACTTCACATCTGATTCTGAGGTTGAATCCGAAAACCCTACTGAAATATCACCAACCAACCTCATGGATGGATCACAATATGACCCACTTTTCACTAGTACTATTGGAGATACATCCACAAAACCCTTCTACTATTGTGCCACCCATGGTAACAACAACCCCATTAGGCATTCCTAATATAGGGGCCATTCCCCCTTTAGGTATGCCCAACACAGGGCCACCACCTGTTATGGGTATGCCTAACATAGGGGTCACACCCCCTCTCATTACCACAACCCAGATCCCAGAAATTCCTGGCACTATTCCTAACCCCTCTGCAACCCATGTTGCACTTGGGAGCGCTGGCCTTTCCCACACCACATCAGTTGGAGCACACATACCTTCCATACCTAGCATACCCTTAGGGGCTACTGGATCACTACATAATGCCACCATTAATAGTTATGTCCCAGTCACTACGCCACACCTATCTGCTAGTTTACCTTACATGGCTAGTCTGAACTTACCAGACCTAGCCAGGCTAACCAACGATCCTATCAGGCACAACCCTACATGGCCACCCATGCCTACAAATATCCCCTCGGACATCCTCAAGTTTAAAGGAAAACCTGGAGAGGATCCCCAAAACCACATAATGTCATTTCACCTATGGTGTTTATCTAAATCCATAGTGGATGACTCCATTAGACTAAGACTGTTGCAACGAACGTTCACTGGATCTGCAGCCAAGTGGTACATTGAACAACCACATGGGACCCACCATACATTTACGTCTCTCGCCTCCACTTTCCTTCATTTTTTTCATCTACCTGTACGCTATGATGCAGGAGTTGAAATACTGTTGTCTTGCAGACAAAACATAGCTACCCACATCACTGACCATATCCATGAGTGGCGCAAGCGTCGTAGCCTCTGTAAGATAAAACTGGATGACCATATATTTTTGGACTGGTTTCTTAAATCACTCCTACCCCTAATAGACAAAGACGTAGCTTCCGAACGACCCTAGTCAGAGGAAGAAGCTATCTTAAAAGCTCAGCAATTCAACCTGATTTATGCCCAGTCAGGCTATCTCTACACCATCATACCAGACGCCCCACGAGGCGATTCTTCATGCGGTGACGCTCCGGGGGCATCACATGTCACTGATGGTATTATCGGCCAAGTCACGGCACAAAATAAACCTTTTAGCATGGTGAGCACCATAAATGCCCCAGACCTCTCTAAGGATACATCTAATTATGGAGCGACAACTTCGTACGCTCCAACGAATCAGACTCATCACACTCATGGACCCTCTTGTCCACAACATTGCTATGGGAAAGCGCCATTGATATATGTACCACCCACATACTATAACCAACCGGCCACCCAAAACCCAATTCATTTACTAGCACAACCAATGTATTACCCACAGCAAGCTACAATAGCTAACCCAACACCTCCAATTGCTCAGGGTTACCAACAACCCCAGCAGGAAACTGGACCACCTCTAGCCCCACCAACTTATTATCCACCGCAACCTTCTCCCGCACCTGCGACACCCCAAAATCCTCCCACTACTCAAGGGAAAGTGTACACACAACACAATCAGCCCCAACATCAAAACAACCAATGCAACTAGGGCGGACAACAAAACCGTGGAAGAGGACGTAACCGCGGCAACAACCAACAACATAATCAAGGTCCACCACCTCCCAATCCTCCAAATAATAACAATGCTGCTCCTCCCAACTAGAATCCTGATCGTCATCCCAAGCAGCCAAAAAAAAATAACCTGAGAACAAACCATCCATGTTCTATATGTGGAGTCTATGGACATTACACTCATAACTGCCCCCATTTAGAGAAAGCACGTAAAATTTGGGTTGACGATGCCCAACGCCAGGGCCACGCTGGATAGATAGCTCCACTTAATCAACCGCAACCCATGATATTACAAAACCCATTGCCAAACTAGGGAGTAGTAAATACTCGCCCTATGGACCCCCCACAAGGATCTGCTGCACCCCAGCAACAAATCACCTATGCCGCAACTGATTATCAGCGTACGGATCCAGGCACACACCATTTATTAATGATTCCATCCAATGACATTAACCTCCAAACTCGTAGGAATCAATACGGCCCACCCCCAGAAACTCCTCCCACTGACGCATCCACCTCCCTTCCACCAGATCAACCACTACGCATACCAAATATGTCGTTGGACGGAGGACCTAAAATCCCTCGCATCCCTTTGCGAAGGATTAACAACAATCCTAATGCTCACGCAACATCCAATTATAACGTCGTGGAAGACCTAGCAGAATCCCCCGCTACTATGTCTGCTTTAGAGGTACTGAAAACATGCCTTGCATAACGAAAACTACTACTATCTGCCATCGGAGGAGTAGACCCTGATGACCCACACATGATGGCTTTCGACTTAGACCAAGCCGAACCTCGATTGCCATCAAATTTGGCTTTCCAAGTGTCAGTAAACATTCGAAACCTTGTTGTGCATCGATGCATCATCGATGAAGGAGCTTCAACCTGTGTTATGTCCACCCTTGTGTGGCAAAAACTTGGCTCCCCCACTTTACAACCATCCACCACACCATTACGAGCTTACGACAGACGCTCAGCCCAACCACAAGGCCTCTTAGCAAACATACCCGTAGAACTAGGCGGCAAATTAGTTCTTATCGACATTGAAGTGATCAATGCCCAGCTCGACTACAACCTCCTTCTTGGACGTAACTATATGTACAAAATGAAAGCAGTGGCTTCATCTGTTTTTCACCTCATGATGTTCCCACATGAAGGACGCGTTATCAAGATTGATCAACTCGCATATTATGATCCTAACGCCCCCGCAACCCCTCAAAATGTGCTACCAATGATTGAACAAACCATTCAAACCGCACCAACATCATTTATGTCGTCAATTGGTCCTGGAATCTACACCGAGTCACCTATGACTTCCACATTTCCATCGATCTCACCATCTTTTTCGATAACAAAAACGTCGGATTTGTGCACCTTGTCGCACACCACACAGCAGCCTTTGTCACTACCACAAACACCCGCAGTGCCTACTCATATTGGCACAACGCCAATTCATACTATCCCATTCTTGTTCCCATTTTCTGGAGTTGTTAGTTCACCAGTAATGGCTACACTCAACCTTCCTAGTTTAACATTAGGGATACCTGTATGGTACTTACCTGCTCCGATCCCCTTGCCGACTCCAACTGTTATTTTACAACTGGTACAACCTATCCCTGCTACAAACCACCCACCCCCTCCGGTCACTCATCTGCAAAACAGACCACCCCCAATAGTGACTACGGCATCAACGTCCAGAAACGCCCCACCTCCATTACGGAACACAGGGGGCAGAGGCCCACCAACTTATAACACTGGACTCATAACTCGCACCCCCCAGCAACCCCCAAGTAGCTAAAAACCTCCCAACTATTCGCATTCCCCCTAAGTGCTAGTTGTGTGATGACGTAGGCCATGCCACTCATCAATGTCCACAATTACCTACACTCCAAGAACACATGAATATGTTGGATGATGACATCGGAATTCCAGTGATAAGACTTGAGCCACATCCTCAAACTCGCGACAAAACACTTCGCACTAACCACCCTTGTGCGATATGTGGCATTTATGGCCATTATTCACATCATTGCCCCGATCTCCCAGATTATAGAGCAGCTCTATACGAATTGAATAACGCCGACTTAGAGATATCCCCTCCTCAAATTGAGGAAATTCATCCCTCACCATCTTCCTCCTCGAAAGAAATTAACACCATTTACACGGTTTCCACTGGATACCCCTCTGTCCAGTCATCCCCTTCCATTGATCCCTTTGACACACATGTTCAACCCTTTCAAATCGACGAGGAAACCACGTGTCCACAAAATGGGGGCAGGACCAAAACCTTGCCTACTCATCATCATCGTGATTCTCGTCAAAGATACTGGGGGCATCCACCCCACAAGGGGAATCCCCCATCATCATATCATCACTTCAGTATGCCACCATGGCCTACAGCCTCATGGTATACCCCCCAGCCAGCGGTTGCTCAATGCCCTGTTGATCCCTCTCTGAGACAACATCTACACAACATTGACACCTTTGAGTTAGGGGGCATAATAGATTACCTCGACCTTGGGATAGGGGGCATGATCAATCATTTTGAACCTTCCCCATCACATCTATCTCAGTATTCCAATGATCCCATTGTTCAAACCAACACATATGTGATCCACAATCACAAACCCCATGCACATAGCATGGGGGCAGGTCATTAACCCTGCTGAATTTTTCACATGCGTGATCTCAACCATTTTTTGAGGTCACATATCACTTGTATATTCGATTTGATTTGATACACCTAGTATTCTCCCCCCGCAGGTCATCATTTCTCCCCACCACTGCATCCTTGGCTTGGTGGGCTCACCTTTATTTGTAGCCATTTTTTAACCTAGTTATTTGCTTTGACCATTCCGGAGTCCTTATGACCTCCATTTTTTGCACCATTTGCACCGCCAGATTCATATTTCCATGCCCGTGATGATGCTTGAGATCATTTCTCGCTCTCACCAAAAACTTTCGGGCATTCTTTCTATGCCCCATGCCACCTTGTTTTACATGCCACATCAGCTGTTGTTAGTTTATTGGCGATTTTTATACCATCGGATTCAGTTTTCTGAACTTGTGCTAATGCTTGAGATCATTTCTTGCTCTCACCTCTAGATTTTTCAGGCATCTTTTACATGCGCCCTCATCGCCTCGGTTTGCGTGCCACATTGGCCGTTGTCCGTTTCTAACAAATCTTATACCGCTGGATTCAGTTTTTTGCGCTTGTGATGATGCTTGAGATCATTTCTTGCTCTCACCTCCAGATTTTTCGGGCATTTTTCCCATGCCCCCTCATGGCCTCAGTTTGCATGCCACATCGACCGTGCTCCATTTTTAACAAGTCTTATATCACCGGATTCTGTTTTCCGCGCTCGTGATGACGCCTGAGATCATTTCTCGCTCTAACCTCCATATTTTTTGGGCATTTTTCCCATGCCCCCTCGTCACCTCGGTTTGCATGTCACATCGATTGTCGTCTGTTTTTGACAAGTTTGATATCGTCGGATTCAGTTTTCTGCGCTCGTGATGATGCTTGAGATCATTTCTCGCTCTCACCCCATAATTTTTGGGCATTTTTTCAAAATGCCACTCATCACCTCGATTTGCGTGCCACATTGGCCTTTGCCCCTTTTTGACAATCTTTATGTCACCGGATTCAGTATTCCGCACTCATGATGATGCTTGAGACCTCTTCTCGCTCTCATCAATCCCTTTCTGTTCGGTATAGTTTTACCCCTTTTTCAGGCCGAGAAATCCCTTTTACGAAAAAGGAACTTAGGGAGTTTCTGTTAAGATCTTTTCTGACTCCTAAAACAATGAAAAGATCCCCGAGCAACCTTGCTTCCTTTCATACTCGCTAAATGTATTTGAAAGGGCGTCTACATGGTATAAGTTTACCCATTTTCCGGACCTTGTAGATTAATTACGAAAAAGGAATACTCTAGTCACATCGGCTAGAAGAGTTCTCCATTTGCATCATTTTATGCTTTTTCGGGCCTTGGAGACTAACTTACGAAAAAGAACACCAATGGAGTCCACTTATCGCTTTCAGACTCTCTAAACATGAAAGCGACCATGAAAAATCACCATCCTGGGCTCGTAAAAACCCACAGGACGGTACTCATAACCACTGCAGAGTCTTCTTATCGTTTTCAGACTCCTTAAAAATGAAAGCACCCATGAGCATGAACAGTCTTGGGCTCACAAAATCCACAGGACAGTACCATTTCAGAGCACACTTTTATCCCTTCTTGGAGCTCATTAAAACTACGAAGAAGGATCCAATGGTGCTTCTTGGCGCCACAACAGATCACGTCTACTCATATGGCAGCTTCCCCATTTTGGTCGCCTTTGTTCAGAGTATTCTGCAGTATGTCACCCTGAGAATCCCTCGACAACACCCATCAGCTTGACCCCCTAGAGTCAATACATACCCTTCAGTGCCTAAAAGCTATGATCCCCACATCTACAAATCAGTCCCCTACGCTGCCAAGTCAACCATGTCATCATGCTCTGAACAAAGGAAGTTTGAGTCTACCCACTCTATGACCCCCATTACTTCTGATCCCCACAAGTATGTTAGTCCTACAATACAGCACTACCACACTTCAGTTCTACACCTTGTGCTCCTATCAAGGAAACATCATTGCCTTGTTAGTTGCTGGTCTCCCTCTGTCGACAACACCCAAATTTATTCCAGAGGATAGACCTAGAGGTCCCTGTGTCTTGGACTCATCACCATTTATGATGAGTGCCTATGAATCATTTCAAGAAGAGTCCTTAGTGCCTCTCCAAATGGTTGTTTCTCACATGCTCGACTTCAACACCTTGATCGCATCGTTGAGATTTGCACAGGATATTGGTGCGTTAAGTTATTTGTTGAAGACCCCAGATACCACCTGACTCTTCCACATTTGAGAGTCTACCTATGGAAACAACCAGTTACATTTTTTCTATAGATATCCGGGTTGCGCATGGCGACAGTATTCCGATGTACCCTAGTTTTATACTCCCTCGAGTATATAGTTACATGTAATTCTCAGAGATGACTCACAGTCATTGAGTCCCTACAGATGTTGGACACCTTCAGTTTCAGCAGTTCATCAACCCTTCTGAAACCTTATTCAGAACGGTTGTCGCTTTATTCCAGTGTATCATTTATTGAGACCAGTCATGTTATGATCATGAGTACATCCCAAAATAGTGTCCCCTTTGGACCATTATGATGTACCAGCAGATTTTTTATGTCTTATTTAGGTCCCCCTTCTTGGGACTAATTGTTATGTATATGTCTTGATACGAGCATGGGTATGCCCGCCTCGTCCATTATCAGAGATTATTCCTCATTCATATTGAGGCCATGTAATATTTTTTTTTTTGCATCTTCTAAGGGCCGTTGATCCAGTCTCCAACCAATCTCTTCTCTTCCTCAAACCCCAGGAAAAAGACAAAAGAACTATGATGTTTATCGGCCATAAGATGAGCTCCTACCCTCACACATACAGGGGCAATCTGTTAACACCCAAAAGGTGCTCACTAGCTCATTTCCTTTTTCACATGACCCATTTGTCCACTTTTCCACCATTTGAGCCTCTAAAGCCATCAAAAGGTCACCAAAAGACATTGATACACCCCTTTTCCCCCTCAAAATGAATATTTTTCCTCAAAAAACATAAAAAACCCTCAAAAAGGGTCCAAAATTCCCAAAAATATTAAAAAGGGAATAAAAATATTAAAAATATTCAAAAAAGGAAAAAGGAGGGAAAAGGTACCTAAACCATGTTGGTCAATACCATTGGTTTCCTCAAAACCATAATGGTATTCCCCACCACCAAAAACTATAAAAAGGTGGTAGGGGCTCCTCACTTTCCATCCATCCATCATCCTATCCTCATGCTGTCAAAATCTCTCATGAGTTCTTGACCATTGTAGCAATCTTGGAGAAGAGACCATTGGAGCCTGGAGCATCTCACCCTTGGAGCTGCTCAACACCACAACATCCTCACCATTTGAGGTATTATAATACAAAAGTCATTTTTTATTTTGTTTCTTGTTCTTGTTCTTAAATATTTTCAAGTTTATTGTTATATACACATGTTAGACTCATATTTATAATTGTTTTTACTTCTATATTGAAACTGCTATCACATTGTTGATAGGTGCCCATTGCACAAAGCTTGGTTGCAAAACCAAGCCAACAACAATGGTCTCCATTGTTTGCTCGCGAAGGTGAAAAAACTTGTCGCTTATTTAAGTAACAGAGTACCACTTTCCTTGGGATAGGGGAAACCTGAAACAAGGGAATTCTGTTCATCCTTGTAAGGCGTACTTGTCATCCCACAATGGTGTCGCAAGGAAGAGGCTCCTGAACATCTGGATGGATGTCTTCGGGTTCTGCTGTTGGTAAGTCATTTTGTTCCAACAAGGGTGTATGGTATGGTCGAAGTAGATCCACGTTGAAGACTGGATGCAGGAATGTCGAGCTGGAAAGCATTTTCTCCAATCTGTCGAAGAATATTGTACGGACCATATCGCAAAGGTTTTAACTTATTGAATGGAGTAGTGAAGCGATCCTTCTTAAGATGTAGCCAGACCTTATCCCCAATTTGGAATGAATGAGGAATACGATGCTTGTCATGTCGGGCCTTAGCTTTCTCGTTTTCTATGTGCAACATGTCCTGTGCTTGTCGCTGGATGTCGCAAATCTGTTCTCGAAACTTGACTGCTTTGTCAACTTCTCGTTGGCTATAGTTTGTGTCAGCATTCGGCTGTGTCGAGGAGATGATAAAGTTGATAGGCGCTGAGGGTTGAAATCCGTAAGAGATCTCAAATGGACTCTTGCCTGTAGAGCTGTGCTGAGCACGATTGTAGCTATGTTGTATGTATGGAAGAATTTCATCCCATGTGAGTCGATGCTTGTGGTTGTACATGCGAAGCAGTTGTACAACCAAGCGATTAACAATTTTTGTCTGTCCGTCAGTCTGAGGATAGAAAGCTGTCAAAAATGAGAGTCGTGTGTCCAGTTGTTGCTAGAGGGTCTTCCAAAAGATGCTGACGAATCTGGTATCTCAGTCGAAAATAATGGTTGTGGGTAAACCAAAGTGTTTCCAAACATGTGTAAAGAAGAGTTGAGCGGTCTAATGCGTTGTCGCGGTCTTCTTACATGGTATGAGAATGGTCATCTTGGAAAATCGGTCGACTACTACTAATATCGTGTCATGCTGATGTCTGGTAGTAGGATAACCCGCCAAGTAGTCCATAGAATAGATTCTCATGGTTGACTAGGAATTGGAAAAGGTGTGTACAATCCCTGTCGTCCATTAGGCAGTTTCGCAATGGCACAAACCATGCATGATTGAATGTACTTGTTGACGTCGGATTTAAGTGTAGGCCAAAAGAAATACTTCTGCAAAATAACAAGTGTCTTTTCTACTCGAAAGTGTCCTACAGTCTTACTGTAGTGCACGTCCCAAATGAGCTGTTGTCGGTGCTCACCGGTCGATACACAAAGCTATCCAAGCTTGTATAGCAAGGTGTCTTTTAGGAAGTAGTCAGAGGTCGACAACTTGTTAGTCTGTAACTGTCGGTAGACTGCTGAGAAGTCGGTGTCATCCTCATACAACTGTGGCCAAGTGGTCGTGTCTTATCCCTGCATACTCATCACTGTCAAAAGGAGAGTAATGGGTGGTCGACTAAGGAAATCTGTGGCGGTGTTAGCTTTACCTTTCCAATACTTAATCAACAACTGGAATTGTTGTAGCTAATTAATCCACTTGATTTGTTGGTTTATCTGCAACTTTGATTGTGTCGGAGCAAACTGTAGAGGCTTGTGATTATTGAGAATGACCGTTTCCTTGCCAAATATGTAATGCCTCCATTGCTTGAGAGCTTGCACAATGGCGTACAATTCTTTTTCATACGTCGAGTATCTTCTAACTGTGTCGTTAAAAGTCTCGGAATGAAAAGTGACTGGGTGACCAGATTGAGTGATCACTGCACCCAAGGCATAGTCCGATGCATCCGTCTCAATCTCAAAGGGCCGATACAAATCAGGTAACACAAGTACTGGTGCAGTGTAGAGCCTATGTTTGAGTTGTTCAAAAGCTGCTTGATGTGTTGTTGTCCATTGGAAGATAGTTTTACCATTTCCCTTCGTCAATTGATTCAAGGGCCAGACTATGTGACTGAAGCTAATTATGAACCTTCGATAGAAATTCGCCAAACCAAGAAAAATTCTTAGTTCTTGAATGCTTCTAGGAATGGGCCAATATTTGAGGATCTGTACTTTGTTTGGATCGACGTGAATTCCTACAAAATCAATTACATACCCCAAATATTTGATGCTGGTCATCGCAAAAGAGAACTTGTCCATGTTCAGATAGAGTCGATGTTGCTGGAGAGTGTCGAGGACTTATCGAAGATGTCCGACATGTTCTTCCCATGATCGACTAAAAATTAATATATCGTTGAGATAGACAATGACCCATTTTCCAATGAAAGGTCAGAGAATGTTATCCATATGTTGCATGAAGGTCACATATGCATTGATTAAGCCGAAAGGCATGACTAACCATTCAAACAATCCTTCCTTCGTCTTGAAAGCAGTTTTCCACACATCTGAGGGCTCGATTGGAATCTGATGGTATCCTAAATTGAGGTCAAGCTTAGTAAAGAATTTAGCACCTTTCAGATAGTCAATGAGCTCATCTATTTGCGGCAGAGGGTAGTGATTCTTTACTGAAATTTTGTTGAGAGCTCTGTAGTCGATGCACATGTGCCAAGTCCCATCTTTATTTGGAACTAAGACGACTGGACTTCCATAAGGAGAGGAGTTGGGGCGGATATGACCTTTGCCGATTAATTCTTGGATTTGTCTATGAATCTCTTCATTTTCAAGAATGGATATTCTGTAAACAGGTGCATTAGGAAAAGAAGAACCAGGAACAAGTTCAATGCAGTGTTTTACCTAACAATGTTGAGGTACTCCATCAGGAGCTTGAAAGAGGTTCTAGTACTCATCGAGAATATGATTGACTTGCTACTTCTATCAGGAGCTGCATTGGTCGGTGACTCGACTCGTAGCTGTAGTCTTCTTAGAATGTTGTGGCTTGATCATGATTAATGAAAACTTCTGAGCATGATCGATGAGATTCTTTGTCTGTTCGGAAGATATCAATGCAACCGTTGGTGTAGGTTGACGCTCTGGTATGCTGAACCATTGATTTCGGATTCTGACAATCACCTTCTGAGGCCGTGACTAATAACTACCATGTCTATCCCGGAGGTAAGTTTTCCCAAATAGGGCGTTGGCTACGAAGAGTGGCGCCATGTTGCAAAGTACTTCATCTTCAAAAGGTTTTATGAAGTAGGCGAGCTTGCATTTTCGAATGATGCGCACTTCTTGTCCATCCTTCATCCAATCTATGTTGTAAGGCTGAGGATGTGGAGTGGTAACAAGACCTAGTTTCTTTACGAGATCTTCAGAAACAAAGCTATTTTGGCTAGCGTTGTCCACAATCAGATGTAATGGGTTTCTTTGAACCCATATCCATGTATGGAACAGGCGTTCTCATTCCTCCTCGTCGACGATAGTCGAGGATGCTGGAGTGGTCGATGTCAAAAGGGTCGATCAGATTCTTCCACCTTTTTGTCGAACCTGTCGGAGGTTGACACTTTTGTCAAAAATTTCTTCCGAGCTTTGCATTCAAACGTATCATGCCAAGATGAGTGGTGGTAATCACACCATTTTTTGATCGGTGATTGTTTCTACATTCCCTCTTTTGAAAAGGATTCTTGTCGTGGTATGGATTTGGCGGTGTCAGCTGAGAATATTTCAACTTGTCAAAGTCGGCTGGTGCCTTCTTGTCAGGTGGTCGTCCTGAGGTCGGCTTTATCGCAAAGCGTGCTTTCCCTTTTTTCTTGGTTTCCAGTTTGCTAGCATAGTGGAATGCATCCGCAGGCGTATTGACAATAAGAAATTCCATCTCATGCTGGATGTACTGGGACAATCTAATGATGTACTTTAGAACAATAAATTTCTCTTCTTCTTGGACGCCAAGTCTATCCATGAGTCGGTAGAACTCATCAGTGTAACTCTATACTGATTGGTCTTTCCATTACCTTAGATGCTGCCACTTCTTATACTTCTGCTCGAGGTATTTGAGTGGGTAAAATTCCTTCTGGATGTGTTCGACGAATTTATCCCATGTGTCGATGGGGTCTCTGCTTTTCTCCATCTTTGTCGAGAGGTTCTCCCACCAGCAGTGCACAGATGTTGACATCTTTAAGGCTGCAATGGTGACTTTTTCAGCTTCAAAGAGTTGATTTATAGCGTAATAGGATTCCAATTGTTGCGCCCAATTGTCGATGGATTCCACGTCAATCTTACCTTAAAGATTCGGTATGTCCAAATTCATTTTTATTTTGAAGGGGCTGATTTTATCGGAGTGAGTTCTTGTCGAAAATCCTCAAGAAATCGAAGTAAATCGCATGAGAATTTCGTTGAGCTGGGAGAAGATTCTCAATAAGCTGTGCCGTCTCATTGGCTGCATATCTATCATTTGTTTCTTCTGTCATTTCTGGAGGTAGCGTCTTCTTGGATTATTGTGATTGCGAGCGAGTTTGAACCGACATAATTCAAGTAACTTCGAGAGAAGTGTATACGTAGAACTTAAGAACGAACTAAGCTGAGTGCTCTGATACTAATGATCTAGGTTGTGTCCAGGAAGCACGAGGGGGACAACAATTTGACTGGATGAGTCGGCTCTGTTATGGCGGAAGCTTAAGAAACAGAATGAGCAAAAGAAGGATTACACTACACAAATAAACACAAATACAGGAATGCGAACTGTTCTTCTCTATTAGATGTAAATAGATAGATTGATGTATGTTACAATATTATACATGCTTATATAGAATTATGAGATGCTTGGGTGCCTTCCCGTTACGTTCAGTTACAAAGAAGAAGTTAGAACGGTTCAACAGTTCAACCATTACAGTCGACTGGAAGATAGAGAGAAATTCTGTCGAAGCTCGACAATCACCGGTCGCATGTGGACGCTGCATGTTGATGTCACAAATTGTGAGGTTGCTGAACATGTCGAAGGTGCGGAGTGTGTCGTAATATGTTGAAGTCGAGACTTGTCGGATTTGTGTCGAAATCGGAACCTGTCGAAGTCGAAACTTGTCGAAGTTGTATCGATGTTGATGTCTTGTCGCAGTCGATGCTAGCAATCGACAACAATGCCAACTGCGATATGGATTAGTTGGTCCTCAAATTTCAAATTATAAGATAATTATTTCCACATGGAATATCCAAAGTGATTACCATGATTGGGTAGTGATTGAGTAATGGCATTGTTGAAGAAAAAGAGCATCGTGGTGGTGGTAGTGTTGTTGTATGTTGGCAATGGTTTCAACCCATTTAGTGAAATAATTGAAAACCAGTGTGATTTAATTATGGCCACTTGATGACACAAGTTTTTATTTCATGGAATAAATGGCCCAACATAATAGACCAATGGTGATGACTGGATGCAGAGGAGAAAAAGGGGTTCTTTCCTTTGGGGTGAAGAGATTTCAATTTTGACAATGATTCACTACTTCTATGCAATCGAAAAATAAGGTACATGTTGTAATCTATGGGATTACAGGGGTTTTACAATAGTAGATCATGCACATAATATATAAAAGGATACACATATAAGATAACATACACATAATGAGAGAAAGAGAGAGATAAAGTAGTAGGGACCTGAGGAACAAGGATATTTATTATCTTACATATCCATTATGTACATAAGTTTCTCTCTCTATCTTCTGGCTCACCAACCTATTTATATAGATTAAAAGATAGTTAATTAGTTATAATTGTTTGCTTGGTCCATCAAATGTTCGACCAACTAGACTGACTCGACTATGGTCAGTCAGGAGGACCTAGTTGACAAGTTGACTAGGCTCCTCCAACATCTTCCCCACCCCAAAACTTTTATTCATCTCAAAGAGAATAGTGGGATGGAAATATAAATGTACAAATTTTTATGTAGACTAAGAACTAAGTGGATCATATGGTACTAAACAACATATGAGCACTCTATCTGGTATTGAATAGTGTCGACCGTCAATTTAGTCCTGCGGTGCACTGAAGAAAATTACAACATGTTATAGAAGGTTAGATATGATCCATTTCTGCAATGGGTTAGATATGATCCTTAACATTTTTATAGAAGCTTCTATAAGAAAATCATGATGCTAGAAGTCTATAGGTGCTGGCACATAATGTGTGATGCTACATAAGGTTTTGCTTCATATAAACATAAGTCTTATTCCAAACAACTACATGAAGAGAACACAGATGCATTCATTTCTACCTAGTTCTAATGCACACATCCAAATATTTGAAGGAGAGATATTATAATGCATACATTAATGTGCAAACAAATAATTAAAAGAAGTAATCTTTAATTATATCTAATGTAGAGTCTAAATAATAAAGCTCATGAGAGAGTTAGGAATGTGAAACGACACCTTGCCCTAAATTGGAACCTAATAATTGGTAGTTGAATTTATTGGTATTCCTCCAACACTTATACATATGCAAGTTCTTTGATATGGTGAGAACATAAAGGAGAGGGGAGGTTTATTTGGTTGATATTTTAGAGGTTGACTGAAGTGTGGAGTTCCATAGAGTTCCTCTATTGAATGTGGTTGGGAGCATTCCTTATTCAATAAATAAATATTTCAGAACTCTTATTCTTCTTGTGAAAAATGTGTGGTTTTTGAATTGTATTGTGAATGCCTCTTCACATTTTATTTTAAATTTGAGTCCTGCGTGTAGATACTTATAATGTGCATCTCTATGTGAAGTTGAGTTTCTCTCTGCATCACATGTTTATATGCTAGGTGTTTTGATCAGCTTCTTTTCTTTTACAAATTTAAGGGGAGAAATAAATCTTCATTTATTTTTCTCTCTAAGTTGGAAGTTTCCAACAAGTGTTGATGTTGTTTTATCTAAGAGTATAGTGAAACTTCAAACCAAATTTTTCTCTTTTGTTTTTTTTCATGGTCCAAACTTACACAATTTGATTAGATTCTATAGTAGGGAATTCTTTAGCCTGTGTAGGTTTAAATCCATAGGTAGACAATGTGACCAAGTGGGAGGATTATAGGCCTATCTCCCTTTGTAAATGTATTTAAAAGTTGATGGTTAAAGTTATTGTGAGAAAAATGAAGAATATTTTATCCAGCTCTGTATCTCAAGAACCTTTTGCATTTTGAAGGGTAGACATATACATGATTCTATTGGCACTTCCCATGAGGTGACACATACAAGAAAGACAAAAAAGTTTCATGTAGTCATTGTTACGGTGGACCTCTCCAAGGCCTATGATAGAGTCAATTGGTTATTCCTAAGACTAGTTCTTTTACATGTTGGTTTCCATCTATAGTTTGTTAATTGCGTTTTATCTTATGTTCAATTAGTCTCATTTTTAAGTAAGATAAATTGATCAACCTCCCCTTTTTTAAGACCGCAGAGGAGGTTGAGACAAGGATGACCTTTGACTCCTTTACTTTTCATTCTGGTTGTGGAGAGTTTGAGCAAATCCATCATTCAAGCTCGATCAAATAGTTCACTTAGAGGGATCAGATTTATAGTGAATGTTTTCATTTCCCATCTACTCTTTGTAGATGATATCCTTCTTTTCACAAATGGTTCTAGGAGGGATATTGCTAGATTTAAATCTATTTTGAAACTCTTCGTTGATGCTTCTATAATGATTATAAATTTTAGAAAATCTTCTATAGCATTCTTGAATATGGAACAAGAGAACATAGACTAGTTTTTTACATATTTTCCATATGACACGGTGGACTCTCAGGATGGTCTAAAATATTTGGGGTTCATGCTCAAGCCTAATGAGTATCTTAGGAGGGACTGGGCTTGGTTGATTGGGAAAATTGAGAACAAACTTCATCAGATGTGGTGCAACAAGTGGTTAACCCGAGGTAGAAGATTGATATTATTGAAATCTGTATTGGAATTTATCCTTGTATATTGGATCTATTTGGCATATGTACCAGCTGGTACTTTGGAACAGATTAGGAAATTGTGTTACATTTTTTAATGGAAGGGGACCTCAATGGATAGGGCCTACTCTTGGGTGGCCTGGGATAAAATTGCTTTGCCTAAGGATTTAGGTGGATGGGAATTGAAACATCCTAATTGCTTTGCAAAGGCCCTTGTTTCCAAGGGGATTTAGAGGATTTTGAAGGGTTAAGGCCTCTGGGTCAAAGTGGTTTATCAGAAATATATTTATCCACTTACTATCGAAGAATGGTTTAGGATAAATGTCAAATCGACTAGAAATGTTCTTCAATGTGGAGGGATCTTATATATGCATTTGAGGTGACCAGGACTTGGGTTGTCTAGAAAGTGGGGAATGGCAGAAAGATCCAAGTTGGACAAGATCCTTGGATTGGAAGCACTACTACTCATAGGCTCCTTGTACATATGATCAATTCTCTCAGGGATCAAGGTGAGCTGTTCATAAGTCAGATAGGCAATCATTAATCAATTATGACCATTATAATCAAGTTTGGTTAAGGGCTAAGGTGTTTGAATTTGATGATGAAGATAGACTAGTTTGGAACATATATATTAAAGAAATACAAGACTGTCATATTCATTTGGTGGTAGGGAGGACGAGCTGGTCTGGTCTAGGAATGAAAATGACGGTTCCTACAATCCTAGGAAGGCATACAGATTTATTAGAGAGGAAGAAGATCATCTTGAGACTCCATGGTGGATTCCAGTGATCTGGAAGCTAAAGTGCCCTTTAAATGTGAAGTTGTTTTTGTGGTTGGTTTTATATAAAAGGTGCCTGCATGGGATATAATGATTAAGAGATATTGGATTGGGTCAAGTTGGTGCCCCCTATGTAAGAATAGTAATGAAAACATTGAGCACTTACTTATCCACTGCCCATATATTGTGAGGATGTGGGAACATGTCTCTTTAGTGAAAGGGGTTCATTTCATATGGAATGGATTGTATTTTCGGGATGCCCTTCTTTCCCGGATTAACAAGGATTTAAAAGATTATATGGCACTACCATCATTATTGATATGGGTTGCATGGATGGTAAGGAACATGGCTATATTCAATGAGATTTTGCTCTAGAAATCTATACAAATAAATGTTTGGCCACTCTCAACTTATTTCCACAAGATGATGACCCTCTTGAGATGAGAATGGTGGAGGAAGAAGTTATTGATAGAACTGGATGTTGGGCATACTTAGATGGGGCTTCACAAGGTCAACCCGCCAGGGGTGGTGCAGGTGGCATTGTTTTCTTAACATATCAACACTGGTTAAAGTTTGCAGGTGGTTGGGATTGTGCACAAACAATTGTGCAGAACCGATGGCCTTAAAATTGACTATGATGCTAGCTCTTTCAAGAGGCATTATGAAGTTACAGGTCTTTGGTGACCCAAAGCTGGTAGTGGACTGGTTGAAAATAAAAAGGCCACCCAAGAATATTTATCTTATTGCCATATATGAAGAATTTCTACAAATTTCAAGTATGTTTCAATGGATCAATTTTTAGCACATTTACAGAGAAAGAAATTCTCAGAATGATCAGTTGTCCAAGCAAGGTTTCCAGGAGGTTGAAGGTATGTGGCATTAGTGGGAAGAAATCAATGATAACATCATGGAGCATGATCCAGGTCCTTTCCCTGGATGATAGTCAGGTTACTTAATTGTTGGAATAGTACACTAATGAAGTCAACCAACAGTTACAAGAAAATGTCATATATGTTTATGAGAACTATTTATGTTTTGTAAGTGACCACATAAGGGAACTACATGTACAAAAAATACTGAGCCTCATATTGATGATGTAATGAAGGACATGACTTTCAAAGTATCTAAAAAACTATATTATTCAAAATCAGGCTCGAAGTGACCTCCCCTCTTTGGGAGAGTGTGTGCACATCTTACCAATTCAGCTATCCCTTGGGACTAATTTTTATTTAAGAAAGTTATATAAACTTATGTTCATAGTATATAATTTATTTATTTATTATTATTAAAAATGGAAGATAAATTTGGTACATAAATATAACATAATGTAGTAAATGCACTTATTAAAGAAAATGGAAAATGATATTGATAAAAGACATATATCCCACTCCCACATTTTCCTCATGACATATAGCGATCACTTTAACAAGTCCATGTCCCACTTTTTCTCACAACAAAACTCTTTAATCATTACATGAGGTGGCATTTTTTCTGAAAAGAAACTCTTTAATCATTACAAGAAGCGATAGAAAATACAATTAATTATGCATGACGTGACCAACACGAAATACATTAATAACTACGTGAGAGAAAATACAATTAAGGATTAGGGAGAAGCAACTATAAATGACTTTATAAATATAAACGATGTTATGAATTAAATATGTACAACTATAAATGATGTTATCTGATAAATATCGATTAAGTTAATTTTCACCTTTAATCATAATTTTATAAAATAAATAAATGTTTTCTATGTTAAAGTTCCAAACTTCCAGTATTTAAAAACATGTTCCATTTGATGGACTTTAATTTCAGAACTTTGTAATTGTGATTCCTTATCTATAAAAGGTAGTCAACATCTGATATATGGAGGCGAATAGATGGAGGCTTCAGAATTTGTTGTACCATTGCTACCTTTTTCTTCAACCAAGACAGCACAGAACAGGCACTCACGAGTCACACTTTACATGATTGGATGCTTTTAGTACAAGAGATTAGAGTTAAGATGATGTACTTCATATTGGATTTAAAGCTTAAGAATCAATATAATATTGATATTATAATTTCTAAATCCATTATATAAGTAGGAACCTTCATTACAAAAAGGGTCATGGCTCATAGGGCCTTTCATGCCTAGATATTAGGTCATTCCACCCAACTACAAGACTGATATGTGCCTCTAAAACTGCTTCACAGAACCTATCTAATCCCTTAGCCCTGTTACAAAATTTCTTAGCATAAACTGTTGCAACAAGCCCTTCAAACGTTTCCCAAAAACCAACAGATAGGACATTACAACCGAAACTAGATAGAAAATACAAAGGAGGATACTGCGGGTGAATCCCATCAGTCCCATAACAGCCGATCCTAACTAAAGCAACAGAAACAGTAGAACATAAAACAGATCGCATCATAAACCAAACCAAAAACCCATTACTTGGGAACCTGGGTCTGCCATTCATTACTTCCCTCGTCCGACATTTGTCCTTCATCCATTTTGGCTCCATTGCTTTCCCCTATGTTTGCCAACAAGTCGGCCACCCTGTTACCATCATGTTTGACATGGGTAAAAGACTAAGTGTGGCAGCCACATATGAGGGCCATGAGTCGTTCGCCCCGAGACATCATTCACCAGCTCTTCACAACTTTGGCCATAGTTTGACCACCCTGTATTTTCTTGGCCAAATGGACGATGACCTGTGAATCCCCTTCAATTACCATAGGTTCCTAATTATTGGAAATGGTCATTATGATGCCCTGAAGCATACCTTCGATTTCAGCCGCATTGTTGGTTTCGAACCCAATATTCCCGTAGAAGTATCCAATAATAACACCTTCACTATCTCTGATAACTCCTCCAAAACCGACTGATCCTAGGTTTCCTTTGGAAGCCCCGTAAAAAATATATAGAAATATACCCAATTAGCTTTGGTTTATCATTACCATAGCATAGGTTTGGTATTACCGAAGCAAACTCCAAAGCATACACATAGGATTATGCTTGACATGCAAGCAAGTGACTCAGCTTGGTTTAGGCTCTAACAAACATGAGCGTGTTCTATTTAAATTCAAAAAATATTTCCGCACTTTTAGAATTTCATAACGCGAACACTTTATATAACTACATAATGCTTGCGCGTTATGTAGTGCAAAAATGCGCTAGCGTTATGTAAAATATAAAATCTATGTTTAATACTTGAGAGGGGGTGGGGAAGACTCAAGGGCATTTTTGGTTAATATTTGAGAAGGGGTGGGGAAGGGTCAAAGGAATCTATGGTTAATATTTTTAATAGGGGTGGGAAAGGGTCAAGGGCTTAGAAGGATGTTGGAAGCTTGAGTGGGGAGAGATGAAGGGAATGAGAATATGATGGGCACAGTTTCTGTTAGGGAAAAGTTCATGTCAGGCACAGTTCCTGCTGGGCACAGTTCCTCTTGGGAAAAGTTCCTATCAAGGGTAGCATTAAAGTTCCTATCAAACGAAGTTCTTGTCAAGCACAGTTCCTGTCATGCACAGTTTCTGTTGGGCAAAGTTCCTGTTGGGAAAATTCCTAACACGCACAGTTCCTGTTGGGAAAAGTTCCCATCTGGTACAATTCCTGTTGGGAAAAGTTCCTCACAGGTACAGTTCCTGTTGGGCAAAGTTCCTGTCAGGCACAATTCCTATTGGGAAAAATACCTAACACGCATAGTTCCTCTTGGGAAAAGTTCCTAACAGGCACAGTTCATGTTGGGAAAAGTTCCTAACAGGAACATGTCATGCACAATTTCTGTTGGGAAAATTTCCTGTCAGGCACAGTTCCTATTGGGAAAAGTTCCTGTCAAGCATACTTCCTGTTGGGAAAAGTTCATGTCAGACACAGTTCCTAATAGGCATAGTTCCTCTTGGGAAAATTTCCTATCAATGGTAACATTAAAGTTCCTATCGAACAAAGTTCCTGTCAGGCACAGTTCCTGTCATGCACAGTTTCTGTTGGGCAAAGTTCTTGTCAGGCAGAGTTCCTAACAGGCATAGTTCCTATGGGGAAAAGTTCATAACATGCATAGTTCCTATTGGGAAAAGTTCCTAACATGCACAGTTCTTGTTGGGCAAAGTTCCTGTCAAGAACAGCTCCTGTTGATCAAAGTTCCTAACAGGCATAGTTCCTGTTGGGAAAAGTTCTTGTGAGGCACAGTTCATGTTGGGAAAAGTTCCTGTTAGGAACAGTTCCAGTTGGGAAAAGTTCCTAACATGCACAGTTCTTGTTGGGAAAATTTCCTAACAGACAGAGTTCCTGTTGGGAAAAGTTCCTATCAGGCACAGTTCTTGTTGGGAAAAGTTCCTATCAAACAAACTTCCTATTGGGAAAAGTTCTTGTCACACACAGTTCCTAATAGGCACAGTTCCTATTGGGAAAAGTTCCTAATAGGCATAGTTCCTGTTGGGAAAAGTTCATAACAGGCACAGTTCCTGTTGGGAAAAGTTCCTAACAGGCACAATCATTTTAAACTAGAGGGTTTCCCTTCAGCAACAAAGAAAGTCTAATTCGATTCCTCCATGACCATGAACCATGAAAGCTCTCCAAAACCATGAAAACTCTAGCCACCGTCATCAAAGAGCTCCAACAAGCAAGCATCAATACAGGCAAGTCCTTTTTAGGTAATTTCGATCACTTATTACACAAGCTCTCCAAAATAGTATGGTTCCTAATCATGGATCATCCGAAAATAAAAAGGTTCCTAATCATGTAAGGCATTAGCTCCACTTCCCATCTCTTCTACTAGGCTAGAAATCTTAGTGCTACAACAAGATCTATAAGAACCATCGTCATGTTCTCTATGGTTTACATATATAGCACAAACCAAGTAATCACAAGAACAAACCCTAGCATCACATAAGCAATCTCTACAAGAACATCCAAGACATCTCTTTATCCCCTTATCTTCTTCTAGGGTTTCTTCATGAATTCTCACGTCTATCTCCTATAAACACAAAATTAATCATAACACATAGAATTTAATGTGGAAACTCTTTCAAGACAAACCATAAATACTTACATCTTTATAAATTTAAGTAGGCACCAACCTATTGTTAAAAAGTTTGTAAGAACCAACCTACTGGAGACACCAATCCCCTCAACTAAGTACCGACTCAACAAGATCTATGTAAGAACCAACCCGTAGGAAACACCAATATCCTCAATTGAGCACTAACTCAGTAAGATATGTGTAGGCACCAACCTACTTGTTGTCCTTGGAAGGTAGTATTGTTGGTACAACTAGGTTCAAAGATTGCTCCATAATTTGTCCTTAACATTGTCATAATATCTCCTCAAAATCTGTGCCATACTCAACTCTATATCATCCATAAAAATGTCATAATATCACCTTGAAATGTGTGTCATAATCAACCCTATATAATCCATTTATATTGTCACTTAATCACCTTCAAAATTTCCCCAAAATCATCCATACATCAACCCTCTATACTGTCACATAATCACCTTCAAATCTGCTCCAAAATAATCCCTTAAAACATATACAAAACTATTGCAAGATCACTTTGAATTCATCTCCAAGATCAACCATTAAAACATCATAAGATCACCATGAAATATGCTCCAATATCATCCCTTAAAACATCATAAGATAACCTTGAAATCTGCTCGAAGACTAGCCCTTAAAACAACTCCAAACTTGCCTTCCTCTCATAAAGGTCACACTGCCTTATTTCATATCTAGTCTTGCTTGATACATTATCACTTTGAATTTAGCTCCAAGATCAGCCCTTAAAACATCATAAGATCACCATGAAATATGCTCCAATATCAACCCTTAAAACATCATAAGAGAACCTTGAAATCTTCTCCAAGACCAACCCTTAAAACAACTCCAAACTTTCCTTCCTCTCATAAAGGGAACACTGTCGTATTTCATATCTAGTCTTGCTTGATACTTCTTGAAAAATGCACCCCTTTATGTATATTTATACTGGTTTAATTTTCTTTTCCGGGACAACCTGTAAAAATGGTAGGGCCGACCTAACACTCTGGAATGGCTATTTTAACATTCTTTCTCTTCGTCAATTCTTGTTAGCTCATTCGGTTAAGGCGTGGGTCTCGTCAACAAAGTGACTTAGGTTCAATTCCCCTTATGGGTGAGCTAGTTGGGAGGAGACACCCCAAAATATAGTCAAGTTGATAGTTGGTGTGGTCTAGGCTGGGTGCGATCCATGGGTGATTTTGACGGGATATATGCCCCCAGGTCATGGTTTCTCATACCAAAGCCCACTCCCACAAAGTGAGGGAGTTTCAAGCAAAAAACAAAATTCTTTCTCTTCATTTGTAATCTTGACTTCTTTTGTTTATCTTCATTTGGCACCTTAGCTTCTTCTTGGATATTAATATCAGTTACAATATTCCTCTATATTTGACATTAATAACAACAATATCTTCAACAATCTTCATCTTAGACATCTACAATCTCCCCTTTTCTTTGATATCAATGACAACAATATTTCCAAAAAGTTGAAGTATGCTTAGCTTGGAGCATTTATTTATTTTAGGCATAGCTAGTTGAGTTATGCCTTAATGAACACTAAACAAGTGAGTAATTAACATGCATGTATCTAATCTATATAAAACAGAAATAGGTCCTAATTGTACTAAGATGATTAATATGAAAGAATAATCAATCTTTTCCTTTACTCTATGTAAGTTTCCGTTTCGAGTTGGTGGGATTACTTGCTTTTCATTCTTGTGACCATATCAACATTCAAACATCGTGTGGCTTCTTAGGCAATGGTATAGGGTTGTGCAAATCTTGCTTTCTATTACTAAGTTCAGTGACACAATAAAGTATGCATCCTCTAATGTACCGAGCTACCTCTTCTTGAATTTCATCCAATAAAATTACCTTTTCAAGTTAGCTATTGTTTTTCCAACACCAACATGACATGTTTAAATTTGGAGGTATGGGTCTCTCTTATAAATCACGTTCTTTCTCCTATAGGCACACACAACTTTACTAACTTATAGAGCAACCCATGTTGCAATTGTTAGCAATCTGCTTTAATTTATCCTCATTTTCATCAACTTGGCCTTGTAGCTACTAAAATGAATCATGCTTTATGGGACCAAAACCCTTTATCTTCTTAAATTAATCAAGTTTTTGTGAGACCAAAATCCTTAAAATTAGAGACATGATTCATAACAAATTTAGTTGATAAATCTCTTGTACGTGTGTAAATTTGTTGATAAATTATGTGTGTGTGTGTGTTTGAGAGCATGTGTGTGTGAGAAAATACATTAACACACACTTTATGAAATTTTAAAATTGGAATGTCATATTGAAAAACATAAAAACACATGCAAATCTAAGTGTAAAAAACAATGAAACAACTCAAGTACAATGTACCCACATTTTCAAGTAACCAATGTACCCACATTTTTTAGTAATCAATGGATAATGGATAATTCCTCATGGTTGGAAAACGTAGTTTTATTTTAAAAAACACAATCTTCTTAAAAAAATTATTTCAAGAACAAATTACAACTCTCTATATGTATCAAAAGACAACTTTTATTCTTCTAATTATTTAATTACTACATTAAAAATTACATTAGTGAAAATGGATAGCTAAACTGTGAAATAAAGGCCTTAATTTACCAAACACACTCTCTAAATTTTTATTAATCAACTTAATATGTCAAAATACAAATTATTACAAAAAAATACTTTGCTTAACCACATTATTGTGGAAATAAATATTTTACAAAATTATGAAATAACATTTTCAAATTAAATGTATTTCACCACAATTAGCTTGTTACTCAAAAGCAATTATTTGGATAGGTTTTTGCAATATTTCATTGTCATTATAATGATTAAAAAATATCAAAAATTAAAAAACAAAATGATTTAATATAAAAAACAAATCAAATAATGATGAAAGTTCTTTGATTAGTTCATAATTACTTAGTAATATTTAAATATAATAATTTTGTTCCCATTTAAATACATAGACACTATAAATGTACTTCTAAAAATCATAGTGTATTGAAATAATTACACTGTATGAATGTTCTTGAACAATCATAAATTGACTTTTTCATATATTTAAATTTAAAGCAAATAATTCAAACATATTTTATGTAGATTTTATTATTATTTTTTGTTTTTTATATATTTAATTTTGTATAATATTTTTTTTATAATAACAACTTTTAGGATACTTATGTTAACAATACTAATAACAATAACATGTGAAATTCTCGATATTAATTATTAACCATTAAAATTATTTATAAAATTTCATATCTTTATTTTTCGAAATTAAACTTCAATATTAACAAATTCTAAAAGTGATTGCCATTCATTTACAATATCACTTAGTAACCATCAAATTCATTTATCAAGTTCCATGTCTTCCTTCCTAATAATTTACACTTTGTAAAAGTGATTGTCCTTCATTTACAAAGATATTAAATAAACTTAGGTAAATTAAAAATAAAAATAAAATTAATTAAATGTTATAGAATTTTGACATTTTTTTATGTTGTTATGTAAAAACAAATTGTATTGAGCTTTCATAAAAATTTAATATTCTACATGTTGACAATTTGTAATAGTGATTATTATTCATTTGTAAATATATTGAATATAAGTATAAGCAAATCATAAGAAGCAGAAAAAATTGTAATAAATGTTGATAGAAGTTTGACAATTTTTATTATAAAAATAAGATGTACTAAAGCTTCATTAATATTTTAACATAACTATATGTATAATGTGAAAGCCTATTATTTACCATGGCTATTGACAAGTTATGAGAGTGATTGTCATTCATTTAAATAAATATAGACAAATTATAAACAGAGGGAAAATATAATAAATGTTGATAAAACTTTGATAATTTTTATGGTTTTATATAAAAACAAGTTGTATCAAAGTTTCATTAATATTTTAACATAACTATATGTATAATGTGAAAGCCTATTATTTACCATCCATAAAACTAATAAAACCAGGTTTTCACAATTGCAGGAATTATTATTAATGAATTATTATTAATTGTTTGTACATATGCGAAATAGATCCAATATACAGGGATAAATTCCAATACAGGTTTCAATAATATTAATCTTCCACCTCAAGTTAACCATTTGTTGCACCACATCTGATGAAGTTTGTTCTCAATTTTTCCAATCAACCAAGCCCAGTCCCTCGTAAGATACTCATTAGGCTTGAGCATGAACCCCAAATATTTTAGACCATCTTGAGAGTCCACTGTGTCATATGCAAAATATGTAAAAAACTAGTCTATGTTCTCTTGTTCCATATTCAAGAATGCCACAGAATATTTTCTATCATTTATAATCATTATAGAAGCATCAACGAAGAGTTTCAAAATAGATTTAAACCTAGCAATATCCCTCCTAGAACCATTTGTGAAAAGAAGGATATCATCTACAAAGAGCAGATGGGAAATGAAAACATTCCCTCTAACTCTGAGGCCTCTAAGTGAACTATTTGATCGAGCTTGAATGATGGATTTGCTCAAACCCTCCACAACCAGAATGAAAAGTAAAGGATTCAAAGGTCATCCTTGTCTCAACCTCCTTTACGGTCTTAAAAAAGGGGAGGTTGATCAATTTATGTTACTGAAAAATGAGACTAATTGAACATAAGATAAAACACAATTAGCAAACTATAGATGGAAACCAACATGTAAAACAACCAGTCTTAGGAATAACCAGTTGAATCTATCATAGGCCTTGGAGAGGTCCACTGTAACAATGACTGCATGAAACTTTTTTATCTTTCTTGTATGTGTCACCTCATGGGAAGTGCCAATAGAATCATGTATCTGTCTACCCTTCAAAATGCAAATTGTTCTTGAGATACAGAGATGGATCAAATATTCTTCATTTTTCTCACAATAACTTTAGCAATCAACTTGTAAATACAGTTACAAAGGGAGATAGGCCTCTAATCCTCCCACTTTGTCACATTGTCTACCTATGGATTTAAACCTACATAGGCTAAAGAACTCCCTACTATAGCATCTAATCAAATTGTGTAAGTTTGGACCATGAAAAAAAACAAAAGAGCAAAATTTGGTTTGGAGTTTCACTATACTCTTAGATAAAACAACATCAACACTTGTTGGAAACTTCCAACCTAGAGAGAAAAATCAATGAAGATTTATTTCTCCCCTTAAATTTGTAAAAGAAAATAAACTAATCAAAACACCTAGCATATAAACATGTGATGCAGAGAGAAACTCAACTTCACATCGAGATGCACATTATAAGTATCTACATGCAGGACTCAAATTTAAAATAAAATGCAAAGAGGCATTCAGAATACAATTCGAAAACCACACATTTTTCACAAGAAGAATAAGAGTTCTGAAATATTTATTTATTGAATAAGGAATGCTCCCAACCACATTCAATAGAGGCACTCTATGGAACTTCACACTTCAGTCAACCTCTAAAATATCAACCAAATAAACCTCCCCTCTCCTTTATGTTCCCACCATATCAAAGAACTTACATATGTATAAGTGTTGGAGGAATACCAATAAATTCAACTACCAATTATTAGGTTCCAATTTAGGGCAAGGTGTCGTTTCACATTCCTAACTCTCTCACGAGCTTTATTATTTAGACTCTACATTAGATATAATTAAAGATTACTTATTTTAATATTTGTTTGCACATTAATGTATGCATTACAATATCTCTCCTTCAAGTACTTGGATGTGTGCATTAGAACCAGGTAGAAATGAATGCATCTGTGTTCTCTTCATGCAATTGTTTGGAATAAGACTTATGTTTATATGAAGCAAAACCTTATATAGCATCTCCGTAGATCTGTAGCATCACGCATTATGTGCCAGCACCTATAGACTTCTAGCATCATGTTTTTCTTATAGAAGCTTCTATAGAAATGTTAAGGATCATATCTAACCCATTGCAGAAATGGATCATATCTAACCTTCTATAACATGTTGTAATTTTCTTCAGTGCACCGCAAGACTAACTTGACAGTCGATGCTATTCAATACCAGATAGAGTTCTCATATGTTGTTTAGTACCATATGATCCACTTAGTTCTTAGTCTACATAAAAATTTGTACATTTATCTCTCCATCCCACTATTCTCTTTGAGATGAATAAAATTTTTGGGGTGGGGAAGATGTTGGAGGAACCTAGTCAACTTGTCAACTAGGTCCTCTTGACTGACCATAGTCGAGTCGGTCCAGTTGGTCGGACATTTGACGAACCAAACAAACAATTATAACTAATTAAATATCTTTTAATCTATATAAATAGGTTGGTGAGCCACAAGATAGAGAGAAAAACTTATGTACATAATGGTTATGTAAGATAATAAATATCCTTGTTCCTCTGGTCCCTACTACTTTATCTCTCTCTTTCTCTCATTATGTGTATGTTATCTTATATGTGTATCCTTTTATGTATTATGTGCATGATCTACTACTATAAAACCCCTATAATCCCATAGATTACAACATGTAACTTATTTTTCGATTGCATAGAAGTAGTGAATCATTGTCAAAATTGAAATCTCTTCACCCCAAAGGAAAGAACCCCTTTTTCTCCTTTGCATCCAGTCATCACTGTTGGTCTATTATGTTGGGCCATTTATTCCATGAAATAAAAACTTGTGTCATCAAGTGGCCATAATTAAATCACAATGGTTTTCAATTATTTCACTAAATGGGTTGAAACCAGTGCCAACATACAACAACACTACCACCACCACGATGCTCTTTTTCTTCAACAATGCCATTACTCAATTCGGTGTCCTACAACAATCACTACCCGATCATGGTAATCACTTTGGATATGCCATGTGGAAAGAATTATCTTATAATTTGAAATTTGAGGACAAACTAATCCATATCGCAATTGGCATTGTTGTCGAATGCTAGCATCGACTGCAATAAGTCATCAACGTCGATAGAACTTCGACAAGTTTCAACTTCGACAGGTTCCGATTTCGACACAACTCCGACGAGTCTCGACTTCGACATATTGCGACACTCTCCGCACCTTCGACATATTCAACAACCTCACAGTTCATGACATCGACATGTAGCATCCACATGTGACCGGTGATTGTCGAGCTTCGATAGACTGTCTCTCTGTCTTCTAGTCGACTGTAACGGTTGAACTGTTGAACCGTTCTAACTTCTTTGTAACTGAACGTAATGGGAAGGCACCCAAGCATCTCATAATTCTATATAAGCATGTATAATATTGTAACATACATCAATCTATCTGTTTACATCTAACAGAGAAGAACAGTTCGCATTCCTGCATATTGTTTGTGTGTATTTGTGTTTATCTGTGTAGTGTAATCCTTCTTTTGCTCATTATGTTTCTTAAGCTTCCGCCATAACAGAGCCGACTCATCCAGTCGAATTGTTGTCCCCCTCGTGCTTCCTGGACACAACCCAGATCATTGGTATCAGAGCACTCAACTTAGTTCGTGCTTAATTTATGCGTATACACTTCTCTCGAAGTTACTTGACTTATGTCGGTTCAAACTCGCTCGCAATCACAGCAATCCAAGAAGACGCTACCTCCAGAAATGACAGAAGAAACAAACAATAGACATGCAGCCAATGAGACGGAACAGCTTATTGAGAAATCTCTGGATCGACAATGGACTGAAATCTTCTCCCAATTCAATGAAATTCTCATGCGATTTACTTCAACATCCTGAGGATTTTCGACAAGAACTCACTCCGATAAAATCATCCCCTTCAAAGTGCAAATGAATTTGGACATACTGAATCTTGAAGGTAAGATTGATGCGAAATCCATCGACAATTGGGCGCAACAATTGGAATCCTATTACGCTGTAAATCAACTCTCTAAAGCTGAAAAAGTCACCATTGCAGCCTTAAAGATGTCAACATCTGTGCACTGCTGGTGAGAGAACATATCGACAAAGATGGAGAAAAGCGGAGACCCCATCGACACATGGGATAAATTTATCGAACACATCCAGAAGGAATTTTACCCACCCAAATACCTTGAGCAGAAGTATAAGAAGTGGCAACAGCTAAGGTAATGGAAAGACCAATTAGTACAGAGTTACACCGACGAGTTCTACCGACTCATGGCTAGACTTGGCGTCTAAGAAGAAGATAAATTTCTTTTTCTAAAGTACATCAGCAGATTGTCCCAGTACATCCATCATGAGATGGAATTTCTTATTGTCAATATGCCTGTAGATGCATTCCACTACGCCAGCAAACTAGAAACCAAGAAAAAAGGGAAAGCATGCTTCGCGATAAAGCCGACCTCAGGACGACCACCCGACAAGAAGGCACCAGCCGACTTCGACAAGTCGAAATCTTCTCAGCCGACACGGCCAAATCCAGACCATGGTAAGAATCCTTTTCAAAAGAGGGAACGCAGCAAACAATCGCCGACCAGAAAATGGTGCGATTACCACCACTCATCTTGGCATGATACGTCTGAATGCAAAGCTTGGAAGACATTTTTGGCAAAAGTGTCGACCTCCGACGCGTTTGACAAAAAGGTGGAAGAATCTGATCGACCCTTTTGACATCGACTATTCCAGCAGCCTCGACTATTGTCGACAAGGAGGAATGAGAACGCCTGTTCCATACACATATATGGGTCCAAAGAAACCCATTACATCTGATTGTGGACAACTCTATCCAGAATAACTTCGTTTCTGAAGATCTCGTAAAGAAACAAGGTCTTGTTACCACTCCGCATCCTTAGCCTTACAACATCGATTGGATGAAGGATGGACAAGAAGTGCGCATCATTTGACAATGCAAGCTCGCCTACTTCATAAAACCTTTTGAAGATGAAGTACTCTGCAATGTGGCACCACTCTCTATATCCAACGCCATATTTGGGAAAACTTACCTCTGGGATAGACATGTTAGTTATCAGTCACAGCCTCAGAAGGTGATTGTCAGAATCCGAAATCGATGGTTCAGTATAAGAGAGTGTCAACCTACACCAACAGTTGCACTGATATCTTCCAAACAGACAAACAAGCTCATCGATCATGCTCAGAAGTTTGCATTAAACATGATCAAGCCGCAACATTCTAAGAAGACTACAGCTACAAGTCGAGTCATCGACCAATGCAGCTCCCGATAGAAGCAGCAATTCAATCATATTCTCGATGAGTACCAGAACCTCTTTCAAGCTCCCGACAGAGTACCTCAACATTGTCAAGTAAAACACTGCATTGAACTTGTTCCTGGTTCTTCTTTGCCTAACGCACCTGTTTACAGAAGATCCATTCTTGAAAATGAAGAGATTCATAGACAAATCCAAGAATTAATCGACAAAGGTCATATCCGCCCCAACTCCTCTCCTTATGGAAGTCCAGTCGTCTTAGTTCCAAAGAAAGTAGGGACTTGGCGCATGTGCATCGACTACAGAGCTCTCAACAAACTTTCGGTAAAGAATCGCTACCCTTTGCCGCAAATAGATGAGCTCATAGACTGTCTGAAAGGTGCTAAATTATTTACTAAGCTCGACCTCAAGTTAGGATACCATCAGATTCCAATCGAGCCCTCAGATGTGTGGAAAACTGCTTTCAAGACCAAGGAAGGATTGTTTGAATGGTTAGTCATGCCTTTCGGCTTAATCAATGCATATGCGACCTTCATGCAACATATGGATAACATTCTTTGACCTTTCATTGGAAAATGGGTCATTGTCTATCTTAACGATACATTAATTTTCAGTCGATCATGGGAAGAACATGTCGGACATATTTGACAAGTCCTCGACACTCTCCAGCAACATCGACGCTATCTGAACATGGACAAGTGCTCTTTTGTGATGACTAGCATCAAATATTTGGGGTATGTAATTGATTCTGCAGTAATTCATGTCGATCCAGACAAAGCACAGATCCTCAAATATTGGCCCATTCCTAGAAGCATTCAAGAACTAAGAATTTTTCTTGGTTTGGCGAATTTCTATCGAAGGTTCATAATCGGCTTCAGTCACATAGTCTGGCCCTTGAATCAATTGATGAAGGGAAATGGTAAAACTATCTTCCAATGGACAACAACACATCAAGCAGCTTTTGAACAGCTCAAACACAAGCTCTGCACTGCACCAGTACTTGTGTTACCTAATTTGTATCAGCCCTTTGAGATTGAGATGGATGCATCGGACTATGCCTTGGGTGCAGTGATCACTCAGTCTGGTCACCCAGTCGCTTTTCATTCCAAGACTTTTAATGACACTGTGAGAAGATACTCGACGTACGAAAAAGAACTATACACCATTGTGTAAGCTCTCAAGGAATGGAGGCATTACATCTTTGGCAAGGAAATGGTCATTCTCACTAATCACAAGCCTCTACAGTTCGCTCCGACACAATCAAAGTTGCAGACAAATCGAAAACTCAAGTGGATTAATTAGCTACAACAATTCCAGTTGGTGATTAAGTATCGAAAATGTAAAGCTAACGCTGCCACCGATTTCCTTAGTCGACCACCCATTACTCTCCTTTTGACAGTGATGAGTATGCAGGGATAAGACACGACCACTTGGCCACAGTTGTATGAGGATGAAACCGACTTCTCAACAGTCTACTGACAGTTACAGACTAACAAGTCGTCGACCTCCGACTACTTCCTGAAAGACACCTTGCTATACAAGCTTGGATAGCTTTGTGTACCAACTGGTGAGCACCGACAGCAGCTCATTTGGGATGCGCACTACAGTAAGACCGCATGACACTTTCGAGTAGAAAAGACACTTTCTATTTTGCAGAAGTATTTCTTTTGGCCTACACTTAAATCCGACATTAACAAGTACATTCGATCATGCATGGTTTGTGCCATTGCTAAATTGCCTAATCGATGACAGGGATTGTACACACCTTTGCCAGTTCCTAGTCGACCATGGGAATCTATTTCTATGGACTACTTGGCGGGTTATCCTACTACCAGACATCAGCATGACGCAATATTAGTACTAGTCGACCGATTTTCCAAGATGGCCATTCTCATACGATGTAAGAAGACTGCGACAATGCATTAGACCGCTTAGCTCTTCTTTACACATGTTTGGAAACACTTTGGTTTACCCACAACCATTATTTCCGACCGAGATGCCAGATTTGTCAGCATCTTTTGGAAGACCCTCTAGCAACAAATGGACACACGACTCTCATTTTCGACAACTTTCTTTCCTTAGACTGACGGACAGACAAAAATTGTTAATCGCTTGGTTGTACAACTGCTTCGCATGTACAACCACAAGCATCGACTCACATGGGATGAAAGTCTTCCATACATACAACACAACTACAATCGTGCTCAGCACAACTCTACAGGAAAGAATCCATTTGAGATCTGTTACGGATTTCAACCCTCAGCGCCTATCGACTTTATCAGCTCCTCGACATAGCCAAACTTTCACACCGACTACAGCCAACGAGAAGTTGACAAAGAAGTCAAGTTTCGAGAACAAATTTGCGACATCCAGTGACAAGCACATGACATTTTGCACATAGAAAATGAGAAAGCTAAGGCCCGACACGACAAGCATTGTATTCCTCATTCAATCCAAATTGGGGATAAGGTCTGGCTACATCTTAAGAAGGATCGCTTCATTGGTCCATTCAAGAAGTTAAAACCTTTGCGATATGGTCCGTACAATATTCTTCGACAGATTGGAGAAAATGGTTTCCAGCTTGACATTCCTGCATCCAGTCTTCAACGTGGATCTACTTCGACCATACCATACACCCTTGTTGGAACAAAATGACTTACCAATAGCAGAACTCGAAGACATCCATCCAAATGTTCAGGAGCCTCTTCCGTGTGACACCATCGTGGGACGACGAGTATGCCTTACAAGGATGAACACAATTCCCTTGTTTCAGGTTGCCCCTATCCCAAAGAAAGTGGTACTCTATTACTGAAATAAGCGACAATTTTCCTCACCTTCACGAGCAAACAATGGAGACCATTGTTTCTTAAGGAAGGAGGTATTATCCATATCGCAGTTGGCATTATTGGTGAATGTTACCATTGACTGCGACAAGTCATCAATGTTGATACAACTTCGACAAGTTTCGACTTCGACAACCTCAGCAACTTCGACAGGTTCCGATTTCGACACAACTCCGACGAGTCTCAACTTTGACATACTGCGACACACTCCGCACCTTCGACATGTTCAGGAACCTCACATTTTGCGGCATCGACATGCGACCGGCGACTGTCGAGCTTCGACAAACTGTCTGCCTATCTTCCAGTCGAGTGTAACGGTTGAACTATTGAACCGTTCTAACTTCTTCTTTGTAACTGAACGTAATGGGAAGGCACCCAAGCATCTCAGAATTCTATATAAGCATGTATAATATTGTAACGTACATCAATCTATATGTTTACATCTAATAGAGAAGAACAATTCGCATTCCTGCATATTGTCTGTGGCTATTTGTGTTTATCTGTGTAGTGTAATCCTGCTTTTGCTCATTCTGTTTCTTAAGCGTCCACCATAACAGAGCCGACTCATCCAGTCGAACTATTTTCCCCCTCGTGCTTCCTGGACACGACCCAGATCACCAACTTTACATTTCCTATTACCCTCATAGAAATGGCCAAGTTGAGGCCATCAACAAGGTTACCAAAACCATACTCCAATGGACAGTGGATAAGAAAAATTCCATTTTCATCATATTCTCTTTTATTCCCTATGTGCATATTGAACAATGACCAAAAATATGACCAATTCACTCCATTCCATCTCTCACATAGAGTAGAGTCAGTCTTAACCATTGACTATCAAATCCCCTCCATGCACCCTGCTATCGAACATTTGCTAGACTGTTGATCTCTGGAATGACACTTGATCACTTTGGAGTAAACATATGAGGAAATAATGTTTTTTTCTATAACATTGAAGCTACCAACTAGTGTTCAAAATCCCATTATAATGACAACCATGCCCACCCATGTACATTCAGTGAAGGAAATATCGTCGTTGTTTATGACCAAGACCATTATAAACTAGGTTCAGTAGAGTTCAAATATTTGTCACATGAGCTCTATGACATAAAGTATTGCCTTGGAAATGAGGAATACATTCTCTCCAATCAACATATCCAACTCTTAAAGAACGTTTGTAATGGGTTGTATCTCAAGAAATATTATCCATGAGACTAGCACCTCTTGCATTCTAGTTTTTTTATATTTTCTCTTTTAGGATGATCCTTACGGTTTTTTTCTTGTCCTTTCAATATGGATCATAATCCTCCATGTTACATCAGTTTTTTTTTTCCATTTGGTTAACTACACCAGAGATTGGTGCTTGTTACATCCACATAACCCCCCCCTCGGTATTCTGCAAGGAATGTGGGAAGGCTGGATATTTCGACTATGAAGGTGGCTCAACAAGAGCATCAAATATTCCCATTAAGAGCTCAAACATGTTTCTTACAAGGATTGAACAGAGGTGGGGAGGGTAACAATCATTCCTCCCAACCACCCAAGCTACGTCCAATGGACAATATGTTACATCAGCTATGCCAATGGTGCAAGTATATATTCTATGAATCTTACCTTGACGACTTAGGTCATAATAATCATCGTCGAATCCATCATCCATTTTAATGGAGTATGAATCGGCACCATCAAGAATAATCAGATCAAATACAATGTCGTGATTAGCCTCATGGCCAATTCTCTCCATATGTGTATTCGTCACCTTCGTGTTTATCTAGATTCCCAATTTTTTTTCACATTGTTGAATAATTATTATTGGTACACAATTCTTTCCTTTTTAGAAAGTATCTACAAGCTATACAAATGGTTAGACAGTTTGAATTCTTTATATTCATTCATATACCTAGGAGTATCAATAGTTTTGCACATCACACTACAAATAAAATTCTAGATTGGAAAATCAATAATCAATAACAATTCAGTCCAAACTATGTGATACATATGGAAACATATCATTTTTATAGGATGGGGGTAGTTTTATATAAATTCCTACTCATCATCATCCTCATCAATCAAGTCATCAAGGTCACACTCCTCCTCGCTATCCTCGTCATCATTAGCGATGTGGGGAACTTCCCACCTCATCATATCTTGGATTCCATGTCAATCCATGGATATCTACCTCATGATGGAGTGCCATTGAAGTGATGCCCAATAACATACTGCGATCAACTCATCATCCATATACTTCTAGTCATCACCAATGATACCCTCAAGTAGCTTGTCAATGTCATGAAATAGCCCCTCTAAAATGTCATTTCCCTCTTGTTTTCATCATTGAGCTGGGGGGAGGATTGACCACCTCGACCCTCCCTCGTCATCACTAGAATCCTAGTGGTGGCACTCATCCCACATCTGCATAGATGAGAAATGATTTATTAGTACCATATATCACATGAATAAATATAGATACCATCTATTCTAGTATGTAAGCACAACTTAAAAAATAAATCATAATGTATAATCATACCTACCATCAAATCCCAACGCTTGACATGGTGGATGTGATCTTTTTAGGTCTCCTCAAAAGTCTATCCCAGCATACACGCAGTTGTCAATCACTAATGTAAACTAGTGCCACTATGTGAAAAATGCTTGATGGAAGACATTACCAACAACAACACCCTTCCCCCATATCATCATTTATCCCCATCAATTCATCCATTGCTCCAACATCACATCATCTCAGATGGTGACATGGGGTCACAATTTAGTAACTTGCTCAAATAAGAAGGCACACAAGAAGGTGACAAACCCAAATCCACCTCCTCGATGGCTAAAATGGTTGAGTTTCGAATTCACCACTATCCAAAAAATCGGGGCCCACCCAAAGTAGATCATCATCTAATTTTTGGAGATCTTATGGGTCCCTCCAAAGCCCAATACCCATATGTATTTTGCAGTCATTGCTCATGTCTCCAGCATATCTATTTCTATTATTCAAGTGGAGGATCCAGGTAACTCTCTCCCATCTATGTAGTGGGTGTCTTGTATCTCCTCAATGCCCACATCATGACATCTCTCAGATTGAGTATCACAAATGAATCTCAGCTCTCGGATCCTAGTCATGAAGTATACATCTTGAAGGGTGAAGTATATTCTCTCACCCTATACAAATAAGGCCCTTACATCAAGACATTTAGGCATCATTCATGTTTTCTCCCCTAATCCCAAGTACATCTCTCATGGCATCTCTCAGATTGAGTATCACAAATGAATCTAATCTCTGGGAGCCTAGTCGTGAAGTATGCATATTGAAGGGTGAGGTCTATTCTCTCACCCTATACAAATAAGGCCCTTACATCATGACATTTAGGCATCATTCATGATTGCTCCCCTAATCCCAAGTACATCTCTCTCTCTCTCTCTCTCACACACACACACATTAACCATCATGCCTACATCATAGGTGTCAGAATTAGGACACACTCTTTCCTAAAAAAAAGTGTGGGCAAGGTCACCCCTTTCCCAAGGAAAAGTGCAACCTATCATCACAACTGTCTAGCCAAAAAGTGTGACTTGGTCATGCTTTCCTCTTTCCCAGGTGCAACCCATGGTCACATAGGATTTTCTCAGTCATCAAAATTTAGGAATAAACCTTTGCGGGTAAGTTGTGTCTAGGGTTCAAGGTCATAGGGAGTTTGAGTGATTTAGTATTATAAGTGAGGGTGATTTGATGAGGAGTTGGGGTATGAGAGAGGGTATGGTATCTAGTGATAAGACGTTCTAAGGCTAGAACATGGAGGAAGGTGTACTCTAGAGTCACATCATAAAAAAAATCATTTGTAGTATACATATTTTTACTAAACTAGATATAAATTTAATTATGAGTTCTTGTTTAGAATCACATTCCTAATGCTAGAGACAATGACTGGAGAATGTAGTGATATAATCTTGGATACTATGAACCCAAGTGTTGACAACAATGAAACCAATGGAACAACATTTATTGTAGATACCCTTGGGTATAAAACCATTTTTTAGAGCCTAATATAATGAATCTCATGTATACATGGTCTAACCATCTAGAGAATGTTGTTCGACTCTATGTTTGATTTGGTTGTGCCACAAATTTTGAGTAATGACATTAAGATGATATGCAACAAACACCACACATTGAGATTTAGGTATATTAGAAAATGTTTGAAAATATACTTAAATGTTTTGGATCCAATCACATAAAACATCTCCCTTCATGAAACTATCATTGCAAGGGAGAGATATGGTAGAATCTAGTTGGAAATGAGAGTCTTGATGACAAAATATCTATGAGAGTGCATACAATATATGAGGAAGTGTAATGAATAAGGTTTTTGGAGAGGAAGAGAAAGGGTTAGATTCCATATGTGCTATAGAAGAGAAATATTAGCTAGCTTATAACCCCCCAAAGTGGCTAGTGCATAAGCGCAAGTCAACATTCCAAAAAGCATAAAATATTTATGTAGGTTTTGAAGTTGAAAAACTATTTTTTGGGAGAGTATCCTCTTGTGAACCTTGCTTGAAGGACAAATTTCAACTTAGTAAACCCTAAAAAATTCATTAGATTTTGGAGAGGAGCTTGGGTGAAAGGGAAACCTCCACATAGCCAAAGTTGATGTAGACTTGGGTGGAGAATAACATCAAAATAACTCAAAAGATGATATGTCTTATGTTAAAGGAAGAGAGTGGAGAGGAATAGAGACCTCATGATATTCCTACTGTTGAGGAGAACTAAGGAATATCCTACTTCTCCGATAGCATTTAATAAGAAACAAAAACTTGGAAAAAAAAAAATTGATGCAACCTTGCAAATGATCTAAGAGATAAACAAAATAATGTAATAGATCCAAAAACATATAAAAACATGAGAGGGCCTAGATCTTAGAGAGAATTAAGAAAACTTTCTTTCACTTTATTAATGAAACTCATAACCACTTTATAAGATTTACAACACATCCAGATTCTAAGTACTCGTACAAGAAAACTATAAAGAAATACACACATCACAAACAAAATGTCCTATCTAAATTCACAAAGGTCGATGAGTATAAAAGATGCTAAATAATTGATTCTATGTAAAGATAGAAGAGGGGAATCTTTAAATACGAGTATGGTTATTGCTTATAAGTTTCTCTCTACTTACGGCTTGCAGACCATTTTCTTGATCTTGGTGATGCCCCTTTAGAAAAGAATTAAAAAAAATTGTGTCAACTTTTGGGAAGTATTCAAAGCATGTTCTCTGTAATTAGTGTACCCTCTTATAGATAATGTAGATCATGTTGATGCAAACATTGTGACAAGAAGGCCATATAATCTACTAAAATTCCAAATTACAAGTGCATTTTTTAAAGGAAGTTGAGTACAATATCTATTTAGATATTTGATGAAAACACGTTCCATGAAGAAATGGTTATTGCATCTTTTTATAATAATTTTTCTATTTCTAACATTTCATTTCAATTAATAGTTGAAGATAAAAAGAAGGTGTATCTGATGAATGAAAATTCAATAAAAGGCTGTATTAAATTATCTGACATCAACGTCTTTATTATTAGATAAACATAAATAAATAGGAGAACTCGACTTACAATAAAGATTGATGTAATAGATGACTATGAAAATGCATAGTATCAAGTTTATGGAATAAAAATAATCACTTTTCCACCACTATAAGAATATGTTTAACAATGGTCACATTAAGGCAGTGAATGGTAATAGTTGATTACAAAAATATAGATCGAATACTATTGTAACTGTAGCTAGATTTATTAAGTGTTATGAGGGGGGTTGGAGGTGAGGGCTCATTAGAGCAATAATAGTGGATTCCATTCAATATAAAGTAGAAAATGTCCACTATGTTTGTTATTATTAAATGAGGTTCATTATGGTGGATCGCATTGAATAAATGTCATGGGACATCATTAAAAGTTTCACAAGGTAGTTAGGAGGTTGTTATGGTTAGGATGTTATTGATACCATCAATAAAATCAAGTGAATAGGAGTGGATTCTTCCATAAAATGATCAATTGTGAGATGTTTCAATATCTTAAAGGTTTTGATATTAATAAAGTTTGGATAATCTATGAATTATCTTTTTTTTACTATTTCATATTAAGATCTAAGGTATTTAACAAGTAGTATCATATCACTTTCCAGGGCTCAAAAGAGAGATTTTTTTTTCTATTTTCAAAAAGGAAAAAGAGGGATCATGCAACATTCAAATCATATTCTAAGCAGTTTTCCACATAACTTCCATAAACTAAATATATAATGCAAAATACCTTATATATATGCAGAATAAATATATATAGAAGTTCCTATGAGAATAATACATTATTTAAAAAAAAAAACGGTTGAAATTGATATCCAGATAAAGAATATAATGCAGTTTGAAATATATATTTTTAAGGATTTTAAGTGATGTCCATGGGTCATGTAGAGGACATAATTTTTTTACAGGGTGATCATATTGCAACCTTACAAATTCCACTGGATAGATAATTTGGGAGGTTTTGATTTGACATATTATATGATATATTTATGATCAATATTGAGTGCATTGCAACCAATATAAATTTCAACCCTCAATGCCCTAGATCTCATACCTACTGTGTCTAACAACATTTTATAGGTATATATTAGCTCCTTTGATCAAGGAATATAGTTATACATGAAGATTATATGAAAAATTCAAACTATGTGGACACACACCCTGGCATAAGTTTTTTTGAAGAAGCTATGTATTCTGAAAATCATAGAGAACAATGGTTGCTCAAAAGAGAAGCATTTCAACCCCATGAAAAAGTTAATATAGTTCGATTCAATAGGGAATAACAATTAGTGCAAAGAATACATTAATCTTATGAAGCAATCCAAAGGATGGAAGTTTGGAATAATATTGAAGACGAGTATACAAGCAACATATGCTATGGTAGGTATGATTTAGAAAATACTTCTTAGGAGTTGTATATGGACCATCATAATTTCTTGAAAAACAACTATGTCCAACTTCTACTTGATGAATCTACTCCACCTTAAGTAGAGAACACTATTTTAGGAAGCAAATATCTAGTTATGACTAATATCAATTTTCATCTTGCATATTCTCTAGTAGTAATGTACCTTCTAGATCCACATCCGATATTTTTAAGTTATGTGGACAACTTTTTTTGATGTGTAATGATCTATATATCTAGAACCACGTGACCTTGTTAGGGAAAACCATTTTCTCCCAGGTATTGATCTCAGGTATCTTAAGTGGGGATTCAACTTGAGCACTTTAACATGGGACCCAAATTTATGGATGAGATCCTTGGATTAGTTCAGTATTGTTGTTAATACTTGCAAATGTGACGCTGGCTACTTTAGCATTACAGATAGAACTCATATATGGGACTCAAGCTTATGGTTGATTTTATTGGACTACTTCAACATGGTTGCTAACACTTGTACATCTGACCCTAGTTCCATAGATTATTGTAATATTCGGGTCAACACTCTTCCAAGGGGCCCTGTTGTATGGTTATACCTCCTCACATAGAGTATTGAGGGCAATGCTTTTCTAAGGAGGTTGGAGTGTTATGATCCTCCCCATTGTGGAATAAATCCCTTGATTGATTTTTCATTAATGTGAATTTTGTATTAATACATGAAAGGTGGCCTTTGGATTTCATCTTCTAAGAGGTCCTTTAGGCTTCTCAATGAATCTTAGAAATATTCTTAAATAACCAAAAACTAATTATTAACAATATTATACACATGGAACTAATCCTTCCAGACTAGGTTTCCAACATTCTCCCCCTTAATTAGAAAGGGTATTCATGAGTCGAAGCATCCTTCTAAAACTTTTCAAGTTTTTTCTCTTCCAATTCCTTCGGTGAAGATGTCTGCAATTTTCTCGTTTGTGGAGCAATGTCTCAAATGAACTATCTTGGACTCGACATGATATTAAATCAGATGTTACTTCATGTTGATGTGCTTGGTTCAATCATGGAATCTGTGATTCTTGGCCAACTTGATTGCAAAAGTGTTGTCAATTAGTAGAGGAGTAGAATACACATGTTTCTCCTGCAAATCGTCAAGTATTTTCCTGAGACGCATAATCTCCTTTGTTGCTTCTGCAATAGCCACATATTTTTATCTATTGTGGAATTTGTTGGAACTAACTATTTGTGTGATCTCCAAGAGGAAATTGGTGATCCAAGACTCACGAGGTAGCTTGAAGTAGACACTCTAGTTTCTTTGTTTCCATCAAAGTATAAATCCAAATACCCAATCAGTTTGAACTCATCCACCTTAGAATACTTGGGTCCAAAATATTGAATCCCCTTCAAGTATTTTAGAACTCTTTTAGAAGCAAACCAATGTTCTTCACAAGGTTTTTGCATCAACATAGAAAGGATCCCAACAACAAATGAGATATTTGGTTTGGTGGTGGTAAGGTAGATAAGGCTCCCTACATACCATTTATACATGGTTGTATCCTCAAATTCATTCCCTTATTTTGATGTAGTTTGAAGTTCTGTTCCATTGGAGTGGAGAGAAGATTACATTTTTTCATGTTGAACATATTCAACAATTATCCAATGTATTTCCTCTAGGAGATGAACATGTACTTTGGATTCTAAACTACTTCAATTCCCAAGTAGTAGTGAATATGTCCCAAATTTATCATCTCAAGTCCTTTCTTCAACTCTTTATTTATGGATGCAATATATATTTAATTGTTCCCAATCATCAAAATATCATCTACATACACCACAAGATATACAACAAATATTCCAACTTATTTTCGAATATGCTTAGTTAACGTTTCATACCATGCGTGAGGTGCTTGTTTTAGGCCATAAATACTTTGATGAGTTTGCATACCTTTTGTTCTTACCCCTTCACAACAAAGCCTTATGGATGAGACATGAAGGAATTCTCTTTCAAGTCTCTATTCAAGAAAGTAGTCTTCACATCCATCGGATGAACATTCCACCCATTTTGTGCAGCTAAAGAAAATAAAGTGTGGATGGTAGCCCATTTTGCAGTGGGGGAGAAAGTATCCTCAAAGTCAATTCCTTCTTGCGAATTTTTTTTTCCACAATCCTTTCATTATGCTTGTCAAGTGAGCCATCTGATCTATACTTGTTCTTGTTCTTGTAGACCCACTTGCAACCAATTGGTTTGGCTCCAAATGGAGGGCCCACCAACTTCTAGGTCTCATTCTTAATGAGAGCACCATACTCATTTGCATGGCTACTTTCCACTTATCACAACCCGTAACTTCTTCAAAGGAATTTTGTTCAAAGTTAGTAGATATATTTAATTCACAATCATATGAGACATCCATATATTTTACATCACTTGAATTTGAATTATCTGCATCTCCTCCATCGTCTTATCTAGTCGAACTTCTAGTTCTCATCTTTCCAATTTAATTGGGATGGACACTTTCAAGTGCCTTTATGACCCACTTGAGAACTTTTCATGAAGGTCTAGGTTGTTCAACTAGTGGTGCTCCATTGTCTGCAAGGTTCATTGTTTCAATCCTCTTAATGACATCTTCCAATTGAACATCATGTTTTCATGAAGTGGCAGGAAATTCTTCATGAGGGGGAGATGGTGTTGCAAAAGGAGATTCCAGGGATTGATCCAGGATAGGGATCCCCCCTTCAAGAAGTGGAATATAATTTTTAAATTCATAAAATCTATTTACATGGTTGGACTTGTCTAGACGATCAACTTGGCTCTCAATAGACTCATTTTTTTCATTTCAATAAAAATGACATCTCTAAAAAGAATAAACTTTTTTTACCTCGTCATAATGATGATATTCCTTGGTGGTATTTGAGTACCTCAAGAACATGCACTTCCAACTACGTGGACTAAGCTTGTCTCTTTGTTCCTTTGGAATTAAGGCATAACAAGTGGAACCAAAAACCTTAAGATGCCTCACTGAAGGAATGTATCCATACCACATTTCATGTGGAGTTTTGTTTCTAACACCATTAGTTGGACTTCTATTTCTCAAATAAACTGCACATAAAGCTACATCACCCCAAAATATCAATTTGACATTCTTGAAAAATAGCATGGAGCATATCGTATTCAAGAGTGTTATGTTCATTCTTTTTGCCACACCATTATGTTTAGGATTGTATGGCACTATAGTTTGATGTATTATCCCATATTGACAAAGATAGTTTTAAAATTCATTAGAAGTGTATGCTTTTCCATTAGTAGTATGAAGTGTGCCAATATGAGATTGTGCTTCATTTTCAATCCATACATGAAAAATTTTCAATGTTTCATATGGCTCATATTTTTGTTGTTTTAATAAATAGGTCCAACACATCCTAGTGTAATCATAAAAAACATTCATGAGATATTTATTACCATTTTTGGAAGGAACAAGCATGGGGCGACACAGGTATGAGTGTATCAACTATAACTTTCTACATGCTCTGAAATTTGACTCATGAAATGCTACTTACTATGTTTTCCAATAAAACAAGCATCGCATTGTTTCAGCTTCTATTCTGATAGTTTCTTTTTCACAATCAGAAACTATTATAATTGACGTGTCCATATCTAGCATGCCATAAAATACTAGTAGATAATATACCTTCTCCATGCTGAGAGAGGAAGGGAAAATTATGAGTTCTTGCAAACGTTCCTTTCATCTGATCATGATGACCTAGTTGTTAGAATACCTCCTTATCTCTATTATCCCATTGAATATGTGGATAGAATGGATTTGATGTCGAATTTGCACTAGTAATATAAAGCTTCCCTACAAATCTAGAAGATAAAGAACATTATGCAACAAAAAAATAGGAAATCTAAGCAATTTTAGCTTGAGGGATCCAATTCCATTGGGATTGGGGATTGAGTTATTTGCAAAATACACTATCCCATCTGCATTGTCATTCAATTATTCAAAAAAACATTTTCTAAAGTTCATATGGGAGGTTGCACTAGTGTCAAGCAACCAAGTATCTCTCCAAGATGAAGTATTGAAAGAACCTTCATTTATTCCAGCATTACAATGTGAAACAATAAAGGGAGCATATTCAAGGGCTTTACTAGTCTCTTGAGTTTTATCATTGTATCCTTTCTTCTAGTCATGCTTATATTTTATATTTTCCCATGGATCCCATGGAAATGATCTGCATCATGTCTATTCTTTCCACATTGAGTACAATGATGATCATATCTCTTACATTGATTATGTTCACCCCCCCTACCTATGAATTCTTTCATCCAATGCCTCTTTTACTACCTTCTTCTCTAGAATGATCAATGGATTGTTTATTATCTTTCTAAGCAAGATACACGATCTCTCCAGTGGGTTGAGTTATCTTCTTTCTGAATGCTTTTCATGTTTTGCAACCTTCTCCACCAAAGTGTCAAATGTGAGGGACCTCATTTGGCCACAAGCTTGCAGAAAATCAAGGTAGTGTGAATATGTAGGGTAGAGGGCCTTGATAAAGGTTGTGAGTGGGATTTATTTCCTTACTCTAATGGAATCAATGTCATGCATGATGGATTTGATTTCAAACACTAAATCCATTGGGATCATTATCCTTCAAGTCAAAGTTGAAGAGCTTCACCAGTAATTGTATGAGTTCCAATTCTAAGTGTGAGTCATATAAATCCTTCAATTTCTTCAGAGCACCATAAGAGTCTTTAATATACAATCTATGAAAACTCACCTTTTCACTTATGGGCTGGTGAAAGGTAATGATACCCACTTATGACACGTTAGTTGCAATGGCATGCTGGAAAAACAAAAATTTGATCATTAAAATGAATTATTAGAGGTACCTAAAAAACTTTTTAGAATTAGGTGTAAAAAGATGAAACGTAGAAAATTGGATCACCTTCCAGAATATATAACTTTTATTTATGGAAAAGTGTTATAACCACCCCATAACGTCATTATTTTAAGATTGGTATGTTATTTTTTCTCTAAAATATAATGCATATGTTCGTGATGGTCCACTGGTTTGTTGTGTAAATTGTCAAATTATGAGGAAAAAAATATGTAGAGGCGTAGGAAACATACGAATATTATGCAGGGCTATTTTTCCAAAATTTTAAAAGTTAATTTTATATTTTTTTGAAATTACAAAAGTTAGTGAATCCCTAAAACGACATGGTCGAGCATTGGTCCACCATATCATGGTTTTAGCATAATCAATCAACTATTTTTTTAGATTGTAAGGTATTCTTGTACTCTTGTGCGGGTTCTTTTTTGTTTTCGAAATATGTAAGCCAATAAAAAGTTACAGCCCAAATAAACGACCTATGTTTTTTACAAAATTTGATATGAGTGTAGTTAAAAATGAATTAAAAATAGAAAACAATAACAAATCTATTCAAAAAATATATAGTTAGAATCTGCACACAGAGCTCAACAAGTGTTTGCAATTTCATCAGTAGTGCACAAGTGGAGCATATGCGGAACTAAGCGTGAAAAATATGATGTTACATAAATTGGTGTGTTATGCCATAAATCAGACCGAGCCTCAAGGTTTGGCAATTAGAAGCTAGTACCAAACCTGGAAGGGCACCAAAAAAAAATTGAATCTAAATACGCGTGTGAGCAAATGCCCGTACGCATAGATGCATGCACGCATTCATTTTGACACCTTCATTTTTTTCTATCTCTCCCTAAACCCCCCCTCCCTCTCTATAACCCCACCCGCCCTCTCTTCATATCCACCCAATCTGCCCCCTCTCTTCCACTCTGCCCAATCCCTCCTCCCTCCCTCACCCCTCTCTTCTCTCCTTAACCACAAGGGTTAGGTGATTTAGTCATCCATTTCCATGAATAACACCTAAAGCCATGACATAGGATTTCCTGAGGCTAGCCTTGATTCCAAGTATGAATATGGGTGTGGCCATTCTAATGTCTCAGATTCCAGGCATAGGCGTTTGGTCCCTATACATTGTTGAGGGATGGAACCTTGGCTTTAATCCCTAAAATAAAAATGTAATCATCCAAGTTCAAGAACGACACCTTAGTTCATGAGTAGCGATACTAATGATAATAGGAATTTAACCCCTATAACCATTGACATCTAACCCTTATCACCAATATACCCTATAACCCCTAATCATTATAATCCATATCTAGTAATCCTTATAACCCACAAATCCTATAATATGTATATATTATTACACAAAATCACTAACTCGCATTATCCTCTTGTACATATAAATCTTCATCCTTATAACCATAAATACATGACCCATATATCTCAATCCCCAAACCCTTGACCATTAGTCCCTAGCCATTGCAATCCCTGGTCCCTAGTACAACTAACCATTATAACTCTTGGCCCACTATAATCCTAAACTAGTATAGCCCCTAAAACTCCTAAATCCTAACACATAATGATATATCACTCATTCCTTAACACTTAAATATCCCTTAACCCATATGATTCTAACCACCTAATCCTAACCTCTAAAGTGTTTAGTCAAATAAAAAATAACCCCTAACCCTTATAATCTCTAATTCTCATCAACCTTAAACTATGTCATCAAACACCCAACCCTTAAAACCTATAACCCATAGATAGTTTAAGAGATAGTCAGAGAGAGAGAGAGAGAGACATTGAAGGCTATGGGTTTAGTGAGATAGAGATTGGGGATTAGGGGTTTAGAGAGAGAGATAGAGAGAGATTGGAGGTTGGGGGCTTAGAGAGAGAGACAGTCAGAGAGAGGGGGGGAGATTGGGGGTTAGGGGATTAAAGAAAGATAGTGAGAGGGAAAGAAACTGGTGGTTATGGGTTTCGGGAGAAACATTAAGATATTGGGGATTAAGTGTTTAGAGAGAGAAAATAAGGGTTAGGCGTTTAGAGAGAGAAAGATAGATTGGAGGTTAGAGGTTTAGAGAGAGAGAGACATAGAATTAGAGCTATTGGGGGTTATAGGTTTAGAGAGAGAGAGAATGGAGGTTATGGGTTTAGAGAAAAAGAGGGAGACAAAGGGAGAGATTGGTGGTTAGGGGCTGAGAGAGAGAGATATATTGGAGCTTTGTGGTTTAGAGGGAGGGAGCGATAAATTGGTGGTTAGGTGTTTAGAGAGTGGGAGAGAGAGAGAGGGAGAGAGAGAGAGAGACTAGAGGTCAGGATTTTGGAGAGGGAGAAAGTGAGAGATTGGTGGTTTGAGGTCTAGAGAGAGAGAGAGAGATATTGGAGGATAGAGGTTTAGAAAAATAGAGAGAGAGAGTGAGAGAGATTAAAAGTTAGAGGTTTAGAGAGAGAGATTAGTCGTTGGCGGTTTAGAGAGAGAGAGAGATATTGGAGAGTAGGTGTTTAGAGAGAGAGAGATTGGTGGTTAGGGTTTTAGAGAGAAAGATATTGGGGCTTAGTGGTTTAGAGAGAGGGAGAGACAGAGAGAGAGAAATAAATATTCTCGGTTAGGGGTTTATAGAGAGATATTGGTGGTTTAGAGAGAGAGAGAGAGAGAGGTATAGAGAAATATAGTGGGTTAATGGTTTAGAGAGAGAGATAGAGGGAGATAGAATGGTGGTTATGGTTTTAGGTATAAAGAGAGAGATATTGGGGTTAAGGGTTTAGAGAGAGAGAGTGGGTTAGGGGTTTAGAGAGAGAATAGGCATTAGGGGTTTAGAGAAAGAGATAGAAAGAATGAGATTGGGGGATTTGGGTTTAGAGAGAGAGAGAGGGAGACTAGAGGTTAAGGGTTTAGAGAAAGAGAGGGAGTGAAAGAGAGAGATTGGTGGTAAGGGTTTTAGAAAGAGAAGAGATTGGTTCTTAATGGTTTAGAGAGAGAGAGAGATTGGTGGTTAGGAATTGAGAGAGAGAGAGAGAGAGACTAGATATTAGGATTTTAGAGGGAGAGAGAGAAAGTGAGAGATTAGTGGTTAGGTGTCTAGGGAGAGAGATATAGATTGGGGTTTAGGGGTTTTGAGAGAGAGAAAGAGAGATATTATGGGTTAAAGGTATAGAGAGGGAGAGATTGGAAGTTAGGGGTTAATGGTTTAGAGAGGGAGAGTGAGAGATAGAGATAGAGATAGAGTGGAGGTTAGGGGTGTGTATATATATATATATATATATATATAGGGAGATTAGATATATTGGAGGTTAGGAGTTTAGAGAGAGAGTGAAAGATTGGTGGTTAGTGGTGAGAGACAGATGTTGGGGTTTAAGGGTTTAGAGAAAGAGAAAGATTGGGGGATAAGGGTTTAGAGTGAGAGAGAGATTGAGAGTTAGGAGTTTAGAGAGAGAGAGAGAGAGAGAGAGATTGGTGGTAAGGGGTTTAGATGGCTCATATGGTTGAGAGAAATTTTTCAATGTTTCATATGGCTCATATTTTTGTTTTAATAAATAGGTCCAACACATCCTAGTGTAATCATCAATGAAAGTCATGAGATATTTATTACCATTTGTGGAAGGAACAGGCATGGGGACACACAGGTATGAGTGTATCAACTATAACTTTCTACAAGCTCTAAAATTTGACTCATGAAAATACTACTTACTATGTTTTCCAAGAATACAAGCATCATATTGTTCCAGCTTCTTTGGAATGGTGGGAAAACCAGAAACACCATTCTTTTTTAACAATCAGAAACTATTATAGTTTATGTGTCCACATCTAACATGCCATAAAAGACTAGTAGATAATGTACCTTCTCCATGCTGAGACAGGCAATGTCACATCCCCTCCCATTGATACAATGCCAAGGGAGGGAACATGATCCTGAAACTGGGCTTCTTCTACTTCTCAACCCTATGATCATTAAATAATAATCTATAGAAAGTAAAAATACACATGCAGGTGTATAATGCAAGAAACACAACATAATTAAAATTCTTTCTACACATACACATCTAGTATGCATGAACAAGCATAATGATCACATTTATCATTCATAAACACATATATAAATGTTCATTTCATTCAACACTTGATTTTCTTATGAATTAAAGCACAACAAAGGTTTCATTGAATACTTATCTTGAAATGATAATGTCATGAGCAACTGGCTATGCAACTACAATGTTCCACCCAGCCATAGGCCAACTGTGCTCATCAATCTCTCAACACAGTTGCCACCCCCGAGTTGGGCATGATTTCCACAAGGAAAAATGGAACAACCACTGACACATAGTGAAGAAATAATTCACAATTCAACTAAGCCAATCCACAGTTGGGTTTATGAAGATGCTAAGGCAATGGAAGGGAGTGAATTTCTAAGCTAGTGAGCTCATCCACAGAGCTATTGGTGCCTCTACAAGATCTATTCATCTTGGTACCCACAATACCTACACACCCAACACAAGGAAGTATTCCCTTCACTACTATATAGTCCCTAAGGCCATACCTTCCCTTCTAGTGCTCTTCAGGGTGTGCATAGAAAAGTAGCCAATGTCCTTTTATCTTTTAGTGAGGTTACTCTCTTCATTGGGTTTATCAAGCCAATTATAATCCTCTTCCACTCCTAGTTTCTTACTCACAAGTTCAAATCAATATACAAGTGCACATAACGGCAAAACACAAGTGTTGGGCATGAAGAAAAATGTTTTGACTGTGGGATGCCCAAAATGGGGTCTCCATTAGTTCCCAAAATCCTGGGCTACCAAAAACAAAATGTTAGATGGCGGAATCAACCCTGGGACAGAAAAATCAATTTCAGAAAATGTTTATGGGAAGTCAAGGGGCAGAAACGACCTCTATAAACTCCCAAATCGCGACTCTCTACCTCCCAGCCATTGTTCAACAAAAAAATGATTTCCCAGCTATGGAAAATGAAGGAAAATGATGGAGAACGTGAAGGAAAATGTCCCAGCTAGCTCAGACTACGTGAGGGAGCAAAGAACATGGGTGAAGAATGGCTTGGGAACAATTTTATTGGTGTTTTTTTGCCCAAGAAGACAAAATATGATTTTCCAAATTGATGGCTTGCCCTTACACGAAATTGGGCAGTCATACCTCTCCATTCGCAATGCATTAACTACCTCAACCAACTCTTGGAAGAATTAAATGATTGGGTTCATAAGTCAAAATGGGTAGTTGAGGGTTTGTGGGTTCTCTCATTGACACTATTGGCTCAGGGGTCTGAATAATTTCCTTTCCTATTCCTTGTAAAAATCATGCCGCCATCTCTTGTTGCATTGCATAGCTAGTTGTGGTTATTTCATTAAAAATGCATATTTACATGATGTCTTAATTTCTATTGTGCCTGGCTAGCACGAGAACCATATGCATCGATTTTTAATTGCTGATACATAAAACAGTAAATCGATGGTGGGGCCTTGGCCTTGAGCTCCTCACCACGATTTTATAACGTTATTACATCATTTACAATTTTAATGCAATAGGGTCAAAATCGGGATATTACAGGCAGGGAAAATTCTGAGTTCTTGCAAATGTTCCTTTCAGCTTCAACATCTTCCCATTTTCACATCTGATCATGATGACGTGGTTGTTAGGATACCTCCTTATCTCTACTATCCCATTGAATATGTGGATAGAATGGCCTTGTTGTCGAATGTGCACTACGGATATCAAGCTTCCCTACAAATATAGAAGATAAAGAACATAAAGAGGGCGCCCCCATAAATTGAATAAATTGAAGATAAAGAACATAAAGAGGGCGCCCCCATGAATTCATAGAAAAATGTTGAGAGGAACCACACATAAAGGAATTTGGGTAGTGTGTAGGTTTGAGAAATGTTGGGAAGGTCTAAGGGCAACAAAAGATAGAATGGAAGAGAATATGGCAAAAGATGTAGAGGGAAAAGGGGATATGCTAGAGCGTTGATTTTTCATTAACTATGGTACATTAATACATAAGAGATAAAAGGTGACCATTGGATTTCATTTTCCACGAAGTTTTTTGGGCTTCTCAACGAGCCTTCCAATTATTTTTCACTAAACAATAATTAATTATTTACAATGTTATATACACAGAACCAATCCTTCCGATTAGGTTTCCAACACTCACTAGGGTGTAACAAGGGGGTAAAAGGACCCATTCGAGTAATAATAGTGGAGGGCATTCAATGTAAGTGAGACAAGATCCATTATGTTTGTTAGAAATGTAATGGGTACTCATTAAAAATGGTTTACTATGTAGTATGTAGTTAAGAGGATGTCATGGCTATTACTTTATTGTTATGTATAAATAAGGATGGACTCTCAGTTATAAATAATGTATGAAAGCATATTGTATTTGGAGCTTAGCTCATTAAGAGGTCACCAAATCTTAAGAGGATAGTGAACATGAGCATATTCCTTTAATAAAAAGATCAATTGTGAGGTGTTTCCAAATTTTAAAGGTTTTAATGTCAATAAAGTGTAGATAATTTCTAATCTCTTTCATGATTTCATATTCAATGGTAAGGTATTTAACAATCCTATTGTGGAGAAAAAAAAATAGATAAGGTTACACATTTGACACATTCAATATCTGATTAGGGAACATGGACAACTTTCAAATTATTGACTTCAAACATGTCTCTAAGTTCATTTTGTAAAATTGTTAATGAAGACAACAAATAGATTAGCCTTCCTATAGTGCTACAATACAATTTAGAAAACAATGAGAATTTGGTTTCTAGATGTTGTGATCATGAAAAACTTCTTTTCAATATATAATGATTGAATTTCAATCAAAATCAATCTTAAAACATCTACTAATGCAATTGAAATACAACAATGGTAAGTAATAAATTATATTATAATTATGATATTACAAGTTGTCTATATATATTATGCCAATAGATTATATTCAATGAAGAATCCAAACCAATAGATTATATTCAATGAAGAATCCAAACACTTACTTTAGCATTGTACACGATGAGATGGACAAGTCAAAGAATTTTATTCCAAGGTTTGTTAAAAAGACGGAAATATTAAATAATTTATTCATATAATTATTTATTTTACAAGAAAGAAACATTAAATAATTTATTGATATAATAATTTATTTTTCAAAAAGGAAACATTAAATAACCATAAGTATGGAGCTTTATTATAATCTAAGCCTTGTGAAAGCTATTTGTTCTACAAAGAAGACGATATGTGCAAACATATGGGAAAGTGTTGATAAATCAATCTTTTACAAGTAAAATAGAAAAAAGACACCATTAGTATTATTGTTACAAATGACTAATTGTATGGACATTAACAAAAATCATTAGGTGCTTGCATTTTTATTCCTTTTAACATCAAACATGGTGTTTGACATTGTTGAAGTTAATTTCCTCCCTGTGAACCATACATAAAAAGACATAGATGGAACCAATGAAAGCCAATATAGACATTTATAGGACACGTAAGGATAACAATTTCTATGTCCTATAATTAATTGATGAATTTTTTGAGTTTCAGAGATTTGTGGAACCACACCTTTAAGCTCGTAACACTAGGATAATAGATACCAAAAGATATCAATTCTTTAAATTTAAGTCCATTAATAATTGACTAGTTATACAATATAAAGCCTCAATGAGAGATGAAAAGTGGTAATTTTCTATTATTTTGTGGTGCTCTTTTATTGATGCCAATCAAGACTTAGCTATGGGTAAACCACAATTGTTAAATCTATAAGCAAAGAGATTGTTGCATGAAAATGAAATTAAAAACAGATTAAAAGAATATATTTTATTCTAGAAAAATAAGATTAGGATGAAGAAGAATATTGATATCCAAAGACAGTTTATTGGAAAACTCTATATAAATCTTTCAACACTTCTATTCTAAATATCAACCGGACAACAATGCTCCTATAAATATTACACATGAAGTTATGGAAGCATATAGTTAAGACAACATGTCACCATAATTGAACTTTGTTATGTTGGACTTCTATGTGACAAGCTTAGATATGTATTTTATAGAAATGGTGATGTTTTAGGGAAACAATTGCTCATAGTGTCACTAGACAAATATTGTGTGATATGGTTGAGTAGTGCAAATCAAATGGTTACCAAGATCTGAGCCTTGTAAATTAAAGTCACAATGGTGAAAGTCAATGCAAACATCAAAGGTAAATACATACTTCTATACAAATTGTTCAAATAAATATGAGTTGTCAATTTGAAAGAAAATATGTTCATTGATGTTAATAGGCTCATATAGACATGGTCACCAAACACAATTTGAACAAGAGAAATTAAAAATAAATGAAAGTGCCTTGAAACAACAATTAAAACACAACAATGGAGCATAATATTGAAGGTGGAAAGGATGCTAATGAATGAAACTTTATTTAAGTGGTATTGCTTAAAATATTTGTAAGAAAGTACAACTTTGAAATACAATGATAATTGCTATTTTGTTTTTTTGTTTTTTTATTACATTTAGTTAATCTTTATATATTTAGCAATGAGTCTCATAGTAATATTATAGATGTACTTACAAAATAATATGTTGATAACTATACATTAATATTGGATTTAGATATTTTATATATACATTAAAAAAAGAAATAATATATCAATATCTAAATACACATTATAACAGTTAGATATTGATAGTTTTAAAATCAAAATTCACAATTAAATCCAAAATCTTATCTTTCTAATTTCAAAATGGCATTTACACAACTACATTTTTCACTTGATGATAATAATCTCACTTTTATGTGTAAAATTAAGATCCACTAAACATTCAAACGCATCAATACAATTAATGTCTAAGTTAAATTTTAATTGAAACTTTTTAATTTATTATATATTTTAATTTCATTATAAATAAAAAAAGAAATTTCAATAAATATTTGCTTGCATATTTATAACCAACTTTGTAAAACAGTTTTAAAAAATTAAAAAACTTACAAAATATTCATAATGATGGGCTTTAAGTGCGTTAAAATATTTGTAGCATTAAAATATCATTTACTTTTAAATATAAAGAAGTAACATTCAAAAGTATTTACATACAAATACTTAATATAAATTAATTTCTTATATCTCTTTAATTACAATCACAAAATGAAGAAAAACTATAAATAACATAACCTCTACATAGTTCAAAAAAAGCATTACTATGGTTAAAAATGTTTTTATATATAATATATTTCGAAAAATGTTTTTATATATAATATATTTGGAAATGATGAAAAATAGATATTTGAGTATTAGTGGTCATTAACCAAATTAGCCTTAGTAGATTTATAAAAGTATTTAGTTAAAAAGTATGATTAATTAAAATTATAAATATATGTAACAACATATTAATCATCCAATAATTTTAAATAATTAGAATATAAGATATTAATAAATTATACTTTCTTAGGGACGCTGTTGATACATACTTTCTTTCTTTCCTTGAATTGAAATGGCGAAACAGTCTTCAGTTTTAACTACTAAACTTTCTTCTTTTCTGCCGCCTTCCCGTGAGAATCATACAACATATATGGGCAACTTTGAGGTTCGTTTGATTCAATTTCATCCAGATATATCGGTGAACTTTCTCGGAAATGATATGCAAACTATTTTATTAGTATAATTATTACATATTAAAATTTGTGTTATTTTAATCAATGATAATGGATTTAGAAATTATAATATCAATATTATATTGATTCTTAACCTTTAATAATAATATGAAGTACATCATCTTAACTCTAATCTCATGTACTAAGAGCAGCCAATAATGTAAAGTGTGACTCGTGAGTGCCTGTCCTGTGCTGTCTTGGTTGAAGAAAAAGGAACTATAATCTCATGTACTAAAAGCAGCCAATAATGTAAAGTGTGACTCGTGAGTGCCTGTCGTGTGCTGTCTTGGTTGAAGAAAAAGGTAGCAATGGTACAACAAATTCTGAAGCCTCCGTCTATTCACCTCCGTATATCAGATGTTGACTACCTGATCCCCTAAAACATACTTGCAATTTGTATCAATTCTTCATATATGGCAATAAGATAAATATTCTTGGGTGGCCTTTTCATTCTCAACTAGTCCACTACCAGCTTCGGGTTACCAAAGACCTGTAACTTCATAATACCTCTTGAAAGAGGCAACAACATAGTCAATTTTAAGGCCATCGGTTCTGCACAATTGTTTGTGTACAGTCCCAAACCACCTGCAAACTTTAACTAGTGTTGATCTATTAAGAAAACAATGCCACCTGCACCACCCCTGGCAGGTTGACCTTGCGAAGCCCCATGTAAGTATGCCCAACATCCAGTTCTATCAATAACTTCTTCCTCCACCATTCTCTACTCAAGAGGGTCATCATCTTGTGGAAATAAGCTGAGAGTGGCCAAACATTTATTTGCATAGATTTCTAGAGCAAATCTCATTGAATATAGCCATGTTCCTTACCATCCATGCAACCCATATCAATAATGTTGGTAGTGCCATATAATATTTTAAATCCTTGTTAATCCAGGAAAGAAGGGCATGCCGAAAATACAATCCCTTCCATATGAAATGAACCCCTTTCACCAAAGAGACATGTTCTCGCATCCTCACAATATATGGGTAGTGGATAAGTAAGTGCTCAATGTTTTCATTACTATTCTTACATAGGGGGCACCAGCTTGACCCAATCCAATATCTCTTAATCATTATATCCCATACAGGCACCTTTTTATATAAAACCAACCACAAAAACAACTTCACTTTTAAAGGGCACTTTAGCTTCCAGATCACTGGAATCCACCATGTAGTCTCAAGACGATCTTCTTCCTCTCTAATAACTCAGTATCCCTTCCCGGGATTATAGGAACCATCATTTTCATTCCTAGACCAGACCAGCTCGTCCTCCCTACCACCAAATGGATATGAAAGTCTTGCATTTCTTTAATATATATGTTCGAAACTAGTCTATCTTCATCATCAAATGCCAACACCTTAGCCCTTAACCAAACTTGATTAATATGGTCATAATTGATGAATGGTCGCCTATCTGACTTATGAATAGATTACCTTGATCCCTGAGAGAATTGATCATATGTACAAGGAGCCTATGAGTAGTAGTGCTTCAAATCCAAGGATCTTGTCCAAGTTGGATCTCTTTTCCATTCCCCACTTTCCAGACAACCCAGGTCCCGAACACCTCAATTGCATATATAAGATCCCTCCACATTGAAGAAACATTTATAGTCGATTTGACATTTCTCCTAAACCATTCTTCGATAGTAAGTGGATAAATATATTTCTGATAAACCACTTTGACCCAGAGGCCTTAACCCTTCAAAATCCTCTAAATCCCCTTGGCAGCAAGGGCCTTTGCAAAGTAATTACGGTGTTTCAATTCCCATCCACCTAAATCCTTAGGAAAAGCAATTTTATCCCAGGCCACCCAAGAGTAGGCCCTATCCATTGAGGTCCCCTTCCATAAAATAATTTAACACGATTTCCTAATCTATTCCAAAGTACCAGCTGGTACATATGCCAAATAGATCCAATATACAAGGATAGATTCCAAGACAGGTTTCAATAATATCAATCTTCCACCTTGGGTTAACCACTTGTTGCACCACATATGATGAAGTTTGTTCTCAATTTTTCCAATCAACCAAGCCCACTCCCTCCTAAGATACTCATTAGGCTTTAGCATGAACCCTAAATATTTTAGACCATCCTGAGAGTCCACCACGTCATATGCAAAATATGAAAAACCTAGTCTATGTTCTCTTGTTCCATATTCAAGAATGTTACATAATATTTTCTATCATTTTTAATCATTATAAAAGCATCAAAGAAGAGTTCCAAAATAGATTTAAATCTAGCAATATCCCTCCTAGAACCATTTGTGAAAAGAAGGATATCATCTACAAAGAGTAGATGGGAAATGCAAACATTCCCTATAACTTTGATGCCTCTAAGTGAACTATTTGATCGAGCTTGAATGATGGATTTGCTCAAACCCTCCACAACCAGAATGAAAAGTAAAGGAGCCAAAGGGCATCCTTGTCTCAACCTCCTCCGCAGTCTAAAAAAAGGGGAGGTTGATCAATTTATCTGAATGAAAAATGAGACTAAATGAACACAAGATAAAACCCAATTAACAAACTATAGCTGGAAACCAACATGTAAAAGAACTAGTCTTAGGAATAACCAATTGACTCTGTCATGGGCCTTGGAGAGGTCCACCGTAACAATGACTGCAGGAATCTTTTTTGTCTTTGTTGTATGTCTCACCTCATGGGAAGTGCTAGTAGAATCATGTATCTGTCTACCCTTCAAAATGAAAATTGCTGCTAAGATACAGAGTTGGATAAAATATTCTTCATTTTTCTCACAATAACTTTGGCAATCGACTTGTAAATAAAGTTACAAAGGGAGATAGGCATGTAATCCTCCCACTTGGTCACATTGTTTGCCTATGGATTTAAACCTACACTGGCTAAAGAACACCCTAATATAGCATCTAATCAAACTGTGTAAGTTTGGACCATGAAAAAAAACAAAAGAGCAAAATTAGGTTTGAGGTTTCGCTATACTCTTAGATAAAACAACATCAACACTTGTTGGAAACTTCCAACCTAGAGAGAAAAATTAATGTAGATTTATTTCTCCCCTTAAATTTTAAAACAAAAGAAACTGATCAAAACACCTAGCATATCAACATGTGATGCAGAGAGAAACTCAACTTCACATAGAGATGCACATTATAAGTATCTACACACAGAACTAAAATTTAAAATAAAATGCGAAGAGGCATTCACAATACAATTCAAAAACCACACATTTTTCACAAGAAGAATAAAACTTTTGAAATATTTATTTATTGAATAAGGAATGCTCCCAACCACATTGAATAGAGGCACTCTATGGAACTCCACACTTCAGTCAACCTCTAAAATCTCAACCAAAGAAACCTCCCCTCTCCTTTATGTTCTCACCATATCAAAGAACTTGCATATGTAGAAGTGTTGGAGGAATACCAAACAATTCAACTACCAATTATTAGGTTCCAAATTTAGGGCAAGGTATCGTTTCACATTCCTAACTCTCTCACAAGCTTTATTCTATAGACTGTACATTAGATTTAATTAAAGATTACTTCTTTTAATTATTTGTTTGCACATTAATGTATGCATTATAATATCTCTCCTTCAAATATTTGGATGTGTGCATTAGAACCAGGTAGAAATGAATGCATCTGTTTTCTCTTCATGTACTTGTTGGGCATAAGACCTATGTTTATATGAATCAAAACCTTCTATAACATCTCTGTAGATCTGTAGCATCACGCATTATGTGCCAGCACCTATAGACTTCTAGCATCATGTTTTTCTTATAGAAGCTTCTATAAAATCATATCTAACCTATTGCAAAAATGGATGTGCAGGATATCCTTTTGCACGAGGAATACAACTTCATCAAATTACCCTCGTTGAAAAGTGAGCATCTTGCTCAAAATGCAATTGAAAACCCTATGGAGATTGGGGATCCTTCTCTTCCCATATATTCTGGTTTTGCATTTGCATCCCATGGTCACCGAGCGACTGAACAGGTAGTCATTGAAATACATAACGACACCATTACTTCCCACACCTCACATGGACCACGTTCATGGTCACTAGCCCCACGAATTGAAACCTGACAGTTGAAGCTTCCCTGAGTTCATTGAATCTGAGTGAAAAAATAGACATTATAATATTCTAAATATAATAATACAAATTATATTATATGTTAATATAATCATATTCATGGAACAATAAATCCCTACACACATATAGTTATATATAAACAATTTAGTATATATATATATATATTAATAATATAATTAAATATACAAAACTACACAACAATAATATTTTTTACACACTTAAAAATATATATAGATATATTATATTTTAAAATATAATTAAATTAGTATATATTCTATAATTTTATATATTTTTACGCTAATGCAGAAAGTATATATAGTTTTAGGTAGAAGTAATACATATATTTTCACGCTGCTAATAAGGAGGAAAGTATATATATTTTCATGCAGCGAATGAGGAAAATAATACTTTTTATTTGTTCACATAACATTCTATTATATCTACCCGTCTAATAAGGAAAGTATATGTATATATATTTTTACGCGGCTATCCGCGAAAGTATAAATATTTTAGGTACAAAATAATTCTTTTTTATTTGTTCCATCATGGAGGGAACATAAAAGGACTTTTCACCTAATATTTTTTTAGCCTGAACTTGAACTGCTTTCCGTGGCTAATGACATGTCCTCTAATACCATAGCTGCATTTTAGGTTTGGGTTGCTTTGGTATATGGGTGGGACTATAAAATGATAGTTTCTTGTGTTGCGGTTTTACATACACTTAAAAAAATGTTATTTATATTAATATTTTAATAATAATTTAAATATATCATAAAATAAAATTTAAAAATTATTCAACAATCTCAAAAGTGTTTATAAAAATTTGGTTCAAAGAATTGGAATTAAAAATAAAAATAAATATAGATATGGGTTAAGGTTTTATGACTACTTACTAGATGTGTGAAATAATAATAGATGAACATTAAAGAAAATGAAAAATAAAATAAAATTATATACCATATAAAAGCAAATCCAAATTGAGAACTTTTGTTTCATTACACCATTATCTAATTGTTGATGGATTTGTAGATATATGAACAAATATTTTTAGTTCATTCATTTTTATAAAAGTTCATCACAACAAAAGAGGAAAAAGTAAGACACATTACCATGCTTTTACCCTAATGGGTGCTCGCACAAAGATGGGAGACCTTTTAGATGCAAAGGGTGTTTTGCAAAGCATGTTCTTGTTGTATAATTCAATAACGCATACATGTTTATTAAACATAGGAATGGGAAATCCCAATGAATCCAAGTGGGATTCCATGAAGGCTAAGAGATCAAAACGCATACGCATTTTGTAAATAATATTTTATTCCATAAATCCAACCCCTAACACCCCTCCCCAACCCCCTAAAACCCACTCTCCAGCCCCCTAACACCCCCTTCCTAACCCCATAACACACCCTCTCAAGCTCCCTAACACCCCCTACCCCTAATCACCCACACCCCCTCTCCAACTCCCTAACACCCCCTACCCCTAATCACCCACACCCCGTCTCCAACTCACTAACACCCCCCAACCCCTAAAACCCCCTCTCTAACTCCCTAACACCCCCCTACCCCTAATCACCCACACCCTCCACCTACCCTTGTCTCCCCCCCCAAGCCCCTAACACCCCCCCCCCCCTCTCTCTCTCTCTCTCTCTCCGTAACCATTACTAACCCATTCTCTCACTCTCCTTATCACCCTCTCCACTTACCCTTAATCTCTTACCTCCCCACCTCTAACCCCCTAACTACCCCCCTCTCTCTTTACCTTTAACCCCTTACCACCCGATAATCTCTCTCTCTCTCTCTCACACCCCAACACCCACACTAAAAACATTAAAGAATGGGGTGGATGCAATACAATGGTGGGTTAAAAGATTTAGGGAGATGTTGTGGATATTAGCAGAAGGGTGAAAAAATGAAGATGGGTGTCTATTTTGGGGGGTCTCGTGAGAAAATAATTCTAGTTTTTTCATGTTTTTCAACTTCGGGCGAACAAAAGTGATATTTTTGTTTAAAATTTCACTTTGCCGTAAAAAGAAAACTTTTGTAAAATTATGTTAGCTTTCTACTCATAATTTTTTCAATTTTTTTTATTAAGATTTGATATGTCGATTTCGCAAATGTTTGACAGTGTGTTCTTATAAAATGAAAAGACTACAAAAGAGTTATGATTTGTTGCACCACTAAAATCGTTGTTAGACTTGTGTTTTGCAAAAACGGAAAATGCTACGACAATCTACACACAATGTACTAGTGCCTGACTATAAGTTTGCATCCAATGGATCTATATACTAATTATTATATTTTTTTAAAGTCGATCAATGGGGAAACTCAGTCGATTTTCAACAACTTTTTTGTTGCACCACTTTTCTCTCAATCCACTATAAAAGCAAAAAATCTACGAACTCCCTTTTGAAGTAGACACACCATTGAAGAGTCCGACATTTTTTTCGATTTTTTTGGTGTTGTATTTTTAAAATTATGGATTTTTCTTTTCATCGTTTTTTGAAAGAGTTGAATCATAACTCGACACATGTTATGAAAATAAAACTTAAAAAATATCATTTCTTATCTATATACAACAAAATTTATACCCTCGTAAAGTAGATTCAATGATGAATCTACTAGTATGAAGTCTGACATTCGTTTTGTTGTGTAAGAGGTCGTTTGTCCCTTCCGAAAATGGGGAAACCTGAAAATTCTGTAGCAATCTGAATTTTACATGTTTCAGAGATTATTCGGCCGAATAATTATTCGGCCGAATAACGTTTTTCCGTAACGGCGCCATGAATTATGGCGAAAGTTATTCGGCCGAATAATGAAACAGAAAAAAAATCTCGCCGGCAAAAAAAAAAAAAAAAAAAAAGAAGAAGAAGAAGAAGTTAAAAAAGTTTTTTATACTCATATAAATAAACTTAAAGTTAATTCATTATTTTCGCATGTTTTAACTTCCAATTTTTTTGTCAAACTAATTTTGAAAGGAGGAGACATTTTTTGCAAAAGGAGGTTTTTACAAGGTATGTTTCTTCTTTTATTTTACAAAAGGCATATTTGCAAGGAGTTTTTCCAAAATATTTCTTTTCTTATTGCATATTTGCAAAGAAGACATTTTTTGCAAAATGAGGTTTTTACAAGGTATGTTTCTTCTTCTTTTTTCCAAAAGGCACATTGAAGGTGATTTTTTTCTAAGGCATATTTGCGAGTTTTTCCAAAATATTTCTTTTCTTATTGCATATTTGCAAAGAATACATTTTTTGCAAAAAGAAGTTTTTACAAAGTATGTTTCTTCTTCTTTTTTCCAAAAGACACATTGAAAGTGTTTTTTTTTAAGGCATATTTGCAAGGAGTTTTTTCAAAATATTTTTTTTCTTAGACATGTTTGCAAGGAGATTCTTTGCAAGGATTGTATTTAAAAAGTGTGTATTCGAAAGTATTTTTGCAAAAGAAATGTATTTTTCCTTCTTATTTCTTTGAAAGGGATTTTTTCAAAGAGTTGTTTTGGTAAGATAATTTACAAATGTTTTTTTTCCAAAATAGTTTTGCACTTTCCAAAATAGTCTTGCACTTCTTATTTATTTGAAAGGAGTTTTTTCAAATAGTTATGTTGTTAAGGTATTTTGCAAAGGATTTTTTGCGAGGTAGTTTTATACTTCTTATTTCTTTAAAATGGGTTTTTTCAAAGAGTTATTTCTTTACAATGGTTTTTTCCCAGATATGTTTACAAATAAGTTTTTATTCAAAGTACTTTTTTCTATTGGCTTTTTTTGTAGATATTTTTTCAAAGAAGTTTTTTTGCAATGATTTTTACAACAAGGATTTATTTACAAGGTGTTTTTATTATTTTCCAATGGGTAGGTGATTTATTGTCGAGAAGTTTCTTATTTCTTTCGAAGAAGGTTTTTTCAAAGAAGATTTTTGTTCAGAGAGTTTTTTCAAAGGAAAGTTAATTCCAAAGAAATCTTCTTCAAAAGACTCTTACAAAATTTTTATAAGGTAGAGTAAATTTTAGTTCATGTTTTTATAAATTCCGAAAATGTTTTTAAATCTTAATTTATTTATTTTTATTATAAAGTAACATGATTCTTTAATTTATCATCTATAGATTAAACAACCATGGGCAATAAGAGAAAACGTCAAAGAAAAGCTGATCGTAAATGTGATGATGATGATAATAGAGAGAAACAAAAACTTAGATATATTGCCAAAAAACAAAGGGTTGCCGAAACGGAAGAGAGAACTATTGAAGATATAAATACAGATTTAAATGATAATGTTGAAGAGATGGAAATTGAAAATAGAGTACAAGAAGAACAAATTGAAGTTGACAAGAACATTATAGAAGATGTAAATAGTGATTTACATGCTAATGTCGATGAAGTCAATATTGAAGATCAAGTTCAAGATCCAGAAATTGGACCTGGTATGTATATATCATATATTTTCCCAATTCATTTTTTTATAATGAATTTTATTTTTTGATATATGTTAAATTAAATTTAACTTGATGTATAGGTACTTTTACCATTGATGATGAAATGTTAGAAGACATTGATTGCGACATTGATATCGTGCTACAAAAATTTATGATGAAGTTCTCAAGGATTACTCAATAGCAGGACAAGCACAAATTTTGAGATGTTTATTAGTGTCCAAGAAGTTAGAAGGTGCTACATCATTATTGGGTATTCACAAAGCGACAAAAGAGTCGAAATTGAAAAAAAATGTGATGAAAAATATAGGTGATGAAATAAAAAAATTTGGAAAATCCAGGAAGAAAGATATCAGTGCTGCACGTAAAGCAATTCATACAGCAATTCTTTCAGCTAGTACTAAACAAAAGCGTTTGACAACAGAACTAGCAAAAGCAGTTGGAACATCAAGAAAGACATTATACAAACATAGCAAATTCAGAATGCAAATAGATGAAAATAATGAACTTGCTTGTTGGACAATTATTTGTAGACAACCTTACAAAGATAGATTAGGAGCAGGTGTTAAAGATATTGTACGAGAATATTGGTTGGAACATGCTAGAGTTTCACCAAATTCAAGAGATGCGATACGCAAAAGAATATCACGAAATGTATATGAAAGCCAACCAAAACATATAATGGACATGACACAAGTACAATTGTTCAATAAATTCAAGGAAGATCATCGTGGAATTAATATATCAATCACTACATTTGTGCAACAAAAACCATGGTATGTTCGACCTATAACTATACGTGATACATGTTGTTGTCGTTATCATGTGCAATTTCAGTTATATTATGACACGTTTCTTCAATTTGGTAAAATGTTTTGGACAAATTCACCACCTCCGTCGACGATACGTGAATTCATATCTCAAATTTTATGTGAGAGAAATCACGATGAAGTATTTTATTCAAAGAAATGTGTCAATGGAAAACATTGTCATCATTGTGGAAATTTGGTGTTATTCCACAATAAATATCCTATCGATAATAATCAATCGTTGTCAAATGTAAATGTTGATTGGAAGAGATACGAATACATCAACTATAATACAAGTTCTAGTGATTCACATTCCAAAAGAATTGATTTGCTAGAAGACAAGATATGCGTCACAGATTTTCTCAAAAAATTTGAAAGCGAAATTTATAAATACACCCAGCATTCACATAGAGCATGATGGCAAGATCTTCAATTCAAACAGTCTCGTGAAATTTTTCCACCCGGAACAATTTTGTCGGTGGTTGATTTTGCTGAAAACTATACATTTGCTGCACAAAAAGAAATACAGAGTGAATACTATCACTCTGACCAAGTTTCGATATTTGTCCATGTTGTATATAGACATTCTCAACAAGATATCGATGGCATTGAAAGCACATGTGACAATCGAGATGTGATTAAAGAATATCACTTCTATATCAGCGATGATCGTACACACGACACACATTTTGTCCAACATTGTATAGAAAATATTTTCTATGACTCACTGAAAAAACGCGAAGTCAAATTCAAAGAGCATTGGATATGGTCTGATGGATGTGCGGGTCAATTTAAATCTTCATGATCATTTTTTTGGTTATGTCGACTTCATAAAGTGCTGAACATTAAACATCGCTGGAATTTCTTTGAAACTGGGCATGGAAAAGGTGAGCATGATGGTGCAGGAGCATGCGTGAAAAGAGCACTTCGAAGATGGCAAATGAACTATTCTTCTGCACGGTTTCATTTAGCTACAGAGGTTGTCCAATGGTGTCAATTAAATCTAAGCCATGATTATAATCAACAATCAAAAGACGTGCGCAGGTATGTCCACTATTTTTTTAATTTATATTATTTCTTAAAATTTAAAAAAATGTATATACTAACATTTAAGTACATGTACACTAACACTAAAAATTGTTCTTTGAAAGTGATTCATCATTTATTGTGTAGGTTTTTTTGACTTGTTGGGGTCCAAGATATAAATAGATCAATACCATATGACGCTAGCACCATACATGGAACTAGAGATCTTCACTCTATTCAAACAAAATCATTTCACAACGTGTTTGCATTTGACAGTAGAAAGCAATCATGCTTTTGTCATATTTGCATTGAAAATGTTGAGTCTACAGAAGTTTGTGAAAACATAACAAACAACTACGTAAAAGCTTGGAGACACACAGAGATTAATCCAAAAGGAAAAATGCCACTGGCAAGTGTAGAAGAATTAGAATCAGAAGAAATAGCAATATCGTCTGATGGCGATAGAATTTCAGATCTCGTAAGAGAGGGTAATAAACTTGTTTTTGACTTTTAAGTCAATTGTTCATTCTAGTCCATCGCCATAAATATAGTCAATTTAATTCATTTAAATACGCTAACACCAATCATAACTTGCGCAGGAGATGTTTTCGCTGTGATTGCACCTGTAGACAACAACGAAAATGTCAAATATTATTTGATGCGATGCACTGAAGGAAAAATGAAGTTATTGGAGGACTACAAAGACAACGGATTTACATACGAAAGAGGATCCATCATTTTAAAAGGCTATTTTTTTCAGCAGACGCATATGACTAAAAATTATGTCTACTTTCAAGATTATGAGCCCGATGTTATATGTTGTCAGTATAGTCATTTAGTATGTGCATCTCGAATAAAATTGATACAAGTTCCATCAAAAAAACAGTTAAAAACCAAAAAATGGAAACTATCCATATGTGACCATGAACGGATAGTTGAAGATGGCATTCCATTGCGATGTTTTTAACTACATATCAAAAATAAATTGATCTATATTTTTGTGCATGTCAATTGTTGTGTGCAATATATTTTTTGTCCAATTATCAAAATTGTTGTGCACAGTATATTTTTTCATTGAGTTTTTATGAATATTTTCTTGAATGACAACTAACATAAGAGCTTAAATGGTTGTACTTTAACATGCTTAAAAGTGAATTCAAATATAATTTGAAAATTTAAAAGTACTTTATTCGGGTCCCCATATGTCTATTAGACCACTAAGGGATGAGATAACGGATGTGGCTATTCCCACTCCGCCCCGAATTTTTACATTTGATTGATTGATGCTAACGAAAAATCACAAAAAGACCTATTAAATTTTGTATTCTTTTAATCCATCAAACATGTTTCTTTAATACGTACTTCACCATAAATATGATCTGAATGAATTTTTTAAAACAAGTTGTTCATCTATATAATGTTTAAATATATGATTGTTGCACACAAATAATATATCTCACATGTAAGTTCACATAACTGAAATCATGGCAAATGAAGATAACAATCATTTGATTTTTAATCACAAACAAGAATTCCTGGATTGTGAAGCTTATGCTAAATTAGAGCAATGATTATTTACAACAAGTCGATAAAAATTCATCGAATTGTTGTCTAAAATTCATTGCTCTAACTTAGCATAAGCTTCACAATCCGGAAATCCTCACTTGTGATTAAAAAACAAAAAATCATTATCCCCATTTGCCATGATTTCAACATTTAAAAATTCACGAACTACAAAGTACCTGAACAATGAACACATGAAAAACATTAGTTAAATTTTGAAATTTACATACGCATATCAAACAATAAACATATGAATCAAACTACCAAAAAATTGAAACTCTTATCAAACATTTCGTACATTTTCTATCAAAAATTCCTATCATTTCATTTCTTTGCATTTTAGCATCCCATTTCTTAGTTTATTTTAAACCTTCATTCTTATGGTTCAACGCTTTCTCAACATTCATTATTTTCATAACATTTCTTAACATAACATAATGAAAATTTTTACAAATTCAACATTTCCAGACTTTAAATTGCACCTATCAAATGTTTCAATGTTTCATCATAACAACATTTTAATAACATTTATTCTCAACATAACAAATTGAAAACATTCCTTCTTCCATAACACCTCCCATTCATTCTTTCCCAACATTCAATTAACATTCATTCTCAACATTGAATATTTTCTAACTTAAATTAACATTGTAAACATTCCTAACCCCTCCCATTCATTCTTTCCCAACATTCATTCTTCCATAACATTCATTCTCATCATTCAACATTTTCTAACTTTATAATATTCATTTTCATCATTCAACATTTCCTAACTTTAAATTGTACCTATCAAGACATTTTAAACATTCATGCAAAACACATTATAAACATTATCAAAACATTTAAAACATTCATTCAAAACATATTTTAAACATTTTACCAAACGAGAAATAATTAAACATGTACTCATATATAATCCAAAAAAAGTTAATGAACATGTGAGTTCAATGTACATGTATGTATAATCAAAAAATAAACACCCTCCATGTCTGAACTACAACATATATATATCAACAAAAACAATAAAGTCTGAACCACTATCCATCTGGACCAATATCTTTCCACTATTTTCCACTAGGACCTTCCCTGGGACTCAACTCAACCTACAATACACAGAAAAACAAATTATAAATCTAGATCATAAATTATTTAAACAATTTTAAACTAAATTCAAGATATTAAAATATTAAACTTATACCAAAAATACAATTCAATTATTAAAAAAATCATACATCAAATTCTTTGAATGCATGTCCACCACTTTTTTCCACTAGAGCCTTCCCTTTGGCTCCAAAGGATCTCAAAGAGCCAAGCTACAACATGTACAAAAGTAATTTATGAATCCTAAAGCATGCAAACAAGCTTCAAATAAATCCAAAAAAATTAAAACATTAAACTTATATCAAATATCATTTCTAGTTCAACAAAATTACCTCGGTGCCAATATCCACATTCATTAAAGAGCCCACATCTTCACCCCCAATTTCCAAATGATCTCTCCCCTAAAATTTAAATTTTGTTAATGAATAAAACATAACTTAAATACATATGAAAAATTAAGCAATTAACTTAAAACCAAAACAAAAAAATTAAAATCATTAGCTCACAAGAGATGGTAAATCATCTAAAAAGTTGGAATCTAAAGAAACCTGCATAGATAAGTCAAATTAACAATAAGATACATTGATATTTATTAAAATTCAAACAAACAAAAAAAATCAAGTTCAATCATAAATATTATAATTAAAATACCTCTCTAAAACGCTCTTCATTTTGACTAGGTTGCTCTTCATTTTGACTACTGGAGACTCGAAAATTATGTGCATTTAACATTCTAGAAAACTGCAAACAAAATACATTTGCTTAATATATTTATTACTATGTAGCAAAAACTTCAATTCAAAATGAATAATAAAAAATCAAATTGATTGTCATAGTATAACCAACAAACCTCTCCCATACTCGATGTGTCATTGGATAACACATCTGAAGCTATATCTCGACAAGACTTAGCATAACCCCTGAGATCATCGATGCTCAATGCATCTACCTCATCATTCGTCTTGTAAACAAAATTTTGACGGACAATAGCACGAGCCCTCTCTCGACCCAAACCCACTTCAACTCCAATAAGAGCTGATGCTAAACCATCACCTACCGATTCCCTTGCAACTATCCCTAGTTGGGATGTGGGCTCCATCTATGATCTTAAAGCCACAAGCCTAGGTGGACGAGGTATCTCAGGTGGAGGTTGAAGAGTCGTAGGGTCTCTGAGAGCACCTTTTCGATTATATATTCGTCCCTTTCCAACTCCATAAAAGTCAGAAGGAACATCAGTATAGTTGGGCTTCATACCTAAAAAAAACTCTGCATAGAAAAATCTAGCAAAATAATTAGGAACCTCATCATTCCATGGCAATCGACCATAAGCTGCAAGAAACCGATCATATATAAAATGTGCAATTTGAGGATGCTTAAAATATTGCACTTTCAACATTTTTCGCTTAAGGCCTTCTTTGAAATTAAACATTGAATTGGCTTGTTCTCTGGTAACTCTCTCCTTCACAACCTCCCAGTTGTCTGGACCCATAACTTGTTCCCTTCGCCTGTGCATAAAATGAACAAAACCATTCATAGTTGGCCCAAGTTCTTCATATGCATCAATGAATTTGTGCAAAGACCCCAAAACAATCTCCAGACTTTGTCGGCTCTCTGGAGGGAGATCTAAAGAACAAAGATCATTGTTCAACTTGTCATAGTGGGATCTACAACTTTCTAGGATAGTTTGTTGCTCAACACCTTGCCATGGAAGCTCATCAGGTAAATCATACGGATAAGTTGATATGGGTGTACAACCCTCAGCCAATGGAACATATGTCGTCCTCGCTCTAGGAGGATCTTCAGGACCCTGCTCTGCACCCAAACCTATTCCATCATCTACAATCCTATCTTGATCTTCGTCTCGCTCTGTCGAATTACGAACATCTTCTGAACCTCGCTCTGCTTCAAATATAGCCATAGTGAAGAGTTAACCTTGTCCAAAAGTTCAAAACACACAAAAATACAAATTATACATTCAATTAAACATTAATGTTCATACCAACAGAAGGTTGAGATCGACGCTCTCCAACAGATGACAAAGGAGAATCATTTGTACCCCTATCAACTCGTTGGTGATCAGATGACTGTGATGCATACAATAAACTCGAACCCCGCGGTGAATTCGACAACCTTGGACTACCAATTGGAACACCAATTCCTGATGAATGTGATGACCTCCTACGCTTTCTCCTCGAAGACTCCACTCTTTCCATTTGATATGATTTCTAAATTCACACAAAAATTAACAAATTGAAATAGTACATGTTTATCCTACAAGCATAAAGTCATATCTTATAAAAAACTACAACAAAATGTAAGGGTGTCTAAAGTATTATAAGCTAAGATTTTTTGTAAGTGCCTCTCTTAACTCTAATTAATTAACTAAAATTCCTTACCATTACTACTATTGCAACGTAAAGATATAAGTAATAGTCATTTCATTATCAAATATAAATTATAACACATTTAATTGTAGTACTATAGTAACCTTAAAAACTTTTCATCCATTAAATCTGGTTGAATTATATATCTCAATTAAAAAACATCTCACAAAATATATATATATATACACTTACTAGAAGATTTCTACTTTATATTTATAATAGAAAAATTTACACACTCAAGTTGTACATGTTAATTCTACAGACTTAAAGGCATATCTCATAAAGAACTGCATACCAAATGTAAGAGCACTACTATTGCCCGATAAAGATAACATTGATATTCATTTCATAATCAAATAAAAAGTATAATGCAGTTAATTGTAAAGGTATAGTAACCTTGCAAATTTTTCATCGATCACTTATGATTTTAATCTATATTTCAATAAACAAACATTACATAATATTCATAAAAAAAATAATTAGGGAACTCTGTTCATGAACAGAGTTCTTTAACTCTGTTCATGAACACAACCAATAAAATTTACATGACTATTTTATGATTTAATTTAAAAGTTTCATATTTATGATTTAACGCCCTACTGTGCTAATATGATGAAACATACACGAACACGTTTCATGATCATGAGCTCTGTTCATGAACAGAGTTCATGATCATGAGCTCTGTTGATGAACTATGTTCATGAACAGAGTTCATGAACAGTGTTCCTGAACTCTGTTCATGAACAGTGTTCATGAGCTCGGCTCATGAACAGAGTTTATGAACAGAGTTCATGAACTCTGTTCATGAACAGAGTTCATGAACACTGTTCATGAACAGAGTTCATGAACTCTGTTCATGAACAGTGTTCATGAACTCTGTTCATGAACATAGTTCATGAGCAGAGCTCATGAACATAATTCATGAGCAGAGCTCATGAGCAGAATTCATGAGCAGATTACATGAAATGAACTATGTTCATGATCAGATTTCATATTCATGAACTCTGTTCATGAACAGAGTTCATTTTAAGGGCATAAAGACTTAAATGATTAACAGAAAATTAAAATTTCAAAAACTAAACAATCTAATTTCGCAAAAGATACATACCTGTAACCCAAACAGCTAGCGAAAAGACTGTCGATCCACGAAGCCTCGCCGGTTCAAACCACCAACTCTCCAAACAACAACTATTTCCTTCACACAATGCCGAATTATGTTGGCAACCAAAAACAACAAAAAAAGAATAACAATATCAAAACAAAACAACTCGACAATAGAACGTACCTTCAATTTAACTGTCAATCCTGCATGAAAACCGCAACACCAACGACACACCAATAACAGAACCACAAAGACAAACGAACAATCCTGCAAAAAGAGCACATTTCATCATTAGTTACATAGAGAGACTGTATAAAATTATAAATCAATTTAAAAAACCAAAATCAAAAGAAACAATACCTTACAATTGGACGTTGGCACCACCTACTTACAACGATCACAGATCCACGCAGCATCACCGTCGACGAACACACCATCCACCCACCACAGTCGTCACTCACAGATCCACCCACCACACTCGTCCCTTACAGATCCGAACACCACACTCGTCACTTACTGAAAACAGCTTCCCTAGCCGCGACAGGAAACAACAACAGCGCAGGCAGCTACAGAAAAGAGCAAGCAGCTGACAGGAATGGGTGCATCAAAACCAGATGATCAACAATCGATACCTACGGGCCCGAAATCAGCTACAGCGTCGTCGTCACAAGTTTGGACAACAGAGGGTGGCGGAAATCAACTACGGGCCCACTTGCGGGGTCCAGGATTTTACAGCGCGGAATGCCAAATGGCAGTCCAGGCCGGGCTTTTATGCAGAAACAGTATTCGGCCGAGCAATTATTCGGCCGAATAATTATTCGGCGGAATAATTATTCGGCCGAAAAATTGTTCGGCCGAATAATTGTTCGGCCGAATAATTATTCGGCCAAATAACCCACCACCCGAAATATTTTTCCGTCCGGCTTCCGTTTGCACACATTTCAAGGATAGCCGTTAAACGGGACGGAGAAATGTTAGTGATTATTCGGCCGAATAACCACTACATTATTCGGCCGAATAATGAAAATTATTCGGCCGAATAATATTAATTATTCGACCGAATAATAAATATTATTCGGCCGAATAACTTCCGCTAAGAAGATTTTGCACTAATTTCTCACGAAAGTGTTACCCACCTTCACGTTTTTACCCAACAAATAGATTGGCCTTCCTATAGTGCTACAATACAATTTAGAAAGTAACGAGAATTCGGTTTCTAGATGTTGTGAACATGAAAAACTTCTTTTCAATATGGAATGATTGAATTTCAATCATAATCAACCTTAAGCATCTACTAATGCAATTGAAATAAAATAGTTGTAAGTAATCAAATATATTATAATTATGATATTACGATTTATTTATATATATTATGCCAATAGATTATATTCAATGAAGAATCCAAACACTTACTTTAGCATTGTACATGATGAGATGGACAAATTAAAGAATTTTATTCCAAGGTTTGTTAAAAAGATGGAAACATTAAATAATTTATTTTACAAGAAGGAAACATTAAATAACCAAAAGTATGGAGCTCTATTATAATCTAAGTCTTGTGAAATCTATTTGTTCTACAAACAAGATGATATGCAAACATACGAGGAAAGTGTTGAAAAAAGCAATCTTCTACAAGTAAAATAGAAAAAAAACCATTAGTATTATTGTTGCAAATGAATAATTGTATGGACAGTAACAAAAATCATTAGGTGCTTGCATTTTTATCCCTTTTAACATCAAACATGGTGTTTGACATTGTTGAAGTTAATTTCCTCGTGAAACATACATAAAAAGACATAGATGGAACCAATGAAAAGACACATGTTTACTAGCCACTATAGACACTTATAGGACATGTAAGAATAACAATTTCTATGTTCCCATATTTAATTCATGAATTTTTTGAGTTTAAGAGATTTGTGGAACCACACCTTTAAGTTGGTAACACTAGGATAATAGATACTAGAAGATGTCAATTCTTTAAATTTAAGTCCATTAATAATTGACTAGTTATACAATATAAAGCCTCGGCGAGAGATGAAAAGTGGTAATTTTCTATTATTTTGTGGTGCTCTTTTATTGATCTAAATCAAGACTTAGCTATGTGTAAACCACAATTGTTAAATCTATAAGCAAAGAGATTGTTGCATGCAAATGAAATTAAAAACATATTAAAAGAATATATTTTATTCTAGAAGAATAAGATTAGGATGAAGAAGAATATTGATATCCAAACACAATTTATTGGAAAACTATATATAAATCTTTCAACACTTATATTCTAGACATCGAACACTCAACAACAATACTCCTATAAAGATTACACATGATGTTATGGAAGCATATAGTTAAGATAACATGTCACCATAATTGAACTTTGTTATGTTATACTTCTATGTGACAAGGTTAGATATGTATTTTATCGAAATGGTGATGTTTTAGGGAAACAAATGTTCATAGTGTTACTAGACAAAGATTGTGTGATATGGTTGAGTAGTGCAAATCTAAATGGTTACCAAGATCTGAGTCTTGTAAATTAAAGTTGCAATGGTGAAAGTCAATGCAAACATCAAAGGTAAACAAAGACTTCTATACAAATTCTTCAAGTAAATATGAGTTCTTAGTTTGAAAGAAAATATGTTCATTGATGTTAATAGGCTCATATAGACATGGTCCCCAAACACAATATGAACAAGAGATAAATTAAAAATGAATGAAAGTGCCTTGAAACAACAATTAAAACACAACAATGGAGCATAATATTGAGAGTGGAAAGGATGCTAATGAATGAAACTTTATTTAAGTGGTGTTGCTTAAAATATTTATAAGAAAGTACAACTTTGAAATATAATGATAATTGCTATTTTGTTTGTTTTTGTTTTATTACATTTAGTTAATCTTTATATATTTAGCAATGAGTCTCATAGTAACAATATAGATGTACTTAGAAAATAATATGTTGATAACTATACATTAATATTGGATTTAAATATTTTATATATACATTAAAAAAAGAAATAAAATACTAAAATCTAAATATAATAGGTTGATAACTATACATTAATATTGGATTTAGATATTTTATATATACATTAAAAAGAAATAAAATACTAAAATCTAAATACATATCTAGCAAACAACAATAACCTTCTCCATCACTACCAATCAACATACCTATCTAGCAAACAACAATAACCTATCAATTTCACATCAGAACAAAGCATTCATTTGCCCATTGCTTGACCCATGGGAGGTTGCATGGCAAGCCCTACCTGGCCCGACAAGAAACATGAAAATCATGCTCCAGAAAAGAAACATGAAAATAAAAAATATAATGAAAATCCATGCAGTCGCAATCGCAGTCCAGTTGTCCATCCGGAGGGATGTTGTTGATACATACTTTCTTTCTTTCCTTGAATTGAAATGGCAAAACAGTTCTCAGTTTTAACTATAAACTTTCAATTTCATCCACATCTATTCTACAAGGAGAGATATATGCAAACTATTTTAGTATAATTATTACGTATTAAAATTTGTGTTATTTTAATAAATGATAATGGATTTAGAAATTATAATATCAATATTATATTGATTATTTACCTTTAAAGCCAATATGAAGTACATCATCTTAACTCTAATCTCATGAAGGGAGAGAATGGTAGTGTCTGCTAAGGTTTTGCTGTTCTGGTTTGCACTTACTGTTGTTTCTGGCTGCGGAGGTGGCGATTATGGAGACGAGCTTCCCCTGTACTAGGGTCTTCTCTAGTGTTAGAACATTTAGGTTTGTACGAGATCTTAGGGACAGTTGGTCCCTTTTGTGCGAGGTGACGTTTTCCTTTTCCTTTCTGGACAGGTGTGGTCCTACCGGCTGATCTGGTCCCTGGGATGTGTGCATCTGAGGTTGGGGTTTATCCCCATTCTACACTTTCTCTTGGCATTTCGTCTGATGCTGGCCCTCCTGCTCCGTCGCCCCCTGAGTCTGGGTATGGTGGAACCCCTAAACTATCCGATGCTCGAGCAAAGAACAGGCAATGGGAAAAAACCTACAAGGCCAGGGTGAACGTTGATAGATTTGTTATTCCGAAGGGTTCGCATTTGGATAGGGTTGAAATGCTTGCAAACAGGGCTTTGGTTGGGCATCTTGAATATGCTTCGGGATTGAAGGTTGAGATAGTTGAATGGGTGAAGCAATTTTGGTTTCCTCTGATGGACATTATGCCACGGGTCAATATTTTGGTGAACCATTGGATATTGTTCATCTTCCCTTCGGCGGAGGCATTGGCTCGTATCCTAGACGGAACCTGGCTATTTAAGGATGGTTCTTTGAATCTTCAACATTGGCATTTAGCCTTTGATCCCATTCATGAGAGACTTGGGATCCGTCATCTATGGATGATTATCCTGGGTCTTCCGATTGAGGTTTGGACGGAGGACACTGTGAAGGGTTTGGAAAACTCGGTGGGTAGATGTATTAAGGTGGATAAAAACTCTATCTATGGGATTGACAGACGCTATGCGAAGGTTCTGGTGGAGATCGACCTTCGGTTGGGTTTACCGGTGTCTATCGATATCGAATGGGGTGACCGTCACTGGACTCAGCAATTGGATTTCTTCCGGGTCCCTTTTCGTTGCTTTTTCTGCCAGGAGGTTGGGCACATCCAAGCTAATTGTCCAAAATTTCAGGCGGGTTCGATGGTTTTGAGGCGCCGGATTTCATTTTCCTCTCCTCTTCGTGCTTTGGCTTCTCCGAAGTTGGATTCTCTGAAGACCCCACTCTCTGGTAAGTTAAAGGTTCCCCCAGAATTAGCTTATTCTGATCTTTCAAAAGCTGAATTAGAATTTGTTAAAGATAAGGAGTTAGATTTGGACAGAAGGATCTCCATGGGGGTTGTACAGTTGAGGCATGGTTTGTCTAAGGCGGTGGACTGTTCTGGGTCTGATTTGCTTGTTTCGGGTCCCGGTACTGAATCTGGTGTTGATATTTTCCCGTCTTTTTTGGACAATAACCTTTCTTCGGGGCATCCCGATTGTGGGAGGGTTACAACTGATCCTGAACCATCCTATCACTCTTCTACTATTATTAATGTTAATGAGCCGGTGGAAAACCTTTCTGTCATCCCGGGAGATGTTGGGGGTTCTGCTTGTTTGTTGGATTGTGGTATCGGGGAGGGTTTTGATTTGGTGCCTATTGATATTTTTTCTAAGAATCCACAGCCTGACTCTGGTGTTTTTCCTCTTCCACCAAAATTTCAGAATGTAACGATCAGAAAGGGTAAGAAGAAGAATAAAGTTCCTGTCACTGGAAATTTGCAGCCTGTTGTTTTCTGTGATGATGTGGGGGGGTTTGATGGTGTGAATGATTTGGGTCTTAGAGCACAGATACCCAATGCGGATGTTTTGTAATGTCTATTATTTATCTGAATGCTCATGGGTTGGGTGGGGTTTCGAAGGCTAGGGCCCTACCCAACCTTTTTCAGGCTACTAGTCTGGGTTTGTTATTAATTCAGGAAACTATGTGCTTTGGTTCAGACGCGGTATCAAAAATTGGCAGTCTTCTGCCAAATTGGGAGGTCTCGACTGTGGATGCTTCTGGACTTTCTGGGGGTCTGTTAGCTGCTTGGAATCCCCAGTTTTTCTCTTTCAGATCCTTTAGAACTGCGTGGGGATTACTTCTGAGGGGTTCTTGCTTTGGTCTGAAGTCACGTTTGTCGGTATTAAATTGTTATGCCCCTTATAACAATAGGCAGTTGTTTTGGGATTCCCTCTCTGGTTCGGGGCTTTTGCAGGATGAAAATATTATCATCGCCGGGGATTTAAATTTTTCCATGTCTCCCTCGGAGATATGGGGGAAGAAGGCTAGATTGGACCTCATGGCAGATTTCTTCAGCAAATTATTGGAAAATCATGATTTAATTGATGTTGTGCCTTCAAAAATCTGTCTGACTTGGAGCAATGGTAGAGGGGGCGATGAAGGGGTTCATAAGCGACTGGATCGCTTCTTGATTAAGTCTTCTATGGTGGGAAAGTTCCATAGATATCGTTCCTGGGTGCATGGACAAAAAATTTCTGACCATTGGCCTATTTTGTTCCAGTTTGATGAATATGGTATGAGATCCAATGTCCCATTCAAATTTAATAACTCTTGGCTGATGGAGGAAGTATTCTGCAACATGGTGAAGGGCTTTTGGGCTTTGGCATCGGCTAATGGTGATAACCCGTTAGATTGTTTCTACAATAAAATGCGGGACCTTAAAAGGATTGTTATTGGATGGATCAAACAAAAGAAGGATTCTGATAAGAAAGAACTGGTTTCTCTTGAAACTCAAATTCAATATTTTTACTCAGGGAATTTTGCTGGGGAATTGTCAAAGGATGAATTTGATGTGGTCAAAGGTTTGGAAAAGAAACGGGAGGATATTCTCCTTCGAGAAGAGATGGAATGGTGGTTAAAAAGTCAAGCATTATGGGTGAAACATGGAGATCTCAATATAAAAAAATTTCATTCCTTCGCATCAGCTTGACGAAATCAGAATACTATTTGGGAAGTGAAAGATTTGGATGGTAACATCTGCTCGGGGGACGAGGCACTGAAATTAGAAGCTGTGAACCATTTTGGGAGGATTTATAGAGATGAGGGAAACTGTGTGTTATTGGATCAGATTAGAATTGCAGAACTCTTTCCAAGATTTCTTAGTGATGAGGAGGCTGCTGCTCTTGGTAGAAAGGTTACTCTTGAGGAGGTGGAGTCCACTTTGCACCTTTTTGCAGGGTAGAAAAGCCTGGGTCTTGACGGGTGGCCTATGGAGATTTATACTCATTTCTTTGAGGTTATGGGACCTGATCTTTTGAGCATGGTGGAATACACCAGGTTACATGGTTTTACCTCCGGTGCATTAAATTATTCATTTGTGACACTAATACCAAAAAAAGGTCAACCAGATGGCTTTGGTGACTATAGGCCAATTGCACTTTGCAATTTGGCTTATAAGTTGGTGTCCAAGATCATTGCTCAAAGATTAAAGACGGCTCTATCTGTACATATCACTGAAGAACAGTTTGGCTTTCTGCACAATCGTCAGATTCATGATGCCATTGGGGCATCTCAGGAGCTTCTTCATACGATTAAGAGCCGTAAATTGAGTGCAATGCTTCTTAAAATTGATTTGGAAAAGGCTTACGATAGGGTGAATTGGACTTTCTTAAGGCTCATCTTGATCCAAATTGGGGTTCCTCCACTTGCCCTAAATTGGATCATGACGTGTGTCTCCACTGCCAGCATCGCTATTTTGATAAATGGATCACCTTCATCTTTCTTTCAATGCTCGAGGGGGATCTGACAGGGATGCCCTTTATCCCCATATTTGTTTCTTTTGGTCATTGATGCTCTTAGCAGATTGTTAAATCTGGCAAAACAGGATGGTTTTATCAAGGGTATTGAGTTGGGGATGGACTGTATTATCTCCCATTTAATTTTTGTCGATGATGTTTTGCTGGCCGGTTTGGCGACTGCTGCTGAATGGGGTGTTTTCAGGAACATACTGGATTGTTTCTGTCGTGTTTCTGGGATGAAGGTAAGTCTTACAAAATCTTGTTTCTATTATCATAATGTTGATCCAGATGTCAGACAGGTTATTTCAACTATCTTGCCATACTGCTATCACCCTTTAGTCGAAGGACTTAAATATCTGGGTTTTTTCTTGAGACCCAATGATTATCAGATCAAGGATTGGTGGTGGCTTGTCTGGAAATTTGAAGCTCGGATCTCGCATTGGTCATATAGGCTAATTTCTGTGGGTGGTAAGCTTACTCTTATCAAAGCGGTCCTATTGGGGATCCCGGTGTATTGGATGTCTCTCCTCGAAATCCCTGTCTACATCTTGAATGTTATCAGAAAATTGATTTTTAATTTTCTGTGGTCCGGTGGTTTTGATAAGGCCATTCTTGTTATGGCTGGGTGGGAAAATTTATCTAGGCCAGAGAGATACGGTGGTTGGGGCATAAAGGACCTATTTTCTTTCAGCATTGCGCTTAGAGCTAAAAGTCTTTGGCGTTGTCTCTTTCACCAAAATCTGTGGTCAAAGATTTCCTTTGTGAAATACATTAACTTACATTTGACTGAATGGATCAAATTGCGAATGCCTACATGTCCTGGTTGCTCTCCTTTATGGCATGGTATGCTAAAAGTTTCTAGATGGATCATTGGGGATCTGAGGTGGCAGGTTGGTAATGGATTTGATATTAGAGTTGGGAGATATCATATATTGGGCATTGAAAGCTCGGTTTGTCTTTCTAACAGGATTTTGGATTACTTAAAAGTTTATGGTCTTTCGTCTTTAAATAGAATCAGAGGTAGAAATGGCCATTCTTATTGGTTAAATTCTCATGAGTTGGGGTTGTCGGGTGAGGACGCTATCTCCTGGGATACATATGTGCATGCTCTCGGCTCGGCTGGTGTTTCATTGTCTGATCAGAGTGATAAGATGGTTTGGATTGGTAATGAGAAAACTGGAGCTGTTACTGCTAAATCAGCCTATGACAGAATCATGCAGGAAAAGTTTATTTTTCCACAGCACTGGTGGTACAAACAGTTATGGAAATGGAATATTGCACTCAAGCATAAGTGTTTTACATGGCATGCTCTACAGGGTACCTTAAAAACCTGGGACAATCTTTTGAAACGCGGATGGTGTGGCCCAAATTGGTGTATTTTATGCAAGAATGATTCAGAGTCCATCAATCATCTTCTTGTTTTTTGCACTTTTGGGGAAAATGTCTGGGATTTCTGTTGCTCAAAGTTGTCCATCACAAAGGACTGGGGTCATCTTGGTTTCGGCGAGTCATTGTTGAACTGGTTTCATTCATCAAAAGATACTATATAGGTACCGATCCTTATTTCCTGGGTTCTGTGGTATTACCGGAATTTGGCCACCTTTCAAGATAAGACCCCAGATGTTGTGGCTTGTGGTCTTACTGCTCTAAATTATTTACATCAATATTCTGCTGCTAAAAAAGTGGGGGAGGAAAGAAGGCCTGGCCTTTTTACCTTTACCATGAATCATCCTATTCTTTTTTTCGATGGGGCTGTACAAAATGGTATTTGTGCTGCTGGTGGGGTGATTTATCTGAATCAGAATCATTTCTTTACTTTGCGTCTTAATTGTGGTTCAGGCAGTAATATGAAAGCTGAGCTCTTAGCTTTGTGGTGCATTCTGAAATGTGCCAACATCTTTGGGCTGGTTAATACCAGGGTCTATGGTGATTCGCGAGTCACTATCAAATGGGCATCCTAGGAATTTGATCTTAATGTTATCAATTTAGTTCATTGGTGTAGGCGCACTAGGGTCGAGATTGATCTGCAAGCTCATATATCTTTCTCTCACATTTTCCGTGAACATAATGGACAAGCTGATGAATTATCCAAACTTGCTTTGATGGGTACTGAAGGCATTCTGGTTTGGGAAGAATGGATGGATTCTTGCAGGCTAGGATGCGGTGAAGTCTTTTTCTATTAGGTGCAAAGGCCATATTTATAGTTGGTGCAGAACTATTTTTGTTATGATTCTAATTTTTTATGTAAAATCTTATATGGATCATCTTTTTGATGATATAACTTAAGGACTATGAGTTTTTCGGTCTTGCACCATATGGATATACCTTTTTTAGAAGGTGAAAATCTTTGTACTATTTGATTTCAAAGAAATAGCAATAGTACGTTTTTTTTCGGCTGAAAAAACTCTAATCTCATGTACTAAAAGCAGCCAATAATGTAAAGTGTGACTCGTGAGTGCCTGTCTTGTGCTGTCTTGGTTGAAGAAAAAGGTCGCAATGGTACAACAAATTCTGAAGCCTGCGTCTATTCACCTCCGTATATCTGATGTTGACTACCTTTTATAGATAAGGAATCACAATTACAAAGTTCTGAAATTAAAGTCCGTCAAATGGAACATGTTTTTAAATACTGGAAGTCTGGAACTTTAACGTAGAACGCATTTATTTATTTTATAAAATTATGATTAAAAGTGAAAATTAACTTAATCGATATTTACCAGATAACATCATTTATAGTTGTATATATTTAATTCATAACATCGTTTATATTTATAAAGTCATTTATAGTTGCTTCTCCCTAATGTAGTCTAACTCTTCGCCCGAAGAGTTAGACTACTCCGGCAACCCCGTCGTCAAGACTCCTCCTTCCTCCGACAACCGCGTCGTCCTCCCTGACTCAGCTACACAACTTCATTTCCGTTCCCGTCAAGTGCAAGGCCCGGAGAAATCCGCCAGTCTGACATACTTAACTCTCCGTGCATGTCTAATTCCCCGGGCTGTGAAATCGTCCGGTTACCGTCGACGGGACTCCCGCACCGGTCCCCATCCCATCCTATCATATGTATCGAACAACACGTCTACATACATCCATCTATCGACCATTCCATGTCATCAAATTTGAAATTTGAATTCGAGAACAAATTTACACACGTACAAGAGATTTATCAACTAAATTTATTATGAATCATGTCTCTAATTTTAAGGATTTTGGTCTCACAAAAACTTGATTAATTTAAGAAGATAAAGGGTTTTGGTCCCATAAAGCATGATTCATTTTAGCAGCTACAAGGCCAAGTTGATGAAAATGAGGATAAATTAAAGCAGATTGCTAACAATTGCAACATGGGTTGCTCTATAAGTTAGTAAAGCTGTGTGTGCCTAGAGGAGAAAGAACGTGATTTATAAGAGAGACCCATACCTCCAAATTTAAACATGTCATGTTGGTGTTGGAAAAACAATAGCTAACTTGAAAAGGTATTTTTATTGGATGAAATTCAAGAAGAGGTAGCTCGGCACATTAGAGGATGCATACTTTGTTGTGTCACTGAACTTAGTAATAGAAAGTAAGATTTGCACAACCCTATACCATTGCCTAAGAAGCCACATGATGTTTGAATGTTGATATGGTCACAAGAATGAAAATCAAGTAATCCCACCAACTCGAAACGGAAACTTACATAGAGTAAAGGAAAAGATTGATTATTCTTTCAAATTAATCATCTTACTACAATTAGGACCTATTTCTGTTTTATATAGATTAGATACATGCATGTTAATTACTCACTTGTTTAGTGTTCATTAAGCCATAACTCAACTAGCTATGCCTAAAATAAATAAATGCTCCAAGCTAAGCGTCCTTCAACTTTTTGGACATATTGTTGTCATTGATATCAAAGAAAAGGGGAGATTGTAGATGTCTGAGATGAAGATTGTTGAAGATATTGTTGTTATTAATGTCAAATATAGAGGAATATTGTAACTGATATTAATATCCAAGAAGAAGCTAAGGTGCCAAATGAAGATAAACAAAAGAAGTCAAGATTACAAATGAAGAGAAAGAATTTTGTTTTTTGCTCGAAACTCCCTCACTTTGTGGGAGTGGGCTTTGGTATGAGAAACCATGACCTGGGGGCATATATCCTGTCAAAATCACCCATGGATCGCACCCATCCTAGACCACACCAACTCTCAACTTGACTAGATTTTGGAGCATATTTCATGGTGATCGTATGATGTTGTAAGGGTTGATCTTGGAGATGAATTCAAAGTGATATTGCAATAGTTTTGTATATGTTTTAAGGGCTTATTTTGGAGCAAATTTGAAGGTGATTATGTGACAGCATAGAGGGTTGATGTAAGGATGATTTTGGGGAAATTTTGAAGGTGATTAAGTGACAATATAAATGGATGATATGGGGTTGAGTATGACACACATTTCAAGGTGATATTATGACATTTTTTATGGATGATATAGAGTTGAGTATGGCACAGATTTTGAGGAGATATTATGACAGTGTTAAGGACAAATTATGGAGCAATATTTGAACCTAGTTGTACAAACAATACTACCTTCCAAGGGCAACAAGTAGGTTGGTGCCTACACATATATTACTGAGTTAGTGCTCAATTGAGGATATTGGTGTTTCCTACGGGTTTGTTCTTACACAGATCTTGTTGAGTCGGTACTTAGTTGAGGGGATTGGTGTCTCCAGTAGGTTGGTTCTTACAAACTTTTTAGCAATAGGTTGGTGCCTACTTAAATTTATAAAGATGTAAGTATTTATGGTTTTGTCTTCAAAGAGTTTCCACATTAAATTCTATGTGTTATGATTAATTTTGTGTTTATAGGAGATAGATGTGAGAATTCATGAAGAAACCCTAGCAGAAGATAAGGGGATAAAGAGATGTCTTGAATGTTCTTGTAGAGATTGCTTATGTGATGCTAGGATTTGTTATTGTGATTACTTGGTTTGTGCTATATATGTAAACCATAGAGAACATGATGATGGTTCTTATGGATCTTGTTGTAGCACTAAGATTTCTAGCCTAGTAGAAGAGATGGGAAGTGGAGCTAATGCCTTACATGATTAGGAACCTTGTTATTTTTGGATGATCCATGATTAGGAACCATACTATTGTGGAGAGCTTGTGTAATAAGTGATGGAAATTACCTAAGGAGAACTTTCCTGTATTGAGGCTTGCTTGTTGGAGCTGTTTGATGATGGTAGCTAGAGTTTTCATGGTTTTGGAGAGCTTTCATGGTTCATGGTCATGGAGGAATCGAATTAGACTTTCTTTGTTGCTGAAGGGAAACCCTCTAGTTTAAAATGATTATGCCTGTTAGGAACTTTTCCCAACAATAACTGTGTCCGTTATGAACTTTTCACAACAGGAACTATGCCTATTAGGAACTTTTCCCAACAGGAACTGTGCCTATTAGGAACTGTGCCTAACAGGAACTTTTCCCAATAGGAAGTTTGTTTGACAGGAACTTTTCCCAACAAGAACTGTGCCTGATAGGAACTTTTCCCAATAGGAACTCTGCCTATTACGAAATTTTCCCAACAAGAAATGTGCATGTTAGGAACTTTTCCCAACAGGAACTGTGCCTGACAGGAACTTTTCCCAATAGGAATTGTGCCTGATAGGAACTTTTCCCAACAGGAACTGTTCCTGTTAGGAACTTTGATCAACAGGAGTTGTGCCTGATAGGAACTTTGCCCAACAGGAACTGTGCATGTTAGGAAATTTTCCCAACAGGAACTATGCCTGTTATGAACTTTTCCCCATAGGAACTATGCCTATTAGGAACTCTGCCTAACAAGAACTTTGCCCAACAAAAACTGTACATGACAGGAACTGTGCCTGACAGGAACTTTGTTCAATAGGAACTTTAATGCTACCATTGATAGGAACTTTTCCCAATAGGAACCGTGTCGATTAGGAACTGTGTCTGACAAGAAATTTTCCCAACAGGAAGGATGCTTGATAGGAACTTTTTCCAACAGGAACTGTGCCTGACAGGAACTTTTCCCAACAAAAATTGTGCATGACATGTGCCTGTTAGGAACTTTTCCCAACAGGAACTGTGCCTATTAGGAACTTTGCCCAAGAGGAACTCTGCCTGTTAGGTATTTTTCCCAATAGGAATTTTGCCTGACAGGAACTTTTCCCAACAGGAACTGTACCTGTGAGAAACTTTTCCCAATAGGAATTGTACCAGACGGGAACTTTTCCCAACAGGAACTATGCATGTTAGGAATTTTCCCAACAGAAACTTTGCCCAATAGAAACTATGCATGACATGAACTGTGCATGATAGGAACGGTGTCTGACAAGAACTTCGTTTGATAGGAACTTTAATGCTACTATTGATAGGAACTTTTCCGAAGAGGAACTGTGCCTATTAGGAACTTTGCCCAGCAGGAACTGTGCCTGACATGAACTTTGACCAGCAGAAACTGTGCCCATCATATTCTCATTCCCTTCATCTCTCCCCACTCAAGCTTCCAACATCCTTCTAAGCCCTTGACCCTTTCCCACCCCTATTAAAAATATTAACCATAGATTCCTTTGACCCTTCCCCACCCCTTCTCAAATATTAACCAAAAATGCCCTTGAGTCTTCCCCACCCCCTCTCAAGTATTAAACATAGATTTTATAGTTTACATAACGCTAACGCGTTTTTTCACTACATAACGTGCACACGTTATGTAGTTATATAACGCATTCGCGTTATGAAATTCTAAAAGTGTGGCAATATTTTTTGAATTTAAACATAACACGCTCATGTTTGTTAGAACCTAAGCCAAGCTGAGTCACTTGCTTGCATGTCAAGCATAATCCTATGTGTATGCTTTGGAGTTTGCTTCGGTAATACCAAACCTGTGCTATGGTAATGATAAACCAAAGCTAATTGGGTATATTTCTGTATTTTTTTACGGGGCTTCCAAAGGAAACCCATGATCGGTCGGTTTTGGAGGAGTTATCAGAGATAGTGAAGGTGTTATTATTCGATACTTCTACGGGAATATTGGGTTCGAAACCAACAATGCGGTTGAACTCGAAGGTATGCTTCAGGGCATCATAGTGACCATTCGCAATAACTGGGAACCTATGGTAATTGAACAGGATTCGCACGTCATCGTCCATTTGGCCAAGAAAATACAGGGTGGTCAAACTGTGGCCAAAGTTGTGAAGAGCTGGAGAATGATGTCTCGGGGCGAACGACTCACGGCCCTCATACGTGGCTGCCACGCTTGGTCTTTTACCCATGTCAAACATGATGGTAACAGGGTGGTCGGCTTGTTGGAAAACATAGGGGAAAGCAATGGAGCCAGAATGGATGAAGGACAAATGTCGAAAGAGGGAAGTAATGAATGGCAGACCCAGGTTCCCAAGTAATGGGTTTTTGGTTTGGTTTATGATGCGATCTGTTTTATGTTCTACTATTTCTGTTGCTTTAGTTAGGATCAGCTGTTATGGGACTGACGGGATTCACCCGCAGTATCCTCCGTTGTATTTTCTATCTAGTTTTGATTGTAATGTCCTGTCTGTTGGTTTTTGGAAAACGTTTGAAGGGCTTGTTGCGAGAGTTTATGCTAAGAACTTTTGTAACAGGGTTAAGTGAGTAGATAGGTTCTGTGAAGCAGTTTTAGAGGCACATATCAGTCTTGTAGTTGGGTGGAATGACATAATATCTAGGCATGAAAGGCCATATGAGCCATGATCCTTTTTGTAATGAAGGTTCCTACTTATATAATTTTTTCTTGCTTACAGAGAAAAAAAAAATTGTGTTTTATACAAATAATTCCTTCAGGGAAATAATTATGCTCTTAAGATTTCAATTTTAAGTTATGCTTTCCTATTTTAGATTTCAATTATAAATATTGTATCCCAAGGAGGCATTAGTATTTATGTGCATTATTTTTAATGTCTTATTCAATCCTTAGTTGTGTCTTAAAGATAATTTATTATTACATTTTGTTATATATTTTGATGAGCAAAATCAACTCTTCCCATCATCATATTTTCATAAGTTGTGTATGTGTTACAAACAATTATTCTAGACAACAATTATGCTTTTCTAGATTTCAAATACAATTATTGTTTCATGAAAATGAGGCATTAGTATTTTATTTATATATCCTCTCTCCCATTTAACATTCTCTTAGTTTCCAAAGAATTATACTTTTCTAGATCTCAAATACAATTACTACAATTACTACATAACAAGGAAACATTAATATTTATTTTTGAATTCTCTCCCATTTGATGTACTTTTAGATTCCAAATGACATCCTGTTAACACCTAAAAAGTGCTCACTAGCTCATTCCCTTACTCACATGACCCATTTGTCCACTTTTCCACCATCTGAGCCTCTGAAACCAACAAAAGGTCACCAAAAGACCTTAGTACACCCCTTTTTCCATTAAAAAAGATTATTTTTCCAAGAAAATCATAAAAAACCCTCAAAAAGGGTCCAAATTCCCAAAAATATTAAAAAGGGAATTAAAATATTATTTTTATTCAAAAAAGGAAAAAGGAGAGAAAATTACCTAAACTATGTTGGTCAATACCATTGGTTTCCACAAAACCACAAATGGTATTCCTCACCACCAAAACCTATAAAAAGGTGGTAGGGGCTCCTCATTTCACATGCTTCCATTATCTCATCCTTATGCTGCTGAAATCTCCCCTGAGCACTTTTAGCCATTGAAGCAACCTTGGAGAAAGAGACCTATTGGAGTTTGGAGCTACTCATCTTGGGAGTTGCTCAACATCAACCTTCACCATTGAAGGTAATATCGCAAGCACTTGCTTGCCCCCCACTTTTCAATACAAAAATTATTTCTTATGTTTCTTGTTCTTGATTTTTGAAATATTTAAATTATTTGCTTAGATTCTTGCTTAGATCCATGAAAAGTATTGTTTATTTAGTTTATTGTTTTTATTTCTATTGAAACTGCTGCTACTAGTTAGCAGGTGCCCATAGCACTAAGCTTGGTTGCAAAACCGAGCCAACAGTTTTTGGCGACTCCGCTTTGGTTTGAACTTTAGATCTCTAGCTTTGCCATTTAATCTTAGTTTTTATGAGTTTTTAGTCTTTAGATCCATAGATCTACCATCTTAGACAGCAGATCCATTGCTGTTCTGAGATTTGGCCCTTTAAACAGCCCGAAATTTTCAATTTTTGGGTTCGTTTCTCGGTTTCCGTGCACGGCTTCCGCCTCGCGGCTTTTTTCCAGACAGTCGCGCGGCCCATCGCGACTTTTCTGCGTTTTTCCACGCGGTCCATCGCGGATTTTTTACAGACAGTCGCGCGGTCCATCGCGACTTTTCTGCATTTTTCCGCGCTGCTCATCGCGGCTGTGCGGCCAAAACCTGCGCGGCTCATCGCGACTGTGCGGCCAAAACCCGCGCGGTCCATCGCGACTGTGCGGCCAAAACCCGCGCGGTCCATCGCGACTGTGCGGCCAAAACCCGCGCGGCCCATCGTGGCTGTTCGTCCAAAACCCGCGCGGCTGAATTTTTTCATTCGGCAATCCCGATTTTGAAAAATATTTTTTACTGTACTTTCTGCCCATAGCACATTTTTTACAGTACTAAATTCTGCATAGTTTACAGATTTGAAAAAAAAATTTACTATTTAAAAGTGCATACCTAGAAATCTTGTTAAAAATTTTCAAGAAAGTGAAAGAAAGACTCATTTTGCATTCTTTATCTAGATTCAAAAATTTTTCTTGTTTACTTCTTTAGAATATTGCCCTTAGCAATTTTTATTGAAACAAAGAAATCCATTTATTTCTTTATTTGCTTTCATAAAATCCAAGAAATCCTTTATTTTTTGAGTTATTTTTTGAAAAAGCATATTAATTCCTTTTCGTGAAAAAAGTCTTAAATATTTGCTTTGTATTTTCGAAAAGTCCTTTATTTTTTGAAAATTTCCCTTAAAGCATTTAATTTTTTCAAGTTCAGTTTACAACACCTCACGTGCACTCACACGATCACTTAATTGAACAAAGACTTAAAAAGTACCCTAATTTGAACACACCCTTAACCCCACTTGGGGAACACGAAAAGAATTCTTGTAGCTAGGTAGTATTGGGGGGATAGGTGTTCCAATAACACCCCTCAGTTCATACATCTGAGACATAGAAGTTGTCCAATTAGGGAGCTAAAATCTCTTAGTACTTTTTGGCGCGGTCACAACCGGTTTGTGGGAAGGCCTCTCCCTTAGGAGGGTTGAAGTCGCGAGGATGGTTCCGGAAGCCTGAGTGGGATACCGAAACCCATTCAGTAACCGAAGGGCTACCATTCGCAGTTCTCGGGATATCCCTGTATTGGGATATTGCGATCAAAGGACCAAACGGCAGATTTACCTTTTCTCGACGCGTCATGAACGGAGTATCCTAGTAGCCTGTCTTTTTAGGATTGATTACCCGGTGTCCCTCCCGGTAGGGGGATATCTAGCCGTTGTCTCTACATTCATATTGTCTGACTTGGATTTCATCACCTTGCAGGGGATATCGTCTGTTTGAGTCACAATACTTTTAGATTAGGTGTTTGCATGATCTTTACCACCTATTGAGTCTAGTTACACCTATTTTTTCTAGGAGCCGCTTGCATGTTGGTATTCTGACCGGTTGTTGCATTCCTCCACTTATTGTAGCACAGCTGCTGGGATAAGTGCATTTTTGAGGATTGATTTTTTGGCCTGTGAGCCTTCTTTTTTCACTCCCCTTTTTGCACCCTTGGTTGCATTAGGGTTTTGAGTCTTTTACATATATATCACCACCTGATACTTAAAACAATTTTTTATATAAATTTTTTTTTTTTCTCACCATTGAGAATTCTAGACGTTCTCGTCGTCTACGGGGCGAACTCCCAGAGTTTAGTCCACTTGGCTCTCCACGTCACGGACGCAGAGCATTATCCCTTGATTCGACACATCGTCGATCATTTAGACGGTCATCCGATTCTGACATACCCCACTTCACCTTTGATTTGGAGGTAGAATCCGAAAACCCCACAGAGTTACCACCAACTACAATTATGTCTGGAACACCAGTTGATCCACTATATACATTAACCATAGGTCAGACATCCGCAGACCTTTCTGCGGCAGTACCATCAACGGCAACAGCCACCCCCTTGGGTATGCCCAATATGGGTAACACTCCACATTCCGGAATGCCTAGCACAGGACCTTCACCTGTCATGGGCATGCCCAACATGGGGGTCATACCCCCTTCGGTTTCCACAAACCCTATCCCAGGAATCCCTAGTGCGATTCCTAACCCAAGTGTAACTCCTGTTGCACTTGGGAGTGCTATCCCCGGAATCCCTAGTGGGATTCCTAACCCAAGTGTAACCCATGTTGCACTCGGTAGTGCTATACCAGGAATCCCTAGTGCGATTCCTAACCCAAGTGTAACCCAAGTTGCACTTGGGAGTGCTAACCCATATCAGGCCACACCTTTTGGAGGGCACATACCCTCCATACCTAGCATACCTATAGGCGCTACTGGACCCCTACACCATACCACAATGGCTAGGCAGGTCCCGGTTCCGGTCACCACATCCGCTAGTCTACCATACATGGCAAGTCTCAACCTGCCAGATTTAGCTAGGCTCACAAATGACCCCATCAGGCATGATCCTGCTTGGCCCCATATGCCCACTAAGCTTCCCTCTGACATCCCTAAGTTTGAGGGAAAGGCCGGAGAAGACCCCCAGAACCAGATCATGTCCTTCCATTTATGGTGTTCCTCCAACTCCATAGTGGACGACTCTGTCCGCCTCCGTTTATTACAGCGCACCTTCACTGGCTCTGCAGCCAAATGGTATATCGAGCAACCCCATGGGACGCATTCCACATTTACCTCCCTTGCCTCGACCTTCCTGCAGTTCTTTCAGCTACCAGTCCGCTATGATGCGGGCGTCGAGATCCTACTGTCTTGCAGACAAAACACGGCCACGCTATCACTGACCATATTCATGATTGGCGGCGGCGCCGAAGCCTATGCAAGATCAAATTAGACGACCGAATCTTTTTAGACTGGTTCCTTAAATCCCTCCTTCCTCTCATTGCGAAGGATGTAGCATCTGAAAGACCCCAGTCTGAGGAGGAGGCCATCCTTAAGGCCCAACAGTTTGATCTTATCTATGCCCAATCAGGTTACCTATACACCATCATACCTGACGCACCACGAGGTGACTCCGCACGCGGTGACACACCGGGGGCATCACATGCCGCTGATGGCATTATTGGCCAAATTACACCGCAAGCCAAACCTTTCAGTATGGTGAGCGCCATGCCCGCCCCAGACCTTTCTAGGGCTACATCCAGTTCCGGAGCGACAACTTCTTATGCTCCAACAAACCAGACCCATCATGTTCATGGACCCTCTTGTCCACAACATTGTTATGGCCAAACGCCATCAGCATATGTACCTCCTACATACTATGCTCAACCTACGGTACAGAACCCCATGCAGTTTCCACAACAACCCATGCATTTCCCACAACCGGTTGCACCGGCTAACCTCACACCTCCACCAGCTCAGGGGTACCAACAACCCCAACAGGCAACTGGACCACCTCCAGCTCCACCTGCATACTATCCACCGCAACCTGCTCCCGCACCTGCGGCTCCTCGGAATCCCCCCAATGTTCAAGGGCATGTCTACGCACAACAACAGCAGCCCCAATACCAAAATAACCAACGCAACCAGGGTGGGCAACCAAACCGAGGAAGAGGACGAAACCGTGGAAACAATCAAAACCGTAACCAAGCTCCACAACCTACCCATCCTCCGCAAAACAATAACGCGGCGCCCGCTCATCAGAATCCTGATCGGCCACCTAAGCTACCCAAAAATGCTAATTTACGAACAAACCATCCTTGTTCCATTTGCGGTGTCTATGGCCACTATACCCACGCTTGCCCACATCTGGAGCGAGCTCGACAACTATGGACAAATGACGCCCATCGTCAAGGGCAGGCGGCTCCTCAGCCACCACCCAACCCCCCACCAACCCCACAACAACCTTTGGTCCTCCAAAACCCTTTTCCAACACAGGGAGTGGTAAACGCTCAGCCGTTAGCCCCCCAACAGGGCAACGTGCAACCACAACAAATAACTTATACGGCTCCGGACCAACCCATGTTTGATTCAGGCACCCACCACTTATTGATGATGTCCACCGCTGACGTCAATATCCAAACCCGTCGGAATCAATACGGACCGACTTCTGAAGCCCCCCCCACCGAAAAGGATACTAATGCTAATCCCACTGATCAGACATTGCGTATACCTCAGGTTCCACTTGATGGCGCTTCTAAAGCACCTCGCTTCCCCCTTCACCGAATCAACAACAACCCCAATGCACGGGCTGCGTCCAATTACAACATTGTAGATGACTTAGCTCAATCTCCCGCAGCCATGTCTGCGTTAGAAGTCTTAAAAACCTGTCCTACTCAGCGCAAGACTTTACTTTCCGCCATTGGGGCGATTGACCCAAATGATTCGAACTTGATGACCTTTGATTTAGACCAATCTGAACCACGACTGCCTTCTACCATAGCAGTCCAAGTTTCCGTTTCTATTCGGAATCTTGTCATCCATCGATGTATCATCGACGAAGGTGCCTCCACATGTGTCATGTCCACTTTTGTCTGGCAAAAGTTGGGATCCCCTGCTCTCCAGCAATCCACCACGGCATTGCGGGCCTACGACGGCCGGTCAGCTCAACCTCAAGGTTTATTACCCAAGGTACCCGTCCAATTAGGTGGGAAGACTGTGCTCATCGACATAGAAGTCATTAACGCCCAGCTTGACTATAACCTTTTACTTGGCCGCAGTTACATGTACGCCATGAAAGCGGTCGCCTCCTCCGTCTTCCGCACCATGATGTTCCCCCACGAGGGCCGCGTGGTTAAAATTGACCAACTCACCTACTACGATCCCAACGCCCCTGCAGCACCGGAAAATGTTCTCCCCATGATTGAACAACCCGCTTCTAGTGCAGTTACCTCCTTTGTGTCTTCTGTGGCACCCGAACTTTATTCGGATACACCCATGACCTCTACATTCCAGGCCATCCCACCACCGTCACCGGAGACCCAAGTCGCAAACCTCTGTACTGTTTCGCAGAATACGCAAACATCCGGCGGTCAGCCACCATTGATCCCCAGTCACATTGGGGTCACACCCATCCACACCGTCCCCTTCCTATTTCCTCCTTCGGGTGTAGTAAGCGCCCCGGTTATGGCTACCCTTAGCCTACCCGGGCTAACATTGGGATTGCCCGTGTGGTATATTCCGCCTCCCGTTCGACTACCGACACCAGACGTCATCCTCCAACCGGTACAACCTATTGTTACCACAAATCAACCTCCTCCTGGCGTCGCGATCCCTTCGTCGGCAACGACACCTCATCCTAACCTCAATATTCCTTCGTCGTCAATGAAACCTCCTCCGGTTCTCACGATTGCTTCGACGTCAAAGGATCCCCCTCTCCTTGCTAAGCCCACTGGGGGCAGAGGTCCACAACCCTACACTGCTATACCACCTCCTAAGGCAGCCAAACCCCCACCGGTGTTTCGAGCTCCCCCCAAATGTTCATTATGCGATGAAATTGGCCATCCAACTCACCAATGCCCACATTTACCGGCACTCCAAGAGCATATGAATATGTTGGACGATGACATCGGCATCCCAGTAGTCAGATTAGAGCCACCTCTACAGCCTCACGACAAATCACTGCGCACTAACCATCCTTGTGCTATATGCAGCGTTTACGGCCACTACTCTCACCATTGCCCTGATCTACCTGACTATAGAGCAGCGTTGTACGAGTTAAACAATGCCGACTTAGAGATATCTCCTCCCCTTATCGAAGAGATTCACCCTCCACCATCATCCTCGTCAGAAGAAGTCAATACGATATATATGATTTCGACAACCTTCAAACCAGAACCCCTCGATTTATGGTCTGATTACATCAGTACTGACGAGCAGATTTTGGAGACACTCACTGCACCCGACTACCCTTGGGATGATATGCATCATCGCTCGTACTTCCTACCGGAGACATCTACCTCCACCGCATCCGACCAGCTATCAGTCGAGTCGAAAGACTTCATACCCGCTAAGGTCGATTAGTTAAAGGACCCCATCCCAGCACCAGATGCCTTTGAAGAAGGGAACATGTCCAACATTTCCCCCACTATCCAGATAGACATTTCCACAACACCAGGGAAACCTGAGCTCATCTCGCTGGGCGCATCTTGCACTCAAGCAGAAACTCAGGCGTACAAAAAGCTCTTTCAGGAGTTCCGCGATGTCTTCGCCTGGTCCTATACCAAGATGCCTGGTCTCGACCCCGCCATTATTGAACACCACATCGATACATGGCCCGAAGTACCCCCTGTTCGTCAGAAACAGCGACCTATTCACCCTGCCAAGCTCCCCGCTGTTAAGGCTGAAGTCGAAAAACTTCGAAAAGCAGGTTTCATCTACCCTATTCCGTACACCACATGGGTGTCGAACCCTGTTCCTGTCAACAAAAAACAAGGCACCCTTAGAGTATGCACTGATTTCCGCGATCTAAACCACGCTTGTCCAAAAGACAATTTCCCCACGCCATTCATTGACCAACTCATTGATGAGTGTGCGGGCCACGAGGTCCTATCCTTCATGGACGGGTTTTCCGGATATAACCAGATCCACATCCGCAAGGAGGATCAGTACAAGACTGCCTTTACCACCCCATGGGGCACCTTTGCCTATCGCGTCATGCCATTTGGCCTTAAAAATGCTGGTGCCACTTTCCAGCGAGCCATGACCTATTGCTTTCACGACTTGTTCCATATCCTGTGAGTCTATCTTGACGACCTCACAGCGCGTTCTCGAAAACGATCAGACCACCTTAGCGACCTCCGGCAAGTTTTCCTGCGTTGTCGCAGATATAAAATCCGCTTGAACCCACACAAGTGTGTCTTTTGCGTCCCAGCGGGCCGGTTGTTGGGTTTCATTGTTTCCCAAGATGGGATCACTGTCGACCCCCTGAAGGTCAAAGCCATCTTAGAACTCCCCCCTCCTCGCACGCTTCGACAACTTCAGAGCTTGCAAGGGCGGTCCAATTTTCTTAGGCGCTTTGTCCCTGATTATGCCACCAAAGTCCACGGGTTCTTACGCTTGCTTCGTACCCACATACCCTTTGTTTGGGACGAACAAGCAGACACGGCATTCGAAGCCCTCAAGAAAGCTCTCACACAAGCCCCCTTGATATCCCCACCGGATTTCTCCCAAGACTTCACCCTTTACGTCTCGGCATCCGAATATGCCGTGTCCGGATTTTTGGTCCAAGAAGATGCTTCCCACAAAGAGCATGTGATTTATTACGTCAGCCAGACCTTATCTGGCCCACCTCTACGTTACCCCTATGAGGAAAGATTAGCACTAGCTGTAGTCTTTTCCGTGCAAAAACTGCGACACTATATTTTGCTTAGTCATACCACGGTTGTCGCCGACTCCAACCCCATGGTCTACCTCCTTACCCGGCGGCTCCTTCAGGGTCGTGTCGCTAAATGGGTCATTATCCTCCAGGAATATGACCTTACTTTCAAGACTCCCAAGAGCACCAAAGCCCTCACGCTTGCTCACCTCATTACAGATCTCCCATCCTCTTCAACATCACCCGTCATCCAAACGGACTTGATTGACGAGCAGATATTCGTCATTTCGTCTGATGACCCTTGGTATGGAGACATATTGACTTACCTGCGTACGCAAAAATTCCGACCACACATCGATCGTGATGGACGCCGTCGCATACGACACCACGCCCCCCGATACCTGCTTATTGGGGATGTACTTTATCGACGAGGCGTTGATACTATCTTACGCCGCTGCCTATCCCATAGCGAGGAAGAACAAGTCCTCAATGATTGTCATAGCGGTGCCTGTGGAGGCCATTTCTCCGGCATGGCTACCGCCCAGAAAATCATTCGCGCCGGTTATTTTTGGCCATCATTGTTTACTGATTGCATCACCGCAGTCAAGCATTTCCAGAACTGCCAGCTATTTGCCCCCAAGGCAAGAACCCCCCCTGCCCCCCTTCATCCAGTCATCACTGTTGGACCATTCTGCAAATGGGCCATAGACTTCCTCGACTGCAATCCCCCGTCAGCCGGCGGTCACAAACACATCATTGTGGCCGTAGATTATTTCACCAAATGGGCAGAAGCCATGCCAACCTATAATTGCAAAGCCGACACTGCGGCACGATTTTTCTTCAACCATGTTATCGCTCGTTTCGGAGTACCACAACAGCTAGTTTCTGACCACGGCTCTCACTTCGAAGATGCCGTCTGGAAGGAATTATCAACCATGTTGAAGTTTGAACACCATTTCTCTTCCGCCTACTACCCCCAAGGAAACGGCCAAGTCGAAGCGATCAATAAAATCTTGAAGACCATTCTCCAACGTACTGTAGACAATCACAAATCCAATTGGCATCACATGCTTTTCCCTGCACTCTGGGCCTACCGCACATCAACCAAAACCGCCACCGGTTTTACCCCTTTCCATTTAGTTCACGGTGTCGAATCTGTCCTCCCTATTGAGTGCCAGATCCCTGCTCTAACCATTGCCGTTGAGCTCCTACCGGATACTTCCCCGATCGAGCAACGTTTACTGCTCCTAGAGCAGGCCGATGAAGATCGGCGCACCGCCATTCAAAACATGGAAGCTGCTAAACAACGATCGAAACTAAGTTACGACAAACGCGTCCACCCAAGAACCTTTTCAGAGGGAGACCTTGTCCTCGCTTACGATTAAGCTCATGATAAAATCGGAAAGGGAAAGTTCGTGTCTATGTGGCAAGGCCCCTACATCATACACACCTGCCTCGGGCAGGGGGCATACATTCTGACCGATTCAGAAGGCAACACCTTACGCAACCCACGCAACGGGTTGTACCTTAAAAGATTTTACCCATAGAAAATCTCATGGACACCATCGTCCATTTTAGTATAGGCATACATTTTTTCCCAATTTTTTTTTCAAAAAACCTAAATATTTGTTTTCTCTGCATGACCACAGATGGAGCCTCTTCCACTCTGCCATGTCGGTTTCGCTGATGGTGCAAGCCGTTGGTCTCCCAATCTCGCCTCCGCAGCTTGGGTAATATACTCCCCTTCACATGAGTTAATTCACATTGATGGAGTGTGTTTAGGTGCCGCCACCAATAATCAAGCTGAATACGATGCCGTGACCGGTCTCCTAGCCGCTGCTCTCCAGATGAGCATACGTCACCTCAACGTTTTCTTGGACTCATAGCTCCTAGTCTCCCAGCTCAACAACGATTACCAGGTACGCGATCCCTGTCTATTCAGAAAATTCCTGCGCACTAAACAAATGGTTAGACAGTTTGAATCCATTACATTCACACATGTCCCAAGACACCTCAATGGTGTAGCAGATAATATGGCCAACAGTGTCCTCGACTGGCACACCAATCACATCATGTCATATCCATAAACAAAAATGCATCCATGTGCAGAACATGTGCCTCCATGGGCATATACAAAAACCAATATTGCATCCACGTGCATAACATGTGCCTCCACGGGCATAAAAACAACCAAAATAATGCATCCATGTGCATAACAAGTGCCTCCACGGGCATACATAAATCAATAAATACACTGCATCCACGTGCATAACATGTGCCTCCACGGGCATATAAAAAAGACAATGTGCATCCACGTGCATACACGACAATATATCCCAAAATATATATCCACATATATATACAAACCAAATAGTCTACATGTCATAAGTGCCCTCAGCACTCGATATACAAAAAATACATCTGTCATACAAAAAATGCTTCCCCATATGCTCATAAGCATTTGGGGGCAACAATGACGTCTAATCATCTGGATCCTGCGGATCCTCAGGCTCCTCCTCCGGCTCCTCCTCCGACTCCACCTCCGCCGGCCCAGCCGGGTCAGGACGACCCCGAACTCGCCGCTCTGCTGGCCCTGCTGGATCGTCCCTCAGACGTATCCTCCCCTGAGCCGGCCCTGCCGGAGCATCCCCTCTACCACCCCCGTGTCTCGCAACAAACACCGCTGCCCTCAACAGAAGTGACTGCCACTCAGGCGGCGCACCTAGACATCCCTGCAAAATGTCCCGATCAAGGTCCCTCCAGCCATCCTCGGGGAGCCCATCTACGATCCGGGCTAGAGTCCGCCGGACACCATCTATAGTGTCGTCGTGAGGGCCAACCCCTCGCCCACGGGCTGCATACCCTCCACCACGAGGAGGACGTACAGGTACTGGGGGACGAGCAACCACCATCGCCCGCCCCTGCCGAGCCACATAGTCAGGTGGTGGTACTGGACCTATATCTGCACAAAGAAAATAAAACCATCAGATACTGTGCAACAGATATCATCATGATCAATCATAATACATATGATATAACATAACATAAAAACAAAAACATACCGTCTAAGCTCCAGGCCTGTCCTGGGGCACGTGGCATCTCTGGGTCTCCCCGGTAGTCCATGCCGGCGTATGGATAGTCCTCGATCACCAGTGGCATCTGCTCCCACTGCTGGTAAAAGTCCTCTGTGAAGAAGCCACGGATACCACCACCAGCACGGGGCATCATCTGCCCCCACCTCATCATACGAGGCTCACTAGGAAGACCAGCACGAACAGGTACGTGTGGCCGTAAGGTCGGCACCCGCTCAAAGAAAAAACAGCATAAAAAGGAGGCGTAACAGAACTCACCTCCCTCTCTCACGGCCTTGTCCAGATCTCTCCGGACACCGGCCAAGAACATCTGAGCCCAAGCGTAGTAAGTACCCCGTAGAACGGAGTCCACCATCATCGTCTGCCCCCCAGACATACGATGTGGTGCAGCAGCACCCAAAACCCTCAGAACACAGGCACCAACAGCCCGCATATCCCACTCACGTAGGAACTTCAGACTAATAGAGCTGTTTACCAAAACAGCGTCATCCACACAGAAGGTCTGCAAGAGGTCCTCCATATCCACACCTGGAGGCAACCTCGGAGAAATATCACCCACCTCACCCAAGCGAGGCAAACCGGTCAAAAAATATACATCAGCGAGAGTAATCTCCAACCTCTCACCACCAATAATAAAGGCACCCTCTGCCGGCACCCACCACTGCACGAGCTGGTTCAGGAGTCTCTTCACTGAACGGATAGGAGGTATCTGAGCGAACTTCAAGAGTCCGCTCATGGCTAAGGTCTGTCGCACCCCTCCATCATTCTCGATCCTCAACATAATCTCGGCATCAATCTCTCTCTCCCGCCATACGGACTGAGCCCTCCGCAACATCCTGCCAAGAAAACACAGAAAATTTTTAGCCCCAGCATAAAAATTTTAGAAAAATCCCATCGCGGCTTTTACACAAAAAGCCGCGATGCCCATCGCGGCTTTTCCACAAAAAGCCGCGATGACCATCGCGGGATCCATGCAAAAACCCGCGATGAACATCGCGAGTTTTGTCCAGACAGTCGCGATGAACATCGCGACTGTCACCCATGAACACGCGATGAACATCGCGGTTTCCGACCTCACAGTCGCGATGAACATCGCGACTGTGAGTCTTAAACCCGCGCCGTTCATCGCGGGTTCCGCCCCGAAACCCGCGCGGTTCCACGTTGGAGAGTCAACGTGGAATTTCGCGGCCTTCGGGGGCCCACCGCCAAATAAAAAAGACATAATTGACTAGGTTAAGGCGAATAGAGTTACCTGCAACTCGCTAAATCGAAAACCAACGGTGAAATCTCCCGGAAATTGAGAAATAGCTCTGACTGCTCTATCAAACTCGCCCGTAACAATGACATGTCATATTGGGCCCCACATCCTATTTATAGAAATTCCACAAATTTCAAACAACCATTGCGGTGTCATACGAAGTCCATTTCTCAAACCGTTGGTACCGTTGGAATCAGCACAGCGAGAACTTCATAAAGGTTCCTTCCTTTCCCCATTTTTCACAGGGTCCTTTTTTGACCATTTTTTAGCGCCTCTCGTGGCCTCGGTTTGTGTGCCACATTGGCCGTTCTCCGTTTTCGATGAGTCTTATATGGCCGGATTCAGTTTTCCGCGCTCGTGATGATGCTAGAGATCATTTCTCGCTCTCACCTTTAGATTTTCCGGGCATTTTTTCCACGCCCCCCCGTCGCCTCGGTTTGCGTGCCACATCGGCCGTTCTCCATTTTCGATGTGTCTTATATCGCTGGATTCAGTTTTCCCCGCTCTTGATGATGCTAGAGATCATTTCTCGCTCTCACCTTTAGATTTTCCGGGCATTTTTTTTTCCACGCCCCCTCGTCACCTCGGTTTGCGTACCACATCGGTCGTTCTCCGTTTTCGACAATCCTTATGTCACCGGATCCAGTTTTCCGCACAGATGACGATGCTTGAGACCTTTTCTCACCTTCATCAATCCATTTTTGTTCGGTATAATTTTATCCCTTTTTCGGGCCGAGCAAACCCTTTGACGAAAAAGGCACTTAGGGAGTTTCTGTTAAGCTCTTTTCTGACTCCTAAAACAATGAAAAGATCGCCGAGCAATCTTGCTTCCTTCCATGCTCGATAAACGTATCTGAAAGGGCGTCTACCTGGTATAAGTTTACCCCTTTTCCGGACCTCGTAGACTAATTACGAAAAAGGTATACTCTAGTCACATCGGCTAGAAGAGTTCTCCATCCGCATCATTTTATGCTTTTTCGGGCCTTGGAGACTAAACCTTACGAAAAAGAAACACCAATAGAGTTCACTTACCGCTTTCAGACTCTCTAAACATGAAAGCAACCATGAGCATGCGCCGTCCTAGGCTCAAAAAATCCACAGGACCGTACCATTTTAGAGCACACTTTTATCCCTTCTTGGAGCTCATTAAAACTACGAAGAAGGAAGAATGGTGCCTCTTGGCGCCACGACAGACCATGTCTACTCACATAGCAGCTTCCCCATTCTGGTCGCCTTTGTTCAGAGCATTCTGCAGTATGCCACCGAGAAACTCCCTCGACAGCTACCATCAGCTTCACCCACCCAGAGTTAGTACATACCCTTCAGTCCCTAAAAGATGATCCCCACACCTACAAGTCAGTTCCCTACGCTGCTAGGTCAACCACGTCATCATGCTCTGAACAAAGGAAGTTTGAGTCTACCCATTTTTGACCCAGTTATTTCCCATCCCCACAAGTATGTCAGTCCTACCAGCAGTACTACATCACTTCAATTCTACACCTCGTGCTCCTGTCAAGGAAACATCATTGCCTTGTTAGTTGCTGGTCTCCCTCTGTCGACGACAACCACATTGATTCCAGAGGATAGATCTAGAGGTCCCTGTGTCTTGGACTCATTACCATTTATGATGAGTGCCTACGAATCATTTCGAGAGGAATCCTCAGTGCCTCTCCGAATGGTTGTTTCTCACATGCTCGACTTCAACACCTTGATCGCATCGTTGAGACTCGCACAGGGTATTGGTCCGTTCAGTTATTAGTCGAAGACCCCGGATACCACCTGACTCCTCCACATTTGAGAGTCTACCTATGGATACAACCAGTTACATTTTTTCTATAGATATCCGGGTTGCGTATGGCGACAGTATTCAGATGTACCCCAGTTTTATACTCCCTTGAGTATACAGTTACATTATTTCTCAGAGATGACTCATAGTCTTTGAGTCCCTACAGATGTTGGACACCTTCAGTTTCAACAGTTCCACAGTTATTCCAGTGTATCAGTTATTGAGATCAGTCATGATCATGAGTATATCCCACAATAATGTCCCCTCTGGACCATTATGATGTACCAGTATATTTCTTTACGTATTAGATCCCCCTTCTTGGGACTAATTGTTTTGTATATGTCTTGATACGAGCATGGGAATGCCCGCCTCGTCCTTTATCAGAGACTATACCTCATTCATATTGAGGCAATGTAATATTTTTTGTTTTTGCAGCTTCCAAGGGCCGTGGCTCCAGTCTCCAACCGGTCTCTTCTCTCCCCTAAAACCCAGAAAAAGGACAAAAGAACTATGATGTCTATCGGCCATACGATGAGCTCCTGCCCTCACACATCAGGGGGCAATCTGTTAACACCTAAAAAGTGCTCACTAGCTCATTCCCTTACTCACATGACCCATTTGTCCACTTTTCCACCATCTGAGCCTCTGAAACCAACAAAAGGTCACCAAAAGACCTTAGTACACCCCTTTTTCCATTAAAAAAGATTATTTTTCCAAGAAAATCATAAAAAACCCTCAAAAAGGGTCCAAATTCCCAAAAATATTAAAAAGGGAATTAAAATATTATTTTTATTCAAAAAAGGAAAAAGGAGAGAAAATTACCTAAACTATGTTGGTCAATACCATTGGTTTCCACAAAACCACAAATGGTATTCCTCACCACCAAAACCTATAAAAAGGTGGTAGGGGCTCCTCATTTCACATCCTTCCATTATCTCATCCTTATGCTGTTGAAATCTCCCCTGAGCACTTTTAGCCATTGAAGCAACCTTGGAGAAAGAGACCTATTGGAGTTTGGAGCTACTCATCTTGGGAGTTGCTCAACATCAACCTTCACCATTGAAGGTAATATCGCAAGCACTTGCTTGCCCCCCACTTTTCAATACAAAAATTATTTCTTATGTTTCTTGTTCTTGATTTTTGAAATATTTAAATTATTTGCTTAGATTCTTGCTTAGATCCATGAAAAGTATTGTTTATTTAGTTTATTGTTTTTATTTCTATTGAAACTGCTGCTACTAGTTAGCAGGTGCCCATAGCACTAAGCTTGGTTGCAAAACCGAGCCAACACATCCATTTTCATATCCTACTGTCTACTTAACACCCTATAAAGCATCATTGTCTATGGCATCTCAAGTCCTTATAAGTTGTATCCAAAATTCCAAATAACATTCAAATCCATGTCTTGTTGTCTCCTTAACACCCTATAAAGCATCTTTGTCAATGACATCACAAAGTCCTTAGTTGTATCCTAAAGACATTTTTTAATTACATTTTCTTATGCATTTTAATCTTGAATTCTAATATATTATATGTTTACAATTCTATTATAATTTATTAATGAAAATTTTATATTTTCATTTTAAAATGTTTCATAACAATATTTTTTGTTTTTTTTTTAAATTCATTTTAATATTTTAATTTCAATTTATATTAAATCATAATAATCAATACATTTAAATCTATAAAAAAAATTATTAACATAGAAATATATATATATATATTTTTAAAAATTATATAAATAAAATAACTTGAAAGAAAAAATATCTATTTCAATAATTTGTTAACGTGAAAATCATTCATTACAATAGCCATACATTTATATCTATGAGAAAAAAATTTATCAACACAAAAAAATATATAAATAAAATAATTATATGAATAAAATAATTTAAAAGCAAAAATTATATCCATTCCAATAACTTGTTGACCTTAAAAATCCATTGCAATAGCCATACCCAATCCCATTAAACCACAAAAAAAAAACTCCTTTTTCATATTCTTCAACTATAGTTTTGATATATTTTGCACGAGAGCTGGTCCAATTTTCTGGTTGGTTGGTGGGGTTTTCACCATCATCGGTGGTAAACTCTCATTCCAATAACCATAGCCAATCCCACTAGTCAACAAAAGCAAAAATATTTGGGATATATTCTTTCAAAATGTGTGGACTTTCACCATAGGTGGTAAACTCCCACCAACTTAAAACCCCAACCCAACATCCATGTCGGTATAGCATATACAAATACCAATCAACTATAAAAAGTAGAAATTTGATCATTTTCATTCATGTTTAATGTTTAGACATACATGAAACTCATCAAATACAGTAGTGTAATTAGAGAGCATTAAAACTTCCAATTTCTTTTGACGATATATGCAGCATAAAAAACTACATGTGGGTGTAAATTTTCACACAAATTTGTAAAAAGGAACAAAACTTTGAGAAATTCGATCACTTCCATCAAAAATTTAAAATGGTTTGACCAATTTGCAGGTCATCGGTGTTAAAGAATGCATTACTAGATTTAAGTCAAGTTATAGAATGTTCACATAATTAGTTATCTTAAAGATCCAAAAACAACTAAGCAATGTCTGAGAGTTAAACTAGATCGGCTCTGTCCCACTACAAAGATACAAATTATTCTAACATAACATTATTGTTACTCATTTGTCGCCAGATGACTTTGCTTATATGATAGAACATACAATAGAAAATAAACCTTCTACTATGCTATGTGAATCTGCACAATAAAAGTGCTATGAACCCTAAAATGTAGCAGATAACGGAAGATGTGGTGATAGGTCTTTAGTTTCCTGTTTGATGACTGTTGAGTTCCATGATGGTATCAAGGCTAGGTTTCCATTTAGAAGTAAACCTAGACCCAGACGTGTGGTCGGGTTGGCCCCTCGCTAAACTCAGTGCTTCATTCACAACAAAATTCTCTACAAAATTGATGTTGGTGGAATTAGGAAATGAAACCACATCTTCCTTCCTCATACGTAACTTCACTCGCAGTACGCGGCTTCCATCTATGGACAAAGTGGAAATAATCTCTGGATGGGAATTATTATTCTGTTCCTGCAATTCTTCAAGTCTAGAATGTGCAGGAGGAATAGGAGTAAGATAATACAGTTGCCCCTGTTGAAGCTCTGCGTTGTGATCCAGAGGTTGGCTGAGAAGACGAGCTCCCATGCTTTTCACACTGCCTGCGTCTCCTCTCCCGCGTTGTTTTACCTTTTTTTGAGCGATGAGGCTAACTTTATGAAAAAGGACCGTTGGAGTCTTCTTTAGTTCTTTTCAGACTCTCTAAACATGAAATGACAACCGATTTTACCTTGTATGGACTCGTTAAACTTTTACATTGAAGGGCCCGCCATGGGACGAACCCCTCCTATCCCAGGTTCGTAAAATATTTGGGATTGGACTCATCTATGAGATGAGCTATACCGAGCATCTGGTTACCCTCATCAAGCTCGTAAAAAACACATGAGGCACTCATCGTTCATGATGGGGAAAAAGGAAAGCTTTTATGTTACACCCTTTATCAGTGGCAGTATCTAGCATTTCTTGAACATGGCACTCATTTGCATTTACATACTGCGCTTGGATCATCCGTTTGTCCTCGAGTTTCACACCTACATCTTGAGTCTTGTTACTCCTTTGAGTCATTCAAATAATGCTTCAACCATCAGTTGCATTAGGAGTTGGTACCATAGCTCGTCAAGTCAATACTGCCAAGCCATGCCATGCCCATGTTTAAGAATACTCTCATTATTCATTATCTGCAGTCAGTACACCTTCGATCATGTCGATCTACTCTAAGTCAGTCTTCCATGTTACTGTACCATCCGATTTGCTCTACACATACTTTGTCATGTTTTGTGTCGATGATGGGGGATACATCATGTCCCTCCTTCAACAGATTCATCCTTGTCGACTTCAAAACATCATCCAGGGATTGAATTTAGAAACCAAGTACCTTGGCCCTTCATGCCTCAATGGAAGTTTAACTTGCTTTCAACATGAGTTTACATCATTGAGTCTTGATTGAAAGATTTCATCTTGCATTCGACTTCAACTCATTTATTCACGCTTGATGATATGTACTGTGATACCTTGGGAATCATTGACATCAATGGTGATTTCCCTTGCACTTGTTAACGATATACATCAATGACCTATAATCAAGTGGTTTCTACCATGTTCAATGTCAAGACATTTGTAATCACATGGATAGATTCGTATCATTGTGGGTTCATCTTGAAGACCCTGGGGAGTCATATTTTACCTAGGTTGTGATGGATATTGTATTGAGTCATATCACAAAGATCCACATTTGTATTGGTCATGGTTGTGTTATCATCTCATCATGGATCTATGCTTGTGTCTAGTAGCCATGATTGTGTTCAGTCGGTCATTACTACCATGGATCTACATTGTATTGGTCAGAAGCCATGTTGTGCGTCATATAATACAGTGTACTCAGAGTCAGTTGTACTGCAGCAGCATCCTTCATCCGACAATCCATTACCATTCCTTTTGTCAAAGTATTTCACCAGTCCAATTTGTTAGTTTTTCAGAAATTTCAATCTGATCTAGGATCTTAACTGAGAGAATAACATGTACAACATATCTACAGCATATCAATCATGGACACAATAATGCAAGCACACAAGAGACACAGAGTTTCACCGGGGAAAACCAAGAAGGTGAAAAACCCCGCAACTTTCTCAGAGATAGATAGAGCAATGATACAACCCAAGTACAAGAGATAGTATTCTCCTAGTAGCAGCTTCTCCTCCTCCACAAGTGTGCCACTCTCCAATGAGAGTATGAGTGAGAAAGTTAATGATCAAATAGAGTGCCTCCCGCACTCTATTTATACTTGACTTGACTTGCCTAATAACCTTTACTAGGTCGGCCTTAACTTAACAACATAACATAATGCTGACTGGGCCGACCCTCAATAGGGTGGTCTAATAACCCTTTGACCCACATGACTTATACAGGGCTGACTCCACCAAGGTGGTCTAATAACCCATCAAGTATAAGTTACGACACTTACAATATAAATGACGACACTTCCATATAGAGGAATAATAACATCTCTATAGGAATGCAAACACTTCCGTATAGAGGAATAATAACATCTCTATAGGAATACAATATACATATAGGAAATACATTCTGAAGTTACAAATACATCAACACTCCCTCTTAACTAGGAAGGTATTTCTCAACACAAGTCTTCTAGCACAAGTCTTCTTGTCTAGATCATCATCATCATCATTGTTGTTGCTATCTCAGTCAATCTCTGATCTACTCATCATAGGAAGTTCTACAGAGCCAATCCTTTTTCATACTAGATGTAGGCCCACCACCTGTAGGTGTTCATCATCACTGGCCATACTGTGGAATCCTCAGGACTTATTACGTGCATCACAAAACCTACCTGTAGCATCCTAGGCTGTTACGAGCACACAGCTCTACCTGTCGGATCTCCCAGGAGCATATTACATGTGACCCCACCACAAAACCTGGTTGTAGCCTCCCAGGCTATTACGAGCACACACCTCTACCTGTTGGATCTCCCAAGAGCATATTACATGTGGTCTCGCCACAGAACCTACAAGAGCATCCCAGGCTGTTACGATCACACAGCTATACCTATCGGATCTCCCAAGGACACATTACATGTGATCATGGAAAAACCTTGCAAGAGCATCCCAAGATTTTACGAGCACACAGCTCTACCTGTCGGATCTCCCAAGGACACATTACATTCCATATGACAAAACTTCTAAAGAGAATCCCAGGCTGTTACGAGCACACAGCTCTACCTGTCAGATCTCCAGGGGACTATTATATGTCCTCCCAGAGCAATGCCTCGAAAGAGCATCCCAGGCTATTACGAGCACACAGCTCTACCTGTCGGATCTCCTAGGTCAACTTACATGCTCATCTACACAACCTATCCACGGCCACAGAGTATCAACCTGATACTCACCATACATCATCCTAATGTACACATGATCATCCTAATCATCATCACTGCATCATCCTCATGCATGTCATTTGGAGCAATATCCTGAAGCTCGTCATCCATGATCATCCTGATCATATAATGCATCTACCTGATGCATACCAAGTATCTACCTGATACATATCATCATACATGATCCACCTAATCATACAATGTATCCACCTGATACATACACAGATACATGATCCACCTGATCATACACTGTATCCACCTTATATATATCAACATACATGATCTACCTGATCATACAATGTATCCAACATTATGCATATACATATACATGATCAAAGCATCCAACTGATGCATATACAGAGCAGTAACTGGAGCATCATCCTAATGCTCATCATCCAACGCTTACATCCACAGCCATGGGAAGGATCCTCCTCTCACCATGCTTGGAATGGCTCCTGCAAACGTTTCCATCACTTCTTCCTCGAAGTGTCGTCAATCTGAAGAACACCAAGCCTCTATGTGAAGTACTCAAACTTCACTCTGGCTAGTGGTTTTGTCAACACATTTGTAATTGGCTCATCCGTTGCAACATACAGGAGCTTTACTGCTCCTCTCTGCACCATATCCCTGATATAGTGATATTTGATCTCAATGTGTTTCGATTTGTCATGGAACACCGGGTTCTCAGATATCTTCACACAACTCTGGTTGTCACAAAAGATACTAATAGCCTCCAGCGGGAGATCAAATAACTCAGACAGTAGCTTCCAGAGCCATACTTCCTCACAACTAGCTAAACAAGCTGCAACATACTCTGCTTCAGCTGTAGTCAGTGCTACACAGGACTGCTTCCTGCTAAACCAAGAGATCACACCTAATCCCATACTGAAGCAACACCTAGATGTGCTATTGCTATCTGCAACACTGCTTGCCCAATCTAAATCAACATAACCCTGCAGGTTAAACTTTTGATTCACATCATACTTGAGCCCATAATCAATTTTACCCTTCAAGTACCTCAGAATATGCTTTACAGCAACCAGGTGAACAACTCTGGGATCCGTCAGGAACTGGCTCAACGTGTTCACCGCAAAGAAAATAGCTAGTATTGTATTCATCAGGTACATCAAGGACCCAATCATCTGACGATACATCGTGACATCAACCAGATCAGATGAAGCATCACACAGAAGCTTCAGGTTCGATGCCATAGGTGTGGCCATGGTCTTGTAGTCCATCATCCCGAACCTCTTTAGGATCTCTACTGCATACTTCCCTTGTCCAAGGAAGATTCCATCTGCACTCTGCCACACTTCCATGCCTAGAAAGTAGTGCATCATACCCAAGTCCTTCATCTCGAACTCAGCAGCAAGCTTCCTCTTGGTATCGGCAATCAATCCATCCTCTCCTGTTACAAACAGGTCATCCACATACAAGAGTAGTATCACAAGATTGCCTTCCTCAACCTTGTAGTAGAGGTTGGAATCTTCTTTACTCTTAGTAAATCCCAAACTGGATAGGAAGCCATCTATCCTACCATACCAGGTCCTAGGTGCCTGTTTCAAACCATACAGGGCTTTCTTTAGTTTGCACACATGTGACTCTCGGTCATGTGTCTCAAACTCGAGTGGCTGCTCCACATACACTTCCTCTTCGACTACACCACTCAAGAAAGCTGTCTTGACATCCATCTGGTGTATCTTCCATTTCATCACTACAGCCAGAGCAAGTACTAATCTAATGGAAGTGTATCTAGCTACAAGATCAAAGTATCTTCATAGTCTATCCCCTCTTTCTGAGAGAGGACACAAGCTACAATCCTCGCTTTCTATTTTTCTATGCTACCATCTGTAGCATACTTGATCTTATAGATCCACTTGGAAGTCACAACAGACTTCCCTTCAGGTCTTGGGACTGCATCCCAAATATCATTCTTCATGATCGACTGGTACTCCTCGATCGTGGCATTCTTCCCGAATCCTGGGAACTTAAATATCTCCAATAGATAACATTGTTGTTGAACAAATGTTGTACTCCTTCTTTTGTAGGTGATGGCATACAATCTTTCCTACAAAACAAGTTAAATTGCATGATTAGAAACATCTCATAGTTTTCAGAACAAATTTTTACACATAAATAAATATGTCATACAGTCATGCAATTATCTTAGCCAATGCTTCAATACAACATTTATCCATATCCCGTAACTTTCTAGATGCCTTCCAATCTCTACCAGAACATTGTTAAGAGTGTTCACAACTCCCAACATGTCAACAAAGAGGTTTCATTCTAGACAAGTAGCAATGGAATGTTGTACAGTGCCATAGGCCACTTACCCATCTCATGCATATTAGTAGTATATTGTTCATTAATGCAATTATTCTAATATGCATAATGCACACCCTAAGTCTAGGAACATAAGCATATACATCATTGAACAATATTATTTAAACAAACAAATATGCAAGAAATGACAATTCAAATACTTATCTTTGTTTGGTTTGTAGGGTGGACTCCCTCTCAATATTTGCTTCCTTGCAGGAGGAGTGTGCTCCCTCTTGATCTTTGCTTCCTGGATTACTTGTCCTTGAACTTATATCCATCCTCAATCACTTATGCATACTTACTAGTATCATCATTGTGTTATCCTCGAGGTCTCATGCATACATATAATCATTAATATAATCACAATAATATTAAACATATATAGTCATGATCATTTCAAACACAGATAATAAACATTAGTATTCAAGGTTTCAGGGAATACTTCTTTTACTCATGAATATTCTTATTTGACCAAAGGACTTTTCTAGTTAGTCATATCATCAATCAAGGTAAGAGACATAATATGCATAAACCCCTAATTACTTACATTTCTAACTTCATGAATAATCATTATCAACCATACAACAATATAAGATCCTAACACAAGGTAGGATTCTAACTTGATATAGGAAAAACATACCTGGATTAGCATGTTAGCTAGTTATGTCTAACATACCCACATAATGTCTTCTTTTTCTCTTCAATGACTTGTGCTAGTAACTTGCATATCTCATAGGTTAACCATTATAGAACCAAGTTATACATACCTCATAAGTAGATCTTCTATGTGATCCATGGCAATGGATGAACCTTTGTCTTCATGTCACCATGGTCATATGTTCTTGAACTTGAATATGTTTTGTCTTTCTTGATGTACCTTTCATGTTAGCAGACAACATCAACCTCATACAACACCACAATGCATTAGTACAATCATAAGTGTCAAAGCCCTAATCAATGAATATCTTCTATCGTGCAATCATAATTTTATTAAGGTGATACAGAAAGTCTAAAGTTAATCAAGATTGTACTAATATTAATGAAGACAAACATACCATAAACTTAATCATGAACAGATCTTGAAACATACCTAGATAAGTCATACCTGTCGAGATTTCTTGTAATCTTCTTATGTAAGGCCTTAGGCTTATCTCCCTCTGAAACTGGAACTTCTTCATTTATGTAGGTGACCAATCCATTCTCTTTTAGGATTAACCCAATCCACTTGATTTGCAGAAACTAGATCTGGAGCTGGATTAGGGTTTGTTAGAGAAACCCTAAAAATTCAAACTTTGAATTTCAAACTTCTAAAAGGATAGAAAGATGCGCCTTGATGAGTTGATCAAGATGGTATACTCAGAATTTGAAAACTGCAAAGTTTTCACCCCTCAAAATTGCCTTTGAAACTTCTGGATCTTCTGGACAGGATCCCGAACTAGGTTTTGATCAAACCCACCCTTCTTCCCAACCAAACGGTTCAATCCAAATCTCTAAACTTTGATTTTTTTGAGGAGCTTCCAGCCATGGTCACAGACTTCAAAAATTCCAACTTTTGCAGAAGCCCTAATTTTCCACTTTTCCGATCAAAGTCCCGAACTAGGGTTTGATCAAGCCCGACCTTCTTCCCAACCAAAAAATTTGAACTTGGTCTCTAAATTTTGATTTTGATGAGCAGCATTCAGTCATGGTCTCCGATTACAAAATTTCTAACTTTCTCTAAAACCCTAATTCCCGGAGCCATGAATGAAGGTGCTCAAAATCCAATTTTGTTTTGAAAAAAGTATGCATTTGATTGTTTTTGGTGTAACTCCAAAATTATGAATCCATAGGGTCTAAAACTTCTACCTTTGGTATCTCAGCCTGTCATCTTTTCAACCCCATAGGTCTAACCTCATTTGGATTCTCTAAGAGAGATTTATGCTAAGTGTCACAACGTGACCTATTTATGGGATAAAACAGGAGAGCAAACTTGTACGGAGTGCCACGTGTCACTGGTTCACTTTCGGCCTCTGAACCTTTGGACTCTGAAAGTACAGTCTGTGCCCTACCTTTTAATGTTTAGTAAATTTCATTTGGAGCTTCCTAGCCCAAGTTATGACCTTTTTTCCTAGGTCACTTGTTTATGATTCAGATCTAGAAGAAGCAGAAACCCTAGATTGTACAAATCATAAAACACAAAGTACGACAAATTAGAAGTTGTACTTCAGACACAAGGTACATGGGGATCTTATCTTCAACCTATATCAGTTTCATATCCTAAAACCTTTCCGAAATGGATTTATAGCGAAAGTGCTACGATGACTGGTTTTTGCTATATCAATCCCTAGCTTTGCAAGTGCAACAAGTGTCATAAATGCCATACCATGCCTTCTTTTAGGCTAGCTCTGATACCATGTTAGTTTTTCAGAAATTTCAATCTGATCTAGGATCTTAACTGAGAGAATAACATGTACAGCATATCTACAGCATATCTACAACATATCAATCATGGACACAATATTGCAAGCACACAAGAGACACAGAGTTTCACCGAGGAAAACCAAGAAGGTTAAAAACCCCGCAACTTCCTCAGAGATAGATAGAGAAATGATACAACCCAAGTACAAGAGATAGTCTTCTCCTAGCAGCAGCTTCTCCTCCTCCACAAGTGTGCCACTCTCCAATGAGAGTATGAGTGAGAAAGTGAATTCATCAAATAGAGTGCCTCTCGCACTCTATTTATACTTGACTTGACTTGCCTAATAACCTTTACTAGGTCGGCCTTAACTTAACCACATAACATAATGCTGACTCAACCGACTCTCAATAGTGTGGTCTAATAACCCTTTGACCCACATGACTTATACAGGGCCGACCCCACCAAGGTGGTCTAATAAGCCATCAAGTATAAGTTACGACACTTACAATATAAATGACGACACTTCCGTAGAGAGGAATAATAACATCTCTATAGGAATACAAACACTTTCGTATAGATGAATAATAACATCTCCATAGGAATACAATATACATATATGAAATACATTCCGAAGTTACGAATACATCAACACAATTTTGAATAGCTTCATGCTTTGGGGGACATTCTGTTACACCTAAAATCCTACCATCATGAGATTCAATGTATACATCCCTAAAGTTTCCTTGACTAAGTTATTGGACTGGAAGAGATATAACCCATTTACACTAGGTTTTGAGAGGTCGTCACAGGATGCACTCATGCAACCTGCGATGTCGCATCTTGCTCGCTTGTAGGGTGCGATGATGTCAGTTAATAGACAAAAATAGCTCCTTCGACCCCATTCTCGAAGCCAGCTGACATGGATCTCGATCCCTAACCTTGTGGGAGAGCTAGCACTCGGTTCCTAACCTCTTGGAAGGATCCCCTATCTCTTTCCTACCATATCTCAACCTACCCTATCCATACCCTATCAACTTAGTCCTATATAAATGAAGCTTTATCCCTCTCCAAAGGGAGGAAGTCTATAGTGTTTACATGCTAGTGAAATCATGTTGGATAGATATCTACACATCCATTGAGAGACTCACACTTCCTTGCGAGGATACGGCATTGGCTTGGATGTAGAAGGACTACTTCGTTAAGCTCTAGTTGTAGTCATTCTTTTCTATGTACTTTCCCTATATTTATAGTAATATAAACGCTTTCCACCAATACTGTTTTGATTGGATATATTGTGTAGTTTACCTACTTAACTATTTACTTAGATCTATTATCGTTTGGATACTTTTACTAGTTTGTCTTGTTTTGTGCATCTTGACAGGTCTTGTAGCTTTGATCTGACGACCGCAAGGCATGGAACAACATCCAGGAAAAGAGATTGCAAACTTAAGGTAAGACATCCAATAACTTGATCCTTAACTAGATCTAGGAAAGTGGTTTATAGTCTGTACTATTTGTGCTAGACTCATATCGAGCTAGCGAGATCCGGCTCGCGTCTGCTCAAGTGGATTGTCTATCAAATAGTCATGCATATTTTATCTTCTCGCAAATCAATTCTTTTGGAATGTTCATCACTAAAACTTGTAGCATAATTGTTGTATTCATATCTTCTCCAATCAATGGTTACATTTGATAGCGATTGATCATTATCAATAGGATATTTAGTGTGAAATAAAACCAAATTTTCACAACGATGACAATGTTTTCCATTGACACATTTCTTATTATAAAATACTTCATTGGGATCTCTCTCACATAGAGTTTGACATATGAATTCACGTATTGTGGGCAGAGATGGTGAATTTGTCCAAATGTTTTTACCAAATTCAAGAAACGTGTCGTAATATAATTGAAATTGCACATGATAATGGCAACAACATGTGTCATGTATAGTAATATGTCTAACATACCACGGTTTTTGTTGCACAAGTTTAGTGATTGACACATTAATTCCATGATGATCTTCCTTGAATTTATTGAACAATTGTACTTGTGTCATTTTCATTATATGTTTTGGACTGCTTTCATGTACCCCTCGTGATACTCTTTGTCGTATCACATCCCTTGAATTTGGTGAAACTCGAGCATGTGCCAACCAATATTCCCGTACAATATCTTTAGCACATGCTCCCATTCTATCTTTGTAAGGTTGCCTATAAATAATTTCCCAGCAAGCAAGTTCATCATTTTCATCTATTTGCATTCTGAATTTGTTATGTTTGTATAATTTCTTTCTTGAGGTTCCAACTGCTTTTGCTAGTTGTGTTGTCAAACAATTTTGTCCAGTACTAGCTAAAACAATTGCTGTCTGAATTGCTCTACATGCAACACTAATATCTTTCTTCCTGGATTTTCCAAAAAAAATGTTTGCATCACCTATATTTTCGATCACATTATGTTTCAATTTCGACTCTTTTGTTGCCTTGTGAATACCCAATAATGACATAGCACCTTCTAACTTCTTGGACACTAATAAATATCTCAAAATTTGTACTTGTCCTACTATTGAATAATCCTTCAGAACATCATCATAAAATTTTGCAGAACGATATCGTGCAACATGTTTGGGTATTTTTTTCCATATTTGTTACAATCAATGTCTTCTATCATTTCATCATCAATGGTGAAAGTACCTATACATCAAGTTAAATTTAATTTAACATATATCCAAAAATACAATTCATTATAAAAAATGAATTTGGAAAATACATGATATATACATACCAGGTCCAATTTCTGGATCTTGAACTTGATATTCAATATTGACTTCATCGACATTAGCATGTAAATCACTATTTACATCTTCAATAATGGTCTCTTCAACTTCAATTTGTTTTTCTTGTACTATATTCTCAATTTCCATTTCATCAACATTATCATGTAAATCTATATTTATATCTTCAATAATTGTATCTTGCATTTATGCAAGCCTTGTTTTTTCTTAATGATATCTGAGTTTTTGTTTTTCTCTATTATCATCATCATCACGTTTATGATCACATTTTCTTCGACGGTTTCTCTTACTGCCCATGATTTTTTAATCTATAGATGATAAATTAAAGAATCATCACTTTCTAGTAAAAAAATAAATTTAAGATTTAAAAATAGTTATGAAATTTATAAACACATGAACTGAAATTTACTTCACCTTATCAAAATCTTGTAAGAGTCTTTTGAAGAAAAACTCCTTGGAAAGAAATTTCCTTTGAAAAACCCCCTTGAAAAGAAATCGCCTTTGAAAAAAACCTTCTTGGAAATAAATAAAAACTCCTTGACAATAAATATCCTTTGAAAAACTCCATTGGAAAAGAATAAGAACGCCTTCTAAAGAAATCTTCTTTGTAAAACCACTGGAAAAAAAAACTTCTTTGAAAAAATACCTAGGAAAAAAACTTCTTTGAAAAAAACACTTGGAAAAATACTTTAGAAAAAAAAACTCCTTTGCAAAAATATCTTGGAAAAAAAAATCTTTGAAAAAACCCTTGCAAAGAAATAACTACTTGGGCGAAAATACATTGGGAAAACAACTCTTTCAAAAAAACTTTTCAAAGAAATAAGAAGGAAAAATATATCTCCTTTGCAAAAATACCTTGGAATAAAAACTCTATAAATGCACTCCTTGGAAAGAAACCTTTTTTGAAAAATCCACTTGGAAAATACTTTGTAAAAAAAAACTTATTTGCAAAAATATCTAGGAAAAAAAATACTTTGAAAAAACCCCTTGCAAAGAAATAACTTCTTTGCAAAAATACATTGGAAAAAAATCTTTGAAAAAACCCTTTGCAAAGAAATAAGAAGTGCAAAAATACCTTGGAAAAAAACTCTTAAAAAAACCCTTTGCAAAGAAATAACTCCTTTGCAAAAATACATTTGGAAAACTACTCTTTCAAAAAACCTCTTTAACAGAAATAAGAAGGAAAAATACAACTCCTTTGCAAAAATAACTTGGAATAAGAAATTCTTTGCAAAAATACCTTGGAATAAAAACTCTTTAAATACAGCTTTTGGAAAGAAACCTTCTTTGAAAAAAGCACTTTGTAAAAACAAACTCCTTTGCAAAAATATTTTGGAAAAAAAATACTTTGAAAAAACCCATTGCAAAGGAATATTTTAAAAAATACATTGGAAAAAAAAAATTCTTTGAAAAAACCCTTTGCAAATAAATAAGAAGGAAAAATACCTTAGAATAAAAAGTCATTTGCAAAAATGCATTAGAAAAAAACTCTTTGAATGTACCCCTTGGAAAGAAATAAAAAGAAAAATACCTTGTAAAAAAAACTCATTTTGCAAAAGAAATCTCCTTTGAAAACCCCTTCAAAAAAATTTTGACCAGAAATATGCGAAAATAAAATGTACGAAAATAATGAATCCATTTAGTTTTATTCATACAAGTATAGAAATCATATTTTTTTTTTAGTCGACGAAAAAAAATTTGTGTTTGGTTCTTCGGCCGAACAATCTTTGTTGTAAATAACAATTCCGTTACGGAAAAAGGTTATTCGGCCGAATAATCTCTGAGACCTAAAAACTTCTTTGGTTTTGCACAGTTTTTAGGTTTCTCCATTTTCAGAAGGTAAAAACAATTTCTTACACTAAAAAGCGACTGTCGAACTTGATACCATTAGTTTCATCATTGAATCTACTTTCCGTATGTATAAATTTTGTTTTGTATAGGTGAGATCTAATATTTTTAATTATTTTTTTTCTTAACATGTGTCGAGTTTGGTTTCATCTCTTTCAAAATGTGGTGAAATGAAAAATCCATAACTTTAAAAATACACCACCAAAAAAATTGAAAAAAAAAGTATGGTGCAATTAATTGGCGTGTCTACTTCAAAAGGGTATTCATAGATTGTTTAGTTTTATAGTCAATTGAGAGCAACGTTTTGCAACACAAAACATGTTGAAAATCAACAAGGTTTACCCATTGATCGAATTCAAAAAAATATAATAATTAGTATATAGATCCCACTTACAGTCATGTAGTAGTATATTGTGTGTATATTTTCGTAGCATATTTGTTTTTTCCAAAAAACAAGTTTAACAATGATTTTACGTTTGCAACAAAACATGGTTATTTTGTAGTCCTTTCATTTTATAAGAACACACTGTCAAACATTTGCCAAATCGACATATCGAATCTGAATAAAAAAAATTGAAAAAATTATGAATAGAAAGCTAACATAATTCTCTAAAAAAAAAATTTTAGTGAAAAGTGAAATTCTAAACAAAAATATCACTTTTATTCACCCAAAGTTGAAAAACATAAAAAAATCATATTTATTTTCTCACAAGACCCCCCAAAATAGGCACCCATCTTCATGGATTCATGCAACTCATTGTGACCTTGTTGAGATGGTAACAAACTTCAAGGAAAATTGTATTTGAATCCAAACCTTAGCTCAATAGTTTTCAATACGCAAGGGTTTTCAAATTTAGTCAATTTTCCTCTTTCTATTTGAGCCTTTGTAAATGTTCGGAATCTTTGTCTTTTTTGAAAGACACATTTTGTTATGAATTGTTACCCTTGATTCTCAATCAAGCATGATTTACTTGTCTTTTGTCTTGAACTATTGATATTTGAATTGGAAATGTTCTTTGATCGGGTCCTTTAAATCCATTCATGTTATCTTTTTTCCCAACCTTTTGATAAGGCCTGGTTTCTTGATCATGTCCTTTTGATAAGGCATGGTTTCTTGATCATGTAATGGAACATCTTCCAACATGCCCATCACCAATGTCATCCACTGACGCTGCATGGTGAGCAGTGAATGGGGCCAACGTTGAAATTTCTTCAAACTGTGCTTGTATGCGTCAAAATTTGACATGGCTAGATGAGACACTTTCCTTGATGGTATGTGAGGGTTTCAAGACTCAAGGATGTCTTACGTCCCCACATAATCTTCAACATTCTCCATGTTTTCATGAACCTTCATTATGCGGTCTCATTTTCATCATTCGTCTTTCTCAATTCTTCATCAATTTCCAATCTCTGGGCTATTTATTTATGCCCCTCATTTACATCATACAACACATATCTCATGTAAAGGATGTAGCCAACTTCCTTCATATGTCCAATTAATCCCTCCAACCTTTCATAAACATCCTCCCTTTGTGGGTGAGATAAGGTCCCAACTCGATACTCATTCACTATGCTCACTTTTGGTGTTGGGGGTTTCATAATTTATGTGTCCTTTCCCATGTCTCTAACACTCCTTGTATAAACCCCATCATTTATTTTTTCCCACCTGCCACCTCCACCACCTCCACTTAAGTTTAATCTTAGCACAAATCTATTTGACTCCATCTCCTCAATCATCTCTACAACCCACCTTTCTATCTCTTCATTCCCATAACTCTTGTGAGCATTGTGCAAGGGCCCCTAAACCATATCATTAGGCTTTGTTGGCATCTTATTGATGAACTATTTCTCTTTCTTCGAATCATCCAACCCAACTAAGAAGATCATACATGCACACATAGTGTTGCATCCAATTCAGGAACCCAATATTTATCCATCGCTTTGTAATACCCAAGGCCTTAATCCACCAAACCCAATTAATTGCATGTTGAAAAAACCCTAGTTGATCTCCTTCATCTACCCAAAAAATTGATTCACCTCATTTGGAAGGCCATTATAGGACAACCTAGTAATCACATAGCTCCATGAAGTACACTCTTGCTAAGGCATTTTGTCAAACACTTGACGTGATTCCTACATGCACCCACATTTTCCATAAATTTCAATGATCTTATTATCTAAAGAGAAATAAAACCTAAGCCCAATTCCAATCATGATTTATTACATGTTCCTTCACTCTTCGGACACTTTCCAATCAGCACAACATTGAATACTGTAAACATAAATGATGGAATACATAGGAATACCTTACGGTTGTGTGTTTTTTAATATCTTCATGGCTTCATTTAGCTTCCCTTCCTTGGATGAAATCCAGAGTAATTTTTAGGGGCGAAATTTCGCCAATTGGCTATTTTTAGGGCTTTTTTTTCAAAAAATAAATTCGCTATTTTATCATTTTTAGACTTTAATATCACTTATATTTACATAAAATATGTTTTTAATCATAAAATTCGCCAAAACTTACATGTTTCAGTAGTAAACTGTAGGTTTTGTATTTAATATTTGCCTACCTATCTATATCTATGTTTTTTCTGATCCAAAATAATTGCCTAGAATACTATACTTAAGTGTAATATTAGAATCCTTAAAAAATACCCTGATGAAATCCTCAATGACTGCACTAGTTTCCCTAGTACCTCCGCTATAAGAATCCCTCACCTAGCCTTTGGCCCAAGTGTTGATCTTATTTTTTTAGTGACACCTTCATCATTTGGCACCATCGTTGTTCTTCCCTTAATTCATTTTTTGACCACTTTAGTAGTCTACTCCCCCACATTAAATTTTCTATGAAAACCCAAAAGGACAACTCTTTCCCATTCCTCGACGTTCAAGTTACCCATCTGTTAAATGGCTCCATTTCCCACCAAGTTTGCCGAAAAATTGTTAGTAATAGACACCTTCATACCCAATCCAATCACCACCCTACTAAAAAAATATGCAACTCTTAAAACTCTTATAATCAACACCATTTGAATTTATAATCCAAACCTCCTAAACAAAGAGAGATCCCACATCAAATACCTTTAAGCAAATTGCTATTCTCTTTCCCAAAACAACTACTACGAAAAAGCTAGGGATTTAGCTAGATTGCATGCACTTTTGAAATAGTATTAGAAAGAGCTACTTGAGATAGATATAACGTTTTGAGCCAAGTAGATTTTAGTGACTATCTAAATAAATTTTGATTTAGAGAAGGAGAATTAAGTTGAGAAAAGAGAGGGAAATATTGAAGACAACTCTAGAGATATGGGGAAGAATGTTGAGGGACTTTATCTTCGGTCTTATGAAGACATGCAAAACCAAATTATATACAAAAGAGGAACATTCATGACATATAGCAAAATCCATCAATCCTCATCTATATCCTTAGATTCAACAACACCACAATGACATGTAGAAAACTCATTTGGTCTCCGTCTATAACCTTAGAATTTGAAATGTGAAACTTGAAATAGAATTTGAAATTTGAATCGAATTTGAATTTGAAATGTAAAATTTGAAATGTGAAATTTGAAATAGAATTTGAATTTGAAATTTGAAATTTGAAATAGAATTTGAAATTTGAAATAAAATTTGAAATTTGAAATGTGAAATTTGAAATAGAGTTTGAAATTTGAATTTAAATTGTGAAATTTGAAATAGAGTTTGAAATTTGAATTGAATTTGAAATTTGAATCTGGAGATGAAATGCAAATTTTGAATTTGAATTTTAAATGTGAAATTTGAAAGAGAATTAGAATTAGAAATTGAAATGTGATGCAGAGAGTTATGAAGAGAGAACTTCATTGATTCGTGCTCCACGACGCACAAGAGTATATGACGTCGTCCAAGAGGGCGCCCATCGGCATCTCTCCCATTTTTCAAGGAGTGAGGCCACGTCGGGGTCTACTGCCACTAGTGGAAGCAACAGGAGAGCTAGTGTGTCAGTTCATCTCGACGACATACATGTTGATCCCCTGGTGGGGGATGCGCGGCTTGACTCGAGTGCATCAGGTGCATATTTTTTAGTATATAATGCATTGAATTTCAGTTGCAAGTTATAATATATATTTTTAGTAACATTTGTGTTTTGGTTTGGATTGTAGGTGACCCATCAAGGGGATCGTACGACGATGAGGTCACATGCGTCACTCTCACTGATATCACTACCCAACGAGAGTGGGTGCACTCATGTGTGTGCACATTGAGGGAGGATTCTCCCACACGGCGATCTTTATTCATAATGTTATCAGTAGTGGATGAGATGTTGGCCCTCTACAAGAGGGTGGGACCTCTTAGTGACATTTGGCATTATTCATGCCAAAGGAGGAGATGGGATGTCATTGGGATCCACAAATGGGAGGATGTCAAAGTCACCATAAAAGGGCATGACATCAAGGGTACTTTGTTCGACATCCCTCCTGACCTCCCTTCCGGTCAACCTCTTAGACTCAAGGAGTTTAAGTTGGAGGCCGTTGCACCATATCGATATGATAGATTCATCGGAGCATGGGGCATGTTCCCCCATCATGAACAGGTCCCATTGTACTTTGTAAAACATATTTATGCAAAGTTTGTTTTGGATTTGAGCCCACATTACACCAGCACAAGGGTCTGAGTTCTTTGGGGATGGTAGAGGACGCTCCTACCAACGTCCTAGAGCTTGGAGAGACCCTGCCTTCGTGCCACCCCCTCCAAGGTTGGTACCGTTTCTAGACATGATGGTTATCAGGACGACGGACATGGTACAGTCATCCCAGCTTGTTGTAGAGGCTAGACATGACATTGTAGAGTCATTGTTCACTGCCATGGGCAGTGCTATTGTTTCTATGCATGGAGAGGCATCTAGACCACCCCCTGCACCTGCAGAGCCAGAGATAGAGTATGTCCATAGTGACCATGCACATGCAAAGCAAGAGATAGAGTATGTCAATAGTGACCTGCTCAGGATTTTGGATGGTGAGGCCATACTAGGGTATGCTGAGTCAACCCGAGATACATACTTTCGATTGTATCGTAGATACGTCGCTCCAGGACAGGTATACTTTTGTACAATTATGTATATATGTTCTTCATGTTACATCATATTATATGTCGTAAATTGAATGGTTAATAATACTTAAGGGAGTTGTATTCTATTGCTCCATGCAGGGGACCAAATTCATGGATCAACTCTTTGCTAGTGAGCCATCGGTTGGTCCATCTACTCGTCCCAACCCGTGAACGGTAGTAGTCGAGGTAAGTTATAATTTATGTTCTAATTTAATTTGAGTTTATTATTTCCCATTTTAAATAATTCATGTTTTATTTCTTAATTTTCGAGATTTTATGTTTTAGATCTTAACCTCAAATGAATTCCAAATTGTACAGGGCAAAGGAAAGGGCATTGCTCCTAATGATAGACATGAGGACCGCGAAGGTCCTGACCAGTCGAGTCTAGACACAGAGGTGAGTTTTAATTTATGTTCCAATTCATGTTATTTAATCACACTTAGTAATTTATTTTTGTACTTTATGTTTCAATTTTTGAATTATAACTTAAATTATGTTTTAGTTTTAATTTTTAATAAATCTAACTCATTACATCTAATGGCATATTGCACAGGCATCGCTACGGGCGAGTGTTGATGCTGCAATGGATTTCACATATGATTGGGATGCAACTCGAGCACGTGGTCCTAATGAAGGGCCATCTACCCAGATTCCTACCCATATGCCAGATATCACCATTGACTTGACGGATCGAGGCATTCTTTCATAGTTTACCACCTCAAAGCCAGCATCGGTCTACTACACACGAAGGCAGTCAAGGTCCTCGTGGGGGTAGTGGCCAATGAGTTGATGATCTATACATTTCCATGTTTTGGATATTTTCATATTTTATATATTTTCATGTTTTGGATGATCTATGTATACGTTTTCACGTTTTGGATATGGATTTCTATCATTTATACATGGAATTTTATCATATATGTACTTTGGATATGGACTTTTGGATATTTTGTTACATATTTTGTATATTTTATCATATTGATGTCTTCATGTGTATTTTGTATTTGATTTGAAATCGATAAAGTTTTTTATATTACATATGGATATAGTTATTACAGTTACAAATTTATGTTTTGCCATTTCAAATGCAAATTTAATGTACATTGATTACAATCTAAAAGTTAAATCTCGATGTACAGTTACAATTTAGTTCAATTTAAAATGCAAATTTCGACTACATTACAAAACATCTTCCAAAATTTAGAATTGAATATATACATTACAATTTAAAATTGAAATTACAATTCCAATTCAATTACAATATAAAATTTCAAATTTAATGTGTAATTTCATTTCCAATTTAAAAGCTCATTTTCAACTACATTACAATAGCATAAATAAAATCAAAATTTAAAATTACAATACATTTGAAATTAAAAATTGAAATTACAATTACATTATGTTGTCTACACATTACAATTCAATTACAATTTAAATTTAAAATATCAAATTTAATGTGTAATTTCAATTGAAAATTCAATGTGTTGTTCCAATTTAAAAGTTCAATTTCAATTACATTACAATTGCATTTGAAATAAAATTTTTAAATTAGAATACATTGTACAATCTAAAATTTAAATTTTACAATTTTACATTGTATAGATGTATTTTAAATTCTCAGTTACATTACAATTGTATTTGAAATCAAAATTTAAAATTAAAATAAATTTGAAATTGAAATTTGAATTTGTAATTGCATTATGTTGTCTACACATTACAATTCAATTACAATTTCCACATTCCAATTCAATTACATGCAAAATTTAATCTGTAATTTCAATTGAAAATTCAATGTGTTGTTGTATACAAGAATGTTTTTGTCCATTGAGATTGTTAAATATCCCTTGAGACAAAATTCTCTAATTACAACCAACCAATGATTGATTGATGCCATTTTGGTATTGTTTGTGATAGATTTCTATCAAATTCAAAAATATTTGGTGTAATAACAAGTTCTATAGTATGTAGGTGATCTTTATGTTCTTTTATTTTAAGTGTGTGCTCTAATCTAAAGTCATAAAAGTATGGTTTGTTTTCTTGGTAATGAGCATAACCACCTAGTTAATATAAGAAATGAAAATATCTTGATAGCAGATGCTTGTACAACTATGGTAGAAAGATTCAAAGAGAGGCAATATGTTGAAGGGTGGTGTTTGTGCTAATACCAATGGAGTATTATGCATCACCTCATTTTTTTAATCCACACAGTCATTTAAGGTTTTTAGAAAGGAACAAATTGTTATGTCAAAGTCTTTCCAACTTTCATTATTACTTTTCCATGTCTATCAAAAATAAAGGCATGTACAAGTTGTGTTTTGGTTTGATAATTGAGGTTTTTTTACGCAAGCAAGGCCATATAATACTAACTAATTTCCCTCAAATAGATTCCATGCCTATGCGTGCAAAACTACATGATAAAGATGGTTTTTCATGCATGCAATCCAAAAACTAAGAAGGTTTGATGGTTAGAAATTATAGTGAATGTTTGTGAGTTGTGCCATATGTTGTATTCCATGTAGCACCAAGTGCCAATATTTTTATTAAATGGAATGAGGAGACGCAAAAAAAAAATGGTCCTAACTTTGATATGTTCAATAACAAAACTAATTGATTATTGTTGAATGAAACCTTTTTTCAATACATTGGTATTTGATAATATTTTTATATAATTGATAATGAAATACAATGTAATTTTTTATGAAATACAATGAATGGATTGTAATGTATATAATTTTGCATTTGAAATCAAAATTTAAAATTAGATTACATTGTACAGTTTAAAATTTAAAATTTACAATTTTACATTATATAGATGTATTTTAAATTCTCAATTACATTACAATTGTATTTGAAATCAAAATTTAAACTTAGAATGTACATTACAATTTAAAATTGAAATTTTACAAATACATTATATTGTCTAACATTACAATTCAATTACATTACAATTCAACTATCTAGTAGACCTTTAATATTGTTTTTAAAGCATCTAAACAAATATCTATAAACCTATTATGGAGGAAGTTCATGGAGCATTGACCATAAATTCAACTGTATTCACATTGCAGCACCATGACCCAATTTTCACAAAAGCCTCCCATCTTGTATTTTTCTTCTTGACATTAAAGCATCTACAAAAATACATTTATAAAACAACCTCCACAAAATCTCCAAAAAAATATTACACAAGACAACATGAAAACTATGTAAATGATGCAAGTGGCATACATGTAACTCATTCATCTGGCCAATGGGTTATAGGAATGCAAGTCTCCATAATATGATCATGGTCAGCTTCTGTCATCTTCCATCTCTTTGGATCACCTCTCTTCACCTTGATTTCTATTAGATGTATCTGAGATTCCACCACCAAATTACTGTATTTACATGATATATATTCATGCATAAAATCTTTGTAAATAATATGCGCACCCTGTTTCTTCACTCTTTCAAAAAAGTGTCCCATTAGAACCATGTCTCCAGTTTGGTATGTGAATTCTCCATCTTGGTAGGGTCGCACCAACCTACTTTTTATTTGTGTGCATCGCATCAAATAATATGCCACATTTTCTTGGTTGTGGGGGGGTTGCAATGACAATGAATACATCACCTGCAAGATACATTACGAATATTATTCAAATGTCCTACATGCATTTCTACAACATTTCTATATGTGTAATATATAATGAACTAATTAACTTAATGAAGTCTCTTGTACCTTCCCTAACCATATCAGAAACTCGATCATGATCTAATGAGACCATTGCCTCTTCATTGTGCATCTCTTGCCATGTTGGAATTGGATGTGGGCCCTTTGGATTAAGAGAGACATATTTCCATGGTTTCACATATACATCATTTTCACAGTGATCAAGCCCGCATCCATTTGCATCAATGCAAAAATCTCAAAAACAAGTATACTTCCTTGTTTCAATGGAAAAAATGTCACCCATGTCTTTACTTTGAACATAATCTAATTTCCTCGTAGTAGGTATGGTCTCACAATACCAAGACATGGATCTATTCACATCTCCAAGGGAAACATCTCAAAAGAACCTGCATGGAATTCAATTTGTCATATATAAATTCCTATCGAGTATGTGTTCTTTTGGAAATGATGATATTGAATGTTATTAGCTTATTAATTGAGTTTGAAGTTTATTACCTACACACTGGCCTTGCTTGTTCGCAACCTTGATGTCCCAAATGATGTGTGCTCCAATCAACTACTTTCGTAGAGCATTTGAGTTGGGTTACACCATGACTCATCTGATACCTCTGAAGTGCTCGTTTCACACATGCACCTACACCATCATGTTCACCCTTTCCTTGATTGGTTTCCAAAAAGCTCCAGGTGTTTCGGATTCTTGTCTCTTTGTGAAGGCGACTCAACCAATAAAATGAGCGTGCCTATTTGAATTTCCCTACACACCCATCTGACCAAATCCAGTGTTCAGCAAATGATACGCCTCTCTGACTAAATGAATCATAAATCAACCCAAAGCAGTGCTGAATGAACAATGTGTCATTCTCACGATCATCACTAACATAAAAATGGTACTCCTTGATCACTTCACGTGACTGAGGAGTGTTATCCCTATTTTTAACACCCAAAATGACCCCCTAGGTTGTGGGAGAGGGAAAACTGGGGTAACCACTAACCAATATTTAGACTTAAGCTACTGACCCAACTTAGTTTGAGAGGGCTCTCCCTACAGATATATGAAAGACTGGAATAATCAAAGGTGTCAACAATGAAAACATACACCAGCATTCATCATTCAAGATATTCAATTACAACACTACAGAAGATTAGATTTCTGTTGGAACAAAATGGTTTAAACATAGCTTGGATGAAACATATGAATCTCTTTCTGGGAAATGGAGTCACATTTAAACAAACTTTGAAAATTCATTTACAAATGCTTCACAAATGCATTAACACAAGGGCAAAATAGTAAACAGCTTGTAGTCAAAGTGATTTTAATTGGTGAAACAGAAGAGAAAGAAACAATCCATTGATATAAGGCATACAATGATGAATCCTACATCAATTTTAGAAGAGAAGTAATGGTGGAATACTTGGAAAAAAACATAAGTAGAGCATAATTTCTATGAATTCTTCTTAGCCATCACACTGCACCAAGTATGAAAGAATGTTACAGACTAGAATTAACAATGAGAGATACACAATTCACATAGAGAAAGAAAGAACAGACTAAAAGACCAGTTACACAAGAATCCCTGAAAACATTGTCTTGGATTTGCAAATCTTTATTCAAAATATAGCTCAAAATGTCTTACAGAACAATACTAAAAAAATTCCCATAAAATTTTCAACACTTTTTCATTCCATTACACCACATATATAGATGTGTTGATGCCTCGGAGATCGTAGCATCAAAAAGAAAGGGATTCTCCCCGCTAGATTATCCCAATTAGATTATTTACCGTTTGGTATAGGGAATCCGTCCGGTTAGTGGTTCCGGCAACCGTGGGTTTGGAGTTTTTTTTCTAATTATATTGGTTATGGCCCGATCCACCGTTCTTTTGATTTTATATTTTATAATGATATGCAAGTTTCTAGTCTAAATTTAATCTAAATGCAAAACTAAAAAACAGATCTAAGTTTAAGACTGAAATAAATCTAACTATCCCTGCAAGGAGCGAATTTAAAACATGAGCCATGAGCTGTAAGAGTTATCTTTAAAGAATAAACAGGCAGCCATTACATCTTTAAGAGAAAACCACAGCAAGGTAAGAGATATCAGAAGATAGCTTCTAATTACAAATAACACATTTCATTACTCATGAGAGAGAGAATTCATTTGCAAAGAGAGAAGCAAGATCGTTTAATACAAATGAAATAATTCAAAACAGTCATAAATATCTCATAGCAAAGAATAGTAGACACAGGAATAATCCACAGTGCATCCAATCTTCATTTCAATGCAAAAGGGCGTCCTCTCCAGCTTTTATTAGAAGATTTTATTTTCTTAGAACATATACAAGGTAGCTCGTACAAGTCTGAAAATAATCCCTGCCAAAAGTCCTTTACATTCCCTCCTAACTTCTATTTATAATTACAAAAATGCCCTTTGGGCTGCCACCTAGTCTTTTACACTTGTCATCTACAGAAATTTTCTTCTATAACAGACAAAATGTGACTCCTCTTTTCTTTACAGAAATTATTTTAAAAGAAAATAGGGACAGCTGTCCCATAGCTCCACGTCTCATACATATGCAGGCCCAAAATACAAAATATCAGAAATAATGCTCTAACATCAGTGCTTTCACTCCTGTACATGTGCTTTAGCTGGAAGAGGGTCGCTCAAACTGGCTGATGCTGCTGACACTGCTTGAAGAGAGGCACTCGAACCCACTGTAGCTGTTGTTGCTGCTTGGGAATAAGGGATCGAACCAGCTGGAACTTCTGCTACTGCTGGGAGAGAGGGAGTCTAGCTAGCTGCCATAGCTGGTGCTGCTGGGAGAGAAGAGTCTGGGTTTGTTGTCACAGATGTTGCTTCTGCTTTCTTCTCCTCTTCTGCAATGTATCTATACCATATACCAGTGTCCCTTATGACTACATTTGTGGAAGCAGGGAGAAATATTTTCTGAGAAGTCACATTTTTTCTAAGCTCCGCTCTAATGTCTTGAATTTCTGCCACTGCAACTTGATGCACTTCTTCAAGCAAATGGTTGTGGATTGATGACATTCCAATATAATGTTGGAGGTCATAAATAGCTAGGACATCAATTCTCTTGACATATTCAGTTTGGATGCCCAGCTCTTCTTTCATCTCAGACAAACGTTGTTCTTCGCCCGGGAAATCATCGAGGGACTGCGGGAAACTCAATTTGCACTTGTCATGCACTCCCTGGATCCTTTGATACAAACTGTTAATCCTATCCATTGTCCCTCGTACATGGGCCATTAGCTTACTACCACAGTTTCTGCAGAATTCCAAAAGGGCTATGTCTTCATTAAAACCCTCCACAGACTTGAATGGGAGATGTTTGGGGAAATCCACTTTTCATTCTCTCCATTCTATCTGGCTCAGGATATTTGCCTTAACCCGAGTATGCTTAGCTTTAAGCCTATGGGCCTCTGCATTAACCTCTTTTAGTCTGATCACCATGGCCTTGAGCATGCAAACTTCATTAGTGATTAGCTCCTAAGTGTCATGCATTTGCTTCAGAATGCTGCAGGACAACTCATGGAAAGGAGACATGTCCATCATTCTGCCCTCAGCTTGCTCTAATTGCTCAGCTAATGCCAGCTTGTCTGCTTCTAATTGGGACACTCTGGCTCCTGCATCATTCTTTTCTGCTTCCACAATCATCATCAGGACTGATAGTTGTTCCTTTTCTTCCTCCGGCTGGTTGTACTTGTCTGATAGCTCTTTATGTTCAACAGATAGGCGATTATACTTATTTACCACGAGATCCCTGTAGGCTTGCTCTTTAGCCATAGTATGTTGTAGCATGCGGGCTCTCCTCTTAGTCGCCTCAGATTCTTGGACTGTATCAGCTACATTGTCCAGCATTTCTTTTGCTGTCTCTACAGAGGCGGATGCCATAGCTAAAGGATCCTTGTTTGTGTTCTACATTACCGTGGTCTCCCGGTGAGTAACAATATCCTCCTAGAAGAGTCTCTTTATCCTCTCTTCCGACTTCAGGACCATCGCCTTTCTCTTTTTATCGTAGACAAATTCATTCCATCTGGACACGGTATGTTCTCCTGAAGGAGTATACGGGGTGATTGGGAGATCTACAATATCTATCTCCACTTCCACAAGTGGGGTTTGGACTACCTGAGCTGGATCTGTTGTCGCACCTTAGGTACCAGAGCCACCGGCCTGAGGTACGTCCACTTCCATATCCTGGGCAACGGATCCACCTGCCTAGGACTCTTCACCTGCTTTAAGTTCTTCTTCTGCTTTCCGCTCTACCTCATCCTGCTGCCTCCTCTCTTCTCCTTCAACTTGTGGCTGATCTTCATTTTCTTTCTGTTGCCTTTCATCTTCAGCCTCTTTCCGCTGCTGGGCTTCCTCGGCCTCTTTCTGTAGCCTATCACTTTATACCTCTTGCTACACTCTCGGCACCTCAACTTCCTGCTGCAACCTAGCAACTTAAGCCTCTTGCAGTAACCTTGCTTCCTCAGCTTCCTGTTGTACCCTTGTTTCCTCTCTTAACCTTTCTTCTTCTTGGGCTCGGGCATCATCAGCTTCTTTCTCCTTCTACTGGCTGGCTTTCCGAGCTTTGGTAGAGCTAGAACTTGCTCCACTGCCTCGACGATAGATCCGTAGCTCAGCCATGTTGCTGATTCCTCTGAATGCCTCTTCCTCGGCATCATGATAGTGAGCATACTCGAAATGAGCATAAATTTCTTTACAATGCTCAACAACTTTTCCCTTCCTATCATTCCTATGGAAGATTACCTCGCCGAAGTGGAAAGCTTTCAGCTCCTGAACAAACTTCTCGACTGAGGCAACCCCTGAGAATTTGTATGCTCCTATGCATAAAGGTAGAGGGGGAAAAGAAGCCTTATGTTGTTTATTAAGTATTGCTCCAATTCCATCCAGGAAAATCTGTCTCACCGCCTCTTTGAGGACCACATAGTCTGTAGCATACCTCGGCAAAATATATGGAGCTTTAGTCCCTCCAAACATTCTGAGGTAGGTGCCTTTCTCTAAAAAATAAAAATCTTCGTAACTTTCAAGGACTTCCATAGCATTCTCTAACAGGCAGTAGGGCTCCTCCTTGAATATCTGCTCATATAGGGGCATGATGAACCCCTCACAGATGAGCTTATAGCTGGGTTTGTAATTCTAAGCCCACAACATCCTGAAGGTGGTATAAACCGGGGTGTTGGCCTTATCCCATGTGCAGCTTAATTTGGTAAAAGACAACTTGGCCAAAACACAATCGATAAGATATGAGGACATGTAGAATTCTGCCTTCTTTAAGGCGAGTCCTTCTTTTGTAGAAACTACCATTGATGTTAAACTGTCTGACAAGAGGGTGGCCCAGTCAAAAATAGTTCCTTTAAATGCCACGAAGTGGATGATGGGAACCCACTGAATCTTGTACACGGTGCCATCGGGCATGCCGAAGATTCTGCACAACATCAAGGCGATCAACTTGAAAGGAGGTCTTAGATTCTGGACGTCATATTCATCGTTACCTTTCTTTCTTAAATGCTTTCCTGCGACCAGTAATTTTTTGGCCATTTCAATGTTGTTCATATGGCCCAGCCATTGATCAGTCAGAGCTTGCTAGGTGCAGGGAAATTTATAGGCTGCGGCCAGGTATGCTGGGTGAAATGAGGCAATGGCTATCTTCCCGCTGTCATGAATTACTCTTCTTTCCATATCGGTATGTTGGAGTATCCACCTGATTACTTCAGAACATGGGAACAGTTCAGGGCGGGTAGCAACTCTAGCTATGCCTGAAGTCCTGATGTTGAGATAGATCTGCCCCTCTTCTAGCAACATATCTGGGATATCTTGATCCCGGATCATCCTGTAGATGTCACCCCAGTGGATTTCGGGAGGGATACCGGTGGTGCACCTAGTATCTTGGAACGTGGTCTCAGTTCTAAGTGGTGTAGGCTATGTTTCCGTCATTTTAGCCTTCTTTCTACCACCTTTCGGCATTTTGACTTGTCCCTGATAGCAACCAAATATACATCATCATAAACATGTGCAACATACTGTGATATTTTAACAAAAAGCAGCACCCACTTAACATGCTAATGACATATGTAAATAAATTGTGAAACTGCATGTTGGGAAGCAAGATTCATCATTCCAAACAAGAAATCTAGTTATAGAGACTTGATTATCTTAAGGGGCACAGCTTAGAAAGTTCCCGAAAGGATAGGTATGTCGCAGAACAACCTGCTCTCGGTCTAGCCCTAGGGGAGATGGTATATTCCATGGTTGCGGTTCAAATGGCTAATAGCGGGTGGGTTCGGATTGAGGTAAACTTAAGACGAAGTCAGGGATGGCTTTCCGCGTTGATGAATAAGCGAGGGGTCCAGACGACCTCCATGGTTATTTATCGCACTAGACAAGAAACTCCATGGCCAGATAGGAATTTCAATGGGGTGGTGGCTGGTGAATACTTGGGCGGCCATTCTGTGGTTTCAGCTGATAGGAATGAGACATTAATGGGGTTTGGTGACTTTAAACGCGCAAAATAACGATGTATGCGATCAGGGTAGGAATTTGGAAACATTCCACCCGTCAAAACTGACGGTCTTTACACAATATACAAACGTTTTACAATTTCTTTGTTTTTTGTGATGGGAAATATGAAATTTAGACCGTATTTGACGGGCAAAATAGCCCAGGACGGGCATTTTGCCCATCAAAATCCAACCCTGTATGCGACCAATGCCTATCTTCTTCGAAAAAGGAACAACCCAAAGGTACACTGACACGTAGAAGAGACAAAATCAACGGTTAAAACATCCTACTTGGCATTGTGAAGATTGCTGAATTAGGTGGCTGCGGACGTGGACGAGCGAGCTGAGCTGGAGCGGTTGCGGCGAGGTTTCCAATGGCGTCAGTAAATCGAAACAATCACAATGGCTAATCTAAACCGCAATCGTTTATTTAAACGTTTTAGGCACGTGCGGCATTCAATTTGGTGGGTGGCGCATTTAAAACAAGCTTTAATACGTTGTACACAATGGTCACGTCGAGTAGTTTCGATATGCGTGCGCGACCGCCACCTGCGGGACGGACTCGTGAATTCCACCTGCCATTGCGGAAAGATATGCTGAACTCCTTCGATGTTTCGGGAGAGATTGGTGAATCTTTCCGCAATTTTAACAAAGATAAGTCAATCGCTTTCGTAAATGCGGCACCATTCCGCGAAGGTTTCCGCCGTTTCGGAAGGAATTGGCGAAAGGCTTCCGCAAAATGAACGTGGACGTCTAAGTTCTTTGGCGGGTTTTTGGGATGATAACGTGAAAGCTTCCGAAATTGCAAAAGGCTTTCGCGAATAGCTTCCGTAGTTTCAGAAGGCTTCCGCGAATGCTTCCGCAAAAGGCTCCCGTAAACTTGAGAAATTTTCTAAGTCTCGGCCGAGCTTCGAGAGCGCTTCAGAAAGCTTTTGCCATTAGCCTCCGCCGTTTCGGAAGGAATTGGTGAATGGCGCCCATCGTTTCAGAAGGATAACCTGAAATATTCCGCAGTTGCGGATGGATTTTGTGAATTGTTCCGAAAAGGTCTAAGTGTTTCGGCGTTTCGGAAAGTTAACGTGAAGGCTTCCGCAACTGCGGGAGAAAAAGCCAAATGGTTCCGCAAATTTTAAAGAAAATTTATAAGTTCTTTTCGGAGACTTGTGCGAGTGGCTTCCGCAACTGCGGGAGGATAGCTTGAAAGGCTCCGCCATTTCAAGCGGCTTTCCCGAATAATTTCCGCAACCGCGGGAGAAAAATTCTAAGTCTTTTCGAACGCTTTAAACAAAAGGCTTCTGCCGTTTCGGGAGGGAACCTCGAATACCTCCGCAACCGCGGGGCTTTATAAAATCATTCCGTGATTTCCAGGAAGACTTCATGAATTTTATCCTTAGAGGAAGAAATACTTGGAGTTCCCCAAGCAGGATTTTCAGTTAAAAGACATTAAAAAAGGAGAATTTGCCTCTTAGAGCCGTCTTTCTAAAAATTAAAGGAGGGGCCCCAATATGTACAAAATTTTGGGGGGGGGATGTTGCTGCAATAACAATGGCGAGTCGCTGGCGAACACAGATTTCTGAAAAATTCCTCCCCATGGTCCGAAACCTTATCAAAGACATCCATCTTATGTGCAATATTCAGCTGAGCATTTGAATTTCTGTGAAGGAAACATAAGGCACTTTACCTTCTAGCCATTGGGGAAAGGGTAGCTTTGACAGAGACATCTTTAAAACTCTCAATGGGCCAACATGTGAGATTCATTTTAGAAGGGTCATCTTTCAGATGGTTATTGCTGTCAGACCCCACAGGATTTGCAACACTTTCTCATGGACATTATTGCTCTTGTTCCTCATTCCCATGCCACTTGCATCCTTTTGGATGTTTGTACTTTGGACAGCTTAGCTGTTTGAGCCTTCCAGAGATATTTTCTTTAGACATGATCCTTGATTTACGCTCCTCAATCCATAATGTCCTTTTGTGTGAGTTGGAGATTTTATTGATTTGATCAAGCCTCACGGACGGAGAGGAGCCCATTTTGGGCTGAGCCTTTTGGACAACCTTCTTGACTTTACATGCTTTTACTTTGTCTCAGCCATGCTTTAATTGAGGCGAGAATCTCTAGAAAACAGACCCTTGAGTATAAGCCATTTTGGCTGTTAAATTTGCAGCATGGAGTCATTTCAATACCCTATGTCCTCGAGATGTGCTACATTCCATGGGTTCAACTTTGGTAACCTTCTTGAGATGCCTTTAAGTGTGAGAGTGGGTGGAGCCCAAAGATAGTAGTGAAGATGGTCATAGGTCTCTGCTATTTAAACAGGATTAGTGTGACTAGCAGAGTAGGCTTCCTTTCTTCTGAAAAATTTCAGCGAGAGCACAATACATAGATAGACTTTATTCGAGCATAGTTCCAGACTCATGGGTTGTGAGATTTCTTTAGGAGACCTATCTTTGATGAGAAACTCAACCATAGGGCATTCAGAAAACAAACTTGTTGCAAAGGTTCAAATGACAGGGAAAGAAACAAAATGGTCGAAAATAAAGCAAATAAAGGCTAAAGCAACCATAAAAGAAAATTTTATTTATGTACAGAAAGTCTCAGTGAGACTATGCAAAGTATTGTTTCAGGGCGAGGCCATTGAGAGGAAGGGTTACTTCTTCTCCCTCGAAATTTGTCATTTTATAAGTGGATGGGCCTAATTTTGCCGATATTTGGTACGGGCCTACCCATAGATGTTGGAATTTCTTATGCATTCCTTTGCCTTCATGATTATGGTCCCATTTCAGGACTAAGTCCCCAACTTCAAAACTTCTTTTACCGGACTTCCTCTTATCGAACCATCTCTTAACTATGTCTTGTTGTTGATGGAATCGGTCCTTGGCTTTTTGTCGGGCTTCTTCACGTTGAAGCAGGGTATTGATCCTGGATTGTAAGGCTTGGCTACCTGATCCTCGAGAGGCTTGGGATAACTGTAGGGATGGGAGCAGGATGTTCGGGGGAAGGATGGCTTCCTTGCCATAGAAAAGAGTGAAAGGAGAAACTCCTAATGCGTTCTTGGGAGTCACCCTATCTGCCCATAAGGCGTTCGGGAGAGCTACATGCCAACTTCTCTGGTCTTCTATCACAGTTTTCTTGAGAATTCGAATGAGATTCTTGTTTGAAGATTCAGCTAATCCATTTCCTTGAGGGTAATAATTGGCTGAATAGTGCAACTTGATCCCCCATTCATAAACAAATTCATTTATCTTGACAGACGAAAAATAGGTAGCATTATCAAAAACAAGGGAAATTGGAACCCCAAACCTGGTTATGATGTTCTCTTTAAAGAAGATGATGACTGCGTCTTCATTGATCTTGTGCAACGGGGTGGCTTCCGTCCATCTAGTGAAGTAGTCGGTAGCCGTCAGGATGTATCGATGTTGCAAAGAAGACTTTGGATTTATCTCCCCGATAACATCTATACCCCACTGCTCAAAAGGCTCAGAGATAATAATGGGCTGCAAGGGTCCTGCTGCCTTAGGTAATTTCCCGGCACTTCTTTGGCATACATCACAGTTTCGTGCATACGTGTGGGCATCTTGGAACAGAGTGGGCCAATAATATCCAGCTCTCAGTATCTTGTGTGCTATTGTCTCTCCTAAATAATGTCGACCTGTGGGGCCATCATGTAATCCTTTGACAACTTTACTTGCATCTTCCTTTTCTAGACATCTAAGAAAAACTCTGTCATAATTCTTTCTGAAAATAACCCCATCAATGATTTGATAAGGTGCTGATTTCAAACGGAGTGCCCTTCTTTGTTTAGAGTTCCAATGCTCAGGTAGATATCCCTGCTGTAAATAGTGCACCAGATCCCTATACCATGACTGGGGAGTTGTGAAGATATGACATACTTCAACCAAATTTAGCTCAGCTTCATTTTTCCAATGTTGCTCTTCATCAGTTGAGTTTCCCGCAAGTAATTTGCACAAGCCTTGCCCTTTGATGATTGTGGCTGGTTTAAATTCCAAATCATATTCTTAAAGAGCTGTGACCCAGTTCCCCCTCCTTTCTCCTAGTTCCTTTTGAACGAAAAGGGATCTAACAGCTGGGTGGGGAACTATAACTTTAGTTCTGTTCTTAAGAATATATGGCCTAAACTACTTGACTGCTTTGAAGACGGCGTATGCATGCTTGTCAACCATGGGATAGTTTAGCTCAGCCCCTTGCAGACCAGTGCTCATAAACGAAATTGGATATTCGTCTCCTTGCTCTACCTTTTGTGTGAGTACAGCTGCGAGGGAGTCATCTGAGGTGAAGGTATACAGGATAAAATCTTTATCAAAATCTGGGCTTCTTAAGGAAGGAGCCTTGGCTATAGCTGCCTTAATATCTCTAAAGGCATCCTTTTCTAAATCTGTCCAGTTAAACTGTATGCTTTGCTTAACCATTTGCTGCAATGGTTTAACAATTTGCGCGAAATCTGGAACAAATCTGCGGACAAAATTGATAGTGCCCATAAAGGACTGCATAGATTTCTTGTTGTAAGGCATGGGAATTTTATTAATAGCTTGGACTCTTTCTTGATCTATTGACACTCCCCCTTTAGAAATGATATGGCCCAAGAGTTTACCTTCGGGAACAGCAAATACGCTCTTCTTGGGATTCAAAGAAATACCATATTTTCGACAACGATCAAAAATATGCTTCAGATGAACAACATGATCTTCCCTTTTCTTTGAAAAGACTATCACATCATCTAAGTATACAACAACACATCGCCCACCCAATCCTCGGAAGGCGATATCCATTGCTCTTTGGAATGTAGCTCCCGCGTTTATCAGACCAAATGGCATCCTTCTGTAGGCGAAAGTTCCCCACTTAGTTCGGAAATTAGTATTAAGACGATCTTCTTCGGCTACTAATACTTGATTGTAGCCAGAGAAACCATCGAGAAGAGAAAAAAGTTCGGATCCTGACACCATTTGAAGGATTTGTTCCATTGAAGGGACAGGGTAGTTGTCTTTATCCGAAGCTCTGTTTAAATTTCTGAAATCTACACATAGCCTTATCTCTCCTGACTTCTTTCTTACGGGAACCAAGTTTGCAACCCACTCAGAATGCCGCACCTTAAATATTATCTTAGCGTCCAGGAGCTTCTTTAATTCCTTTTGAATCAGCGGTTCTAGAGTAGGATGCATCCTTCTTAACTGCTGCTAAAATGGCTTGACACCCGCTTTCATTGGTATGACATGCTGAATGATGCGGACGTCATATGTTTTCAGATCTTCATAAGTCCATGCAAAAACATCCTTATATTGCTTAAACAGTTTGATGAACCTATCTCTTTCTCCTAGCGAACAAGATTGGCCAAGTTTGACAAATTTTGGTTCTGCCTTGGTACCCAAATTGACTAACTCATGTTGCATTGATGAGCTGTTGGTTTTGGTGTTAGCTGGCCTTCTGAACTTATTTTGAAGGCCGAACAGCATTTCGAGGGACCTTACCCCTTTGGGGATGAAATTTCCTTTCTCCTCATCTTTCCTCATTAAATCAACATCATGTTCTTCTTCATCTATCGCAGCTCCCTGGAAGCTGTCTTCGTTTGTTAGAAAGCTGATGATCTGTTCGTCGTCATCGAAGACTCTAAAGTTGGTGATGTTATCAGGAACGGAAGGCCTGAAAATCAATTCAATTGAGCATTTATTATTTGATGGCACCAATCTAGAAGCAGATGTTGCTAACAAATCAGCTGCCGAATTTTGCAATCTAGGAATAGATTTTATATTGAAAGCATCAAAATGCATAATTAAATCCCATACCTTATCCTGATAACTCTTCAAATGAGGTGAGAGACAATGAATGGTGTCCCTTACCTGTCTTACAACTATCTCGGAGTCACCAAAAACCTTCAGGTACTTCACATTTAAGCCAATGGCCTTCTTTAATCCATGCACCAAGGCTTCATATTCTGTTGTGTTGTTAGTACAATCAAATTATAATCTACAGGACAAAAAATACTTGTTTCTCTTTGGATCCATCAGAACACAACCGACTCCGGATCCCTCCAAAGTTTTAGAACCATCAAAGTATAATGTCCAAAAAATATCTTTGGATTCAACTAAGTTAGTATCCCTGCGATCTAAATCAGTAACTAAACTGACTATGTTACAATCAATATCATCAGTCTAAGAGGAATGAAGGAGATCGGACTGTTTGTCTGATTCATGGCTGATGGATTCAGATTGATAATTACCCGGATCCATTTCTAAGAAATAATTCCTCGGAACTGAGGATGAGAAGGTTACAGCCTCATTTTTCTCTTCTAATTGAGTTACATTTTGCTTCATGTATGGTTCTCTCAGGACTTTAATTTGATTCTGCCTGTTCTGATAAGGCAACCACAGATGAGACCAATCAGTAGCAAAGTAGCCACTCAGCTTGGTAGACCAGTCCCTACTTAAAATCAGCCCATAGGCTTCAGGAATATCAACCACCATTATGTCAATGAATTGACAGACTCTAGGGTCGGCTGATAGTCTAATGAGAACATCTTTCATCTCCCTAATTACTTTGACAGCAGTCCTATCCAATTGGATAATTTGGGCTGGAGATGGCACAAGTTGCCCGTTAATCCTTTTACAAATTGACAGTGGCATAACGTTTGAGGATGCTCCAGAATCTACCAAACAATTGTGAACATTATGGTTGAAAATTTCAAAAGTCAAGAGGAATGGCAGCGTTTGAGATTTATATTTCCCATCGATGCTAGCCTCATTAATTTCGGGATCGTCTTGAGAGTCTGTTAATGGAGTGTTGGTCTGGGGTTGTAGAACATGCATCAGTTTGTCTCGTTGATGGGGTAAGCTGCACATGTCAAATATCGAGACATTTGCTTTGACCTTCTTGATATCTTCAATAATATCGTATCCTATGTCAGATTCGTTCCCAATTCGGGCTGGCTGATCTATTTTGCTCGTTGTGACCTTAGGTGGATGAACTATGGTGTTAGTGTTTGGATCCTAGGCAGTTCTTTTGAAACTTTAGGCTTATGAGGAGTTGAGCTTGGCACAAGATCCGCAATAGGGCCTTTGCTGCGAGTAGCAACGTTTACGATAGAGGGAGAGCTTTCTATGGGATCCTCTTCTGTCGACTCAGTCATAGGTACCCAATCCCATAGCACCATAGTAGTGTCTGGGGTTGGTTACTCTAATTCAGGGCTCGATTCCTCTGGAGAATCATCTTGGTGTGGGATCTATGAATCCAGCATTTGGTTCATGACTAAGCTCATGGAATTAATCCATTGCGGGCAGCTCTTTTCGGAATGCGGTTCTTGATGAAAAGTGCAGAAATTTTCCATCCCAATTTCATTTAGGTTCAAAACAGGAGAAGTATTCATTGGTGGGTGAGTTTGATCACCGTCTTCCTTCCTCTTATAAAATGGCTTGAAAGGTTTCCTAGACGTGCTAGCAGCCTTGTCCTTCTCAAGATCCACAATTTTATTGGATAATTTATGCATCATCTTGACTACATTTTCCATGTCTGTGGATGATTCTTCCTTGCCTCTAGTGAGTAGCAAGGTCTTTTTACTGGCTGCTGGTTTTGGTTCTGCATCTAAGGCATGTTTAGCAATGCTATCAGCCTCTTCTTCTACCTTTCTAGCTTCTTCGAAGTTTTCTATCAGGGTAGTTTTCTTGGATATTTTTACGAACATTGCTAAAGGTCCTTCAAGAGCTGTTGTATAGTATTCAATCAGAGATTCCTCTGCTGGTTTATTAGCTTCACTGAAATTATTTAAAAGCGTTGTGAATCTTTGATTAAAGTCTTGAACCTTTTCTTTCTTTTCCATTCTCATGGATAAGAGTTCTTTCATAAGTGTAGCCACAGTCTTTTGGTTTCCGTATTTCTTTAAGAAACAGTTTTCGAATTCATCCCAACTAGAGATTGAGCTGGGTTGTAGGCTAAAGTACTAGGATGATACTTTTGGCTCGAATGTATATGGAAACAGTCTGTAGACTACATCTTCATGCTGTACGTTAAAAATATTCAGAGCTAAGTAGAAACTCTTGAGATGATCTTCTGCCGAAATGGCTTTCCCTAGGTCGAACTTAGGTAAGACCTTTTTTGGATTCTTGGGAAGATTATGGAATAGCCCAGCCAGATTCAGCGCTCCCCTTGCTCTCCAAGCAGGTACAGCCATGTTTCTATGTGGAGATCCTGGTGGAGAATTGTAAGGTGAAGTCTGTGGAGTATTCTTTGGAGTGATAAGTTCTTCAAGGTTTTCTTGATCTGAAATATTTTCTGAGTTTTCAAGATCTGCCTTGTTCAGAGGGTCTGAAATTTCTTCTAAAGTTAAATTCACAAGTTCTTCAAAACTTTGAACAAGAATCGAATCTCGGGTATATTGTGGCTCTTTTCTAGGGGTGCTTTTTCTAGGGAGAAAATTTACAGCATTTAAACCACCTAGCTGCCTAACATAGGATCTTGTATGTCTTCTCAAATCCTCTATTTCTGTAAAAGGGACAGCGTATAAAGCTTCTTGAGGCTCAAGATCAGAAATGAGGTGTTCTTGATTCAATAATTCAACATCTGGGCTGTTTCAAATGCTTTCTTTAAGCGGGTTTTCAGTGACATTTATGACAGTGGGAGATTTTCCTCTATCAGCCATGCACTTTCAGGCCCTCCTTCTAGCGCCAAAAACTATTGATGCCTCGGATATTGTAGCATCAATAAGAAAGGGATTCTCCCCGATAGATTATCCCAATTAGATTATCTACCATTTGGTATAGGGAATCTGTTCGTTTAGCGGTTCCGGCAACCGTGGGTTTGGAGTTTTATTCTAATTATACCGGTTATGGCCCGATCCACCGTTCTTTTGATTTTATATTTTATAATGATATGCAAGTGCCTAGTCTAAATTTAATCTAAATGCAAAACTGAAAAACAGATCTAAGTTTAAGACTGAAATAAATCTAACTATCCCTGCAAGGAGCGAATTTAAAGCATGAGCCATGAGCTGTAAGAGTTATCTTTAAAGAATAAACAGGCATCCATTACATCTTTAAGAGAAAGCTACAACAAGGTAAGAGATATAAGAAGATAGCTTCTAATTACAAATAACACATTTCATTACTCATGAGAGAGAGAATTCATTTGCAACGAGAGAAGCAAGATCGTTTAATACAAATGAAATAATTCAAAACAGTCATAAAGATCTCACAGCAAAGAATAGCAGACACAGGAATAATCCACAGTGCATCCAATCTTCATTTCAATGCAAAAGGGCATCCTCTCCAGCTTTTATTAGAAGATTTTATTTTCTTAGAACATATACAAGGTAGCTCGTACAAGTCTGAAAATAATCCCTGCCAAAAGTCCTTTACATTCCTTTCTAACTTCTATTTATAATTACAAAAATGCCCTTTGGGCTGCCACCTGGCCTTTTACACTTGTCATCTACAGAAATTTTCTTCTATAACAGACAAAATGTGACTCCTTTTTTCTTTACAGAAATTATTTTAAAAGAAAATAGGGACAACTGTCCCATAGCTCCACGTCTCATACATATGCAGGCCCAAAATACAAAATATCAGAAATAATGCTCTAACATCAGTGCTTTCACTCCTGTACATGTGCTTTAGCTGGAAGAGGGTCGCTCAAACTAGCTGATGCTACCGACGCTACTTGAAGAGAGGCAATCGAACCCACTGTAGCTGTTGTTGTTGCTTGGGAAGAAGGGATCGAACCAGCTGGAACTTCTGCTACTGTTGGGAGAGAGGGAGTTGAGCTAGCTACCATAGCTGGTGCTGCTGGGAGAGAAGAGTCTAGGTTTGTTGTCACAAATGCTGCTTCTGCTTTCTTCTCCTCTTCTGCAATGTAGCTATACCATATACCAGTGTCCCATATGACTACATTTGCGGAAGCAGGGAGCAAGATTTTCTGAGAAGTCACATTTTTTCTAAGCTCCGCTCCAATGTCTTGAATTTCTGCCACTGCAACTTGATGCACTTCTTTAAGCAAATGGCTGTGGATTGATGACATTCCAATATAATGTTGGAGGTCATAAATAGCTAGGACATCAATTCTCTTGACATATTCAGTTTGGATGCCCAGCTCTTCTTTCAGCTCAGACAAACGTTGCTCTTCGCCTGGGAAATCATCGAGGGACTGCGGGAAACTCAATTTGCACTTGTCATGCACTCCCTGGATCCTTTGATACAAACTGTTAATCCTATCCATTGTCCCTCGTACACTAGCCATTAGCTTACTGCCACTGTTTCTGCAGAATTCCAAAAGGGCTATGTCTTCATTAAAACCCTCCACAGACTTGAATGGGAGATGTTTGGGGAAATCCACCTTTCCTTCTCTCCATTCTATCTGGCTCAGGATATTTTCCTTAACCCGAGTATGCTTAGCTTTAAGCCTATGGGCCTCTGCATTAACCTCTTTTAGTCTGATCACCATGGCCTTAAGCGTGCAAACTTCATTAGTGATTAGCCCCTGAGTCTCATGCATTTGCTTCAGAATGCTGCAGGACAACTCATGGAAAGGAGACATGTCCATCGTTTTTCCCTCAGCTTTCTCTAATTGCTCAGGTAATGCTAGCTTTTCTGCTTCTAGTTGGGACACTCTGGCTCCTGCATCATTCTTTTCTGCTTCCACAATCATCATCAGGACTGATAGTTGTTCCTTTTCTTCCTCCAGCTAGTTGTACTTGTCTGATAGCTCTTTATGTTCAACAGATAGGCGATTATACTTATTTACCACAAGATCCGTATAGGCTTTCTCTTTAGCCATAGTATGTTGTAGCATTCGGGCTCTCCTCTTAGTCGCCTCAGATTCTTGGACTATATCAGCTACATTTTCCAGCGTTGCTTTTTCTATCTCTACAGAGGCGGATGCCATAGCTAAAGGATCCCTGTTTGTGTTCTGCATTACCATGGTCTCCCGGTGAGTAACAATATCCTCCTGGACGAGTCTCTTTATCCTCTCTTCCGACTTCAGGACCATCGCCTTTCTCTTTTTATCGTAGACAAATTCATTCCATCTGGACATGGTATGTTCTCCTAAAGGAGTATACGGGACGATTGGGAGATCTACAATATCTATCTCCACTTCTGCAAGTGGGGTCTGGACTACCTGAAAAGGATCTGTTCCCGCACCTTGGGTACCAGAGCCACCGGCCTGAGGTACGTCCACTTCCATATCCTGGGCACCGGATCCACCTGCCTGGGCCTCTTCACCTACTTTAAGTTCTTCTTCTGCTTTCCACTCTACCTCAGCCTGCTGCCTCCTCTCTTCTCCTTCAACTTGTGGCTGATCTTCATTTTCTTTCTGTTTCCTTTCATCTTCAGCCTCTTTCCACTGCTGGGCTTCCTCGGCCTCTTTCTACAGCCTCTCACTTTCTACTTCTTGCTGCACTCTCGCCACCTCAGCTTCCTGCTGCAACCTGGAAACTTCAGCCTCTTGCAGTAACCTTGCTTCCTCAGCTTCCTGTTGTACCCTTGTTTCCTCTCTTAACCTTTCTTCTTCTTGGGCTCGGGCATCATCAGCTTCTTTCTCCTTCTACTGGCTGGCTTTCTGGGCTTTGGTAGAGCTAGAACTTGGTCCACTGCCTCGGCAACAGATCCGTAGCTCAACCATGTTGCTGATGCCTCTGAATGCCTCTTCCTCAGCATCATGATAGTGAGCATACTTGAAATGAGCATAAATTTCTTTACAATGCTCAGCAACTTTTCCCTTCCTGTCATTCCTATGGAAGATTACCTCGCCGAATTGGAAAGCTTTCAGTGCTTGAAAAAACTCCTCGGCTGAGGCAACCCCTGAGAATTTGTATGCTCCTATGCAGAAAGGTAGAGGGGGAAAAGAAGCCTTATGTTGTTTATTAAGTATTGCTCCAATTCCATCCAGGAAAATCTGTCTCACCGCCTCTTTGAGGACCACATAGTCTGTAGCATACCTCGGCAAAATATATGGAGCTTTAGTCCCTCCAAACATTCTGAGGTAGGTGCCTTGCTCTGAAAAATAAAAATCTCCGTAACTTTCAAGGACTTCCATAGCATTCTCTGACAGGCAGTTGGGCTCCTCCTTGAATATCTGCTCATATAGGGGCATGATGAACCCTTCACAGATGAGCTTATAGCTGGGTTTGTAATTCTGAGCCCACAACATCCTGAAGGCGGTATAAACCGAGGTGTTGGCCTTATCCCATGTGCAGCTTAATTTTGGAAAAGACAACTTGGCCAAAACACAATCGATAAGATATGAGGACATGTAGAATTCTGCCTTCTTTAAGGCCAGTCCTTCTTTTGCAGCAACTACCATTGATGTTAAACTGTCTGACAAGAGGGTGGCCCAATCAAAAACAGTTCCTTTAAATCCCACGAAGTGGATAATGGGAACCTACTGAATCTTGTACATGATGCCATCGGGCATGCTTAAGATTCTGCACAACATCAAGGCGATCAACCTGAAAGGAGGTCTTAGATTCCGGATGTCATATTCGTCATTACCTTTCTTCCTTAAATGCTTTCCTGCGACCAGTAATTTTTTGGCCATTTCAATGTTGTTCATCTGGCCCAGCCATTGATCAGTCAGAGCTTACTGGGTGCAGGGAAATTTATAGGCTGCAGCCAGGTATGCTGGGTGAAATGAGGCAATGGCTATCTTTCCGCTGTCATGAATTACTCTTGTTTCCGTATCGGTATGTTGGAGTATCCACCCGATTACTTCAGAACATGGGAACAGTTCAGGGCAGGTAGCAGCTCTAGCTATTCCTGAAGTCCTGATGTTGAGATAGATCTGCCCCTCTTCTAGCAACATATCTGGGATATCTTGATCCCGGATTATCCTGTAGATGTCACCCCAGTGGATTTCGGGAGGGATACCGGTGGTGCACCTAGTATCTTGGAACGTGGTATCAGTTCTAAGTGGTGTAGGCTGTGTTTCCGTCATTTTAGCCTTCTTTCTACCACCTTTCTACATTTTGACTTGTCCCTGATAGAAACCAAATATACATCATCATAAACATGTGCAACATACTGTGAGATTTTAACAAAAAACAGCACCCACTTAACATGCTAATGAGATATGCAAATAAATTGTGAAACTGCATGTTGGGAAGCAAAATACATCATTCCAAACAAGAAATCTAGTTATAGAGACTTGATTATCTTAAGGGGCACAGCTTAGAAAGTTCCCGAAAGGATAGGTATGTCATGGAGCAACCTGCTCTCGGTCTAGCCCTAGGGGAGATGGTATCTTCCATGGTTGCGGTTCAAATGGCTAATAGCGGGTGGGTTCGGATTGAGGTAAACTTAAGACGAAGTCAGGGATGGCTTTCTGCGTTGATGAATAAGTGAGGGGTCCAGACGACCTCCATGGTTATTTATCGCACTAGACGAGAAACTCCATGGCCAACTAGGAATTTCAACGGGGTGGTGGCTGGTGAATACTTGGGCGGCCACTCTGTGGTTTCAGCTGATAGGAACGAGACATTAACGGGGTTTGGTGACTTTAAACGCACAAAATAATGACGTATGTGATTAGGGTAGGAATTTGGAAACATTCCACCCGTCAAAACTGATGGTCTTTACACAATATACAAACGTTTTACAATTTCTTTGTTTTTTGTGACGGGAAATATGAAATTTAGACCGTATTTGACGGGCAAAATAGCCCATGACGGGCATTTTGCCCGTCAAAATCCAACCCTATATGCGACCAATGCCTATCTTCTTCGAAAAAAGAACAACCCAAAGGTACACTGACACGTAGAAGAGACAAAATCAACGGTTAAAACATCCTACCTGGCACCGTGAAGATGGCTGAATGAGGTGGCTGCAGACGTGGACGAGCGAGCTGAGCTGGAGCGGTTGCGGTGAGGTTTCCAATGGCGTCAGTAAATTGAAACAATCACAATGGCTAATCTAAACTGCAATCGTTTATTTAAACGTTTTAGGCACGTGCGGCATTCAATTTGGTGGGTGGCGCATTTAAAACAAGTTTTAATACGTTGTATGTCGTGGTCACGTCGAGTAGTTTCTATATGCATGCGCGACCGCCACCTACGAGACGGACTCGTGAATTCCACCCGCCATTGCGGAAAGATATGCTGAACTCCTTCAACGTTTCGGGAGAGATTGGTGAATCTTTCCACAATTTTAACGAAGATAAGTCGATCGCTTCCGCAATTGCGGCACCATTTCGCAAAGGTTTCCGCCGTTTCGGAAGGAATTGGCGAAAGGATTCCGCAAAATGAACATGGACGTCTAAGTTCTTTGGTGGGTTTTCGGGATGATAACGTGAAAGCTTCCAAAATTGCGGAAGGCTTTCGTGAATAGCTTCCGCAGTTTCGGAAGGCTTCCGCAAAAGGCTCCCGTAAACTTGAGAAATTTTCTAAGTCTCGGCCGGGTTTCGAGAGTGCTTCGGAAAGCTTTTGCCATTAGCCTTCGCCGTTTCGGAAGGAATTGGTGAATGGCACCCGTCGTTTCGGAAGGATAACCTGAAAGATTCCGCAGTTGCGAACGACTTTTGCGAATTGTTCCGAAAAGGTCTAAGTGTTTCAGCGTTACGGAAAGTTAACGTGAAGGCTTCCGCAACTACGGGAGAAAAAGCCAAATGGTTCCACAAATTTCAAAGAAAATCTATAAGTTCTTTTCGGAGACTTGTGCGAGTGGCTTCCGCAACTGCAGGAGGATAGCTTGAAAGGCTTTGCCGTTTCGGGAGGCTTTCCCGAATAATTTCCGTAACCGCGGGAGAAAAATTCTAAGTCTTTTCGGACGCTTTAAACAAAAGGCTTCCGCCGTTTTGGGAGGGAACCTTGAATACCTTTGCAACCGCGGGGCTTTATAAAATCGTTCCGCGATTTCCAGGAAGACTTCATGAATTTTATCCTTAGAGGAAGAAAGACTTGGAGTTCCCCAAGCAGGATTTTCAGTTAAAAGACATTAAAAAAGGAGAATTTGCCTCTTACAGCCGTCTTTCTAAAAATTAAAGGAGGGGCCCCAATATGTACAAAATTTTGGGGGGGGATGTTGCTGCAACAACAAGATGCTAGGAGTCATCTTTGATCGAATCATCTAAACCAAAAACAGTTATATCGAAGTGACACCTCTTTCAGGTTGTTTTGCCACTATCACTATGAAACAGAAACAGGTAGAACCGGCCTAACTGTTTTCTTACAATCCATCGGTATTATTACTAAGTAACATTTTGCTTCAAGTAAAAAAGTAAATATAGTAAAGTAATAGTTCCAGCTGGCTATTTATATAGCCGCCTCAAAAAATATTACAAATTTCTCAATAACAGGAAAGTTTTTAGAAGTCTCTGATTCCAAACAAGCATCAATAACTATAAAAAGTAAAATACCACTGTGGAAGACGGATATAGTATAGCGATTTGCTATATTTTTCTACATTAGCCCATTGGTCTGCAGGTGGGAGGTTGTAGTACACCATTGCCTTTACCATCACTTGTATCTCGATATGCTCTATGTAGGAAAATGGGGGAAGCCTTTCACCAATGGCGATCAACCTATTCAAGATTTCAAAGTCCTCTTCGACAATCTCCATCAGAGTCCTGCCTATAAGTAGTTGTTTCAGATGTTTGAAATTTGTATGATCCATCCTTATCGCCCATAGTAGGTTTGTATAAGCATTATGGGAGATTAGTTCCTGGTCATCATTCCAGAATGAAGGTAGCCCCATTTCAACCAGCTTATCAAACAACCCTTTGAATTTTGCCACTTGTCTTTTCATTTCTTCTACTTTAGCTTCCACACTCTCAACCTACGCATATTTCCCCAGGACCCTTCGTGCCACTACAAGTGTTGTGATCCGGTTCCCAATATTCAGCTTAATCCTTTCTTCTTTGGATAGATCATTTAGGAAATTGATAGCATTTAGTGTCGATTCTTTAGGTCTTTGGGTTAGGGTCTCCCTTGCAACTCCACAACCTGTGAGAACATCACTAATAGTCTTCTCTTTTATTCTTATCAACTCTAAGTAGGGTCCAAAGTTCTCAACTTCTTTAATGATCCAGTCCCACACCAAATGTTTGCATCCCTATAATGTTGCCTACTCGGTAACCTGATGAGTGAGATTTTTATTGATGTCAATTAATTCTTTGTGCTTCTTTTGGAGGACCTTTGCTTCTTCTTCCTTTTTATTATTCTCTTCTTCCAACCTTTGAGCTTTTTCTTTCAGCTCCTTGATTTCCACATCTTTCAGGCTAATGTGAGACATAGCCTGCACAAGACTGTCATTACTATTGCTTTCCCTTGTTTGGTTCAAATTGGTAGGCTGCATGTCCAATTTGGACAAGTTACTTTTCAAGTCATAAAGCTGTTTTTCTAAGTTTATTCTCTCTTTTTTCCAGCTATCTTCCTTCTCTGTAAACTTCAGTAACTCTGCTTTACATCCACTTATTTCTTTAGAAAAGTCTTCTTTATGTATTTCAAAGTCTATCTCTTCGGGAGGTTCAATTAGCCGAATATTCGAAACCTTTTCCTTCTTCTGTAGTTTAAGAATCATCTTATCTTTCTCCTCCAATAGCTTGCTCATGCTTTTACCTCCACCGTCACTTATAACTAGGTCAGATTGTACCTTTTTGACCTGATTTTGAAGGGCTCTGTTTTCACTTTTCTCCTGCTTTAATTGATTTTCTAACTTGTTCACAGTAACCAGCAAGTTGTCGCTTTTCAATGCCGCATTCACAAAATCATCATATACAAGATCACTAACCTGCTTGTGAAACTGGATTTTATCTAGTACTGGTATCTTTTTCCAATTGTCCTTTGTCTCGGTCACTCCATCTTCCATCAATACTACTAAGTTTAAGATGTTATCATTTATACCCCTGTTGGTCATCAAGGAAGTCTTGGACAAACCTCTGGCTATAGGCATTGAATCAAATAGCCTTTGGGCTGAGACCTGCTTGTTCTGATTGTATTGTTTATAGAGGTCGGCCTTGGACCGAAATGTATTACCAACATCTCCCTCTTGAACATCCTGAAGCTTATATTCTATAACCTGGATCTCAGGAGTTGAAGACTCCTCATCACCTACCTCTCCACTATCCATTTGGGCAATCAATTCTTCTTGAGCTACTGCAACAAACAACTCCTCTTTAGTTGGGGAATCAATTGATTCGGCTGGAGTAGCCGCAACAACTAACAAATTCTATACTTATAATTTGGGCCACTTGTCACCATTACCTTCTTCAGTATCTATATCTCTGACTTCTTCTAAGTCCCTTTTCCGGCCCACCTCCATGGTGTTCGACACTTGATCTAAATCCATTATTAAATCAGATAACATGAGATCTCCTCCCTGTGTCTCTATGGCTTCTCCCGCCTCTGGTTCCCAATGCAACATATTTCGCCCCTTCAACACCCCTTCTGGTTCTGTATGCTCAAAATCCCTAAGATTACATTCTTTCCTTCTCTTGGAAATATTGTGCAAGTGGTCGTATTTGATGGCTACATCTTTCATGAACCCTAGCGGCTTTAATAATTCTTCCACCTTTGACAAATATTCTTTATGCTTCACAATGAAAGGGCCTACCTTCCAAGGGTATTTGACATTTGTGCTCTTCTTATGTTTTAGGAATTGTACCTTCTCCAGGGCCAATTTCTATTTGATAAATTCAAGGGCAAAGATCCGCAATGTTAGAAAAGCGGGTAAGACATAGGGCTCCTATACAAAACCGTACAACCTAATGACTGTAGCTTCTTTCAACAAAAACCAGTCACCAACAGCCAGTTCGTCCTTCAACTGCATCATTGTTTGCATTTCAAGAAACACACTAGGCAATTCTTCCCCAAAGATGATTTTATAAACAGGGGGCGAAACATAGTTCAAATAATTGAAAACATTGTCTACCAAAACATCTATCTCAAGAAGTGAGGAGAAATGTGGGTTTTTGGCGTTGCTATACATAATCATTTTCATCAACTGCGTCTGATATCTAAAAAACCTAGTACTCAAAAAATTGCTTAACTGTACATGTATCTTTTCCGCCAAAAATTCATCACACCTTAGGGGTGGGATAAGCCCACTTTCAGACCTGGCCAAACTGATGCTAATCCTAAAGAGTAAACCTAATTGGACTTCAGTCACCCACAACTTAGTATCCAACCCTAGAAACTAAGCTAACAAAGAAAGAACCAACTGGGAATTGTCATAAAAAAGGATGACATTTAAGGGTAGGGTTCTTCGGAGATTTCAGAGGTGGGTTTCAGACGTGTGGCTAAGAAATCTTGTTGGGTTTCGGGGTTAATGTAGCAGTACAAGGAAACCAAAGACTCTTCATAAAAACCCTCCAACTCTTCGTATTGAGACTCATGAATGAAAAAGGAATCCCTAATGGCTGACGCATCTATATTACAGATGACTCTGGACTTACGGGCATCTATAATCACTCTTTGAGGTTCTGAGTAATTAGAAGAACACCATGCTACAAACTCAGGAAAAGAGAACACCTAGTCAAGGCAAAAGAAAATGAAGGATGACCTAAAGACTCCATGTATATCCAGTCCCTGTTCATGCAAGGCTTCCAATATCCTCTTAATTTCTGGAACTGGGAGCCGAATGCATGTTTCAAATACATCTGTGTCCCTATCTTCCAAGGAAAATTTAACCCTAGAACTGGTGGAATCTTCCTCTTCCCCCATCTATTGACTGTAAAAGACTTAGATTTTTTAGAGAATGGAGGTTATAGATCCTACCTACCACTTTGGAAGCCCTACACACACCCTATCGAAGGTTCTGTCACCTTCGTCGTCTGCCACACGCCGAGAGACTTCTTGACTTCGATAGGTTTTCGAAACAAATGTCAACCTTCATGGGCATTCCTATATATACAACCAGGTTTCCATAACCCCCGGTCTCTTTTGCTAACTATCCTTTGATGTTAACCGTTCAAACTCTCACGTGCTCACCTTCCACTGTCGGATCTGACCTTCTCTCTACCCACTGATTTGACAACCCCTCTATTTCCACCATAGAATCATCTAGCTAATTCTCCTCTGGGTCGTCCATCTCAACTGGATGCATCTACGGGGTAGTATCGCACACACCCAAAGAGATTTTCTTATATCGCCCTTCTTCCATGCGATAGGCTTTAGAGCTGACACCTATCCGGTGGGAAAGGTCCATCATGTCTGCCTTGCCACTATATAGCATGCTACTTCTTGACGCGACTATGTATGAGAACCGTCCATCTGCTCTCAACGTGTGTCCATGGTGAGTCCTCATACTCTATTTAACTATTAGATCTTCCATCTGTTCAGTGGGGTCCTTCCTATTATATCCTGTGCATTTCATACTTCCATCAGCCGTTGATGTGTCTCCCCTCACCATTTGAACCGTAGATCGGGTGGAAGCTTAGGCCTTTTCTGTGGTAAATGAACCCGAACCCATGGATCTTGAAAGGATAGCCTCCACCGTAGATCATTGTATCTGTCCCTACCATCGCATGCACCCAATATGGCACTACTCACTGCTCCTTACTCCTTGCGACGCGCTACTAAGCTGACACCTTTTCGGAGGGACCCGGCCCATCACATCCACACAATCCCTTTCCTCCTTGCAACTTAGCCATGCGACGGTCCCTTTAAAGCTGTAGATCTTGCTCCCGCTCTTGATCAATGGTGCCGACCTGTGCGACACTTAATCTTTCATAAATTTGCCTAAAGACTATATGTTTTAGGGTATTCTTCGCTTTCCTTTAGTCATTCTATTCTCCTATTAATACTTAGCCTTTGACATTAGCCCCTTTATTTCATTGAACCCCTTGTAGACCATTTTGTCTCATGTCTTAGCACCTGGCCATCACCGATGGAGATCACTTCAAGGTTTTTTCTCAGGTAGTTGTCTGACCTTCCATCTTTCATATACAGGTCTTTATGTTGCAAAAGAAAAAAAAATATATAGGTGCTAACAACTGGCTCCAACCGGGGATGCTATCCTCCTAGTGAGGTAGAAAAGAACTCCGTAGACTAAGTGCCTGATCCATTGGGCAGGTTCTACAAACCCTAGATTGGAAAATTTCTCTAGAAACTGAGACTGCGCCTGTTTTCTTATCCAGGCTGAAAATTCAAACATAAAACATGGTTTCCCCTTCTAGACCTTAAGGCCTTCGCTTCGGCTTCAAGGATTTCTGCATTTGCCGTTAAAACCCTAAAACAAATGTGAAAAGATGAAAATATGTATATACAGGATATGGTACATGGGTTACCTACTTTCTCTTAGGACAGGTAGTGCTTCAAAAACCTTCCATTGACTAGACCTCCTGACCAGACGGACCCATCTTGGTGTTCCAAGATAAAATAATTTTCTCCTCGATTTGTTGTAATAATATAGGGCCCCATCCACATATGGTCGAATTTCCCATGTTTATCTTCCCTCGGAGCATCCCACTTCAGGACCAAGTCATTTACCTGAAATTGATCTTATTTTGCTTTTCTGTCAAAGGCACTCTTTATCTTTTCTTGGTGCCCCTGTAATTTTTCATAGGCACTACTTCTTAACTCATTCAGTTCGACTATCTGGTTTACCCTTCTCCGCATGTGGTTTGGCTCTTCTTCGGTTCCCTGCAACAACCTCATGACTGGCAATCCCAGAGAAACTGGAAAAACCACCTTAGCTCCATACACCAGCTGGAAAGGGGACATCCCAATGGCCCTCTTTGTACTTATTTTATCGGCCCACAGGGCATATTTCAGCTTTGTGTGCCAATCTCTCTTATTATCCTCCAACAACTTCTTTATGATTCTTACTAGACTTTTGTTGGATAATTCTGCTAGTCCATTTTCCTGAGGGTAGTATGTCATTGAAGGATTCAGGCTGATATGGTATTTGTGGCAAAAATTTATCATTTTCTTAGAACAAAATGCTGGTGCGTTATCTGTCACTATTCTTTTACGACACCCGAATCTTGATAGGATATTCTCTTCCAGAAAATCCATGATAACGCCTTTGGTTGCTCTCCTAGTTGGTATGGCTTCTATCCACTTGGTGAAATATTCAGTGGCTGTCAATATCCATCTATGCTACCCTAAGGAGTGAGGATTTATCTCTCCAATGAAGTCTAAACCCCACTACTAGAAGGGTGCTTATACTATGATAGGGTGAAGGGGTAGTGAAACGACCTTTCTTTTTCCTTCAAAAATATGGCATTGGTGACAAACAACCATTTCTTTGTATACATCTGAAAACATGGTAGGTGAGTAGAAACCAGCCCTTAGTATTTTGTTGACTATCACCTTCCATGAATGATGAACACCACAGTCACCCTTGTGAAACTCCTCCTTTGTGTCTTTAGCCTCTTCCTCAAGTAAGCAATTCAGCAGCACACCTCCAGGGTCCTTCCAATATAGGAATTGATTCATAATACAGTACTTCACGGCTTTGAGTTTCACAGCTCTAGCTCTGCTTTTGCTCAATCCTGGAGGAGCCTGTAACTTTTGTAATACATACACAATGTCAGCATACCAAGATTGTGTAGATAATTATGGCCTCACTTGCCCTCCCATATCTAGCTAATTTGAATACCCTTGCAAGAAGTTCAGTTGCAGAGAATCACAGTTGGCCTTGGTCATTAACTTTGCTAACCCTTGCCCCTTTACCAGTTTGGTGGGTTTTATCTCAAGGTTGTATTCTAGCAATACAACAATCCATTTAGCTCTTCTTTCTTTTGGGTCTACTTGGGTGAGGATACCTTTCACAATGTTGTTTGGGACATGAGCAATGATATGTGAATGTAGGATATAGACCCTGAAATATTTCAGTGACTTAATTAGGGCATAGGCCTGCTTTTCCATGATATCATATTTCAGTTCTATATCTCTTAGTACCCTGCTGAAAAAACGCAATTGGTTGTTCAACGTTCTAGGAATTTTTCTGTAACAGTACCCCTACCACACTATGCTCAGAAGCGTAGGAAAAAATCAAAAAATCTTTAGAAAAATATGGACTGGGGCTTCAGTGATAACATTCTTAATTCCCTTAAATGAATCTCTTGCTTCCGCAGTCCATTTAACTTGATTTTTCTTTCTTAACATATTTGTAATACTCATCATGATTTCGGAAAAACTAGGAATGAATCTTCTTGGAAAGCCCACTTGCCCAATGAAAGACTGCACCTCCTTTTTGTTTCTTGGCTCTCCAACTTTCTGGATGGCACTAAACCTTTCAGGATCGATCTTGATACCTCCCTTGGAAATAATATGACCCAAGAGCTTAGCTTCTTCTAATGCAAAATGTGATTTCCTAGGATTAAGGGAAATATCGTATTTTAGACATTTTTTAAAAACTTGTTCCAAATGCTTCAGGTGCTCTTCATCAGATTTTGAGTACACAATTATGTCATCCATGTATACAACCACAAACTTATCTTTTTCTTCAGGGAATGTTATGTCCATCGCCCGTTGGAAGGTAGCTCCTGCATTCATCAGCCCAAAGGGCATCTTAGCATACATGAAAATACCCCAAGGAGTGGTGAAAGCGGTCTTCTCTTGGTCTTTCAGACTGACCTTGATTTGGTTGTATCCAGAGAAACCATCCATAGTAGAGATCCTCTCTGCCCCTACTACCTTTTGAAAGATATGCTCCATTTTGGGTAGGGGGTAATTATCTTTTAGTGAATCCCTATTCAAGTTCCTAAAATCTATGCAGATTCTAAGTTCGCCATTCTTCTTCCTTACGGGGACTAGATTTGCTATCCATTGAGAGAATCTCAAGGTGACAATGATTTTTGCATTAAATAACCTTCTAATCTCTTTTTCTATCACAGACACCAGCTTAGGGTTTATCCTCCTCAACTTTTGCTTGAAAGGTTTCTCTCTTGGTTTGATTGGAATAGAATGATGTATTATTGAGGTATCATATTCCTTCAGGTCTTCATAACTCCATGCAAATGCAGCAGTATATTTCTTCATCAACTCTACATATCACTTCTTCTTTTCAGCAGGTAGCTTCTTAGACAAGTTTATTATCCGAGGCTCTTCTTTAGTACCCAAGTTTTGGTCTTCTACCACCTCTTTGGGGTCTCAAACTTTGGGTTTTTTGCTACATCATTCTGGTCAAACAACCTCTCCAGCGGCATCAATCCTTTGGGGATGTAATTACTTTTAAATTGAACGATATCTTTCCCACCCAACATGTTTTTCCATCGTTTGCTTTCTCTGTCTTCTTCTTCTGATTACTCTTGGTCTATTAATCCTTCTATGTTCTCATTTTCAGTATCAATCTGAACATTATCAACCTCGTCAGATAAGTCCAAAAATATTTTAATTTGTAAATCATCTTCAAATACTTGCCAGTATTTAGCATTGTCTAGAATAGATGGCCTATTCACCACCTCTACCTCATATTTTTCTTGAGAGAAAATAGGAGTTTTAAAACCACCGACAGTGGTGGCCAAAGAGTCTGCCACTTGATTTTCAAATCTCAGGATCACCCAGATCTTGTGTTCGGTGAAAAAGTTCCCAAAATTCATTCCTATAGGCCCTCATCCTGGGGTGTTTTTCTTGATAACTATCATTTACTTGATTAACCACTAATTCTGAATCTCCAAAAACGTGTATCCTTTTGGCCCCCAAATCTTTCAAAGCTCCTAGTCCCAAAAGTAGAGCTTCATATTTAGACACATTATTAGTACACTCAAAAGTGAGCTTGTATGATAAAGATCTAGACTCTTGATCGGGAGGTATAATCCAAACACCTGCACCTGCACCATTTTTGCTCAGTGATCCATCAAAATACATCTTCCACAGTCCTTCCTCATTTTTCTTCCTCTTTGAGGCCTCATGTATTGCCGCGAACTCTTTGTCTTCCTTGAATTCGTGGAAAAAAGGGGGTACAGGATCAGTTTGTGAGCCATCATTGAAAAGAATAGAGGAACCTATGCCTATGTCTACAGCATACACTGGGTGATTTTCTGGTTTGTTGTCACTGCTGACCCCATAGGCCATTTTCTTCTCTCTATATATCTTTCTCTTGCTCCTAAAAAGTGGTATAGTGACGTAAGATAAGTCCATCTGCATGGTCCCTTTCAAATTTTTTACCCAGGACCTTGATAAGAGCATCCCAAACTTAGCAAGCAAATCAGCCACTACTATGTCCATCATGATGCTCTTCGCTGGGATCTGGGCAAGGGTTACTACCACATATTTAATTAAACCCAAACACGGTACCTTTCTGGAATCAAAATAATATAGGTCTTTGTAGGATCTAGTGACTTCTAATCCCAACTGGTCCACTACTGATTTTGGAATCAAGCTGTGTGAAGCTCCAGAATCTATTAGGGCATTGTGTAATAGATTATCATGGATATTCAAAATCAAATAAAAGGGAGGGACTTCTTCATCATCTGGCTTTTCCAGCTTGGAACCAAAGATTATAGTGGGGGCATCATCTGTCACTTCCAACATGTCTTGCATATTTTCTGCCTTCCCCTTTACCAGGTTATTTATCTCTTTCCTATATTCATTGTTTCTTAACAGCTCATTTAAGGGGATAGATATATTTACCTTAGACATTTCAGCCTTCATACTGAACGTCGAAGCTGGCTTCCCTACTTCAGTGACTTCTAGCTACCTACCTTCTTTAGAATGCTGTCCCTTATCTTCCGAGGTTTTCTGTGTAGCAACCTCTAGTTGTTTTTATTTTAATTTCTCCATATTCTGCTAAGTCTTGGAAGACTGAATATGGGCAGCCTTCCCTTCACTTATCGGTATCTCCCTGCTCCTTAACTTCATCTTCCTTTGAATATCATCCACAACATTCATGTAACCCATTTGGTACTGCTCAGAATCAAATTCAGCAACCTTACTAGCATTCCCCATGTTGAAAAAGTCATGCTCCCTTTGGGTTAAATGTATTTCATGGTCTAGAGTGTCAAAGAGATGGATTTGGTCTCCAACAGGCTCTTCAGCTCCTTCCTCATCCACCAAATTTTCAGGGAAGGGAGATCGCATCTATTGGTCTTCCTGATTTCTTGGATTTCTTGGGGGGGGGTGGCCTTCTGAAGTTAATATTTCTTATCTAATTTTCGGGTTGTTCCCTAGCAGGAGGTTTATTTTCCATGGCTAACCTATCCACCAGCTTTTCCATAGTTTTCATCATAGTATCAAACTTGGCATCACTAGAAGAGGAGGCAGGGGTTTGGTTTTCTTGCTTCTTTTTATCTGCTTTTGTTTTTCCCTTCATTTTCCCTAAAGCCATCATGTTGGCTTCCACCTCTACTGCATCTTTTAGCATAGCAGGGAGGGTGGCATATTTCCTCTCTCTCAATGTGCATGAGAAGTCTCCATCAAAGGCATCTGCGTAGTGGAGCTTTGCAGTGCCTACTGAGGGTTTTAGGTCATCTGGAATAGAATTATAGGCTTTCATAAACCTGGAAGAAAACTCATGAACTGACTCAAAACCTCCTTTCTTCAGGTGGTTATACAGGACAAGACTAGGGCGGGGCTCCCGATCGTTTCCCATCTCTCTAAGAACAGGGTCTTAAAGGCTGCAAAATCATTTATAGAAGCATTCGAAAACTATCTGAACCATTTCTTGGGTTCTCCAAACAGACTTTGAGCAAACAACCTCATCTTAGCATCATCGTGGTCTACTTCCTCCAAATCAATAAAATATTCAAATCTATCTACATGCTGCTTGGCAGAAAAACCTCCTTCTCCATCATAAGAGACAATTCTCTGGGCATAATTCTGAGGGAGGTCATGCAAAGTGGCTAGCAAGGCCAATGGTGTGAATCTAGCCGCCTTGGGTCTAGGTGGATTTTGAGCTTGGGGATAGATATTTTGGGCAAAATTACCTGCAGGAATAGTGGTATGGGGTTGAGGGATCTGAGAACCAGCTATAGCTCTTTCCACTTTGATAATATTTTGTAACTGAAGCCAGACAGGATCTAACAAATAGGATTCAGGGGCATTCAGACCTTCTTCACCCAGATTTAGATAAGATTCAAATCTTGATCTTGCCAAAGGCTTCCCGATATCTATCTCTATATCAAATTCTTGTAAAACAGGTAACTCTTCTTTAGACCCAATTCTTCTAAGATTGGAAATATTAGCCTTGTCTTTTTTGGTCTTATGTCTAAGTAATATTTCTGGATTTTCCACACTCAACAAAATTTTGGAAACAGGATTACCTCTTGGCCCCTTCTTGAGGCCAGGATGCCCGTCTCGAGATCCTTTCAAAATGAACTTGGCACGTCGATCTTCCCCAGTGGAGTCTTCCTTGAATGTGGATCTTTATGAGTGGATTCGCCAGGGAAAAAATTGCACAACCCTCTAGAAATTTTGGAAATCTTTGTTTTCCCGCAGGGATCTCTCTTTTCCTCGAATCTTCAGAATTCTTTGTCGTTCTTCTAGGGATAATAAAACAATCACATCCCCGGCAACGACGCCAATTTGTTAACACCCAAAATGACCCCCTAGGTTGTGGGAGAGAGCAAACTGGGGTAACCACTAACCAATCTTTAGACTTAAGCTACTGACCCAACTTAGTATGAGAGGGCTCTCTATATAGATTTATGAAAGACTGGAATAAACAAAGGTTTCAACAATGAAAACATACACCAGCATTCATCATTCAAGATATTCAATTACAACAATACAGAAGATCAAATTTATGTTGGAACAAAACGGTTTAAACGTAGCTTGGCTGAAACATATGAATCTCTATTTGGGCAATGGAGTCACATTTAAACAAACTCTGAAAATTCATTCACAAATGCATTAACACAGGGGCGAGATAGTAAACAGCTCGTAGTCATAGTGATTTTAATTGGTGAAACAGAAGAGAAAGAAACAATTCATTGATATAAGGCATACAATAAAGAATCTTACATCAATTTTAGCAGAGAAGTAATGGTGGAATACTTGGAAAAAAACATAAGTAGAGCATAATTTCTATGAATTCTACTTAGCCATCACACTGCACAAAGTATGAAAGAATGTTACAGACTGGAATTAACAATGAGAGATACACAATTCACATAGAGAAAGAAAGAACAAACCACAAGACCAGTTACACAAGAATCCCTGAAAACATTGGCTCGGCTCTACAAATCTTTATTCAAAATATAGCTCAAAATGTCTTATAGAACAATACACAAAAAATTCCCATAAAAGTTTTCAACACTTTTTCATTCCATTACACCTCATATATAGATGCTAGGAGTCCTCTTTGTTCGACTCATCTAAACCAAAAACAGTTATATCTAAGTGACACCTCTTTCAAGTTGTTTTGTCACTATCACTACGAAACAAAAACAGGTAGAACCGGCATAACTGTTTTATTATAATCCATCGGTATTATTACTAAGTAACATTTACTGCAAGTAAAAAAGTAAAGATAGTAAAGTAATAGTTCTAGCTGGCATTTATATAGCCTTCTCAAAAAATATTACAAATTTCTCAATAACAGGAAAGTTTTTAGAAGCCTTTGATTCCAAACAAGCATCAATAACTATAAAAAGTCAAATATCACTGGGGAAGACGGAGATAGTATAGCAATTTGCTATATTTTTCTACATTGGCCCATTGGTCTGCATGTGGGAGGTCATAGTCCACCATCTCCTTTACCATCACTCATATCTCGATATGCTCTGTGTAGGAAAATGGGGGAATCCTTTCACCAATGGCGATCAACCTATTCAAGATTTCAAAGTCCTCTTCGACCATCTCCATTAGAGTCCTACCTATAAGCAGCCGGTTCAAATGTTTGAACGTTGTATGATCCATCCTTATCGCCAACAGTAGGTTTGTATAAGCATTATGGGATATTAGTTCCTAGTCATCATTCCAGAACGAATTTAGCCCCATTTCAACTAGCTTATCAAACAACCCTTTGAATTTCGCCACTTGTCTTTTCATTTCTTCTACTTTAGCTTCCGCACTCTCAATCTGTGCATATTTCCCCAAGACCCTTTGTGCCACTGCAAGTGTTGTGATCCGGTTCCTAATATTCAGCTTAATCCTTTCTTCTTTGGATAGATAATCTAGGAAAGTGATAGCATTTAATGTCGTTTCTTTAGGTCTTTGGGTTAGGGTCTCCCTTGCAACTCCACAACCTGTGAGAACATCATTAATAGTCTACTCTTTTATTCTTATGAACTCTAAGTAGGGTCCAAAGTTCTCAGCTTCTTGAATGATCCGGTCCCACACCAAATGTTTGCATCCCTATAACGCTTCCTACCCGGTAACCTAATCAATGAGCTTTTTATTGATGTCAATTAATTCTTTGTGCTTCTTTTGGAGGACGTTTGCTTCTTCTTCCTTTTTATTATTCTCTTCTTCCAACCTTTGAGCTTTTTCTTTCAATTCCTTGATTTCCACATCTTTCAGCCTAATGTGAGACATAGCCTGCACAAGACTATCAGTACTATTGCTTTCCCCCATTTGGTTCAAATTGGTAGGCTGCATGTCCAATTTGGACAAGTTACTTTTCAAGTCATCAAGCTGTTTTTCTAAGTTTATTCTCTCTTTTTTCCAGCTATCTTCCTCTTTGCAAACTTCAGTAACTCTGCTTTACATTCACTTATTTCTTTAGACAAGTCTTCTTTTTGTATTTCAAAGTCTGTCTCTTCGGGAGGTTCGATTAACCGGATATTCGGAACCTTTTCCTTCTTCTGTAGTTTAAGAATCAGCTTATCTTTCTCCGCCAACAGCTTGCTCATGCTTTTACCTCCACTGTTAGTTATAACTAGGTCAGATTGTACCTTTTTGACCTGATTTTGAAGGGCTCTGTTTTCACTTTTCTCCTGCTTTAATTGGTTTTCTAACTTTTTCACAATAACCAGCAAGTTGTCGCTTTTCAATGCTGCTTTCACAAAATCATCATATAAAAGATCACTAACCTGCTTGTGAAACTGGATTTTATATGGTACTGGTATCTTTTGCCAATTGATCTTTGTCTCGGTCACTCCATCTTCTGTCAATACTGCTAAGTTTAAGATGTTATCATTTATAACTCTGTTGATCATCAAGGAAGTCTTGGACAAACCTCTGGCTATAGGCATCGAATCAAATAGCCTCTGGGCCAAGGCCCACCTGTTCTGATCATATTCTTTATAGAGGTCGGCCTTGGACTGAAATTTGTTACCAACATCTCCCTCCTGAACATCTTGAAACTTATATTCTATAACCTGGATCTCAGGAGCCGAAGACTCCTCATCACCTGCCTCTCCACTATCCATTTGGGCAATCAATTCTTCTTGAGTCAATGCAACAACCAACTCCTCTTTAGTTGGGGAAGCAATTGACTCGACTGGAGTAGCCACAACAACTAACTCATTATGTACTTCTAATTTGTGCCGCTTGTCACCATTACCTTCTTCAATATCCATATCTCTGACTTCTTCTAAGTCCCTTTTTTGGCCCACCTCCACGGTGTCCGACACTTGATCTAAATCCATTATTAAAATAGATAAAATGAGATCTCCTCCCTGTGTCTCTACGGCTTCACCCGCCTCAGGTTCCCAATGCAACAAAATTTCACCCTTTCAACACCCCTTCTGGTTCTGTATGCTCAAAAGCACTGAGATTACATTCTTTCCTTCTCTTGGAAATATTTTGCAATGGGTCGTATTTGATGGCTACATCTTTCATCAACCCTAGCGGCTTCAATAATTCTTCCACCTCTGACAAAGCTTCTTTGCTCTTCACAATGAAAGGGCCTACCTTCCAAGTGTATTTGTTGTCTATGCTCTTCTTATGTTTTAGGAATTGTACCTCCTCCAGGGCCAATTTTTGTCTGATAAATTCAAGGGAAAATATCCACAATGTTAGAAAAGAGGGTGAGACATAGGGCTCCAGTACAAAATCATACAACCTAATGAATGTAGCTTCTTTCAACAAAAACCAATCACCGAAATCCAGTTTGTCCTTCAATTGCATCATTGTTTGCATATCAGGCAACACTCTAGGCAATTCTTCCCCAAAGATGATTTTATAAACAGGGGGCAAAACATAGTTCAAATAATTGAAAATATTGTCTACCAAAAATTCTATCTCAAGTAGTGAGGAGAAATGTGGGTTTTCGGCGCTGCTGTACATAATCATTTTCATCAACTGCGTCTGATATCTAAAAAACCTAGTACTCGAAAAATTGCTAAACTGTACATGTATCTTTTTCGCCAAAAATTCATCAAACCTCAGGGGTGGGATAAGCCCACTTTATGACCTGGACAAATTGATGCTAATCCTAAAGAGTAAACCTAATTGGACTTCAGTCACCCACAAATCAGTATGCAACCCTATAAATTGAGCTAACAAAGAAAGAACTGACTGGGAATTATCATAAAAAAGGATGACATTTAGGGGGTAGGGTTCTTCGGAAATTTCGGAGTCGGGTTTCAAGCATGTGGCTAAGAAAGCTTGACGGCTTTCATGGTTAATCCAGTGGTACAAGGAAACCATGGACTCTTCATAAAAACCCTTCAACTCTTGGTACTGAGACTTGGGAATGAAAAAGGAATCCCTAACGGCTGACGCATCTATATTATAGACGACTCTAGACTTACGGGCATCCATAATCACTCTTTGAGGTTCTGAGTAATTAGAAGAACACCACGCTACAAACTCAGGAAAAGAGAACATCTGGTCAAGGCAAAAGAAAATGAAGGACGGCCTAAAGACTCCATGTATATCCAGTCCTTGCTCATGCAAGGCTTCCAATCTCCTCTTAATTTTTGGAACTGGGAGCCGAATGCATGTGTCAAATACATCTGGGTCCCTATCTTCCAAGGAAACTTTAACCCTAAAATTGGTAGAAGATTCCTCTTCCCCCATCTATTGACTGTAAAAGACTTAGATTTTTTAGAGAATGGCGGTTACAGATCCTACCTATCACTTTGGAAGCCCTACACGCACCCTGTTGAAGGTTATGTCACCTTCGTCATCTGCCACACACCAAGAGACTTCCTAACTTCAACAGGTTTTTGAAACAAATTTCAACCTTCATAGGCGTTCCTATATATATAACTGGGTTTCCATAACCCCCAATCTCTTTTGCTAACTGTCCTTTGATCTTAACCGTTCAAACTCTCACGTGCTCACCTTCCACTATCGGATCTGACCTTCTCTCTACCCACTGATTTGACAACCCCTCTATTTCCATCGTAGGATCATCTAGCTAGTTCTCCTCTGGGCCATCCATCTCAACCAAATGTGTCTACGGGGTAGTATCGCATGCACCCAAAGAGCTTTTTTTATATCTCCCTTCTTCCATGCAACAGGATTTGGAGCTGACACCTGTACGGCGGGAAAGGTCCATCGCATCTGCCTCGCCACTATCTAGCATGCTACTTCTTGACGCGACTATGTATGAGAACCGTCCATCTTCTCTCAACGTGTGTCCATGGTGAGTCCTCATACTCTATTTAACTCTTAGATCTTCTGTCTGTTGCGGGGTTCTCCCTATTATATCCTGTGCATTTCAGACTTCCATCAGCCATTGATGTGGCTCCCCTCACCATTCGAATCGTTGATCTAGTGGAAGCTTAGGCCCTTTCTGTGGTAAATGAACCTAAACCCTTGGATCTTGAAAGCATAGACTCCACCGTAAATCGTTGTATCTGTCCCTACCATCGCATGCACCCAATATGGCACTACTGACTACTCCTTACTCCTTGCGACGTGCTACTAAGCTGACACCTGTCTGGAGGGACCCGACCCATCGCATCCACATAATCCCTTTCCTTCTCGCAACTTGGCCATGCGACAGTCCCTTTAAGGTAGTAGATCTTTCTCCCGCTCTTGATCAATGGTGCCGACACTTAATCTTTCATAAATTTTCCCAAAGACTATAGGTTTTAGGGTATTCTCCGCTTGCCTATAGTCATTCTATTTGCCTATTAATACTTAGCCTTTTACATTAGCCCCTTTATTTCATTGAACCCCTTCTAGACCATTCTATCTCATGTCTTAACACCTGGCCATCACCAATGGAGATCACTTGAATATTTTTTCTCAGGTAGTTTTCTGACCTTCCATCTTTCATGTACAGGTCTTTATGTTGCAAAAGAGCAAAAAACATATAGGTGCTAACACCTACCATCAATGCTTTCCTGAGCAGGTATGTACAATACATGTACGAATATAGACACCTGGTCGGAGTGATAGCACTCATTCTGTATCTCTCTCTGAGGAGAAAAAGTGTAGTTCTCAGTAAAGTCTACCACTGATAAGATTGTGCCCAGCTCAAATACCTCACGAGAATGTTTGAATTCTGAAGCTTACCACTTGTACTTATGGGAGTGCTTTATGTATTTATAAATCTGACTTTGAAACTTCTCCATGAAATCTGAAACATGAATCTCATCCTTGAGCAAGTCGATCCTCTTAGATGGCACAGATGAAGAAGATGATGGATTCATGGAGACATACTCGTACCTCTTCCACTTAACTATGATATCTGACAATCCATGGTGTGTTTGATCGATAGGAAAGTTCCTATGGAACAATGTCAAATCACCACATTCATGGCATTTTCTCCCACCTACACACCTCTTATTGAAAAACACGTGTTTAGGATTCCTGTTGCATAGTATCATACAAATAAAATCTCACACTGTGTGAGGAGCTAGTACACCATTCCAGTACCTTTTGCAAAAATCCAGAAATGTGTCACAGTATAGTTGAAATTCAACGTGGTACCGGCAGCAACAAGTGTCGCGAATCCTATTCGGCCTAATATACCACAGTTTCAATTTGTTGAACATGCTAAATGATATTGAACACCAGGATTGGTTTCTTGGAATTCCTTGTAAAGTGCAACTCCCATCAACTCCATCACATGCTTACAATGCTCCTGATAAATGCCTATGGATAAACGTTTTCGCAGGACATGCTTTCAATCTGGAATGGCATGAGAATGGCTATTTTAAAACTCTATCACCTTCTCTCTAATGCTTGCTGCCATCCTACCTAGATAGGGTTCCCTACAAATAAGATCCCAATAAGCAACTTCATCATTTTCATCTATCCGGACCTTGAATTTAGTATATTTGAACAATGTTCTTTTCGAAACATTGAGCAATGATGCCATTGTTGATACCATTCGATTTCTTAAGGTGCTTTGTGCCACAATAACCATTGTAATTTCCCTACAAGCAGCTCATATATCATTATCTATTGTAAAATCTGAATCACAGCAGAACCTAGCTACTATGGATTCCTCACTAGTGAAAAGATTGCAACACATTTACAAGCATTAGCATAAATCTGTAAAAATGAAGAACAATACACATGAAATGGGTGAATAATGTAAATATTATTAACTGTCCAACCACAAAATAGGTTAAGAACATCCATATATACAAATCTGGAACAATTCGAATCCATCTAGAGTGTTCACACTGATCTAGCTTAGAAATAGCTCAAACCCCCCTAGGTTGACCAAAATATTCCAAACCATCCCAAACTGGTTCGAAACTGCTGTGTGAATGCTGGGAATGACTGGATAGGCCCATGTAACCTCACACATGTGGAGAATCTAGTTGGTTAGAGGTTAGGCAGCTAGAATTGGCTAAAAATGGGCAAAGGAGGCAAGTTTGTCCACATTCTGAGCATGTGCGCCATTGGTCAAAGAGAATCCCACAAACAAGGAGCAAGAGCACCCTAGGCATGCGGGAAGCAATAAATGACTGGGAGGGCGCACCCAATAGCTAGTTTGACTTAGCACAATGCTCAGTTTTGTTCACATTGCCAACTGGTTCAAACTAAATGACCATTTACTCACTAACCAACTTGGGGATGCAATTATTAAGCTGTTTGGTACTAATTAACCATCAATTAATAAATGATTAATGTACATAGGTGTAATAATGTTCTAACACCCCCCCTTAAGCTAGACTTAGTGAAATATCAAAAATAAGGCCTTGGCAACTAGGCTCAAGTCACCTTTTACATCATAAAAATTTATTTGTCCATGTAACCAAGGTAAGGAGGAAAACCACATGGGAAATAAAACCTCCCCTCTAAAATGGACATGTGGCATATATCAGAATACACCAATCATCACCATGCATCACTCACCCCAAGCAAAGATCTAAGGTGAGTGAAGGTCTTCTCGGTAAAACACTTGGTGAAGATATCAGCAGTTTGCTCACTGGAAGGGCAATACTGCAATGCTATGGTCCGGTCATGCACCAAACCCCAAATGTAATGCATGTGTATCTCTATGTGCTTGGTCCTTTGCCTCTGAAATGGATCAGTAGAAATCTTGATTGTACTTTGATTATCACACCAAAGAATATTGGGTGAATCAAAAACAATCCCAAACTCTGCAAGAATACCTTGCAACCAAACACATTGTGTGGCTCCATTAACTGCTCCCCTGTACTCGGCCTCAGCTGAAGATAAGGAAATAGTATTTTGTTTCTTGCTTGACCAGCATATAGGTCCATGTGCAAGCATAAAAACATAACCGAAAGTTGATTTCCGATCGATACAATCACCAGCCCAATCAGAATCTGTAAATCCTACTAGTTCAAGGGATGAACCAGCAGCATAATGGATACCAAAGGACTTAGTACCCTAAACATAATGAAGGATCCTCTTGGCTGCCTTCCAATGGATCTCATGAGGTTCTTGCATGTGCCTAGCAACAGCCCCAACAACATATGACAAATCTGGTCTAGAATGAGTAAGATATAGCAAGCTTCCAACAAGTTGCCTATACAGCGAGCTGTCAACTAGTGGAGAAGAACCCCACTCATTTAGCTTAACTCCTGAAAGAAATGGAAATTTTGCAGACTTACATTCAGCCATCTTAAATTTCTGTAGCAAATCTGAAGCATACCTTGAGTGAAATATAGAAATTCCATTCACAGTTTGGTCTATCTCCAAACCCAGAAATTGTTTTAGCAATCCTAGATCGGTCATGGAGAATGCACTGTACAATGCTCTCTTAACTGAGTCAAGTTCTTTGGTGCAGCTACCAATGATCAAAAGATCATCAACATACAGTACAATAATCAATATCATATCACTAACATGCTGCATATAAACATTTGGATAAGACTTACACCTCTCAAACCCCAAAGATAGCAGAAAATTGTCCATTTTTTCATACCATGCTCTAGGAGATTGCTTGAGCCCATAGAGTGACTTGTTCAACCTGCAAACAAGTGTATGATCAGAAATAAAACATTCAGGTTGTTGCATATATATCTCCTCATTCAGATCCCCATGAAGAAAGGCACTTTTTACATCCATGTGATGAACCTCCCATCGCTTGGAAGCCCCAATGGCCAAAACTAGTCTTACGGAGTCCATCTTTGCCACCGGTGCAAATGTCTCTGTATAGTCCACTCCTTGGACCTGAGAGTAACCCTTAGCCACCAACCTGGCCTTATACTTCATATCAGAGCCATCAGATCCAACTTTGGTTCTATAAATACATTTGCATTGCACTAGTTTCCTCTTGGGAGGAAGAGGGACCAAATCCCAAGTTTTGTTCTCATGGAGTGAGTTCATCTCTTCTTGCATGGTTGATTGCCACCTTGGGTCTGTACATGCTTCTGAATATGACATTGGATTAGATCCAACCATCAAATAACATGCCTCACTCAGATCAGAATTATCACATGCAAAGGAATTGTGAAATTGAGATCTAGTTTTCCTAGCATCTTGGGGATCTCCCACAAGCTCTCCGGCACTTTGAATTGTTTTCTCTGACCACTTGGGCCTTGAGGGAGGGATATGTTCAGAATCCATATCAACATCATCTTCATCAATATCAGAAGAAGAATCACTACTTACTTCATCATCAAGAAGAGGAAATGTGCATTCCCCATCACCTTGTTCACTAGCTTGCAAAAACTCTTCTTCTTCGAATTTGACACTTCTTTCGATGAAAGTTTTGAGAGTGGATGGATCAAAGAGCTTGTAGCCCTTGGAATCCTCTGCATATCCAACCATGATTGACTCCTTGCTTTGGGGCTGCAAGGACTTTCTCTTCTCCTGTGGAATTCTGGCCCAAGCCCCTGAGCCAAAAATTCTGAAATGTGAAACATTGGGTTTGTGGCCCATCCATGCTTCAAATGGAGTAATTCCTTGCAATGCTTTGTGTGGTGCTCTGTTCTGAACATATGCTGCACAATTCATAGCTTCAGCCCACAATTTAGGAGACAAATCCCTTGCTTGCAACATGCAAGTTGCCATCTCTTTCAGTGCTCTATTTTTGCACTCTGCAACACCATTTTGTTGTGGTGTGTAGGGCACTGAGTGTTGCATCTGAATGCCATGCTCTTGACAGAGCTACTGTAGATTCTTATTGACATACTCTCTTCCATTATCATTCCTCAAAACCTTCATGGCCTTCCCATTGAATTTCTCAATTATACTCTTGAAAATTTTGAAACATTCAAAGACTTCATATTTTTGCTTAAGGAAAAATAACCAGCAGTACCTTGAGTAGTCATCGATGAAGGTGAGCACATATTTGCTGCAGCCATAGGAGGGAGTGGGGAGTGGACCTATCAGATCAAAATGCGCTATCCCAAGTGGCTGATCAGCCCTCCTTGCCTTCCCTTTGTCATACTTCTTTTCAGGATGCTTCCCAACCATGCAACCCTTGCATGTTCCATTGGAAAAACTGATTTGTGGCAGCCCTTCTACCATCTCTCCTTTGCTCAAAGCTAGAAGATATATGTAGTTTAGGTGACCATACCTTTGATGACATAGCTTGCTGGTCTCATTCCCATGTGACAGAAGTACACTTGGTGAAGAGAACTCGAGAAAGTGGGAGAACTTGTACATCTTCATATCATGGTCTGCAACAACCATTGCAACGATTTTTCCGGTGGAAATTTATGATATCTCCACATCATCCTGAGTGAAGACAACTTTCTTTGCTGCTCCAGTATGTGTCATTTGATATACAGAGAGCAAGTTTGCTGCAAGATTTGGTACATACAACACATTAGAGAAGAACCCATTCTCCATAGAGATTTTCCCAATGCCATGAGTAGGGATTTCTGAGTCATCTCCCATTCAAATGGAGAGACCACTGTAGGGTGCAAGTTCAGAAAACGAATCTCTTGAAGAAGCCATGTGCCTTGAGGCACCTAAATCAATGATGAACAAGGGTGACTGAGATGAAGAAGCCACCAAAGCATGGAAACTCTCCTTGTCTTCAGAAACGCACTGCTTCTTCTTGAAACTTTCAGGAAAAGGAATATTATTTTTCTGTAGGACATGGGTCATGATGTCTATGGTTTTCTTCATGCATGAACTCTCTGGGTGAAAACCTCTTTGACAGTAGCTGCATTTTGTCTTCTCAGCCTTCTTTCCCTTGTTCTTGACAGGATTCGAAACCCCCTCAGAGGATTTGGGCCTCTCATCCTTCCTCTTCTTCTCTTGAGGTTTCGGCCCCTTTGGTTTTTGCTTGCCTCTTCCATATTTTGAATCTCCAGCTGCAAGAACTTGGTCTTTTTGCTTGATGGAGCCCATCAAGACCAGCTTATCTTGCTCTTGAGTTAGCATCTCCATGAAGTCAGCCAAAGATGGCATCTTCCAACCTCTAACTGTGAGCCTTGTGGAGTTGAAGGAAGACACAAAAACTGAGTATTCAGAACCCAGTTTGGAGAGAATGGACAACACCAACTGTTCTTCTTTCTTCTCTATGCCACATTGTCTGATCTGCAAGACCAAGTTCTTGAACTTGGTGAAGAAATCCTGGATGGAATCGAAATTCCCTGGGCTCAGTGAAACAAGCTCATTTTCGAGCTGGTGACCTCTCATCTCATCAGTCTTTCCAAAGAAGGTCTCAAGCTTGAGCCACACTTCATTTGGAGTAGCTAGACTTTCTACATGAAACAGGAGGTCTCTTGAAATGCTTTGACAAAGGAAGCCAAATGCCTCATCCATTCTGTTAAAAAACTTGGATTTCTCCACAGCTGAGTTTGGCTCAACCTCAGTGCCCATCATAATTCTGTAGAGACCCTTAGATCTCAGCAAAATCACCATTTCTGCCTTCCAATCGAAATAGTTGAAGGGAGTAAGCACATTTGGGTGAGATGGATCCATTCTTCTCTGCTACTCATGCACTTGATGACAATGTTGATCTTCAATACCTGCAAACAACTCTCAAATCACTCAGGAGGGATCTACACTAACAGATTCGAACCTTGTTTGATAGTGGGTGCATTCGGGAGAGCATCACACCTGAGAAGAGCCACTAGATTTCTCCAATGAACTCAGGAAATGGCCTCAGGAATTATGTGGTTTCTCCACTGCTTCTGGCAATCCACTAAAACAGTCTTGCTAGTTCGAATGGTAGCTCCAAGAGCTCTGATACCATGTAAAATCTGAATCACAGCAGAACCTAGCTACTATGGATTCCTCACTAGTGAAAAGATTGCAACACATTTACAAGCATTAGCATAAATCTGTAAAAATGAAGAACAATACACATGAAATGGGTGAATAATGTAAATATTATTAACTGTCCAACCATAAATTAGGTTAAGAACATCCATATATACAAATCTGGAACAATTCGAATCCATCTAGAGTGTTCACACTGATCTAGCTTAGAAATAGCTCAAACCCCCCTAGGTTGACCAAAATATACCAAACCATCCCAAATTGGTTCGAAACTGCTATGTGAATGCTGGGAATGACTGGACAAACCCATGTGACCTCACACATGTGGAGAATCTGGTTGGTTAGAGGTTAGGCAGCTAGAATTGGCTAAAAATGGGCAAAGGAGGCAAGTTTGTCCACATTCCGAGCATGTGCGCCATTGGTCAAAGAGAATCCCACAAAACAAGGAGAAAGAGTGCCCTAGGCATGCAGGAAGTAATAAATGACTGGGAGGGTGCACCCAACAGCTAGTTTGACTTAGCACAATGCTCGGTTTTGTTCACATTGCCAACTGGTTCAAGCTAAATGACCATTTACTCACTAACCAACTTGGGGATGCAATTATTAAGCTGTTTGGTACTAATTAACCATCAATTAATCAGTGATTAATGTACATAGGTGTAATAATGTTCTAACATCTATTGATTTTCCAAACGAAGATAATGCACTTCCTACATTTTCTATTGCATTCTCGCATGTATGTTTTGTTTTAACATCTTGAAAACCCAACAACTTTGTGGCACGTTTCATTTTATTGTGTTTTATCAACCCATGTAGGATTTGAGCTTGTGCCATCATTGAATGTTGTTCAAAATATGACTCAATTATGTTACTGACATGATCTCTAACTCTCCGACTAGGGATCGAGTTCCCAATCTCTTCTTGTGCAGAAACAACTGTACAATCATCTAGACAATTTCCACCCCTTCCAACCCCATTGCAACTCCCAATTATACTTTCAATGTGAGAGGGAAAGGTGTCATGTGATGGCTGATCAGGATCATGAGGGTGCACAGGGTCATGTGATTCTTGATCATCATGATGTGATGTCTGACCATAATCTCTCCCTGCATAATCAAAATTCATGTGAAGGGAATTTCAATCAGAAATGCATTATATACAAGGAGGTTAAGTTTAAAGTACCAAATTGAAGTGTTTTGAAATGCATTGGTACACGAATTGAAAATGCTTTTAAAACAAGAAAATTATTTGTAACTTGAATTCAAAATAACTAAATATGTACACATTTAACTTGAAGTTGTACATTTAGCTTGATAAGTGTTCTAAGTAAAGTTTGAAATTGCTAGTAACTTGAAATTTGAAATTGCTAGTAAAGTTTGAAATTGCTCGTAACTTAAAATTCCTTATAACATGAAATTGCTAGTAATTACTCGAGAATTGTTCTAAGTAAAGTTTGAAATTGCTAGTAAACATTGAACTTTAAAATTGCTGGTAACTTGAAATTGATTACATGTAAATTAACAAATTGAAAATTGGTTACTTGATGGTTGTGCATTGAACTTTAAAATTGCTAGTAACTTGAAATTTGATGTGGAAATTGAAAATTTGAAAATTGCATGTGAATTGAATTTTCCAACTAATACATTTAGCTTGAGAATTGTTCCAAGTAAAATTTGAAATTGCTAGTAACTTGAAAATTGAAATTGCCACTAAAGTTTGAAATTGAAAATTGTTAGAAACTTTGAAATAATTTGAAAATAGTTAAAAATATATACATATTAACATGAAAATAGAATCCAAATGTACATGTTTCATTTGAAAATTGTTCCAATAAAATTTGTTCTAGCCACTTAAAAATTGTTCATTTAACATAAAAATTGCTGCAAACTTTGAAATTTAAATAACAAATGGATGAAATAAATAAGAATATCATTACAAATAAATATTAAACAAATTAAATTATGAAATTTAGTTAAATTTATTGGAAAATTGTTACTAATTTTGTAAATTATGTAGCATGCAATTGAATAACTTGATAAAATATGATATTTAAATTATGTAGCATGTAATTCAATAATTTAACTTGGTTGTCCTCCATTGGATTTTGTTGCACCAAATGTGCATCTTCTTCTTCTCTCAAGCTTGCTCCTTGTTGTCTCATTTGTTCTCTATTCCTCTCACGCTCTTCATTGTCATTTTGTTGTCTAGCATGTTTTCTTTTTATTTTTCTTTGACTCCCCATCAATCTACAATGAAAACAAACAAAAATTTCTTCAAATTGTTATAACAAACAACAATATATGTTAGTATGAAATTTTGAAATATGTCTACAAAGAAATCTTACATGTCTAATGAGCTCTAATTCAACAATATCAAAATGACAAAGCTCTAATTCAACAACATCAAAATGACAAAGCTCTAATTGAAAATAAACTAGCAATGAGTTAAATTAGAGTTTTTGATTCAAATTGTTTGCTGAATATATAGAGGTTGGTTGATATTTTTACGAGGGAATGGTAGTTGGAAACATTAATTGTTCAACTCCTTTCCTTTCCTGAGTTCGTTTTTATATTTTTTTTACACAGACCAACACTCGATCGAGCTTATTTTACAAGCCCTCGATCGAGCAAATACCTTGATCAAGGGCTTGAACATACCTCGAACGAGGGCTTAAAAACCAGGCCGAGATCCCTTTTCACTGCAAAATGAAAGTTTTGTTTGCCTTCCAGAGGGTTAAACTATGTCATTAAATGCACATTAATGGGCCGACTTGATACCATTGGATTCGTCAGTGAATCCTCTATCCAGATACATAAAATTTGCGAATTTTTATCTCCATATGTTTTTTGTTTCTAAATTTCTACTAAAACTTGCCCTAAAAAACCTTGGCAACAACTTCGATTGAGCTCAAAGATAAATCCACAACATTCAAAATACACATCCAAAAAATTTGAAAAAATACACAAGCACTAGATAAACATATCCTCTTCAAAAGGGTATTTTTAGTTTTGAAAATTATGCAAACAATCAAACGATTTCATGCACACACACACATGTGTGCAAAATGCGACAAAAATATTCATTGGTCAGTTTCAAAAAATAATAATAAATAAAAAATTTCAAGAAAAATCAAAAGAAAAATAGGTAAGCACTATTGCATTTTGTCTAGATCATGTTCATGTATTTTATTTTTTTTAATTATTACTTTAACATTAAATTATCGTGCACACACACAAACTACTTGTTAATTGCTTTCCAAATTTTTAAGTACAAATGTTTCATTAAATGAAAATTCGACACAATAAATGACATTGGTATATTTTGAAAAAAATATCATTGGAAAACCAACATAATTCTCTACATTTTGTTTTTCAACCGCATGTCAAAATTCATTTGGAAAATATGAGTTTCGAGGGCTTCAATTTAATACATGGGTAAAATTTCTGTTTTTCACCGTCATATTTGGCCAAAAAGAGTTACCCATCTTCATGGAATCACCCGTAATCACAACATTGGAAACCATTATTCACACTACTGGAAGCCGCTGATGACACTTTAAAAAAGCATTAATCATACTTTTGGAAAATTATCATCTTACTTTTAGAAACCGATGATTGCAATTCTGGAAACCAATAAGCACACTTATGAAAACCAATAGTCACACTACGGAAAACCAACAATGACACTTTCAGAACATGTTGTAAGTCCAGATTCTCACTCGGTAGTCTAAATTTAATGAAAATGGGATTTATGGCTCTTCATTATTCTTCAAGAGAATTAAGTCATTGGAATTACTTTACCCCCTATGTTGAAGAAGAGACAATTACGATTATTAGCTAATGTCATAGGTGATGCTACATGTGTGGAAGTTACAATTCTAGAAGAGTCTCTTCAGTTTCTCTTTTATTCTCTTCTTACTCTATTTATTCATTTTTTGTTTTTCATTAGATATATGTTTAATTCATTTTCTTTTTAACCTTCTTAATTCTTTCTGTTTGCTTTATGTTTTTCCCTAAAGGCACAAGACCCCTCATTCATCAGCTAGCACCCACAACACAAGCATATATTTACCATAGTTCAATACACAAAACAAATACATAGTATTATTAATTATAGGGTTCCATTGTTGACAATACTTACCTCCATACAAGGGTTGGCATTCTAGCGTATTACAACAATTTATATCGAATAATATCAAATCTTTAAATTTAATTGCATTAATTCGTAAATTTTATGCGATATAAAGCCTTAGTTCGAGATGAAAAGTGGTCATATTCTATTAATTTTTGGTTTTCTTTGATTAAATGCAATGAAGGCTTAGCTATGGAGCAAACTCAATTGTTAAGTCTATAAACAAAGAGAACATTGGATGTGGATGAAAAAAAGAAAAAAATGACTAAAACCATATATTTCATTCAAGAAGAATAACACTCATAAGGAAGAAAAACAATATAGACATCCAATGAAAATTTATTCCAACATTATATATAAATATTTAAATGCTTCCATTATAAACATTGAACACTCAACAACAATGATCCTATAAAGACCACACATGAAGCTATGGAAGTAGAGTTGGGAGATACTATCACCACAATTAAACATTGTTATGTTGGACCTCTATGTAATAAGCTTAGAGATACATTCTTTTGAAATGTTTATGTTTTAGAAAAACAAATGTTCATAGTACCACCACGTGATAAAGATCGTGTGATATGGTTGAGTAGTGTAAAAACAAGTGGTATGCTACTATGGTAGTATTGAGTCTCATAAATTAAAAGTTCAATGGTCAAATCCATCAAAGGTAAACAAAGTCTCGTATAAAATTTGTTCAAGTAAACAATGGATTGTTGGTTCAAAAGAATTTTAAGTAAATTTAAATATTAGTAAATATTATAAAAATCTCCATTTTTAATGTTTTAGGATACATTAAAAAATATTTAATGTAAAATAACATAACATCTAAATGGTTAATATTAAAAAATAATATATTTCCTCAAATAGAATTTTAAAGGGTGTAAAACATCTAATAAAACAATATATATAATAATACAAATTTATAAAAATAATGAGTTTTAAAACATAGTTATCCATATTTACAACTATATATTGATCACCTAATAATTCTAATATTGATCACCTAATCAATTATAAAAAAAATTAAAAAAAAACAAATATATATCTAAAAGACCATTACAATTTACAAAGTTATGATATCATATTTGCATATAGCTAATACTTGTTTTATGATCATCATACGAGTTTATTACAAATGGACTGTTGACATCTTACATTCACTAAAGTAATAATACTTCTTTTCTCTAGATCTGAGAGCCTTGAGCAACTATATTTTGACAACCTACACTCTGTCACGCCCACTTCCTCTAGACCTGCCACGGTTCATCATTAGAGGCATATTCAAAACAGCAATCAATGGATATCAACAACTATATAGCTAAAAATGAATAAACATTATCAACCCCATCACATACGACGTCAAACATGTCCCACTATCACATATAACAAACAACAATAACCTATTAATTTCGCATCACAACGAAGTACTCATTTTCCCATTGCTTGACCCATGGGAGGTTGCATGGCAATCCCTGCCTGGCCTGATTGCTGTTGTTGCATATTTCCAGCCCACCCTGCGTATTCAACATACATCACCGGAGGCAGACTCTACAGGAAACAAACTAATTAATATATACACTACCCAGCGATGGATCAAAGCCTCTGTTCTTGAGTTCTCTGTATTCCTGGCACAGAGCACACGACGCACAAAAGTAATGAACAAGGCAGTCTGCACATGGTTTCTCTGGCAAGTTGAACTGGTTGCGCAACATCTTTCTGTGTAATTTTCATGGGCTTCTTTTATTGGAAAAAACATACTGCATTTATAAAACTAGAGTCATGAGGTGGCAATGTCCTCGACATTGTTAAGTGCTTTTGGGAAAAAGGGCAACTGCTTTGGCAGCAAGTGCTAATTGAGATTAATATAAATGCTTCAAATTTTACTACTTTTAAAATTCTTATTGCTAGGTTTTAATTAAAGTCTATCATGTACTAGTTTATTTTTTCCAAATACGTATTATTCAGGTGATCATTACATTAAATGGCATGCTTATGAAAAGGTGATCATTACATTAAATGACATGCCTATGAAATGTTAGTGATGGATTCCAATCATGCTTACAGATGTTGTATTTGGCGAAGAATTTCTATATCAAATCTAAAAGGATTTTTATGTGAGGTTCATTTCATTTTATATAGAAACAATCAAACTCAAGAATCTATCCCAATACTATAAGAAGAGAGTAGCATTACAAACATAAAGTTTATGTAGCATTGTAATTAATGGCTATTGGCACAAGATGCTTCCTTTAAAAAAAGAAAATGAGGATTTTATATGCAGTAACCATTGACATAATGAAGGACAGATTAGAGACTCGCTTTAAATTGATGGAAACCTCATCCTCATTTACTAGGAAGATAAAAAAATCCATCCAATTTCAACAAATACACATATTAATTTACAGATATTAATCTCTAATAAAATTATCTATAAGTGTTTTTCAATATTTACTTAACACAAATATCTATATTAAATGCACTACTGATATTACAAACAAAACCTGAAACATACACACTTTTAAGAAAAGTCCAAAACATCGAACATTTAGACAGCTATTTGCACAGTTCCATATCCAGTTACGAATCCTATATATACAAACCTCACTACAAGAAAAAGGGCATTTTATCCTCACATTAGCACCACTATTTGTAAAGGATTTGGGAAATCCTCAATTTTCAAATAGTGGTGCAAAAGTGGTGATAATGTGGGGATACGGAAGTGGTGCTAAGATTTATGGTGCAAAAGTGGTGTTTGAAAAAAAGTTGATTTTGGTGTTAAATGAATATGTGGCTTTCCATGGTGTATGGTGCAAACCACCAAAATCAATCCTAGGTGGATTGAGATTTTATGGTGCAAAACACCAAAACCAATCCAACATGGCTTGAGACATTCTGGTGCAAAACACCAAAATTATTATTATTATTTTAATATACACAAACTTGTATATGGTGCAAAGCACCATAAATAACAAGTGGTGCAAAGCACCATAATATAATAAATGGTGCAAAAAAAATTATATATATATATATATATATATATATATATATATATATATAAAAGACTAAAAATGTGTATTCAAACACTTATAGTTTATTTGGTTTTAATTCATCATTAAAAAAAATCAATAATTCAATACATTAAATAGAAATAATAAAAACCATAATGTTATTGAACATCAATTCATCAATTCATCAATTAAATAGACACAAGTAATTCACTTCTATTGAACATCAATAATCAACAATACATCAGCTCTCTACCATCTCCAATAATAAGCACGTGCATTTCAATGTCCTTGAAACCATTGCACAATAGATGAATTTAATAGAAAATTTTCATTTTCTTCAAAAGTATTTAAGAATCACTTGTAAAATGAACATTTTACTCACTAAAAAGATGGATGGTTCTGGAGAAAAGAAAGAGCAATAAATAGGAGGGGGCCTCCCAAATCTGGAAAAAATTGTTTCTTGCGAGTTTCTAGCTTCCATATCACAAGAACACCTTCATTTTCACATGGTAACATGTAAATAACATCACTTAGTTAAACACATATATTAATGAGATCATAACTAGGTTGTAATTTGGGTTAGCACAAAAGAAAATATATGAATCTTTGCATTGAAAGTTATTAGTCAACTCAGAAGGCTTGCTTATAGTTAAAAAAAAATAGAAAAAAATATAAAGCTTCAATCTTAGCTGTCACAAACATTTTTTTCAGACTACATAGAAAACAAAATTTAGGATTTATCATAACAATGAACGTTTCTCAAAGATTTGAAAATATGAAGATACCTAAATCTCCCAAAAGAAGAGGAGACCAAGTATTTCTACCTAAGTACAAGTAAGCACCATCAAATAAGAAAGACAAATGTCAATTCACATTGATTTTGATGCCAATATCGTGTTATCAAAGAAACTACATCATCTCGAGCCTTCACACTAGACCTCTCTTTGGATCTTCCAGCGTTCTCAACATTTCCCCAACCCCTCTCCATATTATAACTCTACCATTTACATCCCCTCCAATAACAATTGTATCCTTTGGATAAATGCTATGGTACACAAGGCTTTTGTATGGTGCAACTGCATCATCTTAACTTCTTTGACATTCTCAATGTGTTCAACAGGCGACTTCCAAATATAAATTGCATGACTATTCAACATTCCAACAAATATGTTAGAGGGACTAACTACCAGAAGCTCTGTTTTATGGGTCTAGACCCAAAAAAAATGTATATCAAATTTTTACCAACACCAAAAAATATGTTTATCAACACATGAGGAAATGCACAGGTCAAATGGTATACCTCTTGAGTCTTTGAGTTGCACTCTATATATATGCAGCAACACCAACCTGCTTCTTCAATACTCACCCTGAAGATAAACATAGACACTTCGTATGTTTTCATGGAACATGTGGGGTGTAAACATGGTTTTATTAAGCATGTGCATCATCTAAAATAAAAAATTGTACAAGCTAAAAATCCAAGCATTGGGAACATATATATGCAACCTCACATAAAATGCATACAAAGATTAATAGAGTCAACCTTGAAGAAATCATTGTCACTGGGTTGAGCCTATATTCCTGCAAAACCATCATGGATCAATACCAACATGAGAGATAATATTGGTGGAAATTCGACAAGAAGATGAAATATACCTCTGTGAGCACATCAAACTCTTAAATCATGATCTTCTCCTTCCTCTGCATGCATAAGGAGTCACCCTGCAATCAGCAAATAATGTTAAAACTGAAACATAAGATATATGATGATTTAAAGCACAATGAAAGCAGAAAATAATGCTCTCGTCCTGACTTTACCCTCCTCTGCTGGGCATGAGTATCAATTGTTGGGATCCCCTGTCTGCTACGGCGCTCCTCCTTTTAATGATATTCTGGTAACGTTTAGGTTTAGATGGGGTTAATATGGGAAGCCCTGTCTATAGCGGTGCTACTCCTTTTAATGATATTCTGGTATTGATTAGGTTTAGATGGGGTTAAGATAGGGAGGGTGGTTGCTTACCTAACCTAAACTCTAGTTAACTCTCAATTAGACCCGGGAAACCACCAGTTAAAAAAAATCTGATATATATTAAATAAAATGAAGTGCTGAGCAAGATTATCACGTATCAAATTCCACATTTGCATCTGTTTGTTTATCTTTAAGTATCAAATTCCATGTTTGCATCTGTTTGTTGGCCCTTTTAATTTCCATAGTTCGAATTCATTACTTTGTGCAATGTGGAAGAGAAACTCTTGCTCTTTTCGAAAGTCTGCCGATCCTGTCTGCATATATGAAAGTGTCTCGCATATGTTCAGGCGAGACTGCATTTGGAGAAATACAGGAGATCATAACTGTGCTTGCATTGTCTACAAATGAATCTTGAAGCACCTCTGTCAGTTTGCTTCCTATAGTTACATGTATTCTGTATATTTTAAATACATCAAATGTTTTCTTTGAAACCATTGTTCTAAGTCGACAAGCATTGCATGTTTTCTTTGAAACCAATGTTCTGAGTGGACAAGCGTTGCACAATACACACAATGAAATGAGTTTCAACTTTGATTCTTCCATCCATGCATACATACTCCTAGAAACAAGCTTAAGTACTTATTGTATCAATTGGTAAACTTCATGCAGTGCAATTTATTTCCAATACCAACAGAATTTTTTGCTACTCAGGATTGAAAATGCCAGTAATATCACACATAGTTATCAGTTTACTGAAATGGTGGAAACTAGGTCAAAAGACCAATGCTTCAAATTTTCCTTCAATCACAAAACACTTGCGATCAACATACACTCTAATAGGGGCTGCATGTCATGTTGAACACATATTACCTGAGATAGACTGCATCATGCCAACTATGAGCCTGTAAACATAAATTTATGAAAGGTACTTACTATTATTCAGCGTCAAGGTTACGAAGCTGGTGCAATAGATCCATAAATTCGTGTGGAGGAGCGCATGGCTTCATCACTTTCACAGTCTTCAAGAAGCTTCACAAAGACTTTTGCAATAAAGTTCACAAAGAAGCTTCCCAAAGACTTTTCAATAAAGACTTTTGCTGGTGGCATAGTCTCCACATCTCCACATGCGCAGGTCTGCAAACATTTCACATTATCAAAGATGAGTAAAGCCTAGTACACCACTTTTTAAAAATGAATAAAAAAGTTTTAAATAGAAAGATATATACCTTTTGGTCCAGGCCTATACCTTCTTGTACCATTAAGGGCCAACCGGCCAACCTGGACATTCATTCCCCAATAAAATAAAACCCACCATACAAAAAATTACTAGAACCCCTGAAAATGACAGAGAGACATGGCATTGAAACCAAACCAAAGATAGTGAAAAAGAAAATTATGACAAACCAGAGACAATGAAAAAGACAATTATGATAAGGAAATGGAAGACAAGGTAATCTGGAGTTGGACGACTGCTTTTGCATCCCTGGAGCTTCAAATTATGTATATCCGCACAGCCAACCCAGCTACTTTTGCATCCCTATCGTAACCCTAAAACCGATGAGAAAAGGAGAATTCAAACATTAGGGAGCCAACGCAAATGAACTTTGAAGAAGGGCGGAGGAGCTGATCCCTTTGTTGCATGCCATGCTGCATTCATCTAACAAAATCGATACCTGTACAACCCATTGCAAAAGAAAGTGCTACATAATCGATAGCTTGCCATGCTGTATTCATCTAACAAAATCGATACCTGTACAACGTACCCATTACAAAATAAAGTGTTACATAATGAAGCAAGATTTACCTCGAGCCGAGTGAGGCATCAAGAGGGCAGACCCAGCAGGACGCTGAAGGCTTCAAATGGATTTGACTGCAGGGAAATATATATCAACATTCCCAATAAAATAAAATATAAACCACCTGACAAAAAAAATACTATAACACCGGGCATCTTCATGTTCTGTGGGCAAGAAAATTATTATACCGGACCAGCCAACGAGCGCGCAGCATACACAAACCTCGATTGGGGAGGCACCATGTGTAGTGAATTACATTTCTTGTTCTAGAGTTTTTCCAAAGAATTTGCATACACACATAGGTGGGCACCCAAAAAGGATATTATATAGTGAATTATTCAAATTCTTTTACTTGTTACATGTGCGATTTATTCCACAAAGGCAAGTAAAGCACCAGATCAAAGCATATTTGAAGGAGTCGCTGCTATTTTTTTTGTTGACTAAAGATAGAGTTGAATAGTTGCAAAAGGAGAATGCATTTTAAACATACTACGAATACTCAACAAATAATAAGTGTATGAGGTAAATGCCAGTCGAATGTTGAATGCTCATACCAATGCCAAGGTGAAACCCAAGTGTCAAGTGAAGCTCGTCAGCAGAGTTCACAAGTCAAATGCTATACATTATGTATCAAATAAGTTTTGAGACTCCATTAGTTGCGACATTGTGCAAAGAGAACATTACAAAGGGATTCATCTCAAATTTGGAAGATATCATTGTAATTACAAAATTTCAAGTGAATTTCTCTAAAAATTGATGAACATATCAAATTCACAGGGCGGATTCCTCCTTACAATGATCAATGGGAGATTCAAATACTAAGTCATATCAAGTGTTATGTTGGAGCTTTGATCAATCAAGGATTTGTTGAGCATTAAATATCTGTCAATGATGCGCTCAAGTAGTATAACGGATTATAAACAAAATGGTCAATGCAGGAAAACAAATTGGGGTTGTTAATTTTGTTCATGCGTTAGATCAGGTTTTCAGGCACACACAATTGTCAATTTTTATTCGAGTTATGAGGTACAGGAAGTAACAGTTAATGATCACAAAAGAGGCTCTTTCTTTCAGGTTTATGAACAATGATTTTCAAGTGCCAAAGTATCTTGCTACTGCGGATGGGCATCTACAGATCAAAATTGGAACAAAGATCTAGAGAATGAAATTCTCAGCTTCCAGAACTTAGCAATTAAAATTAGTCAAAAATCATCTCCAGAACATTCTAAGGTATCGAATTAACATGATGTGGCAAAGCATCGAGTAACTGCAGAATTCTAAAGTTTGATGACAGATGGCAGAGTATTGAGAATCCAGACAACTCCAATTCCACAAATAATGACTTTTCCACCTACAAAAAGGATGCAAATGGAATCTTGATTGGTTTCTTTAGCTATTCCAAAAACAACAATGGTGGCACCAACATTTTCAAAAGATTTTCAAAGGATATAGTGAAGGCGACAATGCACCGATGGATCATTTTAATTCATATGAAGACAATAGCAACTGTCCCAAAAACAAGTTTGAAGGCTACAGGAGCAATGGAAATGGAGCCTTATAAATCTTCTCCAATTGTGCAAATGGTGACAATGCACTCAAATATGTTTTCATTTGTTAGGGTAATGATGTGAATACTCCTCTTGTTTCTTTGACTAACTGCGGTAATTCATTCAACTCCCATCATCACAAATTGAAGTGATAGAGATAGGATTCCAATAGTCTTGACATGGTGTTCACCAACTACAGCCAAAAAATCCAACTCAAAGAGTATGAGAAGAACGACACAGACATAACCTTCTCTTCCTATATTCATTCCACTAACAATTCCAATTCCAGGGTGATGAGGATGGGCGCAGCCATAGAGGTAGGGATTTTATTCTTGGAGAATATACTGGTCCAAGTTTCGAGCCTCCCTTTGTCTAACCTAAGAGATTATATGCCTAGAAGAAAATTCCTATCTTGATCTAAGGGAAACTTGCAGGAAATTCTCCATTGGACCTCAGGACCACACGTTAGGTACACGGAGTTATTTTACACAGTGGTATGGCCGTGGATCTGGTGCTTCGGATGCTTTAGATTCCCAGATTATATCAGATTTCAATTACCGTAGAGATTTCGAGTGAACCCTAGCTTTGAACTCTTTGTATTCTCAGATCAGAAAAGAATTGACTTCTAATAGTATTGTTGCAAGTTTTGGAACAAAGATCTTTATTAAAACCATACGAGGGTAAACCCATTTGCTTCCTAAAAATGAGTTTGATGTCAAAGCATGGTCAAATAATCCAAAACAAATCCAAATTATTGACCTAATAGTGAACTGTGAACTGTTGTTGTATTTTAATTTAACCATTAAAACAAGAATTACATTCCAGGCAATAGACATAGATAACCTCCAAATTTATATGACAGTCATTAAACTCAAAAACTACAATCTGATTTGTTTGAAAATATAACCTGTAGGTGGTTGTGAGCTTGCAGAACCTTCTCTCCACTATTCAATCCCTTCTAATGATTCGATTTACCTTGATATGGTAGTTGACGGGTTATAAAAATAAACGAATGTGCCCAGATCTCTTTCTTATCCCACTTTGCAATCAAGAATAGCAGTCGAATCTCAACAATTTTGTTCGTCTCCCTCTAGTACAGGGAAGTTTGCCCTTTGAAATCCCCAAATCTCAATGTAAAGGTACATATCTCCTCCAACCTGGACCACGAATTGGTTAACGGCGATGGTATGATGTGCAATAGAACGTCCTATTGAACAGTGAATGCACCCTTTCTCATAGATGTGCAATAGAAAAGAAGTGTAAATTGCCCCCAAGATCCCTAACAACCATGAAATCATCCTCTTCTTGGTTGTATGCAGAAATAGTGTGCAAATGAAGAAGATTAAAAATCAGCTCACTTTGCAAACCAATGCGCCCTCCTTGGATAACGACACCCTTTCTCCCACCGGCTGAGAAAATCTCTTAAACTTTGAAAAAATTTCACATTTACTGGTTATTTTTCAACGGCAAGAAGCACAATGGCATGATCTCTCTTAAACTTTGCAAAATCTTCACATTCTTTGGTTATTCTTCAATGGCATGAAGCACAATGGCCAGATCTGAGTGATCTTGCCTCTTCTTGCACCAACAATGAACTCTCTTCACCGACTAAAAGAAAACCAGGGTTTTTTACAGGACTTAATGTTTGGGCGCGGGATTAATTTCTTTTGCTAGATATACGAAATGTTGAAAAATGGGCGCGGCCATAATTTCTTTTGCTAGGTAGACGAAATTTTGAAAAATGGGTGGCAGGCGTGTTTTTCATAATAAAAATTTGTGGGTTGTCTCATTGAGTGGAAAAAACATACTTTAAAAATATTATTCATCACAATATGAACATGTTACTATTACCTCCAACACCATTGACTCCAAAATGTGTGACAAAGTAATTGGGAAGTCTTTACCTCGTTAGAACCACTTAGAAGATTAAGAAGCATACTAACAAATTCATAAAGATTATATTTTCCTATCACTCCACCAGTTGGACATAGCATAATGCTATGTAAGAATTTTGTTCACATCCTAGATAAAATTTATTGATATCTTATCCCTAGTAGCTTTAGAACTAGGGTTTGTAAAACCTATGTCACAAATTTTTATAATTGTAACATCAACCATGGCTTGCTAATTATTAGGGATCTAACAATAATAATTTTTCCTATATCTTTATCAGCTTGTTCATGGAAAATTTTCAACCGTATTGTGTTCCATAGGCTATGTTGAAATCTAAGTGTAATACAGGAAGCAAAATGGCCATGTAGAACCACCATTGTTATGTAGACATGTTGGTGGTTGAGAGGGAAAAATATTTTAAGGAATATCATAATTCTAAGTGGTTTCAATAATATAAATATTGGATAGAAAGATGAAGCAATGCCAATTTCAACTTGTGACTACTTTCACTTTTTTAGGTCCTTGGTTTTATGAAGAAAAGTGACCACCCAAAAAAAAACTGTCAAACTCTCAAAGATCTACCTCCAACAACATACATAAAACTCGTAAACCTGCTCCATGCCAAGATATCTTCTTGAATATACCCCAAGTCAACACCTTATTATATAGTTCCAGCGACTGCAACAATGTGGTTTGTAGAGGAGCCATGGTTTTCCACAAGGGATTCCACCACTTACTTTACTTATTGGTCCTAATTCAAGAACATGGCCTTGTAATGAAGGCTTGTAGTGTAATCTCTAGTAGGTTTCCATGTCTAGAACAAGGTATCTTCCTTTTACTTAAATTAAATGAAACTCAATTTCAACTTGTCAATGAAAGTATTCCATTGTTTAGATTCATGTCCATCCAAACCCAACAAACCATCTTCAATCTATCACCCATTTTGCCACAAATGAGCTCAGTTTGAGACTACAAAATAAGAAAAATATGCATTATATGCATGCTCTTATTCCACATTTTATGGCTATATTAGATATATCCGTTGTATATAATCTAATATCAACCTAACTAAAATCATATGTCCTATCTAATAAAAATAACTCCACTAGTTCTAGAAAAATTGGGTCACACTTCCTTTAAATTTAAATGTTTGACATATACTATTTACAAAGCATGAATAAATCACATAATAATACAAAATCAATCCTAAAGGATGCAAAAGAAAAATAATAATACTAGGAGTCTCCTCACACAGTGCTTGTTCATGTTCCTTGTTCTCTCCAGACACAATATTATAAATGACAAAAAAAACAAATGGGGAGAAAAAGGGCATACTATTCGATATCATGGCGGGTTGTTTTAGAAGATAAGGAGGTTGTTTAATCAAAAGGTTCGTCTTAGTCAAGGTGGAATGTAGATCCAAATTCGGAGGGGGTTGTTGTAAATTACAGGGCCACTTCTTCATTAGGAGGTGGAAATTATCCTTTAAGACCTCTTAGAAGTTCCGCTTAGACGGGTGCCTCTTCTTAAGAGGTCTGGGTTAGTATTTACACAAAGATCTAGGTCTGGGACTAGTAAGTAAAAATTATGCTCTCAAATTACTTAGGAGAAAGTTATGAAGGAGCTTAATCGAGGAAAGAAAAGACTCGTTACTAGGGCCCTTAGAGTAGGGTTGGCCTCTTTCATAGGTTCTCAGTGGAATTCCTCTCTTTAAATATTAGAGGGTTGGGGATCCAGGATAAGAAATTGGCTTTGAAGAGGTTGATTAAACTTAATAATAATGTTTCTATGTTTATGCCAGAAACCTTGGGAAAGGATGACTCCATTGTTTCATATTGGGTTTTTATCACTCGCTTGTTAAATGACAACGTCAAATGACTTCTATAGGGGTTCTTCCTCTTTTTTAATTTTTTTATTCACTAACAGTGGAAGAGGAGGACATCCAATAACTTTTATAAATAGTTTAAGAAGCACTAAAAGATCCATTCATGGAGATCCCAATAACTGATTCCAATAGTAAAGTATAATAAAGTGACATTTACTTTCTAAATTTGTATCCCCTTTGCTTTCAAAAGAATTTAAAAATAAATGTTTTTAGTTTTGAAATGATCTCTAGATCCTTCTTATGTACACGTTCACAAATTTTATATGAATGTGTTTGACTTGAGTTGCAGGTCTACTCCATTACCATGTCCAAGGCCCCGCAACCACAAGACCTATAAATATAGTACCATGGACACCCATGGAAATTCATGTGTAGTTCTTTGAGACATTAAGCATGGCTCTAGATGCCTCAATGGTTTCTTTAGAGGCAAAGGCACGACCTTCACCCCTAGAATTCCATTCCCAAGGCCCTAGGACACCTTCATAATTTTCAAAACGATCTAATGGCACCAATATCTCAAATCATAAACCATTGATACCCTCAATAGGCCATTTGGGGTCAGTGGATAAATCCTACTTAGTTCTAAATGGATAGAAGAGTACTTTAGAACCTGAGGTTTCGATATCCTCCAATAACCATGTCTAAGGCACCAATGCTACAATACATAGATACATAGTACCATAGATACCACTGTGAAGCCATGCATGGTGCTTTGAGGCAGTGCTCATGGCTTTGAATGCCTCAACGATTTCTTTAGGGCCAAAGGAATGGTTTTATTCCTTAGAACATCATCATGAAGCCCTTGAGGCACTTACATACTCTTCAAATAAACCTAATGGCACTGAAATTCTAAATCATATGCTAATTATATAGTAATGAGTGCTTGGTGGATACCACCTCCTTAGCCTTAGATGGCTAGAATATTCCTTTAGGGATTGAGGATCAAGTGTGCTCTATTGACCATGTCCAAGGCTCCAAGGTAGAAAAACTAGATACATAGTTCAATGGATACCCCTATGAAGTTGTGAATGATGCCTTGACACATTATTCATGGCTCTAAATTCCCAAAGAATTAATTTAGGTCCAAACACATAGTCGTCTTGCTTAGAATATCATTCCCAAGACCCCAACACATGTAGATATTACTCAAAAACATCCAATTGCACTAACATCCTCAATCATAAGCCAATGATACCCTTAGGATTCCATGTGTGGCTTGTTTAAGTATCCCTCTTATCCTTGGAATATCTATAGAAGATTCATTTATGGCTTGAGGTTGAGGTCTCCTCCCATGACCATGTTCAATGCCTCAAGTCCCCATGACTTGGATGCATAGTGCCATGGATCCACTATGAAGCCATGTGTGGTGATTTGTGGCATCATTAATGGATTTGGATGCCTAAATAATTTCTTTATGGCAAAAGGCATGGTCCTCTTCTATAGAATGTCACTCCCAAGGCCCCAAGACACATGTGTATTACTGCAAACCACCTAACGACACTGACTGCAAACCACCTAACGACACTGACATCCCCAATCATAGGCCAATTATACCCTTAAGAGACCATGTGTGGTTGGTGGAGTAAACCTTCTTAGCCATGGATAGCTAGAAGATTCCTTTAGAGGTCTCTTCCACTGACCATGTCAAAGGCCCTATGGACATAAGACCTAGATACATAATGGTATGGATACCCCTGAAAAGTCATGTGTGGTGCTTCGAGGATTTCTTCATGGCTCTAGATGCCTCAATGATTTCTTTAGGTCCAAATGCATGGTTTTCCTTCCTAGAACTTTATTCCCAACACCCCGATACTTGTGCATACTAATCAAAACCACCTAATGGCACTAACATCCTCAATCTTAGGCCAATGACACCCTCAAAAGGCCATGTTCAGTTGGTCTTTAGCTTCATTCCTCCTCCCATGACCATGTCCAAGATCCCAATTCCCCAAGACTTGGATACATAGTTCCATGGAGACCCTTGTGAAGTCACACATGGTGATTTAAGGCATTTTTCATGGTTTTGGATGCCTCAATGGTTTCTTTAGGCCCAAAAGCACGGTCTTTCCCCTAGAATGTCATGCATAAGGCATCAAGACACATACATATTTATCAAACCCAATTAATGGAATCTTCATCCTTAATCATAGGCCAATGATACACTTAGGAGGCAACGTGTGGTTGGTGGAGGCAAACTTCTCAGTCTTCGATGGATAAAAGATTTCTTTAGGGCCCAAGGTTTAGGTCTCCGCCATTGATCATGTCCAAGTCCTGAAGGCCCCAAGACCTAGATACAAAATTCAATGGATACCCTTGTAAAATCATGTGTGGTTCATTTATGACATTTTCCATGGCTCTCGATGCCTCAATGGTTTATTTACAGCCAAAGGCATTGTATTTATTTCTATAGAATCGTTCCCAAGGCCCTAAGACACCTACATACTTCTCAAAACAACATTAATATCCTCAATCATAGGAAAATGATAACCTCAAGAGTCCATGTGTGGTTGGTTGAGATGATCTTCTTGGCCTTGGATGGCTAGACGATTCTTAGAATATTCTTTTATAGCTTGCACCTCGAGTACTCTTCTATAACCATGTATAAGACTTTGAGACCCTAAGAAATCCCTAATGATGCACATATTAGCACTCTAAGTTACACATATCATTGGTAGGTCATATATGATACTTTTAGGTGTTAATCATGGCCTTGAATTCCTAAAAAAAACCTTTAGGGACTAAGGTCCGAGTTTCCTACCCCGTCCATATCTAGAGCCTTGAGACCCATACCTAATTCAAAACCATAATAATGGCACCAATATCACTACTTGTAGGTGAAGAATAACCCCAAGAAGTCATGCACGATGGTTTTAGGTATCATGTTTCGACCTAGATGCCCATAATATTTATTTAGGGATTAAGGCTTTGGTTTCCTCTCTCAAGATGGTTATATTGTATGTTGATCCAAATATACACATTGATCAGATTTTTTTCCAAAGCAATTGACAAAGTCTAGGACTCTTATTTCTAGCAGTTACTTTTTCCAAGAAACTAAGATAGGGGGGCATGTGACATTGATATTCATGCATTCGCACCTCTTGTATATACACCCCTGAGACCCTTATCATACTCCTCTTCTCACTCAAACCCTAGCTACATCCCCCTGTGTACAAGTGGTGGAAATTTATTATTGTCACGAGGCTAAATAAAAGAAATGCATTGAAAATGCATAAACCTTGCATGAATTTGGCCATAGGGGTTTTAAATTAAAAAAATTATTACACATGGGTGATAAAACCCTTGTTGGTATATATTCAGAGCTTGAGGTTCAGGTCCCCTCCCTTTACCATGTCCAATGCCCGAAGTCCTAATGACCTGGATGCATACTGCCATGGATAACTTCTGAAGCCATGTGTGGTGCTTTCTAGCATTATTTATGGATTTGTATGCCTAAATGGTTTCTTTAGGGCCAAAGGCATGGTCTTTTTCTATAGAGTGTCACTCGCAAGGCCCCGAGACATGTGTATAGTGCTCAAAACCAACTATTGGCATTAAAATCACTAATCATTGACCAATGATACCCTCAAGAGGCCTTTTATGGTTGGTGAAGGCATCCTTATTTGACACGGATGGCTAGAAGCTTCCTTTAGGGCCCTATTTTTAAGTCTCTTTCATTGACCATGTCAAATGCCCTAAGGCCACACGACCTAGATACATAATTCCATGGATATCCCTACAAAGTCATTTTTTGTTCTTCGAGGCATTGTTCATGGATGTGGAATCCTCAATGATTTATTTAGGGATAAAAGCATGTTATTCCTCCCTTGAACTTCATTCCCAACACCTTGAGACATGTACATACTCCTCAAAACACCCTAATGTCGCTAACATCCTCAATCATAGGGAAATGACCCTTGAAAGGCGATGTGTTGTTGGTGGATAGAACCTTCTTATCTCTAGATGGCTAGAAGATCCCATTAGAGCTTGAGCTTCATACCTCCTCCCATGACAATTTCCAATCCCCCAAGTCCCCAAGACTTAGATACATAGCGCCATGGATACCCTTGCAAAGTCACGCATGGTTCTTTAAGGCATTGTTCATGGTTTTGGATGCCTTAATGGTTTATTTAGGGCCAAATGAATGGTCTTTCCCCTAGAATGTCATTCCCATGGCATTGAGAGACATACATATTTTCAAACCCACCTACTGGAATTGTCATCCTTAATCATAGGCCAATGATACCCTTAGGAGGCCATGTTTGGTTGGTGGAGAAAAACTTCTTACCCTTGGATGGATAAAAGATTTCTTTAAGGCCCAAGATTCAAATTTCTTCCACTGACCATGTCCAAGACCTCAAGTCCCTAAGAACTAGATACAAAGCTCAATGGATACCCTTGCAAAGCCATGCATAGTGCATTGAGGCATTGTTCAGGGCTCTAGATTTCTTAGTGGTATATTTAGGGCCAAAGGCATGGTATTCTTCTCTATAGCATCATTCCTCAGGTCCTAAGACACCCACATACTTCTCAAAATCACATAATGGTGTTAATATCCTCAATCATATGACAATGACACCCTCAAGAGGTCATGTGTGGTTGGTTGAGGCGATCTTCTTAGCCTTGGATGGCTATAAGATTCCTTTATGGCTACAGGTTCAAGTCTCATCCCTTGACCATGTCCAAGTCCCCAAGGACCCAAGAAATGGATACATAGTGGCATGGATATCCATGCATGGTGCTCTAGGAATTGTTCATCACTCTGGATGCCCCAATTGTTTCTTTAAGTCCAAAGGAATGGTTGTTTTCCCTATAACATCATTCCCAAGGCCCTGAGACATGTAGATACCACTCAAAACCACCTAATGGAAATGACATAATCAATCATAATCCAATGATACCCTCAAGAGGCCATGTGTTTTTAGTGGAGGAAATCTTCTTAGCCCAAGATGGATGGAAGAATCATTTAGAGCTTGATATTTAGCTCTCCTCCATTAACCATGTGTAAGTCCCCAAGGCAACAATACATAGATATATAATGCCATAGATACCCCTCTAAAGTAATCAATGTTGCTTTTAGGTAGTATTCATGGATCTAGATGCGTCAATGATTGCTTTAGGGCCAAAAACATGGTCTTCTTCCGTGGAACATAATTCCCAAGGGCTTAATACATGTGCATGGTACTTAACACCACCTAACTATAACAAGATCCTCAATCATAGGCCAATTATACAACTAGGAGGTTGTGTATGGTTGGTGGAGGCAAACTTATTACCCCAAGATAGTTACAAGCTTCCTTTAGGGGCAAAGGTTAAGGTATCCTCCACTAACCATGTGTTGTTGTTGGAGGAAACCATCTTGGTGGAGGAAACCTTCTTAGCCCTGGATGGATAGAAGATTCCTTTAGTGGTCGATATTTAGGTCTCCTCCATTGATCTTATCTAAGGTTAAAAGGCCATAAGACCTAGATACATAGTGTCTCAATGGATTTGGATGCCTTAATGGTTTCTTTAGGGATAAAGTCATGGTCATCTTCTATGTAATATCATTAATAAATCCTTGGGACACCTACATAAGGCTCTTACATTAATTTTATGACTCCAATAAAGGACTAGAGATCCATCCCTCTATGCAAAAACTCTTGATTATGCTCATATCCAACTATTTATCAAATATGAACTTTAAATGGTGTATGTTATGGTTCATGGTCTTGATCATTGCCCATTACCTCAATAATATTATGTTAGGGTATAATTCTTTCAATTTCTTCCCCAACTATTTACTCAGACCCTTTGCTAGTACGCAAAACCACATATTTCCACCCATATCCAACTTTGAGAATATGCTATCTTATGCATTGCATGATCTGCTAAGTGATAGTTTGAGTCATTGCTATTAGCCCAATATGCCTAAAATTGTCCTTTAGGGCCTAGTTCATGTAATTCCTCTGATGACTATGTCTAAGGTTTGCATACCTAGTGTGACTTATATGAATGCTCAGATTCCAAGGATAGTGTTTGGAGTTTATGGGTGCGGTTTAAAGCTTCTATTAGGGTTTAAGGCCCAAGTTTCCTCCTATGACATTATACAAAATCCTAAGACCCGTGCATACTAGAAAAAAACTCATAATGGTGTTGATTTCCTTACTTAGAGGTAAATAATAACCCCAATATGTCACGTGTAGTGCTTTGAGCTGTTGTATTTTTCCTTGGATGCACAAAATATTTTACTAGGGAATAAGGCCTAGGTTTCCTCTCTCAAACATGTTAAGGGCCTAAACACCCATATATAGTGCTTAAAAACAACCTCTTAGTTACATTAATACCCCCAATATCAAGCCAATGATACCCTTAGGAGACCTTGTGTGGTGTTTCAAGCTATACTTGGTAATCTTATATGCCTAGGTTTCCTTTAAGGCCCAAGGCATGGGGTTCCTTCCTTAGTCATATTTATGACCTAAAGACTTATACATAATTTTAGTTCCTCCAACTTACCCAATTATACCTATTATAAGGCCATAGATCTTCTCAAAAAGTCATTTGTGTTAGTGTGACAAATCATTCTTATCCCTACATGCCTAGAAGTTTAATTTAAGCTAAGGCCTAGGTTTCTTCTCTTAACTAGGTTGAGGGCCAATAGACCTATCACTAGTGATCAAAACCTTATGATGCAATCAATATCCACACATAGATGTTAATAATATTCTTATGAATATATGTGTGTTGACCATATTTAGGTCCCAAGGGAGAGGTTTCCTCCCTCGAACATCTCCAAGGATTTGAGACCCAGGCCTTGTGCACAAAGCCTAGTAATGATATTAATATCCATTAGAAAAAATAATAATATCAATAAAAATGTGCCCTATCAAATAATGAAATATCAATTCAAATCATTTTTATTAATATTTTATAATAGTAATAAATTAAAAATGGTTGTATTTAATTATTTGTGAAATTTAAAAATCATGGGTATTTATTTGCTTGAATAATATTGAAAATGAATAGTCAACTTGAGCTATTTAGAAAATAATTATTTGTGAACTTGTTGTGTTTGTGGTGCAACACCTCATAAATGAATCATGTGAGCTTGTTGGTTTAAATAGTGATAAAAACAAATAATTTAATTTGATGTGATTGTAGTTTAAAACCTCATAAATTAATCATGGGCATTTATTTGAATGAAAAAAATGAATTAAGTTATTACAAAATAATTATTTATGACGTTGTTGTGTTTATGGTGCAAATCATCATAATTAAATCATTTATGTACATGTCCGTGTGACAAATATGAGCTTAGCCTATATGGTACTTGACAACATGACATTTCTTTATGCTTATGGTTCCTTTAGGCTAAGACCTATGATTGCTCACTCAACAATGTTGACGGCCATTGGACCTATCCTAGTGATTAAAAAATTATAATAGTGTGAGTGCTCATACTTAGAGGCTAAGAATACTCTTGGGAATATGTGTGGGGACCTTTGTGGTATCTTTCTTGGTCCTAGATTCCTAAAAGCTTCTTCTAGGGCCTTAGCTAGAGGTTTTCTCCATTGATCATATAGATGGATCTAAGACCCATGTCTTGTGTTTAAAACCTAATAATAATACTAATTTCCATATAAAAAAATTAAGAAGATAAAAAATATCTCAAATGAATAATCAAATTTAAATTCAAATAATTTTATTACTACCTTATAATAGTAATAAATTAAAAATAGTTGTTTTTATTATTTGTCAATTGTATTTATATGTTTAAATAATATAAAAAATGAATAAATCAATTGAGCTATTTTCCAAATATTTGTTTTGAACTTGTTGTGCTTGTGGTGTAAACCTAGTAAATGAATCACGTGATTTTATTTGCTTAAATATTCTAAATATAAATATTTGGACTTCTTGTAAGTATGGTGCAAAAACTCATAAATTAAATTTTGATCATTTATTTTAATCGATGAAAAAAAAAATATTGAATTGAGTTATTTTCAAACTAATTATTTGTGAATTTGTTTATGGTGCAAATCCACATAATTAAATCCCACATGTACATGTCCATGTGGAAAATAATAGCTTAGCACCACTTTATGGTACTTGCCAGCATGGCATTTCTCATAAAGGTAAAACTCAATTTCCAATAATATTAACTAATATAACACCACTTTAACAGCACAAAATATAAGTGGTGCTAATACCACCACTTTAACAGCACAAAATATAGATGGTGCTAATAACACCACTTTAACACCACATAATTGTAAGTGGTGCCAATACCACCATATTTACACCACAACCTATAAGTGGTGCTAACTTATGGTGCTAAAAGATGGATTTTCTTGTTGTGCCTCGACACTCAATTCCAGGTCAATATCTCAAAACACTAGTTTAAGCATCAACGACGGAGTCAAAGGAAGCATCCCAACCAATTTATATTTTTATACCTAGCAGATCCAGTTGATCAAGTAGCATAAGAAGTGTAGGTAGCAGAGGAATAAGCAAGGGTTAAAAACAAGTTCTCAGCCTCACATCGCCTGTCGGTTCTCCCATTTAGCATGCATGCCTATATGTTTGATATAATTGGGCCTCCCTGCTAAATTTTTTTAATTGTGGACACCTACCTGATACATGTATCCTATGATGGAAACACCGTAGGAGACATGTGGCTCGGACTCACAGAAAGTGGCTTTGCTCAATAATACTCCAAATAATTTATCATATTCGATTTGAGGGAGGTTCTGAATTGAGGTGAACAATATTTAGTCTGTTGTAGGCCATTTAATGCAACTGCAGTAGGTTTGTTGACAGTTGGAAGCTTGAGATCTGATGGTCAACAAAACTATTGCAGCTGTATTAAATAACCTGCAGCAGGCCTGCTGCAGCTGCATTAAATGACTTGCAACAAACTAGACTTGCAACAAACTGAATATTGTTCGTCCCTAAGTGATACCCCTGCTGCTGGGAAACTATATTCCATTATAAAAACTAAAGTAAGGGTGGGAAAGTGCCTATTTTTTTATATTGATGACACTCCTATGAAGGCAGGTACATGCTGCACTCACAAGAGACTGCCAATGATATGCTGAAGGAAGGCAGAGATGACATCAAGTCTGCATGGCCTGATAATGCATTGCTGTGTGCAGCCCTGTACCTTGGTGTATATACCTATTCTATACTCCATAGCTGCGTACCATTCCAAATTTCTGCGTACCTATGGCTTTAAGTAACGACTTGTCATGTGAGAAACTTGTATGCTTTATATATGTGGCTTGTATTCACTCATACAGTTTTCCACCTCTATCTATTACTCATACATTGCCTATTTTAATACATTGCCATTCATATGTGTTTAATCCTTCTCTTGTCATATACGTGGACCCTTCATATGTGTTGACTCCTTCTCTTGTCATATACGTTCCCTATATAGTGCATATATACGTTTCCACTTATATACGTGTTGCCAAAAATACTCATTGGAGAAATTACCCATAGTTCATACGTGTTGGACTAGCTCTAAATTATTCATATGTGCTGGTATATTATATTCAAGCTCTCTTAACACAACTCCAATTGAATTGGTGACTATTTGTGGTAAATTTGCTGCATTACAAAGACTATTGTGTTACCTATTGCCAATATATTGCAGAAATCATTCACCACATTGGCATTATAGAGCAACATAAAATCCTTGGCGAGTAATACAGGTAAATTATGTAATCCCGTTGATATCATCCTTATTACAAACTTGTTTCAAGAAGCAGTAACAATCATTACTCTATAAAGCTATATGATTGGAACAACTCTACATAAGTAACGTGTTTCAACTTATATGGTATTCAATCTAAGCTTGATGCATACTCGACATACCACTGATCTAGAACGTCTTACGTATGTTGTTAGCTTACCTGTTTGATTAGGCTTTACACGGTTGTAATTTATAAACAGGGCATCACTTATCATATAACCTGAACATATGGGATTAGTACTCTAACCACCTTAGCAACCCCAGTAGATGGATCCTGACCTCGGGAGTACATATGTGGAATTTAACATTAGTGAGGAGCATAACTGCAAAGGTATTCTCTATAAAAAAAAATGGTTATAGACAAAGCAAAACCATCTCTTTGGGAAAGGAGGGCAACTCCAATGGAGGGTAAGCAGAGAATCCTCTGCAAAAGTCCAATCAATATGGTCGATCATTGAGTAATTTTCCATAAAGTATCACGGTAACATAGGGTTGGTCCATATTTAGCCATATTCAGTTAGTGACTTCTTTGACATTTAATGAAAAATGCAGGATTTTGGTAGATATTTTTTATTTTTTATTTTTTTTAAACCATGGGAACAACAACTTTTCAAGGGTATAGCTCGCAAGTCAGATATACCAGTAATTTGTGACTCAGCAGGGGCCGAGACGTCCCGAAACCCACCCGGGTGAGCCTCTATCCCACGGGTGGCCTACCCTTTGAACCTTGTCACAATGAGCCAATGAGCAACCCTACCCCCTACCGGTTTTGAACGTGTGACCTCCACGTAGATAGCACATGTTCTCTTTTATTAAGTTATATTACTCTTGGCTATAAGATTTTAGAAAGCACCAAAGGGCAGACTGATAAACACCATTGTTACAAAAAAAATTCCCATGCCAAAGTTCAATATCTGTCATTCAAAGGAAAATCCCATCCAGGAGAGACCAATCAATCATTTTAACAGTGGTACACATTGATGAGACCGGAGACCATGGGATCCTTCTGAATTCCTCGGCATCTTGCACACAAATATAATAATTTCATTTTTTATTATATTTATTATTTTTATATTCATAAATTTTTTTATTCCCTACGCAGCTCCACAGGTACCTCCAGTAATTTTACTTCTTATTTTAACGGCAGCTCTGTGTCTAAGCAGATTTACAGTGGCGGACACGCGTTTGTTTCTTAAAAAAAATGCACAGTCTTTAAACAACTAATCACAGACCAAAAAATTACTATTTTAAAAATTGTTTTTCACCCTAAATTAAACTAATGTCCCTGACCTAAAGCGAAAACTATATGTTGGGACATAATAATGCATTCACACTTCATGGTATGGATTTTCCTTTTATTTCCTTTCTCTTTTTAGAATAACATGTCGAATAAATCTACTACTAAGATAAAAAAATCCCGGGTTAAATAATGAAACCAACAACATATTATTTCAAAGACCATATAACAGAGTCTGTACAATATTTAATCTAGGACAACTTCAATTGTCTAACGCATGTAGCTTATTCAAAACCCTTTAAAGGCTTGAAATGATTGGTAAGCGAGGGGCATGGTAAATATGCCAAGTTTCAATATGAGGCTGACGTAAATGAAAGTAAAAATAAGGTGAATGACCAGGTGGTTTCTTCATTAACAACCACATGGCTATTATTATGTTCTCATGTGAGACCGCTCATAAGCATCCCAGTAAAATTTTTCTTGAAAGTTAATGCAGTCCTAAATGGACTTGAACGGGATGACTGGTAAATAAAGATGTAAACCATGTACATGGAAGGCACAATGTCGAGCAATAACTTGGGTAATGAAATGATAAACTAGATAGTAAATCAATTACTATGGTGTAAATGCAGTGTAACGGAGCACGTGGAAGAAATTATGTGGAACACAAAGTGGTAATATAATGGAGTAAAGAGGGTGAGATCATCCCACATGGAAAGTGAAATTAGAGCAAGCCATGCAAACATCCAAATCCAGATGTAAATTTTTATTAAAACCAAGGCATAAATAAAAATCGATGGTGGGTGAATAATTCTAGAGTTACGTTCATTGATAGGCTTATTTAAGAAGGTGATATCTTGCATGCAAACGTCCTACATTTATGTATGACACACATGAACTCTTTTAACATTATAAAAGAGAATACGTGATAATGGAGATAGGAAGCATATTACACTACAATAAAACACTTAAAAAAATTCCACCGAGTCTAAGTATTTCATGGCCGAGGTGAAGGATTATTAGTGTCACCGAGCTAGGGATCCGAACATGAAGAATCCGGAGTTTTGATGCGGAAGTGATATAGTTTTAAGTGCATTCGTGGTAGGCTGCATGGCTGTGACACCTCAACAAATTTCCTGGTTGCATGCCTCGACACATTTACTGGATGCATGCACGTCGGTGGTAGGATGCATGTTGCATGATCGATGTTGATTCGTTCTTGTCGTTTTCTGTTCTGGACTTGGCACATTTTGTCTGCTAATTCTCTGATGAAGTATGAAACTATTAGCTAAATGAGGGTACAAAGTCAGATTTGGCATGGAAGATCGAAGCCATCGTAGGCCTCGAGTTAGGTAATTTAATGTTTAATGTGGTAGATTTAGGGTTTTTTTAGGATCCACTTTGGGTCATGAACCAAGTGATGCTTTATTTATAGTGTGAATGTGTATGCACAAGTGGCGTGTACAACATGTAAATGAAATTACAAAAAAATATAAATGATTGTAAATAAATGTAGTTTAAAGAAAGACGATAATATTCAATACTAAAAACTAATGGTTCTTTTACTTGAAACAAAATATATGCTTTCTCTATGAAGTAATGGACCACAACTAAAAAGAAAAACAATCTCAAGTATGCAAAAGGACTATCTAACTAGTGATGGACTTGAAACGAAGAGAAAAGTGACTCTCAACCTGAAAACAATGCTAACTATTTTGAACAAATACAAGCCTTCAAGTAAAACTTGTTTCATAAATCAACTTGTTGAAACTGAAATTAAATATGAAAAATAATCCAAAGTAGGACACTAAAGGAAGTAGATACTTGTACTTTTCAATACCTTGTCCACTTACATCGTCCACAAGAAGCATAAATCAACTAATAAAACAACGAAGAAGAAACAAATAGAAAAAATGAAACTAAATGTAGGGTGAATCCACGAAGGTGGTTCACGATTTTAGGTAGATGGAAGCCAAAATAATAGTTTTTGAATCCTCGATCGAGGTCTTTTGAAGTCCTCGATCGAGGTTTTAAGAGCTCGATTAAGGGTTTTAAAAGACCTTCATCAAGGGTTTTAAAAGACCTCGATCGAGGGTTTTTAAATAACTCGATCGAGGGTCTAACCAAGCCCTCGATCGAGCTGTTAGACCCTCAATTGAGGGTTTGAAATAGAAAAAAAAAAACAGGGTCCGGCCGACAGGCGGACCCTATTTTGTGCAGTGATCAACATCGACAGTGACAGCGACCGGGAGAAGAGGCCCTCGACCGAGCTGCTGCCCACGCCACTAGGTAGGTGGATTTCTACCCATTCTTTGTGTTTAAAAAAAAAGAAAGTTAAATTTTGTTTGTTTTATATAGAATTGAGTCTCTGTAAAAAAATTTGTGCTTTTTATAAAATGTAAGATGAATTTGTTAGGATGTAACCATTGAAACCGAAAACCCCTATTGAAACCAAAAACCATTTTTTGGGTGTAGAAAAACCATTGAAACAAAAAACTAATTGACAAAAAAAAACAAACAAAAAACCAATTGAAAACTAAAATAAAAAACCATTCCAAAACAAAAACGAAAAACCATTTGAAATTTGAAATATGTTTAGGGTTTTAAATTATTTTAAATCTTTTTGTTTATATCAATGGGTAGCATTTCATTGCATAAATGCTACCGGTTTTATTTTAAAATGTGTTCTGACAAGCAAAAACGATGCCCATTTTTTTTCAATCCTCTCACAACGCCAAGGAAATTGAAAAAAAAAAAACATATATTACGTTAGTTAACCTATAATAACTCTAAACCTACTTTTTCAGTGAAAAAAAAAAACTCTAAACCTACCAATATAACATCATAAAACATTAATGTTAATAATATAATATAAAAAATTAAAAAATAAATATTATTAATATATAATCATATATTATTTATTAATTTTTACTTAATTTATTTTTAAAAAATAATATATTTATTATTTATTAATTTTTACTTAATTTATTTTTAAAAAATAATATATTTATTATTTATTAATTTTTACTTAATTTATTTTTTAAAAATAATATATTTATTCTTGTTTGTTAAAATGTATAGTAAATATATCATGATTTACTCATTAAATCTTTAATAAAATATTTTAAAATTATGTAAATAAAAAAAAATATTATATCTATATTAAATTATATTATTTTTTATTTTTTAAATAATTTATTTTAAAATTATGTATTTAAAGAATGTAGTACTTTATTTCAAATAATTTATTTTAAAATTATGTATTTAAAGAATGTAGTATTTTATTTTAATTTTTTAATAAAATTTAAAACTTTAAGTAACACAAGGTGATTTGTATATAATTAATTATTAACATATGATTATGATTAATTAATATGAATCTAAAATTAAAAATTAAAATTAAATTAAATATAAATTATCTTACTATACCTACCATTATCATCATTTTGAATACTGAAACTTAGTTTGAATTTCCATGGTAATAACATGTTCTTCCTTTAGTGGCATGTTGCAATGGTACTTCTTAGAATTGGTATACTTCAAATGGCCAATTTGCTCCTTCTTACCACTAGTTCTTAACTAGTATGGAGTTATGTTGGAATCATTAGTTAGGTGATCTAGCACATTTCTGCTAGTACATAAAGAAGAATTATGTTTGAGTAATAATTTTTCCCTAATTATATTAAAAATAATACAATATCAAACCCACCAAGAACATGTTTTATTAGGAGAAAGTGTGAGAGGTGAATGTTGTGTTGGAAGAATTAAGACTTATGTATTTATGTAAATGGATAGTCATCATAAATGGAAAACTCTAGCCACCAATTCTTCTTAGCGAGGAATCATTTCCAACCAAATATGGTCACTCCACCAAAGATCCACAATTAGCAAGCATACACGCCAACAAGTACTCTTTTGCACCTACACTTGCATCACAAAACTATACAAGAGAAAACAAGATAGTCTCCCTCTATCTTCTCCACTGCATCAAGAACTCCAAGTAACACTATGGTTTCTAAATACCCCTAGTCTTCTTAGATTGCATAAGAACCACAAGAACAAGTGCTCCTTTTTCTCCTTTAGGTTTTCTCCAATGGTTTCAAGAGTCAATATATTTAGATTTGCATCTTCATCATATTAAGGAAAATTTTAATTTGTTAGACAATAATAATTCAAATAAATAAGTAGTTTTTGTAGACCTATTAAATTGTGTTGTGTGCATGGGTGTTATGGAATTAAGTTTACATCCTAAAATTTGTCAACTCAAAATTAAAACATGTGCATTTAACAAAATTTTCCCTAAAATTTTAGCTTCTCAAGTTTGCCAATAAAATTCCATTATAACATGTTATATAGATTTTGTAAACACTCCCCAAATATCTGCTAGTAGTAATCATTCGGTCTTAAAAATGCTTCCAAGGAGGTGAAACTTATCCATCAAAATCATCCAAACAATCAAAATAATCATTTTTAGACAACACAATCCACATAATTTCTCACTAATATTTGTATATGGTTGAAGTGGCCTCTAATAAAATTCAACCATTGAGCCATCAAAATTTGCTTTATGAAGATTTATGAAAATCACTCATGAACAACATGCATGTTAAGGGTAAACAAAATCAAATGTGCAAAATACACATCCTTCTCTAATCAATGAGAGAAGGCCTCTAATAAAATTCAACCATTGAGCCATCAAAATTTGCTTTATGAAGATTTATGAAAATCACTCATGAACAACATGCATGTTAAGGGTAAACAAAATCAAATGTGCAAAATACACATCCTTCTCTAATCAATGAGAGAAGGATGTGCAAAAAATCTAAACAAACAATTGTAGAAAACAAATAACACATAATCATGCAACTCATCGTGACCTTGTTGAGATGGTAACAAACTTCGAGGAAAATTGTATTTGAATCCAAACCTTTGCTCAAAAGTTTTCAATACTCAAGGGTTTTCAAATTTAGTCAATTTTCCTCTTTCTATTTGAGCCTTTGTAAATGTTTGGAATCCTTTTCTTTGTTGAAGGAGACATTTTGTTATGAATTGTTACCCTTGATTCTCAATCAAGCATGATTTACTTGTCTTTTGTCTTGTATTATTGATATTTGAATTGGAAATGTTCTTTGATCGGGTCCTTTAAATCCATTCACATTATCTTTTTTCCCAACCTTTTGATAAGGCCTAGTTTCTTGATCATGTCCTTTTGATAAGGGCTGGTTTCTTGATCATGTAATGGAACGTCTTCTAACACGCCCATCACCAATGTTATCCACTGACGCCGCATGGTGAGCAATGAATGGGGCCAATGTTGAAATTTCTTCAAACTATGCATGTATGTGTCAAAATTTGACATGGTTAGATGAGACACTTTCCTTGACGGTATGTGATGGTTTCAAGACTCAAGGATGTCTGATGTCCCCACATAATCTTCAACATTCTCCATGTTTTCATGAGCGTTCATTATGTGGTTTCATTTTCATCATTCGTCATTCTCAATTCTTCATCAATTTCCAATCTCGGGGCTATTTATTTATGCCCCTCATCCACATCATACAACACATATCTCATGTCAAGGACGTAGCCTACTTCCTTCATATGTCCAATTAATCCCTCCAACTTTTCATAAACATCCTCCCTTTGCGAGTGACATAAGGTCCCAACTCGATACTCATTCACTACGCTCGCTTTTGGTGTTGGGGGTTTCATAATGTATGTGTCCTTTCCCATGTCTCTAACACTCCTTGTATTAACCCCATCATATTTTTTTTCCCACCTGCCACCTCCAACACCTCCACTTAAGTTCAATCTTGGTACAAATCTATTCGACTCCATCTCCTCGATCATCTCTACAACCCACCTTTCTATCTCTTCATTCCCATAACTCTTGTGAGCATTGTGCAAGGGCCCCCAAACCATAACATTATGCTTTGTTGGCATCTTATTGATGAACTATTTCACTTCCTCGAATTGAATCCAACCCAACTAAGAAGATCAGTCATGCACACATAGTGTTGCATCCAATACAGGAACCCAATATTTATCCATCGCTTTGTAACACCCAAGGCCTTAATCCACCAGACCCAATTAATTGCATCTTGAAAAAACCCTATTTGATCTCCTTCATCTACCCAAAAAATTGATTCACCTCATTTGCAAGGCCATTATAGGACAACCTAGTAATCACATAGCTCCATGAAGTACACTCTCGCTAAGGCATTTTGTCAAATACTTGATGTGATTCCTACATGCACCCACATTTTCCATACATTTCAATGATCTTATTATCGAGAGAGACATCAAACCTAAGCTCAATTCCAATCATGATTTATTGCACGTTCCTTCACTCTTCGGACGCTTTCCAATCAGCACAACATTGCATACTGTAAACATAAATGATGGAATACGCAGGAATACCTTACTATTGTGTGTTTTTGAATATCTTCATGGCTTCATTTAGCTCCCTTCCTTGGATGAAATCCAGAGTAATTTTTAGGGGCGAATTTTCGCCAATTGGCTATTTTTTGGGCTTTTTTTCAAAAAGAAATTCGCTATTGGTCATTTTTAGAATTTAACATCGCCTAAATTTACATAAAATATGTTTTTTTTATCATAATATTCGCCAAAACTTACATGTTTCAGTAGTAAACTATAGGTTTTGTATTTAATATTCGCCTACCTATCTATATCTATGCTTTTTCCAATCCAAAATAATCACCTAGAATACTATACTTAAGTGTAATATTAGAATCCTTAAAAAATACCATGATGAAATCCTCAATGACTGCACTAGTTTCCCTAGTACCTCCACCATAAGAATCCCTCACCTAGCCTTTGGCCCAAGTGTTGATCTTAATTTTTTAGTGACACCTTCATCATTTGGCACCATCATTGTTCTTCCCTTAATTTATTTTTTGACCGCCTTAGTAGTCTACTCCCCCACATTAAATTTTCTATGAAAACCCAAAAGGACAACTCTTTCCCATTCCTCGATGTTCAAGTTACCCATCTGTTAGATGGATCCAATTCCCACCAAGTTTGCTGATTGTTACTAATAGACACCTTCATACCCAATCCAATCACCACCCTACTAAAAAAATATGCAATTCTTAAAACTCTTATAATCAACACCCTTTGAATTTATAATCCGCACCTCCTAAACAAAGACAGATCCCACATCAAATCCCTTTAAGCAAATTGCTATTCTCTTTCCAAAAACAACTACTACGAAAAAGCTAGGGATTTAGCTAGATTGCATGCACTTTTGAACTAGTATTAGAAAGAGCTACTTGAGATAGATATTACTTTTTGAGCCAAGTAGATTTTAGTGACTATCTAAATAAATTTTTATTTAGAGAAGGAGAATCAAGTTGAGAAAAGAGAGGGAAATATTGAAGACAACTCTAGAGATAAGGGGAAGAATGTTGAGGGACTATATCTTCGATCTTATGAAGACATGCAAAACCAAATTATATACAAAAGAGGAACATTCATGACATATAGCAAAATCCATCAATCCTCATCTATATCCTTAGATTCAACAACACCACAATGACATGTAGAAAACTCATTTGGTCTCCGTCTATAACCTTAGAATTTGAAATGTGAAACTTGAAATAGAATTTGAAATTTGAATTGAATTTGAAATTTGAATTTGAATTTGAAATGTGAAAATTGAAATAGAGTTTGAAATTTGAATTTGAATTGTGAAATTTGAAATAGAGTTTGAAATTTGAATTGAATTTGGATTTGAAATGCGAAATTTGAAATAGAGTTTGAAATTTGAATTTGAATTTTAAATATGAAATTTGAAAGAGAATTAGAATTAGAAATTGAAATGTGATGCAGAGAGTTCTGAAGAGAGAACTTCATTCCTTCGTGTTCTGCGATGCACGAGAGGATCTGATGTCGCCCAAGAGGGCGGCCATCGGCAGCTCTCCCGTTTGCCGAGGAGTGAGGCCATGCCGGGGTCAGTTGCCACTAGCAGCAACAGGAGAGCTAATGTGTCGGTTCATCTTGACGACATACATGTTGATACCCAGGTGGGGTATGCGCGGCTTGACTCGAGTGCATCAGGTGCATATTTTCTAGTATATAATGCATTGAATTTTAGTTGCAAGTTATAATATATATTTTTAGTAACATTTTTGTTTTGGTTTAGATCGCAGGTGACCCATCAGGGGAATCGTACAACAATGAGGTCGCACACATCACTCTCGCTGATATCACTACCCAGCAAGAATGGGTGCACTCATGTGTGTGCACATTGAGGGAGAATTCTCCCACACGATGATCTTTATTCATGATGTTATCAACAGTGGATGAGATGTTGGCCCTCTACAAGAGGGTGGGACCTCTTAGTGACATTTGGCATTATTCATGCCAAAGGAGGAGACCGGATGTCATTGGGATCCACAAATGGGAGGATGTCAAAGTCGCCATAAAAGGGCATGACATCAAGGGTACTTTGTTCGACATCCCTCCTTACCGCCCTTCCGGTCAACCGCTTAGACTCAAGGAGTTTAAGTTGGAGGCCGCTGCACCATATCTATATGATAGATTCATCAGAGCGTGGGGCATGTTCCACCACCATGCCCAAGTCCCATTGTAATTTGCAAAATAGATTTATGCAGAGTTTGTTTTGGATATGCATCCAGATTACACCAGCACAGGGTCTGAGTTCTTTGGGGCTGGTAGGGGATGCTCCTACCAACATCCTACCAACATCCTGGAGCTCGAAGAGACCCTGCCTTCATGCCACCCCCTCCGAGGTTGGTACCATTTCCAGACAGGACAGTTATCGAGTCAGCGGACGTGGCAGAGTCATCCCAGCTTACTGTAGAGGCTAGACATGACATTGCAAAGTCGTTGTTCACTACCATGGGCAATGCTTTTGTTGTTGTGCATGGAGAGGCATCTAGACCACCCCCTGCACCTGCAGAGCCAAAGATAGAGTATGTCGATAGTGACCTGCTTAGGATTTTGGATGGTGAGGCCATATTGGGGTATGCTGAGTCAACCCGAGATGCATACTTTCGGTTGTATCGTAGATACGTCGCTCCAGGACAGGTATACTTTTGTATAATTATGTATATATGTTCTACATGTTACATCATATTATATGTCATAAATTGAATGGTTAATAATCCTTAATGGAGTTGTATTCTATTGCTCCATGCAGGGTACCACAATCATGGATCATCTCTTTTCTAGTGATCCATCAGTTGGTCCATCTGCTTGTCCCAACCCGCGGACGATAGTAGTCGAGGTAAGTTATAATTTATGTTCTAATTTAATTTGAGTTTATTATTTCTGAGTTTAAATAATTTATGTTTTATTTCTTAAGTTTTGAGATTTTATGTTTTAGATCTTAACTTCAAATGAATTCCAAATTGTACAGGGAAAAGGAAAGGATATTGCTCCTGACGATAGACATGAGGACCACAAAGGTCCTGACCAGCTGGGTCTAGACACAGAGCTGAGTTTTAATTTATGTTCCAATTCATGTTATTTAATCACATTTAGTAATTTATTTTTGTACTTTATGTTTGAATTTTTGAATTATAACTTAAATTATGTTTTAGTTTTAATTTTTAATGAATCTAACTTATTACACCGGCATCGCTAGGGGCGAGTGTCGATGTTGCAATGGATTTCACATATGATTGGGATGCAGCTCGAGCACGTGATCCTGATGAAGGGCCATCTACCCATATTCCTACCCATATGCTAGATATCACCATTGACTCGACAGAGATCGAGGCATTATTTCATAGTTTACCGCCTCAGAGCCAGCATCGGTCTACTACACACGAAGGCAGTTAAGGGCCTCATGGGGGTAATGTCCAATGAGTTGACACTATTACATGTGGACATTTTTCGCATGGAAAATCGTTGCTATTGCAACACTTTTTCGTTGCTATAGTGTTGAATAGGACTCCTTGTTTTCGTGGCACTAATTTCATCGTTGTAGCAACACTTGCCAACGTTCGTCGTGTTATCTCCCCAAATAATTTTGTCAAGTTGATCAATTTTAGATGATGGGAGGTCATTTGAAAATTCATTTCTAAATTTTTTAAGGCTCATTTTTGATATCTTTATGCATGTAATAAAGTTTGAAAAACATTAGATTGGGTTTTCATTTAAAAATTTTCAAAAGACAGGTTTCGGTAGCTAAGCACTTATTTAAAACGGTCCCTAAGCTACCGAAAGCCCTGCTTTTGGTAGCTTAAACTAAATTTTCGAGGCTCTCCTAGCTACCGAAAGTGAAAGGACATACAGCGTGAGTTAGGGGAAGTTTTCGGTGGCTTGGGAGAATACGATGGTGTTCATTAGCCACTGAAATAGAGCTTTCGGTAGCTAACAGAGATCAAGCTCAGACCTACTAGCTACCGAAAGCCTAAAAATCACAGGAAATTGCCATTTTTTGCACAGATCTAAGTTTTATCATTCTAGAGGGCATGAGGATGGTTTCTAAGTGAAGGTTTTAATTAATAGGATCTGTTTCAATGTGTTGTTCCAGCTTTGAAGGTGCCAACAAGATGGAAATAATGAAGAAATGTGGTGTTTTTTACTGTCCCGAGTCATCATTTTCAAATGACGATTCTGAGCGTCTGGAGAATCTTTTTGCAGAACTCTCAGAGGTTTTTGTTCCAAACATGTCATAGAAAAATAACCTCTCCCTGTTTTCCTACAGGTGTTGCATATTGAGAGAATCGAATCCGTCACTGAGCCCCAATTTTCGGATCCCAGAACCTGCCTGCTTGACAGATGTTTTTGAAATGCAGATCTCAGGAAAACCAAAACGAGTTTCAAAGATCTGAGAGAGGTTTTTCCTCACAACATATCAATTCACAATAACCTCTTTCATTTTATACACAGGTGTCACATAGCTAGAGAAATGAACCCATCTCTGAGCCTCTTTTTCAGCAGTTTTAGCAAAAGTGGCGTTTTTACTGTGCAGAGTCATCATTTTCAAACGATTATTCTGAGCGACTGGAGATTCATTCTGCAAAAATATCGGAGGTGTTTCTTCCTAACACGTCAAATAACAATAACCTCTCTCAGGTTTCCTACAGGTGTCACATATTGGGAGAATCGAATGCATCTCTTAGCCCCATTTTTCAGCAGTCTGGCCAATTAAAATGATTTTCCTGGTTTGTTGAAAAACGGTTTTGGATTTTCCATCTGGAGGAAATTTGACCCAACTTCTTAGGATCTGGGGAGAGGTTGTAAAGGCTATAAATCCCAAAACGCATGTAGAACAATGGTTCTATTTTGGAGAGACTGATCGATATTTGTATTCTCAGACTTCAGTGACTTCTCAGATAATATAAGCCTCTTTTACTATTTGCTTTTAGATTTCTCTTTCTCATATTTTTGTACTTACAATGGATGGTTTATTTCTTGTATGTTCACTTTTCTATGCTAGATAGTTGTTATCCTGTCTTGGTATTTGAGAACTGAACATATATGCCATTTATTTGTTGTGCTTGGCCATTTATATACATTTTTCTGTGTATGAGTCTGCTAAACACGATAAGGATTCACTCCCTTTATCTTTTATCAACCCTCTGAATAGCAGTAGTCAAAGCCTTGTCTACTTGAGCGTCTCTATGTGTGTTCTGAGTGTGTGAGTTTTGATCTCAGTCATCTAGCTTGATCCAAGCAAACCCCATCATTTAAGATAAGTTTAAGTTACCAGGCATCTCTGAAATACAACCTAAGAGAGCTTCTTGGAGTGTTAACAAAATGGCGCCGTTGCCGGGGAGAGGAGATTGAAGCTCAGCTTCCCTGGGAGAATGACATAGATCCAGCTTTGATGATAAACAAACCCTGGACATTATTTTGGTTGTAATCATTTATCTGGTGACTCCATGAAGGACCGATTCAGTGGCGACTCCACAATATTCAGATGTCGAAAGCATTTGCTGCTCTTTTGGCTCCGAGGTTTTCACCTCTTGACTTCTCTTTAGTTCCTGGTTTCCCACATCCAGTACTTGATATGTTCGAATGGGGAGATTTTCTACCTATCTTCAAAGAGGAGAAAGAAGACAATCCTGTAGAACACCTCCTCAAGTTTCATGAATGCATGGATCTATTAGATCTGCAGCATGAAGACGTTCCTATGAAGATGTTCATGCACTCATTATATGGTGATGCACGTCAATGGTATTTTGTTTTACCTCCCTCCAGCATTTCATCATTGAAGGATTTTCACAAAGCATTCAATGAGCATTATAAAAGGTACTTTTCAGATGAGTTCTTATTTAATGATTGCTGTGAAGGACATGAATTGCATTCTAAAGTTGACAATCTAAATGGAGAAGAAGATTTACCTCATCTTTCAAGTGATCTTCACTGTGATGTGCTTCCTCATAAACATGAATCAGAAAGGACTAATGAAGGAGCTGAGGGCTTTCTTATTACCTCTATTTCTGATTTTTATGAATCTGAAGAATTAGTTTCTTTCGCTACACATGTAGGTGGTCAGCTCTCTATTAGTCAAATATTCGTTGAAATCAGTAAGGCTAGCCCACCGTTTTCAGTTTTCAAATCACAAAGATGTGGTGAAGGGGAGCAGAAAAGTTTATATCAGTAGTCGAGCATTCATATTTCTCTAACAGATCTCGAGCAGTTTATATTCAACACTGAGACCATTGAAGGCAGCCAACAACATTTCAATTCTCAGTCGGGACAACAAGAAGACTATCAAGGAAGACAGCTATGTACAAACAGTGAGGTCAGTAAAAGAAGTCTGAAACAACATTTCGATTTTCAGTTGGAACAACAGCAAGGAGGGGTATTTCATTGTGACTTTGATGACCCTATTACTGACTATTTGGATTCTATAAGCAGCATAAATGTCCAAATACTTTTTTCAGATGAAAGTTGGCTCTGTCATCTTTTCAAGATACATTTTTGCATGCTATGGTCCCTTATATTGTTTGGGTCGAGATCAAGTATGATATTTGCAATTCCATTACGTTCTTGGCTACATTGGAAATTTAGTTTTACCTGATCAATCTACCTCTACTGGTTAGTGTAGGAGTAGGCAGAAGAATAAGCTCTTCACAGGAGCAGCTAGATCATCTTCAGTTGTTTTTAGTTTTTTTTGTTTTTCTCAATAAGCAGGTTACATGCAGGCTGCAAGTTTTCAGAGAATCAGTTGCACAGGCCAAATGACTCCATAGCCCAATGGATATAAGACACTATTGGCAGGGGTAGTTTGGTTTCAAATGATGAGCATGGTTGCAAAAATTGGATCAGGTTTGTAGAGGCCAGATGACTCCATAGCCCAATGGATGCAAGGCATTGCTAGTAGGTTTACAGTTTAACATTTGTGGACAGATTGCAGAGATTTGGTGGCAGTTTAAATGACTCCATGCCCAATGGAACACTATACTAGGTCCTGTATTTTGTTTATCCAGAAAAGGCATCAGATCTGTGGTTCTTGAAACCTCACAGGGAGGCTTTCATCCCCGAGTAGGAGCCAGACGTTATCTCCCCAGATAATTTTGTCGAGTTGATCAATTTTAGATGATGGGAGGTCATTTGAAAATTCATTTCTAAATTTTTTAAGGCTCATTTTTTATATCTTTATGCATGTAATAAAGTTTGAAAGACATTAGATTGGGTTTTCATTTAAAAATTTTCAAAAGACAGGTTTCGGTAGCTAAGCGCTTATTTAAAACGACCCCTAAGCTACCGAAATCCTTGCTTTTGGCAGCTTAAATGAAATTTTCGAGGCTCTCCTAGCTACCGAAAGTGAAAGGACATACAACGTGAGTCAGGGGCTGTTTTCGGTGGCTTGGGAGAATACGATGGTCTTCATTAGCCACCGAAATAGAGCTTTCGGTAGCTAACAGAGATCAAGCTCAGACCTACTAACTACCGAAAGCCTAAAAATCACAGGAAATTGCCATTTTTTGCACAGATCTAAGTTTTATCATTCTAAAGGGCATGAGGATGGTTTCTAAGTGAAGGTTTTAAGTAATAGGATCTATTTCAATGTGATGTTCCATCTTTGAAGGTGCTAGCAAGATGGAAATAATGAAGAAATGTGGCATTTTTTACTGTCCCGAGTCATTATTTTCAAATGACGATTCTGAGCGTCTGGAGAATCTTTTTGCAGAACGCTCGGAGGTTTTTGTTCCTAACATGTCATAGAACAATAACCTCTACCCATTTTTCTATAGGGGTTGAATATTGAGAGAATCAAATCCATCACTGAGCCCCAATTTTCGGATCCCAGAACCTGCCTGTTTGACAGATGTTTTTGAAATGCAGATCTCGGAAAAACCAAAACGAGTTTCAAAAATATGAGAGACATTTTTTCTCACAACAGATTAATGCACAATAAACTCTTTCATTTTATACACAGGTGTCACAAAGCTGGAGAACTGAACCCATCTCTGAGCCTCTTTTTCAGCAGTTTCAGCAAAAGTGGCATTTTTACTTTGCAGAGTCATCATTTTCAAATGATTATTCTGAGTTACTGGAGAGTCATTCTGCAAAATGCTCGAAGGTTTTTCTTCCTAACAAGTCAGAGAACAATAACCTCTCTCAGGTTTCCTACAGGTGTCACAGATTGGGAGAATCGAATGCATCTCTGAGCCCCATTTTTCAGCAGTCTGGCCAATTAAAAATGATTTTCCTGGTTTGTTGAAAAACGGTTTTGGATTTTCCATCTGGAGGAAATTCAACCCAGCTTCTTAGGATCTGGGGAGAGGTTGTAAAGGCTATAAATCCCTAAACTTATTTAGAACAATGGTTCGATTTTGGAGAGACTAATCGATATTTGTATTCTCAGACTTCAGTGACTTCTCAGATAATATAAGCCTCTTTTACTATTTGCTTTCATATTTCTCTTTCTCATATTTCTTTACTTACAGTGGATGGTTTATTTCCTATATGTTCACTTTTCTATGCTAGATAGTTGTTATCCTGTCTTGGTATTTGAGAACTGAACATATATGTCATTTATTTGTTGTGCTTGGCCATTTATATACATTTTTCTGTGTATGAGTCTGCTAAACACGATAAGGATTCACTCCCTTTATCTTTTATCAACCCTCTAAACAGCAGTAGTCAAAGCCTTGTCTACCTGAGTGTCTCTATGTGTGTTTTGAGTGTGTGAGTTTTGATCTCAGTCATCCAGCTTGATCCAAACAAACCCCAACATTTAGGATAAGTTTAAGTTACCAGGCATCTCTGAAATACAACCTAGGAGAGCTTCTTGGAGTGTTAACACGTCACTATAGAGACAGAAATGAAATGGACCTTGTTTGTCGCTCTAGCAATGAAAGTTCGTGGCTATAGTGATGGCCTCTCATTTTTAAAAAATAATAATTCAAACGAACTCCGTCTCTCTAGCAATGCAAGTTCGTTGTTATAGCAACAAAGGTTCGTTGCTATAGAAGCGGTGTCTCATATTTAAAAAAAATTAAGTCAAGCAATCTCCGTCTCTTTAGCCATTAAAGGTCGTTGCTATAACAACGAACGATCGTTGCTATAGCGACGACCCCTCATATTTAAAAAAAAGAAGTCAATCCCACTTCGTCACTATAGAGACGGAGTCCCATATTTAAAAAAAATAACTCCGACGAACTTGCTATACTAGCGACGAAAATGTTCGTCGCTAGTATAGCAAGTTCGTCGGAACTTGCTATACTATGTCATCGCTATGTCTATGAAGAGTACATGATATTTTATTGCAGTTCAAGATATTTCCCTTGAAAAGTTTCCTATCATTGCATGGACTTAAAATATCATTTCAAAGGATGAATTTTCCAACCAACTATGGTGAAGACACCTACAAGATAGAACACTACCACATACATTATGACATAGATTAAATCTCCCGTGGCTCATTATCTGACTTAACTACATCACCTACTTACAGACTATATGTTGAATCTATAATGTCAGGCATCAAAATTCCTTGATGTCGCTTCCTTGGGGCATACTCACTTTTGACTAGGTAGAACACACATGCAATGGGAAAAGATATCATTCACGCTTCAGCCTTCAACATTCAGAGGCCTTACAATGAGAACCAATATCCATCACAATACCAAATGAGGATGGCTATCTGGTGACAACTATCTATGCAAATACTTAAAATTATGGACTTTTCATTAATAAGTTGTTTTCTTATAACTATGCACTATTCAGTCACAACCATCTATGATGCCTGAAATTATGGATTTCTGGTCAACAAGTCATCTTAGGAGCAATTACAAGAACAAATAGTGAAAGGATATCAGAGACACCATTTAGAAATGAAAAATAAAGGATACTCATGCTTTCCACTCTAGCAAAATGAAAAGTCTTTAATGTCATTTGTGTGCCAAGCTCTCCAATACTTTGATCCCCAATGGCTTCAACTACAACACCAACTTCCATTATTTTGGAATAATAACGCTTAATGCATGTTTCAATAAAAACTTGTTAACCAACAACAGACAAACATGTGTATTTAAATGAAATTAGAAAGGGATTTCAAACTCCTACAAAGATAACAAAAGCAATATTGGAACAAAGGATAAAAATTGTATCTGAGAACAATTCCCAACAACAGCTAAAAAGGAACAATTCTGTGAAGACATGAACCAATACTCCATATTATATGTCAATCGGAGTACAAAAAGACCTTAGTCTAAGACCATGTCACAAACAAAATAAAATGGAACTAAACCACAAGGACTTCCAAGATCTTCATTTAAAATGAAGATTTTGATGTAAGGCTTCACTAAAGAAAGTATCCAAACAGTAAAGTAAATCTTGCCGACAATAAAAACTCCACATACAATGCTTTTGTTTGTGAATAAAGAAGAAAACCTAATATGATGAAGGAAACCGAAGGTATATATTTTTGACACTTTAAACATGCCATTGAAAAACACAAAAATAACTAGAATCTTGATAGTGGATAGACATTGTATATCAGAATAAACTCTCCCTCAGTGAGTTGAGATGATTTTAACATAGCATGCCATGATTGCCATCAGTAGTATATGTATAGCGTGGTAAATATGATATTCACTACAAATCTCATTTTTCATGCACTATCTCATTCAGTAAATAGATTCACCATAAACAAGAAAAGAATGATGCGGATTGTTTCATTGTCATTCAGTAATAGACTAGATTCAAATCTAGAGTCTAGTAAAAAGTACATTTTAATATCCAACCAATGGGCCTAAATGCAACATTTTGTAAAAGACAGTCTATTTAAGTCTGGGCCAAGCCCGACTATAACATTTTAATATTTTTTTTAAAAGATTGCCTATTTTGACATAGGCTTTTGACAAGTCTGTTTGCTTTCATTTGCATTAGTTACACTTAAGCCTATGGCCAACAATTAGAACAGTTGTAGATTTTACACCAGGAGTTAGCAAACTAGTGACCCCAAATATACAAAAGGTTTCGGACCCCAAATCTACAAAATGAGACATGCCCATAAAATGGGTCAGCCTTACAAGCCAATTCATCCAACCTTATGACCGAGAAAGCTCCAAATAGGTGACAGAACATATATTGATTCATTTTAGATCATCATATTAGATCGACCCATTCCACCGAGTCTAGAAGAAAACTGATCAACCCGAGGTTGGCTCGGGAAAAACTTTCCCAGCTGGAAATTACTCTCCAAATCAACTTGGACTCTCTACAAACTCACCTTCTTTTGTGACTCGGTGAGTCAACTTGCCAATGCATTGATAAAAGTAGAGTTGCTTTGCTCATTCTGGGGGTTTCTTTGCTCATTCTTACTCATTTCCACTTCCTATCAAAGAGGATTTTTTAGCCACAGTTTACAACAACAGCATCAGAACAACATCACTGCAAGGATTCAAAGTTGAACTTTGTAGTGGCATTGACATTTGGTGGCAACAATTATAGTGCAATTTATATGGAGAGCATCAATACAACATTAGATTGGATTGCTCAATGAGCCCCAGAGGACAAAGACAATGAGCCAATGTTTTAGGAGGAGGAATTGACATGGATAGAGAATGCTGCCAGTATTCACGTTGGGCGTGTTAAGGCAGAATATGAGAGCCTTCAATTGGCACTCATGTATAGAGGTTGGGGGATGTTATAACATATATGTACTATTTATGCAATGTTTCATATTTTGACTTATGGCTTCACATTTTGATTTGACCCTTTGAGTCTTGACACTTGAGTCTTGACATTTGACCGTTATGATGGATGAACAATGATATGAATCATTGTTGATGATTAAAATTTGATTGTATCTGTTATTGGTTATGTTTCATCAATTGGTTTTCCATGTTCTATTTAATGTATTTGCATTATATTAAATGTAAGCTTTCATGTATAATGTAAAAAATTAAAATACATTCATTTTTCTTCGAAATCTATATTTTTTTATTTTTCATTGTACCAAGTATTTGTTGAATCTATCCCCAAGTCTTTTTCAAGTCTCTAGTCAACACAAGTCATGTCCTGAGTCTCGAGCCTGTTACATTTGGTTGTTATAATTACCTACAATTGCTTTCTTAACTTCATATGTACTATTACTCCCTGCTCTATATCATTCCTAATAGACTTAAAACTTATTGTGATAACTATTGTCTTTATAACTCTACAGACAAGCCTACTTGCAATAGCCCCCATCATTGATTTTTAGAAGGCAAAACAGCTTATCTTTAATGATGCAAGCAATTTAATATTTACCTATAGAAAGACAAAATAGTTTGTTGGCCCTGGATGGTATGTTGTCCACTTCCTCTATGTAGACCTATAGGCCATTCATCATCTACAAAATAGTCTGTTGGCCCTGTTATTTCTTATATCTGATTCAAAATTAGCTTCGTTTGCATTCATTGCAACCACTCTGTCCCCTCCCCCACCACCAGTTTGCAGATCATTTAGTAAATTTATAATAATAGGCAGACGGCTAGCAAATGTTATAGAATCTATTCCTGGCTAATGCTAACATGCAAGAAATCCAAAAAACACATCCTTAGACAGCACTAAAGATAAAGCAGATGCAAAATGGAAATAAATATCAATCACTTCAAATTCAAATCAGTTGGAAACATAGTTGTATGCAAATCACCAAACTGCCATGCATTTGAACTTGTACTTTCGATGTACATGCAACACTCTGTTATGAACTGATAAATTTTTCGGTAAAACAACAAGCCAAGACTTAAGAGTACATATTATGTTCACCAAAGATTACATTAATTTACACTATTACTAAATACAGAAGATATGATTAAGAATAAAATAAATAAATAATAGAATTATCAATTACTTAACACAACATAGATTTAGCCAAATGAGAACCTTCAAAAGGATTTAAGGTTGGAATAATGGTGATCTACAATCTGGAGCAGACTAGAACCAAAACAATGATAAGACTAATCTAAGAACTAAGACAAGCCGAATACAACAATGGCAGGTGAGGCTAGGAGAGCCTCACCTCCTAAACTAAAACACAATAAGAACTCAAAACTCTAACCAGCTACTAACACAATAGAATGAGAAGAAAGAGAGACAAGCTTGGCACAAACAAGAATGATTGTATTATGAGGTAGGGTGCCTTTTTATAACAATTACAAAGGAGCACAATAGATGCTGCTCATTATTTAATACTAAGATATCTCTTATAATATAAATAACAACTAATACATTCATGGGAATAGAACCCAAATAGTGTCTAATACATGAAGGGGGAGTGTGGGCCTCCCATACGGATCATTCCTCCTGGTCTAAGTGGAAAGCATCCCTACTTTCCTTCCTCCCGGTCTAAGTTTGAAGCCATGTTTGGAAAGAAGAGAAACCACATGTAGAAGAGGTGCCACTGTTGCAACTTGATGAAGATCCTGATGATGTGTATATGGTGTAAGATGCGAGCAGGTGGGGATTTGTGCCCATGACACGCTGCTTCTGTACATCTTGTTGACCATGTGTACATCTTGTTGACCATGTGTACATCTTGGAGGTGGAGGTCTGTGCTTGAGGGAAACCTGTGTATCCACTTGTGTTATTTGACTGATAAAAGGCTGTAAGCGACCTCAAAACATATGAAGGTACTTTCTATGCAAACAAAAACTATGTAGAGTGCTACTGGAGGACTTGGCAACTATCAAGATGTTGATGTATATGTAAATTCGGAATGTATTTCGCATATATGTATATTGTATTCCTATAGAGATGGTTTTATTCCTCTATAAGGAAGTGTCGTCATTTATATTGTAAGTGTCGTAACTTATACTTGATGGGTTATTAGACCACCTTGTTGGGGTCGGCCCTGTATAAGTCATGTGGGTCAAAGGGTTATTAGACCACCCTATTGGGGGTCGGCCATGTGGGTCAAAGGGTTATTAGACCACCCCATTGGGGGTCGGCCCAGTTAGCATTATATTATGTGGTTAAGTTCGAGCCTACATGAGTTAGGTAAAAAGGCAAGTCAAGTCAAGTATAAATAGAGTGCGGGAGGCACTCTATTTACTCACTCACTTCTCACACATGCACTCAAGGAGGAGTGGCGCACTTATGGAGGAGGAGGATCTGCTGCTAGGTTATGGCTATCTCTCTTGGTTGGTTGTATCATTGCTCTATCTATCTCTGAGGAAGTTATTGGGGTTTTTCACCTTTATGGTTTTTCACCTTTATGGTTTTCCCCAAGTAAATCTTTGTGTCTCTTGTGTGCTTGCATTATTGTCTCCATGATTGATATGCTGTAGATATGCTGTACATGTTGTTCTCTCAGTTAATATCCTAGATCATATTGAAGTAATTTCAGAAAATTTAACATGGTATCAGAGCTAGCCTGAAAGAAGGCATGATATGGCATGTATGACACTTGTTGCACTTACGATGCTAGGGCTTGATATAGCAAACACCAGTCATCGTAGCACTTTCACTATAAATCCGTTTTGGCGAAGTTTTCGGATCTGAAATTGTTACAGGCCGAAGCTAAGATCTCCAGGTATCTTGTGTCCAAAGGACAACCTCTAATTCATTGTACTTTGTGATTTATGATCTGTACAATATAGGGTTTCTGCCTCTTCCAGATCTGAGTCAAAATCAGGTGACCTTGGGAAAAAGGTCATATCTTGGGCTAGGAAGCTCCAAATGAAATTTCGTAAAAAGTGACAGGTAGTAAACAGTCTGCACTATCTCAGAAAACTTTTTCAGAGGCCGAAGTTGAACCAGTGACACGTGGCACGTCGTACAAGTTCGCTCTCCTGTATTATCCCATAAAAGGTCACGTTGCGACATTTGGCATAACTCTCTCTCAGAGAGTCCAATTGAGGTCATACCTATCAGGATGGAAAGGTAACAGGCCGAGATATCTCAAAAAACTTTTTCAGAGGCCGAAGTTAAAACAGTGACACGTGGCACGCTGTACAAGTTCGCTCTCCTGTTTTATCCCAAAACAGGTCACGTTGCGACATTTGGCATAACTCTCTCTCAGAGAATCCAATTGAGGTCAGACCTGTCAGGATGGAAAGATAACAGGTCAGGCTATCTCAGAAAGCTTTTTCAGACCCTATGGATCAAAAATTTTGGCGTTACACTAGAAACAATCAGGTACATATTTCTGTCAAAACAGAATTATTTTTTGGTACCTTCATTCATGGCTTCCGAAATTTAGGGCTTTGGAGAAAGTTGGAATTTTTGTAATCGGAGACCATGGCTGGATGCTACTCATCAAAATAGAAATTTAGAGACCAAGATCAGAATTTTTGGTTGGGCAGAAGGCCGGGCTTGATTAGACCCTAGTTCGGGACTTTGATCAGAAAAGTGGAAAATTAGGGCTTCTGTAAAAATGGGAATTTTTGAAATCTGTGACCACGGCTGGAAGCTCCTCAGAAAAATAGAAGCTTAGAGCTTTGGATCAAACATTTTGATTGGGCAGAAAAGTGGGCTTCATCAAACCCCAGTTCAGGGTCACGTCCAGTGAATCCAGAAGTTTCAAAAGCAAAATTGAGGAGTGAAACTTTGCAGTTTTCAAATTCTGAATATACCAACTTGATCAGCTCATGAAGGCACATATTTCTATCCTGTCAGAAGTTTGAAATTCAAAGTTTGAATTTTTGGGGTTTCTCTGACAAACCCATATCCAGCTCAAGGTCCAGTTCTTGCAAATCAAGTGGATTGGGTTAATCCTAGAAGAAGATGGATTGATCATCTGCATGAGTGAAGAAGTTCCTGTTTTAGAGGGAGATGAGGCTAAGGCCTTACATAAGAAGATTTCAAGCGATCTCGATAGGTATGACTCATCCAGGTATGTTTCGATATTTGTCCATGATTAAGTTTATGGTATGTTTGTCTTCATGTTATTACGGTTAGTACAATCTTGATTTTAGGTTTGCTGTATCACCTTAATAAAACTATGAATGCACGATAGAAAATATTCTTTGATTAGGGTATTGACACTTATGATTGTACTAATGCATTATGGTGTTGTATGAGGTTTATGTTGTCTACTAACATGAAAGGTACACCAAGAAAGACAAATCATGTTCTGGTCCAAGAACATATGGTCATGATAACATGAGGACAAAGATTCATCCATTGTCATGGATCTCATAGAAGATCCATTTACGAGGTATGTATGACTTGGTTTTGTAATGGCTAACCTATGAGATATACAGGTTACTAGCACAAGTCATTGAAGAAGAACAAGAAGACATTTTGTGAGTATGTTAGACATAACTAACTAGCATGCTAATCCAGGTATGTTTTTCCTATATCAAGATAGAATCCTACCTTGGGTTAGGATCTTATACTGTTGTTGATAATGATTATTCATGAAGTCATAGGTTTGAATAATCGTGGTTGTATGCATATTATGTTTCTTATCATAATTGATGATATGACTAACCAGAAGAATCATGAAGGTATAGGTTTGAATAATCACAAGTTTTATGCATATTATATCTCTTATCTTGATTAATGATTCAACTAACCTGAAGAGTCATAGGTTTGAGTAATTACAGGTTTAGACATGTTATGCTTCTTATGATTTGACTAACCATAAGAATCCCACATAAACCTTGAATGCTAATGCTTATTATTCTGTTTGAAATGATCATGACTATACATGCTTGAAATTATTGTGTTTTTAATAGTATACTAATGAATGTATGATTTTATATGAGATCACAAGGATAACACATTCATGATACTAATAAGCATGCATAGGGACCAAGGATGAATATGAGATTCAAGAACAGGTAATCCAGGAAGCAAAGATCAAAAGAGAGTACACTCCAGTGGTTTATTCAAGGATGCAGATATTCAGAGGGAGTTGACCATCTCTCTACATCCCACAACAGAAAGGTGTAGAAGAAGCTACTTCAGATTAGGACTCCAGCAGCTCCTGCAAGGAAGCGAAGACTCAGAGGGAGTCCACCCAAAGAACAAACAAAGATAAGTATTTGAATTGTCATTTCTTAAATAATACTGTTCAATAATGTATATACTGATGTTCCTAGAATTAGGTTGTGTATTATGCATATTAGAATAATTGCATTGATGAACAGTATACTCCTAATATGCATGGGTAAGTGGCCTATGGCACTGTACAACATTCCATTGCTACTTATCTAGAATGAAACCTCTTTGCTGACATGTTGGGAGTTGTGCACACTCTTAACAATGTTCTGGTAGAGATTGGAAGGCATCTAGAAAGTTACGGAATATGGATAAATGTTGTATTGAAGCATTGGCTAAGATAATTGCATGACTGTATGGCATATTTCTTTATGTGTAAGAATTTGTTCTGAAAACTATGAGATGTTTTCTAATCATGCAATTTAACTTGTTGTGTAGGAAAGATCGTATGCCATCTCCTACAAAAGAAGAACTACAACATTTTGTTCCAGCAACAAAGATATCTATTGAAGATATTGAACATATTGAAGTTCCCAGGATCTGGGATGAAGAAATGAAATGCCATGATCCGTCGATCATGAAGAATGATGTTTGGGATGTAATCCCAAGACATGAAGGGAAGTTTGCTATGACTTCCAAATGGAACTATCAGATCAAGCATGTTGCAGATGGCAGCATAGAGAAATATAAAAGTGATGAAATAGAAAATACACCAGATGGATTCAAGACAGCTTCCTTGAATGGTGTAGTTGAAGAAGAAGTGTATGTGGAGCAGCCACTTGGTTCTGAGACACATGATAGGAAATCATATATGTGCATAACTTGGTATGGTGAAGATAGATTGATTGCCGACACGCAGCGGAAGCTTACTACCGAGTTCGAGACGAAGAACTTGGGGATGATGAACTATTTGTTTTTGGCATGGAGGTGTGGCAGAGTGCAGAAGGAATCTTCCTTGGACAAGGAAAGTATGCAGTAGAGATCCTGAAGAGGTTCGGGATGATGGACTACAAGGCTATGGCCACACCTATGGCATCGAACCTGAAGTGCCTGTGTGATGCTTCATCTGATCCGATTGATATCACTATGTATCGTCAGATGATTGGGTCCTTGATGTACCTGACGAACACGAGACCAGATATTTGCTTTGCTGTGAACACATTGAGCCAGTTCCTGACGGATCCGAGGAGTGTTCAGCTGGTTGCTGTAAAGCATATTCTGAGGTACCTGAAGGGTACAGTGGATTATCGGCTCAGATATGAGGCGAATCAAAAGTTTAACCTGCAGGGTTATGTTGATTCAGATTGGGCTGGCAGTGCTGCAGATAGGAAGAGCACATCTGGGTGCTGCTTCAGTATGGGATCAGGTGTGATCTCTTGGTTTAGCAGGAAGCAGTCCTGCGTAGCACTGAGTACAGCTGAGGCAGAATATGTTGAAGCCTGCTCAGCTAATTGCGAGGCAGTATGGCTACGGAAGCTACTGTCTGAGTTATTTGATCTCCCGTTGGAGGATACTGGTATCTTCTGTGATAACCAGAGTTGTGTGAAGCTGTCTAAGAACCCAGTGTTTCATGACAGGTCGAAACACATAGAGATCAAATATCACTATATCAGGGATATGGTGCAGAGAGGAGCTATGAAGCTTCTGTATGTTGCGACGGACGAGCAGATTGCAGATGTGTTGACGAAGCCACTAGCCAGAGTGAAGTTCGAGTACTTCAGAGAGAGGCTTGGCGTTCTTCAGATCGAGGACACTTTGAGGAAGAAGTGATGGACACATTTGTTGAAGCCATTCCAAGCATGTTGGAAGGAGGATCCTTCACATGGCTGTGGATGTAAGCGTTGGATGATGAGCATCAGGATGATGTTCTGGTTTCTGCTTGGATATGATCAGTGGGATCATTTTTATGTATGTATGTACGCATCATGTGGATGCTGGATATGATCAGTTGGATCATTTTATGTATGTATGTATGCATCATGTTGGATGCTTGGACCATGTATCTGTATATGTATCAGGTGGATACATTGTATGATCAGGTGGATCATGTATGGTGATATGTATCATGTATTTGTATTTGTATCAGGTGGATACATTGATGATCAGGAGGATCATGTATGATGATATGTATCAGGTAGATACTTGGTATGCATCAGGTAGATGCATTGATGATCAGGAGGATCATGTATGATGATATGTATCATGTATTTGTATCAGGTGGATACATTGATGATCAGGAGGATCATGTATGATACTTGGTATGCATCAGGTAGATGCATTGATGATCAGGTGGATCATGCAGCAGGATGTTGCAGTGATGATCAAGATGATCATAGATGACGAGCTTCAGGATGTTTCTCCAGATGACATGCAGCAAGATGTTGCAGTGATGATCAGGATGATCATAGATGACGAGCTTCAGGATGTTGCTCCAGATGACATGCAGCAGGATGTTGCAGTGATGATCAGGATTATCATAGATGACGAGCTTCAGGATGTTGCTCCAGATGACATGTAGCAGGATGTTGCAGTGATGATCAAGATGATCATAGATGATGAGCTTCAGGATGTTGCTCCAGATGACTTGCAGCAGGACGTTGCAGTGATGATGATCAGGATGATCATGGATACATCAGGATGATGTATGGTGAGTATCAGGTTGATACTCTATGGCTATGGATCAGGTTGTGCAGATGAGCATGTAATTCGTTGCCCTGGGAGATTTGCAGATGGTCTTTCGAGGTTTTGCCTATGGCATGTAATTCGGTGCCCTGGGACATCTGGCAAATGCTCTTTCGAGGTTTTGCTCTGGGAGGACATGTAATGCGTTTCCCTGGGAGATCTGTAGATAGTCTTTCGAGGTTTTGCCTATGGCATATAATAGCGCCCTGGGATATCTGGCAGATGCTCTTGCGAGGTTTTGTCCTATGGCATGTAATTCGTTTCCCTGGGAGATCCGATAGGTTGGGCTGTGTGCCCGTAATCAGTCCTGGGATGCTCTTGCGAGGTTTTGCCATGACCACATGTAATTCGTTGCCCTGGGAGATCCTATAGGTAGAGCTGTGTGCTCGTAACATCCTGGGATGCTCTTGCGAGGTTTTGTGGTGAGGTCACATGTAATTCGGTGCCCTGGGAGATCCTATAGGTAGAGCTGTGTGCTCGTAACAGCCTGGGATGCTCTTTCGAGGTTTTGTGACGCACGTAATAAGTCCTGAGGATTCCACAGTATGGCCAGTGATGATGAAGACCTACAGGTGGTGGGCCTACATCCAGTATGAAAAAGGACTGGCTCTGTAGAACTTCCTATGACGAGTAGATTCAGAGATTGATTGAGATAGCAGCAGCAGTGACGATGATGATGACTCGATGACGATTATCCAGTGACGATGATCCAGAGAAGATGACTTGTGCTAGAAGAACTGTGCTGAGAAATACCTTCCTAGTTAAGAGGGAGTGTTGATGTATATGTAACTTCGGAATGTATTTCGCATATATGTATATTGTATTCCTATAGAGATGGTTTTATTCCTCTATAAGGAAGTGTCGTCATTTATATTGTAAGTGTCGTAACTTATACTTGATGGGTTATTAGACCACCTTGTTGGGGTCGGCCCTGTATAAGTCATGTGGGTCAAAGGGTTATTAGACCACCCAATTGGGGGTCGGCCATGTGGCTCAAAGGGTTATTAGACCACCCTATTGGGGGTCGGCCCAGTTAGCATTATATTATGTGGTTAAGTTTGAGCCTACATGAGTTAGGTAAAAAGGCAAGTCAAGTCAAGTATAAATAGAGTGCGGGAGGCACTCTATTTACTCACTCACTTCTCACACATGCACTCAAGGAGGAGTGGCGCACTTATGGAGGAGGAGGATCTGCTGCTAGGTTATGGCTATCTCTCTTGGTTGGTTGTATCATTGCTCTATCTATCTCTTAGGAAGTTATTGGGGTTTTTCACCTTTATGGTTTTCCCCAAGTAAATCTTTGTGTCTCTTGTGTGCTTGCATTATTGTCTCCATGATTGATATGCTGTAGATATGCTGTACATGTTGTTCTCTCAGTTAAGATCCTAGATCAGATTGAAGTAATTTCAGAAAATTTAACACAAGAATGGAACTGAAATAGAACCCACTGAAAGAGAACTAATATTGAAATATTGCTGAAAAATAAACTGAACCAAAAATGTGAGCCCAGCAGTGAGCTTGGACTCAGAGAGTGACTGGGTCCCTATGAAAAGACTGCTGAAGCCAAAGGAAATGAGAGCCATGTTGAAGATGGTGTTGGCGAATGCCAAATGAAATTCAAAACTGTGTTGAAGATGCCTTTGGAGATGACTTGCTGGTGACAGCTGCACTGGCACTGTTTCCACTGAGATTTGGTTGACCATGTATCTGTCCTGCATTTCGATTTTGACTAGCCATAGAGGTATATGGGCCTCCAAAAGCTCCTGCCATTGCGGATAGTTCCTTTGCTGATAGAATATGTTGAGCAATAGATCCAATGCTTTTACAAAAATGAGGAGGGCGTTTTTGGGCTTTTTTTTGCTTGGCATTTTTGCTGAGCCACTAGTTTCTTGTACTGGGTGACATTTCTCTCTGGGTTCCAATAGTACAAATACCCAGTACTTCCATGTACCAGAGCTCTCCACTGTGCTGGAAGAGTGGGGTCATGAGGAGCATATCGGGGACCTGTTCCAGTAGCAATGGCAATGGCCATTGTCATCCAAACCGAAAGAAACCTCTAAACCGCTTGAAAATCGAGTCTCAGAAACTCAAATTTTTAAGGCAAATCGGGCTTAAAAATGGATACGAAACAGAACAAATTTGAGAAGAGAAAACAATTGCCAGAAACCCAATTAATATGAAGGAATCACCATACTACGCATGATCGACTATGGGGTAGAAGTTGCGCGTGAGTGCAGGAGGGTTTTGGCTTAGGGCTGAGAGCGTGCTAGCATGGAGAGTGGGGGAGTGCATTGAGGAAGGTCAGGTATAATGAGAAGATGCAACGTGAGGGATTGCAGCAGCTAGAGCGCATAGCAGAGAGCGTGAAAGTTTAGAGCTGGGGGATGCATGAATAATGGAGGTTGTGAAGGATGGAGGTCGTGAAGGACGGGGGGCAGCATGAATAATGTTGAGAGCGTGAGCCTGAAGATGGGGCTAGGGTTAGCAGCGTTGATGTGGGAAGTGCGCAAGGAGAGCCTTCCTGAGAGAGGCAACATTGTAGATGTTAGGGATAGCAGCGTTAATGATGAAGGGAGCGTGAATGAGGGGGATAGGGTTAGCAGCGTGAATGGAGGAGGGTGAGGTGAGCATTGAATGGAAGGGGGGAAGCGTTGAATGTGCAGGAGCGTTGGTCAGCCATAGTGCAAGTGTAATGTAGCATGAGAGTAGTGGGTGAGCGGTGAGCGATGAGCGTGAAGGAGGAGAGATGCATGCAGCATGGGGATGGAATGGTGATGCGTGGAGGAGAGGAGAGATGGGTTGCGTTGGAAGATGTAGGGTTGCAGCATGGGAATGGAATGAAGAAGGGAATGTTGGGAATTTTTCATCCCATAGGGCAATGCGTGGGAACAAGGCAGAATAGGGCTGAGGAGAAAGGAGTGGGAAGGTGTGGGCGTGAAAGCTAGGAGGAGCGTGGGCACGCTGAAAATAATGCTGTGCAGGGGTGGTTGTCAGCAATGGCATGGAGAAAAGGGGCCTCGTGGGTTCAAAAACTTGCTTCGGAACTTGCTTTGATAGGGCCAAGCTCTAAATGGGAGAGACAGTCTTTGGGAAATGCCGGGAAAGAAAAAAAATTGACTGCATTTAATAAGCGTGAGAGAAAATGGGCGGTTCAAGTGAAGCTGGAATGGAGCAGCATGCAGATGATGGAGGATGGAATGAGAGGCTACCAAGAAAAGCATGCATGTAAGGGAAAGACTGCACAAAGGGGTAGTTTGCAGATTGAAGATGATAGCCAATACGCTAGGCTAGATCTTCGAAGCAATACATGCCATGTGAGTAACTAGGATGCCGTCATGAACCACAGAGCGGTATGCTCCCATGCACAAGAAACTCAAATAATTAACCCTAGAGAAAAACACAAAAGAAACAAAAAAAAATGAGATCTAAGTAACCGTCAAAAGCACAGGCCTAATCTTGAGGCTTTGATACCAATTGATCTACAATTTGGAGCAGGCTAGAACCAAAATAATGCTAAGACTAATCTAAGAACTAAGACAAGCTGAATACAACAATGGTAGGTGAGGCTCACCTCCTAAACTAAAACACAATAAGAACTCAAAACTCTAACCAACTACTAACACAATAGAATGAGAAGAAAGAGAGACAAGCTTGGCACAAACAAGAATGATTGTATCATGAGGCAGGGTGCCTTTTTATAACAATTACAAAGGAGCACAATAAATGCTGCTCATTATTTAATACTAAGATATCTCTTATAATCTAAATAAAAATTAATACATTCGTGGGAATAGAACCCAAATAGTGCCTAATACATGAAGGGGGAGTGTGGGCCTCCCATACGGATCAAATGGTCACCTATGCCTCCAACAATTTTGAAGACAATCGTGCTTGAAGGACAGGCTTACCTGAAATTGCCGAGGAGTTAGGTTAGAAATCTCTGCAGCAATACTTTCTAAAATTGAAGAGTTATATTCACCATTGGAATCCATGGGCAACCCAAGTAAAGATCTAGTCTTTCTTATAGAAGAAATGCTCTTTCCAAAAAATTCTGAAAATGAACTACTAAACGCGGCAAAGCAACCTCCTTCAAGTTGCATGTCATGCATTATCAATCTCTCTTCTACTTTGCTTGAAATTTTAGTCATAGCTAAGGAACGAGATCCATTTCGAGGACATATAGCCTATAGAAAAATTACAACAATGTGTAAAGTAATTGAACAATCTGAAACTAAATGTTGAATACAGAGAATGTTTCCTCCTTGCATAAAAATCAACAAAATGTTATAGGAATTTCATGATATTTATGTGTAGCTCATATGAACAAACTTTTAGGTTATGTTGACAAAACTATTGAGCTTTGTCTTCATTAGTAAATGATCCATGTTTAATGGAGCACCATCATTTCCTTCCATGTGAACTGGGTCCACACCATCATCCCCTTACAAAAGCTGAACAATCCCACCAGTTGCATTGCGTATTGTACCATCATAGTGAGTTGAAAGATCTTCCAAGGCTTTCATCAATCTTCGAGACATATATCCTGTCTCAGTCATTTTAACCAAATAAATTCCAGAGAGCTAATATAAATATTAGTAGCCAACAAAATTCCACATACTTCATTTATATCTCTTCATTCAACTTTGTAGAATGGAGATGCTTCTAAAGACCCACTGAAATTTCCTTGTGCTATAACTAGGTTCTTGTTCCCTCTTCATAATGAAATTTCCTTGTGCTATAACAAGATTGTAAGTGAATTGGAATTTTAAGTTTCCTTCCATAATCAAAATCACCGTGTATGAATAAAGGCCCTCAGGATGAGTACACATAACAGGGTATATCCTTTCACTTCTATTTTCCAGGCTCGAGGCCTGCTCATAATTTTATTACAAACTTCAGAAAAACCTGCTAAAAGGTGAGAAGCATCACAAGCTCACCGTATATATAGCAATAGGGCGGCAGAGTTAAGGGTTTCGGCGTTGCTCCCTGTACCGAGATTCTACCACACACCATAAGGAGAAGATGGTCTGTGGGGTCGCGTTGCTTACCTGAGCAAGTTCTAGCTACATTTTTGGCTTAATCAACCCAAATTTTAGACTACCTCAGGAGAATCTGCACAAAAAAAAAGAGTTAAGATTCCCCAACTGCACTATTTCCTTGAACATTTCCCGGATCATCGGGCTTTGATGCAAACTGTGGCCTGCGTGCTCCCGTACCGACCTATGAATGAATCAAGATTGTTTTCTCAAATAGTTATGTTTTCGTATTCTCTTTAACATATTAAATCAAACTTCAGTTAGTTCAAGATGGGATGCACATTCCACGAGCCAAATATTGTGGGAATGCTGAAATTTCAGAAAAAGCAGCGGGCACAATTCTTTCCCGCACTAATACAATGTTTGAAATAGATCTAAATGCCATAAACAGTCCTAAGCCGTTCCAAAACCAGGCGTTGGAATAGATCTAAACCTGATTTTACTTCCATGACCTCGGGCTTCCTAAACCTAGATGCAAACCGCTCAAACTAAAACCAATTCTCCGATCCATTGGCTTCTAAGGGCCCTCGGAACATTATTTATTTAAGTTAAATTTTAGTGATCAACATCATTTAGCTTATATATTTTCTAATTTAAGCGAACGAGAAATGCTTTCCAAACCCTTAAGGCAGGGACAGTCTAATTTCAGAAAATGAAGGACGCATATAGAGAAAAAAAAGGTTAGAAGCTTGCCACTGCCACCGATCAACAACAATTTTATGATATAATCGTAATCTGCTCGACCTCTCGCCGGTCCTGAAGCCATTCCTGAGACCCTGCGCTACGCTTTAGCAGGCGCTCACCCGATCGTTTAAATCCTTTTGCCTCAGCCGGCCCAATTCGGAGCTATATCGAACCTTAATAAAACCACAACTCAAGCGTACAAACCAGAGTCGGATTGAAGGCAATGACAGAGCAGCAGATGAAATTACCGATTCAAACGTCGCGTTCCTCCTTCCCTCCCTCTGTGAGCCTACCCTCGGATCGAATTCCACGGGACAACGGAGGCTTTGAGACAGACACGAGGAACTCTGGATCGTTTCGTTTAAAGGATTCAACGGGGTTTGATCCCGAGACCTATTTGAGTATTTCACGTTGAAAAACGCCTCCCTCTCCCTCCTACTATGCCCAAAACAAAAACACTATGGATGCAAAGAAACGGACGAAGAGACTGAGACCTTTTCCTTAACACGCATCTAACCCAACCACGGTTTAAGCTTAGCTTTTAAACAAATATTATTCTGGAATTAAATCTTTTTATGTTGGGAATTTTAATAAATGTGTAATGTAATGAATATTTTATGAAATACAAATAAGGTTAATAGGAATTTTTTGATTGATTATGATTATGTTTAGTGTGTTTAAATGGTTATGATGTTCATGATCGAGTTTTTTTTTGAATATTTTTATGTTTTGGATGATCTATGTATACTTTTCATGTTTTGGATATGGATTTTTATCATTTATATATGGACTTTTATCATATATGGACTTTTGGATATTTTGTTACATATTTTGTATATTTAATCATATTGATGTCTTCATGTGTATTTTGTATCTAATTTGAAATCGATCAAGTTTTTTTATAGTACATATGGATATAGTTATTACAGTTACAAATTTATGTTTTTTCATTTCAAATGCAAATTTAATGTACAGTGATTACAATATAAAAGTTAAATCTCGATGTGTAGTTACAATTTAGTTCAATTTAAAATGCAAATTTCGACTACATTACAAAACATCTTCCAAAATTTAGAATTGAATACATACATTACAATTTAAAATTGAAATTACAATTCCAATTCAATTACAATATAAAATTTCAAATTTAATGTGTAATTTCAATTCCAATTCAATTACAATTTAAAAGCTCATTTTCAAGTACATTACAATTGCATAAATACAATCAAAATTTAAAATTATAATACATTTGAAATTAAAAATTGAAATTACAACTACATTATGTTGTCTACACATGACAATTCAATTACAATTTACACATTCCAATTCAATTACAATTTAAAATTAAAATATCAAATTTAATGTGTAATTTCAATTGAAAATTCAATGTGTTGTTCCAATTTAAAAGTTCAATTTCAATTACATTACAATTGCATTTGAAATAAAAATTTTAAATTAGAATACATTGTACAATCTAAAATTTAAATTTTATAATTTTACATTGTATAGATGTATTTTAAATTCTAAATTACATTACAATTATATTTGAAATAAAAATTTAAAACTAGAATACATTTGAAATTGAAAATTGAAATTATAATTGCATTATGTTGTCTACACATTACAATTCAATTATAATTTCCACATTCCAATTCAATTACATGCAAAATTTAATGTGTAATTTCAATTGAAAATTCAATGTGTAATTTCAATTGAAAATTCAATGTGTTGTTGTATACAAGAATGTTTTTGTCCATTGAGAGTGTGAAATATCCCTTGAGACAAAATTTTCTAATTACAACCAACCAATGATTGATTGATGCCATTTTGGTATTGTTTGTGATAGATTTCTATCAAATTCAAAAATATTTGGTGTAATAACAAGTTCTACAGTATGTAGGTGATCTTTATGTTCTTTTATTTTAAGTGTGTGCTCTAATCTAAAGTCATAAAAGTATGGTTTGTTTTCTTGTAATGAGCATCACCACCTAGTTAATATAAGAAATGAAAATATGTTGATAGCATATGCTTGTACAACTATGGTAGAAAGATTCAAAGAGAGACAATATGTTGAAGGGTGGTGTTTGTGCTAATAACAATGGAGTATTATGCATCACCTCATTTTTTAAATCCACACAATCATTTAAGGTTTTAAGAAAGGAACAAATTGTTATGTCAAAGTCTTGTCAACTTTCATTATTACTTTTCCATGTCTATCAAAAATAAATGCATGTACAAGTTGTGTTTTGGTTTGATAATTGAGGTTTTTTTATGCAAGCAAGGCCATATAATACTAACTAATTTCCCTCAAAGAGATTCCATGCCTATGCATGCAAAACTGCATGATAAAGATGGTTTTTGATGCATGCAATCCAAAAACTGAGAAGGTTTGATGGTTAGAAATTATAGTGAATGTTTGTGAGTTGTGTCATATGTTATATTCCATGTAGCACCAAGTGCCAATATTTTTATTAAATGGAATGAGGATACGCAAAAAAGTCTGGTCCTAACTTTGATATGTTCAATAACAAAACTAATTGACTATTCTTGAATGATACCTTTTTTCAATACATTGGTATTTGATAATATTTTTATATAATTGATCATGAAATACAATGTAATCGATGATGAAATACAATGAATGGATTGTAATGTATATAATTTTTCATTTGAAATCAAAATTTAAAATTAGGATATATTGTACAATTTAAAATTTAAAATTTTACATTGTATATATGTATTTTAAATTCTCAATTATATTACAATTGTATCTGAAATCAAAATTTAAATTTAGAATGTACATTAGAATTTAAAATTGAAATTTTACAAATACGTTATATTGTCTAACATTACAATTCAACTATCTAGTAGACCTTTAATATTGTTTTTAAAGCATCTAAACAAATATCTATAAACCTATTATGGAGGAAGTTGATGGAGCATTGACCATACATTCAAGTGTATTCACATTGGAGCACCATGACCCAATTTTCACAAAAGCCTCCCATCTAGTATTTTTATTCTTGGCATTAAAGCATCTACAAAAATACATTTATAAAACAACCTCCAAAAAAATATTACACAAGACAACATGAAAACTATGTCAATGATGCAAGTGGCATACATGCAACTCATTCATCTGGCCAATGGGTTATAGGAATGCAAGTCTCCATAATACAATCATGGTCAGCTTCTGTCATCTTCCATCTTTTTGGCTCACCTGTCTTCACCATGATTTATGTTAGATGTCTCTGAGCTGTCACCACCAAATGACTGTATTGACATGATATATATTGAAGGATAAAATCTTTGTGAATAATATGCGCACCTTGTTTTTTCACTCTTTCAAAAAAGTGTCCCATTAGAACCATGTCTCTAGTTTGGTATGTGAATTCTCTATCTTGGTAGGGTCACACCAACCTACCTTTTATTTGTGTGCATCGCATCAAATAATATGCCACATTTTCTTGGTTGTGGGGGGTGCAATGACAACGAATACATCACCTTCAAGATACATTACAAATATTATTCAAATGTCCTACGTGCATTTCTACAACATTTGTATATGTGTAATATATAATGAACTAATTAACTTAATGAAGTCTCTTGTACCTTCCCTAACCATATCAAAAACTTGATCATGATCTAATGAGACCATTGCCTCTTTAGTGTGCATCTCTTGCCATGTTGGAATTGGATGTGGGCCCTTTGGATTAAGAGAGACATATTTCCATGGTTTCACATATACATCATTTTCACAGTGATCAAGCCCGCATCCATTTGCATCAATGCAAAAATCGCAAAAACAAGAATACTTCCTCTTTTCAATTGAAAATATGTCACCCATGTCTTTACTTCGAACATAATGTAATTCCCTCGTACCAGGTATGGTCTCACAATACCACGGCATGGATCTATTCACATCTCCAAGGGAAACATCCCAAAAGAACCTACATGGAATTCAATTTGTCATATATAAATTCCTATCGAGTATGTGTTCTTTTGGAAATGATGATATTGAATGTTATTAGCTTATTAATTGAGTTTGGAGTTTATTACTTGCACACCGGCCTTTTTTGTTTGCGACCTTGATGTCCCAAATGACGTGTGCACCAATAAACTACTTCCGTGGAGCATTTGAGTTGGGTTACACCATGACTCATTTGGTACCTACGAAGTGCTCATTTCACACATACACCTACGCCATCATGTTCACCCTTTCCATGCTCGGTTTCAAAAAATCTCCAGGTGTGTCGGATTCCTATCTCTTTGTGAAGGCGACTCAACCAATAAAATGAGCGTGTCGATTTGAATTGCCTTGCACACCCATCTGACCAAATCTAGTGTTCAGCAAAAGATACACCTCTCTACCTGAATGAATCATAAATTAACACAAAGCAGTGTTGAACAAACAATGTGTCATGCTCACGATCATCACTAACATAAAAATGGTACGCCTTGATCACTTCACGTGATTGAGAAGTGTTATCCCTACCATCAATGCTTTCCTGAGCATGTCTATACAATACATGTATGAAGATAGACACATGGTGGGAGTGATAGTACGCACTCTATATCTCTCTCTGAGGAGAAAATTGTAGTTCTCAGCAAAGTCTACCATTGATAAGATTGTGCCCGGCTCAAATACCTCACAAGAATGTTTGAATTCTAAAGATTGCCACCTGGACCTATGGGAGTGCTTCATGTATTTATAAATCTGACTTTAAAACTTCTCCATGAAATCTGAAACATGAATCTCATCCTCGAGCAAGTCGATCCTCTCAGATGGCACAGATGAAGAATATGATGGATTCATGGAGACATACCCGTACCTATTCCACTTAACTGTGATATTTGACAATCCATGGTGTGTTGGATCGATAGTAAAGTTCCTATGGAACAATGTCAAATCACCACATTCATGACATTTTCTCCCACCTACACACCTCTTATTGAAAAACACATGTTCAGGATTCCTGTTGCATAGTATCATACAAATAAAATCTCGCACTATGTGAGGAGCTAGTACATCGTTCCAGTGCCTTTTGCAAAAATCCAGAAATGTGTCATAGTATAGTTGAAATTCAACGTGGTACCAACAGTAACAAGTGTCACAAATCGTATTCATCCTAATATACCACGTCTTCAATTTTTTGAATATGCTAAATGATATTGAACACCAGGATTGGTTTCTTGGAATTCCTCGTAAAGTGCAACTCCCATCATCTCCATCACATGCTTATAGTGCTCCTGATAAATGACTCTGGATAAACATTGTTGCAGGACATGATTTCGATCTGGAATAGCATGAGAATGGCTATCCCAAAACTCTATCACCTTCTGTCTAATGTCTGCTGCCATCCTGCCTCGATAGGGTTCCCTACAAATAAGATCCCAACAAGCAACTTCATCATTTTCATCTATCCAAACCTTGAATTTAGTATATTTGAACAATGTTCTTTTTGAAACATTGAGCAATGATGCCATTGTTGATACCATTCGATTTCTTGAGGTGCTTTGTGCCACAACAACTGTTGTAATTTCCCTACGAGCAGCTCAGATGTCATTATTTATTGATTTTTCAAACGAAGAAAATGCAGTTCTTACATTTTCTATTGCATTCTCGCATGTCTTTTTTGTTTTAACATCTTGAAAACCCAACAACTTTGTGGCACGTTTCATTTTATTGTGTTTTATCAATCCATGTAGGATTTGAGCTTGTGCCATCGTTGAATGTTGTTCAAAATATGACTCGATTATGTTACTGACATTCTCTCTAACTCTCCGACTAGGGATCGAGTTCCCAATCTCTTCTTGTGCAGAAACAACTGCACAATCCTCTAGACAATTTCCACCCCTTCCAACCCCACTGCAACTCCCAATTATACTTTCAATGTGAGAGGGAAAGGTGTCATGTGATGGTTGATCATGATCATGAGGGGGCACAGGGTCATGTGATTCTTGATCACCATGATGTGATGTCTGACCATAATCTCTCCCTACATAATCAAAATTCATGTGAAGGGAATTTCAATAAGAAATGCATTATATACAAGGAGGTTAATATTAAAGTACCAAATTGAAGTGTTTTGAAATGCACTAGTACATGAATTGAAAATACTTTTAAAACAAGAAAATTATTTGTAACTTGAATTCAAAATAACTAAATATGTACACATTTAACTTGAAGTTGTACATTTAGCTTGATAATTGTTCTAAGTAAAGTTTGAAATTGCTAGTAACTTGAAATTTGAAATTGCTAGTAAAGTTTGAAATTGTCTGTAACTTAAAATTCCTTGTAACTTGAAATTGCTAGTAATTACTTGAGAATTGTTCTAAGTAAAGTTTGAAATTGCTAGTAAACATTGAACTTTAAAATTGTTAGTAAGTTGAAATTGATTACATGTAAATTAACAAATTGAAAATTGGTTACTTGATAGTTGTGCATTGAACTTTAAAATTGCTAGTAACTTGAAATTTGATGTGGAAATTGAAAAATTAAAAATTGTGTGTGAATTGAATTTTCCAACTAATACATTTAGCTTGAGAATTGTTCTAAGTAAAATTTGAAATTGCTAGTAACTTGAAAATTGAAATTGCTACTAAAGTTTGAAATTGTTAGTAATTACTTGAGAATTGTTCTAGAAGTAAAGTTTGAAATTGCTAGTAAAATTTGAAATTGCTTGTAACTTGAAATTGGTAGTGACTTGTACATTTAACTTTAAAATTGCTAGCAACTTGAAATTTGTTACATGTATATTAACAAATTGAAAATTGCTAGTGACTTGAGAAAAATTCGGTACAAATATTGAAAATACATTAAAACAAGAAAATTGTTTGTAAAGTTTTAATTTCAAAATAATTAAATATGTACGTGTAACTTGAAATTGTACAGGGCGCTCGCACGAAGTTGGTTCCACTTTTTAGTGCCACTATAGAAATCACAAACGCACCTCTGAAACGGAAATCCATAACACATATGCGTTATTGTGGCTAGGTTCGGACAAACCCGAGCCGAAAACCGAGGCTAAGCTTAGTTATCCCATATCGCATATGCAATAAATTGGACATGCGTTTTTTAATAGTTACAAATCGCAAGTGCGATATATCCCACTTGCGTTATATCGCAAGTGCGATATATCCCACTTGCGTTATAATGAAACTACGATTTTGATCATGTGGATCATCTTAAATTTTATTTTCTTTCACAATGATCATCTTAAATTTTATTTTGTAGTGGGCATGGTAATATCAATGCTCTATCTAAACTTAGTAACCCACCTTTCTTTTACATCCATATGACTCCTCAACTCATCCTACTCTCTGATAACTATAACTAGCCTTTTTGTAAGAGAGTCCCATCATGACAACTTTACATGGTCACCCTATGTTCTTTGATGATATGTGATTATAAAATTGGATTTATTAGTAAAATGTATAATGTTCTCTAGTTAAATTGTCCTTCCCATCGTACCTCAGGAAAGTCCCTCCGGGTCATTTATTAATAAAAGGGTTTCGTATAATAAATTAACTCTTTTATAATGCTTAGGAGGGGATTCTCATAGCATGTAAGAAAATGATTCTATTATTACTCAAATTAAGATATGCCAGCTCTAGTCAGTAAGGAGAAGGTTATAAAATATAGAGTTAATTACTTATAAAGCAGGCTCTGTTAGCAAGTATAAGCATTACCAATGCTGTATTCAGGAAGTAGTACTAAGTTGCGCGTCATATCAATAAATGGAAAGAACTAAGTGGGAATCGTGATCTGTGATGGTATATGTACTCCCAATTCCTCTCATTCCTCTAGAAGTATTGAATCCCTCCATATCTCTTCCATATTTCAAAGTTGTAGTCGAACTAGGGTTCAATTCATATGGTCTTCTTATTTCACCATCATTTGTGTTTATTGTTTTTTTTCTCCATTTGTTTGAATGATTAGAGTTTCATTTATTATACTAATTTTTTTGTCTCTATGCATATAATTTTACTTGCAAATGCATAGTTAGAGAGATTCAATTGATTTATGAGAGAGGGGACCATATACAGACTTTGTTTGTTCTCTAGATGTGAATACTAGAGATGATTTGAAACATTAATTTTCTTGTCTTATATCCGTTTTTATTTGAGATGTTTTCCTTCTATATAAGGCATCGTGGATCTCTTCTACAATTAATGTCACATGTACAATTTGTGCACTAAATTGATTTCTTGTTTCGATATCTTCTCCTCTAATTTGTTTTCTTCCTTTGATGTCTTCTATCATACCCTTCTCCATATAACTCCCTCGTTGCTTATCCAACCACACCATGTCACCCATCCATGCACCCACTATATCAACTAAAGTTATTAAAATGGAGGCTAATATCTCTTATTATAGATCATAAAAATAAGCAACCCACTTCCTCTCTTCTACCATTACCTTTTCTCCCTTCAAACCTATTTGCCCCTATCCTACAAAGATATAAAATTAGACATTTGAAAAAAACTATTCTCTATCTTTATCTCATTACTCACGTGATCTCTTTATGAAAATATATTTGATGACTACAAATATGGCAATTCAATTACAAATAAACTCCATGGAGATAAAATAACACATTTTGGTAATGATGTTTTCTAATCAATACTTATAATGAAGATTACTAATTTATAATACACATCCTAAGGTATTTTGAGTTCTTTTCTTCGATGAAACTTTATTTTGATTAATTATGTATTCTACACAAGCATACGATAATTAACATGAAGGAGAAGAGCATTCCTCGAATTACTCTATATCTAGTATAATTTTATATGAGGATGTTGATTGTTTGGTAAACCGTTGGAAGATAAAAGGGGCTCCATAAATTTATATAATATAAATACCATTAATAGCAAAGGAGAAATTGTGACACAAAATCCTAGAGGGTTAGCTGAAGTGGTTGAGTGTTGTAATCGCAAGCAAAAGAAATCCCTAGGTGGCTATGTAGGGCCTCACTTGATGTCCAGGCTCAAATGGTGCAAACATGATTATCGCTCCCCTAAGGCAAGACATAGCTCGTGAAAATGTTGTAATTATCACTCCCTAGTAGGCTTGCAAGGAGTGACAAAGTTGTAATTGTCCCTCCCTAGTCAAGGAGAAAGGGGTGAAAATCCTTATACATTGGCAAAAATCAAGGTCCAAATGATGGGATTTCGACATACTAATTAAGGATTTGTAGAATTCAATGTGCCCTTGTCTCCCTCATCCTTGGTCCAATGAAATCCCCAATCATTTATTCATTCACACATAGAGGATTATGTAAAATTAGTCACAACAGATCTAATGAACAAGTAAATCAATCACAACAGATGAACATAGAAAATATGGTGCAAAACTGTGCAAAACATGCAGCAGTGCTCAATATCCCAGAAAGGGTGAATGAATTACAATAGAATACAATATAAACTGTCTCAATGACTAAGCAATTCGAATTGCCTAAGTAGATCATTCGAATCACTGAATGGAGTAGCTTGACTCCAACTAGGAGTCCTCATCATCAATCAGTAGTGGTCATCAATGCACAAGAACCAGTCATCCAGGTGTCAATCTGAGTCTAACTGAGTGTAACAAGTGTAACTGAAGTGTGTAGCACTGATTAAGGGAAGGAGGCTTAGTGGGGGGCGCATGGGAGGCTAACTGAATTCAGAACAAGTCATCTAGTGAATCTAGAGGTCCAATGGAAGTGAAACAGTCAGTCGGGAGTGAAACTAGCCTCAAATCAGGGAGAATCAGAGCTAACTGAGTGTAACTGAAGTGGAACTGCAGTGGTAGGTGAACAAGTGCACCCTTCTCTGGCAGTAGGTGAGAAGTGGGTGCCTTTCAGCCTAGGAGGGATAAAACTCTGAAGTAAGTGGCTCCCGGGTGCTAGAATAAGGTGGCTAAGGTGCTGGAGGCATCAACCTGGTGACTGGGATGCATGCAAAGTGCATGCAAGTGCATGCAAACCCTAGAATTTGCATGCAAACCCTAATTGCATGCAAGATCCTGAAAAAGATGATGTGGATATCCGAACACCCCCCCTCAAGCTAGACTATGATGTGCAAAAAAAATAATATGTGGGGCCCTGGTAACTAAGACCAAAGGTCACCCCAATACAATAATCCAAAACTAATAACAGTCAATAAACCGGGGAAATGGGGAAAACCTCATGGGAAAAATACCCCCCCTCAAAATGAACTGTAACACACCAAAAGATTTAACTGCTCCAAACTCAAATAGATATGTCTGGAGGTATCTTACTTTTGGGAGTAAATGGATTATGCTCCAAAAACATGTGCTTGAATTCTCCATCAGTGGATGCAAGAAAACGTGGAGAGTTTATGAACTTGCTCTTCATATCGAAAATGGTGAGAACAAATCTGAAAATATGAGGATGATCCTGGAACCTGTGATTTGAACCAAGTGATGTAGGAATAGCTCCAATCGGATCAAATAGATCTTGAAACTTGAACTTCTTATCAATAGAAGTTAAATCAGCTCCAAAAATAGATGAATGGTTTCTTGAGATCTCCTTTGAACCAACAAGGGTGAGATCAAAACCAAAATCAGCAAAAAATGCATGAGATTTGAACTCAAGCGAATGGTAGTGCTCTTCATCTTCATTAAAAATCTGAGAAACTTTGCAAATGATAGAACATAAGTCTATAGAAGGCATGCAATCAAGGAGGAAGAATGCTTCACCTCCAAAATCAGATTTTACCTCCAAAACATCAAGTAGATCATTATTCTACATGCTGACAAACTCATGTGAAGGAGAGGATTCAAGAACCTCTTTGGAATTTAGAGTATGAGCTTGTTTATCTTGCTCAGAATTCGAAATAAAATACTTTGAGAGAATGAGTGTTGAATCTACAGTTTCTTCTTCATCTTGAACAATTATTGAGGCCAACACATGATCGAAAAGAACACATAAGGAGATCTCACTGGGCTTGTTCTCCAAAAGGCTAGCATGATCCTCTTCTTCCTGCTTTCCAAATTCTCGGTCAAGTTGAACCCATAGATCACTTGGATTTTCAGCAGTATTACTGAGGTAGCGCATACAAGGAGACATAGCAAGACACATTGTTCCAAAAGCTCTATCACAATCATTGAGCCAATCATTCTCCTCTTCATCGGAATCAAAATCTCTTGTATTACCAACGTACATATCAAAAAGACATTGTCTCTTCAAGAATGCAATCATCTTTGGTTTCCATTCATCATAGTTGAATGGAGTAAGAATATTTTGCGAAGAAGAAGTCTCCATATTTGCATTAGCGAATGCACATGGAGGAAGTAAGAAACCTGCAAATCACACAAAAACAAACACTATGTTTTCAGCCTTGCATGCACATGAGCGAATGCACATGAGATTTTGCATGTCGTTGCTAAAATATATTGGTGAGCAATTCACTCAATCTTCATGTAGAACACTTGCAGAAAAGAAGTCTTGTCCCTGCCATGGCTCTGATACCATGTAAAATTAGTCACAGCAGATCTAATGAACAAGTAAATCAATCACAACAGATGAACATAGAAAATATGGTGCAAAACTGTGCAAAACATGCAGCAGTGCTCAATATCCCAGAAAGGGTGAATGAATTACAATAGAATACAATATAAACTGTCTCAATGACTAAGCAATTCGAATTTCCTAAGTAGGTCATTCGAATCACTGAATGGAGTAGCTTGACTCCAACTAGGAGTCCTCATCATTAATCAATAGTGGTCATCAATGCACAAGAACCAGTCATCCAGGTGTCAATCTGAGTCTAATTGAGTGTAACAAGCGTAACTGAAGTGTGTAGCACTGATTAAGGGAAGGAGGCTCAGTGGGGGGCGCATGGGAGGCTAACTGAAGTCAGAACAAGTCATCTAGTCAATCTGGAGTTCCAACGGAAGTGAAACAGTCAGTCGGGAGTGAAACTAGCCTCAAATCAGGGAGAATCGGAGCTAACTGAGTGTAACTAAAGTGGAACTGCAGTGGTAGGTGAACAAGTGCGCCCTTCTCTGGCAGTAGGTGAGAAGTGGGCGCCTTTCAGCCTAGGAGGGATAAAACTCTGAAGTAAGTGGCTCCCGGGTGCTAGAATAAGGTGGCTAAGGTGCTGGAGGCATCAACCTAGTGACTGGGATGCATGCAAAGTGCATGCAAGTGCATGCAAACCCTAGAATTTGCATGCAAACCCTAATTGCATGCAAGATCCTGAAAAAGATGATATGGATATCCGAACAGATTAATAGTCCAAGGAAATCCCCAATCATTTATTCATTCATATAAAAAGGATTAATAGAGTTAAAAAACGCAACTGCGATATATCGCAAGTGCGATATATCTTACTTTCGATATATCACACTCGCGATATATCGCAAGTGCGATTTTTAATGCAAACAAAATATATATAAAATAGAGTGACCGCAGCCTCATTTTCTTTCATATATATCTTAAAGGATTAATAGAGTTACAAAACACACTTGCGATATATCGGAGGTGCAATTTATAATGCCAAAAACAAGAAAAAAAATTAAAACTGAGTGCCCACGTGGCCTCATTTTCATTCATATTATATATTTAGGATTAATAGAGTTAAATAACACATTTGCGATATATTGCAAGTGTGATTTGCAACGCAAAAATAAATAAATAAATAAAACACAGTGCCTGTGCCCTCGGTCCCAAATTCATATATATTTAGGATTTAGAAACGCAATTTCATTTATAAAGTTAAAAAATGCACTTGCGATATATCGCATGTGTGATTTGTAATGCAAATATATATATATATATATATAAATCACAGTGCCCACGGCCTCGTTTTCCCAAATTACACAGTGAAGGACCGGCGATATCAGGAAGGCGAAAAAACACACCTATCGATTTGCATTTGAGAGAAGGAGGAGGCAAGCCATTTCACAATTCGGCAAAAATGGAAGGTGGGTGGCAAGAAATTTACTAGTTTGTTAATTCGTTTTGAATTTTTCGTTATTCTGTTTGTTAATTTAAACTAGTTTTTGTTTTTTTTAAAACCAATTTAATAAAATTTGTTACATGTATTAAAAAACAAACAATGAAATTGATTAATTAAATTTTGAAATTGAACTGTTTTGTTCTTAACAGAGAGCAGAAACCTAAACACAAACCCAAACCCAAACCCAAACCAAAATCAACACACAAACCCAAACCCAAACCAAAATCCAGACACAAACCCACCAATGGAGGAGGAACACGACCGTAATTCTGAGATTTTGGCTCATTTGGGTTCACTGATATGCCTTAGCTCACTCTTTAGGGGGGGGACCACTTAAGACAATCTTTAGCGGAGGCCTTAGACTCTATAACAAATACAATTGCCAATGCCCAGGGAGCACTGTACAACATTAGCTCATACAGAGATTCCCAGAGGCAATACTATTCCACTGGGTTGAGCTACAAAGATGTCAAAAAATTAAAAATAACCAAAGACCAATTGTTTTCATTATTCTGGGACCCCATCACCGGATTGGTTCCACCCACCAGTCGACCTCACATTTCCATAGACTGGTGCGTGGAACCAAATATTAAAGCCAATTGGATGGATCGCTGGTACATGGTCTTCGATGAAGACCCTCACGGGAATAGAGACATCTCATTTTATTTCCTTAGGAAGCTGTATGCAGAATTTATCCTAGGGAAACATGTTAACTATTTTGACATTTTAGAGTTCCAGGGTGTGGGTCATGGGATGCCCCAAGATAGGGAAGGGGATAGGACCAATCCTAACCGTGTACGACGCCCTCCACGCACTCCAAACCCCCCTCGGTTATATCCTCTAGCCGGTCCATTTCTTGATGATATGCAGGAGTCCTTATTAGATTTGGCTGATACATTGCTTCGGCATGGGACTGCCGTCCAAGGCAATGTAGGCCAAGGGGTTGGCACTTCCGAGGCTGGCCCATATCGGGTTGGACCATCTCACAGTCAGGATCCACTTTCTAGGTCCCCAGACCAAACCAGAGCTACACATCACACCGGTGACGCGGAGTCTTCAGAGCATCGGGTTATTCCACACCCTTTCACATCGTGTCGAAGCATATGATATGGGCCTGCTTCAGAGTTTCGGAGCGATGGATTACTTCGATATGTAAGTAACATTCATTCTTTACATAGTATATAAATTTTGTTTTATATCACAGTTTTCAATTGTTTAGTAATTTATTTCTATTTGAATAATTATCTGACAATTTACATGAACAAATATACAACTGGTGTCCAATGACACCCCAGATTCACGTAATCCAGTCGTTGATGCTGATGCCATTGATGCAGCGGTCAATGCTACATATGATTTTGGTGCTTCACCATTAGCTGTAAGAACTTTATTTTTAATTTGTCATCGAGTAATTTACATATTTATAATTTAGAGACTGCAACATTAAATACGTCTTAAACTCGATACAATATGTTTTATGCAAGGTGGGCACAATGAGTTTGTGGAATCCCACGTCAGTCCCTCCAATGTAGAGGAAGATTCCCAAACTCAGGTATTCTTTTCATTACATGATTTTAATTATATGCTTTTAATGATTTGAAACATGTATATGTGTTTAATTATTTAAAGAAATTTTATAATTGTATCTGTATGTTTTGTTACATAGCCTGGTTATGGTCAGGTTTTTTTTTACTGTCTAGTAGGGCCAATGTTTAGTATTCCACCCACCGGTGACCCTCTTCCTCCCCCCCAGGTACGTGTACATGTCTCTCTTTCTTTGAAAAAAACATTTTCCGTCCATGTAGTATATATATGTAGTCTTGTTAGATCTTTGTATTTGCTGACATTGACATATATATGTTACCTTATGCATGCATCTAGTGATGCAATGGTGCTTGAAGATCACCCAATCGATTTTGTTGGTGACCCACCTATCCCCTCCCCCGCAGGTACCTGTATGTGGAGCTCTTTCTTTGAAAAGGTCATTGTACGTCCATACATACTACATATATATATAGTCTCATTTTCTTTGTATTTGCTGACATTGGTCCATATGTTACTTTATGCAGGCATCTAGTGATGCAGTGGTGCTTGAAGAGCACCAAATCGACGTTGTTGGTGACCCACCTCTCCCCCCCCCCAAGGTATGTTTGTACATGTCTCTCTTTCTTTGAAAAGATCCTTGTACGTCCATACATATTATATACAGTCTCATTTTCTTTGTATTTGCTGACATTGGTCCATGTGTGTTACTTTATGCAGGCATCTAGTGATGCAATGGTGCCTGAAGAGCACCCAATCGAGGTTGTTGGTGACCCACCTCTGCCCCCCCTCAGGTACGTGTATGTCTCGCTTTCTTTGAAAGAGTCATTGTCCATCAAAGTAGTATATATGTCTTGTTTTCTTTGTATTTGCTGACATTGACATGTATGTTACTTTATGCAAGCATCTACTGAGCTAGTGGTGCCTGAAGAGCACCCAATTGGGGCCACTGATGACCCTGCATGCCCCCCCACCCAAGTACATGCAGTTTCAGTGCCGAGGACTTACACACGCATGGTAAGTAAAAATGTTATATTTGCTTGGAATTTGAACAAATGTACATCATGTGGTATTTTTTTTATAGCTTGGTAAACTAACTTGTAACAAATTTTGGTTTGTGTGCAGTATCTGATATTGAGAATGCGTCCTCCTGCGGATCGTTGGGGAACGCCATCGAGCAGCAACAAAAGAAAGATAGACTTCTCATTAGCCACTGACATTGGCAGTGAAAAGGGGGATAAATAAAAATCATGTATAGGGGGGGTACATATAGAATCCATGTATAGAGGGGGTACATATAGAATACATGTATAGGGGGAATACATAAATGTACCATTTTGTTTGTATGTACACACAGATGTACAGTATGATCCACAATTTTGTATTATAGCCATGGCATGCCATTTTTGAAAACATTATACATGTACATCTATAATATAAAGCAACGTTTAGATTTACCTATATATGGTTCACTTGATATGGGATGGAGACATGTGTATTATATGCCTTGCAGATATATGCTTGAATATGTTTTTAGGTTTATGGCTTTGTGTTTGTTGGAGAAGAGTTGGCATTGCAATTAATGAATCTAATGTGTTCGGTATAGAAAGGAAGGCTCTAGATGCCTTACTGTATGATGATGTGAATGTTGTTTCTTATAGTGACAAGCCCAATCTAGAATTTTAATTTCTAATGAACAAACAAGTGACTTTTCATAGCCCCTTCCTCTCTTAAACCTTCTTCACCTCCTAAAATTTTTTATCTTTACAATCATACTACAACTAACCCGTCCTTACTATTGATGATACATTCCTAGTCCCACTCAACTCTAGCACTCATTTTTACTCACAACTATTAAATCAAATACCAAGTAGCCACTCTACTAGTCCTTAGAAATGGAATCCAAAAGAACCTCATCTCTTAGACCTTTTTTAATCGTGCTTACAACTTCCTACTACCCCACAGGATTCACCTTATCAACTAGGTTGGGTCCAATAATACAACCATTGTCTTCTAATAAACAAATATATTATGGCGTATCACTTCACATTTTCATTCAAATTTTCATTTGAGGCTTCTTGAGGAAATATTTATAGCGGTCATCATCATTTGTAAGGGTGTTGTTGTGCCTTGTCCTTTTCGCTCTCGTGCTGGGAATATTGCTGCTGTCATAACAGTCATTTTCTAGACCCTAATTTCAGTTCTGATATATGATATGTACTTGTGTTGTTCTCTTTAATAAAAGATTACTGTCTTCTACTTCATTTTCAGATTCTGATTGTATTATGAAGAGGAAAAAATGCAATAAAAATACCAGTTTATCTTTGAGTTTGGTATGGTTGGCTAGAATATGATTTTGTGGCACTATTATAACTAGGATTGATTGTTGTTTCAAGCATATTCTTTTGTTTAATATTGTCTCTCATTAAGTCTTTCAATCTTCAAAGTGTTTTGACTCCATTTAGCCCAGGGATAGGCCCTAATCTACTTGAATTCACCACAATAATAACCATTGTACATCATAACCTGTTGGACTGCTAAATCTGTTTGTTGAAGAAGATTATAAGGGTAATTTAGCAATCATACATAGGGAAATCCATTTAGCAATCATACATAGAAAAATACATAGCTCTTCAATCTTCAAAGTGTTTTGAATCCATTTATCCCAAGGACAGGCACTAATCTACTTAAATTTATCACAAATAAGGGTAATCTGTTGGATTGCTAAATCTGTTTGTTGAAGATTATAAGGGTAATTTAGCAATCATAAGTAAAGAAATCCCCCTTGTGTTGGAGGAGAGCTGACTTAAAGTGAAGGCAAATCTTGCTAAGTTGACATTGGGTAGGGTTTTTAATAAGTTGCCCTAAGTTTCCATTCTTGCATGGACTTGGGTATTTATAATTGCAGGCTTAGAAGGTAACAAAATGGCATTGTTTCTGGGAATAAAGTCCCTTTACTGAATTCGGTAGACATAGCTATGATGATGTGATAAGTTGGTATGAATGTATCATTTTAAGTTTTTCCCGAATTCTGGAACTTCATTGGTATGAATGTATTAATTATTATTATTTTTAGATTTCATATTACCATTTCTTTTTGAATATTTGGGAGGAAATCAATATGGCATCATTCCTATAAAAGATGCATCATAGAGTATATGCCCCTTTAAATTTTCAGGCATTGCTGGGTATCCAAATAAGGCCCCTCCAAAATGGACCGAACATGTTCAAAATTTTCATGGGGACATTCATTTTGTGGCACATCATGTTGCATCTTTTAAACATCAGATTTCAAAACTTAAAATAGAACATGAATATGGTATGATGAGATTGCTTTTGCATAGCTTAGAAGGAGATGTAGAGATTGGTTTAGAGATTTTGGTAAAGGAAAAACATCATCTTTTGCATGTTTGGTCCAAGCATTTTGCAAGGAATGGGATCCTAGCTATGAGAAAGAAGAAAGGGTTGAAGATCTAGTTAAAACTTGCTTAGATAAAGAGAAAATCATTTGATACCTAATGCTTGAATGTGAGAGAAAATCATTTGATACCTAATGCTTGACCATGCTTATAGTAATATACAAGAGAACTTTTGGCATATGAAGATGATGAAGATAAACTTGACTTGAGAGCATGTTATTTTCCGATTTGTATTTGGTGGTGTCTAAAGACACTGGTTGTTCTTGACGCCTCCAATGTGCCATAAATAGTGTTTGTATCATAGGCACAGGAAAGGCTAAACATTAGTACTCTTGTAAGAAAATAAGGAAAATGTGCAAACATTATTTATAGATAACTCACCTGAGGTTGTAAGATCGTGTTTATAACTTGTCCAGTAAATTAAAGATTAAATTTAACGCACCTAACAATCTAACCACACTGGACAATCTAGTAACACTTGAAAATGCACTCACTCGAGTAGGCCATTTGGATCATCTCTATTGCCGATGGTGTCCATCAATCTCTCATGCTCTAAATGAGGTAGCAAGTATTGTACATGTGACTTCTTCTTTTTTCAAAATTGTGCATAGCTTGATGTTTATACCAACTACCAAGTTGGTGAAGTGGTATACAATAGCTCCTGGTCTATAATCCTGATATACATACCCACCATTCCTTTTTTGTTGTGTTGCTAGTGTCAGGTACTCCCCTTTTATAACCATCGAGCCAGTTGGGTATTCAATATTTTCATCGTCTGTAACAGGTTCGAGAAGGGTTTGTTTCCCCTCTAAGCAACGTGCCAACCAATAGTCAGAACCCCATTCATTATTTTTTGGGGCAACCACTGCATATATCTTACCTGTGAAAGGAAATCGAAAAAGGTTAAAAATACATAAATATTAGAAAAGGTCTTGCATGTAACATAAATAAAATTTCTTTCAATGTAAGGGCTTGTAGTGATTTAGGTACTACTAATTTACTTTTTTGTACCTGCTTGTATGAGATCCGATATGTGATCATAGTCTGCAGAAATATATGTCTGATCATCGTCCAAATGGTCTATTTCATTAACCCCCTTGAAATCAGTGCCAAGTGTCACTCGATCCCATGTATCAACTGTATCTGTATACTCACAATCATCCCATTCATCTATGCTACAAGAACTGCAAAAGCAAGCCTTCAATCTTGTCCAAATTTGTAGGGCCGAGTTGTCTGAGCGTCTAATTGAATGAAAACCTCGAGTTCCATGCAATGTGTTCACCCGATGTGTTTGGGATAGGTCCACATCTGTCACCTCCCAGAATATTCTCCACACTAGGTGTTTCCTTGTTGCTTGTTCTCCCATCACAGATGCACACCATTCGACTATAGATGAAGCATCTCGAAGGCGAGCACCTGTAAACTTCATCTCTTCCCTTCGAAGGGCAGTTTTTATGCATGCACCAGCAACATCATGCTCTCCTTTGCCATGACCTGTTTCAAAGTAGTTCCATGTATGTGGCACCTTGGATTTTATGTGCAACAAACACAACCATTGAAATACATGTGCATTCTTGAACTGTCCAGCACAACCATATGAGCAAATCAAATGACGATAAAATGGTATATCCATAGCTATCACGTGATCATAGAACAACTGAAAGCAATGTTGCACGTAATGGATGTCATGGGTCCGGTCGTCACTAATGTAAAAGTGACTCTCTTTCAATATCACACGTTTCTCTTCATTGCTATCTGGCCAATGTCGATAAGTGATAGGGATCATTATGCTCACCTGCTCTAAGTGATAGTATTGACTTTGTATTTCATTTTGTGGTTGTAGGGTGTAATTTTCCGCAAAGTCAACCACTGATAGTATTGTTCCAAGAGGGAAGGCGTCCCGGCATATTCTGAATTGCTCATCTTGCCACCGTGCCATATCGACATGCTGAATGTACTATTGGATCTTTCCACGGAACTCTGGAATAAAATCACATACTTGCACCTGATGGAAAAAATAAACAATGTTATAAAACAACATAAAAATATTTACATGAATATTAAAATATACATCAATATTTAAAACAATGTTATAAAAAAACATATAAACAATGTACACTCAGTTAAATGAAAATTTTTCATGTAGATTGTCACCTGTGAAGTCACGAATTTAATCTTCTTGCTTTCTTTCCCATCACGTAGCTGATATGTTTCATACTGAAAGTTCTGCTTCTCGACAATTGCATTACCAAATGCTTGATCTTCACTCTCATGGATGCAATCGGACCATAAAGATAGCCCACCACAATTGTTGCAAGAACCCTCTACACATTGTTTTAAGTAATGTGTCTACCCATCTTGCCTCAGACATATTATGCTATGGATGAAATATCTAGATGACATTGGCGGTACTGTACTTGAGCATTTCTGCACATGGTTAGGGTGCAAAAAACGATGTATATGTGCAAATTTATGATAATATAGATCAAACTCTATGTGGTATCTACAACAACAAGTGTTCCAGATTCTATTTATTCTAACATACCAAGGCTTGCATTTTTCAAAAGATCTTTGCCCGAGCCCTAGCTCTACATGGGCAACTTTAAACATCTCGAACAGTTGAGTTTGTGTCATGTCAAGGTAATGTTTAACATGCCCTTCATTGTTCATGGAACCCCTATAGCATTTTAACACATCCTTTGTGTTAGAAGAAGGCCTAGTGTTATCATACCAAAAAGTGTGCACTAGTCCCTTCACTGCTTCGACCAAATTCATGTCTTTGCGGGGAAACCTACCGCTAAATTCCCATAATGTATCCATTTGTCCTTATACATCAAGTTTGTCTCTTCTTACTGAATATTTTTTAAGAGTCTTTGGATGTAAAGGGACAATTTCTGATGTGCATTTAAGTAAATAACATTGTCTTGTGGATCTAGATATAATTGATTCAGCCAATATGCGGTGAGCCACATTACAGTCATTTGAACGAGTTTTTTTACCAATTGATGTGAATGCAGTAGCAAGAGATTTAACAATGTGATTACTTGATTTGGTATTATTCAATGTTCTTATGCCTAACGTTTTTCTAACATTTGCCATACTTCTAGATTTAATCAAAGCTAAAAACAATTGACATTTACCAGCTTCAGATTTTGGTTCAAAATATTGTTTCATTATTTGAGAACCATGACGAATGATTGTGCGTTTAGCCACCTTACCTTCCATGGAAGTCAATTCACTCTCGTCCACTTGTATGTGTTTAGGAGTTCTCTTTTGCTTTGATGCGAGATTTCTTGTCGTTTGAAATGCTGGAGAGACGTTTACATCCACTGCAGGTTGACAACTTCGATTAGGAGATTGAACCACCTGGCATGGTTGTTGCAGAGTCTCGTCAGGAACATAATGATTGAGCTCTACAGAGGGTTGTCCGGTTAATAATGGAGCAAAATTTTCATCTTGGTTATAACCAACTTGCATTAAAGTTGCAATATCTTCCTCAGCCTCTTCGCCAGGTATCTGTTCAGCGGGAATGGGAAGTATTTGCTCATTCAATGAATGCCGATGATTTCTTGAATGTTCCCTCTTCTTTTCTTTTTTAATTTCAGCTTCTTCGGGTGTAAGCATCTTCCTCGCTGACTTCTGAACTCTATTACGTGGATTTCCCATTGAAATCCACCCAAAATTGTACAAAACCTATGGATTTGTGTAATAAATGATTAAATTGCAGGTTGAACAGTACGCTCTGCGCGGGTTTCAGAAGAATTATGTCTTTTCCTGTACAGTAAAAATGGCCCACAGCATGCAACCCAAGATTATTTATTAAACAAATATCACATATGCGATATTACGCATCTCTGTTTTAACGCATATGTGATATGAACTATATGCTTTTTACACTTTTATGCTTTTATGAACTATATGCATATGCTTTGTTAAAAACGTGATCACTGAATCACATATGCGATTTAGTGCATATCAACTATTGAAACGTCATTTAACCATGAACCATGAAAACATCATTTAATCCCTAGAAGATTGGATTTTTTCTTGGACCATGGTACAGTGTCTTCAGAACTATGTTTTGTCTGGAAATATTCGTAATGGTTCCTATATGACCATGGTCAATGCCTCGAGAACAATCTTCAATGCATAAAATAGTCTAATGGCACATATATCCCATATTAAGGCTAAATATCCCCTTTAAAGGGCATGTGTAGTGGTTTAAGACTTGTTTCTGTTACACTTTTGTCCCATTACCATGGTTAAGACCCTGAGACCCATCCTTAGTGCATAAAACCTCATAATGACACCCATATCCCACTAAAGGCCAAATATTCCATCTATAGTGCATGTGTGTTGATTTAGAGACTCATTGGACCATCTTTTCTTCCATGACTATGGTCAATGTCCAGAGACCCATCCCTACCATCCAAGAACATATAATGTCACCCTTATCCCCTTATAATACAATTTAGACTCCAAAGATTCCATCCAGACGATCTATGGAGTGGCTCATGACCCAACATTACATTGATTAAAAGCTAAAAGAGGTGTGGGGAGAGTCAAAGGAGGGAGACGAAGTTGTAGAGGGAATCATGGGAGGGAGGGGGAGAGTCAGAGAGAGAGAGAGAGAGAGAGAGAGAGAGAGAGAATTATGGATGGAGGGATGGTTAGAGGGTGAGGGAGTGGGATAATAACAATGAGAGAGTAGGTATTTAGGGAAATGAAGGATGGTCAAGGATGGTTACACCGAGGGATAGAGATGAGAGATTGTGTGTGTGTGTGTGTGTGTGTGTGTGTGTGAGAGAGAGAGAGAGAGAGAGATCATGGATATTAGGGAAAGGAGAGAGAGGTGGAGAGATGAAGGAGGGATGAAGGCTTGAAGGTGGAGAGAGGAGGTAGGGGGAGAAAGTGAGGGATGGAGTGAGTGATAGGATGGAACACATGGAGGGAGGGAGGGAGGGGCACCAAAGGAATTGTTTTAGAGAGTGTGTGGATGTGTGTGAGACAAAAGGGGGTCGAGAAAGAGAGAAGGAATTATGGGGGGAGAGAGAAGGGGGTGGAGAGAGGAGGTAGGGGGAGAAAGTGAGGTATGGAGTGAGTGAGAGGATCAATCATCAAGATTTCTGGTTAAATTATTTGTTGAAAATTTTCTAGTTAAATGATTTGTTGTTTTTGAATCAATAGTGTAATGTGATTAAACTATTAAAGATCATATAGAAACAAATCACATTAAAATGTCATGTGTACACCCACATTTCATCCTAAATTCAAAATATTTGTTACAATACCAACCTTCCTAACATTTTAACTCATCAAAACTATGGTGATTTATGAATGTTTCTCTTATAAGTTTCGAGCACAGAAATATAATTCTAAAGAAAACCAAGTGACTCCTTACCTTTTTAAAGGTTTGATAGATCAAAATTGGTCTCAATGGACGTTAATAGCAACCATAATCATTATCAATTCAAGTAGAGCATTATTAAGTTATATAATAAATTTGTCATTAAATAAAAAACTCTACTTGAAGTCATTTAACTACACTAATATCAAAGAAAGTTTGATTAACAAAATAAGTGCAAAGATATGTTGGTTCTCATCAATAACATCAATCAATAGATGCATAGTGAACTATAGGTCGAAGCCACAAATTTCAACTATCTTAGTGTATTAAGATGAAGTTCTATACTAGGAGACTACACAATAGTGAAGATGGAATTCTCGAGATATATTTGAATCGATTTTTCTTCGGTGCATATTAAATCTCATACCTAGGATAGGATAAAAGGAAAATTATTAAAACGACAAGGATGAAAGCCCTAACCCTTGAAAATGGATTGAAAACCAAATTATACTCTCCACGATATCCCAATTACTTCATCAATAACAATCCACCATTTGGCGTCTTAGATGTCCCATTCACTTTGATGTGAGTTTATACTTTATACCATACTACCCCATACTAACTAATATATCAAATATAACAAATAAAACTTAGTTGAAAATAGAGATGTATTGTTTCCGAACCCATTTGCCATGTTAAACAATGTTATATTAACCATGATGGGATGCTATCTTACATTTCAAAAGAATAGTCTTTATGCCACTCTTTTATCTAATAATCTTTATTCTCAATTTACTCTTTTGTACTAAACCAAAATGCATATTCGTTATATCGAATATGTGATATGAATCGCATATGCGTTATAACGCATATGGATTAAAACAAGTCTAAACCGCATATCTGTTATAACGTAGATGCGTTAATTTAAAATTTAAAAACTGGGTTGGAACAAGGCTTGGGATGATGTTCGGAAATAGCTTCGGACTGTCGAACCTATTGGCTATAACAAAAAAACTAGGGCCATTGCCTGTATTTTTGAACTCTATCAATATGCTCAATTTCAATGGCGTGTTTTGCTATGAAAAACTCAATAGTTTTTTATGAAAATATAGAATATTGTACAGTACGATCTGACGATTCTGAATATGTAATTTTTTCATAAAAATGTATTTTTTATTTATTTTTTATTAATTTTCTAAATAACACACGTTAGTTTTCGAAAATGCATACATCGATTCCTTTTTATATAACTTTTGATTGCCTTCACCATTTCCCAAGAAAACTATATGGTGCACTAGAGGAGACTGAGCTCTACAATATCATATATAGAAATCAATGATTTCATTAAATTTTGCCCCTAAAGTGTTGCACCCGCACATAACGTTTTAATTTCAAGGTTTTTTTACTTCAATAATTAATAATAAAAAACAAAATTCATGAAAAATTTTGAAAAAATAGTGTTGCACTAGACCCATATGTCCTTTATATGTCTGCAAGATTTTATCCAAAATGGACATCATTTACCTCAATAAGTGCTGCACCCGCACAAACATATATGTTATGATGTGCTGAAAATTTGAAAACCCAATTTAACAAAAACTAATTTTATAATCATTTACACAAATTTTTTATAAATAAATGTTATATATTATGAAACTGATTCAATTACCTGTCTTTTGTCTTTTTACTTCATCTTCAAATCCGTTATGGAAGTACCCCTAATTGTCACCTAAAGTCAGAGGTTCCAGGTTTTTTCAGTATTATGTGGCATCTAAAGTGTCTTTAAAGGAGTCCATGATTGTGCATCAGCCCTACATTTAGTTTGAGAATTAGAAAAAATTGGTACATGAATTGAAAATACATTAACTATGAAAATATTTCATTCATTTGTTTTCAAATATTCATAACTATGAAAATATTGCCAACCACCATAACTATGAAAATATTCATTCATTTGTTTTCAAATTGAATTTTCTAACTAATACATAACTATCATAATGTTCATTTCAAATAAAATGAGGGTAAGTTAAAATTAGACATTAATAGTTACTTCAATCAACAAAAGTTGAGACTCGGAGCTCACATTGAGGCTATAGATTTATATTTTTTTAACAAATAACAAAACAAGAATTGAAATGACATTTAACTTGAAATTATTAGTAACTTAGAAAATTGCAATTAGTTAAATATGTACATTTTAACTTGAAAATAGTGTCCAAGTGTACATTTAATTTGAAAATTATTCTAATAACATTGAAAATTGTTAGTAACTTAGAAATTTGAAAATAGTTAAGATGTACATACATTTTAACTTGAAAATAGAATCCAAGTGTACAATTCATTTGAAAATTGTTGGACAATAACATTGAAAATTGTTAGCAACTTTGAAATAATTTGAAAATAGTTAAAAATATGTACATATTAACATGAAAATAGAATCCAAATGTACATGTTTCATTTGAAAATTGTTCCAATAAAATTTGTTCTAGCCACTTGAAAATTGTTCGTTTAACATAAAAATTGTTGCAAACTTTGAAATTTAAATAACAAATGGATGAAATAAATAAGAATATCATTACAAAAAAAATAAGAATATCATTACAAAAAAATATTAAACAAATTAAATTATGAAATTTAGTTAAATTTATTGGAAAATTGTTACTAATTTTGCAAATTATGTAGCATGCAATTGAAGAACTTGATAAAATATGATATTTAAATTATGTAGTATGTAATTCAATAATTTACCTTGGTTGTCCTCCATTGGATTTTGTTGCACCAAATGTGCATCTTCTTCTTCTCTCAAGCTTGATCTTTGTTGTCTCATTCATTCTCTATTTCTCTCACGCTCTTCATTGTCATTTTGTTGTCTAGTATGTTTTCTTTGTCTTTTTCTTTGACTCCCCATCAATCTACAATGAAAACAAACAAAAATTTCTTCAAATTGTTATAACAAACAACAACATATGTTAGTATGAAATTTTGAAATATGTCTACAAAGAAATCTTACATGTCTAATGAGCTCTAATTCAACAATATCAAAATGACAAAGCTCTAATTCAAAAACATCAAAATGACAAGGCTATACTTGAAAATAAACTAGCAATGAGTTGAATTAGTGTTTTTGATGAATTGTTTGCTGAATATATAGAGGTTAGTTGATATTTTTATGAGGGAATGGTAGTTGGCAACATTAATTTTCCAACTCCTTTCCTTTCCCTAGTTCGTTTTTATATTCTTTTACGCAGACCAATCTTTGATCAAGCTTATTTTACACACCCTCGATCGAGGAAATACCTCGACCAAGGGCTTAAACATACCTTGATCGAGGTCTTGTTAAACCCTAGATCAAGGTTTTTTAAAGACCTCGATCGAGGGCTTAAAAAACAGGCCGAGAGCCCTTTTCACTACAGAATGAAATTTTTGTCTTCCTTCCAAAGGGTTAAACTATGTCATTAAATGCATATTAATGGGCGGACTTTATACCATTGGATTCGTCAATGAATCCTCTATCCAGATACATAAAATTTACGAATTTTTCTCTTCGTATGTCTTTTGTTTTTAAATTTCTACTAAAACTTGCCCTAAAAAACCGTACCGACAACTTCGATTGAGCTCAAAGATAAATCCACAACATTCAAAATACACATACAAAAATTTTGAAAAAATACACAAGCACTAGATAAATGCGTCCTCTTCAAAATGGTATTTTTAGTTTTTCAAATTATGTAAACAATCAAAGGATTTCATGCACACGCTTACATGTGTGCAAAATACAACTGAAATATTCATTGGTCAGATTCGAAAAATAATAATACATATAATTTTTCGAGAAAAAATTTTAAAAAAATATGTAAGCACTAGTGCATTATGTCTAAATCATGTTCACATATTTCATTTTTTTAATTATTATGTTAACATTAAATTATCGTGCACACACACAAACTACTTGCTAATTGCTTTTCAAAATTTTAAGTACATACATTTCATTAAATGAAAATTCGACACGATAAATGACATTGTTATATTTCAAAAAAAATATCATTGGAAATCCAACATAATTCTCTACATTTTGTTTTTCAACTACATTTCAAAATTCATTTGGAAAATATGAGTTTCAAGGGCTTCAATTTAATACATGGGTAAAATTTCAGTTTTTCACCGTCATATTTGGCCAAAAAGAGTTACCCATCTTCATGGAATCACCCATAATCACAACATTGGAAACCATTATTCACACTACTGGAAGCTGCTAATGACACTTTAAAAAACCATTAATCATACTTTTGGAAAATTATTATCTTACTTCTAGAAACTGATGATCGCAATTCTGGAAACCAATAATCACACTTATGAAAACCAATAATTACACTATGGAAAACCAACAATGACACTTTCAGAACATGTTGTAAGTCCAGATTCTCACTGGGTAGTCTAAATTTAATGAAAATGGGGTTTATGGCTCTTCATTCTTCTTCAAGAGAATTAAGTCCTTGGCATTACTTTACCCCCTATGTTGAAGAAGAGACAATTACGATTATTAGCTAATTTCATAGGTGATGCTACCTATGTGGAAGTTACAATTCTAGAAGAGTCTCTTCAGTTTCTCTTTTATTCTCTTCTTACTCTATTTATTCATTTTTTATTTTTCATTAGATATATGTTTAATTCATTTTCTTGTTAACCTTCTTAATTCTTTCTATTTGCTTTATTTTTTTCCCTAAAGGCACAAGACCCCTCATTCATCATCTAGCACCCACAACACAGGCATATATTTAGCATAGTTCAATACACAAAACAAACACATAGTACTATTAATTACAGGGCTCCATTGTTTACAGTACTTACCTACATACAGGGGTTGGCATTCTAGCGTATTACAACAATTTATATCGATTTATATCAAATTTTTAAATTTAATCACATTAATAATAGACTATTTATGCGATATAAAGCCTTGGTTTTCTTTGATTAAAGGCAATGAAGACTTTGCTATGTGGCAAACTCAATTGTTAAATCTATAAACAAAGAGAGCATTGGATGTGGATGAAAAAAAGGAAAAGAATGACTAAAACCATATATTTCATTCAAGAAGAATAACACTCATAAGGAAGAAGAACAATATGGACATCCAATGGAAATTTATTCCAACATTATATATAAATCTTTAAATGCTTCCATTATAAACATTGAACACTCAACAACAATGATCCTATAAAGACCACACATGAAGCTATGGAAGCATAGTTGGGAGATACTATCATCACAATTGAACATTGTTATGTTGGACCTCTATGTAATAAGCTTAGAGATGCATTGTTTTGAAATGTTTATGTTTTAGAGAAACAAATGCTCATAGTACCACCACCAGATAAAGATTGTGTGATATGGTTGAGTAGTGCAAAAAAAGTGGTATGCTACTATGCTAGTATTGAGTCTCATAAATTAAAAGTTCAATGGTCAAATCCATCAAAGGTAAACAAAGCCTCGTATAAAATTTGTTTAAGTAAACAATGGATTGTTGGTTCGAAAGAAAATATGTTTATCGATGTTACTAGTTTCATATGGACATGGTCACCAAGGACAAGATGGACAAAAGTGTAAATAAAAATAACTCAGAATGACTTTTCAACAATTAAAACACAACAACTATCATCAAAGGAGCATAATATTGAAATTGGAAGGGATGCTAATGAATGAAACAATATTCAAGTAATGTTGCTTATAATATTTATAGAAAATTACAACTTTAAAATACAATGATTGTGATTGTTTGCTTTTATTTTATTGCATATCTTTAATCTTCATATAATGAATGTCATAGTGATATTATACATATACATACAAAATAATATGTTGATAACAATACAATAATATTATATATATATATATATATATAATTTGAAATATTGAATTGTAAATACATATTGTTACAACAAAATTCAGATTTTAGAGTTAAATTTTTTACTTTATAAAGAATGATATTAACGTTAATAAGAACCTACAATTTCTCAATTTTATGTATACAATTAAGAATCACTAAACATTTAAACTTATGAGATAAAGTTAATGGCCATATTTTTAATCTTTATTAAAACTTCTTAACTCATCATTATTTCAATGTCTATATAAATAAAAAGAAATTTTCATAAATATTTGCATGATTTTTCATAATGAAGTTGGTAATATAGTTTAACAAATAAATATACCAAATAATTACATGATTAAATTTTAAGTACATTTAAATATTAATAAATATTACAAAAATCTCCATTTTTAATATTTTAGGGTACATTAAAAAATCTTTAATGTAAAATCACATAACATCTAAATAGTGAATATTAAAAAAATATATATTTCCTCACATAGATTTTTAAAGGGTGTAAAACATAGTAATACAAATTTACAAAAATAATGAGTTTTAAAACATAGTTATTCATATTTACAACTATATATTGACACCTAATAATTCTAAGTAGTTAGAATATAGTGCATTAATCAATTATAAAAAATAAAAATAAAAACAAATATATATCTATAAAAGACAATTACAATTTACAAAATTATGATATCATATTTGCATATAGCTAATTCTTGTTTTATGATCATCATATGAGTTTATTACAAATGGACTGTTGACATCTTACATTCACTAAAGTAATAATACTTCTTTTCTCTAGATCTGAGAGCCTTGAGCAACTATATTTTGACAACCTCCACTCTGTCACGCCCACTTCCTCTAGACATGCCAGGCTTCATTAGAGGCATATTCAAAACAACAATCTTCTCCTGTGGCCGTTTCTAAATGTTGTATTAGACCCTCCATCAATGGAAATAAAAAATGAATAAACATTATCCACACTGAACACCATCACATATGACGTCAAACATGTCCCACCATCACATATAACAAACATGTACTAGCAAACAACAATAACCTATTAAATTCACATCACAACAAAGTACTCATTTGCTCATTGCTTGACCCATGGGAGGTTGCATGCCAAGTCCTGCCCGGCCTGATTGTTCTTGCATATTTCCAGCCCACCCTGCGTATTCAACATACATAAATAATCAAAGCCTGTAGGTCCTCGATCAATAACATCACCGGAGGGCGCAGACTCTACAGTAAACATACTAATTAATATATACATTACCCAGCGCTGGTTCAAAGCCTCTGTTCTTGAGTTCTCTGTATTCCTGGCACAGAGCACACAACGCACAAAAGTAATGAACAAGGCAGTCTGCACATGGTTTCTCTGGCAAGTTGAACTTGGTGCGCAGCTTCTTTCTGTAGAAACAGGCATAACAGGGGCTGAGGTACGACACTTGGAGAAGCAAACAGAACAGCAGTCCGCTTACAGCACATGCTGCAAACATCATCAAACAAAAAAGTAAAGTGGAGTAAGCCAATCCCGTAGTAAAAGTATTTCGGCCAAAATTTCAAGGTAGCCTGATTTCCAGATTATCAAAGTTATATACATGGTATAAACTTTACTCAAAACTTTTGGTCATTTTAAACTGACCAGATGCTTGACAAATTCATAAAAATTGAGATTATGCTTGACAAATTCATAAAAGTTGAGATTGATAGATTTGTTTTATTGGTATTGTTTTTTATGGGCTTATTTAAATCACAACTTTGATTTAGAAAAACAACCCAACCACTGATATTGCCTCTAGATTTTTGTTTATTAACCTGTTTTAACAACTCTTACCCACATATAGAAACAATTTTATAGTAAAACACTCTTCTCCTACAATACAATAATTTGTCATCCTTTTTCCTTAATTTTACTTACAAGTATTACCGCTGTCCGCTATCTCTGCTATGCGGCCAAAGGCTATGCATGGGCAAATACATGTGAGCAAACCTGCAATATGGGCAAATACATGTGAGCAAACCTGCAATACCCATACTCCAAATATGACATCCTGCAAAGAGAAAGTTGAAAATAGAAATGATAATGAAAATATACATACAGCTGCTGCAATCGTCTATGCAGTCGCAGAGTCCAGTTGTCCATCCGGGAGGATGCTGTTGATACATGCTTTCGTTCTTTCCTTGAATTGAAATATAGCGAAACAGTCTTCAGTTTTAGGTACTAAATTTTCTTCCCTTTCTGCTGCCTCCGGGTGAGGATCATACAATATATATAGGGTTTATGCACAATTCAGCGGTTCGTTTAGGGTTGGGATGATTTCATCCGTGACGTGAATGAGATGAAAAATATCTTGTTACTGTAACTACATAATTAAAGTAATCAAATTTGGTGTCATTTATTAAAAGAGATGATAGTGTTCGACAGCTTAAGCTTCACGTGTTTAAAGAGGGTAATAAGGGTAATGATGCGATATTTGAAACTTTACTTTCCCTATATTATATGCTTCAATTTTACACCACTTAAACTTAAAGATAGGATAATGTGAACTAGGTATATCATCTTAAGAGTAACCTCATATATTTAATTGGTAATAATACGATATTTGAAGTTAATTTTAGTACATCAAATGCTGTGCTGTGTAGGGTCCAATAGATACAGTTGCATTGAATGCCCTGCTGTTTGATGAATAAGAACTGGCCAATATTGCCTGTCCTATCAGTAGTACATATTCTGTCGTTGTTAAAGAAAAAGCTGACAAATTGCCTGTCCCATCAGTAGTACATATTCTGTGGTAGATCAAATGTTAGAGTCACTTTTAGACATAAGCAATCGCAAAGTCCTGATGTCGCAAGAAGATTGGAGAGAGATATTTAATGGTTTAAAGAAATTAAAACCGGTCAAATCGAACATGTTTTAAAATACAGAGACATTTATTTGATAACATTATTTATATTCATAATATATTTATGCTAAAAGTTGAAATATAATTTAACAGATATATGTTCGAATATATATATATATACAAAGTCATTTCTGTATAGGGAGTAATACACTGCATATATGTTTTGGAGGGAACAACTAAATTGCCCCAGACCCCTCGAATTCTACAAAGAAGTGTTGAAATTGTAGTTTGTATTGTTCAATTCAGATTTTGGTAGTTTTAAGATTCAGTATTTACTCTTGGAGCGATCATACTTATTTCTGAAATTACATAATTGCAAAATTATAATTTTAAGGCGTGATTTTAGTCATATTTAATAATAACAAAAGCCTAAAAGTTGGGGTGTTTTGGTTGCCCTTTATCCTAAGCACTTTTGGAGGTGTAATAAGCATTTTGAAATGACGAGTAATATTTGTTGATGTAATCAGAGATGGAATTTGACGCATTTGTCTGTTTTCAGACATTTTTCTAGTCAAATACGGGAGAAAATTTACTAAACACGTTTTGGAGGAGGGTTAAATTGTTTTATTTGATGTCGTTTTGACGATCTAGGATTTTATGAAAACATCATTATATATGCTAGCAGAAGTAAGGCGAGGGCAGAAATATATTGTAGACATACGCATTCATTGGTCAGATCATATCATTAATGAAAAAGAGATCTCGCAATTCTGATCATCTCTTCATCGACACATTCTCCACTCGATTTCCTCTTCTGCTATATGTACATGCAAAGACACATAGAGGGTCGTTTTTACTATATGTACATGCAAAGACACAGAGAGGGTCGTTTTTACAGTCACAGCCACGGTCATATCCACGGCAATGCCAGGTAGCCTCCAAGTGCGTGTTTTTGTCTACAGCATATAATATAACTAAAACCAGCGAGATTTAAGATAATGATATCGCCATATGGGGGTTCCTTTCCTTGCATGGTCCAGTTTCATACCAGAAAAATCCTTTGAGGTGAGCTTGAACGTTTTCAGCAATCTTAGCTAAAGCTAAAACCCAGTAATATTGATTGGAATCTTCATGAGCTCGTGGAAGGCCGAGATAGTTAGCTTTATAAGTAATGTGGTTAAATTCTCAAATGGAAATGGGTGGGTGACTGAATCCACATGAGCCTCTTAGCAATGGGTACCATACTTGTTGTGTTGATCATGACCATGCATCCAGGGAATGGCATGATATGTTGCAGGTGACTGCAGGTGAGGATGTAAACTCATATAGCTTATGCATTTGTATGGTTGTGCCCTCAAAGGACAATACTCGATCTTTAACATACTAAACCAAAACGTTTGGATCGACCCGGAGGTTAGTCAATTATTTAGTTTAAATGGTATTAAATTAAAGCATTTGAGTATCTTTTGCAGTGGCTTACAAATACACTAAAGATGGGAATAATCTTGTAACTACAACTATAGTGAAACCGAATATAATCTTTTTTATGTTTTTACCTGATTTGTTTAGTTTTCAGTAAAAAATATCTCCTTTATAGCAATTAAAAAGTGACAAAATAGTTATATTCGGAGGCCAATTGTATTCTTTGAAATATGCCCTTCAACCTGTAAACATGGAACATGTTACCAGATATTTAGACATTCTTAATAATATCAAAAAGAGGTCCTTCTAGCAAGAGCTAACACTTTACCCTAGGATTAGTCGGCCACTATCATCTAATCAAAGACTATTTCTAAAGTAATTCAGAAAATTATGTTGATTGATAGTTGAAGGAAATAAACACAAGGTAAGAGAATTTAGATGAAGCAGCCTCTCACTTCAGCATTCATGTTCCTAAGCACACATTGGAGGAGTCAACTCAGGTCCTTGTTTCAGTTACTTCTGCATGTCCTCCACCTTTGATAGCTATCAAAGAAGCTAGCAATTTTCTCACTTCCACTTGGAAATCCTTTGGTAGTCTTGTTTCAACTATCAAATATTTGGATCAACAGCATTGCCTTATGCCTTTGGGATGCAATTTATCTTACGTGAGAAGCCTTTTTGGAAAGAGAGTAGCTATTTGTTTTTGGGAGGTGGGTGATTGAAGAGGATTGTGCTCACTTTGAAATGTTAAAGCTAGGCTTGGATTCATGCTAGAGTGAGGAACTTAGCAACTGTCACCAAATGCACTTCCGTGTAATGGTTGCTTGTGATGACCTTCATGTCTCTCTAATTAACTAGCCAAAGATGTTGCTTGATACATAACGCATTTACCAAAGATATCTCCAATACTTAGCAGCTGAATAGTAACTGGCAAAGCTAAGCACAGATTTTCATTGCTTTCAACACAAGATTCTCATCTTCTCCTTCATCAAATATTCTTGTATTCGTGTAGTCATTTAATTTGGCAGATTTTCAATTCTCTTGTTGGCTAGACAATACATGAGTTTGTTTAAATTCCCTGATCATAAGTTGCATGTTATGATGCTATTTCTCGAGTATATTTGCAAAAAGAAATATGAATACACATGGTTGGTTGTCCTTGATCCCTATTTAGTTCATTTTATACTTCCAAATTACAACATTAAAACGTTATTATTGACAGGTATATATTTAAGTAAAACCTTCAATGAAGGGAAATGGTAAAACTCAAAATGTAAAAACAAAATAGTATGACAAGTAAGATTCGAGTGAAATTCTAACCGTGGATGTAATTACCATTCAACACATTTATATTGCATGACGCATAAGCAATGTCATGATTGTAAACTCATTATTAATCGTATCATTGCTTGTAACTTAATTATTAATCGTATTTTCTGTCACCTCATTATTAATCGTATTTGGTGCTTGTCCCTTAAAGTGGAAGTGAACACTAGACATAGATCGAGTAGGATAAAAGACAACTAAAACGCCCCTCTTTTTTAGCAAATTTTTAATAAAAACTGGTCAAAATTGTTCCTGGAAATTCCTATTTCTGCAATTTTGCAATTTCAGCAATGGTATTTATTTGTCCTAAACTAAATGTCTGATTTTAAAACAACCCAAATTGCCAAAATTGTAATTTGAGCACTCCAAATTTCATTTTAAGCAACATTTGTTCTACCAGATTTTGGAAAAAAAGGAGTTAGGAATTTGATTATTTCATTGGAAGGCTTGTGTTTGATAATGATATGGCATATGGATGAATTTAGTCTTTTTTTAAGATTTTTTTTAATTGGAAAAGTAGGTTAGGAATAATACAATGGTATAATTAAAGTGGTTGATATATGTCTTTCATAATATCATTTCATATTTTATTTTTTAATATTTAGTAGTCTACCAATATCATTTGAAATCTTTTTTAATAGCTAATAGTATGTGAACTTTTGTAGAAATAACCAATTGGAGTTATATAGCATGCTATATTAAAAAATTAAAATTAAAAAATATCATATTAATAATAGAGACATGTAGTCTTGCCATTCTTGCAAAATAGATGTTTATATTTTACAATTAGGGGTGGACCACAAAATACTCTCTTCGTAGAATGCATGAATATGAGACAAGCGTACTCAAAATTTATTGGTACAAGTTGTTTTGATAGTTATATACCTAATGAAAAAATTATTTTTTTGCTAATGCAGATATTTCCACATGTAATCAATCAATCTGACACACTTATCCCACTAAGTGAAGTTGAAGTGAACAAGAAGATCTCAATTGTAGAGCTAAGTACAATGTTTTTCATACTTGCACTAAAATCCTTGGTAAAAATTAAGAATATAGGAGTTTTGGAGATGGACCTCCATCAAGAACCAAAATTGTATTTATTTAATTATTCAAATTTATCTTCCTTCTTAAATAATAATAAATAAATTATGAATAATTTTTCAATATATATTTAATAATATAACTTTTTTAAATGAAAAGTAAATTAATGTTTTGAAGATACTATTTATAATTATATTTCCTAACTCAAACTTTTACTTCATTATTATAATATTGTAATGAAGTGTAAAATCATAATATGTTTATTATACATTACAAAGTTTAAATATATTTGAACTCCAATAATAACTTTATTTTAAATAATTCATAGTTACTTATTCAATTCATGCATAATTTTTTGTCATTCCTAATCAATTAATACCCTCGTAATTATGATAGTTGTGTTTCAATAGGCTATCATAGTTGAGATCAGCTGACAACAGGAACAGGATTGAAACGCTTAACACAACTTGACAACTATTGCTTCTCAAATCCCAACTAGTCTATGTGTAAGGTGAATAACTAATGTATTGATAAAAATGCAATCACATAATCCATCAATAAATTATGCATTGTGTGCTCATAAATTAGACTTAGAATTGATTAATCATATTTTGCATTGGTTTATAACTAACGCTGTTGAGTGATTGGATTTAGGGAATCCAAATTCGGAATTGTGTTTAATCAACTAGTTATTGGAATTTGGAAATGTGATTATGAAAATGGATTTTGAACTATATTTATTTGATTTTGGAAATGTGATTATGAAAGTTAAAATTCTAAAATTGTAGTTGTTTTAAAATTTAAACTTTTCTTTATCATTATTCAAATTTCCAAACTCGTTAGCCCTTCTTAGGTTGTGCCTTCTTCCACCATCATAGTCGTGTCTTGAGCCTATTTCAATTTCTTATTTCTACCTTGTTTTTTGTTTTAGTACAAGCTAGAGTTATGGTAGTTAGATAGGGGGTGAGGGCTCATGCCATAGCACATGTAGCTCCAGGTTTTAATCGAGACTCAATAGAGTGAGATGGTCAGGCATGTGAACTAACACAATTATCAAGGCTCTATGTTGGAGCAAGTTCCTTGATCACTTTTCCATCAATATTTACTTTGTCATTGAGAAGTGAGACATGGAGATACATGCTGGTAAGTGAGATGGTCAGTCACTTCCTGTTTCGATGGGTTTATGAATAGTTAATATGGAGAATCAACCACAAGATTTCAACCATTTGTATCGAATGGATACACTAGTATTTACACGGAGATGAATGTGCTACTTAGAGGTCCCTAAAAAACATATGAGAAATTTTTTCCTTATGATTGGATATCACTATCAGTTCTTGCAAAAATCATGACTGGATAAGCTTGTCATTTGGCTTGTGAATTAAGATTCGATGGGAAAAGGAACATTAAACCGTTCCTATCCAAATACAAAATTGGAACAGAAGGAACTTTTGACCTTGCTCTGGATTCTTTCACTATCAATTTTGACTATTGCTCAGTTGTTTCCATCGTCACATTCGACCCTTGCTTAGGTTTTTATCACTGTCATCGTCAATCCTTTCTCATGCTACTTCCACCCTTTTTCCCATGTTCATTCATAGGGCATATGACACCCTCATTAGATTCTAGGGGATTCTCGTTAATAAAGGAAGGATACATATACCCCAACATCACTTATCCACCACCCATGTGCATAAGTGCACATCGCCAATAGAGACTGAAAAAGACACCTCACGTAATGATTATTTCTTCCATAAAAGTATGGACCTCCTATGGTTTAAAGAAATGAATGGTGAAAAACATATATAAAGGTATTCCTTCCCTTAGTGGACCTTAAGATTGGTTGGGTTTTTCCTATGGCTGAATAATTTGCAGGTATGTGCAGTATGAGAATAGTTTTTTGTTATGTTATTTTATAGGTGTTTATTTGCTTCTTCTTGGAAAGGAGTGAAGTCTGTTATTGAATTGATTCAAGATAATAGTTTTGGTATTTATCAACATATTTTCTAGATTCAATCCCTCTTTTATATTGATCGATATCTACCTTCATTAGATATTGTATAGATTGCATTTCATTTTCATCCAACGTTGATTTTTATGTTAGAAGTTTTATTACTTGCCTGGATTCAATCTCCATTGGTTATAAATGTTTTTCATCTAATTTATTCATATTGTCACGTATTTTTTATGTTTATGAAATTTCCTCCATATGGGTTCTTGGGTTATTTGGGTTAGACATTGCTTAAATTAGAAACCAGAGAGTGGAATGATGCAATTTTTTCAATGTATTGAGGAATTCAATTACACTTCTTTTAATATACAATGAAATTTTGATGTATTATTACATTTTCAAATTAAAAGAATGGTTTATTTTACATTTCTTTTAATATATAATAAAATTTTGTTATATTATTACATTTTCGAATTAAAATAATGTTTTTTTTAAACATGCCAACATTTAAGGGTTCAATATATGATAGCCATTAAAAGTTAAATAAGACCTTACCTTTCAAATTTTATCCTTATTCAAAATGTATCGAAATTAGAATAAAAGAATTGAATTATTTCAAGATTGTTTGTGGAAAAATGAACATAATTGTAAACGGTGCATTTAGAATGCATAAATCCATACATTTGATCATAGATTTTAAGAAGGAAATTGGAAATCATTTCAAATAACAATAATGAAACATTGAGAACCATATGTCCATATGAGTTCATGAAATATATGTCACACATCGTGGTCGAAGGCACATAACATATATCACCCATGAATTTAGACATACATAAGCTAAAGAAAACCTCCCACTATTTTATTTAACTGAAGTGTGTAATTTTGGACAATAACAAAAAATAAACAAGAAAAAAATGGTTTGGCGAATACTAAGGAAGCTTCACCATACTTTGAGATAAAACAAGATAAAACAACAAAGACATTGTTGTCATCATCACCATTATTGATCAAATTCGATATGCCATATCCATTTGCTTCTCAGAATCCATATTGTTAGGATCTTCTAGTCTAAAACAAAAATCATTTAAGATTTATTCGTCCCCTTAAAATTTTAAAACACAAAACTTAAACATATTTTATTTCTAAAAACACTCTTCTAAATATCCAAAAACACCTAACGAATCAACATCCAATAAAAGAAAGAATTGGGTTACAGTCTTTTCAAGAATGAGCTATTTGTTGTCATTTTCTTTCGTATACACCACCAAAATGTCATCATTCACCACCCCTTATTCAATGCACCTTCACCTCTAAACAATGAAACATATATTTCTCATGCTCCTAAGAGCATAGATCTTACATTTCATCGAGGCCTTTTGTATAGTTGAATCAATAGAGGTGAGTGGACTAATAAGGAGCGTAGTGTTGCATTTTATTTTGCATTTGATCAAGCCCTACGTGGTTGGGGACATGTGATTGCTAGAAAGTGTAGACATGAGATTCAAGCGGCTCTAGGAGGATGTTAGAAGAGGTATGTATCCTCTCTGAGGAGGACCTAAATAACGTAGTCCTTCAAAAATATGTAGTTGAATTGGATTTTGTAGAGCGTAGAGAGGAGTAGTATATTGGAAGATGTGTAAGGGTTCGTGCCAAGTTATAGTGGATTAAGGAAGGAAATGAGGGATCCAAGTTCTTCTTTGAATTTTGAAAGAAGAAGGTGATTTATATTAGAGTATTGGACCTTCGTAGAGAGGATGGTTCACTTGAGGAAGATCCCTCTAAGATACAAGTTATGCTTAGTGACCACTTTCAAATTACTTTTTCTCCTTATCCACTAAAAGAAGTTGTGGTTGTAGCTAGGAATGTTGTAATATCACCAAAAAATGCAGATAATTTTTTTTGTATTGTGAATAGTTGAGGTTACTAGACTGTTTGCTAACACTCACAATTAGAGTCATAAGGACTGATATATGGAATTACCGTCACTTGTTGATTTTTATTTAATATTGCTTATCCAACTGTTGGATGTATTTTTTCTCATATTAGTTTGTATGTAATTAATATTCATAATGATGCAACACTCTCCATCTTTATTACCTGTTCGTTAGGATCCATCCCAACTCAATGTCGAGACTTGACAATCTTTAATGCTCAAACTGTATTAGTATCCTTTTGTCATGTGAAACGACAATATATTAATTAATCATATGTTCAATGTTATATAGCAATTACATGAATGAAGGATTGTTTATATCCTTGTGTGGAAATTTACTCTTTGTTTACCATTATCACATGCCACACTTCTAGGTCTACTAGAATTTAAACGTTAATTACTTGAACCTTCCTTGTATAGGACAGGCATACTAATTCCTTATCATTGTTCAACCATATAAACGATATTTAGTTAACCATGATTAGTAGTTTTCATATAAGCCTTACACCATCACTATAATGGTTTAGATATAAACCTTTGTTTTCATTACGTTCAACTTATAGGTATGCGTTTTCGTGTTTATGGTAAACATTGCCATTATTGTTACTTCTCTATCATAAATGTTTATTCTTCTAATGGATTGAAATTTGTTGGTTATAAGTAAAATGAAGTGGCAGCCTCAGCCTTGCTTTCGGATAATACTCAAGTAAATGATTCCGGTATTTACTACTCTACTATATATTAATACATATCTATTGTTTATTATTGTGTTATATTAATGAAGCTTGTGCATTGTTTATGGCACGGTTTGGTTGAACTGGAAGAAACCATGACCCTCCTTGAATTCTTGCGTAACATCCACTTTCACCCTATCACTTTGTAATCGAAAGACAAAGGTAAATGTACTATGCAACAATTCTTGACGAGGATTTCAAGGCCAAGGCCCCATCAGTAAACTCTGTAAGTAATTTTCTAAGTTGTTTTGTATTGTGAATTTGTAGAACTTAGGAGATTGAATACTTGATGCGACTAAACAAAAATGGCATGAATCCACTAGGGAGAAGGTAAATGGTTGGGAAGCCATGAGTTTTATGACAGGTGTCATTTGAATGCTTCGGGAACATGGAGAAATATGAACGACGTATGTTAGCTCAATGGTTTAAAGTTATTTAGGGTGAATCCATGAAGATGGTGTCTATTTTGGGGGGTCTTGTGAGAAAATAAATATGATTTTTTCATGTTTTTCGACTTTGGGCGAACAAAAGTGATATTTTTATTTAAAATTTTACTTTTTAGTAAAAAGAAAACTTTTAGAGAATTATGTTAGCTTTCTATTCATAATTTTTTCAATTTTCTTTTATTGAGATTTGATATGTCGATTTGGAAAATGTTTGACAGTGTGTTCTTATAAAATGAAAGGACTGCAAAATAGTCATGTTTTGTTGCGAACATAAAATCATTGTTAAACTTGTTTTTTGCAAAAACAAAAATATTCTACGACAATCTATACACAATATATTAATGCATGACTATAATTTTGTAACCAATGAATCTATATTCTAATTATTATATTTTTTTGAATTCGATCAATGGGGAAACCTTGTCGATTTCAACATGTTTTGTGTTGCGACACTTTTCTCTCAATTGACTATAAAACTAAAAAATCTACGAATACTCTTTCGAATTAAACATTTCAATTAACACCACCATATTTTTTTCAATTTTTTTGGTGGTGTATTTTTAAAGTTATGGATTTTTCATTTCACGGCATTTTGAAAGAGGTGAAACCAAACTTGAGACATGTTAAGAAAATCATAATTAAAAATATCAGATTTCACCTATACACAACAAAATCTATACATACGAAAAGTAGATTCAATGATCAAACTAATGGTATCAAGTCCAACAGTCGATTTGTAGTGTAAGAGATATTTTTTTACCTTCCAAAAATGGAGAACCTGAAAACTGTGCAGAACCGTGAAGTTTTCAGGTCTCATAGAGTATTCGGCCGAATAATTATTCGGCCGAATAACCATTTTTCATAATGGAACTGTTATTTAAAATAAAGGTTGTTTGGCCGAAAAACCAAACGCAAAAACTTTTTCGCCGACCGAGAAAAAAAATTGCGTTGCCTATATTTATATAAATAAAACGAAATAGATTCATTATTTTCGCATATTTCTGATCAAAATATTTTTGAAGAGGTTTTCAAAGGAGATTTCTTTTGCAAAATGAGTTTTTTTACAAGGTATTTTTCTTCTTATTTCTTTCTAATGGTACATTCAAAAAGTTTTTTTTTTCTAATGTATTTTTGCAAAGAAGTTATTTCTTTGCAAAGGGTTTTCAAAGTATTTTTTTTCCAAAATATTTTTGCAAAGGAGTTTGTTTTTACAAAGTATTTTTCTAAGTGGTTTTTTCAAAGAAGGTTTATTTCCAAGGGGTGCATTTAAAGAGTTTTTATTCCAAGGTATTTTTGCAAATGAGTTGTATTTTTCCTTCTTATTTCTTTGAAAGGGGTTTTTTCAAAGAGTTGTTTTCCCAAGGTATTTTTGCAAAAGAGTCATTTCTTTGCAAGGGGTTTTTTCAAAGAGTTTTTTTTCAACATATTTTTGCACTTCTTATTTCTTTGCAAAGGGTTTTTCCAAAGAGTTTTTTTTCCAATGTATTTTTGCAAAGAAGTTATTTCTTTGCAAGAGGATTTTTTAAAGTATTTTTTTTTATAGATATTTTTGCAAACGAGTTTTTTTTACAAAGTATTTTTGCAAGTGGTTTTTTCAAAGAAGGTTTATTTCCAAGGGGTGCATTTAAAGAGTTTTTCTCCAATGTATTTTTGCAAAGAAGTTTTTATTTCAAGGTATTTTTGCAAAGAAGATGTATTTTTATTTCTTATTTCTTTGAAAGGGGTTTTTTCAAAGAGTTGTTTTCCCAAGGTATTTTTGCAAAGGAGTTATTTATTTGTAAGGGATTTTTCAAAGAATTTTTTTTCCAAGATATTTTTGCAAATGAGTTTTTTTTTCCAAAGTATTTTTCCAAGTGGTTTTTTCAAAGAAGGTTTTTTTCCTAGGTATTTTTTCAAAAAAGATTTTTTTTCTAGTGGTTTTTACAAAGAAGATTTCTTTAGAAGATGTTCTTATTATTTTCCAATGGATTTTTTCAAAGGAGATTTATTGTCAAGAAGTTCTTATTTATTTCCAAGAAGATTTTTTTCAAAGTATATTTCTTTTTAAGGGGCTTTTTCAAAGGAAATTTCTTTCCAAAGAGTTTTTCTTCAAAAGACTCTTACAAGATTTTGGTAAGGTGAAGTAAATTTCAGTTCATGTGTTTATAAATTTCGTAATCATTTTTAAATCCTAATTTTTTTTTAACTATAAAGGGATTATTCTTTAATTTAATCTATAGATTAAACAATCATGGGAAATAAGAGAAACCGTAAAAAAAAGGTGATCTTAAACGTGATGATGATGCTAATAGAGAAAAACAAAAACTCAGATATCATGCCAAAAAAGCAAGGCTCGCAGAAACACAGGAGACAATTATTGGAGATATAAATACAGATTTACATGATAATGTTGTTGAAATGGAAATTGAAAATAGAGTACAACAAGAACAAATTGAAGTTGAAGAGGCCATTGTTAAAGATGTAAATAGTGATTTATATGCTAATGTCAATGAAGTCAATATTGAAGATCAAGTTCAAGATCCAAAAATTGGACCTGGTATGTATAATATCATGTATTTTCCAAATTCATTTTTTATAATGAATTGTATTTTTTGATATATGTTAAATTAATTTTAACTTGGTGCATAGGTACTTTCACCATTGATGATGAAATGTTAGAAGACATTGATTGCAACAATCATGGAGAAAAAATACCCATACATGTTGCACGATATTGTGCTACAAATTTTTATGATGATGTTCTGAAGGATTATTCAATAGCAAGACAAACACAAATTTTGAGATGTTTATTAGTGTCCAAGAAGTTAGAAGGTGCTACGTCATTATTGGGTATTCACAAGGCGACAAAAGAGTAGAAATTGAAACATAATGTGATAGAAAATATAGGTGATGCAATTAAAAAATTTGGAAAATCCAGGAAGAAAGATATCAGTGCTGCACGTAGAGCAATTTAGACAGCAATTGTTTCAGCCAGTACTAGACAAAATCGTTTGATAACACAACTAGCAAAAGCAGTTGGAACCTCAAGAAAGACATTATACAAACATAGCAAATTCAGAATGCAAATAGATGAAAATGATGAACTTGCTTGCTGGGCAATTATTTGTAGACAACCTTACAAAGATAGATTGGGAGCAGGTGTTATAGATATTGTACGGGAATATTGGTTGGCACATGCTCGAGTTTCACCAAATTCAAGGGATGTGATACGACAAAGAGTATCACGAAATGTATATGAAAGCAGTCCAAAACATATAATGGAAATGACACAAGTACAATTGTTCACTAAATTCAAGGAAGATCGTCATGGAATTAATGTGTCAATCACTATGTTTGTGCAACAAAAACCATGGTATGTTATACCTATTACTATACGTGACACATGTTGTCGTTATCATGTGCAATTTCAATTATATTACGACATGTTTCGTGAATTTGGTAAAAAAAATTGGACAAATTCACCACCTCCGCCCACAATACGTGAATTCAAATCTCAAACTCTATGTGAGAGAGATCACGATGAAGTATTTTATAATAAGAAATGTATCAATGGAAAACATTGTCATCATTGTGAAAATCTGGTTTTATTCCACAATAAATATCCTATCGATAATGATCAGTCGTTGTCAAATGTAACCATTGATTGGAGAATATATGAATATTATATTTATTCATAAATTTTCAAAACTGAAGAATGAATATTTCCGTTGCATTTTGCACACATGTGTGTGTGTGCACGAAATATTTTGATTGTACACATAATTTGCAAAACTAAAAACACCCTTTTGAAGAGGACACGTTTATCTAGTGCTTGTGTATTTTTTCAAGTGTTTTGGATGTGTATTTTGAATGCTGTGGATTTATCTTTAAGCTCAATTGAAGTTGTCGGCAGGGTCTTTTAGGGCAAGTTTTAGTAGAAATTTAAAAACAAAAGACATACGAAGATAAAAATTCATAAATTTTATGTATCTGGATAGAGGATTCATTGACGGATCCAATGGTATCAAGTCCGTCCATTAATGTACATTTAATGACACGGTTTAACCCTCTGGAAGGCAGACAAAACTTTCATTCTGCAGTGAAAAGGGCTCTCTGCCTAGTTTTTAGGCCCTCAATCGAGCTATTTGCTCGATCGAGGTACTTAAAATACCTCGATCGAGGGTTTAACAAGACCTCGATCGAGGGTTTTAACAAGACCTCGATCGAGGTATGTTCAAGCCCGACCTCGATCGAGGTATGTTCAAGCCCTCGATCGAGGTATTTTCTCGATCGAGGGTGCATAAAATAAACTCGATCGAGGGTTGGTCTGTGTAAAAAAATTATAAAAATGAACCCAGGAAAGGAAAGGAGTTGGACATTTAATGCTGCCAACTACCATTCCCTCGTAAAAATATCAACCAACCTCTGTATATTCAGCAAACAATTCATCAAAAACACTAATTTAACTCATTGCTAGTTTATTTTCAATTAGAGCTTTTTCATTTTGATGTTGTTGAATTAGAGCTTTGTCATTTTGATATTTTTGAATTAGAGCTCATTAGACATGTAAGATTTCTTTGTAGACATATTTCAAAATTTTATACTAACATATATTGTTGTTTTTTATAACAATTTGAAGAAATTTGTATTTGTTTTCATTGTAGATTGATGGAGAGTCAAAGAAAAAGACAAAGAAAACATGTTAGATAAAAAAATAACAATGAAGAGCATGAGAGGAATAGAGAACGAATGAGACAACAAAGAGCAAGCTTGAGAGAAGAAGAAGATGCACATTTGGTGCAACAAAATCCAATGAAGGACAACCAAAATAAATTATTGAATTACATGCTACATAATTTAAATATTATATTTTATCAAGATCTTCAATTGCATACTACATAATTTACAAAATTAGTAACAATTTTCCAATAAATTTAACTAAATTTCATAATTTAATTTGTTTAATATTTATTTGTAATGATATTCTTATTTATTTCATCCATTTGTTATTTAAATTTCAAGGTTTGCAACAAGTTTTATGTTAAATGAACAATTTTCAAGTAGCTAGAACAAATGTTATTGGAACAATTTTCAAATGAAACATGTACATTTGGATTCTATTTTCATGTTAATATGTACATATTTTTAACTATTTTTACATTATTTCAAAGTTGCTAACAATTTTCAATGTTATTGTCCAACAATTTTCAAATGAATTGTACACTTGGATTTTATTTTCAAGTTAAAATGTATGTACATGTTAACTATTTTCAAATTCTAAGTTACTAACAATTTTCAATGTTATTAGAATAATTTTCAAATTAAATGTACACTTGGACAATATTTTGAAGTTAAAATGTACATATTTAACTAATTGCAATTTTTTAAGTTACTAACAATTTTAAGTTAAATGTAATTTCAATTCTTGTTTTGTTATTTGTTAAAAAAATATAAATGTATAGCCTCGATGTGAGCTCCAAGTCTCAACATTTATTGATTGAAATAACTATTAATGTCTAATTTTAACTTACCCTCCTTTTATTTGAAATGAACATTATGATAGTTATGTATTAGTTAGAAAATTCAATTTAAAAACAAATGAATGAATATTTTCATAGTTATGGTGGTTAGCAATATTTTCATAGTTATAAATATTTGAAAACAAATGAATGAAATATTTTCATAGTTAATGTATTTCCAATTCATGTACCAATTTTTTCTATGCATTAATGTAGGAATAAGTTAACTTTTTTTTCCTATAGTAGGTATATAATTTATATTTAAAATTTTTTAACAATTTTCAAGTTAAATGAATAATTTTCAAGTAAAATTGATAGTTATGTATAATTAGTTGGAAAATTCAATTCACACTCAATTTTCAATTTATCAATTTCTACATCAAATTTCAAGTTACTAGCAATTTCAAAGTTTAATAAACAACTATCAAGTTATTAATAATTATCTTGAGTTAAATACATATACTTGATTTTCAAACTTTACTAGCAATTCTCAAACTAAATCTACAATTTCAAGTTGCATGTACATATTTAGTTATTTTGAAATTAAGTTACAAACAATTTTCTTGTTTTAATGTATTTTCAATACTTGTACCGAATTTTTCTCAAGTCACTAGCAATTTTCAATTTGTTAATTTACATGTAACAAATTTCAAGTTACTAGCAATTTTAAAGTAAAATGTACAAGTTAATACCAATTTCAAGTTACAAGCAATTTCAAATTTTACTAGCAATTTCAAACTTTACTTCTAGAACAATTCTCAAGTAATTACTAGCGATTTCAAGTTACAAGCAATTTCAAACTTTAGTAGCAATTTCAATTTTCAAGTTACTAGCAATTTCAAATTTTACTTAGTACAATTCTCAAGCTAAATGTATTAGTTGGAACATTCAATTCACATTGCAATTTTCAATTTTTAAATTTCCACATCTAATTTCAAGTTACTAGCAATTTTAAAGTTCAATGCACAACTATAAAGTAACCAATTTTCAATTTGTTAATTTACATGTAATCAATTTCAAGTTACTAGCAATTTTAAAATTCAATGTTTACTAGCAATTTCAAACTTTAGTTGGAACAATTCTTAAGTAATTACTAGCAATTTCAAGTTACAAGCAATTTCAAACTTTATTAGCAATTTCAAATTTCAAGTTACTAGCAATTTCAAACTTTACTTAAAACAATTATCAAGCTAAATGTACGACTTCAAGTTAAATGTGTACATATTTAGTTATTTTGAATTCAAGTTACAAATAATTTTCTTGTTTTAAAATTATTTTCAATTCATGTACCAGTGCATTTCAAAACACTTCAATTTGGTACTTTAAAATTAACCTCCTTGTATATAATGCATTTTTTATTGAAATTATCTTCACATGAGTTTTGATTATGTAGGGAGAGATTATGGTCAAACATCATATCATGGTGATCAAGAATCTCATGACCCTGTGCCCCCTCATGATCCTGATCAGCGATCACATGACACCTTTCCCTCTCACATTGAAAGTATAATTGGGATTTGCAGTGGCGTTGGAAGGGGTGGAAATTGTCTAGAGGATTGTGTAGTTGTTTTCTGCACAAGAAGAAATTGGGAACTCGATCCCTAGTCGGAGAGTTAGAGAGCATGTCAGTAACATAATCGATTCATATTTTGAACAACATTCAACGATGGCACAAGCTCAAATCCTGCATGGGTTGATAAAACACAATAAATTGAAACGTGTCACAAAGTTGTTGGGTTTTCAAGATGTTAAAACAAAAAAGACATGCGAGAATGCAATAGAAAATGTAAGAACTGCATTATCTTCATTGGAAAAATCAAGAAATAATGATATCCGAGCTGCTCGTAGGGAAATTACAACAGTTTTTGTGGCACAAAGCACCTCAAGAAATTGAATGGTATCAACAATGCCATCATTGCTCAATGTTTCAAAAAGAACATTGTTCAAATATACTAAATTCAGGGTCCGGATAGATGAAAATGATGAAGCTACTTGTTGGGCTCTTATTTGTAGGGAACCCTATTGAGGCAAGATGGCAGCAGGCATTAGAGAGAAGGTGATAGAGTTTTGGGATAACCATTCTCATGCTATTCCAGATCGAAAGCATGTCCTGCGACAACGTTTATCCAAAGGCATTTATCAGGAACACTATAAGCATGTGATGGAGATGACGGGAGTTGCACTTTACGAGGAATTCCAAGAAACCAATCTTGGTGTTCAAATATCATTTAGCATGTTCAACAAATTGAAACCATGTTATATTAGGCCGAATACGATTTGTGACACTTGTTGATGCCTATACCACGTTGAATTTCAACTATACTATGACACATTTCTGGATTTTTGCAAAAGGAACTGGAACAATGTACTAGATCCTCACACACTGCAAGATTTTATTGGTATGATACTATGCAACAGGAATCCTGAACACGTGTTTTTCAATAAGAGGTGTGTAAGTGGGAGAAAATGCCATGAATTCGGTGATTTGACATTGTTCCATAGGAACTTTCCTATTGATCCAACACACCATGGATTGTCAGATATCACAGTTAAGTGGAAGAGGTACGAGTATGTCTCCATGAATCCATCATCTTCTTCATATGTGCCATCTAAGAGGATTGACTTGCTCGGGGATAAGATTCTTGTTTCAAATTTCATGGAGAAGTTTCAAAGTCAGATTTATAAATACATAAAGCACTCCCATAGGTCTAGGTGGCAAGATTCAGAATTCAAACATTCTCATGAGGTATTTGAGACGGGCACAATCTTATCAGTGGTAGACTTTGCTGAGAACTACACTTTTTCTCCTTAGAGAGAGATACAGAGTGAGTACTATCACTCCGACCAGGTGTTTATCTTCGTACATGTATTGTACAGACATGCTCAGGAAAGCATTGATGGTAGGGATAATACTCCTTAGTCACATGAAGTGATCAAGGAGTACCATTTTTATGTTAGTGATGATTGTGAGCATGACACATTGTTCGTTCAACACTGCTTTGGGTTGATTTATGATTCATTCAGGTAGAGAGGCATATCATTTGTTGCACACTGGATTTGGTCAAATGGGTGTGCAAGGAAATTCAAATCGGCACGCTCATTTTATTGTTTGAGTCGCCTTCAAAAAGAGATAGGAATCCAACACACATGGAGCTTTTTTGAAACTGGGCATGGAAAGGGGGAACATGATGGCGTAGGTGCATGTGTGAAATGAGCACTTTGGAGGTACTAGATGATTCATGGTGCAACCCGACTCAAATGCTCCACGGAAGTAGTTGATTGGTGCACACGTCATTTATGACATCAAGGTTGCGAACAAAAAAGGTCGGTGTGCAGGTAATAAACTCCAAATTCAATTAATAAGCTAATAACATTCAATATCATCATTTCCAAAAGAACACATACTCGATACGAATTTATATATGACAAATTGAATTCCATGCAGGTTCTTTTGGGATGTTTCCTTTGCAGATGTGAATAGATCCATTCAGTGGTATTGTGAGACCATACCTGGTACAAGGGAATTACATTCTGCTCGAAGTAAAGACATGGGTGACATATTTTCTATTGAAATTAGGAAGTATGCTTGTTTTTGCGATTTTTGCATTGATGCAAATGGATGCGGGCTTGATCACTGTGAAAATGATGTATATGTGAAACCATGGAAATATGTCTTTCTTAATCCAAAGGGCCCATATCCAATTCCAACATGGAAACAGGTGCACACTGAAGAGGCAATGGTCTCATTAGATCACGATTGAGTTTCTGATATGGTTAGGGAAGGTACAAGAGACTTCATTAAGTTAATTAGTTCATTATATATTACACATATACAAATGTTGTAGAAATGCAGGTAGGACATTTGAATAATATTTGTAATGTATCCTGCAGGTGATGTATTCGTTGTCATTGCACCCCCCCACAATCAAGAAAATGTGGCATATTATTCGATGTGATGCACACAAATAAAAATTAGGTTGGTGCGACCCTACCAAGATGGAGAATTCACATACCAAATTGGAGACATGGTTCTAATGAGACACTTTTTTGAAAGAGTGAAAAAACAGGGTGTGCATATTATTTACAAAGATTTTATGCCTAAATATATATCATGTCAATACAGTCATTTGGTGGTGGCAGCTCAGATACATCTAACAGAAATCAAGGTGAAGAGAGGTGAGCCAAAGAGATGGAAGATGACAAAAGCTGACCATGATCATATTATGGAGTGCATTCCTATAACCCATTGCCCAGATGAATGAGTTACATGTATGCCACTTGCATCACGACATAGTTTTCATGTTGTCGTGTGTAATATTTTTTTGGAGATTTTTGTGGAGGTGGTTTTATAAATGTACTTTTGTAGATACTTTAATGCCAAGAATAAAAATACTAGATAGGAGGATTTTGTGAAAATTGGATCATGGTGTTCCAATGTGAATACACTTGAATGTATGGTCAGTGCTCCATGAACTTCCTCCATAATAGGTTTATAGATATTTGTTTAGATGCTTTAAAAACAATATTAAAGGTCTACTAGATAGTTGAATTGTAATGTAATTGAATTGCAATGTCAGACAATATAATGTATTTGTAAAATTTCAATTTTAAATTGCAATGTACATTCTAAGTTTAAATTTTGATTTCAAATACAATTGTAATGCAATTGAGAATTTAAAATACATCTATACAATGTAAAATTTTAAATTTTAAATTGTACAATGTATTCAAATTTGAAATTTTGATTTCAAATGCAAAATTATATACATTACAATCCATTCATTGTATTTCATTATCAATTGTATAAAAATATTATCAAATATCAATGTATTGAAAAAAGGTTTCATTCAACAATAATCAATTAGTTTTGTTATTGAACATATCAAAGTTAGGACCAATTCTTTTTACGTCTCCTCATTCCATTTAATAAAAATATTGGCACTTGGTGCTACATGGAATATAACATATGGCACAACTCACAAACATTCACTATAATTTGTAACCATCAAACCTTCTCAATTTTTGGATTGCATGCATTAAAAACCATCTTTATCATGCAGTTTTGCACGCATAGTCATGGAATATCTTTGAGGGAAATTAGCTAGTATTATATGGCCTTGCTTGCGTAAAAAAGCCTCAATTATAAAACCAAAACACAACTTGTACATGTCTTTTTTTTTATAGACATGGAAAAGTAATAATGAAAATTGGGAAGACTTTGACATAACAATTTGTTCCTTTCTTAAAACCTTAAATGACTGTGTGGATTAAAAAAATGAGGTGATGCATAATACTCCATTGTTATTAGCACAAACACCACCCTTCAACATATTGCCTCTCTTTGAATATTTCTACCATAGTTGTACAAGCATCTGCTATCAACATATTTCCATTTCTTATATTAACTAGGTGGTTATGCTCATTGCCAAGAAAACAAACCATACTTTTATGACTTTAGATTAGATTATCCTTTGAATTCTTTCTCATTCGAGAGCCTCATTCATTCTCGGCCCATCCATCATGAGCAGAAAAATATATGGTGATAGGGGGCACCCCTGGCGCAATCCTCTTATAGGAGTAAAAAAATTTGAGGCAGCACCATTAATCAGAAGAACATAGTTGACTGACGTGATGCACGACCAGATTGAGTTAACAAAAGGGAGAGTAAATCCGGTTTGAATCAATACCAATATGATATACATCCAACAGGTTCTATCATAAGCCTTTGAAAGGTCAGTCTTCATCACCTTAGCTAAAATTTTCGTGGTTTTAATCGAATGTATGCATTCCTATGCACTACCAATTGCTTCATGGATGTGTCTATCTGGTAAAAACCCGAACTGTTCAGGTGTAATATGAATAGCTAGTAAAGGTTTAAGTCTTTTAGCAATGATCTTAGAGATCAATTTGTATAGAGAATTACACAAAGAAATAGGGTGAAAGTCCCTGAATGAAACCAGGGAATCCATCTTTGGTATTAAAACTAGGAATGTAGAATGAATGCTAGGAAGCACCTTACCCGAAGTTTTGTTTTTCTCAATAACCCTCAGAAGGTCATCGCCTAGAATATAAAAAAAAGCATGGAAGAATTCATAGGTACAGTCATCCGACCCCGGGCTCCTTTCTTTTTTAGACTTCTTTAGTGAGCCCTACAACTCTTCCATAGTTACCGGTGCAAAACTATTTTTGTTTTCTTCCTCCTTTACCCAGTGGTTAAAATTGGGAGCTATCTTGACGATGTCGTGCAGATTATTCACAGCTGGTTCTGTATAGATCTCCTCAAAAAACTTATCTCCTTCACAAGCTAGATTGCTAAAACCTCTTACTTTCTCCCCTCAACCTTTTGACATCTCCCAAATGGTACTAACCCTTTTTCTATGGCTTACCATCTTGTGAAAAAATGCATTATTTTCTTCCCCTAAGGTCATCCAAACTGCTCTTCTCTTTATCCTTACCTCAACTTCTCTTTCCTGCAGGATTAAGTTTCTTCTTTCCTCCAACTTTACCAGTTCCTAAAGCGCATCGCCACTCAAAATCCTGACTCTATCATCATAGAGAGACTTAATTTGAGATTCCATCCCCTTTAGTATTGAATCCCTAGAATTTATTTTATTACTAAACCATACCACTGATAGATCCTTCATCTCCTTCAGATTATGAACAAACTGAAAATCACAGGGAGAGTTTAGGTTTTCATCAAAATGCTTCCAGTTGGCCCTTATCAGATGAGTATAGTCTTCACATAAAAACTAGTTTGGTTTGAATTTATATGGTGACCCTGGTTTGTACTCTCTTTTTTCAAGATTGCACATAATTGGAAGATGATCAAATCCCCCTCTTGTGATCCTCTAGGATCTAGCCCTTTCTACTTTGCGTAAAATATCCCCTACAAAGAGAAAGTGGTCCAACCTTTTAGCTATTGCTACAGAACCATACCTCTTATTGAACCAAGTAGGATTTAATTCAAGATGTTGTAAATCAATAATATCTCGGGCCTCAATATTGTTAAGGAAGAAGTTTTGTAAAGAGTCTGAGTGAGCTCCACTTCCCCACACATCGTCCCTATTAAGCGTTAATTTCAGGTCCCCAACTATGATGAAAGGCAAATCCTGTAGGAAGGACGTAACGCCCCATATTTTATTACATGCATTTATCAATTAAGACACACTATACTTTCTTATTATATATTGAACTCAACTCGACTGAGTAAACTACATTACGACATGACGGACCTCATTATATAATGTTACCTTGTTTTATGATTTCACTATGATTATGATGTTAATATGTCATGCGGTTACGATGTCATGATTATCATGTGATTTCTATATCTTACGATTACAGTATATGTTTATATGTTTTCATTAATGAGATGTGAAATATAGGAATCGGTACGTAGATGCCATCTTCTTGTATGAAGTATTGAATTATTATATGTCATACGCATTTATGATGAACTAAAAGGGGTACATGAAACAAAATGATGTTTATAACATGGATCAATTGGCGATCAAGGGGAAATGCTTTCTATAAAATTGTATTTTGCAAAATACTAACGTACAGGACACGAGGGCTATGGGATAGCCAGTTACTTGATCTGATATATTGGGAAAAGAACACGTTCGTACAGTAAACCTAAGTCAGCCAAAAATGATGATACGATAACACAAACTGATAATCCTGATAGCAGCAGAGTATGAGTCGATAAGGGCGTAGGCCCAGTATGTTGAGAGGGATGGATGTGTTTCCCACCCTATGTTCCTATGATACCCGAGGTCGTGGGAGGGCCGTGCTAAGACACGCTCCCCATGTAGTTGTGATGACGACGGTCGGATGCCTGCTAGGGGAGGATAGGTCCGCTGTTCAGCCGATGCTATCGCTCTCAAGTTCTATGTGGTCAGGTCGTTGAGTCCGACATCCACTTTTATACTAGCAGAGGAAGGATAGGGAGGATGTGGCAGTAGGTTAGGATGGGAGGATATGATAGTACTGTTGAGGGTCGGGTATTCCTTGATTCTAAGTTAGTGGTAGTAGGTGCCCTTCCTTGTACCTGATTGATTAAACTAATGTAAAGATAAGGATAATGATGTGAAATCGTAAAGAATTAACGGTTAAATAACTGAGGATGTTAAAGTAATTGTACTATATATATATATTACGCTTGTTCTTCTACATGAGGGTAAATACTACTATTAGTTAGCAAGTATGCATAGGCGGGATGGGGTTTGTCTATAGTACATTTATGATCTGTGCATACGCTAGCCACGCATGCACACCTTGCACATGTACACTAGTATCGATAAATAAACACTTAACATGTTGAATAAATGTATAAGTTGTCGTAAGTAATTATGCTAATCATGCAGTGATCGAATTCAGATAATGAATATAAAGTTATTTCAGGTATGTAAAACAAATCAATTAAGCTATGTATTACTTGTTGGTAAACATTGTGATAAACAAATGATTTAAAAAGACATTTTATTAAATTCACCATTTATTATTACCTTGTGGAGATTTAATTAATATTATGACTTAATTAATGTTATTTGAATAAAAAAACCCATGTCATAACAATTGCAATATAGGTACAAATGTAAATATTGATTAGTAAATAAGTAAAGTGTGATTATTTCCATTTCTGAGTTAAACGTAATAAGATAACAATTCTTGAATGGGAGTGACGTGGGGGAAAAGGGTTAAAATTATTTAATTATTCAATGTGAATCTTAGAATTTAAATCCCAAGATAAGTTATATTGACAAATATGGTAGACCATTAAAACCTATCATGTCCAAGTGAAAAGAGTCAACTATTTACATAATATTTTACTAATGACATTAATAACATTAAATTCAAAAGGAAATGAGTTAATGGTTGAGGGGCTCGAGAAGGGAGTTTGGGGGTGGTGGAGTAAGCCAAAGGCCTTCTCGAGTAGGAGGAGATGTATGTAGAGGGGTTGGTTTTGGAGGAGAGGACACTTAGTATTTTTTTTGTGAAAAAGGAGGAATGCCGAGGAGGGGGTTAACTCGAAGCTTTGAGGAGGTGGGAAACTCAAAGAAAGTCTGAGGAGGGGGTTAACTCAGCAAATTATTACCATGGAGTGATGAAAAGAAACCAATGGAATTCTGCTCTCAGGATTATCAGTTTGTGAGCTCGAGGGCTTGGAAATCCTTGAATTTCCAAGGGCCAGCAAGATAATAGCTGGTCAGTAGGGTGGACACATCATTTTGGCTGTCTATGAGAATAGAAATCATAACCTTCTACAACCTACGGTCGACTAGCATCAGCATCAGGTAATTTCCTTGTTATTTATTTAATTTAATCATTATGCTGAGACTTACTCTGAAACCTGCAAATACTCTACTATTTACTGCTTGTTTACTGTGAACATACTCACATGTTGGAATAAATTGCTGAAAAGAAAATAGTAATATGTTAGTTTACTTTAAATTGCGCATGTATGAACCATAAGGACAAGACTATAAGCTAAGTTTCATTTAACAGAAATAGAGATTAGATCGGAAATTCACTTCCGTACACCTGAATAAAGTTGATACATAGAAAATTGACTCAGAAATGCTACTCGGTGCTCTGCTGAAAAATCAGGGCACTACAAAGGACTTCCCAAAAAAGTTATCCCAGTAGGTCAATTTTCTGTTATACGGTCCATAAACATTGAGGATATTAAAATCCAAAGATAAATCCTTGTTGGAAAAAGATGTTCATAAACCCAAGCTGAAAGCAAAACTGTTCAGCGGGCTCAGTGAATCCTTCCACCCCGTGAGCAGCCCTCCTGACAAACCTTGTATGTCTACCCAAACAAATTCCCACCCCTTCAAGATCTTTTTCAAACATTCTACTAACCCTAACCCTTCACACATATTTTCCTGGATTACTATGATGTCCTGACAATTTATCTTTATCACCCTCGCTAAGGCTAGTTGTTTAGGGTTGATGTCTAACCCTCGGAAATTAAATGATAGGAGCTTCATGGGGTCACCTTAGAAAAAGGCTTAGCTCTAAGCGTCTTTGGAGAGGAGATAGCAGAGAAACGCAGGCTCAGGTCCTCCCTTAGAACCTTTCTTGTATTTGAAAAATTATGCAACGAAAGGGACAAACCTAACCATGCCAAAAGCCTAGGGTTTCCAACCCCTCCCTTGGATCTCAGGGCACATAGATTTGAAGAATCCCATAAAACCACATGACTACATGTGTCACTAATAGAGGAAAGCTTATCTGAAGATCTATTCCTTATGAAATATTTATGCTTCTTGAGTGAATTTCTGGGCCCAGGACTAGCAAAGTCGATGCTTGCAAGAGGACCAATATTATCCATAATCTTTGCAATTTTTAAATCTTTTAACAAGGTCAAGGGTTTTAGAATATCCAAGTTACCTTTCAATCACAGCAAGTCTTTAAATGCCTCCTCCTTTATCCATCCTCCCCCCTTCCTTTCCATAGCTTCAGTGCAGGACATTCTAGGGATTAGGGTTTTATCGGTCGGGACCAATTCTTCTTCTAACCCTTTCTTGATTAGATAAGCATTCTCCCCCCCACTTCCAAGGCTGTCCAGTTTTGTCAGGCCCTGAATCAGACCAACGCACACATCCTCCTTATCCTTAGAATCCCTACTCTCCTCCTTATGTACGGTTTGAGCTGCTTCCTCTTGTAAAGGAACTTCCCATTGTGCCCCCTTAACACCCTCACTATCTAGGGTCTATGAGAGAAGGTTTATCGGCGTCCCCCCTAGTGTCACAAAAAATACAATCTTTCGATTAAAAATTCCCTCGAGTTGATTAGCTGCATCCTCCTTCGGGTTATCTCCTCGTGCTAGGGATTCCTTTCCGACCCAGGCCTTTTTGACAAATGGAAGGGCACAATCCATTATGGAGTGGCCATAGACATGGAAATGACCACACCTGAATGGAAGATTCACATATAGTCCAGGACCTATAGAAGCCTTAACTCACCCAATGCAATTTCAATAAACTCTAGAATCCCTGGGGTGAGGTCCACCGAAACTAGCACATTAGCCACTGTTCTGTGCACTTGGAATTTGTAATACCGGTCCACCATTACCACTTTACCTATCTGGTTTCCCACCACCGAGAGGAATTTTTCATCCCAAAATTCCAAAGGAAGGCTCGGTGTCTTGACCCACATCGGGGCTTTACTGTTTACTTCTCACCCGAGGTCGAAACAAGGGTTCCAAGGCTTTAAATTGAGGAAGGTCTTCCCCCACAACCAGAATTTCTTCAAAATATTTTCAACGTCCATTTATTGTTTCATTTTAAACCCCAACCAACCTTTAGTCATGATGTAATAAATGAGCTCTACCTATAAAGGACAGACGTCACACCCACCGAAACCCTAGCACTTTAATGAACGTACTCCTACAAGTCGTAACATAACTCCACGAATTGAATCAATCTTCATTAACAATTTTATAAAATAAAATTAGAGACATGTTTGAAGTCAATAATTGGAAAGTTGCCCATGTTCCCTAATCACATATTGAATGTGTCAAATGTGTAACCTTATCTATTTTTTTTCTCCACAATAGGATTGTTAAATACCTTATCATTTAATATGAAATCGCAAAAGATATATCATAAATTATCCACAATTTATTGATATCAAAACCTTTAAAATAAGAAAACACCTCACAATTAATCTTTTTATTAAAGGAATATATGCTCATGTTCACTATCCTCTTAAGATTTGGTGACCTCTTAATGAGCTAAGCTCCAAATACAATATTCTTTCACACATTATTTATAACTAAAAGTCCATCCTAAATTATACATAACAATAAAATACTAGCCATGACATCCTCCTAACTACATAGTGAACCATTTTTAATGAGTATCCATTACATTTCTAACAAACATAATGGATCTTATCTTGCTTACATTGAATGCCCTCCACTAGTATTACTCTAATGGGTCTTTTTACCCCCTTGTTACACCCTAGTGAGTGTTGAAAACCTAGTCTGAAGGATTGGTTCCGTGTATATAACATTGTAAATAATTAATTTTTGGTTATTGAAAAATAATTTGAAGGCTCATTGAGAAGCCCAAAAAGCTTCGTGGAAGATGAAATCCAATGGTCACCTTTTATCTCTTATGTATTAATGTACCATAGTTAATGAAAAATCAACGCTCTAGCATAAATCCATTTCCCTCTACATCTTTTGGCATATTCTCTGCAATTCTATCTTCTGTTGCCCTTGGACCTTCCCAACATTTCTCAAACATGCACACTACCCAGATTCCTTTATGTGTGGTTCGTCTCAACAATTTTCCATGAATTCATGGGGGCGCCCTCTTTATGTGTTAGTAATAGTGTTGGTACTAGCAAGCCCTAATTTTTGTTATTGAGGTGTGTGTTTGAGTATTAAACATGGCCTCTCTCTTCATTCGAGCTGAGTGTTTGAACATGACCTCTCTCTACATTCAAGCTGAGTGTTTGACATGAGAACCACCAAACCCCACAACATTCATGAGAAAAAACTATTTGACACGAAGAACGAAGCAATAGGATTGAACAAAGCAACAAGGATGGGGATATCGGCCCCATAGTTTATATTCTCTTTGAATCATCTTAGCCACTCACTTTTTTTTACATTTTCGGTGGTAGAAACCCAATAATAAGGGAGATTTAATGGTTAGAAACATATTAACATCATGGGGTGAGCATATTACTTATACTTTTTCTAGGCAATCACCATTCCCAAGTGCTCTTTAAATTTGTGCCAAATATTGCATGGAATATCGAAAAATGCGACGTATTCTATTGCATATTTTAAATTATTGTAGTGTAGAGACTTAGACTTACATTGTATAGAGAGTAGTGTAGTGTAGAGAGTTTATTGTAGTAGAGATTATCATTTTTTAATGTATTAGATCGTAGACTATTGCAAAGGCTTAAACCTACCCCGTGTATCAATTGCACTAGACTTATTTTTCATTGCAGAGCATTTGGTGAAAGATGCATTCGTTGGCTTCTAGTATAGGAGTAGTGCTCACCAACAATGACAACTACCTAGAATGGCTAAGGAAGATCAAGTACTCGCTCATCTTCAGTGATCTATGGGAGGGCATATGTCAAGAAGAAACCATTGAAACAATGAATGGTCCTATGTTCACTGCACCAAAACCACCTACAACATACAAAGAGCTTGCAGGCTCGTGCAAGGTAATGATACCCAATTATGACATGTTAGTTGCAATGACATGCTGGAAAAACAAAAATATTATCATTAAAATGAATTATTAGAGGTACTTGCAAAACTTTTTTGAATTAGGTGTAAAAAGATGAAACGTAGAAAAACTGATGACCTTCCGAAATATATAACTTTTATGTATGGAAAAGTGGTATAACCACCCCCAAAATGTCATTATTTTAAGATTGGTACATGTTATTTTTTCTCTAAAACATAATGCACATGTTTTTGTTGGTCCACCTGTTTGTTATATAAATGGTCAATTTATGAGGAAAAAAATATGTAGAGGTGTAGGCAACAAACGAATCTTGTGCGGGGCTATTTTTCCAAAATTTTAAAAGTTAATTTTATATTTTTTGTTAAATTATGAAAGTCAGTGAAGCCTTAAAACGACATGGTCAAGTGTTGGTCCACCATATCATGGTATGAACATAATCAATTTTTTTGTTTATCTTGTAGGTATTCTTGTACTCTTGTGTGGGTTCTTTTTCGTTCTCGAAATAGGTAAGCCAATCAAAAGTTATAGGCCAAATAAACAACCTATGTTTTTTACAAATTTGACATGAGTGCATTTAAAAATGAATTAAAAATAGAAAACAATAACATATCTTTTCAAAAAATATATAGTTAGAATCTGCACACAGAGCTCCACAAGTGTATGCAATTTCATCTGTAGTGCACAAGTGGAGCATATGCAGAAATAAGAGTGAAAAACATGAAGTTACAGAAATTGGTGTGTTCTGCCATAAATCAGACCGAGCCTCAAGGTTTGGCAATCCGAAGCTAATACCAAACCTGTAAGGGCACCAAAAACAATTTGAATCCAGACACGCATGTGCGAAAATGCGTGCACATGTAGATGCACGCACGCACGAAAGCACGTACGCACTAAAACACGCATGCATTGTTGTGTACGCACATGTAGATGCACGCTCGCATTATTGTGTGCACACATGTAGATGCGTGCACGTGTTGGATTTTACACCTTAATTTTGATCTATCTCTTCCTAAGCGCCCCCCCTCTCTCTATAACCCCACCCCTCTTCTCTTCATATCCACCTAATCCCCCCCCCCCTTTATTACACTCTACCCAATCCCTCCTCCCTCCCTCACCCCTCTCTTCTCTCCTTCACCACAAGGGTTAGGAGATATATTATTACACAAAATCACTAACTCACATTATCCTCATGTACATATAAATCTTCATCCTTGTAACCATATATCCATGACCCCCATATCTCAATCCCCAAACCCTTGACCATTACGCCCCAACCACTGCGATCCCCAGTCCCCAGTACAACTAACCATCATAACTCTTGGCCCACTATAATCCTAAACTAGTATAGCCCCTAAAAATCTAAATACTAACACATAATGATATATATCCATTAACCCCTATAACCCTAACCATGTAATCCTAACATCTAAAGTGTCTAGTCAAATAAAAATTAACCCCTAACCCTTATAACCTCTAATTCTCATCAACCCTAAACTCTATCATCAAACACCCAACCCTTAAAACCTATAACCCATAGGCAGTTTAGAGAGATAGTCAGAGAGAGAGAGACCTGAACCTTGGGTCCTAAAGGAATATTCTATCCAGAAGGAGCTATGATGATTTCCTCCACTAACCACACATGACCTCTTAATGGTATCATTGGCCTATGATTAAGGATGTCGATACCATGAAGTGGTTTTGAACAACATGTATGCACCATTCCTAATCAAGGCTTTTGGAATGATGTTTTATGGACGAAAATCGGGCCTTTGGCCATAAAGAAACCATTTAGACATCCAAGGCCATGAACAATGTATAAAAGCACCAAACAAGACTTTACAGGGGTATCCATTGTGCTAGATGTATCCAAGTCTTGGGGACTTAGGGCATTGGACATGGTCAAGGGAGGAGACTTAAGACTCGGGCCTTAAAGGAAACTTATATCCATCTAGGGCTAAGAAGGTTACCTCCACCAACTACACATGGCCTCTCGAGGTATCATTGTCCTGTGATTGAGGATAGAAGTGCGATTATATGGTTTTGAACTTAGTATCTACATGTCTTAGTGGCTTGGAAATGGTTTTCCGGGGAAGAAGTATTCTAGCCATCATATTTACGGTCTACTTAATCCTTCATAATTTTATAAGAATTTTTTTATAAACATCATACACTTAATAATAAATACTAGCATTTTGCTTTAATGTTCTTCATTATCTCCTAAGACATTGAGATCATTTCTCATATCACCATGTTATAAATAAACTCCATTATTAAAATGAACTATCTATACAAAAGGTTAAAAACATTAATTATTAATAAATTAAAATTATTCAAATAAATTATTTCCAAATATGTGAAAATGGTTATTATTAAAATTTGTGTTTTGATTTGCACCAATTAGATTGATTACAACATTTAGACTATTTGATAAGTTTGATTACAAAATGGAGAGAATATGATTAATTTTAATTTTATATTAAATATGTTATAATTTATAAAAATAATTTTATATAAAATGTATTTGTGTTATTAAACATTTATTTTTTAATTGTATGAATATGTTTGTTTAGGAATAATTGGATTTAAAGAATATTACATTAGATCTTTAATAAAAACTACATTGAAGGTAGAACCTTGACTCTTTAATTCGTAGAGTGCTAATAAAAAACAAGAGCTGCATGCAGCTTAGTCCCTTCCATTTAGTTTACAAAATATAAGGAAATAAGAAGAACAACTACTATTTAGTTTCTATCTCGAATGATCAAAACAAACAAATAAATAAAAAACTATAAACTATTATGTTTTAAGTCACCTCTTAATCTTTCAAGTTCCAAGTAGGATTAAAATCCTCTACTTTATGTTCTTTATGTTTTTTTATGTTTTTCTTATCCCAACTAGATATGAACTAAGCATGCTTCCAATAGAAAGTACTATTTTGCTTAAAGCTTTCATTAATCTATCCTTGGGAACCTCACTATTTTGAATGATGATGTTTCATTAATCTATCTTCAGAAACTTCACTATTTTGAATGAAGATGTGCAAATAATGTATTTAAACACTATATTAGTTGGTCTAAGGTATTTGTGATCCATTTAACATTAAATGGAAAACAAACCTATTAAATTTGTATTAAAATTTTATTAAAAGTCCATAAGCTATTTTCTCTCTACCACGTCTTAACAATGACATAATCATGAGTAGGAAGATCACCTTGTTAAACATAAAACAACTATGTAGATTTGAATTCTATAAACACTAGATCATTATAAAAATATTAATCCTCAACCTTACAAAATCCATAAAAAGATTTGGAAACCTAAATCAACTTATAATCATGAGAATATAGGAGAATCTCAAACAAGTCCAACAAGCTTACAATGGAAACTTAACCCAATGACAACATAGGAACATCTCAATGAAGTCCAACAAGTTTCTTAGTAATTTTTGATACTTTTTAGCCTTCTCAAGATCACTAGCCTCTCCAAATAACCGATTCTCAAAGGAAGCAGAGCTATTATAATTTATTATATATATTTTTTTTCTTTCAGAAGGTTATATTTTTTAATCCTTCTCATGATCATTGGCTTCTTTAGATAACTGAATCTCGAAGGAACCAGAGACATTGTTATAGCTCCAATATACACTAAAATTTGTCAAGCTTGGATCACCCATGATCTGCATTACATACAATTAAATCATTTCCTTAATAGTAGAGGCTACAAAATCATTACAACAATTGAATATAGTTACAAAAGAATTTCTCCATAAAAGAATCAGGTATCTATAATATAATCATTTGCAACATCAATTCCTGACATTTTGTTTATGGTAGATGATTAACTTTGACATGCAAGCCCTTAAACCACCACCTTTAGATCTGATAATTATCCCCACTAGAGATTGTGATTGTTTGAGAGCATCTCTCCTCTTGCAATATGAATAAGGCATGGGGGATCTTGTTGACTATCTTCAAAAAGTCATTTTCTCCAAACACTCTGGATGGTAGACGTGGCCATAGGTTAACACAACGACAACATAGAGATGATAGTCTTGTGATAGAAGCTTTAATAAAATGCTGCAAGTATGAATCTCCACCTAGGAGGAGATGGAAGCAACATGTGTGTTTTTGGTCTCAATCCTTTCCACAATGAGAGAAGCTCCAGCCATGCTCTCTTTGACAAGAATTCATCCAAAACTGGAAGGGCTTGTTGCATCACTCCAATGAAACCTCTCTCTTCTGGAGGAAAATCCAGAAGATCTGAAAATGTCTAGTGCTTGGATTATAAAATAGGGACACCTCCACGTGAACCCACTGTTGAATCACCATTTCTACCAACCAACTTGAAGGATTTCCTTCCATCCGATGCTGATATGTAGATGTTGTTTAGTGAATTGAATGCATCAATCTAGTTGTCTAATATTTTCCTAGTAGATGTTCAATATTGGAAGTATGGTGTGAGCGCTGGAGAAAATTAATGGTTGGATTGATGGGCGCCATGATGAAGTTAGTTGACTTCTTTATCATTTTGGTAGATAAAACGAATTTTATATTGTCTTCAGAAATAGTCCTCTATATTTAATGAGGGTGTAAAGGATTCTGGTGTGTTTGGATTGAAGTAAGGACCAACTGAGGGGTATTGCTAGAAAAGAGTAAACATAAACACATTAAAATACAATAACTTGAACTTTTTGAATTCCTTACTGCACTACCAAGAATCCATGCACGCTTGCACACAAAAATAAAACTAAAATATCCCAAACATGGAACAAACCTCTTTGGAAGATGCTTTTGTCATATAGGATTTTAAAATTTAATCTACATGAAATAAATAGTCCAAAAGTCAGCAACACATTATTTCTTTCCCAGAAAATCCTATCTTGCACCAACATTACATAGCAGGATTTTGTCCAATATAAAAACCATGCCATAAAACTCATTAATCTACTCTTAACAGAATTATGAATACCAACATTACATAGTAGGCTTTTCTCCAATATAAAAATTTAAAAACCATGCCAAACATTCACTGAAAAGAAGGAAGAGTAGTATCATAGTTGACCGAGGGAAAAATTGAGGAATGAATTGATCTTTTACATCAATGGGAAAGAAAGTGTTTCCTCAAATGGTTCTAACAGATATTTATGAGACATTGCCCAGACTGGATGTTATTTCCATGTATATTAAACAAATAAACTACAAGCGTAAGAGTGTGTTTCTTGGAAAATGTTGTGAGATTTATCCGTGCCATTAAAAACTTCTACAGATTGAAAAAACACTATGCATGAATGTAACAGAAAAGGAAACAAATTCACACCATCAATTAACATAGTGATCAATAGCTGGAGAAAACCCTTATTGTAGAAAAACTATGGCAGATGCATTAATGAAGATAAACTAATTCTAAAAGTAGGCTACAGACAAGCTGCTAAATGTCTAGATAAAAAAGCTAAAGATAATATGTTATTACAAATTACAATACAATTACTAGAAATTGAAGACACTGAAAGCCTCGGTATTGAGTCAGTTATTGGCCATTACTTTGTAGTTTGATCTCTTTGTGGCTATCATTTTGCTATGATATGGGCCTCCAACGGGCCCTAACATCGATTCATTTATTGTTCTTATTCAACATTATCTTATATACTAACACATCAGCTACCTTTCATCATAAAACACTATAGCCAATGTCTGCTAATTTTTATTTCTCCCCCTATAAAGATTGATTGGTTGTCTTCCTCACTTAATCGGTTGTATTTCCCTTTGGCCGAGGACTTGTCTCCGTTGGTCCAAACTTGGGCATGATTGGTTCCTTGGACTATTACATGGCTCATTTTGGTCTTATGAGGACAAAGAGGCTTCTATTGGATTCTATGTGGTCTTTTGGCACTGGTTGTTGCAGAACTACATTCCTACCTTTTGAAATTGTTTCTTTTGTCTATTTCTACATCCTAACCTTGGGTGGATTTTGCTTCCTTTGTTTGTTCTTTTAGGTTTCTTGTTCATCCCTACTTACTTTTCTTGCAAGACTTGAAAAGGTTGTTACACTCCATCTCTTTCCTTGGACTGGCTCTTCTTCCCTACTTTTCCTTTACCCAACAAGGCTTTGGATCCTTCTCCTTTGGTCCGGGAGAAATTCTGGTCATGTATCCATGCTCAAGGTAAGTTTTTCATTAAAATATAAAAAGGGATGCCTCCTAATCTACTACTTTTCTCCATGAATATTCCAACAAATTCAAACCCAAAAAGGTTGGAAAACCATTCTCTAAATCCAGATCACAACTAATATCCCTACGACTTTTGTTATCTTCCATATGTTTTTTGCTTGGGCACTATTAATAGTTTTCCAAAGTATTTATGATGGGTCCAAAGTTTGTTAGGTATTAGAACTAAACCGAAAGGTTGGAAGGCTAACCCACACTACAACCATGTTGGTTGTATATTTCATGGGATCAAATATCTCAGTCCATTAAAAGTTTCAAGGTTACTTTTCTCATACACTATGGCCCCCACACCATTGTAGGGTAGGAAGGCTAACTCACACTGCAGCCATATTGAGTGTATCTTGCATAGGATCAAATCTCAGTCCATTAAAATGCTCAGGCTTGATTTTCCCATATATTATTCCCTCCATAAGATGCATGCATACAAGTAGAGTTGCCATAAAGTAACTCTTTGGCCAGGGAGGTAAATCTATGTAACCTCCAAACCTCCAGTTCTTTGAAATCAAGCCTAGGTTAGAATGCAGATCAAATCCCTCATAACCTGCATTTCAGGGTCTTATATTTTAGGCTCGTGAAGTTTCATCTAGCATCTTGGCTCCAATGCCACTACAGGCTTTATTCACCTTCCAAAGAACACTTTTCTTGTCATGCTAGGGGAAACTTATATTTATCTTTAGCAAGTATTTCCTTGGCCTTTCCAACTTCTTGTGGGGCAATAGAGAGAAATCCCTTCCTTGTACCCTTCTATATTTTCTGCTATGTGTTGTTTCTTAAGCATTGTGATGCATCCTAGGCTCTAGCCCTCATGTTCATCCCTCATGTGATGATCTGTACATGGTTCAAAATAAACACCCTGAGCATCACATGCAGCTAGATATAATATCGATACTATGTTGTTGTAGTTGTTATTAGTATTGATGCTAGTTTAGTTTTAACAATACTATTATATCTATGGTGTTATCGGAATAGGTGGTACATGAAAGGTTTTCTTTGGACGTTACCATATTTCATTCTTTGTAATTATTTAAAATTTTGTAGTTACTTGTATGATGATTACATTAATTTAGAAGGGTAGTATGAAATTCAATTTATTTGGACAACAAAAAACCAGAGTCTATGTTGAAGCTAGTTGGTAAGTAGAATTTGGTTGAACCTTAAACATGCACTTGTAATGTGTATTGTTTCTATTTCAGATGTAAAAGATGTGCCTTGCAGCTGTGGCTATGACTTGTATTGTAACATGACAATATGGCTGTCATAAATAAGATTTGTGATGAAGGCCATATCGATACTTGTATAGTACTTCAAATCTTGTTGGAGATTGCTCTGTAAAATGCTTTTGTAACTCTCAATTAGAAGAGGGAAATCTCTATTCAACCACATTTCTAACAAGTTTAATATTGAGGTTGGAAGTCATAAGCCAATGTTAATGTGGGTGGGAATTGGTTTTGTTATTGCATAGCAAATCTGAATACAATGTTGATGTGATTATAATAACCAAGGGATACAATCATTGGCTACTTTATGAGTCACAATATGTTTACTAAATATTTTATCATTTTTCAGGTAGATAGGTGTCATCTGGATATTACCATTCTTTGCATGTTCATTCTATTTGCTTTTCTTTTCAGGACATTTTGCATGTTATTTTCAACACCACAAACATGGTTTTGGAAATTCCTTTTGCTATTAATCTTAGTTTTTTTTTGTTCAGGTAACTATTACACACATGCATATGGTGTTGCAGATGCAGTTGCTGGTCAAGGCTTCCAATCAGACAATTATCCAAAAAGCACAACTTTAAGTGGATGTATTTCTGTACTCTCAGGTTTTTTAAGGTGTACGTTTCTTTTTATTATTCACTCTTCGACTATCATGAAGATATTTGTTATTGGGTTAGATCCAAATGCAACAGAAAAAGATCCGAGGCAGGTTTTTAGGTCACTTGGAGAGATTGTGTATGTAAAAATACATGTGGGCAAAGGATGTGGTTTTGTATAGTTCACTAAGACGTTTTGCCTCTATGAATTATGGGTAGAGTTTCATGGTTCTGGTAGTCTATTCTTAGTTGCATAACACTTATTTGCATGTTATCAGTCCGAATTAAAATGAAATATAGTAGTGTGATCGATATATTTTCATGGGTTAAGAGTTAGAATGGAAAATACGTCTAAAATATAGAAGAATTTTTTTGCGGTATCTTTGTAGTTATGCAAATTTTGAATCCATACTTGTTATTTTATATCATCTTTATGCTTTGAACTTTTAGATAATTGTGTATTAGGTCCTCTGCCGAGTAGGCTTTGCAAAAGTTACATGGTACTCTTATTGGTCAACAGTCTATTCTCCTTTCTTGGGGTCAACAGTCTATTTCCATCCTCTTTCTTGATATATGCATTGAAGAGATTTCTTTCTTACACGCGAGCAGGGACAAGGTCGACCTGTAGCATACCGACCCTCCTTGGATATACAACTAAAAGGGATTTGATCTGTTCTTTACAATTTTGATCCCTAGTTTGTGACCAGTAGAATTATGTATATTGTATATGGTGGAGAAATCAAAGGGCGAATCCTATGGATGACCTTCGATCCCTTCTTTACTGGTTGCAGTAAATATTTGTTTACTTGTTTCCTGCAAAGCAAGATGGGTGAACTTGTTTAAAGAATTGATACATTTTTTCTCCAGTTGATACTATATAATTATTTGTTGTGTGGTGGAAAACGTCTATATATATCAAGAAAGAGGATGGCAGGATGCTTTCACCAACTCTTCCAAACTTGGCAATGCAGGATCCAAAAAGATTTTTATTTGCTTAAACTATTATAGAACTTGCAGTAAAACCAACAACTAAGAAAACTTGTAAACCCATATGGTACATCTGTGAAGCATGCAACATTGTGACCTAAATTATTACACCTTACAAATTTAAACATGAAGTTTAAACTCTTACTTGCACAAAGAAAATGGTGGAATAGAATACAATATAATACCTGCCAGTCACCACCCATGCGTACTTTTTTCTTTGCTAGGGCCGCAGACAATGTAGTACAGTATGTAAGGACCCCACCCAGCTAAAGCAGGAAATTCCTTTTGAAAATAAAGTTTCATCCCATTACACAACTCTCCAAATAGTCATTGTTGAAACTATCAACAGTTATGCATGCGATATGAAATTTGAGTAACAAGGTTGGTGATGGGTATTAAATACTATCATAGAACATGCATTTCCTATTTCATACTTCCCAAAATCCCACACTTGGATATATACAAAATTTTCCTAAAAGGAACAGAAGAAGAAGACGATAATGGATTCCTAAAGAGATGCAAACACCTGAGAGGTTACACCACCAGCTAAGGGATTATGTTCAAACAACAAAGTTCATCCTGGATGGAAAAGAGAAAACCTTATAAGTAACTCCAACAATTTTTTTTTCAAATAATTACTAGATAGCCAAATCCCAGGGCATTATTGGTTAGAATGTAAAATGAGTGAAACATAAAGAAGAACCCTAAAAGGAGGATCGCGGTGGAGAAAATTCAACCCCAGGCCAGAAAAACAACATGAGTCGAACCCTCTACGTCGAGAAATGTGCCAAACCCCACAAATGGTCCCCTCAAAATCAAGAAAAATATAAGAAGGCCCTATGGAATCAAGCTGGCAAGAAAAAGAAAAACTTGAAAAAGACACATGAAATCCCAATGGAATAGAACCGCCAAGTAGAAAAAAAACATGAAGATAAAAGGTAAGAGAATTGAACTCCCCCTCGACTAGTTGTAGGTAAGGAAGCCAAAGACGAGGCAGACGAAGGTGAAGGTGGGGGCACCAAGTGTGCCACCGCCCTTAGCAGTTACGTTGGAAGTTGTTCCTCCTGATTTCTTAGCATTCTGTCCAATGCCCACGGCTTTTGCCTCTTTTCTGGCATGTGAAGAATCTCCTCTTGCTTGGCGAAGGGATATAAATAATTCTTGTCTTCTCTCTCTAAAATTTTAATGGCGGATCCTGCAACTCGGAGACAAGCTCAAAACTCGATCAACATGAATGCACTCTCATCATTGCGGGTGGGAGAGGAAAGAACAAAACTATTGGGTAAGAAAGAAGCAGTCATTTCTTTTCTTGTTGTCAGCGATATGGTTTTATATGGTTTGGGTTGGTAAGGTGTTAACCTCATATTTGGGTTGTTCTCATATACGAAGTGCACTACTCTATATCCAACACAAAGGTCGCTTCACACTGCTCTCATTTAGGGTCTGCTTTCATATAGGGAGACGCAATTGTCCGATTTCCAACACAAATATAGGTTGGTAAGAAAAGACTAGAAGCACCAGTCGGACTTGCAGACCTGTCAAGTATGATGCCTGTAAACCTGACCATTATGTTTCCAACCTCACCATCATGCTAACTGTCAGTCATTATGCATACTGTGAGTCCACTATAACAAAAATATTTAAATGTTATATTTGTAATCCTAAAGTCCAAGTTTTATTTTTATTTTTCTTAATCGGTGGCAATGATAAAATTAATCATATAAGCACTCTCCACCTATAGAAGTTTCACACTTATTAATATATTTTATTAAATAAATACAATAAATAAAATATTCATTCAGCATTCAACAAACTATAGCCCAATTTTAGAAATATTTATATACAGAACAAATTAATAACAAAAACCGAAATATATAGTCTCAGCCTCAACCTACGACAAGGACTAACAAGTTGAATTTGCATTTAGAACAAGTTTGTATGGGGTCGGTAAGGTTTCCAATTCGATCCAATCCAAGCTTAGCTAAAATCCACAAAATTTCCATGGTTCCAATTTCAGTTAGCTCCGCTCCTCGTACAATATAATATAATATTCAAGTTTTTTCTGTTTAGCTTTGATTCACCTTCGAAGGTAGGTTCCAGACTTCCAGTGTTCGAGATTCAATGCTACTATGGCAGCCAATTTATCAATAGTTATGATTATTATTATTTATTAATAATAATGATTTCGTTTCACAACTAATCTGGTGGTAATTAAATTTGAAGACAATTGGTAATGGTATGATTTTTTAATTTTTAATTTTTTAAAATTAATTTTAATTATCTGACAATTGGATTTTAACTCAAATATAATTAATCATTTCACAAATTTCTACCAATCATAGAATAAAAAAATTATATTTAATTTACAAAACAAAATTTAATATACTTTACCCCAACTTTTAATTTTTTTTTACGTGAACTTTAAAAAAAAAATTAAATTGATTAAAGTCAAAAGAATTTCACTTGTAACTAGTTACTATATACTGTGCCTTTCGGCAAGTATAAAAATGTAGGAAAGACAGTTATTAAAGAAAATGGAAAATGATATTGATAAAAAAACATTTTTTATTTTTTTATTTTTTTTATTTTATTTTTTATTTTATTTTATTTTTTTATTTTTATTTTTATTTTTTTATTTTTATTTTTTCGCGCAAAAGAAAGCATACTATTGTTATTCAATACTGAATCAAATAGTATATGATATGAACATTTAAATGCTATCTTCCGAGATACATCCATTGATCATATAGATCAAAATATCCCTCAAAAAACAAAATCAGGATCAATACATCAATCTTTACACTAAAAAAGAGTTTCTAGTCAAACCAGTCTAGAAAAAGAAAAAACATGTTGCCTGATTCAATCATTTGATTCTCACAAAATTCCTCCCACAGAAGAAAACCATCCTCGCCCAACAACACTGATTTAGACAACTGATCAGCAAGAGAATTAAATTCTCTGGATATGTGAACAAGTGACAGAGAGACAAAAGATCTAAGTTCAAACTTAACCCTGCTGCACCAGTTTTCCAAATTTAGTATTTTCAGATCAAATTCGCCTCTTGCCCATTTAATAGTAACTCTGGAATCGCCAAAAATATTCACCTTTGGGAGTCCAAAAAGATTAGCTACATGTGCGACAAATCATAATGCAACCAACTCCACCTTCATATTAGTCCCTTTTCCACATTTCAGACAAAGAGTATAATAGTGCTCCAGATTGAGAAAGATAACTCCACCAACACCGCAATTTCCCAAATTTGTTGCCCCATCAAAAAATAGAACAGGATCATCTACAATAAGATGAAAATTTCCAATATTCCGCTTAACAGAATGAATATCTATCGCTTTATCATGGGGTTGCACAAGTCCCTGACTCCCTGTCCCACTTTTTTCTCACGACAAAACTCTTTAATCATTACATGAGGGAATTCTTTTTCTGAAAAGAAATTCTTTAATCATTACAAGAAGTGACAGATAATACGAGATAATATGATTAATTATGCATGGCGTGACAACTGACAAGCACGAAATATATTAATAATTAGGTGAGAGAAAATACAATTAAGAATTTGGTGAGAAGTAAAAATACGATCAATAAGCAGTTTGTAATCACTGTAGTTACTAGTAGGATATAAACCTGTGGAATGTGCATCACATCCACATGATATTAATCACACATTAATCTTATTTTTATAAAAGAAATAAATGTGTGATTAAGTTAATTTTCACCTTTAATATTAATTTTATAAAATAAATAAATGCATGCTAAGTTAAAGTTTCAGTATTTAAAAACATGTTCCATTTGACGGACTTTAATTTCTATAAACCATTAAAATACCTGCTTATCGCCGCATCAGAACTTTGTGATGGGTTATTTGTAATAATAAAAAGTAGTTTTTTTTTTTTTTAACGGAGACTTCAAAATTTGATGTACCATTGCAACCTTTTTCTTTAACAAAGACAGCACAGGACCTGCACTCACACTTTTGCTGTTTTGATTATACCTTTACCATATAATGAAGGGTGGCATTTTTAAGAGGTGCAAACGAATTGGAAGGAAGGGGAACTACTTAGAGTAGAGGTTGTTAAAAGAAAATATAAGTTATTCCACATGTATTTGTATCTGGGTAAAGTGCTTTTAATGTGTTACATTCTTTAGTTAAATGGATTGTCTATCACTATTGTTATTCATACATGAGCTACTAGTTATTTATAATTGTTTATTTCAAATTTGGAGGACAATAAAATTAATTTGGACAGTACACTTGTCTTATCCTCATTCAATTTAAGAAAAATATAGATAGTAGTCCACTCCAAATTCTAGGGGTGAGATTAATTTATATAAGCTTACACTTAATGCAATTAAAGAGATATAAGGAATTAATTTATATTACATATTTTGTATGTAAATAACTTTTGAATGTTCTTCTTTATATTTTGCATAAAATACTAAAAGTGAATGATATTTTAATATCTACAAATATTTTAATGTACTTAAAAAGCCTTGTCATTGTGAATATTTTGTTAAGTTTTTTAATTTTTTTAAATTGTTTTACAAAGTTGGTTATAAATATGCAAGCAAATACTTATTGATTTAACAATTGTGGTTTACCCATAGCTAATTCTTGAATGCCATTAATAAAAGAGCACCACAAAATAATAAAAAATTATCACTTTTAATCTCTTACTTAGGCGTTATATTGTATAACTAGTCAATTATTAATGGACTTAAATTTAAAGAATTGCCATATTTTGATATCTATTATCCTAGTGTTACCCGCTTAAAGGTGTCGTTCCACAAATCTCTTAGACTCAAAAATTTCATCAATTAAATATGGGACATAGAAATTGCTATCCTGAGTTGTCCTATAAGTGTCTATATTGGCTAGTAAACGTGTGTCTTTTCATTGGTTCCATCTATGTCTTTTTATGTATGTTCACAAGGAGGAAATTAACTTCAACAATGTCAAACACATGTTTGATGTTTAAAGGGATAAAAATGCAAGCACCTAATGATTTTTGTTAGTGTCCATACAATTATTCATTTGCAACAATAATACTAATGGTTTTTTTTCTATTTTAGTTATAGAAGATTGTTTTATGTGTGTTTTATCAACACTTTCCTCAAATGTTTGCATATCATCTTCTTTGTAGAACAAATAGCTTTCACAAGACTTAGATTATAATAGAGCTGGACATACTTTTGGTTATTTAATGTTTCCTTCTTGTAAAATAAAGTATTATATCAATAAATTATTTAATGTTTACGTCCTTTTAACAAACCTTGGAATAAAATTCTTTAACTTGCCCATCTCATCATGTACAATGATGAACTAAGTGTTTGGATTCTTTATTGAATATAATCTATTTGGCATAATATATATAGACAACTTGTAATATCATAATTATAATATATTTGATTACTTACAACTATTTTATTTCAATGGCATTAGTTGATGCTTTAATGTTGATTATGATTGAAATTCAATCATTACATATTGAAAATAAGTTTTTCATGATCACAATATCTAGAAACCAAATTCTTGTTACTTTCTAAATTGTATTGTAACACTATAGGAAGGCCAATCTATTTGTTGTCTTCATTAACAATTTTACAAGATGAACTTAGAGACATGTTTGAAGTCAATAATTTGAAAGTTGCCCATGTTCACATATTGAATGTGTCAAATGTGTAACCTTATCTATTTTTTTCTACACAATAGGCTTGTTAAACACCTTACCATTGAATATGAAATCACAAAAGAGATTGAAAATTATCCACACTTTATTGACATTAAAACCTTTAAAATTGGGAAACACCTCACAATTGATAGTTTTATTAAAGGAATATGCTCATGTTCACTATCCTCTTAAGATTTGGTGACCTCTTAATGAGCTAAGCTCCAAATACAATATGCTTTCATACATTATTTATAACTAAGAGTCCATCCTTATTTATACATAAAAATAAAATAATAACCATGACATCCTCCTAACTACATAGTAAAACAATTTTAATGAGTACCCATTACATTTCTAACAAACATAATGGATTTTGTCTTAATTACATTAAATACCCTCCACTATTATTACTCTAATGGGTCCTTTTACCCCCTTGTTATACCTTAATGAGTGTTGGAAACCTAATTGAAAGAATTGGTTCCGTATATATAACATTGTACATAATTAATTTTTGGTTATGAAAAATAATTTGAAGGCTCATTGAGAAGCCCCAAAAACTGTGGAAGATGAAATCCAATAGCCACATTTTATCTCTTATGTACTAATGTACCATAGTTAATGAAAAATCAACGCTCTAACATAACTCCTTTTCCCTATACCTCTTTTGGCACATTCTCTGCAAATTCTATCTTCTGTTGCCCTTAGACCTTCCCAACATTTCTCAAACCTGCACACTACCCAGATTCCTTTGTGTGGTTCCTCTCAACATTTTTCCATGAATTCATGGGGCGCCCTCTTTATGTGTTAGTAATAATGCTGGTACCAGCAAACCCTAATTTCTGGTATTGAGGTGAGTGTGTGAGTATTAAACATGACCTCTCTCTTCATTCGAGCTGAGTGTTTGAACGCGACCTCTCTCTACATTCGTATATCTGAGTATTGACTTGGGTGAGTCCAGAGCTGCGACCTGAGTAGAGCTATGACCTGAGTATCCCTATGCGTATTTCTCATAACATATATTTCGGTATATGCAGTATCGTGTCTTCAGTTCCCCTGTCATTTAATTTAAACCTCGTCTTTTCACCTATGAGGTCCACTCTTGTGCTCTCCTTCGTCCCTGGCATTGTAGGACCTGTGCATCCTTTCGCAGGTTTGCAAAAAAAGTAAGAGGCTTTTCGCACACAACCACCAAACCCCACAACATTCACGAGAAAAACTATTTGACACGAAGAACAAAGCAATAGGATTGAACAAAACAACAAGCATGGGGATATCGGCCCCATAGTTTATATTCTCTTTGAATCATCTTAGCCACTCATTTTCGGTGGTAGAAACCCAATAATAAGGGAGATTTAATGGTTGAGCAACATCTTACCATCATGGGGTGAGCATATTACTTATACTTTCTCTTTTAGGCAATCACCATTCCCAAGGGCTCTTTAAAATTGTGCCAAATATGGCATGGAATATCGAAAAATGCCACGTATTCTATTGCATATTTTAAATTATTGTAGTGTAGAGACTTAGACTTACATGGTGTAGAGAGTAGTGTAGCGTCGAGAGTTTATTGTAGTAGAGATTATCATTTTTTAATGTATTGGACCGTAGACTATTGCGACTATTGCAGAGGCTTAAACTTGCATCTTGTATCAATTGCACTACTTATTTTTCATTGCAGAGCATTTGGTCAAAATGCATTCTTTGGCTTCTAGTATTGGAGTAGTGCTCACCAACAATGACAACTACCCATAATGGCTAAGGAAGATCAAGTACTCGCTCATTTTCAGTGATCTATGGGAGGGCATATGTCAAGAAGAAACCATTGAAACAATGGATGGTCCTATGTTCACTGCACCAAAACCACCTGCAACGAACAAAGAGCTTGCCATATGGAAGAACAAAGACAATAAGGTGTATGTGTTGATCGTTGCTACTATAATTGAAAAGGTGAGTTGTCATATATTGTAGATTAAAGATTCTTATGGTGCTCTAAAGAAATTGAAGGATTTATATGACTCACACTTAAAATTAGAACTCATACAATTGCTAGTGAAGCTCTTCAACTTTGAGTTGAAGGACAATGATCCCAATGGATTTAGTGTTTGAAATCAAATCCATCATGCATGCCATTGATTCCATTGGAGTAAGGAAATAAATTCCATTCACAACCTTTATCAAGGCCCTCTACCCTACATAGTCACACTATCTTGAGTTACTGTAAGCTAGTGGCCAAATGAGGTCCCTCACATTTGACACTTTGGTGGAGAAGGTTGCAGAACGTGAAAAAGCATTCAGAAAGAAGATATCTCATCCCACTCGAGAGATCGTGTATCTTGTTAAGAAAGATAACAAACAACCCATTGATCATTCTAGAGAAAAAGGTAGTAAAAGAGGGCTTGGATGAAAGAATTCAGAGGTAGGGGGGGTGAACATAATAAATGTAAGAGATTCGATCATCATTGTACTCGCTGTGGAAAGAATAGAGATGATGTAGATAATTTCCATGGGCTCCATGGGAAAATATAAAAGATAAGCATGACCAGAAGAAAGAAGACAATGATAAAACTCAAGAGACTTGTAAAGCCCTTGAATCTGCTCACTTGATTGTTTCACATTGTAATATTGGAATAAATGAAGCGGCTTTCAATACTTCATCTTGGAGAGATACTTAGTTACTTGTCAGTGGTGCAACCTCCCATATGACCTTTATAAAATATTTTTTTGAATAATTGAATGACAATATAGATGAGATAGTGTATTTTGCAAGTAAGTCCATCCTCAAGCCCAAGGGAATTGGATCCATCAAGCTAAAATTGCCTAGATTTCCTAATTTTTTGTTGCATAATGTTCTTTATCTTCTAGATTTGTAGGGAATCTTGCTATCCCTAGTGCACATTCGACATCGAGGCCATTCTATACACATATTCAATGGGATAGTAGAGATAAGGAGGTATTCTAACAACGAGGTCATCATGATTAGATGTGAAGATGGGAATATGTTGAAGCTAAAAGGAATGTCTGCAAGAACTAGGAATTTTCCTTGCCTCTCTCAACATGGTGAAGGTACATTATCTACTAGTCTTTTATGGCATGCTAGATATGTACACATCAACTATAATAGTTTTCGATTGTTGAAAAAGAATGGTGTTTTTGGTTTTCCCACCATTTCAAAGAAGCTAAAACAATGTGATGCTTGTATTATTGGAAAACATAGTAAGTAGCATTTTCATGAGTCAAATTTCAGAGCATGTAGAAAGTTATAGTTGGTACACTCATACATCTGTGGCCCATTCCCGTTCCTTCAATAGATCTAGTCCTAACATCAATCTATCTACAAGATTATCCCACGAAATTGGAGTACAACATTTTCTTCCATACAAAATTTCAAATGGACTTAACTTAGCAGATGCTTGATAATTATTATTGTAGTCAAATTCTGCTAAGTGCAAGTAATCCTCCCATTTAGATGGTTGATCTTTAACATATAATCTTAACATATTTTCCAAAATCTGATTTACTCTTTCTCTTTGACCATCAGTTTGTGGGTGGAAAGAAGTGCTGAAATTTAACTTAGTATTTAATCCTTTAAACAGTGCTGTCCAAAAGTTACCAGTGAACTTAGAGTCTCGGTCTGAAATAATTACCTTTGGAATTCCATGCAAGCGAAAAATTGGCTTCATGAAAATATCTGCAATGTTAGAAGCCTTGAAAGTAGTTTTAACAGGAATAAAATGAGCAGCCTTGCTAAGTTTATCAACAACAACCATAATTGAGTCATTCTGCTTCTGATTTTTAGGCAAACCTGTAATAAAGTCAATGCTTATGATTTCCCACTTCCATTCTGGAATTGATAAGGGCTGCAGTAGCCCAGCTAGATGTTGATGTTCAACTTTAATAGTCTGATAGTCAAAGCATCTAGCTATATATTCAGCAACTTCACTCTTCATGTTAGGCCAAAACTACTCATTTCTTAACATAGTTATCATTTTTTGATAACCAGGATGTCCTGAATAAGGACTCTTGTGAACTTCATCTAAAATCAACAACTTAACCTTCAAAAAATTAGGCACATAAATTCTATTTTTGTAAGTTAAGAAGCCTTTTTCATTAATACTGTATTCTGTTATAACATTTTCAGATGAATTTTCAGCCACTTTATCATGTAATTTATGGTAATTTTCATCTTTCTTAATTCCTTCATCGATCTGATTTTCCAGATCAGTTTTAAAAGTACTGATTGCTGCCACAAAACTTAATCTAGCATTTCTGCTCAATGCATCAACAACCTTATTTTGCTTTCCATTAATGTGATGGATCTCAAAATCGTACTCGCTAAGGAAATCTAACCACCTAGCTTGCCTTGTGTTAAGATTTGTTTGATCCAAAAGATACTTTAAGCCTTTATTATCAGTCATTAAGATGAATTTTCTTCCGATCAAGTGATGGCGCCACATTTTCAAAGCATGTATCACGGCTGCCAACTCAAGATCATACGTTGCATAATTATTTTCATGTATTTTTAACTTCCTTGACTCAAAAGCAATTGTATGACTTTCTTGACTTAAGACCCCTCCAAGTACTTCATTGCATGCATCCATGCATACGACGAAATCCTTATTAGGATTTGCAATTTTTAAGATGGGTGCAATGGTTAAAAATTCTTTTAACTTATTAAAGCTGTCTTGACACTTTTGATCCCATATGAATTTATTCCGTTTCTTCTGCAAAGAAGTGATGGGATTAGCAATTCTAGAGAACCCTTCAATAAACTTTCTATAATACCCCGTTATTCCCATGAATGACCATACGTCAGTTACATCTTTAGGGACAAGCCATTCATTTATTGCTTTTATCTTATCAGGATCAACAGAAATACCATCTTTTGAAATTATATGACCCAAATACTGAATTTTATCTTTATAGAAATCACACTTACTGAACTTGGCGTAAAGCTGGTGATCTCTAAGTACTTGTAAAATGATTTTTAGATGTTCGTCATGCTATTCTTTAGTTTTTGAGTAAACCAGGATATCATCAATGAATACCACTACAAACTTATCCAAATATTTATGCAGAACGTTGTTCATTAAACACATGAACACTGTCGGTGCGTTGGTTAGCCCAAAATGCATAACTACGAACTCGTAGTGTCCATAACACGTTCTGAATGTAGTTTTGAATATGTCCTCGTCTTTTATCCGGACTTGATGATAACCTGATCTTAGATCAATTTTAGTGAATATCTCTGCTCCACATACTTGATCAAATAGATCATCTATGCGGGGTAAGGGATACAGGTTCTTAATTGTCATTTTATTAAGCTGACGGTAGTCAATATACAAACGCATGGTACCGTCTTTCTTTTTAACAAATATTACTGGTGCTCCCCAAGGGGACACACTAGGCCATATGTAGTTTTTATCTATTAATTCTTTCAGCTGAGACTTTAACTCATTTAACTCCAGAATATTCATCCTATAGGGGGCCTTTGAGTTTGGTACCGCACCGGGTACTAACTCAATGGTGAAATCAAGTTCTCTTTTCGGAGGTAATCCTAGAATTTCTTCCGAGAATACATCAGAAAAGTCCCTAAGGATGGGAATATCCTCTAGTTTTAACTTGTCTTCTTTAGATGTACATTCATCATTAACAACATTAACAGCAAACAATTTACAACCTTTTCTAGCAGCTCTCTTCACTTGTAAGGCATAAATTTTCCTTACTGAAATCTGCCTAGGAATTCCTTTCACTGTTTCTGAATTACCTTCATTATTTATACAAGTAAAAGATTTATCATAACAATTCAATATAATTCTATGTTGTTCGAGCCAATCCATGCCAATTAACAAATCATATGAACCTAAGGGTAAAACATTCAAATTAACTTGCATTTTCAGCTGATTTAAAAATACTTCACAATTCTGAACATAATCTGTAACCTTTCTTTTAGTTCCCGTCGCAAGATGAACTAATCATCCATTATCGAATTTTTCTATTTTTAGCTTGCAACGCTTTACTAAAGTAGGTGAAATATAACTTAAATTTGCACCAGGATCTATCAAAATAGAAATAGACTCGTTTTGTATCATACCTTCAATTTCGACCATGGATGTTTGATGGTCTGCTTGATGGTTCTCCAATGCTGCATTTATCCTGGGCATTTCTCTTGCGATATCTCCAACTGTAGGTTCTGCTTGCATAGTATGTATGTTGTTAGTTGTCCTCTTGTTGCGTGGGCAATCTGCTCTCTTGTGTGGTCTACCACATTCATAGCACTTTATGGGTCCTTTCTGTTCAGCATACCTATTGTTATTGTTATTATTATTATTGTTGTGATTATTAGGTACATTTCTTGCAGCAGTAGTGTCCTGAGATGTATTATTCCGATAATTATAAGGAAAATTTATGTTATTAAAATTTTTCTTAAAACCTTCAGCATTCTAATTAAAATTCTTCTTTTGATAGTCATATTGATTAGTTTTACTGTTCTTCCAGAAAGTTGTTCCTTCTCTTTTTCTGTTTTGGTCAAAACAAAAATTTTCCTTCCTCATGGCCTCTTCCAAAGTGGAAGGATTATCATACTCAATACGATCTTTTATATTAAACGGTAAACAACTAAGAAACCTTTGCACTTTAGGCTTTTCCTCAACCATATAGAGTACATACCTCAGCAAGCTCAGGAACTTGCTGCACAGTTCTTTCATGTTCATAGTACCCAACTTTAAATCGTAAGACTCCTTCGATTTATCCTCAAAATACTGTTCAGACAAGAACTTCTTTTTAAACAAACTTTTAAACATAGTCCAAGTTACTTATTTTTCTTTTATGCTCTTTATTCTTTTAAGATCCTGCCACCGGATATCTATCTTTCTGGTTAGATTGTAAATAGCCATCTTGACTTTCAGTTGAGAAGAGTAGTCATAAATATTAAAGTACTTTTTCATTCCAGACAACCAAGCTTCTACTGTCTCACCCTTCTCACTTTTGCCATTAAAAGTAGGTGGCTTAATCTTTTTAAATTCACCAGTAATCTGTTCAGATGCTTATGTTTTCTCTTTTTAGAGCAGCACTCACTGTTACTGCTGTCATAACTTACATCATCATTGCTTGAATCAGACTTAGAAGATGAGTAACTGTTCCTTTTATCCTTTCTTGTTTTCTTATGATTATGTTGGTGGGACATTATTTTAGAATCAACTCTAAATTCTGATTTTCTGCCTCTTTCATCACTGTGATAGTTTCCTTTTAAATTTTGTTGTAACTCTTCCTATGCCTTTAGGATCCGTTCATTTTCTTCTTTAACAACTTTTAACTCAGATTTTAAATCTTGCACAGTGCGTAAAATTTCAGAAGACTGGTTGTTTAACTCAACGTAAATTCCTTCAGTGTTATTATGATTAATTCATTCATTACGAGGAGATCTGGCCTCTGTTGATTCCTCCGGTATTTCCATACCTGCAATTAAAAGTCAATCTGTTTTGTGCAAAAATAAAATTAAATTGCAAAAGTTAGTAACATAAACTTTCTAATTTATTTTTCTGTTTGCGTGCATGAGCCTCATTCAGGCCTAGAGTTCGAACTTGCGCTCTGATACCACATGTAACATCCCGGAAAAATCACAAAAATTTAAAACTTTTCTACGTGACAATAAATGCTATTTAATAAATGTAGAAATAGGACAATGCATGAAATGTTATCTTGCTGTATTAAATGCCATGCTATTTTATTAAGTAAGGGTTTGCGACAACAGATTTCTACTTAAGTCTTGATGTTATCCATTTTTAGTTGTGCTGCTATACATCTCTTATGTCGTTGTTTACGAATGTTGATACCACTGTTTGACTAATGTACATTTGTTTGGTTGATGAAGGGGTCTTTCGGACGCCCCGAGGCTTACTTAGCATTCGTGCTAAAGCAAGTGAATTCGTACTTGTGACAGATTTACAAGTAAGAGATCAAAGTTGCGAAAGGTAATCAACAGTTTATCAAAATAAGATCTATAATGTTCGTATCGCAATGTTGTACCCAGATTTATTTGCTTTCCATTCATGTTGTCTATATGTAACAACCTACCTTCTACCTCCATGGCAATTTATGGAAATCCTATGTACAACTGTTTGTTAACTTGTTTAGGGTCTACGTCCTGTGATAAGGGTGTTGGTATGAAATATTTCTCTTACACACTACATTATAAAGTATGTATGTTTATGTCTACAATTCGTTCACAAAGGGTAACTCTAAGGTCTGTTTAAAGTGTTGGTAGGATTGTTAATGAACCCTTGCAAATAGAGTTTGTTACTATTTTAATAACTACCACATTTGTGTAAATGTGAGTTGCGTGCATTGTGTTACTATATGCACATTATGATTTGTATTTTATGCTACACCCTTATAATCTTATTGATTAATTTGCAATGACATGAGTTACATGCACACCCTATTATCTATGTGCAACGATATGAATTATGTGCAAACAATGTACATTATATAATGGTGTGACAATATGAATGCAATGGGGTACTACCTATTTGATAATATGCAAATGTTGCAATACTATACGATTGATGAAATCTATGCAACTATATATTATGTGAAATATATACAAACAAGTGTTATGTACCTACATGCAAACCTTAGAGCATAAATTTGCTAACTTAATGCCTTGGCAGGGTTATAAACTTTCAACTTTACCAATGCAATGTGTTTTGTATTGAATGCTATGAGGTGAATGTTTACGTTACAGGTTGACAAGTGTATCCGTAACTTCTGCATTGAATGCACCCAGCTAACAAGTTTAGTGGAAGTCCAACGTGGATGGCACAGTAAGCTTGGTTCATGTGATAGCTTCATGGTGTAACAAATGAGTGCTGAGTTGTAACATGACACCAGTTCAAACGCTGCCGAGCTGGCTCCTTCGTGGTTTTTTGGTAGTGATGGCTCAATTAATGTGATGGATAGTTTGTATGTTTCGTAAACCTCACCATAGATCTCCACCGTCGATCTAGTTAGGGTTTCAATGCGTTGGTTAAACCCTACCCTCGCTGCATACGATGAGTTATTGTGTCTTTTGTTCTTGGAGGTGGAAGCTCTGCGTGGCCAATAGGCTGAGGGATTTTAGTTAGGTTGTTCTGCCTGTGGAGGCGTAGTCCCTGAGTCTTGAACTCTTAACCTTTGGGTTTTAAAAAAGATGAGCTTCTTCTAGTTTACACAGTGTTAATAATTGTTGTTATCAGTCTTAGAATTTGTCTTTTAGGTAGATTCGATACTTGACTTGCTTGAGGGTTTGTTTAGTTTGATACTGGGTTTGTAATGAATGGCTAGAGGACCTCGCTACCTCTCTCAACGTTGTTTCACTGTATCAAATAAGTGTTGGCTCAAACTTGACTGGCATTCGTCGATACAAGGGTTTGGTTGCAGCTACACCAGGCTTGGCGTTTAATGCTGCTACGACTTTCAATAACATGGTAATGTGTTCGAACTCCTCCTGTAGCTTTCACATTCGATCTTTAAATGTTTATTAAATCTGAGTCTTCATTCTTTGATAAGATGATGGTTTTAACCACAACCTTGATGTGGTTGTTGCAGGGTAACAATTTTGTTGGTTATGCTACAGTTTGGTGTCATAGGTTGGCTACAGCTATACCCAACCGGTAATCCTCAGCGATGTCTTGAGACCCTGTGTAGATGAGATGGCAAACTGTTTAGTGTTCTGTTTGTTGTGTTTTATAACTCAGAGAGTTCTGTACAAAGGGTTTTGAGATCTTTTTAGAAGAATGGGGAGGATATGCCTCGACCCATAAGGCAAATGCCGTGTTTGATTTTGAATGCAACAGTTTAATCAACAGGGATTTTACCCTCAGACTTGAACAATGTAAAACATGGTGTTCACGACTACTGTTATCGTTTTCCCCTTGTATATGACTAAATTTATAATATAAGTATTTGAAGTCTGTAAAACGATGTGTTTGTTTGCTACAGGATAGATAATTTATATCTATGTATGGCTACGGCCTGTATGAAGTTTGTTTATTTTGTAACCTGATTCCGCGTTTAGGGTTTAATGAAATAGAAGTTATAGCTATGAGAAAAGTAATGGAACACTTTTGGTAACCTCTGTGTTTAACTGGGCTAAAAATCGATGGGTGAAAGATATGACTGTTTGCTTTAAAGGAATAATGAATAGATGGATTTGTTGATGAAGCTTATGGCCTGTAAGCACTTCGTTTTAAATTTAAAAGTGTTGTTGCATCTTAAAAGAATAGGGAAGTGTTTCCAGTGCTAGGGTTTAGCCTTTATTTTGGAATTAAAAAGCTTAACTAAGCTCTTAGATGAGGTCTCGGCATAAATCTGTGTTTACTAAAATTGTTTGGAAAACTCCTACAGTCGTTTTGAAAGTTAAATCTTGGCTACTCGATCTATAGGCATGTTTAAGGTGTAAGTGTTTGGTTTTTGTCTTTGATCTTGTTAAGAAATGAAATTCGAGCTTGTATATCTTGATACTTCTGTTTGAAATAGATTTGTCTATTGTTAAAAGAAATAAGTACCAGAATGTTATTCAAAATGATAATAAATAACAGGTCTTCTACTGTGAACTGTTGAGATTATAATTCGATCCTGTTTGTATTGGGATGCTTTTATATGTAAAGAGAAACAAGGCTAAACTTTAAAATAAAATGTTACTATAAACTAGTGATTGATAACTCTGTTTAGACTTTTAGCTGAAATAACAAATACCTGGATTTACACTGTGTGAATATGATATAAATAAATGTATGAATGTGAGCATGAATTAAAAGGAAATACTTGATGTCTGTAAAATAATATCATTCTGCTATATTTTGAAAGTAATTCTTTATTTATCCTAGTGTAAACAAGAACATCTTAATTGCTGAGTATGGATAAAATAATCCTATACTATTAGAACATAAATATAATTACTTTGAGAATAGAGATAATTATAAACAGAAATATTGTATATAAACTATGAATACAGCTAAATAAAAATAGTTAATAATTAGAGTACTGAAATATAAATACAGGAATTTAATAGAAGGTAGAAACTTGAGAAATTTATATAATTTAATCTTCTCATTCACTTGGCTAATTGCCTATCGGACTTATCTATTTTTAATCTATCTCTGTACTAGAGTACGATGTTGTTCCTTTTTGCATGGGGAAAAATGCAGAGATCATTTATTCAATCATTTCGATTTATACAGAATCATTAAAATATTCAGAATAACTGAAATGACTTTAATGAAATAAACAGTAAAAACTTAGTAGAAAACAGAACTTTAAAATACACAGAAATAGATAACAAAATTTGTAAATAAAAACAGATAAGACCATAGAACCTGTAAAAGATGATAGGGTCGACAAACACCCAAGGAGGCATGTTCCTCCCAGCCTGCTTCAGAAGAAGCAACTCAACTGCTGACTTCTAATGAACCCCCGAGCCTGCTTATTGATCCAGTAAGTGGGTGGAATCTGTGTAGAAGCAAGGCACTCAAAAATACCTTCTCCACTCGGTATCAACCTCCTGAAAAATGCCTTCTCCACTCAGCATCAACCTCCTGAACTCAATAAGAGTTTGGCAGACTCACAACATGATCAACAACAACATATCCCCTCATCAAATCTCTTGGGTGAAACACAGCAAAACCCCAAGGTAAATTTCCTCGTCAGGAAAAGTGATGAACCTCAGTTCAATATTTGATGACTATTATATAGACTGCCTAGGTCTTTTAGTGGTTAGTTTGGAATAAATGAGCCTCAAGCTCCAGTCCTATCTTTTAGGGCACTATGACCACATTTCAAGGGAGTTGTCCCATACCAACAGCTAGTTAGTTGCATCATGATGCTGCCACTTGTCCATTTCCTTCCACCCCAGATTCCATTCCACCTAGTGGATCAGTAACCACTCTTTCAATAGTCCTCTTAGGTGTTTGTCTCCTATTTTATTTATTAAATAATAATATATTGTGCAAATTACAGTCATCCTTGGACACATGTCTAATATAAACTTTACAATAAAAGTTATCATAATGTTTCTAAACACAAAATGTTTTCCAGCTTAAAGGGCATGTTACAGATTGTGGGGTTGAACCATATGCTTTCAAATGTCATCTTGAGAACCCATTTGACTTTCATTGCTGACATTTAATTCTATTGTAAGAAAGTAGTTGAAGAAATCAGTCCATGGCTTCAATGGAGCATGGGCAGCCCAGAAATTCATATGGTAGGTATGGGCTATGTTTCATTGACCCACAAGTCACTCTCTCTCATGGGAATTCATTCTTCCTCATTCCCATTCCAGCGTGGATCATCTAAGCATCATTTTTCATCCATTACACAGTGCCAGCAATGAGAAAACACAGAAATTGCAACTCTGAGAAAAGCCACGTTTTGAAGTGCCATAAATGCCCAAAATTTTGAGTGGATAGTAAAATCCGATGGGGGATCCATAGACATGAACCTTGGGATGAATTTGAGAGTGTTAGATCCTGATAAATCAATGAGAAAACCCATTTTTGATAGCCCAAATATCCAATTACAGGATTGAGGCATTTGGTCACCGAATTGTGAGAATCCAAGTGTGAATGATAGAACAGAGGATAGAAGAGAGGTTGGGATTGCTTGATAAACCCAATGAAGGATAGAATCTCAAGGATTTATAATATTGGACCTTTCTCTGCCCACCCTAAATAGCACTATAGGGAAGGGTGCCTGAGGGACTGCGTAGCAGAGAAGGGGACCTTCCTTGTGTTTGGTGTGGTAGGTATTGTGGGTTCCATGACTATTTGAGTTTAGTTGGGATGCATGTAGATTTGTGGTTTAGCTCACCGACTTAGCATCCTCCTCCTCTGTCTCCTGCATGATTGATAAACCCAACTGTGTGTTTGCTTAGCATGACTGTTGGTGTGAAACTATGGCTGTGAGTGAGCTTTCCTAGTTCCTCCTTCGTGGATACACATCCCAGCTCGAGGGTGGTATCTCAGCTGAAAGAATATAGGATGGACAGAGACCTATGGTTGGGTGGAATGTTTCTCTCACATAGCCAATTGTTTGGACAACTTCATCTCAAAGATAAGTGTTCTCCGTGGTTGAATTATGTTCATTTTGCGTTCTGCAATGTTTAATTTGATGACTGTTATTGGTTTGCTTGAATGCATGATGCAGTTGTGTGTGGATAATGTTTAATACCACTGTGATTGTTTGAGTATGAATCTGCACACATAAGTTTTTAATTATTGTCAATTTATATATTCGTGAATGGGATGAGTTCTACTTAAGCTCAAAAAGTCAGTCGCATTCCCTTCCTGGCATCGGATGGGCGGGAGGGGGACGTGACAGAGATTCATGTATAGGTTGTAATAGATAGTGACGTAGTGATTGATTCTTATATTGATATAAGGGTTGTAGGATGGGGCAAGGATAGGGGGTTTCCTCCTTCCATTTGATTTTGGTAAATCTAGTGAGTTGGAGCTCACTAAGAATTGGAGTCCCATTTCCTCCTTCCACTTGATTAAGAAATATATTCTAGAGTATATTTTAAGGTGTATGAAGTTTCAGCAAGTTAAGGTGGAACACCAACACCTGTCTAGTTTGTTGCATCCTTTTCCAATTCCGGAGGAAATGGGAAGTAATTTCTATGGATTTTATTACAGTTTTTCCAATGACTATTTAACAACATGATTATATCATGGTTGTGGTCGATAAATTGTCAAAACCAACACACTTTATACTAGTTATATCTACATATAAAGTAGATGCCATTGCAAATATTTTTATGAAGGAAATTCTCATATTGCATGGAATGCCTAAGGCAATAGTTCCATACAAGGATACCAAATTTACTTCTTATTTTTGGAAAATTCATTTTCAAGATTTGGGCATGAAGTTGAACTTTAGCACTGCCTACCATCCACAAACATATGGGAAAAAGTAACGAGTAAATTAGGTTCTTGAGTACATGCTTCACATGTATGTGATGGACAAACCATCCAAGTGGGAAGGTTATCTACACTTGGTAGATTTTGCAAATAACAATGGGTAGCAGGATTCATTGGGCATGAGTCCATTTTAGGCTTTGTATGGTAGGAAGTGCGGGACACTAGTGACATGGGACAATCCAATGAAAAAAATTATACTTGGGCCAAAATTGCTTAAAGAGATGGAACATGAGGTTGCAAAAATTAGGAAGAATTTAAAGGAAACCTAAGATAGATGGAAAAGCTATGCAGATAAGAACATAGTGCATAGAGAATTCATTATTATGGATCATTTTTACCTTAGAGTGAGACCAAGGAAGAGTTCCTTGAAGCTTGGAATTTGTGCCAAGTTTTCACCAAGATATTGTGGTCCATTTGAAGTGCTTGAAGGGATCAGACCAGTTGCATATAGAATTGCATTGATTGCAAACAGTAAAGATCATAATGTTTTTCATGTTTCTTTGCTTAAGAAATATGTACATGATCCTAACCATGTGATTGATTGGGATGTGACTCAGGTGGAACCGGAGAGAGAGTTCCAAACCGAGCCACTATGAATCCTAGATAGGAAGGTTACATTGCTCTGGAACCGAGCCATCAGACAGGTAAAGATGCAATGGAAGCACTTTGGTCTCGATGAGGCTACATGGGAGTTGGAGGATTCCATGAAAGAGGCATATCCATTTTTGTTCTAATTTTAAACAAACACCGAGGATGATGTTATTCCAAGGGGGCGGGATTGTAATATCCCTTTTTTGACTTGGAATGTGTTTGACCAAAATTATGTAAATATGCTAGTATGAATTCCTAGTGAGGAGCTTGGGGCCAAGGCTCGACTAGTGAATGGCCAGGCATTTATGATGTAAATATTATTATTTGGACCATATGGTTCACTTGTCATGCTAACTTGAAATATATGTAAATATTATGTGCATAAATAATAAAATGGTCCAAGAATGGATGTGTAAAGAGCACCGAAGGGGCTATGATAATACCAAAGGGGAAGAGAAAATGGGGGCCTATAGGAGACTAATCCTATTTATTTCATGTGAATTGAATAATCCAATTACCTTCATTCAACTACTTTCCAATAATTGAATGCATGTGTGAGGTTGTCGGGGAAAGTGACTTCTTGTAGTTACTTAAGCACTGGGGTTGTGACTAATATGTCAATTGTCATCAGTCCTATTTCTTCTATTGTCATAATTTATGTCAGTTTTATTTTCACCCTTACCTTATATCCCTTGGAGTCAACACTCATTCTATCATTCTCTCGGGAAGAGTTTACACTACATATATTTTTCCATTGTTGTTCATGACCATTACCATAGTCTGTATAACCCATAAATTCAAATTTAGAGATAGAAAGCTGCATTTTTTTGGATCTCCCAATAGAACCATGGAGTGGTGAAGGGATGCCTGAGCCTAGAAGGGTATTGTGTAGAGTAGGTATTGTGGGAGACAAGTATCTTGTGGTTGAGTGTGATCCCTGTAGAGAAATGTTTGAGCATTTGGCTCATCATAGAGAGCATAATGGATTGTGGGATGAGAGAGAGAATCATGTAGGTGTTTCATTCTCCCTGGTGGCCTCATATACCAGCTTGGGGGTGACCTCTCAATAGAAAGAGTATATGCTAGACAAAGTGCATATGGTTGGGTGGAAAATTATCGTTATGCAGCGCATTGCTTGGATCTTCTTGTTAAAAATATAATTATTCTTTTGTATCCGATCTGAAATGTTGTAGTTGTTGGAACATAATACCCATCTAGACATTAGACATAAAGAATTTCTTTGCTTTCCCTATTGTTTAAACCATGTTGTTGACCACCTAGTGGAAACTCCTCATCATCTTTATTATTCGAGACTTTGTTTTTGTCATTATTTCCTCATTATCCATGCATGTAGCCATGCATAGAACCTATTGCATGATTTTAGGCTCATATGTGCCCTCTTCCCTGATTTTAGCTACCTACCATTAGTTAAAATATGACGCAAGTCACCCTACGGAAATAAGGTTCTTGCTTAACAATACACATGACACAAACCACAATGCTCACACAAACAAGGTGTAGAACAAGATGCCTTGATTGGCTTATATTACTTCTCTGAAATCGGTTACCATGTAAAATAATTGTAAGCAAATAACTAACTACAATCGGCCTGGGCCGTTACAACATCGATGTAACTGTGGTGTGTTCTCCCTGTGTGTCGACCTCACCCTCTCCTGGTTCACCTCGGAACTCTGAGCTATGGTTCGATCTCAACTCACTGCACTCAGCCAGTGTGACTCTTCACCACTCTCTCGACTCTGCGCTCTGCTCTGCTGTGCTTCTCCTCTACTGCCCAATAGTGTCTAGACTTAAGGCCTCTTCTTCCTCTTCTACTCTGCGGGTGTTGTTTCCAAGATTTTCACAATCCCGAGACACGCATTCCCTCCATTCGTCGATCCTGTCCAAATCCCGTGAATCTGTACTCTCAGCTTCTATCCATGCTGTACAGCCTCTTTCCATGACGTCCTCTGTCACGTCCTTCACCAACTCGCAATAACTGTAATAACTTCCTCAGCAACCCCGAACGGCTACTGGTACAGTCCCTTGACTTTCTATCCTTTCAACCCTACTACAGCAGTCAGACACATCTCGACTGTCCTATCGATTCAATCCTTCCCATTACACTTGGCTTCGCCAAACCCTGTCGTGTCGTAGTTCAACCACTAGTCGACTACCTAAACTCTTACGCCGCTCGTCATTTTTTGACTGTCTTTTGTCGGTCCTCAACTTCGCGACATCTGCTGATCCTTCAGTCGGTCGCACCCCAACTGCTTCTGCTCGACTTGTTGAATTTGACAAGTCAACTTGCTCCCCGCACGAGTGGTCATCGGCACTCCCGCTGGTCGGCTTCCTTTGGTCGATCAACTTTGACTGATCTTCCTAGGTCCCGATGCTCCTGCATCAGTATCCCCAGGTGAAAAAGAATTCGACTGCTTCGTCAGTCTCCTGAACTCCTCTTTGAAAATCCATGTCGCTTCATGCAACTCATCATTTGTCCATCGCACCAAGTATTCCTTCATGCACGATCTACGGGTACACCCTACCTCACGTTGATCAATTACTTCTGCGATCCCTTCTTTATGCCGGTCTAGAATCTGTTCTGTCTAGTTGATACTGGTTCCTTCCCCCTTAGTGCTGCTCGACCCTTCTTCAAATTTATACAGGTCTGAGATGTTGAACATTGCTGAAATGTTCAAGTCTTCTGGTAATTCCAACACATAGGCATTGTCTAAAATCTTCTTCAGAATCTTTCATGGTCCTATCTTCAGCTTGTTGTATGTTCCTGTCGGAAATCGCTCCTTCCACAAGTATGCATAGACTAAGTCCCCTTCTTGGAATGACAATAGTCTCTTCCTCCAGTCGGCTCTCAACTTGTAGGCTGCATTGATCTTCTCGATGCACTTTCGCACATTTTCATGAACTTCATGCATATGCTCTGCGAATGATTCTGAATCCGCGCTCTTCCTGGTTTATGTCGGCAATTCGACCAAATCTACCACTACATGTGGACTCCTCCCTTGAACAATCTGGAATGGGCTCAATCCTGTCGACTAATTCACATAATTGTTATATGCAAACTCTGCCTGTGACAACAAATTCTCCCACTGCTTGGGTCTGTCGGCTACTAAACATCTCAAAAGGTTTCCCAAACTTCTGTTTACAACCTCGGTTTGTTTGTCTGTCTGCAGATGATATGTCGAACTAAAATCTAACTTCGTGTCGAGTTTCTTCCATAGGGTCCTTTAGAAATTCCCCATGAATTTCGTATCCCTATCCGATGTGATACTCTTTGGCAATCCATGCAACCTGACTATTTCCTTACAGAATAGTACATCAATTCCTGTGGCATCACTTGTTTTCTTACATGGTATGAAATGTGCCATCTTTGAAAATCTGTCGACTACAACAAATATTGAGTCGTTCCCCTGCTGATTCCTTGGTAATCCTAACACAAAATCCATGCTAAGATGCTCCCATGGGTTCTCTGGAACTGGTAATGGTGTATACAACCCCGTGTTTTGACTCTTTCCCTTTTCCAACTAGAAAACCTGACATTGTCGAACCCATTTCTTGACATCTGTCGACATCCTTGGCCAGAAATACTTTTCGTCGATCAGTGCTTTGGTCTTGTCGATCCCAAAGTGCCCTGCTAACCCGCCATTATGAAATTCTCGGATTAGGTTCTTTCTCATTGATCCTCTGGGAACACACAGCTGACTTCCCCTGAACAGGTAACCTTCTTGAATGAGATAACTCAAATATGGAGTTCTGTTGATGCTCCAAGGCTCTCGACAAGCCTTCCATGCCTTCGAAAAATATTCGTCGGCTTCATACTCCGTATTTATCGACTCTATTCCTGTTGACTAAACAGTCATCGTGCTCAACAAAGAAACTCTCCTGCTCAATGCATTGGCAACTTTGTTCAACTTGCCCGACCTATGTCACAACACGAACGTATATCTCTGGAGAAGCTCCACCCACTTCATGTGTCTCTGATCCAACTTCGACTGAGTATTCAGATACCTCAGTGCTTGGTGATCTATGTATAACAAAAATTCCTGTGGCAACAAATAATGCCTCCATTTCTTCAATGCTTGGATGATAGCATAAAATTCTTGGTCATAGAACGAATAATTTCACTTCGCTCCATTCAACTTTTCACTGAAGAATGCAATTGGTCGGCCTTGCTGGCTCAACACTACTCCAATTGCTGTTCCACTCGCGTCACAATCGACCTGGAAAACTTTGTCAAAGTCTGGGAGCGCTAACACTGGGCTGTCAGTGACCTTTTCCTTCAATTTGTTGAAAGCTTCCTGGGCCTTATCCGTCCACTTGAACTTGCCCTTTCTCATGCATTCTGTCAATGGTGCACAAATCTGACTGAATCCCTGAATGAAATTCCGGTAGAAACTAGCAAGTCCATGGAAACTTCTCACTGCAGTCGCACTCGTCGGTTTGGGCCAATCTACTATTGCCTTCACCTTCTTGGGGTCCATATCCAACCCTTTACTTGAAATTACAAATCCCAAGTACACCAACTCCTTCTTCATGAAGAAACACTTTTGCAGGTTAATCATCAACTTCTCTTCCTGCAATTTCTGCAATACTTGTCGAACGTGCTCCAAATGTTATGACTTGGTCCGAATGAAAATCATAATTTCATCTAAATAGACTATGACAAACTTTCCCAAGAATGGTTTCAGTACCTTGTTCATCAATATCATGAATGTACTGGGTGCATTAGTCAATCCGAATGGCATGACTAACCACTCATATAACCCTTCTCTTGTCTTGAATGTTGTCTTCCATTCATCTCCTCCTCTGACCCTAATCTGGTGATATCCACTCTTCAGGTCTAATTTGGTGAAGTATGTTGCTCCACTCAGGCAATCCATCAAGTCATCCATCCTTGGCAACGGAAATTGATACTTTATCGTGATCCTGTTGATGGCTCTGGAGTCAGTACACATTCTCCATTCCCCGCCCTTCTTGGGTGTCAATACTGCTGGTACTGCACACAGGCTCAAGCTTTCTCGGATCAATCCTCTCTCCAACAACACTTGGACCTGTCGGTTGAGCTCCTGTCCCTTTGTCGGACTCATCCTATATGGTGCTTTGTTTGGCAGACTCGACTCTGGAATCAAGTCGATTTGGTGAGATATACTCCTTGTTGGCGGTAATCCCACCGGTTTCTCATCAACCATTATGTCCTGAAACTCTTCGAGAAACTCCTCGACTTCGACCGGAATGCTCTCCCGATTAGTCGTTCCATCGACATATGGTCCCTTTGGAATGATTGCAAAACATCCCGACTGTTTTTCCTCCTCCGTGAGGAATTCTTTGGCAGTGCTCATTAACACTCGCTTTTCCCAAAGATTGCTTTCATCGTCCTTACTGTCGGTTGGCTCTCCTCGCCTTGGCTTAAGAGTCCTTTTCACGCCATTCTTCCACATTGTGACTGTGTTAGCTCAACCATCATAGATCATCTTACGGTCATATTTCCATGGTCTCCCTAACAATAGATGGCATGCATCCATGGGAACTACATCACACAGCACACTGTCCTCTAATCCTTCAACTCTGAAGTTGATCAGGAACTGTCTGGTCACCTTGACATGATGTCCTTTCTGCAACCATGAGATCTTATAAGGGTGTGGGTGTTCACGACACTTCAACCCAATCTTGTCGATGACTTCTGTCGACACAAGATTCTCTGTACTTCCACCATCAACTATGGTCTTGCAATGCCATTCTCCAATCCGCACCTTCGTTTGAAAGATCGCCTTCCATTGTGTTGGTTCCATCAGATCACGTTGATCTTCCTGGATCAAAGCTCTATGAACCGTCATATTTCGGTTCTTCTTTTTCTCACCTCCACTGCTATCTGATGCTGATTCTTCCCTCTCGTCGACTTGCTCCTCCTTTCGACATTTGGGTTTCGACTCTTCAGCAGCATGTAAGTTTTCTGGGCATTTATATGCCTTATGACCCGTTCCCTGACATTTGTAACAGATTATAGCTGGTCTGTTAGCTCCTTTCTTGTCGGATGGTCCATTTCGACTATACGCACCTCGATCGCGGTTCTCACGACCATCGCATCGGTTCTCTTGCACTCTTTCCTTCGTCGATGTCCCTTCCGTGCGTCGACTATCTTCGACACCTTCTTTCTTGTAGCCGCTACCTTGACCTTTCATGGAGACAGTCTTTCCACCCCGACTAGCCATCCTGCCTCTGGTCGCTGCAGATTTTCTAGACAATTTCTCTTATGCCTTAAGAGCGAACTGATAGGCTTCTCGGACTATTCTAAATCTTGACATGCTGAGTTCATCTTGAACAGCATATTTCAAGCCATTTACATATCTGGCAATAGCTTCTTCTCCTTCATCAGTCTGACCTGACCGAATCAATAATCAGTAGAACTCCTCCGTGTACTCTTTCATGGTCATCTCTTTTTGTCGAAAGTTTTGTAGCTTTCGAAACAAGGAAATCACATATTCATTTGGCAAGAACTTCCCCTTCAGCTTGGCAACCATCCTGTCCCAAAATTTGATTTTCTCCTTGCCTTTCTTGAGTCTATCAGCTTGTACATTGTCCCACCACAACGAGGCATGACCCTTCAACCTTAGACATGCAGTCTTAACCCGTTTAGGATCCTCGATCTACTCTACATCGAAATATTTTTCCATCTCTCTAAACCAGTTGATCAAGTCTTCTAGGTCCAGGCTTCCCGAGTACGTACGCACATCTATCTTCGCTCGACCTCTCATTTCTGTCAGAAGCCTGATGAGTTTCTCCTCTGGTTCTTCTACTGAGGCTTCCCGAGCTTCCACTTCCTTGACTTCCTCGTCGCTGTGGTCTAGCGCTTTAGGAATGCAACCATGCCTCTAGTTTTCTTTGATCGCTGCGACTTCATTTTTCAAAGTCCGCATCATTCGGACGCATTCGTCGAACATCTCACGATCCACTGTGACGGCTTCTACACCACGTGCTCTTTGTCCTTGGACATTAACGCCTCTATGAGCCATTTTTGACTTCTATTGATACCAACTAACGCAAGTCAGGTTGGTATGGTCTTCTCTTCTCCAACCAGACTCACCTCCAGGATCTGATACCAACTGACGCAAGTCAGGTTGGTATGGTCTTCTCTTCTCCAACTGGACTCGCCTCCGGGCTCTGATACCAACTGACACAAGTCTCCCTATGGAAGTAAGGTTCTTTCTTAACAATACACATGACACAAACCACAATGCTCACACAAAAAAGGTGTAGAACTAGATGCCTGGATCGGCTTATATTACTTCTCTGAAATCAGTTACAATGTAAAATAACTGTAAGCAAATAACTAACTACAATCGGCCTGGGCCGTTACAACATCAAAGTAACTGTGGTGTGTTCTCCCTGTGTGTCGACCTCACCCTCTCTTGGTTCACCTCATAACTCTGAGCTATGGTTCGATCTCAACTCACTGCACTCGGCCAGTGTGACTCTTCACCACTCTCTTGGCTCTGCGCTCTGCTCTGTTGTGCTTCTCCTCTACTTCCCAACAGTGTCTAGACTGAAGGCCTCTTCTTCCTCTTCTACTCTGCGGGTGTTGTTTCCAAGATTTTCACAATCCCGAGACATGCATTCCCTCCATTCGTCGATCCTGTCCAAATCCCGTGAATCTGCACTGTCAGCTTCTATCCGTGCTGTACTACCTCTTTCCATGACGTCCTCTATCATGTCCTTCACCAACACGCAATAAATATAATAAATTCCTCAACAACCCCGAATGGCTACTGGTACAGTCCCTTGACTTTCTGTCCTTTCGACCCTGCTATAGCAGTCAGTCACATCTCGACTGTCCTATCGGTTCACTCCTTCCCATTACACTTGGCTTCGCCAAATCCTGTCGTGTCGTAGTTGGACCACTAGTCGACTACCCGACCTCTTATGCCGCTCGTCATCTGTCGATTGTCTTATGTCGGTCCTCGACTTCACGACATCTACTGATCCTTCAGTCGGCCACACCCCAACTGCTTCTGCTCGACTTGTTGACTTCGACAAGTCAACTTGCTCCCCGCACAAGTGGTCATCGACACTCCCGCTGGTCAACTCCCTTCATTCGATCAACTTCAACTGATCTTCCTAGGTCTCGATGCTCCTGCATCAAAATCAGTTAACTGGGGTGCCCTCCTTAATATCATGCATTATAGGATGATTTGAGCACTAATGATCACTAACAATCAATTAATGCACCCTCTATCACCAGTTAACTCCTGCATGCACCCTCATACACCATTCTGGTCCACCTACCATCAATTACACTCAGTTAATTGATCCCATTCAGGAGTTACAACTGGAAATCATGTCTAGTGATGGAATCTATGCCAATTAAGCCAACCACATGTCTGAATTCCAACTGCCTCTTAACGATCACATATTTCTCTATTGAATATGTATTATAAATGTATACATAATGCCGAATAATATATGCCTGGAAAGTATTCCAATTGATTTCCAATATTCCTGTGTCCTTTCACATTTTTTCTTCTATATTTTCCTATAGATCTGTGTAAAAATTATGAGCTTAGCTTTGTTGTTGGAGATCCACCTGTGAAATAATTTCCACGTGGTATCAGAGTAGTCCAGCTATCTAGTTCATCTCATATACTTCCATTGGTGCACCAAAATTAGCATGGTTTCCATTGAAATCCTTAGGGAAATAAACTTGATAGCCTTGGCTCTACCAAGGAAATATTCCTAGGTGTGAGGCACTCCCAAATGTGCTCAGTGTCGAAGTAGAGATTGAGTGTGCTGATACAAAATTTTCTTCGAGAGTGTTTTTTGCTGGTTATTATCTCATAGGGAGCACATTAGCAAAGCATGGATCATATTCAAGCAATGATTTTGAATCCATTCAATTATTTCGAATGGAAGGAAAAAATGGAGGTCCTACTTCGAAGTAAGGGTCTCTACAGTGTCACCGTGGTGCTAGAAAATGAACCAAATGCTATTGTTGAGAAAGCTAGGTGGTTTAACATATTAGATGAAGCTTATAGTTTTGTTTTTCTCAGCATCTCCCAAGATATTATGTTTCATATTTATGGTTTAACAACCCCAAATAATGCTTGGACCAATCTTGAGTCCCTCTTTGGAAAGCAAGATGAGCTAAGAGGTCATCTATTGGAGAATGAGTTCATCTAATTGAGTCCAAGCATTTTCGACACTATGAAAGATTTCATCTCAAATTTAAAATCACTATTGCTTAAGATCAAGCAATGTGGGATTGAGAAGAAATATCAAGAGCAACCCATTCTTTCCATCCTCTCAAAACTGGGTGTTGAGCACTCATTATTTGTCTCAACATTCTATGCAACCAAGCAAGCAATTCCGAATTGGAAAATTCCATCCTTAAGTGCATTCATAGAGTCTCTCACCAAAGAGAAGGACAAGTTGGTTCATATGGGACATTTGAAATCCTCCAAGGACCATGCGCTTGCAGCTTATACAGCCAAGAATTCCAAAGGAAAGCAAAAAATGAAAGAGAAGAAGTTGCCAGATTAAGAGGGTTCCAATTCAACTGATGAAGGTTCCAATTCCAATAAGCTAAAACAAGAAAGGGGGATCCAAGTGTTCTTATGGAATAAAAGGTTTCCATTTTGAGAAATATTTTATGAAGAATAAATTGGATACCATGACTCAATTTCTCAAAATAAATAACATTAATGTTCCTGATCTCACAAAAAAGAAAGAACCAGAAAAACCTACTGATCACCAAGAACACTATCCTAGTGCTACTCACCAAGGTAATAATTTGTATTCTTTGAGTGCTCAAGTCAAACCACATTTTTATGCTTCTAATATTTATGATTTATATTCACATCCTGATATATAATAATCATAAATATCCATCCCTTCCTTGGAAGAAATGCCAGACAATCCACTAGAACTACCTCTCAATCCTTGTGTTTTTTCACATGTTTTTGACTTGGCTTCCGGAAACTCTTTCCAATACCATTAAAAAGTTTATTAATATATATATGAATCTTATTAATAAGTTTATAATATGGTTGTATGGCCCACACATACATCCTTTCCACCATTAGATTCCGAAAAGACTCCTCAACCCCGAAATGCGCTAGTTTACAAACACATGGTTTCAAACTATGTCACTTGTTTCAGTTGCATTACAGTCTTTCATATATTTCATTGGTTGAAATTACGTCAAATTGGTTCTATTTGGAATTATATTCCACATGTTTGGACCTAATATTACCCTTTTTGGTTCGAATATCAAGGTTACACAATCTAAACACCCTGCTGGTTCGCTCAACTATCAGTATAATTCAGCTACACATTTATTTCTTTCTAGGATCCTATTTGATCATGGAGACACTTCAAAATTGATTTTGTTGCTCCATAGGATTCCTATTTTTTTGCTCCAGAGTTGAATAATATCCATTGTGAAGTTAGGAAGGTGATCAATCAGTTCGGAAAGGCACTGTATGGCTACATTGTCCATTCTACAGCTGCACAAGTTCTTAATCCTATTGAGTTATTTGATGTTTTTTAGTTAGGAGATGATAGCATAGATATATTTTCCATATTTGACTATATTTTCATATCTAATTATGTATTTTTTCACATCAAGAATCATTCATATGATGCTCCTCCCTCAGTAGAAGCTGAGTTCAAAGGGGCTCCTACACTTGTTTTTTGTCTACACTGCATTGAAAATTTTGTGCGTGATCAAGGCATCTAAAATATCTTCACCAAGTCTCTCACCAAGAAGTAGTATATTTATCTCATTCAAGTGAAGAAGAATACATTGTGAAGACCTTTGTTTCTCTGTGTCATGTCCTTTTTTAGGGGATTTTTTGTTCCCACTGGGTTTTTCCTTCTTTCCTCACTTACATTTGTAAAGGGTGACCTTTGGTTTTTGTTACCAGGGCCCTATTTTCATTTTACTCACATAAGTCAGGATTAAGGGGGGGTGTTAGAACATAATACCCCTCTAGACATTAGACATAAAGCATATTTTTGTTTTCCCTAGTGTTTAAACCATGTTGTTGACCACCTAGTGCAAAATCCTCGTCATCTTGATTATCTGTTAGTTTGGTTTTTTCATTATTTTCTCATTATCCATGCATTAACCCATGTATACACCATCTTGCATGAATTTAGGCTCATATGCACCATCTTCCCTGATTTTAGCCACCTACAATTAGTTAAATAGGGTGCCCTCCTTGATTTCATGCATTATGGGTTGATTTGAGCACCGATGACTGTTGACAGTCAACTAATGTGCCGCCCATCACCAATTAAATCCTACATGCACCCTCATGCGCCATTCTGGTTTGCCTACCATCAATTACACTCATTTAACTGATCGCATTCAGTAGTTAGAACTAGCAATCATGTCTAGTGATGGAATCTATGCCAATTAATCCCGCCACATGTATGGATTCCAATTGCCTCTTAAGGCTCATGAATTTCTCTATTGAATATTTATTATAGATGTATACACAATGCTAAATAATAGATGCATGGAAATTATTCCAATTGAGTTCCAATAATCTTGTGTCCTTTCACATTTTTTCTTCTCTATTTTCTTATAGATCTGTGTAAAACTTGTGAGGTTAGTTTTGTTGCTAGAGATCCACCCGTGAAATCATTTTCACACTAGTTTATCTATATGTGATAATTATTCTTGGAAATGCATGCTACGTGCGTTTAGATCAAGTTATTTTCCACTGTGTGTTTTTAATTCCATATTGCATTTTATCTGTTATAAATTTGTAGTTATGTTTATAGGCTGTTTATAGGCAAAAATTAGAGGTCCCTATTTAGTTAATCCCCCCATTTGCTGTCTAGAATGAGGGATGGGAGGGTTGCAGAGTGGAGATTTAAATGATAGAAAAAAATCGTATTCATAGCTGAATTTATTGTTATAGTATTTCTCGATCGATGTGGACAAAGATCAAGGTCCCCGATCTGAATGGTTCAGATATGAAACAAAAATGACAAATTATGCAATCCTCCACCTAGGTCAATAAAATAATAAATATATACAAGTATAGAGGATACTTACCTCTAATACAACAGTTTTTGTAGCGATCCAAGAGAAACACTGGTCCAACTTCGGATGCAAAAGAACTTGCTAAAGATCAAGACAAGACAACAACAAATGAAATAGAAACAAAATAATTGACCTATGCAAGTGACCAAGCAATCTCACAATACACAATTATGAACAAAAGATGTATGGGAAAGAAAATATAATTGTATTAACAATGAAAAAAATATATTACAACCGTTTAGGCCTTGGTGTTGTAGCTTCTTCCCAATGGGTTATTCTTACTCCAACAAGTCACTTTCACCTTGAATACAAAGCACCTCAAGACTCTAGGATTCTAGGGAGATTTATCCAACATTTACTTCATTCCAATCTTACTCCCATCACCCATGGACCAAGAATTCATTTTATAGGACAATATGGATAAGGAGTGGTTGAGAAAAGAATGGGGAATGGATGAGATATGATCCCCATAATGGTGGAAGTCGACCTAGATCAAACACAATGGGAGGGAAAGGGTTATCCATTGATATTTCATTCTAGAAGTTTCTTGAAACCCTAGTTTTTTCCTTGGGAGACATCGACGTGGTCTGTAGTGGAGCAATACTGCATCATTGACACGGGTTGACAGTGAAGCAAGCTGCATCAATGAGCTTTGATGAACTTTGCTAATAGAGAAAATCGCATCGAATTCATAAAATAAGTTAAGATAGAGGGTAAATCAAACTAGGATGACTCACCATGAGAATGAATTTAGGGATTGTGGAAACATGAGTTCATAAGGTTTGCACAGATGATGAAAATTCCGTGGAACAATTGCATGTTTAATGAATAATTTATAAGACATTAAACGATAGAATAAAGGTTGTGACAATTGTTCTCAATCCTTAGCATATTTGAATATTTATATATGCAGTTGTAGCTAACCATTCTGATTTAGTAACTTATATTTTTTTTTGGTTCATTGCAACTAATTTTTATTGTGCAAAACCGTGATTGGGTCCCAAGTCCTTTGTGTCACAGGTCCTCTAAGACCTGTGACATTCATAAAATAAGGAAACATACCATCTAAGAAGTTAACTTTGAAACAATAGACCACTATATGATTTTTTCAAAGAAACAACATAAATTATAAAAACATACCGATGAGTAGGTGATTAAAATCTATTTCTACAGGGTAAAGAAATAACAACCTATATTAAACAATAGATGAAAGACGTTTCACCTATTAGAGAAATAAGGATGCCTTAAAAACACAATAAAAGAATTGCATCGATGTTTATATGTATATTACAATCTATTGTTATTTTAATAAATTACTCAACTCTTTTATAAGATATAGAAAATGAGATCCATAAATGAGATTTATAAATGAGATTTTATGTAAGTATTAAATAAATAAATTGATTACTTTTGTCAAAATGATAATTTTTCACAAAGAGAGTACGACGACCTTACAATCAAAGACAAACACTTCCAACGGTTATTTGATCATAAAATCAAAACAATATAATGGGAAAAAAAATTTCAACATAAACTATTCAGATTATACCTGTAGTTGAAAACATTCGCATCCATTCATAACCAAAGATCTTATGCAGAATTAAATGATTGTATTATAAAGAGTATGCATACACCAAGTCTGAAAGTTGCAACCCCTCTCCAGGTTTAAATCATCATCTTTATAGATTTAAAGTGATGACCATGATCCAAATACATGGAAAATTTAATGTAGAATATCCAGAACATTACAACGAACCAACCATCCCTATCCATTGTAGCTAATAGAAAATATGAAAAATAAGATTATATTCGGTTTGGAATTTAACACATCGGCTTATGATCATGATAAAATCAAGGAGCTAGAATATCTGCTTACAAGTCTAAGGGCTGGTCAAACTATTTTCCCCTCTTTGTCGTGTGCATAATCAATCAAAATCGACGGTAAAGGTGCCAGCATGAGGCAATAGAACCAATATTTTGTATCGACCTCCCACCATTCGTGACATAGGATCCATCGATAAGATGAAAAACACATAGCATCGACAACATGAATATAGTCGATAAAGGATACCCGGGAAGAAAAGAAAAAAAAGTGCAAAACATTAATATAAATATTAAACTATAATGAGATGATTGCAAAATTTTAATTTTGCAACTATCTCTTATTAAACACATCAATAAAGAAATTAAAAACATTAATCAAATGACATGGAAACTTAAAAGGAATAGAAAAAAGTAAATTGGTTTACCTCAAAATAAAATATATACAAAGCGAAAATAGAAACAAAAGATGTCTTGTTTGTCATTTTCGTATGACATTAGCATGATCCGAGGCAAGGTAAATTTTGACCCCATGTGTATGAATAATAGAATAGTCACATACTACAGCCAATTCGTGTTTCAGTTGGTCGATCTGGCTTTGGTGCTACTAAATTAGCAAGTTTCTGCTCTTAACTAGTTTTTGAATTTTATTTTTATTAGGTTGTAATTGCTCGGTAAGTGCATCATTCTTGGAGGTATAACGTTTCATAAGATAATGACACCACCTAAAAATGGTAGGAGCAACTGGACGATGTGCCTCATATACATCAGGCAGCCTTGATAGCCGGTCACAAAATATTTAAACATGTTCAATGGTGATTGAATGTGTGGACTAGACTAGAGTCTTCGAGGTAACTGAAATTCTTGAATAATTTGATGATCAACAGGCAGTTTTTTATTATCATTTCTATTCACAGGATCTCAATATTCGAGTTTGTCAACATCAATTACTGAGTTGTCAAGAGGTCGAGAGGATCGGTTGCGTTTGAGTCGAGAAAAGAATATTGCTTCCCTTTTTCCTGCAATATTTCCTAAAGGAGGTTTATCATTTTCAAAACATGACCTAAATTACGGGGATGAGATAAGACCAAGCCTAGGAGTATAAGGGACAAGAATTTAATTTTTAGTTAGACCCTATTGAATGATACCAACTACCTCTGATTTCACTTGCTGAACCTATGGATCATAATGTCGAATTTCATAAGGGAAAGATTGATCACCTTGACAATTTCCCTCCAAACATGCCAAATCGCTAACCACATTAATATTTTCCTTCTCCTTTGTCTTACTTGGGATAATAGGCTTCCTAGAATCACTATGAGGATTTTGCAGGTCATTGACCGCAAGGGTATAAAGGCTTTCAAGCTAGTCAAACATTAACTCATCAAGATTCTGGTCCTATGAATCACTATCATTTTGTTTAAAATCCTTTGTATTCAAGACCTCTTGACCTGTGTTCTGAGGGTTATGATCTCGGCCCAAATTCTCATATATTGGAAAAGTCAAATTGCGATATTGAGGTTGAACGCCTACTTCTGGAATCTTAAGATTGCATGTCACCTCTTCATCCAGTTTTATTTTCACTAATGGATCCTAAATTGGACTTTGAATTTTAATTAGGGACATTTCTTCATACTGAAGTTCAATTTCACCTTCTAGAGAGCCAATATGGTGAATAGAATCTTCAAAATATTGGATTGACATATTATCAGATACATGTAAAAATTCTTCACTGAGCCTATCCAGACGGTATTGACCTTGATTAACCCTCAAGAAAGGATCCAATTTCAAGTCAAGTTGAGGCTTATTAGATCATGTAGACGTCTTATGAAGGGTTTAGGTGATTGTCACATGCATCAGATCTTGTTCTAGTATGTCAGATAGGGTTTCCTCGGCACCACCTAACTCAAGGGCCTAAACTAATGCATCAGGGTTTCGAATTTGGACAAGGGGAGGATCTAATGGGTAAGCAGAATTATCACCATTCGTAGCATTATAATCAGAGGGAGCAAGATTCAATGTAGTGTCACGTCCCCTCCCATCATTCCAAACCACAGAGGGAACATCACTGTAACATGGGGGTGTTTGATTCTTCCCCAAAGCCATAAGACTGAATTTTACCATTTAAATAAAATGCATACTGAAATTACATAGCAAAATTAAAACATATTTTCACACACACAAACGGTAATGCATCAACATATCTATCACAAGCAGAGGATGATTCAACATGCAGAGAATCAATCCCATTTCAATGCTATGCACATATTTCATATCAACCATATTAAGATAACCATTTCAATTCATTAACATGAATAATTATCATTTAGAACACGGGGGGTTCACTCAGTGAACTTGTTACATAGCATGATCGTTCGCGTGATATTAAAGAATATCCCTAATTTCACTAAATATTGGAAAATGTGTCCTAAAATTGTATTGTTGAACACCCCTCCCAATACGCCTTTCCAATTAAGAAAATCCCTAGTTTCACCAGATATTGTAGGTATCCATTTTTATCAACCCCTTTTAACACCCCCTTTATATCATATTATCAAATTGTAACAAATAGGATCCCTAACACATCTTAGTATAAGCAAACAAGATGCTCAATAAAATAATAGTATAATGCTAATAATGATCCTGTTAGGATTGCAGGGGCGATTGATTAATTGTAGCATTGGATAGTGGAAGACCCAATGAAATAGTACCGGGGAAGGAAAATGCGTAAAAGGAAACCTAATCAAGAGATCGACATAACAAAGAATGTAAAAGACTGATAGTCTAATAGTTAGTGCAATGCTTATAAAAGATGATAATTGCATTTGTTTCACACCACATCCTACCAATATACCAATTTTATATCATGTAGATACAAGTATAGCCATAGATAACTCATGTTTTCTATAAGATTAATAAATTAAACTCTATGAAAATGAAGAATTGAAACCCTTTCATGGATGGACTCCCCTACCTTCCTATCAAAAAAAGCATCATTGATGTTTGAACCAAAATGAACATAGAAAAATTCCTCTTACTTTTCAATAACACCATATGATCATGTGCATAGCTTGGATTTGGGTCATTCACAAGATCTAATGAATTTCCTCCACTTCATCTACCTTTATTCTTGCAATCAAGGGAATTAACAACATTTAGTTACCTTTTCTTGGGTTGTATCTAGTTTTTTTTTTTCTATCTTTACAGGATAGGGAAAAATACCTATTGTTACGTTTTAAGCATGCAATAGTTATAAAGATACACATATGGTGAAACTTATATGATACCATTTCATGGTACCAATAACACATAGGGTATGTAAATAAAGATTTATATTTTCACCTGTGTTCATGTCAGTTCCAATACAACATTAAGACGGATGCCTTGCATATAAGAATTCAAATTACAATTATGAATGTGCCAAATATAACTCAATATAACAACTATTCCTAACTGGCAATGTGAAAATATTAAAGAAGAATACAAAAAGTTGAAAGAAATAATTAGTCAAGAAAAATTGATCTAACTTTTCTTGGTTCCAATGAGCCAAGAAAGATTGATCTCACTTTTCTTGGTTTTCATGGAGCGAGGTTTAATTGAATCTCAATACCCACCTAAACCCCAACCTAAAAAATGAAGAGTTAGATCTTTTACTTGAATACCTACAAAAAAAACAATAAAATTGTTCAAGTCTGGAACCTCCGACTAGCTACATCTCTTAACGTAAAGATGAAAAACAATATAACACCAATTCAAACCAAGCCTAAATAAGCTATTAAATGAGGATTTCTCAAGGCCAATAATCCAAAGAGACTTCCATCGATATTATCATTGGTACACTATCATGAGATTTAATCAAAACTTAGGATCATAAGCAATATCAAATAAAAATGGAGGGTCCTTAAGTTTTAGGTGGGTATGAATTGAACCCATGATTTGGAGGTATGAATCCATCCCACAATTTGGAGGTTATTCCTCGGCATAGCCAAATAAAATAACCCCCAATATTTATATTACTATGTCAAATTAAAAACCCCCCTTGACCCCTTAATACATGGAAATATATTTTTGAGGTTTTTAAGAGTATTCAAACCCCCAATATGAATGGACGTGATATGATATTGCCTCACTAGTGAATCCCCCATGATTCAGAACTAACACATTGCAGAACATAGAATGCCTATAATTGAAACCACAGAGAACACTTATATTTGAGATGAAGTTGTCGAAACAGCTCGCTCTGTGAGAGCAACATTCCACCCAACCATAGATCTTTGTCCAGTCTATATTCTTTCAGCTCAGAGATCATCCCCGAGCTGGGTTGTGTATCCATTAAGGAAGAACTAAACAAGCTCACTCACAGCCATGGTTTCACTCAAACAGTCATGCTAAGCCAACACACAGTTGGGTTTATCAAACATGCAATAAGCAAAGGAGGAGGATACTAAGCTAATGAGCTCAACCACAGATCTAGAGGCATCTCAAATGAACTCAACAGTCATGGCACCCACAATACCTACCTCACCCAACACAAGGAAGGTCCCCTTCTCTGTTGCACAATCCCTCAGGTGTCCCTTCCCTACAGTGCTATTCAGAGTGGGCATAGAAAGGTCTAGCTACTAATTCCTTGAGATTCCAGCCTTCACTGGGTTTATCAAGCAAACCCAACCTCTATTCAATCATTCATACTTGGATTTCTCACAATTATGTCATCAAATAACGCAATCCCGTCACTGGATTTTTTGGCTATAAAAAATGGGTTTTTCAATGGATTTCGGGATATCTAATACTCTCAATTTCGCCCCAAGGTTCATATCTATGGATCCCCCATTGGATTTCACTATCAATACCAAATTCTGGGTGTTTATGGCACTTCAAAACATGGGTTCTTGCAAAGTTGCGATTTATGGGTTTTTTCACTGTTGGGCATGTGTAATGGATAAAAATTGAAGCTTAGATGTTCCACCATCGAATGGGAATGCAGAAAAATGAATTACCATGATGTAGAGTGACTTGTGGGTCAAGGAAACAGAGCGCATACTCTACCATACGAATTTATGGGTTGCCCATGCTCCATTGAAGCCATGGATTTATTTCTCAACAACTTTCTTACACAAAATTAACTGTCAGCAAAGGAAGTCAAATGGGTTCTCAAGATGACATTTGGAAGCTTATGGTTCAACCCCACAAGCCCCTCACCACTCCCTAGTGGAATACACATGGCCCCTTCTCATTAGTTGCTTCCATAGCCAATTTTAGTATTTTATTGAAATATTAATATTTACATCAAATTAGAATATTTCATGGCTTAGTAGCACATGCGTAATAAAATATCAAATACTTGTCTTTCAAATAAAATCTGAGCATACACTAGCGGGGCTTGGGCTTGAGCTCCACGCTAGGAAAACATACTTCGCATGTACACAATATTTACATAAAAGCCAATATACCATAAGAGTCAAAATTGGGGTATTACACGTAATCGTACCAAATGAGGATGGCTCAGAAAATTGAGACGCAATGATATTGTGAGATGGGATGATGGATTTCCCTTTATTACCATTTCCAAATTGGGCCATTGGTTCTATAAACCCATTCTTGATGAGGAACTGTTGCCATGTATCCCCTAGAGAATTCAATTAACGATTCGAACCAAAAAAAATGCATGAGCCTACACAAAGGGAAATTCACAGCATGATGTACTGATCAAGACATGTTATTAAGGATTAGATATAGGAAATAAGGTATGTTCAGTTCGAAACCGAAGAAATCCATCAAAATTATGATATGGTAACACAAAAACTTGGTATAAAATCTGTCGCATGCAATAAATTGAGTAATAACCACAAACATTTATTTCCACTCAGGTTTAAACAGGTTCTTAGTCATACCTTTATGGTTATGACTTGTGGGAGTGAGATTTCGCAGGAGTTGTGAGCAAGGGATGTTTTTAAGCGGCATATGTTTATACCAACGTTCACCAACACATGGTATCCCTGTAGCAATAGCTATGAGTCCCTCATTGAGTTCGAATTTGAAATCACCAACCTAGAACTTTTATCGTCAAATGACTAAGTGAACACGAGGGTGGAAAGCTTATTATGTTGACAGAATTTACAGATGAAAGGCCACCACCCTACATTCGTCAAGAGTTGAATTAGTTGAGGATTTGATTCCACTGACTCGATATTTTGTGGCTCTACTCTTTTGATAAACCCTATGGCCAACACGAAGGTGAGAGAAATAGAGTTGGGACTAGGATTCTAATGGAAATGAAAATAAATTTGGATAGGCGTAGAAGCATGGAAATAAAGTAAAACAAACCCTCGGTTCCCCCCCAAATATGGAGAAGGTCTTGGAAGGAGCGAATACCGAATGAAAAATAGTAGATAAAATCCTCGAAATACTTTGAGCCAAGAGTAGGGTGAGTTTCACTATACCTTGAGGCTTGGTGAAATCTAATAGCTTGTACAATGATAGACTGAAGGACAGAGTTGGGGTTATGGCACTGATGGTACAATTTCATTAAATCGTGAACCAGTAGTGCCAAGTCGATTATACTGTGATTCGGAGAATGCGAGATGGAAAATTGCATGCCATTCGATGTCCACATCAGTTAGTGAAAATAATAATGATCGGAAATCTAAGGCGTAGTTGGAGCGAGTTCATCATTTTAGACAAACATCTTGTCAATTGTTATTATTACATTCTTCCATCATCGTACACATAGATTTGATCAACGGTGGGTTGGAAATTTCTCAGCTCTAGGTAAATAAATGAGAGATCCTGGTTATATGGTCTATCACGATTACTGCGTTGACATGGAAAACACCAATTGGTAGCCTTGATTACATAGAGAAGTTATGATTGACCTCGATGAGAGAACCAAATGGAGACCCAATAAGGGTTTATTTGAAATGGACTAAGTATTAAAATGTAATATGGTTTGTTTTATTTAAAATCAACTTAGGATAGAATAGACCATTCGATTTCCTTTGTGTTAGTTATATAAAGTAATCCTCGGTAAGAATATCATCAAATAAATAATGAAACCCATATTTAAACAATATAAAGGAGACTTACATAAAATCGAATCATAACATCGATCTTTACCTATTGTAAATAGGCTTTAAAAGAGAATTAACCAACGAAAAAAGAAATATAATAGATAAATACATGAGTCCAAAAATCTATTTCCATGTTTTAATCCTATCCATTACCATTAGCTGTCATCTTAACTAGACTCGATATCTTATCCATAAAAATGAAATAAATGATAACAAGATTAGCATTCAAAATAACTAAATAATTTTGATTCCAAAAGAAAATCTTTGGTAAAATATGAAATTATTTTGAATGTAATATAATACTAATTGTAATGTCCCAAGTTTGTTCAAAATAGAGTCAAAATTAGGGAATGCTAATCAAACTTAATGAGTTAAGATGTCACTTATGTTTTATTGAAAAATGAGGAATTCTATAAAAAGGATCAAATTAGAGTTTGGCCGGATCATTTAAAAATATTCTCGAGATAGAAAAGTCAAGCGCTGCAGAATCAACAAATCCAGGACCATGTTTTAAAATATCATTAGTAGTTCTTCAATATTATGCAGAATGATAAAAAAAATATTTTCGACCCATAAATTGCATTAAGCAAATTAGTTGTAATCCTCAAGCTACACAGTCACCTCAGAAGGATGCAGAGTTGATCATGAGCAAAACAAATACTTTTGATGTTCGGATTCCAAGTTTTCAGTCATGGAATCGAAATATGGAGAATTATTATGAACGATTTTAGAGGTATCCATGTGTGAAACTATCGCAACATTGTATCATTCACATCTGTGATAAACAAGGAAACGATGAAAATGATGGAAATCAAATTCTAAATAATAATGAAACCCAAAATATGCAAGTATTACCTAGGATTTCATCCTTAATTGTAGATTTGCTGATATATGATTAAGGTGGGGTGCCCATCCATTTTGTTTTTTACAAAATGGAAGGGTTATTTTTTATGGAGGCCAACAAGATCTTCTATCCCAGATCTTGTGCCATAGCTCTTGTGTCCTAAGTCTTGTGTCACAACGCTTGTGTCATAATTACCTTGTTTCACAAGTTCTATGTGTTGTGAAGTTTGGTTTGGTCTGGTGTAGTGTGTTTGATATGTTGATCGACTATGCTTTTGCAAAAATGCTTATTTTGTTATTCATTTGTTATAGGAACTTATATAACCCTTATGCATGTAACATCTAACAAAAGAAGAAATAACAAAACAAATTTATTATTATTAGTGTGTTTTAAGTGTAGAGTAATGATGGGTGTGTTACACAAGGCATACTGCTTCATTGGAAATTTCATCTTCATATTCATCATCAATCTTTGTCAGATTCACTAAACCAATGGTTTCTTCATTGGTATATTCACCATCACAGAATGCTACATTGGAAACTTAAACCGGAGATTCTATACATTTTTCTTCATCATCCAACTGTGCATCTCCATAGTGGGATTCATTGGTTTTTTCATTGACATCCTCTTCATCAACAATAGACATTGTTGGATTCACCAAAGCACATAATGATATATTGGCAGTTATGTAACCATCATCCACATGTAACTGAGCATTGTGGGATTCACAAATCTTCTACCAAATCTTCTAATGCAGATTCACCTTCAATTTCTTGAACTTCCTCATGCTATGATTCATACACATATGCATATTCCAATGTGTAAAATTCTTGCAAGATTGTATGTTTTCACAGTTAATGAGATCTATATTGAGTTTATGGAGTTAACTATGTTTAAATTGAAATATTCCATTCGTTTTGGGTGGAAAATCCACTCATCAACATGGAGTAGATCATTATTGTTCATGAGCTATCCCCTAATGATGTGTGGAGTGTCTGTTAGTTTTTAGAATTTACTTCAATCTGATCTAGGATCTTAACTGAGAGAACACCATGTACAACATATCTACAACATATCAATCACGGACATAATAATGCAAGCACACAAGCGACAATAGACACACAGAGTTTCACTGGGGAAAACTGTAAAGGTGAAAAACCCCACAACTTCCTCAGAGATATATAGAGCAATGATACAACCCAAGCATAAGAGATAGTCTTCTCCTAGCAGTAGCTTCTCCTCCTCCACAAGTGCGCCACTCTCCAATGAGAGTATGAGTGAGAAAGTGAATGATCAAATAGAGTGCCTCCCACACTCTATTTATACATGACTCGACTTGCCTAATAACCTCTACTAGGTCGGCCTCAACTTAACCACATAACATAATGCTGACAGGACCGACCCCCAATAGGGTGGTCTAATAACCCTTTAACCCACATGACTTATACAGGGCCGACCCCAACAAGGTGGTCTAATAACCCATCAAGTATAAGTTACGACACTTATGTATAGAGGAATAATAACATCTCTGTAGGAATACAAACACTTCCATATAGAGGAATAATAACATCTCTATAGGAATACAATATACATATATGAAATACATTCCAAAGTTACAAATACATCAACACTCCCTCTTAACTAGGAAGGTATTTCTCGACACATGTATTCTAGCACAAGTCTTCTTCTTTGGATCATCATCACTAGATCATTGTCATCGAATCATCATCATTGTCACTACTGCTGCTATCTCAATCAATCTCTCATATACTCGTCATAGGAATTTCTATAGAGCCAGTTCTTTTTCATACTGGGTGTAGGCCCACCACCTGTAGGTCTTCATCATCTACAGAGCCAGCCCTTTTTCATGTTGGATGTAGGCCTAGTCTCCATGTAGGTCTTTCAACATCTCTGCGAGCAAGCCATCAAGTAGGTACACCTCAGGACTAATTACACTGCCTATGTAAAACCTGCAAGATCTCCCAGGATTGATTACACTACCTCTGCAAAACCTGCAAGAGCATATCAGGACTGATTATAGGCCTCTGCAAAACCTATGTACCATACTGTCACATCATTGTCTTCAGATCACCTCATCGTCCACGGAGCACAACCCAGATGCACATCACACAACACTTGCACTCATCGACATGGGAAGACACACCTCAACCATCTATGAAAGGCTCAGCCCTTATATCTATGCCATGGGAAGACACACCTCAACCATGCGAGAATGGCACCGCACTTATATCCATAGCCATGGGAAGACACATCTCAACCATGCTAAGAATGGCACAACACTTATATCGCAGCCATAGGAAGACAGACCTCAACCATGCTAGGAATGGCACAACACTTCTATTGCATCCATGGGAAGACACACCTCAACCATGCTCGAATGGACCAACACTTATATCGTAGCCATGGGAAGACACAGTACCTCAACCATGCTCGAATGGCCCAGCAATTATATCGCAGCCATGGGAAGACACACCTCAACCATGCTCGAATGGCCTAGCCCTTACATCAATGACCATGGTAAGACAAACTTCAACCATGTCAGAATGGCTCTAGCCCTTACATCAATGACCATGGTAAGACAAACTTTAACCATGTCGGGATGGCTCATGTGCATCTGTGTCTCCGGACTCATCACTTCCCTTTTGAGGGAATCTCGATCTGAAGTACACCAAGTCTCCCTCTGAAGTATTCAAACTTCACTCTGGCCAGCGGCTTGGTCAACACATCGGCTATTTGCTCGTCCGTTGCAACATACAGGAGCTTCAATGCTCCTCTTTGCACCATATCCCTAATATAGTGGAACTTGATCTCAATGTGCTTCGACTTGTCATGGAACACCGGGTTCTCACACAACTCTGGTTGTCACAATATATACAAGTAGCACTCAACTGGATATCAAAACAAATAAGACAGTAGCTTCTTAAGCACTACTACCTCACAACTAGCCGAACAAGATGCGACATACTCTGCTTCAGCAATACTTGGTGCCACACATGATTGCTTCCTGCTAAACCAAGAGATCATACTGGATCCCATACTGAAGTAGCATCCCGAAGTGCTCTTCCGATCAATGGCACTGCATACCCAATCCGAATCAACATAACCCTCCAGGTTAAAATTTTGATTCGCCTCATCCTTGAGCCCATAGTCAACTGTACCCTTCAGGTACCTTAGAATATGCTTTGCAGCTATCAGGTGAACATGTCTCAGATCTATCAAATGCTTGCTCAAGGTGTTCACCGCAAAGCAGATATCTGGTCTTGTATTCGTCAGGTACATCAAGGACCCAATCATCTGACGATACATCATCACATGATCATCCTGATCATCATCACAACATCATCCTGATGCATATCATCTGGAGCAACACCTTGAAGCTAATCATCCATGATCATCCTGATCATACACTATGTCCTCCTGATGCATACAACGTGTCTACTTGATACATGCCATCATACATGATCCATCTGATCATACAATGTATCCATATCATGCATCTACCTGATTCATATCACATACATGATCCACCTGATACATATACAAATACATGATCCACCTGATCATATCAAGCATCCAACATGATGCATATACATATACATGATCCAACTGATCATACCAAGCATCCAACATGATGCATATACATATACATGATCCAACTGATCATACAAAGCATCCAACTGATGCATATACAAAGCAGTAACTAGAGCATCGTCCTGATGCTCATCACACAGCGCTTACATCCACAACCATGGGAAGGATCCTCCTCACGCCATGCTCGGAATGGCTCCTACAAATGTGTCCATCACTTCTTCCTCGAAGTGTCATTAATATGAAGAACACCAAGCAAGAAAGTTGTCTTGACATCCATCTGGTGTATCTTCCATTTCATCACTTGCTTTGTATTTCTCTATGTTGCCTTCTGTAGCATGCTTGATCTTATAGATCCACTTGGAAGTCACAACAGACTTCCCTTCAGGTCTTGGGACCACATCCCAAACATCATTCTTCATGATAGATGGATCATGGCATTCTCCCCGGATCCTGGGAACTTCAATATATTCAATATCTTCAATAGATAACTTTGTTGCTGGAACAAATGTTGTAGTCCTTCTTTTGTAGGTGATGGTATACGATCTTTCCTACAAGACAAGTTAAATTGCATGGTTAGAAACTTCTCATAGTTTTCAGAACAAATTCTTACACATAAAGAAATATGTCATACAGTCATGCAATTATTTTAGCCAATTCTTCAATACAACATTTATCCATATCCTGTAACTTTCTATATGCCTTCCAATCTCTACCAGAACATTGTTAAGAGTTTGCACTACTCCCAACATGTTAGCAAAGAGGTTTCATTCTAGATAACTAGCAATGGAATGTTGTATAGTGCCATAGGCCACTTACCCATCACATGCATATTAGTAGTATACTGTTCATTAATGCAATTATTCTAATATGCATAATACACACCCTGAGTCTAGGAACATAAGCCTATACATCATTGAACAATATTATTTAAACAAACAAATATGCAAGAAATGACAGTTCAAATACTTATCTTTGTTTGGTTTGTAGGGTGGACTCCCTCTCAATATTTGCTTCCTTGCAGGAACTACTAGAGTGTGCTCCCTCTTGATCTTTGCTTCCTAGATTATCTATCCTTGAACTTATATCCATCCTCAATCACTTATGCATACTTACTAGTATCATCATTGTGTTATCCTTGAGGTCTCATACATACATTCATTAGTATAATGTCAATACTATCAAGACACAATAATCTTAAACATGTATAGTCATGATCATTTCAAACACAGATAATAAACATTAGTATTCAACGTTTTAGGGAATACTTCTTTTACTCATGCATATTCTTTATTTGACCAAAAGACTTTTCTGGTTAGTCATATCATCAATCAATGTAAGAGACATAATATGCATAAACCCTTGATTACTTACATTTCTAACTTTATGAACAATCATTATCAACCATACAACAGTATAAGATCCTAACACAAGGTAGGATTCTAACTTGATATAGGAAAAACATACCTGGTTATCATATTTGCTAGTTATGTCTAGCAATGTCTTCTTGTTCTCTTCAATGACTTGTGCTAGTAACCTGCATATCTCATAGGTTAAGCATTGTAGAACCAAAGTATACATACGTCGTAAGTAGAGCTTCTATGTGATCCATGACAATGGATGAATCTTTGTCTTCATGTCACCATGGTCATATGTTCTTGAACTAGAACATGATTTGTCTTTCTTGACGTACCTTTCATGTTAGGGGACAACATCAACCTCATACAACACCACAATGCATTAGGACAATCATAAGTGTCAAAACCCTAATCAATGAATATCTTCTATCATGCATTCATATTTTTATTAAGGTGATACGACAAGTCTAAAGTTAATCAACATTGTACTAATCTTAATGAAGACAAACATACCATAAACTTAATCATGAACAGATCTCGAAGCATACCTGGATAAGTCATACCTGTCGAGATTGCTTGTAATCTTCTTATGTAAGGCCTTAGCCTTATCTCCCTCTGAATCTGGAACTTCTTCACTTATGCAGGTGACCAATCCATTCTCTTCTAGGATTAACACAATCCACTTGATTTGTAGAAACTGGATTTGGACCTAGATTAAGGTTTGTTAGAGAAACCCTAAAAATTCAAACTTTGAATTTCAAACTTCTAAAAGGATAGAAAGATGCACCTTGATGAGTTGATCAAGCTGGTATACTCAGAATTTGAAAACTGCAAAGTTTCACCCCCCGAAAATGTCTTTGAAACTTCTAGATCTTCTGTACAGGATCTCGAACTAGGGTTTGATAAAGCCCACCCTTCTGCCCAACCAAAAGGTTCAATCCAAAGCTCTAAAATTTGATTTTTCTGAGGAGCTTGCAGCTGTGGTCATAGACTTTAGAAATTCCAACTTTTGCAGAAGCCCTAATTTTCCACCTTTCCGATCAAAATCCTGAACTAGGGTTTGATCAAGCCCGGCCTTTTGCCCAACCAAAAAATTCGATCTTGGTCTCTAAATTTCTATTTTGATGAGGATCATTCAGCCATGGTATCTGATATGAAAATTTCAACATTCTCTGAAACCCTAAATTCCCGGAGCCATGAATGAAGGTGCTCAAAATCCAATTCTGTTTTGACAGAAATATGCACCTGATTTTTTCTGGTGTAAATCTGAAATTACAAATCCACAGGATCTGAAATTGTGACATGTGGTAGATTGACCTGTCATCTTTCCAACCCCATAGGTCTGACCTCAGTTGGATTCTCTGAGAGAGAATTATGCCAAGTGTCGCAATGTGACCTGTTTATGGGATAAAACAGGAGAGCGAACTTGTATGGAATTCCACGTGTCACTGGTTCCCTTTTGGACTATGAACCTTTAGCCTATGAAAGTACAGTTCGTGCCCTACCTGTCGCATTTTACGAAATTTCATTTGGATCTTCCTATCCCAAGTTGTGACCTTTTTTCATAGGTCACATGTTTATGACTGAGATCTGGAAGAGGCAGAAACCCTATATTGTACAGATCATATAACACAAATTACAACGAATTAGAACTTGTTCTTCGGACACAAGGTACATTGGGATCTTATCTTCGACCTGTAAAATTTTCAGATCCTGAAACTTTGCCAAACTAGATTTATAGCGAAAGTGCTACGATGACTAGTTTTTGATATATCAAGCCCTCGCTTCGCAAGTGCAACAAGTGTCATAAATGCCATACCATGCCTTCTTTCAGGCTAGCTATGATACCATGTTATTTTTTCATAATTTACTTGAATCTAATCTAGGATCTTAACTGAGAGAACAACATGTATAGCATATCTATAGCATATCAATCATGGACATAATAATGCAAGCACACAAGAGACAATAGACACACTGACTTTCATTGGGGAAAACCATAAAGGTGAAAAACCCCACAACTTCCTCAGAGATAGATAGAGCAATGATACAACCCAAGCATAAGAGATAGTCTTCTCCTAGCAGCAGCTTCTCCTCCTCCTCCACAAGTGTGCTACTCTCCAATGAGAGTATGAGTGAGAAAGTGAATGATCAAATAGAGTGCCTCCTGCACTCTATTTATACATGACTTAACTTGCCTAATAACCTTTACTAGGTCGGCCTCAACTTAACCACATAACATAATGCTGACAGGGCCGACCCCCAATAGGGTGGTCTAATAACCCTTTAACCCACATGACTTATACAGGGCCGAACCCAACAAGGTGGTCTAATAACCCATCAAGTATAATTTATGACACTTACAATATAAATGACGACACTTCCGTATAGAGGAATAATAACATCTCTATAGGAATACAAACACTTCCGTGTATAGGAATAATAACATCTCTATAGGAATACAATATACATATATGAAATACATTCTGAAGTTACAAATACATCAACAGTGTCCACCTGAAACTTAGAGAATATTTCAATTTGAACATTGTTCACCCTAGAAAGTTATTATGGATTATGCAAGATGTTGCTCCCCCTTTCACTGTACTATGTTTCCAAAATATTCCAAGCTTCCTTTGAATTTGTGGCTATTGGAACCATGTTCAACATGATTTCATCCAAATCTTAATATATGAAAAACAATGCATTCTTCTCTTCAATCTAAATATGATTATCTTCATGTGTGATGTTGTGCGGTAAAAATACTATGATTGGGAATTAAAGAGATCATTAACGTACATGTAATTGAGTTACAGAGATAGGATAGCAAGCAGGTGCAACATGCAATACTTTTTCAATGGAAAATAACTAAGATATAAAGTCAAAATTGAATTCTTGAATAACCGATGTTCGATCCAAGATTTCAAACTTTAGTCTCTTCCTCTACTTCTCCAGATGGATTACCTACAATAAAAGATATACCCTTCTCAAATATTTTGACCAAATAGAAATGGATGCTCAATAAGAAAATCATCTATTAAGAGATATTAAAGATTCAAAGACATAAATTCATACAATGGAAAAATCTTTACGGGAAGGAAAGTCTCTGTATTATCAGCATTGAAAAACTTCAACTAAACTTGTTCTGCAACTGGCACCGTTGAAACCTGACCCTGGGTTCCTGCTCCTCTACCCTCAGTGCATTTTTCTCCAATATTTCTTTATCAAAATTGGTTCCCTCTTTCTCAAGGCCCTCTCCTTGTATTTATAGCAATACTAAGAGGATAAACTCAAAAGAGAATTGGTTAGGGAGGTTGTGGTAGTTAAAATAACTACCATAACCAATCTCTAATCATCTTTTAATATTTTTTTCTTGTGATCTAGAGATACCCGCGAGTGTGTCTCTTGACAACTAGCGAGTCAGCCACGAGTATAGTGTTTAGAAACAGGCGGGTGCAGCTTTTTAGGTGTTACTTGCGAGTTGCCAATATAGGCTTCCGCGGTTAACCCACGGTTTTTCTGATATGAGAGCCACGGTTATATCTCAAAATACGTCACAAAAAAGATTATTTTTAAGGAGAATATTGCAGATTCTAGTCCAAAGCATCTGTGATCAAACAGGCTCTTCCATCCATAGGGTCCTTTTGTGTGACCGATAATGCAATGTGGTCATGGATGGAGAAGTTCCATTTTGACTGATAATCAATGCCCCCTAATGTATGAGGTTAGAAGGAAAGACGATGTTCGAAATACATTACAAACTAGGAAGTGGAGGAGTATAGGAATCACAAGGACAACATCGCAAACAATTCCTGAAACAAGAACAAAGTCAGCGAGCAATTACAATCTTGATATCAAGAGATTTTCAAAATTTAGAACATGATATCCAATACATAACTAAAATTATTTATATAGCATGGCCACTGAAATGCAAGAGTGGATCCATGTCCAAAAGGAGATCATAGCCATAGTTACAAACTGAATCTATGTCTCATGATGAGCCAATATAAGTAGGGCTTGGTCTTGCGCAACTTAGTTGATAACAAATGAACTGTATCATAAACCCAAGGTATTCAAACCAACCATCGATAGTACAAATCCTAAACCATGTGAATAAAGGAGTTGAAGTCGAACATGGAGGATTTAGTTTGATTATTGGTCAATGATGAAAACCATTAACAAACACGAGGACACTCGCCAATAATGATAATGAGGTCCAAGGTACTTAGTACATTCTTGCAAGTGTCAATAAGAGATATTGAGGTCAAACACTTGAATAATATGTCAAATAAGGGACATTGATTTATTCCCATAAATCAACAGCGAGAGAATCTGCCACTAATGACTACAAACCTCAAGGTACTAACTAGGAAACTCTAAGTCAACTTCCTAGAGCAAAATGTGTTGATGTCGATAGGAAGAGATCTATGATAATGAAGGAAGTAAGGAATCCTTCATCTCGCACAAGGAACACTGAAATATTGAGTTGAAAAAAGACTGAGATAAGGGATGGCCCACATGAGGATTCAAGATGAACTGCAGAATGTCCGACACAAGGATAATCCTTGAACATTGGGAACCAAAGGTAGGTAACTTAGGTAGCTTTGGACTAATAGGAAACACCATATAATTTTTCCATGTAGGAGACATACAAAAATCTCCATATGATCTGAAGAGTAACCAATCAAATGAGTACACAACTATGGAATCGGATTAAATACTAAATCCAAAGACTAAGACCCATTGACTTGATGGAAGTGCTGTGTTCAAATATGGAATAAAATTGCTGTGAAATAATTAACAAATAACAGAGATTTCCCTTCCCTTCTCTTTTTAAATTTCTTTTTTTAGTTTAACGAGCATGAAAACGTTGAAAATAAATCTTGATACTATCTCTCTTGTGAAATTTTAATGAGTCCAAGAAAGTAAACTCAATAATCATTCTTCATTTTTTAAACAAGCTCGAAGAGGGGAGAGAAGAGTTCCATGAGAGGGAAACTCAAGACCTTCTTCATGTTTAACGAGTTTGAAGAAGAGATCTAGATGAGTACTCGATAAGATATTGACCCATGGATTTTAATATCAAGCCTAGATCTGTTCATGCTCTCCGTTGTTTTCTTATTTAAGGAGTTTGAAAAACTTAAACAACAACTCTATACACCTACTTGTGGATTTTAGTATCGAGCCCGAGTTTGTATATTCTCGTTGGTGTTTTCATATTTAGGGAGTCTGAAAAACTTAAACAAGAACTCCATAGTGTACTTTTTGGTAAATTTATCCTCCTCGTCCAAAAAAGTGTAAAAGTATGTGAGAGAGGACTCTTCTAGTCGACAAGACCAGAGTATACTTTTTTTGTAAATGATCCAAAAAGATCTGAAAAAGGGATAAACATATATTTAAGTGGAAGTCTGTTCAATTCATTTAATGAGTCTGAACAAGACTAGTATGCTCGGTAATCTTGTTAATTTTAAAGAATTCTAACAAGAACATGAAAAACTTCGCAGGGATGGGAACCTTGAAATAGAGAGCTAAATGATGTATAATGTATAAGTTCCCAAAGATATCAAGCGACGGTACAAGTTTCTAGAAAGAATCAATGACAATGGATAGCAAAATGGAAGTTCAAGGTGAACAAAGGAGATCCAAATGACATAACATGAAAAAATATAAGTTCAATGTTTTGATCTAAAAGGACATGTCATGAGAAATAAAACCTTGTATAAAACACCAGTATGAACGTAGTAGTGAGAAAAGCGCCTTTTTGAACTTTCACCTAGTCAAAACAACTTGAAAAGGTCATTAAGATTAAAAAATTAATTTGAAACTATAGAGAATGGGTAAAAATTTAAAAAGATTTTAATAAATAGTAACAAATTCAAAATATAACCCACATTTACCATTTTACCATTGGAGAAGAGGACAAAATACCTACTACTTAAAACATTGATTGAGATTGATCTAGGAGGCCAAATCAGAATCTGTCACTTGCTGGTAACTCACCTCCAAGGATAATTTTAGGGGCGAAATTTAGCCCATGGGCTATTTTTCCATGTTTTTTTCCAAAAAAAGATTCACCAATTTGCATTTTTTTAAGCCCCATTTCACCCAATTTTGATGGGGTAAACTTTTTTCACTCTAAAAATCGCCAAATTATTATATAAACTATATAAAATCCATAGAAATTGAAATAATTTTAGAAAAATATCGCCAAATATTTTATAGATGACATTTTAATAATTGGTAAGATTCGCCAAGGTTTATACACTTTTAAATAAGTATGGGTCCTTACAATTATGCTTGCAGTCATATCTCCTTTCTTTGTAAATTTGATCCATTATTTAAGTTTTTTAGTGGTTTTTTGAATTTTTTAGGCAAGTTTAAATTTTTAGGTCTGTGTACCCACGGGTTTGCCTTTTTAAAATGTGTGGGTACATGAAAAAAATGTGATTTATCTTGAGAGAAACTCGTGGGTACCCGCCTATGTGTCAGAGATAAACCTGCAGGTGGCGCAGCTTAAAAATAAAATCTTAAAAAAAAATGTCGAAGGAATGGATGATTGCAATGCAAGATGGTGCTAACCTGGAGGGAAAGACAGCATGAGGATATGGATAGAGTAGCTTTGGGGTATCAACTTACTTTAAATTCTTTAAGGAGGTGTGGACTTCTCAATTTTTTTCGTACCTCTAACATGCGAGCGCAATCCCACCTCCTCCAAATGCTTGTGCAGTACTGGGATCCCGATCATGATATGTTCAATATCCAAGGGGAGATGCTAGATATCACTGTTGACGATATATATTTCATAACTGGGTTATCTCACCGAGGTGAGGTTGTAAACCTCAAAGGCACATTCATATGGGTTGGAACCCTATCAATAAAGGATTACATAAATACCTACTGCGTAGCCAGAACTGAAAAAAGTGGCAGTCAAGTTCCCATTGGACAAATTATGATATTTCCATTGAAAGTGATCCTGAGCACTATGAATAGGATCGGTTGAAGTGAAATGCAACATTTAGCATCACAGAGCTAGATGCATATTGGCGTGGAATGTATGCACAACATCATATTTGATTGGTGCTCTGGTCTGTTGCTGAACATGAAAGACCAACTGACAGAATGAAAAACAGGTAAGAAGAAGAACTTTGGATATGGTACCATACTTTGTACCTTCGAGAGAGAGACTCCCTGCCCTTATCCTAGGGATAGATCTACCACCATTGAACCCTCGTGAGGCACTGATGACTCGATGAGGTGACATATTCCTTCATAAGGGAGGTGGCGAGACTATTGCATCATAATATGACGAGGACTATTTTGGATGGTGGATTCATCTGGTTCTGACATTCGAGTAGTTCCCATATGACAGCATGGACTTTCAGGGAGATCCCAAGCTCATGTTACCTCGAGGAGCAGCCTGGGAGACATAGGTACCAAAAATTGTATTTAAAATTTATTTGACTTTTAATATTTTTGTATATATATGTGATTTTTATTTGATGAGTTTGAGTACTAACAACATACAAACTATGAAGATGTGGGACCATCGAGACCTGCTGGGAATCCCAGAATATATGTACGACTAACGGAGCTAGGTGGTGATGATTCCATGCTGAGGAGTATTGAGGGAAATATGGGTCAATTGACTCATGATATTCCTACGTACAAGATTGAGCAGATGCCATTAAAGATGTAGGAACATGTGGTGGGAGTGCCCCCTACATGGATCCAACTTCTTAGGAAAGTAGCCAGGCTGGTGATCTGTTTTAGGGAAGCCGTAGCAGAGAAGGATGAAGCTCCTACCTCTCCATAGAGAGAGTGACACTTATTTTTGAGGATGCTATTCCCATTTTGTATATTTCTATATTTTGACAGATATTGAATCAAACTCATATATTTTTAGACCACACATATCTATATATATATAAAGTATCAGTTTATATACATGTTTTCTTTATGTGTTGTAATGGTTTATTTCATTGTGCGTGATACAAATGATAGTCAAGTATATAATTTGCGTATGCATCAACTAATGTATTGTGATTTCTTGGAATATTTTGATAATAAATGTAATCAAAATGTTTCTCAAGCAATCTAACTCACAAAACTATCGTAGAAAAGAAGGATCCGTAACTCAATACTCACCCGTCAACTGAAGTACAATTAAATGTGAATCCAGTCTTACGTCCAAACATGAAATTCCATGATGAATATCATCTCAGAGTAGTTCAATAACTGCACTATATTCATCTATATTGTTCATCGTAGGGCCCAAACAAGCACCTCCCTAAGAAACAAGTTGGATTGTGGGTGAATAGATAACCCAAGCAGTTGAAGCCAAGTTACGATTGTGACGACTTGCGCCATCAATGAATACTAGAAACCACTCGCTTGTCATACGAAAATGCAATCTATAAGAGACATAATTAAAGTCTACAAAGAACTATCTCTACAAAAATGTACAACTATAGTACAGGAAAAAGCATATATGCCTAGTCATAATACTATTTCAAGTAGAGCCCATTTCTAGGCTCGGGCAGGTTAAAACCATCATAATCCATCAACTCATATGCACCTTTCCTCAAGACTTTAGAAACAATATAGGCTCTAAGCCACATATATTTGAACTTTCCTGCCCCCAAGGGATCCTTATCCTAATCGTAAACCAAAACAAGGTCTCCTTCAGAGAAAACCCTAGGTTTTACAGACTTGTCATATTGATGTTCGACTCATTTTTTGTGAGATTCATTCGCAATGAGCGCATCGCGGCACTGTTCATCCAAATGTTCTAAATGAATCAATCATTTTTCTAAAGAAGAATTTTCGGGTAATAGTTGGATAGCCGACTTCAATGATGGAATCTCACATTCAATCAGTTTGTCTGCCTCCATCCTATGAACGAGTTGAATTGGTGAAAAACCAATAGCAATCTTAATATTAAAACGATATGCCCAAAGAGACAGATACAACACGATGTGCCAATTTGACATACTGGAATTGACAGTACATTGAAGAATAGTTTTCAAGGTTTTGTTAACTACTTCAACTTGACCATTCTCCCGTGGATAAAATGGAGACAATTATTCTTGCTGGAAACCTAACATAGTGGTCAAATCAGTCATCATGTATCTCTTGAAATGTATACCATGAACAACGATGATAACTTTAGGTATGCCGAACCTGGAAATAAGCTAATTGAAAATAAAATAGGTTGCAGTTTCTCCATTTGCTTTCACAGTAGGAATTTCCTCAACCCACTTTGTGAAGTAGTCAACGACAACGATGATATACTGATGGCCCCCAGTAGAAACTGGGTTGCATGTCATATAATCAATCCCCCACTTTTTGAAGGGACCTGATAATAGATTTAAATATAGGGTTAATCTACACTAAAATGTTGTAATTCTATGAAGGAGGTGAATCTTCAATGTCATAAATCCATAATACATTCCCTAATACATTTAAAATCATACATATGAGAAGGGAATTGAATTATTTCATATTAAGCTACAAGAAGATACATACTTATGGTGCAGCTTGATGTGCATCCCTTCTCCTTTTCCATGAGCTATCTTTTCTCCACCCTTGCATTTGATAAAGATGTCAAGCTTTCCAATCCTCCAAATCTCTCCAGCATGCCTTTGCTCTTCCTTTTTACTCCTCTTTCCATGTCCCAAATGCCTTTTTTTTATAGCATTGGGAAATGGGCTCTCAAGTTTCTCTTTTCAATGTGGGATTATCCCTTTTCTTGTTTTTTGATTATTTTTGCTCAAAAACCCACTTTCCATTGTCTTTTAGGATTTTGTCACAACTTGAGAATATTTAAGTACAATTAATGCACTTTTGTGCATCTCTTCTCACTATTTGACTGGTGGAGCTTATATTTGAGCCTTTCATGAGTAGTTTAATCACTGAACCTTGTCTCCTTAGGCTACCTCTTTCTTCACTCAATCTTCCTGATTGTGGATGTAGTGATTAGATAAGAGAGGACTTGTTCTCTTGTGTACTTTTCTTTTGTCTTCATGTTGCAGGTGCATAGTAAAATATGCTTCTTCCCCTCACTTTGTTAAGGGTGTTAATTTGATTGTTAACAGATGACCCTAATGTGTGAGGTTCGAAGCAGAGCTAAGGGACGGAATAAATTATTTTCATATTGATACTCTTCAAACTGATACTCTTTATACCGATACTCTTTATTGATCAAAGCAAGGATGAGGAAAGGATAAGCTCATGGGTGCAAGATTTAGAATACATTTGCAAGTCAAACATAGTAATTTCTCAAATAAATAATATCTTCCTGAGGCAGGCATACCCATGCTCAGCAGTAAACAACCATGGCCACGAACAATGCACAGTGGATCCATGTCAAAAGAAATTTTTTCAGAAGTGTAAACATGCACTTTGACTAGTGCGAGAACAAGGTCTTCATCGAACTTCTGACATTGTAGTTTAATCTTGTGCAGCTCGGGCAGTGCATCGATGGGTGATACAACTGGTTTTACCAAGGTATTCAATAAAAACCGACGATAGTACGAGTTTATATCATGTGAATAAATGAACTGATGTCGAGCATAATAAAACACCATCTGTTTATTGGTCATTGATGTATACCATTAACATATGCGAAGAGACCCGCCAATAATGATGATGGACTCTAAGGTACCGAGTACAAACTAGCAAGTGTGATTAGATGTTCTGAATTCGAACACTTGTAGAATCAAACAATCAGGGGTCGGTTATGTATACCCACTGTCATTTGCAAGGAAACCTGCCACTAATGACTGTAAGATCAAAGGTACTCTTGGGTTTCTAGAACCATTTCCTAGATGATTATTTGGTTTTGATAGGAATAGATCCATTAGAAGGAGGGAATTAATGCATCCCACATCAATCGATACAAAACAAAGACCAACGGTCTGATATAATTTGGTAGAAATGCGAGATCCAACACTGTATACTGACACAAGGAAGGACAACATGATTGGTCAGAAATATTTGAGGAATGGATGACTCTATTTGAACTTCCCTTGAACACATAACATGACGCATAATGGACACGTGGAAACTTAGGAATTTGAGTAACCGATCTTAATGAAATCCGCCAATTCCATATGCATTAACGAAAGCTCCATTGGTAACGGGAAGGATAACCCATTGGTGGATATTTGTTCAAAATACTAGTACAATTTCCTAAGGAAAATGTATATGGTCTACTGACAACGGATACCAAATTATGTGATGTGTTCAAGGGAGACAAGGATTGATTGTTTCCATTTTATTCAATACTATAATATGAAATGATTCAATTCTCTCCCTTCTTTGGATTTTTGTGTTTTCCAATTTTTAACCTTTTTCATTTATTAGCTTGAAAAGGGAATAAAGCATGCTATGATACATTAGAGGAAATGAGTGTCTCAAGGGAATGCGCCTATATTTCAAGGACATGGGTTGGGCAAAGGAAAAGATCCATATTGCAAACAAGGGTTGATTTATTTATGTACACTCTTATGGGTTTTTCCTCCATGTGTATGGGTCAAATATACATAATCAATGGTTTATAGGAATCATGTAACAAAAAGTGACTGCAAAGAAAAATACACAACATAAGCAATAAGCAATGAAGTATTTTGCATAGATGTTCAAGTGGATATTTTAACACATGCTTATGTAAAATGACAAAAGTTTGGGGGCCCATCAGGACATGGTTAGAAATGTATGAAAGAGAAATATGTAGTCTTAAACTCCAAGTCATGATGGGACTAATGGGACTCCTGGGCCTATGATAATAAATCAACATGGGCACCAAAATGGAAATGGGGTGCTGACTAGGGTGTCCCATGTTCGGTAGGCTCTTTTGTCGGAATGGTGGAAAATACAGATATGAAGGGATGACCCACCAATTTCCAATAGGTTCGACCCTATGGAAAGTTCGGGTTGCAAAAGGTTCAAATGCATCTTTACAAAGGGATAGCCTAAACCTATATGCAAGCTTTGAAATATACCAGATCAGATCAAGGAACACACAAATCATGCTCCTATTCTTCGGTAGTGTTAATCCAATTATGCTCCCAGTGTCCCCACAAAAGGTTTACTTAGGTGGGTCCAACCAAATGTCCACAACTTCAAGGATATATTCATCTGATGATAAAATGTAATACAAGAAATCATGTGAGATGGTAGATCTTACAGCCCAAATGGGCCAAGTAACCAGATCATATTCCTTTATCAAGGGAAGATTTTGATTTGAATCTCCCAAAGCTATTTGAGTAGCTTGGTATGAAACTTCTATGGCAGACAGCGGTGATCCAAATGCTTGCCAACATTTAAATGACATTACACAAGCTGAGGTACCTTCATCTACTATGGTTCGAAAATTTTTCTTACCATGAGTCATTACTTTAATCTTAAAACAACTTTGGGAGGGATCCTACATATTGAATGGTCTACGTCTGATGTGATCGAAGTCGCATCAGATGGATCAACAATGCCAATTGTAGACAATAGTTCATTTCTTTGTGCAGGATGACGTCGCAATACCTCCAAGGCAAAAATGGCACATGGTACTTGAGCTAGGTCCTCAAGAAAAATACCGTTCTGAGTAGCTCATGTGTTAGGATTATGCATTATTCTACATAGAACACCTTTGGGGGGGTGTGGTACTAAGTATATGGATGGTTTCTCAATGGAGAGAGAACCACTTGGTTGTGATATCGATTGATCTGATGAACTAGGAGAGACATCATAAGAATCAAGTCGTGTTTGAATGTTCAGCTCATGATCACACATGAAGACATTGGCATTAGTATCATTTACCCATTGTGTGGGGGTTGGATGGTTTCCCCCTAGCCCCTACCAGTGTCAAAATAGTGGGTTGTTGTTGCCCACCTCATTGAATAATGTTTGGTGCATCTCTTTTCCCAGATTTAGCATTTTTCTTACTCTTGTACTTCTTCTTCTTTTCCCTAAGGTCTTCAGATTGGACTATAAGGATTTTGTAATTATTCAGAGGATTAACACTTTGCTTACCCTTATACTTCTTATTATTTCCTCTAAGTTCTATCGATGTGCCTATGAATATGTTAGAAGTGTTGCAAGGATTAACAGGTTTTTGCATTGCCTGGCCAATTGTGGGTTGCAAAGTCTTAATAGAAACTTGTCGAAACTGTTGGGTAATTTGTTAAAGTTGGTTGACAGAATCCATCATACCATTGGTATGAGGTCCATGTCGTGGCCTAGCTAGATCAAATGTAGGTCTTGCAGGTTGGTTCCAAGAATTATATTGGTTACTTCCTAGAACCTAACCACTCCATTGCGGAATGGGGTTAATGGTTGGTTTTCCCCCTTGCGGGGTTAGGCCCCAAAAATATTGTTACTTTCTAGAACCCGACCACTCCATTGATGTGGTTCTTGGGTGTGATAACAATTCCAAGGTGGGTTTCCTCTTTGCAGATATTGACCCCAAGAAGATTCGGTACTTCCTGGAACATGACCAATGGGTGGATTGCCTCCTTACCGAGGTGGGCCCCAAGAAGATTAGTTATTGGGGCCATTGATTGTTTACTTGGTTTTGATAAGCGTTCCAAGGTTGATTTCCTCCTTGCGTAGGTGGGCCCCAAGAATATTGGATACTCCCTGAAACCTTCCCACTCCATAGCGGAATGGGGTTGATAGGTGAATTTCCCCTAGGAATTCTGCTAGGATAAGTCGTAGGATAACCCCTCGGGAAATTTCCACTAATCAGAGGAGCATAACCCCAATTGGAATAAATGTTCCATGGTTCATTGCTTCCACTAAGAATATTACCATTCCATGGTGAAGGCTTACCCCCAGAAGTAGAATTTGGATAAGTGTTGGAAATACCAAGTGTATTTTGGTTTTCTCCTTGATTGTTTTGACCTTGGGTAGCCAAACCATATGGAAAACCAATGTTTAGTAATGCACACCCCTCAGTAGGGATTCTTGCAGACAAAGTGGATGTACTTTCAGGATTGGAACACGAAACTATACGAACTGGCACTGAAGTGATCATTGAACTTGTGCTAATAACAAGTATACTAACTGTTGGGATTGATGTAGAGGCCAAATTGGAAGTATTTCTACCTCCACCAACCGTTTGAGGCTACGATGATGTAGTCCCTTGTGCTCCTGATGAAGCCATAGGGTCACTTGTTGAATTTTGCATGTTATTCAAACTTTCAGAAAGAGGTTTGATATCGCCCAGTGACTCAGGGATAGTAAGTAGAAATGGTTCTGAAAGACTCATCAAAGGTGGAATTACATGAGCATTTGTGTGATTTTTCAATGTTTCAATTTCAACTAGAGTAAGATCATCAATTATGTCTATATTCAATTCATGATGTGACGATGAATTCTCAGGGTATGTTTGATGTTGTTCTTTTCGAGTAATATTAATTGAGTTTAAAATTAGTTCTATTTCCATGTCACTAGGACATGTGGTTTTTGTATATGTCTCTGAAATATAGCAGGGTCTTCAATTTCAGGTGACTCACCTTGTTGCCACCATGATTGGTGGATTGGGAGAGTGGCCACTTCGAAGAATTTGATAAAAGGATGTGTTTAAATAATTTTAATTGAAAAATAGAATCAAACAATCCTAAGGCAGTCTAGACTCAACAAAAATAAAAATTGTCCACATAGTAAAAAATTCCTATAGATCCAAGCAAGCACACTGCTTTTCCAAGGAGCTGAAGCTCAGTGAAAAGATGGATTAGAGATCCTTCCAAAACTAGTAGTTGTTGATGGATATGAGGCCACAAAAGATTGCTAGCAACGAAGGTGTGAGAAACAATTACAATAAACTTTAATTGCTAGGGGTCGAAGTGTTGGCTCCTAACCAATCACCCTCCCAAGGAGTACAAGTTTCAAAATATACCTCAGGTACTACACGTTTCCCCCACTTATAGTATCCTATGTGATATCCTAGGAATAACAACTAAGGTTACCACTTCACAAACAACGGTCGGACGAAACAGTTGTAAGTCTAGAACAACTCTCATAACTAGGTATTCTAGAAAAGTGATGTCACCCCGAGGACTTATCACTTTACATAGAATTCCGTGATGATCTCATGTCCCACTAAACAAGAAATAGGGGGGGAACCACTCTTACTTATCTAGATTGACCTCGTGCTTAACACGTGTTAGATGCATGTTCCCAACAAGCATTTCATGCTACTAATGGATTTAAACTCTCAATAATCAATGCTAGTTTCGAAATTTTTGTAGCTCAGGAGTGTTGACTATCCAAACCTAATCCATGGCATTAACCTAATCTTGTTGGTGATATGAAAATCAAATGTTTTTCAATTTTAAATTAAGCACCAATTTTAATTGTAGTTTCCTTAGTTTTAGGACTGGAAGTGAAATGGGTGGTGTGTTGACTCGAAAAATATGAGACAAATAATGCAATATGCTCACTATTCTACCTTTTGAATTCGATGAATGTTATAAACAAATGAAAGGTTAGAGGTTCATGTTTGTATTTCAAACATGCAAAATGTTTTGGTAGATTTTTTATTTTTATGCACATTCCTTCTAAAATATGGATAATAACTAATTTCAAAGATCAATGTAAACCAAACAAATATCTCAGTGGGAAATTAATCTAATTCTATTACACATGGGATCTTTGTTTCTCATTTGCAGGGCCACCCAAGAGTGCAAGCAAAAATGATACGTAGAGCCCTTTGGAATGCTTATGAATTAAATTCTAGATTGTTACACTTGAGATCTACTTTCTCGTTCACAAGTTCGCCCGAAGGCACAACTGAAGAGGATACGGTGGCTCGAGAAATGTACTTAAAAATTGTAATCTACTTTGTTACACTTTGGATCCACTTTATCGTTCACAATATCACCCGAAATCCAAAGTGAAGAGGATGCTGTGGCTCGAAAGAACAATGCTTGGCAAACACAACTTCTCACAAGAAAATCAAGATATGACATACAATATTCTCTAATTCTACATGAACATAATGAAAATACTGTAGATCCAAAACAAAATTGAACTACTTAAAGTTTGTATTCGGTTTTGGAGGGGAATTGTTTTCAAAATGTCTCAAAGTGTAATGTTGAATTCTTTTTTTTTCAATGCAAATATATTTGGGGGATGTTTTTAAATGATATTTTCAAATGTTATGACTGATATTTGCTGTGATGTTTCAAATAATCAAGTGCATGAGATTCAACAGTTAAATGGTCTTAAGGTTCTTCAAACAAATCTTGATTTTTCTTCAATTTTGTGATTTGAAAACTCTTAAATGAATCAATTTTTTTTATATATCAGCCATAATCTTATGCAATCATGGATCCAATAAGCAAAATATGACTTTAATAAAATGGATCTACCACAAATTTAAGAAAATTTTGAAATACATGTCAATTTGGGCCATTTTTAGTGGTTTTTGCAAGGAAATTCCAAATCTAAAGATCTTAACCCAAATTATTCCAAAATTTTCCAAATTATTGATAAATTGATTCTAAAAGGTTTTAAAATATTTGTGAATGTTTTCAAGTACAAAAATGAAGCCTTAAAGCAACCTTAAAACAGTAAAAACACAAAACTAGGTGACAAATTTTGTAGAACATATCTGTAAGATTTTTATTTTGCTTCCAAAATTGTATTTAATACACAAATTTTGTATGCTTGGTGGACATGTAGAAACATTATATTATAGACAAGTCAATAGCATATTAATGTAGAAGTAGAAATTATGTGTCTAGTTGAATGAATAAGTGGTATTGGGTTGTAAGTTGTAACAAACGGTAGCAACCGTACACAGAATCTAGAGGCCATTTTTTGTTTTCGAGATTGAACAATGAATAACCTTTTTTCTCGTTCATGTAAAAATTAAATTTGTTTATTTATTTTTCTTTCATTAAAATAATGTTTTTCTTTGTATTGTTGCTTGTTGATTCCGGAGAAAGGATTCATGAGTAGACAGGTATCCACTTGTAATGTGGATAACAATATCTGTAATAACAATTTCCACATGGCAGAGAAGTCTAGTATTGTTGGCTACAACGATGGGAATATAAAACCAATATGTCATCGTGGGAAGAGGTTGGAAGGTTGTGTAAAAGTCATAGTAGCAAGATTCAAAGTTGTTGTTCTGATTTTTTTTAATTCAAAATTTACATTTTTTATATGTTAAAGAATTACTAAATGTTCCTATTAAAATCTAGTGAAATTATTTCCATATGAATCGTACTCATATGTAAATATTGCTACTATATTAAAAACTATATTTGTCTTTTTGACAGAATTTGTCTTTTAGCAAACAAAATTAGACCAAAATTCAGATCAGCAATATTGCTAGACATGGTCATGGACCACATGAGATAGATCTAGCAAAAATGGGTTGGATTGAGGGTGGCAATTAGGATGGAAAATAAAAGATGAGAAGAAAGGGAAAACAAATAATTCCATTAGAATTCCATTAGACACTAGCAAAAAGAAGTTGTCGGAATAGCAATAGGACTGAAAAATTCACTGGAAAGAAGTTTCTAGGCCAACCATAAGGCTGGTTCCTAGCATACATAACTATCAACTAAGACCACATGTGCATTGTTTTTAGTGCATTAAAAGAAAGTTGTTCCATTTGTATCTACAAATTGGAACCCGTACGAGGTGGCATTATTTTTAGCGCATTAAAATAAATTTGTTCCATTTTGTATCTACATATTGGAACCCATATGGGGTGGAAGGAAGGAGATAATACATGAAGAACATGTGTCCCTATATAATACAGCTTCCCGCACCACTGCATGCTCTAGTTGGTATTTTGGGGAAGGGACAAGAGAAGGGTGAAGACTGGAGCCATCATGGCTTATCTCCTTCATCTTGAGTATAGGTCCAAGTTTGCAGACTATGGAAAACTTTGCAAAGGGATTTGTAGAGGATAACACCACCAAACCCTTTGCTTCACAGGGTGGGAAAATTGACTTAGTTTCGAAGTCAGTTTCTTCCTGGTATGCTGTGGCTTTTCTTCATCTGGTTTGACTTGGTTATTGGCCTTGGCCTAAGTATACTTTTTTGGTCATGTTTATGGTTTTTCTTGGTCTGATTAGGGAAGTTTGGTCTAAATATCAATGTTGCAGTGCTATAATTTCAAGTTGTAGCTTCCTCATCTCTGGGTGGTTTATTGTGCTTTCATTCTTAGAAGGGTTCCAAGTGGTTTGAGGTTTCCTAGGTTTAAATTCCAGTCTTTGGGAAGCTTACCTGTCATATGGGTTGGGGCCACACTAAAACCTGAGACATTGAAGATGGATCCCAAGTAGAAGATTATGGCTGACGATAGACAATAGGGGGTAACCATGGCAGGAAAAGAGCCTCCAATAAATTGGAAGTGTAGGATCCAAACAAGAAAATGATGAGCCCACGTTGAGGCCATGGATGAAGCCAACAACTAATAGGTACCACTAGCACCTTACCAATCCTATCATAGAAGAGGTTGGATACATTAAAAATTTGGTCAAAGGAAAAAGGAGTCAAATATTTACTTAGAAGATTGATGAGGAATTTGTTAATTGGGTTCCAGATAAAGGCTACTCAAAAGAATAGACATTGAGTATGTGAAAATGGTGGAGTTGTACTGGCTTAAGAAATCCTCTATTGCTCAAGTTGTTGACAAATTAGGGTAGTAGTAGTAAGATATTTTAACCAAGTTGAATCAGATGGATAAAAAGTATGAGGCCATCTTCAAATCCATTTTGGGTGTAGAAATTGTTATAGTGGATCAGGATGGAGGAAAAACTCTAGCAGAAGCAGCACGGGCTTACAAAGTTCAAACAGAGCAAGGAATAGCCCCTCATCCAATCTACATCTATGTAGTTTCAGATGAGAAAGCCGAAGACTGACAGTAGCTATGCCAACTCTTATTGCTTGTCTGTTTTGTGATTCTTATTGTTTAACTTACTTTAGCTGACTTGGGATGTTCCTAGGCAATTTTAGCTATATGTACAGATGTTGTTATTTTCAGACACTGTTGTAATTCTCCCTAGGGAAGAGAAAGCATATTTTAGACAGCTTTTCTATAAATTTTGATATCTGTAGACCAGTAACCCTAGAGTGTTGGTCACACCATGAAATGAATCCAATATTTTTTTTATAATATTAATAAAGTGACTAATTTAATATATATATATATATATATATATTTATCTCTCTCTCTCTCTCTTTCTCTCTCTCTCTATATATATATGAACATATGTGATCACTACCCAATTCAAGATTTGACAGTTAACATGCTTTGGTCATAATAGAGATTCCTTTTTAAGTAGATAGATTTTCCATTATAATTGCAAAAACACTATAGTATAAACTCACATTCATGTGGAAGATTGGCAATTTTATCATTTCCATCTTATAGAGTTATAATGTTTGGCGTGCATTATAAATATTTAGTGACCGATTGAGACTCACCTTTATATACTGAATATGTCTTGATTTAACATGACCTCCATCTTTCAACTTCATAAGGAAGTTCAGGAGTGACCAATTTGGACATTCGTTAACAATTATTAAGTCTAGATAGCCATGTGAGAACTGCAAAATAATAGATGAGAAATGAGTATTATAATGTTTTCTAAATTCAATATTGCTTTAAATTTTTAAATATGACAAAATATAGCTCATAAGATGTACACTATGTTTTGACACCTTTTATTTTTTTTATTGTTTGAAAAGACTATACTGTGTCAACAATGTATAAACATAATATAGCATAGACAACTCAATGCAGAAATCTTAGATATTGTCCATAGGAAAGGGAAAGCTTAGGAAGGGTCTCTATCAAGAATTATTCTCAATCTCTCAACAAAGCTCTGCATCGAGGTTTGAGTGATAAGCATGTTGGTACCTTTAAGATGATTATTGGGAAAGAGTAATGAATACAACAATATTTTGAATAGTTGTCTCACAAGAGAAGTGATAGGAGTCATTCCAAAGGAAACATGGCCCGGGAGGAAGCCAAAGGTAAAGCATTTTAAAATCTTTCATTCTATTGATTTATAAGGCAGTTTAAGGAGAAAACAAGAGTGAATTTCATGCCATGAGTAAGAAATTGTTGTTTGTTGGATATTTTGGCCAAGCAAAAGCATCTAGGCTTTTGAGTACTTGTAAAAAGGAGGATCACTAGTAGATTTGAACCCAAAATCCGATGAGCAAATCCGATGACATTCGACGAAATGGACTGTGTCATTGGATTTTTCTTTGAAAATTATTTTTTTTTGTTTTTTGTTTTATAAATTTTGAGAGGTGCCCGTCGGATATCCAACGTATTTTTGAATATCTGACGAGTCTGGCTAGCTATCCGACAGCTCTGCTAATATCCAATGCCTATTCGGATATCCGACGCTTTAGATGTCGGATAACCAACTTCATTTTGAACCCAAAGATGTCGGATAACCGACGGATTTTTCCCAACGGTCACTAGATTAGTGTCGTCGAATATCTGACATAGGTTTGACTTTTTGACTTTTACAATTTATAAATATCAAACCATTCCAACATGTTTTCCATACCAGCGACGGTTTGCGGATGTTTTTTTTGTTCGGTGGACTGTTTTTCGTTGTTTTTGTTATTCAAGTGAGCAAAGTACTCTGGAGCTTCATTTTCTAAGATCAATAATCTTCATTTAAGCTCTTTACAAGAAAATGTCAACTACGAATATGCTTGATCCAGAAGAACAAAATCGAAATTACTTGCTAGATTTTGGGAAGGAGTTGAAAGAAGGGGTGATAGTAAATGCTATTCTCCATGTAATCAATGCATAGGCTTTAAGAGGAGAAGAATTTTGATCACAACAGCCACAAAACATTGTAGGGAGCATGGGCACGCCGAGGGGGGACATGAATACCATCCATTTGTAAGTTTGCATTATATATGTTTTTATTTTGATTGCTTTTGTAAATTTATGTATTATTATAATATTTCTTATTTTTGACCAACAATACAATTGGTCGTTGTTCTTTGTAACTTTTATCTATTGATTTTTTCATGTAATTATAAAGGAAATACATCCTATGGCATATCGTTCGGATCAGCAAGTGCTTCCAGAACAAGTACAGGAGGAACATGGAACTATGAATATTAATGGAGAACAAGTTAATGATCACATTGAAGAAGATGATCATACTGATAACATAGTTGAAGATGATGTTACAAATACTTTGATCCATGATTCATTTAATGTTGGAATGGATGATGATGATGATCATGAAAATGATGAACATTTTGATGGTATTCATGATATACCTCTTCTTGACAAGGCATATGAACCCCTTTGTGATGGCTCCAAGACAAATCTTCTCTCTGCTATATTGTTGGTAATGAACTCGAAGGTTATGAATGGTCTTTCAAACATATTAGTCACATGGATGTTAAGGTATGAAATATATTCCATCACAAAATATATATGATTGTCATGTATTTTATTGTTGATTCATATATAAGTCAAATTACTACGGATGAAATTTGTTTCATTAATATTATTTCTATATTATATTAACTAGATTTTTATTTTAATTTGTTGTAGCATGATAGGTGAATATTTGTTACCACCTTCAAATATTTTAACTCGCACATATCGAGATTTATCTGCCATCATGAAAAAAATTGGAATGCAGTATGAAGCAATTCATGCATGCCCCGATGATCATGTTCTTTATTACAACCAGCATGAATTTGCAACAAAATGTCCTGAATGTCATATCAATAGATATCGCACAGATCAAGTAACTAAAAAGGTGTCTCACAAGGTTCTACGTTATATTCCCATTATTCCCCGTTTGCAATGACTGTTCAGGTGCAAAAACATAGCGCAGTTTATGGATTACCATGCATGGAACAGAAGTCAAGACGACATTATTTGGATGCCTGCAAATGGGTCTGCATTTAGAGATATGGAGGAAAAATGGCCTCACTTTAAAGACGAACCTCGTGATCTTAGGATTTCTTTGGCATCAGATGGTGTCAATCCTTTTGCAGAGATGAGATCTGTTTACTCGGTGTGGCCTATTTTTGTTATCAACAACAACATTCCTCCATGGTTGACAATAAAGAGGGAGCACATAATGTTGTTGATGATTATTCCAGGTACAAACACTGCATTTTTTTTTATTGCAGTGGTATATTCTCATTTGTCGTTTTTTATCTCATAATGTTATATATATATATTTAAAGTTTTTCTATTGTGAAATATGGTTTATATATCTAAACGGTACGTCTCATAATCAGAATATTTATTTTATATGTTCAACTCAATCAGGTAAGTACCAAGTCAAAGATATGAATGTATATATCGAACCTCTTATTGACGAGCTATTGAAGTTATGGAATGGCATCACTATGTATGACTTATCTAGACCAATACGACAAAGACAATTCCAATTCCATGCAATGCTTGTATGGACAATATAACCCATTTCTGTGGTATGTAATTATAAGTTCCACTTTAGTTGCATTTAATTTTACAAACTACTAGTTAATATAATACGCATGCATGTTTTTCTAAATAATTCAGTCATTTTTTATATAATTATAATAGACATTAATATTGATATTCCATCTTTTTATTTAGGTCTTCAGACAAAGGGGAAATTTGCATGTCCAGTTTGTGGTCCTAAGATCAAATCTCGTCATTCAAAAAGCTTAGGAAAGGAGGTGTTTGATGAGTATAGGCATTTCCTCTCCAAGAATCACAGGTATTGAACTACCGAAAAACATCTTTTCAATGGCAAGCGAGAGACTGCATTAAAACCAAAGAGAATGACACCTCAGCTATGGAAGTTGCAATATAATATAAATCATCAAGGTACGTATAATCAATCATTAATGTATATGATCAATATTGTATTTTATGATATTGTGTGTTGTTTAGTGTAATTGACATTGATTTAATATTTAATTTCATCATTGTTGTTCATGTGATCATCATGAAGGCATTAATGGGCTTCCACGAGGAATGAAAAGTTATCCTAGACAATTTAGTAGGTGGCCCTATTATGAGCACCTACAAATTGCTCATCTATTTGATACAATGCATATCAGAAAGAATGTGACTAAAACATTATGGTGAATATTGGATGGAAGGAGTGACAAAGAAAAAATTGTCAAAATTTGCAAAGACATTGAAGATAACAACCATGCAATGAAAGTCGTCATTCAATTTCATAGCAACGGAGAGAAAATTAATATAAACTATCTTCCATGGATGTTAACGGACCAACAAAGTAATGTTGTAAAAGAAGTCATTCGAAAAATTAAATTTCCCATTGGATTTTGTGCGAACATGAAGAATATCATAACAAAGAAAGGTGATTTCGCGGGGGTGAAAACTCACGATTGGCATGTCTTCATGAAGGTAATAATTAATATGGTATGCATTTAATAATTTTTTTTTCTTTTTCTAGTACTCTTTTTCGATATACTGAAACTATTTGGATATTATTGTTACAGTATGTTCTACCTCTCTCTATCCCAGACAACTTTGACAACAATGTCAAGAAAATAATATATAGTCTTGGGCAATACATGAGGTAAGTGGTGATTTTTCCATGTGCTTACTGTTTGTTTAATTCAACATAGAACTTATTCTTAATTTGATTTTCATTCTCTACTTCATGTTACGTAATATAATGACTTTTTTCTTTAATCTCTTGATTGGTTGGTTGTCATGTCACTTGTAGATGGTTGTCATCTAAAGAATTCCATAAAGAAGACAAAAAGTATTGGAGGAGAGAAATTCCTTGTTTCATGTGTGAAATGCAAAAGCATCTACCTTCAGCATTTTTCAATACACAGGAACACTACCTCATACACCAAGTTGAGGAGATTGAACTGTGTGGACCTACGCACTCAAGGTCCATGTGGATGGTTGAGAGGCACTTGAAATTTATGAAGGGTTTGGTCAAACAACGAGCATATGTTGAGGGTTCTATGATGAAGGGATATATGGTATACCAAAACATGTTGTACATTAGTGAATATCTTCCTATATTGGCGTTAAAGCTTAATTTACGTCGCATTTGTGATCCAGAATCCAAAAACAATTTCGAAGGGGAGTACCCGAAGGGGAAAGGTAGATCGAGGAAGGTGAAAGGTAATATAACACATTTCACTAGTGATTTTTATGTTTATATATCATACATATATATTCTATTTTTTTATTTAGTATTTTGCATCATTTTATATTGTAATTATATACATTTTTAAGTGACTAATATACATTTTCATTGAATTTTAATTTTATTGTCATCAAATAGTTGGTTGAGAGTTGGATGCGATTCATTTATACATCGCAAACAATCTTGACTGGATGAAGGTATGGATCGAAAAATGTGAACAATCTGGTGATGGAATATCATGGGAAGGTGTGGCTTCATTGGTTAAAGCTGCACATCGCAATGGAGACACCAATGTAACACAAAGGGAAATCGATTTAGCAAGAGGTTTAAAAGATAAACAGGTAAGCATATTAATCAACGACACTATTTATTTATTTCTTTAAATATTGTCGTTGTACGTCACGCTAGTTATTTTCCTTTTATGGCATTATAATAAACATGCACTACTTTATCATAAATATGGTGTTATCATTATGTAATCTTTTCTTGTATGGCTTGTTGTACTAGGTAAAACACCATAAGGCTATGTGGTGCAATGGATGTAGATATCGCATCAAAAAGTTGGATGAAACAAAGAAAACATCTGATTGTGGGATATCTACAGTCTTTGAGGTGACCAATGTTTCTTCTAGAAGTGACAGACATCTAGAACTATCTAAAAATCGATACTATGGGTACCTGGAAGACATTCTTCAGTGTGAATTTAACTCCTTCAAGATATTTCTGTTCATTGTCAAATGGTACAGGTGTAGATTGATTCAGCGTGATCCCAATAGAATAATTATTGAACATGATAATAGTTTTACCACGATAAATACAAGGTTGTTTGAGCCAGGAACGAAGCCCTATGTTCTTCCAACCCAATGTGAACAAGTATCTCTGAGGTTCCAGGTAGAGCGGGTTGGTCATTTGCTATGAGACACGATCCAAGGGGAAGGCCAATAAAGTATAACGTTGATGAAGGTAATGAAGACGTTCTCGAAGAAGAAGATGCCGCAAAAGATGATCATGATCAACATGAGTTAGATGATCATGGTCCAGAAGAAGATGTCGAAGAACTTATTGAATCAGATGATGTACTATCAGACAATGTCCATCAAGATGATATCGATGATGACATGTTGATCGTAATTGACATCGTCGACGAGGATGATATGGCCAATCCTTACAATGTTGAATCTGGATCATCGGATGATAGTACAGACGATGACCCAGATGAAGAAGATGATGAAGACCATTGAAGTTTACGAGGTATGCAGTAATAATAAATTAATTGTTTCATAGTGAGTTTCCATTTTCCTATATGATATAATTAGAAACATTGCTTGTTTTAGAGTATGTCAAAAAATAGATTTAAAGTTTCTAGTGTACATAGATATTTTGTCAGGTTATGGGGAATTGAGAGTGATGTGAGGGGTGGGAGAGGCCATAATAGATTCCACCTTCACGTGGTTGGCCCTGTTTAGTAGAGAATATTAAATTATTCTTGAAACAGAGAGAAGCTTCGTATGGAAATGCACAATTATCAAGACTCAAACATCATCATCATCATCAGCATCGTCATCTTCATCGTGATCATCTTCATCATCATCATCATCATTGTCATCATCATCGTCTTCATCATCATCGTCATCATCATCATCTTCATCATCATCTTCATCATCATCGTCATCATCATCGTCTTCATCATCATCATCTTCATCATCCTCATCATCATCATCATCATCATCGTCATCATTGATCATCTTCATCGTCATCGTTGTCATCATCGATTGTCATCATCATCATCATCGTCGTCATCATCATTGTCATCATCGATCGTCTTCATCATCATCGTCAACATCATCGATCGTCATCATCACATCGTCTTCGTCATCATCATCATCATCATCATCATCATCATCGTCATCATCGATCGTCTTCATCATCATCGCCATCATCATCGTCATCATCGATCATCTTCATCATCATCGTCATCTTCATCATCGTCATCATCATCATGATCTTCATCATTCTCATCATCATCATCATCAGCAACATCATGTTTATTGTCGTCGTCATGGCCACCATCATCATCATCATCATCATTGTGATTAGCATCATCGTCATCATCCTCACCATCATCATCATCATCATCTTCCTCATCATCATCAGCAATATCTTCATCATCATCAGCAATATCTTCATCATCATCGTCATTATCATTGTCATCATTGATCATCTTCATCATCATCATCGTCATCATCGATCATCATCATCATCGTCGTCGTCGTCATCATCATCATCATCATCAATCATCTTCATCATCATTGTCATCATCATCGTCATCATCGATCGTCTTCATCATCATCGTCATCACTGATTGTCTTCATCATCATCATCATCTTCATCATCGTCATCATCATCATCATGATATTCATCATTCTCATCATCATCATCAGTAGCAGCATCATGTTTATAGTCGTCGTCACGGCCACCATCATCATCATCATCATTGTGATCAGCATCATCATCATCATCGTCACCGTCATCATCATCATCATCTTCCTCATCATCATCTGCAATATCTTCTTCATCATCGTCATCATCATCGTCATCATCGATCGTCATCATCGATTGTCATCATCGATCGTCATCATCATCATCATCTTCGTCATCATCATCATCGTCATCATCGATCGTCTTCATCATCATCATCATCATCATCGTCGTCGTCATCATCAATCGTCTTCATCATCATGGTCATCTTCATCATCGATATCCGACGCAGTTATTACCTAGAAAAACCAACGGTGTTTGTCATCGGTGATTTAGCGATCTCGTCGGATTCTTTTGAAGTCAGAAGTATGATATTAGACACATGCATTGATGGTGTGGGAGGGTTTCAAGACTCGAATGAATGACACTCACCATTGCAGCATTAGAAACCATACCTATAAATTAAATAATATGATGCATGGGGCCAACATTGAAATTTTTTAAATATGTGTTGGCTTGGACTGAAATTTGGCATGGTTAGACTAGATGCATGCATTTACGGTGTGGAAGGGTTTCTAGACTCAAAAATGACTCACACCAACCATTAAGGGAGCATTAAAAACCATGTAATGATACTCAACAAGGAGTAATTTGATCATCATGGTTTCACTCTGAAATAACTTATTCTTTCGTGGACTCGCTAGTACCATTGCTTATGGACCCTCACAAGGAAATCCTCTTAGGTCGTTGATTGTGTTGGGATAAATCATCACTAACTTGTTTGATGTACCTAATGGTCCCATGATAAACACTCATAACGTGTAAACTATAGAGGACATACAAAAAATGGTTGATTCTCTCACCCAATTAGTTAGCAAAATGGAAACCAAGAATCACTTCTCATTTTCTGACCCTTCCAATATTATGACGCCTCATTTTTCTGAAGTAATTCTAAACAAGTTTGGCGGGTCAGATCCGATTGGTTGGTTTGATCGATCAAATGAAGCACTAAAATTCCCTTAATGTAATATTTTATTACCTAATGAAATTCATTATAGGAGTCATCAAAGTTCATTTGTTTTTTCATAAAAATTAATTGATTATTTTTAAGCACTTCCTTATTAGTGGTCTTAAAGAGGAAATTAAATCCCACTTAGAGGTGAACCACCCTACTACTTGGTTGGAGGACAATAATATTTATTGTCATGCTTGTGTTATATCCTATGCTCAGTCCAAAATCCCCAACTTTATTTCATTTCCTTTCCCCAACTATGGTGGCTCTTCAACAACCTCTTCCACCTTTCAAGGTCCATAAGTTGGCATAGGACAAAATGGAGGAACATCAACTTAAGGTTCTATGCTACAATTGTAATGAAAAATATTCTCTTGAGCATAGATGTAAGGAACATCAATTATTTGTGGACATATTTGAGGACATTTATGATGATGAACTTGATGGAAGAACTCAAAAGGAATCCCCTCCCATCATTGAGGAAGTTTTTCTCCCTAACCCTGTGAAGAACCCTATATCTCCCTTAATTATTTGACTAGTATTTATTTCTCCTCATTAATGTTCAAATGGGTGATTAATCCCGGAAAACTAACATGTTTTCCATTGAAACGGGTGGGCGTGATATTGTTCTCGGTGTGAATGGATAATAATATTATGTCATATCACCATGGATTTATTGGAATTACAAATGAGAGAGCATGATCATAGCATCTCATTGCTTCATCGACGTATCCTCCCATCCAATGTGTGATCATATTGTCATACTTTTGAAAAAAATAATATATGAAATTAAAAATATTGTATTGTTGTTTTTAAGCCCCTTATATATAACAATTAAAAAAAAACATTATATATATAAAAAAAACCAATTAAAATTAAAAAAATGAATATATAATAAGTAGAATTAAAACATTAATAAAAACAATTACAAAATAAATATATAACAATGGTTTTTTAATTTGTTATTAATTAAATATATATATAACATTATATATAACAATTAAATTTTAATTGTTATATATAATGTTATATATATATTTAATTAAAAACAAATTAAAAAAAACAAAACACAAACATTACATAACATTATATATATTGAACAAATATAAAAGTCGGCGGCCATATGCATTTCACAAACCTGGGATTTGGATTTGGAGTGACCTCGACTGGACTGACCTTGATTTGGAGTGACCTCAATTTGGAGTGCCCCTCGACTTGGAGCTGCGCCTTTGCGATTTGGACCCACGCCTCTGTGATTTGGGCCCGCTATCGATTGGCCATATGCATTTCACAAACCTGCGATTTGGATTTGGAGTGACCTCGACTGGATTGACCTCGATTTGGAGTGACCTACGATTTGGAGTGACCCTCGATTTGGAGCTGCGCCTCTGCGATTTGGACCCGCGCCTCTGCGATTTGGACCTGCTATCGATTTGGATTGGTCTGTTCGTTTGTGGCCGGAGAGGCGGTTTGTGATTGTGGCAGGGGAGAGGGAGTGGCCCAACGACCAAGCAGTGGGAGTGACCCAACGAGCAAGCATTGGGAGAGGCGGTTTGGATTCCAATCAAATAAACTATAAGAGCTAGAAATGCCTCCCACGTTCGTGTGTACCAAGCCCTAAATTGTTTTGATTTGACAAATTTATAAATTTGGTAGCAAATCACTGTGGTTTCATTGCTAATTCGATCTTCTAAGAGGGTTTCATTGCTAATTCAATCTACATTGGGGTATTTTTATCTTATTGCATCTACTGTTTTTTTTTAGTTTGATGGGTGAATGGGGGGGCGGGGGCTATTACTAATGACCCCGATAAAGCAGAGTTACCAAGCTCATCAATTTCATTTGCATGCGCATCCAAATCAGTTGTGACACTGCTGGAAACATTGCCATCATCTTTCTTTAGCAGCGCCTTTGAATCCTCAGTTATACATTTCTACTCCACACCTACACTAATTCTACACATGGATAACTCTATCTCAATATTGGCAGCAATAAGAACAATGATTAGTACAACAATTTCTGAAATGCAACAAATGACGCTCTATTTGTTGGTGGCTTCTATCAGTGGTTTGATTCTTCTTCCATGCGTATTCTTAGTAGTTACAGCTCCAAAACACTGGTGCTATTCAAACTAGTTCTTATACAGGGCTAAGTGCTATTTGCAGATTTGGAAGAAAAATAATACCAAAAATAAGATTCCCATCATTTTCAGACATGGCTTCAAAATCCTTAATTGTCCCAATCATCACTAAGATGAAACCCAGAGGTGAATTGAATGCATCCTTGATTACTTCTTCCCTAGTTTACAATTGTTGATGTTGTTGCACTTATAGAAATATGGAAAGTATCATGTTGAAGCGCCTTTGATGAAGTACCCAACCATTCTGCAAGAATCCTAAAGAGAGTTTTCAATTGGAAGTATTGTTCAAAGGAGATATTCAAAGTTGTCAATAAATGTCTACTAAAAGCACCATTGCAATGAATCCTCCATTTGATAAAACAAGGCAATTAATGACTCGTTCAATCTTGAAAATGTGCTTCTCAATAATGTTATTTCCAACCATGCTCCCATTTAATATTAGTGTGCCCATATATAAATAATGCAAGAAGTGTAGTTTGTTTACACCTTCAATCCAATTTTTGTTCTGAGATATGGAAGCACAATGATTGAATAAACCTTTAACAGAGCTAAGGATGGATTTTTTCTAGCTATTAGAAACACCACCAAATATCCTTTTGAATCTCTGTGTTAAATGATATCTCACTGAATACCAGTGGAAAGAGTTGTCATAAGACCAAAACTGTAATGAGGTCAATTATGATTTCAAGGATTCCATTGATGTGGATGGCGTTAACAAAAAGATCAAAGTACACTGCTGCTTATAATGAAAAAAATTACAATCAAGGATTGTGATCTGTTAGGTCTGTCCCAATTTTAAATATTCTCAAATTTTGTATTTGAATCACTTCAAACTATTGCTTATCTATAAGAGTTATACATTTCTGCTCCAAACCCTAACCTAACCCAATTTTCAACTCATATAACAAGCTGTAGCCTCTCCTGAGCAGACCTCAGTCCCAAAACAATTCCCAAGTAGTAATTTTTGTAAACTAAAATCACCATACTTTGAAATTTCCTCAAGTCTCGACATGGAAGCAGCCTCCATCTCCGATTTTGAAATGAATGCCTCAGTCTACACCAAATTAAATGAATTCCACAAAAATTTGTTGTGAATTGGAGGGATGTTAAGTCAACCAACCAAATCGTGAATGCAAAAAGAAAGACTTAAGGCCACCCACATTGTAGTTTTGAAGGTTCCCTATGTTATTAGTGAAGTAGCAGTGAATCTAGATATGACTTGGAGTTTTTTTCATGGGGCCTGTCAAGGCTCCATAGAGTAGTGCAAGATCAGGTTTTCTCTATATATCTCTAATAGCCATTTCTTCATAGATAAATCCTACTTGGGGGCTAGGAAAAACAGTATGGGTGAGTTCAATTTGCTCTTCTATCTTTTGAAATGTGTTGCAGAATTGGGTCTCACCTAGATTCAAGTCATACAATCTATGTGTTAAATAACTCAACAACAAATTAAAGATCAATCTGGTATGGATGTCAACCAAATCATCATCCTCTTTAAATTGCCCTGTCTCTATAAATTAGATTGCCTGATATGCGAAGGATTAGGTTGATTAAATTGCTCTGTCTATAAATTGACATATCCTTCCATGTATATTATAAAAATTGCAATTAGGTCAAGTTCTCCTTACATGGTTTGGATAAAATTGAAAGATTCAATTTTCATATAATTAGAAAAGTTTGGGCAGTGTAGAATGTGAGGAATGAGAATGTATCAATCATTGCCACCATATGAGTTTTGAAAGTAAGATTAATTGGCCCCATCCTATTATGAAGTAAAACCATGTGAGATAGATTCTATAACACCATTAGCATCATGATATAAGCAAAATCGAAGTTCCATTTTCCGTCGAGGCTGCTTGAAGATGATAATTTCTAGAAAGTGGCCCCAGGGTACAAAGTAACGAAACATTTGATGGATTGGAAATGTATATATATATAAGGAACAGAATTATATAGGCCTAAAATTGCGGTTGGTTCCATTGCGGTCAAATTTAAATCAATTTGTAAGCCACCATGATGGAAACCGGAACTTCGATTTTGCTTACCCATTTTTGTTGTTCTGGTTTAGGAAGTATTTCAGGCTATTATGGTTTGTTTTAAAGTCTTCATATTCTTAAAATTGGCTTTCATTGTATCATTGATCAGGGTTAGTAAATTCATAAAAGGTAAACATGCATCATCATACTTTAGACTTGAATCAAACCATCATGACTTGGATTGTGGCAATTTCAGTCTTCGACTAGGGTAGTACTGTAGCAACTTTAACACTTAGAATATAGTAGCTTGGGGGAATTCATGTCAAGGTACTCAAAGCAAGTTCAAGGGGAAATGATTAGTATTGCTCATGATGTAAAAGTAAAGGATGTATTGCTCATGATTAGGATACTCTTGTATTTATAGTCATAAAAAAACAAGTTGTGGTATAGCTTCCCTAGTTGTGGTTACTGTTTTTTTATTAAGCTCATGAAGATTTATATGCAGTTTATTGTTTCTACTATCCCTGTGTTTTTGTGAAGAATGATTGAAGAATTTTACAAGTGTTCCTAGAGAATTATGAACATGGATGTGTACAATTCCTTATATTTATTATCACTTTGTTTTATGTGATGAATTCATTTGCATGACTTGAGTATATATGAAGCTCCCCTTGAGGTCCCATGAATGAACTTGAACACTTGTTGCATTCATTTAATTTGAAAGAGTAGTTATAGTTTGAAAGAACTCTCTCCTTACCTTAGCTAGCATTCATTGAAAGGAAAGGCTTATTTTATTCATATGCATTTGCATGGTTTGAGTCAGTCATCACACCACGAGTTTCACTTCCATCACCCAATTGAGTAATACAACCACTAAAATTTACACCCCCTAACTAAACACACCATAACCTCACTTGAGGAAATCAAAAGAATTTGGTAGTTAGGTAGGACACCGGGGATAGGCATCCAAATAATTCCCCCTTGTCATTATCATCCGAGACATAGTTTTTTCCCTTTAGGGAACCAAAATCCTCTAGTATTTGTTGACACGGTCATACACCAGTTTGTGGAGGGGCCTCCTGTTGTTTCATGGGTTAAACTACCGCAAGATCGAGAACTAGATGGACTATGTGGAATTCCGCACTCCACTTAGCCCTAAGGCAACATCGATCATTGTCTTCCTTGTATTCTCAGGCCACCATACTGGTGATATAGGGGTGATAGGCAGAAGTGTCAAAAACCTTTTCCGACATGTCATGAATGAGGTAGCTTAGTGAATTTTCTACTAGGTCTCTTTTACCCATGATCCCTTTCGGTAGAGGGATATCCTTCAAATTCAATCTCTCACTTCGTATTGTTCGACTTGGATTTCATCACCTTGCGAAGGTTACAATTTGTCGAGGTCTCCAACTCCTAGTTAGGAAGTTTGCTTGCATTTTCATCTTTTTTTAGGGTCTTTTTCTTTTTAGTGCTACTTGTTGGCATTATGGCCTCTTTTGTTTTAGCTTTCTTACTGTGACATCAGTCCCAGTATAGTTTTTTGAGCTTGTTTTTTGGCTTGCAAGCCTTGTTTTTTCATAGTTCCCGTTCTGCACGCTCAGTTGCTTTAGGGTTTTTGAGTTCATACATGGTAGTTACCAATACTTATTTGATGATGTGGGATGTCCTCTTCTCCTAGGTCTTCGATATGGTTGAGTTAGATGGTCTTCTGAAGGGACTGAACACCCCTTCATGGAGCCACTAACGCTTGACTGTAGGAGTAGTCTAGAGGACCACGTGATCACATCACCCGTGTGGACTTTTTTTTTTACTATGATTATGGTCTTTCAAGTTATATGGAACAATGGTACATTTGAGAGAGAGATGAATGGTTGTACCCCACCTTGGTCGATTGTCTTATGGTCATTTCATTTTGTCGATAATATTTTTGTGGTACCTTTCCTTTTACCTTTTGGGTGTTTTACTGATATTGGGATATCATTTTATTTGTACCACCTTTTATGTTTTAGGTCTTGTGGGTACTATGGTAGTTTGTCCATATTTGAGGTACACCCACTTTCTCCAAATTGTTATGTGTCTTTATACCCACTTCGTACCACCCTCCTAACCTTAGTTTGGAAGATTGCATGCTATCATACCTTTTGATGGTACTATTTGAGTTTCAAAAGGTAGTTACAAGGAGCTATTGCATATATGAGGTAGTTACAAGGAGATATTGCATATACTAATTTGGACCGCCTTTTATGTTATTGGTCTTGTGGTTATAACTATGGTAGTTTGTCCACGTTTGAGGTAGTGTACACCCCCTTAGTCCCAAGGGTTGTGAGTCTTTATACCCATTCTTTTTTTTTTTACTTGTACCTTACTGGTTGGTCTTTGTACTGAGCCTTTTTATTGTCACTAAATTTCTTTGATTGACCGTACCATAGCTTAGTCATCTCTCTCTCCCTGGTTTGTACTAGCCCTATCATAGGGTCACTTGGTTCCTAGAGTTGACTGACCTCTAAGAGGCACAGTCATTTCTGAAAGTAACTCTTTTGAGTATATTATAGGAAATGTCTACACTAACGTAATCAAATATGTGGTAAATAGTTTTCATTAAGTAGACAGGACTTTTAGCATTAGACGATATCTTGTAACGTGTATGTGTAGTGTTTCATGTGTGCTACATGTGTGTTACATGTGTGATGTAGCATTAAATCAAATAGTAAAAAACAACTCATAAATATTGCATGACTTTCTACTCTTAAGAAAGATAAATTGGTCATCTTCCGATCATCACTTGAATGCCTATATGTTGACAAAGGGAATGAGGATCAAGTAAAATTATAAAAGGTGATACACGTCAACTTTTAAGAGGTGCTATGCCTTGCGCTCGAATCTAAACTTTTTTCCAATGGTGCAGGTAGAACCAAACAAGTATTTGTCTGATCTGTCTTCCTCGAGTGAGGGGAGTTTAGGAAGGCTAGAGGAAAGTGAGACATCCAGTAGGTCTAGAGGAATTGTATCAACTAGATGTCAAAAAACCGAAAGAAGATTCCATAGACGCAATGAATGTTTTCACGGTCAAGGGGGGGCATGTTCCTATGGTGATGAGACAAAAGATGACGAAGAGGTGCCCTTGAGGTACAGACATTTAGTGAAACAATGGGTACCGAAGGATCTTCCTCTACTGAACACTGATTTTTGTGTGAACGAGAGGAGATATCGAATTGCACCGTCGTCGATACATGGTTTCGGGTTGTTTTCCATGGATTGCATCTTGGTCGGTTACGGGACATGTACAACATTGATGGAGTATGTTGGACCCATATACAACTACAATGATTGGATGCACCTTGTTTGATATACAAAAAGTATGCGTAGCTATGGATTGTCAACAAACTATTTACAATTGAAAGACACAAATCAAAATAAAGGAGGAACGTTGTACATGGAAGGAAGGCCAAAGGCCACAGGGAATATTGCGGGGTTTATAAACAGTACACAACCAAGGTCTACAATTAAGCAACCAAACTGTGAATTTGAGGGGCGTGAAGGAAACCGTGTTTTTATAGTTGCTATTAAAACAATATCTGCAAGGGACGAGTTGCTTATTAATTACCCTATCAACTAAGTAGATACAAACAAGGTTACTATATAACATTTTACCTAACCTTTTAGTAATAAATTAAACATCATAAGGATTTTTTGTTAGTTTATTTCATTTAAATTTTCCATATTTACTTCGCAGGCCAGTGATCGGGATAAATCCCTGCCAACAAATGGTCAGAGGAGAACTTCTTCCTCGACGGAGCAGGTATACATCTTTCTAATAGTACAAATATAATAAGAGAAAAGAGTTTTTATTTGCTTTGTTTTTACATTATTAATAACTTGGTTTGTTTTATATAATGAAATTTATATTTGATGCAGAACGTTGATCGGGAAATACACCCGTCGAATGTTGATTAGACGACAACACCCTCGGGGCAACAGGTAGACCTGATTTGAGTTGTAGAATTAAAATATGTCAAAATGTTTTAGCATTATATTAATGTTTCAATGAATATTTTGGTTTCGTTTACGTAATTTTGTAGTCTATTTTTTTGATGCAGGCCGGTTCCGTAAGGTCGGCCACACCAAGGTCCGCGTAACGGGTATACATCTTTGTAATATTAAAAATATAATATGAATAATAATTTTTTTGATGTGTTTTCTCATGAATAGTTTTGGAATCGTTTAGGTGACTTTCACTATGTTTTTTTATTAGGGTGTTGTTAGGGGCAGCTCTCAGATATTAGCAGATCGGGGCAAGTCGCCTATGACCATTGATCCAATGAGTGGATCGCGATCCTCGAGGTCGCAGGTATAATTCATTTCAATTGTACCAATATAATACGTAGCATAATGTTAATTTTGTTATGTATTTTTCATGTGATATACTGGTTTCGTTATGATAATGTAAACCGTGTTGTAATTTTACGAATCTATCATGATAGATGTATTATATACGTTAATATAAAATTTGGAATCTATCAGTAGAGAACTTAGTAGTACTTTATATATGTTTTTTGCAGCCCACTAGTGAATCGTAGTATGAATCAACATCGCAATATTTTTCGTTAGACCCTGAAGTGGCAGAGGTGCTTCACGATTGCGAAAAAATTGGTGAAGCCGCACACCCGCTAAAGATGGCAGAGAAATTGTTGAATAGATATATTGTGGAAATCCTTTCTCTAGTTATCCAGGTTCCGTAGAAAAGCGCAATTAAAGAAAGGATTGCATTGTTGGAACATAAATCTAATAACTTGCGAGTAAGTTGAGGAATCTTGAATCATAGACTAATTCGTTTAAATATTTATAATGTTCTCTTTTATATGATAGTATTGAACGTATAAGACGTGGTGTCTATTTACAGAATTATAAGGGACCACACAATATTGGTGAAGGTGGTGTTGGCCCCAACGAGGCTCGTGGAGAGACTTCGCATCACGACCAAACGACTCCACGTAGTTCGAATCCTTCGCCATTGTTGTCGACCGAACAGTCGGCAACACGTTCCAAAACACCACGGACCGCCGTTGTGAGCGCAACAGCCGCTACTGACCAACACACAATAGATCATCCACAAGAAGAGGTTGACACCGAGTCCCCTATCAATTTTGATGTCGAACAACCTACATTTCCAGGATCTTCCCGTGTCAAAAGCACGGGAACACTAGAGACAACATTTTTGGTGGACAAAGATCTCGTCCCAATAAAGATACCGACAATCCCAGGTAATTAATCATAGTTGATCATGTTAATTAGTGTTTATAATTTCATTGTAATATACTGATAAAACATTTTTTATCAACTAATTATGATCATGGCATGATCGTTGTGCAGGAAACAATGTTTTCGATAAACATATGAATGACTTTTTCTTGGAGATCTTCGGGCCCACCATCCGATCAAGGTGGGATAGACAACCGAAACATTTAAAAGATGAACTCACTAATCGGTTGGTTGGCCTGTTTGGGGAGAAAACCTTCAGTCATGCCAATGTCTTGAAAAAGGCTTGTAAACATGTGAAGGTTGTCCGAGACCAATATAGGACACACCTCAAAAGAAACCATAGGTATGAGCGCCCACCAATAATTCCAGCAATGGAGTGGAGAGCTCTAGTGGAAGATGGAAAGGAGAAGGCTCTGAGAAGAGAAAGCAAGCTAACACCAGGCACAGGGAGGTATGCAATACTTTTCGCAATGTAATTCTAAACCTTATTATCCTTGATTTCTATATTGAACTTGGAACATCTAACGTATTTCAACACTTGCATAGGCTACCAGACACATCAAAGGCCACAAAGGAAAGACTAGAAAAAGTAGGTCAGCACAAGCTTGGCCTTGGTGGTTATTCGAATTTGGCGGCACGGTTTGTAAGTTTTGAGAAACCAACAATGAATACAAATAATAAATTGAAAATTATTTTTCATTTTATTGCACCGTAAAATGTTAATTAACGACGATAAGCAAATATGCAGACCGATCGATTCAATGAAGTACCCACAAAGGAAGACATGAAGCTTGGCTTCCAGGAAGGATTTGGAGCTGTTGTTGAATGTAGAAGAAGCTTATTTGGGCAGACACGGTCTTGTGGTACCAATCCATCCAGCGCACAGGTATATAGAATCTATATAGTTTAATGAAGATTTGTCGCTTGTGGAATATTTTCGTTCCAAATACTTAATGTAAAATATTGACTCTGTTTTTAACAGGAAAGTAATGATCCCATTAGTGTCGAGGAGGGACAACAACAAATCCATGATCAAGCTTCAAATACTGGTAATGAATTTATTCATATGCTACAATTTTATGTATAGCATTGCAAATGGTGACCATTAATTGTAGTTCACCGTATTTCAACTGCAGAGCATGTAGAGGGTGAAACTGTATAGGTTGAGACTGGACAAGAACATCAACAACATGATTTGGTCACACCTGGTAAAAAAACACCTTCGTAATGAATTTTTTTAAATGAAAAACTTGTCATTACAATAGCAAAATATAACGATGTAACATTTTCACATCGTTACAGCAAATCTAAACCCCTTGCCGCAAAATCCAGGTCTAGAACAACAATCAGCTAGGATATTTCAAACATCACCAAAAGCGCCTGCTAAAGAACCAAGAACTGGAAGAAAAAGTCCAAATGATGTAGATGGTCCTCTCATAGATTATATACCACTGAAGAGAAGGAAAAATTATAAAAAGAAGGATGGGAAAAACAACGTCTAAATATTTTTGATGACAATATATCGTCCACTATTTTTGGTCTAATGAATGAATGAATGGTTTAATGAATGTTCTAATGTTTTAATGATTCAGTGTAGTAAACTGTTACCTTCATTGAATTTCAACTTTTATTGAATGAATGTGTTGACTGAATGATTAATGAATGGTGTATTGAATTTTATATTTTATTGAATGAATGTGTTGATCGACTGAAACGATGGTTTAGTGAATGTTAGCATTTATTGAATGAATAATGGATGAAAGTTCATGATGAAATATGGATGAATTTGCACATATTTGTTTTTTTCAAGTACATGCATTGGGTATGGGGAATTGAGAGTGATGTGAGGGGGGGGGGGCATAAGAGCTTCCACCTTCACGTGGTTGGCCCTATTCAGTAGAGAATATGAAATTATTCTCAAAATAGAGAGGAGCTCAATGAATATTCTGACAATGGTGACGATTCATTCTATATATACGTTTCCCTTAAGCTGCAATATGGAAAACTCATAGTTCACTATCAAGATTTCTTTCACCATCAGCTTTGGCAGACAAACCTTAATAGTGAACTATGAGTTTTTCATTTGCAGTCGAAGGGAAACGTAATACCAAGAATAGTTAACCGTTGCCAGGATGAAACTGAAGACCGTGGAAACTCATTGGATGGCGGAAATTCATTGAATGGTTTAATGAATTTTCTAATGTTTTAATGATTTAGTGTAGTAAACTGTTACCTTTATTGAATTTCATCTTTTATTGAATGAATGTGTTGACTGAATGATTAATGAATGGTCTATTGAATGTTATCTTTTATTTAATGAATGTGTGTATCGACATAAACAATGGTTTAGTGAATGTTAGCATTTATTGAATGAATAATGGATGAAAGTTCATGATAAAATATGGATGAATTTGCACATATTTGTTTTTCTCGAGTGCATGCATTGGGTATGGGGAATTGAGAGTGATGTGAGGGGGGGAGGGGCCATAAGAGCTTCCACCTTCACGTGGTTGGCCCTGTTCAGTAGATAATATGAAATTATTCTCGAAACAGAGAGGAGCTCAATGAATGGCTACGATGCTGGCTTTCTACAACCCACATGCATGTTGTTTAAATTTTGACAATTTCTTGGAGCTTGTTGTGATTTTTTGTTGCTCCTCATAACCAATTTTGAGTTTCCATAACTTCAAAGGTTGAGTAAATGATGCACTAGAATCAATATCCTTAACCTTCTCTTTAATTTCCTTGGAATCAATATCCAGCTTAACCTCAAATAAATATAAGTGAACAAAAGAAAATGCAAGAAAGACATTAAACTTGCAAAATATAACACTTGTATTAATAAATTCAAAAAGAGAGAGTAATGTTCATGGGCCTCTTAGAGAGGATGAGCTCCTTTGAGCAAAGCTTCAATACAATACCAATCTTTGACAAAACAATGTACATCCTTCTAGCGCTATAAATAGTTTCTTAATAACTACCAAAACCCTAACTACATGCAATCTCAAAATTAATGACTACCAATCACCTACTGGTTCTTATTTAATAAAAATGAGTCTTTTACATTAAGTAACTACCCATTAACTATCTAATGAGCCTTATTCAAAGAATATGATCTCATACATGAATATACAAACTGCTCAGTATACCAAATTAGAGAAGTTAGGTAAGAGTACCTTGACACAATGGAAGCACACTACCATATCTTTGTGACGAATATGCCACAATGTTACATAACTTCCTAGTCCTTTTATTCTGCTACGTGGAAAGGATGTAGTCCATAAAGTAAGTTACATAGACACTAGAATTTGAGACTTAGAGTATAGTCTTTTGTGCCACCTTAATAGGCACCCACTAGCCTGTAGGTCCACTTGAATAATGATTGACTCCGCCGCTTAATACAATGGCTTTATTACAACGGCTCTATTCCCTTAGGCTACTCCACTGCTAATACAATGGGAAGAGCATAATGGGGTTCTCAGTTATATATATATGCAATTATTCTACATATTTCCACAATAGAGATAGAATATATTGATTTCCTACAGTATGAAGAATTTTATTTGAAAAATGCTATTTTAAAAAGAAAATGTAATGGGTAGTCGCTTAACCAACGACCTAATCTGACGAAAGTATGGTAATATCCGACGGTTTTGCAATACTACCGACGGCTCGGAATGTCAGATTCCATTTTTTTTGTATGGCATACACTTCGCTTAACTGACAACCCAATCTGACGACCATATGGTAATATCCGATGGTTTTGCAATACGACCGATGGCTCGGAACGTCGGATTCCATTTTTTTTTATGGCACACACGTCACTTAACCGACAACATAATCCGACATTTTTATGGCAAACATGTCGCTTAACCGACGCATAACCGATGGCAAAAGGATGGTAATCCGACTACCTGTGAAGTTGGAGGAAGTCGGTTAACTGAAGTGTTTTCTAGTCGAATATCCGATGTCTTGAACTATGTCGGATTTTAGCCGATATCCCACCGACGATAAAAAAAGACTGGAATTGTCGGATAGTTGACCATAGGTTGTAGCAAATTCGACTTTATTGCCGTCGGATTTTGGGTCAAAAAAACTTAGTGGATGTTGAGCACGGATGCCAGAATCAAGAATAAATAAGAAAAATGTAAATCAGATAATTTCATATGATGAAATGGATGATGGTTGTTGGTTTCAAGTTGTAAAACTAGATGGTCTACAAAGAAAATAGATGTAGGCCGTTAGAGTGGAGGGGGCACATGTATGGCATACAAGAGGAATCAACATGTGAAAAAGTGGATAGAAAATTTGAATATTTCTAGTAGATAGATTTCCACTGTCTTCTTATCTAGTGGTTGATCAATTGCACAACCCATAAGCACACTAAAAATATCCTTTATGACACACTTGGTCCAAATAAGTTTTTGATTTCCATGTGACATTCAAGAAGATTAATAGAATTTACATTTTATAATGCTCATGTAGTAAATTAATTGACTTAGCATAGTATTTTTATTCTAGGAGTTATATAAGTGACTTAGGTGATTCATAGAGTCCACTATACTTTTTTGGTAATGTAATGATGCTTTCCCAACTTATGTCTCTTATAAGAAGTAAAAACTGGTATGATGAAGCATTATCCAAATATTTTGAGAAAATATTTAGCACACAAGGTGATGATATCATGAAATTATCACACACATGTGAAGCTTTAGCTTTACTTACTCAAATATCAATCCATGTTTCTTTATTCTAAGCATTGTCTTCTAAAGGTCTCAATACATAGGTTTTATATTATTGGTTTTTATGTCCCGGGTTTGTAAGGTGGCCTAGATTAAACAAAAACAAATATCATGTTCATGGGTTAAAACCTAAAGTTCTAGATGATTCTCCCTGCTCACGAAACTGGAATTTTTTAAATTCTTAAGTTTTGTGCTTTGGATTGAAGAGGCATCCATTTCCCTTCTCCCAATATGTTAATATGTTATGTTTTGAGTATTTAATCTTGTTTAGAAGATGTTTTGGCCACTCATTTCATCAAACACTTCACTTCAATACCCCCTCTTATTTCTAATTACAAGGTCTAAATGTTCATTGTGTTTGTTGGTTTATAGATTTGATTGTTTTTGCAAAGGAGATTCAAGTTTGAGGCCACACAAATTTTATTGCTTTAAATATGAAAAACAAACTACAAGCTGGAAAATGACACACTGATAAAGGTGACAACAACTATTCATAAATCAGATTATACTCCGGACCTGAATGTGTGCTTGGAAAACCAATAAATGAAGTGAATAAGAGTCCTCCAATGTCTCAAATCCTCATCTACAATAGTGATATGGGAAGCAAGACATTGCTGACCTGGAAATGATGGTACTGTGGTCAATCCTCTGAACCCCAAATATGAACTCTCCTCAACACCTCCACGGGTTGTATATGAATGTAATATGTGAGAATATAGACTCATAACTGAAGTGATGCATTCAACTATTGGTTTGTCTTGTAGATAGCTTGTTAACATTGTGGAAATGTGCAGTATCAAGGTACATACCCTCTCAAACTAGAACGCAATTGTGAACAACAGTAAGCTTCATCAAAATAAATATCACCTTTGTATATAGCTGAGTGTTCCCTCTACAACTGAAAGTAGATTGAAATGGAATGTTCATCCTTCCCAAGCAGCAAATCACCCTCTTCTTTCAAACAGACTGGTAGCCACAACTTCAATGCAACATTTCTATGTTCCTGAGTGGATGAAGAGTGAAAGACCCTCTCTAGTTGAGTGTGCCTCAGTAGGAATACACACTAGTGCACATGGCTCCCTTCGTTGTAGATGATTTGATTATATTTTCCCATTGTACGAGCATTCCAACATTGCATAATTTCAGATCACAAGAATAAAATCATTACACTTTGCTTCAAAACATTTTCCGAATACATGACTCTGCTTAAAAGATCATTATTTTTCAAGGAAGAGAACATGAATACCCAATTGGTATACCAATAAAAATATCATGACTTCCATTATTCTTGGGATCACGATCATCATTCATAAGATATGAATACCCCATTTCATAGATTGAACTAAATCCCACTGTGTGGAAATTTACAAAGGAACTCTAACCCTATATCCTAATATGCTCTTCAGTTTCACACATCCTTATAACCTACAACACCTCCAAAGATACCAATGTTTCCATACTTGGTAGCACTTCTAACTTAGAGCACCCACCGACCTATAACCACCAAATATTTGTCACTGCTAAAACCTCATATTCACGCAACCCGTGCCCACAACTCCTTAAAAAATCCTAGCAGTGAGCCTTCTCCCTTAGGATTTTCTTTGTCACACTTTGTTGCTCTAGCTAAAAGATTCACTCTGGATCACTAAAAGAATGCAACGAATAAGAGCTATTTGATTGGAAATGTAAACCTAAACATTAAAAACATAATTTTCATTTTAAAATAATTATAAATAACAAATATTTGAATAAAAATAAATTAGGAATACATACATGGCTCCATATCTTGCTATACAGTCTTGGTTAATAATTGAATGATATTTAACTATTAACTTTATTGGCAAGTTCATAAATTATCTAAAAGAGTGAAAGTTAAGGTGTGTGTTGTGGATGTGTTGACAATTAATTTTCAATGGATATTCCATAATTGACGTGGGATTGAGCACTTATCACCAATATGGAAAAAGTTATGTGTAATGTGGCACTAATATTTAAACTTAATTTTAATTGTTTAAATGTTTCATTGTGATTTAAATTTTGATAAACAATGCTAATGAAATATATGACACATTTGTTGTTTCCTATTCATAAATTAGAGCATCCCTTCAATTGCAAAGTTACAAAATAATGATGAATTTCATTATTAAAAGAAGTTGCATTATTTTACATGGAAAAAATTGTTCTATCCTTCTATGGAAAATAAAATAACTAGTGACAAGCATTAAATGCTTGCTTCAAATTTGAAACCTTATTTTGAGGGTATTAATTGACTAGGAATAAGAAAAGAAAAATATAAATTGAATAAGTAACTATGAATTATTTAAAATAAAGTTATTATTGGAGTTCAAATATATTTAACCTTTGTAATGTATAATAAACATATTATGTTTTCAAACTTAATTGCAATATTACAATAATGAAGTAAAAGTTTGAATTATGGAAATATAATTATAAATAGTATTTTCAAAACATTAATTTACTTTTCGTTTAAAAAAGTTACATTATTATTTATATATATTGAAAAATGATTTATAATTTAGTTATTATTGATTAAGAAGGAAGATAAATTTGAATAATTAAATAAATACAATTTTGGTTTTTGATGGAGGTCCATCTCCAAAACTCCTACATTCTTAATTTTTACCAAAGATTTTAGTGCTAAGTATGGAAACATTGTACTTAGCTTTACAATTGAGATCTTTTTGTTTACTTCAACTTCTCTTAGTGGGATAAGCATGTTGGATTGATTGATTACATGTGGAAATATTTGCATTAGCAAAAAAAAAAAAATCATTGTGTATATAACTATCAAAACCACTTGTACCAAGAAATGTTGGATATATATATATATATATATATATATATATATATATATATATATATATAACTATCAAAACCACTTGTACCAAGAAATGTTCGATCGATCTATATATATATATATATATATATATAATTTGGAAGGATGACCATAAAATAATAAATTTTGAGTACGCTTGTCTCATCTTCATGCAATCTAGGAAGAGAGTACTTTGTGGTCCACCCCAAATTGTAAAATATAAACATCTATTTTGCAAAAATGGCAAGACTACATGTCTCTATTATTAATATGATAGTTTTTTTAATTTTAATTTTTTAATATAGCATGCTACATAACTCCAATTGGTAATCTCTACAAAAGTTCACATACTATTAGATATTAAAAAAGATTTGAAATTATATTGAAATGATATTATAGACTACTAAATATTAAAAAAGAAAATATGAAATGATATTATGAAAGACATATATCAACCACTTTAATTATACCATTGTATTATTCCTTTCCTACTTTTCCAATTAAAAAAATTATTAAAAAATAACTAAATCCATCCATATATCATATCAATATCAAACACAAGCCCTCCAATGAAATAATCAAATTCCTGACTCATTTTTTCAAATGTTTTGTCACATCTCTCCCGGCATAGTATAAGTGTTAACCAAAATGCCCCCAATAAGATAGGCCAAATACAATTGTTGAAATTGCCATTTAATTTAGGACAGACCAAATACGATTGTTGAAATTGCCAATAAGATAGGCCAAATACAATTGTTGAAATTGCCATTTAATTTAGGACAGACCAAATACGATTGTTGAAATTGCCAGTTAATTTAGGACAGGCCAAATACGATTGTTGAAATTGCAAAATTGCGGAAATAGCAATTTCCACGAACAATTTTGACCAATTTTTATTAAACCTTCGCTAGAAAAGAGAGGCATTTTAGTTGTCTTTTATCCTACTCCATCTATGTCTAGTGTTCACTTCCACTTTAAGTGACCAGCACCAAATACAATTAATAATGAGGTGACAGAAAATACGATTAATAATTAAGTTACAAGCAAAGCAATGATATGATTAATAATGAGTTTCCAATCATGACATCACTTATGCGTAGTGCGATATAAATGTGTTGAATGGTAATCACATTCACACATATTATTCGTCATTTCAAAATGCTTATTACGTCTCCAAAACAGCGTAGGATAAAGAGTAACCAAAACGCCTCCAACTTTCTGGAGTTATTTTTATTAAATTCAAATTGTAATTTTATAATTATGTAATTTCAACCAGTATGATCACTACTAAAGTAAAAACTGGATCTTAAAATTACCTAAATCTTTGCAATCGTTATTTAAACAATGCAAACTGCAATTTTAACACTTCTTTGTTGGATTCCAACCCTCTGGACTGCTCCCTCCCTATACAGAAATGACTTTGTTTGTATATATATAATCGAACATATATCTATTAAATTATGTTATCAAATAAATGTCTCTGTATTTAAAAACATGTTCCATTTGACGGGTTTTAATTTCTTTAAGCCATTAAATATCTCTCTCCAATCTTCTTGCGACATCAGAACTTTGCGATTGCTTATGTCTAAAAGTGAGTCTAACATTTGATGTACCACAAACGTATTATTGTCAGCTTTTTCCTTAACAACGACAGAATATGTACTACGGATAGGACAGGCACTAAGGATATCTGTATTATGACCATTGGCCAGTTTTTGGTTAATATTATTCATATAACGGCAGGGCATTGAATGCAACTGTATCTATCGGACTCCATATATTATTGGAATATATTAAAGCATATATTGGACCCTACACAGCACAGCATTTGATGTACTCAATTAACTTCAAATATCGCATTATTACAATTAAATATATGGGGTTACTGTTAAGATGATATAGTCCAGTACATTATCTTATCTTTAAGTTTAAGTGATGTAAAATTGAAGCATCTAATATAGTGAAAGTAAAGTTTCAAATATCGCATCATTACCCTTATTACCCTCTTTAAACACGTGAACTTAGAGTTAAGATGATACACTTTACATTCTCTTGAAGCTTAAGCTGTCGAAGACTATAATCAGGATAATATTGATATTAAAATTTGTAAATCCACTAGATCATCTCTTTCAAAAAATGACATCAATTTTGATTCCTTTAATTATGTAGTTACAGTAACAAGACATTTTTCATCTCATTCCCGTCGAAGTTCAGCGATATATCTCTCCCCGTAAAATTGATTTGTATGAGAATGATCTCATGTCTAACGTCACGGATGAAATCATCTCAACCCTAAACGAACCGCTGAATTGTGCATAATCCCTATATATATATATTGTATGATCCTCACCCGGAGGCAGCAGAAAGGGAAGAAAATTTAGTACCTAAAACTGCAGACTGTTTCGCCATAATTTCAGTCAAGGAAAGAACGAAAGCATGTATAAACAGCGATGGACAACTGGACTCTGCGACTGCAGAGACGATTGCAGCAGCTGTATGAATATTTTCAGTATCATTTCTATTTTCAAGTTTCTCTTCTGCAGGATGTCATATTTAGAATATGGATATACTCATACGCGCCAGTTATTGCAGGTTTGCTCACATGTATTTGCCCATGCATAGCCTTTGGCCGCATAGCAGAGATAGCGGACAGCGGTAATACTTGTAAGTAAAATTAAGGAAAAAGGATGACAAATTATTGTATTGTAGGAGAAGAGTGTTTTAATTTCTGGTATAAGCCTTAAAATTGTTTCTATATATGGGTAAGAGTTGTTAAAACAGGTTAATAAACAAAAATCTAGAGGCAATATCAGTGGTTGGGTTTTTTTTTTAAATCAAAGTTATGATTTAGTTATAATACAGTCAGTAATAACTGATGATAAGTTTTAACATTTTTCTTTTAAATAAACCCATAATAAACAATACCCATAAAAAAAATCTATCAATCTCAATTTTTATGAATTTGTCAAGGATCTGGTCAGTTTAAAATGACCAAAAGTTTTGAGTAAAGTTTATACCATATATATAACTTTGATAATCTGGAAATCAGGCTACCTTGAAATTTTGGCTTACTCCATTTTACTTTTTTGTTTGATGATGTTTGCAGCATGTGCTGTAAGCGGACTGCTGTTCTGTTTACTGGTCCATCTGTCGTACCTCAGTCCCTTTTATGCCTGTTTCTACAGACGGATGCTGCGCAACCAGTTCAACTTGCCAGAGAAACCATGTGCAGACTGCCTTGTTCATTACTTTTGTGCGTCGTGTGCTCTGTGCCAGGAATACAGAGAACTCAAGAACAGAGGCTTTGATCCAGCGCTGGGTAATGTATATATTACTTAGTTTGTTTACTGTAGAATCTGCGCCCTCCGGTGATGTTATTGATCGAGGACTTACAGGCTTTGATTATTTATGTATGTTGAATACGCAGGGTGGGCTGGAAATATGCAACAACAGCAAGCAGGCCAGGCAGGGATTGCCATGCAACCTCCCATGGGTCAAGCAATGGGCAGATGAATGCTTTTTCTGATGTGAAATTAATAGGTTATTGCTGTTTGTGGATAATGTTTTATTCATTTTTAGCTATACAGATGTTGGTTTCCATTGATGGAGGGTCTAATACAACATTTAGAAACGGCCACATGAGAAGATTGCTGTTTTGAATATCCCTCTAATGAAGCTAGGCATGTCTAGAGGAAGTGGGCGTGACAGAGTGGAGGTTGTCAAAATATAAGTTGCTCACGGCTCTCAGAATTAGAGAAAACAAGTATTCTTACTTTAGTGAAAGTAAGATGTCAGCAGTCCATTTGTAATAAACTCGTATGATGATCATAAAACAAGTATTAGTTATATGCAAATATGATATCATAACTTTGTAAAATGTAATTGTCTTTTATATATATATATATATTTTTAATTGATTTGTGCAATATATTCTAACTACTTCGAATTATTAGGTGACCAATATATAGTTGTAAATGTGGATAACTATGTTTTACTATAAATTTGTATTACTATATACTGTTTATTAGATGTTTTATACTTTTAAAAATCCATGTGAGGTAATAGATTTTGTTTTAATATTAACAGTTAAGATGATATGTTATTTCGCATTAAATGTTTTATACTTTTAAAAATCCATGTGAGGTAATATATTTTGTTTTAATATTAACAGTTAAGATGATATGTTATTTCGCATTAAATATTTTTAATGTATCCTAAAATATAAAAAATGGAAATTTGTGTAACGTTTACCAATATTTTAATATACTTAAAATTCAATAATGTGATTATTCAGTATGTTCTCTATTTGTTATTTTAATGTACTTAAAATTTAATTATGTGATTATTTGGTATGTTCTTTATTTGTTAAACTATTTCACCAACTCACCAACTTGGTTATGAACATTCAAGTAAATATTTATGGAAATGTTTTTATTATTTATATTGACATTAAAATATTGATAAGTTAAGAAGTTTTAATAAAGATTAAAAATCTAGCCATTAACTCTACTTCATGAGTTTAAATGTTTAATGGTTATCAACTCCACCTCATGAGTTTAAATGTTTAATAGTTCTGAATTGTATACATAAAATTGTATGTTCCTATTAATGTTAATATTATTCTTTATAAAGTATAAAATTTAACTTTGAAATGTGAACTTTGATTCCAAAATTATTAATATATAATTGTAACAATATGTATTTAGAATTTAATATTTTAATTATATATATATATATATAATTTTGTATAATGTATTGTTATCAATATATTATTTTGTATAATGTATTGTTATCAACATATTATTTTATATGTATATGTATGATATCATTATAATACTTATTAAATATATGAAGATTAAAGAGATGTAATTAAATAAAAGCAAACAATGGCAATCATTGTATCTTAAAGTTGTAATTTTCTATATAAATATTTTAAGCAATATCACTTGAATAATGTTTCATTCATTAGCATCCTTTCAACTTTCAATATTATGCTCCATTAATGATAGTTGTTGTGTTTTAATTGTTGAAAGGCCATTCTCATTTATATTTATTTACACTTTTTTTCATCTTGTCCTTGGTGACCATGTCAATATGAAGCTATGAAGCTATTAACATCTATAAACATATTTTCTTTCAAACCAACAATCCATGGTTTACTTAAACAAATTTTATAAGAGTCTTAAATGTTTACTTTTGATACGATAAACATATTTTCTTTCGAACCAACAATCCGTTGTTTACTTAAACAAATTTTATATGAGTCTTTGTTTACTTTTGATGGATTTGACCATTGAACTTTTAATTTATGAGACTCAATAGTAGCATAGTAGCATACTACTTTCTTTTGCACTACTTAAGGGTCAGTGCAAGCTAATGAGGGTCACTTTTGGCACGTTAGATGCAATAGAAAACTGAAAAAGCAGGCATCCCTCAACTTACTTGGATTTTTTGATTTACTTACGGAAAATATCTTGCATTGAGTAAAAAAGATGAAATGTAGGAAATTGAATCACATTTCTGAATATATAACTTTTATGTATTGAAAATTTGCATAGCTATGTCAAGTTTCAGTTTTCCTAACAGACACTTTTTATTTTTCAGGCAAATGATAAGGTATATGTTTTTGTGGGTAGAGCCTTTGAGGGCCTAAATGATGGAATCAAGCTACAAAAATCGGCATGCATGTAGAGAACACATAGCACTTGTGCGCCATTATTTTTCGAAAATTAAATTAGTAATTTTATAATTTTTTTATAATTGTCTAAGTGATCAAACCTCAAAAATAGTACATCTTTTGTGGGTAGAGCCTTTGAAGGTCTTAATGCAAAATTCTTGAAATGGGTTTTTCATAGAACGTGGAGGTTAGTGTCCTCTTGTGCACCATACAATTTTTTTTTGAAATGATTGAGAATTGAAAAAGTTATGGAAGAAACACTAACAATGTGTTTCACGAGTTAAGGAGGTAGGACAGAAAAGAAATTGAAAGAAAATAGGAAAAATTAATATTTCAAAATAAAAGTTACATATTTGGAATCTGCAGAAAAAATGCTATTTGTGTCTAAGATTTCGTCAAAAATGACTCTGTGTAGCATATTGTAACGAGTGGCTAAGCACAGGCTTCTCCAGAAACTGGAAGAAATACCCAATTAGCTTTGGTTTTTCATTAACATAGCACAGGTTTGGAATTACCGAAGCAAACTCCAAAGCATACACATAGGATTATTGTTGACATGTGAGCATGTGACTCGGCCTGTTTAAATTCAAAAATATTGCCGCGCTTTTAGATTTAAATAACGCGTACGCGTTATATAACTAAATAACGCGTGCGCGTTATATCAATAATTAACGCGTACGCGTTATATAACTACATAACACGTACGCGTTATATAGTTACAAAACGCGCTCGCGTTATTCAAATCATAAAATACATGTTTAATACTTGAGAAAGAGGGGGTGTAGAAGTCAAGGGAAATTTTGTTTAATATTTGAGAAGGGGTGGGGAAGGGTCAAGGGAATCTATGGTTAATATTTAATAGGGGTGGGGAAGGGTCAAGGGAATCTATGGTTAATATTTAATAGGGGTGGGAAAGGGTCAAGGGCTTAGAAGGATGTTGGAAGCTTGAGTGGGGAGAGATGAAGGGAATGAGAACATGATGGGCTACAGGGGGTGAAGGGAAGTGGAGCTTGAGAGCACTATTAGGAGTAGAATAGGTTCTGAAGAGGTATAGGGTTAGAAGTTGAAAGTGAGACTTGAGTGACAAGGGGGAATGGATGGAGGCAAGGGGGATGTGAGAGAGAAATAAAGAATACAAGGGGGGGAGAGACATAGAGCGAGGGAGGGAGAGGGACAATGGGGAGGAATGGATTTGGAGGGAGTGAGAGATAGATGGGGATAGAACGAAATAAGAGATAGGAAGGGAGGGACAGAAAGTGTTGGTGGGAGACATGCAGAGAGTGGTGGCGATGGAGAGAGAGGGAGTGATGGAGAGATTGGGATAGGTTGAGGGAAAGATGAGGGAGGGATAGAAGGTGAGAGACAGGCGATGAGAGAGGGAGGGAGAGAAGGTAGGGTGAGGGATGGAGGGAGAAAGTTGGAGATAGATATGGATGGAGGGGGTATGGGTTTGAGAATGGAAAGTGACATAATGTGTGTGTATGTGTGTGTGTTTGAGAGAGAGAGAGAGACAGAGACAGAGAGAGAGAGAGAGATTGATGGTTGGGGAGAGAGAGACTAGAGGGAGTTGTGAGCATCATATTCTCCATCAGCATCATATTCATCATCATCATCATCTTCATGACCATCATCGTCATCATCAACATCTTCATCATCATCACCATCATCATCATCATCATCATATTCCTCATCAAATCAACATCTCCATCATCATTATCATCATCATGATCATCATCTAAACATCACCATCACCATCACCATCACCATCTTCATCATCATCACCATCACCATCATCATCAAAATCTTCATCGTCATCACCATCACCATCACCATCACCATATTCATCATCATTGTCATCTCTAGGTTCCCCATCAACATCAACATCTCCATCATCATCATCTTCTTCATCATCATCATCTTCATCACCATCATCATCATCATCAACATCTTCATCATCATCACCATCATCATCATCATCATTATCTTCCTTGAATCAGATCAACATATCCATCATGTCACCATCATCTTCTGAACATCATCATCTAAACATCACCATCACCATCACCATCATCATCATCATCTTCATCATCATTACCATCACCATCATCATCAACATCTTCATTGTCATCACCATCATCATCATCATCATCATTGGCATTTGTAGGTTCCTCATCAACATCTCCATCATTATCATCTTCTCCATCATCATCATCTTCATCACCATCATCATCAGCATCAACATCTTCATCATCATCACCATAATCATCATCTTCATCGTCATCAGGTCAACATCTCCATCATCATCATCTTCTTCATCATCTTCACCATCATCATCATCATCATCATCTTCATCGCCATCTCCATCATCTCCATCATCTCCATCATCATCACCATCACCATCATCATCATCTTCATGACCATAAACATCTTCATCATCATTGTCATCTCCCCCTTCCTCATCAACATCTCCATCATCATCATCATCATCATCATCATCACCATCTGAACATCACCATCACCATCATCGTCAACATCTTCATCATCATCATCATCAGCATCATCATCATCATCAGCATTAGCATCATCATCAAAATCTTCATCATCATCACCATCACCATCTTCATCATCATTGTCATCTCTAGGTTCCCCATCAACACATCTCCATCATCGTCATCTTCTTCATCATCATCATCTTCATCACCATCATCATCGTCATCTTCTTCATCATCATCATCTTCATCACCATCATCATCGTCATCAACATCTTCATCATCATCACCATCATCATCATCATCATCATCTTCCTCATCAGATCAACATCTCCATCATGTCACCATCATCTTCATCTTCATCATCATCATCATCATCATCATCATCATTACCAACACCATCATCATCAACATCTTCATCGTCATCACCATCATCATTGGCATCTGTAGGTTCCTCATCAACATCTCCATCATTGTCATCATTGGCATCTGCAGGTTCCTCATCAACATATCCATCATCGTCATTTTCTCCATCATCATCACCATCATCACCATCATGATCATCATCTAAACATCACCATCACCATCATCGTCAACATCTTCATCATCATCGCCATCAGCATCATCATCAAAATCTTCATCGTCATCACCGTCACCATCTTCATCATCATTGTCATCTCTAGTTTCCCCATCAACACATCTCCATCATCATCATCTTCTTCATCATCATCATCTTCATCACCATCATCATCGTCATCAACATCTTCATCATCATCACCATCATCATCATCATCATCTTCCTCATCAGATCAACATCTCCATCATGTCACCATCATCTTCGTCATCATCATCATCATCATCATTACCAGCACCATCATCATCAACATCTTCATCGTCATCACCATCATCATTGGCATCTGTAGGTTCCTCATCAACATCTCCATCATCATCATCATTGGCATCTGCAGGTTCCTCATCAACATATCCATCATTGTCATTTTCTCCATCATCATCACCATCATCACCATCATGATCTTCTGAACATCATCATGATCATCATCTCAACATCACCATTACCATCATCGTCAACATCTTCATCATCATCGCCATCAGCATCATCATCAAAATCTTCATCATCATCACCATCACCATCACCATCACCATCACCATCTTCATCATCATTGTCATCTCTAGGTTCCCCATCAACACAACATCTCCATCATCATCATCTTCTTCATCATCATCATCTTCATCTCCATCATCGTCCTCATCAACATCTTCATCATCATCACCATCATCACCATCATCATCATCATCTTCCTCATCAGATCAACATCTCCATCATGTCACCATCATCTTCATCACCATCATCCTCACCATCATCATCAACATCTTCATCACCATCATCATCAACATCTTCATCATCATCACCATCATCTTCATCAACATTATCATCTTTATCATCTTCATCTGCATCATGATCATCTTCATTGTCATCACCCTCCTCCTCCTCATCATCTTTATCATCTTCATCTACATCATGATCATCTTCATTGTCATCACCCTCCTCCTCCTCATCATCTTGTGCACTTATGCACTTAGGGATTAATATTTAGAAGAGGGTCTAAAGGCCTTTATGGGGGAGGGGCTCTAGGAACAAGGTAAGACAGAGAGGGCAGGGGGGAGGGATAAAGGCGTAGAGGGTTAGTGATTAAGGGAGAAGAAGGGAGAGAGTGCTATAGGGAGGGATAATGACGAAGATAAAGAGAAGGTGGAGAGATGGAGAGTGGGGTGGTAGAGACATGGCTGAAGGGAGAGAAAGAAACATGTAGGGAGAATGAGGGACAGATATTTAGAAAGAGATAGGGGGTATCTAGGGATTATTGGGAGAGAGCTAGGGGGGTATTAAACCATACAAAACATTTGTTTTGTATGCAATCATATAAATTATTAGTTTTCTTTGATTTTGTTCGTTGCCCTAGCCGTGCACCTAACCTATTTATTGTGCTTGACTATATCGCGTTCGCATTTTTTCACTACATATCGCGCACGCGTTTTATATTTATATAACGCGTACGCGTTTTGGAACTCCAGAAATACTGGACTGTTGCTGTCCGAGAGCAACTTCACTCTGTCCGAACGAAAGCAACAATCCCGCGATTTTTCGAACAGCACGAGCCCGCGTCTGAAAATTTTCACATTCTACACCAACTCCATCATTTTTTTTTATGCAGGTGCAGCATTGAGGACATCTTTCATGGTTGCTCACTGTGGTGTTGGGTTATATGGCCATATTTGAAGAAAATAATTAGCAAGCTTGAAGAATCTCCAATTGAAGAACACCAAAGATAAGGCCTTTGAAAGATTCATTTTGCCTATATTTGAGGAGCACACAAGGTAAGATATCAAGCTTCAAGACCAACAAGGAAGAACTTCCATTTGCTTATTATTGAAGAGCTTGTAATTGAGGAGCAACAAAAACAAACTATATTGAATTGATCATTGTGGTGATGGGGAATGCACGTAACCGAGTAAACAAATCAACAAGGAAGAAGAGATCTCAAGAAGTCATTGAAGAAGAGAAAGAAAAGAAAAGAATATACATGATGAATCGGAGGATTTCTTTGGAAACTAATCCAAATCCAATTGTAGAGGATACCATGGTTCATCCTATTAATCCACGACAAGAGGGACCTTCAATTTCCACAATAGTTGTTGAACAAGCACCCCATGGAAGTAATCAAGAAGCAAAACGTAGGTGCTCATTAGGGGATGTTTCAATTCCCACTTCAAGTCAAAGTGATAAGTTACCATCTCAAGATGAAGCTCACGAAGAAACACTCAATTTGCTATCCGGATGTGGTTATACAAGCGATGAAGTCAAAGAGGCGTTGGACATTTTGCCTACTGTTGAAGAAGAGAATGTTATCCACACCATCGATGAGGATGTTGGACTTCCACAAGGGGATGTTGGACTTCCACAGACCATGGATGAGGATGTTGGACTTCCACCATCCAACTACCAGGAAGAAAATGAAGGACACCGAGCTACTACTGAAACGCCAGAGCGTCTTGGTGATGCGCTACATGGTACAATTCCAACCCCCTTACCTCCATTAGCAAGCACACGTCGAAGAACTCCGAAGCGTATACAAGTTGATGAAAGACTTATGAATTCCATTGAAGGTACGCTATCTAAACGTAGTATTGCTTATCAAACTCAACAGATACTTGATAAATATTTTGTTTCTAAATGTGATGGAGATAAATGTAGATTATTTTTATCATTGTTAAAATCTAGGAGCATGAATGTTGTTAGGAAAAAGTTAGGGATAAAGATGATAAAGAATTCTGAACCAAGTTCTCATATAGTTAAAATCCTAGTAGATGCATTTGGTAAAATTGGTAAGAACACACGTTCAAAGGACCGCAATGCTGCTCGTCGTGTGTTGTCACAATCAATTGCAGATAAGAACACCAGGGCCCTTCGTATTCTCAGGCCTACATCCGAACTAGTTAATTTGAATGTAAAAACCCTCCGTAGGTATTCTATTAGAAGAGAACATCTTGACACAACCGATCAGACAGATTTTTGGGCCTTTGTTGGTCGGTTGCCACGTCGTGACATGAAGCTAGTTGATGCAGTAAAGGGACTAGTGCACAGTTTTTGGCATGATCACACAAGGCCTTCTTCAAACCGAAAGGATGTACTAAAACTAAGAAGGGGTTCAAAGGATCGTGAACCACATACTAAGCATCTTCTTGATATAACACAGACAGAGCTTTACGAGAAATTTAAGATTGAGCATAGACAATTGAACTTGGGGCAAAGATCTTTTGAGAAATGTAAGCCATGGTATGTTAGAATAAATACTCTTCGTAACACTTGTTGTTGTAGATACCATGTAGAATATGAATATTACTATGAAACATTTTTGTACATTCGTCGTGTGTTGCATACTAACATTGTGCAGGATTGCTCCATGACAATACCACCAACTTCATCAAGAGAATTCATTCATAGCATCATGTGCAATAGGCCCGAGGGGCAAACATACTATGCAAAATCTTGTTTGGATGGAACATGCTCCAACTGTGCTGGAATGGCATTATTGAGCCAATGTATGCACGAGAATGGAGACAGTGAATTTGGGAAAATGGTTACAGACATGAAAAGTTTCAAACATATCAACTATGAAATAGTCCCAGGGAAAGAAAGCAAAAAAATACAATTGGTGACATCTCAGGTATGCATTTATATCTATAAAATTATGTTGTAACGGTTACATTTCAATCCTTACTTACAACAAAAAACTGACATTGAGATCATTTTGTGTCACCAGGTACAAGTTAGTGACTTCATCAAGGAATTTATTGAAAAGACACATCAATATGTTCAGCATGTCCACGTGGCCCGATGGCAGGATGAGAAGTTTAGAATATGTAGAGATACATTTCCCCTTGGTACTATACTTTCAGTTGTTGATTTTGCCGAGAACTACACTCTGCAACCTCAAAATGAGATCCAAAGTCAGTATTATCACTCTGAGCAGGTTTCCTTGATGGTCCATATCACATATAGGCATGGCCCAAATAGCACTGAAGAGCAAAGAGAAATTATGAAGGAATATCACTTCTACATAAGTGATGATAGGTGCCACGACTTCAACTATGTACGTCATTGCTTCATCATGTTCTATGATCACTTGAAGGGAAGGAACATACAGATGGACCGACACTGGATTTGGTCTGATGGGTGTGCTGGTCAGTTCAAAAATGCACGCATATTTCAGTGGTTGTGTTCATTGCATAAAAACTACAAAGTGCCACATATGTGGAACTATTTTGAGACTGGGCATGGTAAAGGAGAGCATGATGGAGCCGGAGCATGTGTCAAAACAGCCCTACGAAGAGAGGAATTGAAAGTATCTACAGAATCTACTATTCTAAATGCTCAATCTATAGTCAGGTGGTGCACGTCAGTAATGGGAGAGGAATCAACTATGCGAGTAGAATCCACAAGAAAGAGACATGTGGAGAGATTTTTTTGGGAGGTGGTAGACATAGATCGTTCACATGCATGGGAATGCAAGACTGTGCCTGGGACTCGTGGCTTTCATTCGGTTCGAAGCTCTGATAACCCAGTATTTGAAATTTGGACCAGAAAACTCGCTTGTTTTTGCCCGCTTTGTTGTGATGGTGACTGGGATGGGTGTGAATCATTGGATTGGGTTGATGGATGGGATCGCATATCACTTCCACTTGATCAGCGTGCAATTGTTGAGTTAACTCCGTTGGAAGAAGACCAATCATCTATTTCTGCAGATTTTGATCATGTCTCAGACCTTGTACAACCCGGTATGATGCATTTCCTTAATATTTTTTGTTTGTTTATGTAGTCTTCAAATGCACATTAATGGCCTTGTATCACACGAAAAATATTTTGATCATATACCTACAATCATATAATGCAGGGCACATATACGCAGTGGTTGCCTCAAAAGATACTGAATGGGGTGATGAATACTGGTTGGCACGATGTATAGATGGAAAGCAAACTCTCATTGTGTCCATGACTGACGATGAAAACAACCACTTTCCAACTGGGTCTATGGTTGTTAAAGGTGAATACTTGACACGGGACAACAATGGAAGAAAGAAGGGTGGATATGTTTACAGGGATTACAAACCAGGTGCAAGTGTATATCACTTTACCAACTTAATCATTGGCACAAACCTTCAGGTACGAACAATGCCTAGTCGAAATACATCGAAGGTACGCTACTTCTTACCGGATACAGAGCACAAGAGACTAATGGAGACCATCAGTATAAGAGATGATCCGGAGGGCTTGGTTGTATGATAATAGGTGGGATCTAGCATGATGAGGTATGTTACATACTTTTAATACTATACTATTTTCACTATTTGTAATTGAATATTGATATATGCTCAATTTTCACATGTATGTTTCATATGAATATGTCAATTTTGCGTTCTTGATATGCCAAATTTACAAGAGATGGATTAAAATTATATTATGTTCATATGATCAGTAAACCATATATTAATCATGTTTGAGGGGTTGCTTAGCTAACTTTAAGGGCATTTAAGCTCTATGTTAAGCCCAACTAAATCCTTATGAATCACTAGCCAATCGAATTGGTTCCTTGAGTAATTCAAATTTCTTTATGTAAAACCATTTTTCATTCATTTTAGTATGAAATCAAGTTTTTAGTATTTTTTTCTCTTTACTGGCTCTATTCTAGTTTCCTTTGAAAAATTGCTCAAAGTATTGTTGTTCTTAGTTTTATGAACCTATTTGTGATCTCTTTCATGTGATCATAAGATTTTACACATCACTGCCATAACCACTAGACAATTGTACACTATACAACTATGAAAGTCTCTCTTAATCTAGTGACAACCACCTTTTACCCATTTCTATAGAATTTATTTTCTTTAATAATTTTCTAATCCAAATTTTAATAGCTATTACATTTTCACTATACAACTATGAAAGTCTCTAGTGACAACCACCTTTTACCCATTTTTATTATACATCTCTAAGTTATCCACACAAAAACACACACATATATATATAATAATTATTGTGTATTCATAGTCAAAACTAAAAAATATATGGATTAAAGTGGATAAACATTAAACTAAAATTATAATAATTGTGTTTTTTAATCCATTTTTTACATATGATCAGTAAACCCTAAAATTATATTATGTTCATCATGTTGGTTATTGGCTTCACCCAACAAAATTAATTCAATTCATGCTCACTATATTAAACAATACACTTATATTAAATTTAATTCATGTCTTGTTAAATATTTCATAATGAATTAGCTAGTTGAGAGCACCACCTTAGACCAAGCCATCATCATCAACATCTTCATCATCATCACCATCATCATCATCATGGACCTGCAAAACCCTAGTTTCCAAAGTGTCTAGGCAGGTTCGGGCTAGGAACACTAGCCATACCCGCCCGGTGGATGATTTTCCAAAGTTGACCCTCGTGTGCAAAAATTGCACACTCCCACACTGAGCAAAACCCTAGTTTCAAAGATGGACCTGCAAGGTGACACATGGGCCACCGGGTAGGAGGGGAGGGGCACCCCTGGCACTATCCCGGTGTGCTGAATCCAACGGAGTTGACGGTTCGTCGATCCGAGCCACGGTCTTCATTCTATGGCTCGTCCCGTCTCACTACCAGAAGGCCTTCAGGGACACCTGCTGGATACCTACCGGGGGCATAGAACTCCAACCATGCAACAAAACCGGGTTTCGGGGAGACTTGCAGGTGTGTCTAGACAGGTTCGGGCTAGGAACACTAGCCATACTTGCCCGGTGGATGATTTTCCAAAGTTGACCCCCGTGTGCAAAAATTGCACACTCCCACACTAAGCAAAACCCTAGTTTCCAAGATGGACCTGCAAGGTGACACATGGGCCACCGGGTAGGACGGGAGGGGCATCCCTGGCACTATCCCGGTGTGCTGAATCCAACAGAGTCGACGGTTCGTCGATCCGAGCCACGGTCGTCATTCTATGGCTCGTCCCGTCTCACTACCAGAAGGCCTTCAGGGACACCTGCTGGATACCTACCGGGGGCATAGAACTCCAACCATGCAACAAAACCGGGTTCCGGGGAGACCTGTAGGTGTGTCTAGACAGGTTCGGGCTAGGAACACTAGCCATACTTGCCCGGTGGATTATTTTCCAAAGTTGACCCCCGTGTGCAAAAATTGCACACTCCCACACTGAGCAAAACCCTAGTTTCCAAGATGGACCTGCAAGGTGACACATGGGCCACCGGGTAGGAGGGGAGGGGCATCCCTGGCACTATCCCGGTGTGCTGAATCCAACAGAGTCGACGGTTCATCGATCCGAGCCACGGTCTTCATTGTATGGCTCGTCCCGTCTCACTACCAGAAGGCCTTCAGGGACACCTGCTGGATACCTACCGGGGGCATAGAACTCCAACCATGCAACAAAACCGGGTTCCGGGGAGTCCTGCAGGTGTGTATAGATAGGTTCGGGCTAGGAACACTAGCCATACTTGCCCGGTGGATGATTTTCCAAAGTTGACCCCTGTGTGCAAAAATTGCACACTCCCACACTGAGCAAAACCCTAGTTTACGAAATGAATGCACAATGAAGCCACTGGGCCATGGGGAGACGAGGGAGAGGGCCCCCTAGAGGTAATCGCACGCCAGGAGACCAACGGAGTCGACGGTTCGTCGGTCCGACGTCCGGTTTCCGAGTTATGTCGAGTTGCAAGTCGCATGAAAATGTCGTTCAGGGACACTTGGTGAATTTCCGTCCGGGAGCCAAAAAGCAAACGGAGCAGGAAGATTGCGTGCCGTTGGCTCCCGCAAGTGTGTGTGGGCAATGCCGACGTGGGAACACTGCCGGGAGCCATAAATCCATGATAGTAAATTAATTCATGACAAAAAAAACTGAATTATTCCTTTCAATGGATGTGGTTTTCAATTTCCTATGTTGTTAGGTCAATTTGGCACATTCATTGAAAGAAATTGTAGACTTTAATGATGATCACAACAAGTGTGTTTGTTAAAACCTTGTGAAATAGAGCATCAAAAGACCTACATTGTAGGCCATATAATTGTGTTTGTTTACCTTTTGTTTGATGGACCATGCACAATAAGTAATAAAATAATTTTTGAAGTAGGTCATTTCATTTTTCTGATTTTTTCTTTGGTGGTGTTGAAAAAGACCATTGTTCTTATTGATGGGATTTCATGTGCTTATGATTCTTTGGATAATCTGGACACATACAAGGACACCATTATTAGACTAATTCATTATAAACAATTTAATATGAGTAATCTACATAAATGAATTGAAAAATTAACAAAAATAACAAACAACCCATATACCTTGGAATATAACACAAGAGTGACCATGTTAGGCAATCTTACTTATCTACTTACCTATGGTCATCTAAGTAGACCATTTGGATCATGTCTATTACTAATGATCTCCATTAACTTTTCATGTTCACAATGAGGCTTGAAGTATCATACCTTTGATGGGTGCTTCCTTGGCATTGTTTGTAGTTTGAGGTTTGTATCGAAAACTAAGTTTGTAAAGTGGTATATAGATTCACCTAGTCTAATCTTGAAATACATAACCAACCTTCTTCCATGTTTGGTCATCTAGTGTTAGATATTATCCTTTAATAACCATCAAACTGATTACAAGTTGATCACCATTGTCATCTATTAGTGAGACATGAGGGTTTGGTTCGCCTTTAAGGAACATGCCAACAAATAGTGAGTGCCCCATTAATTATCTTTCAGGGAAACCATTGCATATATGTTCATTTTAAAAAACATCAGTTCCAACGTGTGAGTCCACTAAATAGACAAAATGTAATGTATTCATGCTAGTTGATAAGATTTAATCTCATATTCACAAAACTTGGTTGTACAAGATTTGAGACATGATCATAATGTGGTGAAATGGTTGATTAGTCCTCATCCAACTAGGATAATTCAATATTTATACCTAGAATAATGGCGAGTGATAGAATTTTCTTGTTCATATTTCTACTATAACATTGTTTGAGTTTCAAACTAAATGAAATCCACAAATTCCATGCATTATTCTATGTGATTGATCTACATCAACCACCTCCCAAAAATATCTCGTCTTCTTGTTCCATCTACAATTATTGAAGAACACCATTCAACAATAGATTTTGTGTAACTAATGAGAGAATTTCTCGTAAACTTCCATTTTTACCTGCAGAATATAATTTTTACCTACACAACATCTCGATCATGATCCCCTTTCCCACACTCAGTTTCAAAATTCCTGTAAAGGCAACCTTTACATTTACATTTGCATTAACATGACAACCAAGTCTCAAAAATGAGATTGATGGTGTTTATTCTCATGCAATGTATACAGTTAGGATTAAGACAACTGTATAAATCTATGGAATTATAAATGGAGATATTAATCCAAAAGGAAGCCAATGTTGGCCTTGCCAATCTTTTCTTCCGAATGCAAACGAAATATTAGATTCCATTTTGCTATGTTTCCATGTAAAATATATTTGAAAAAAAACATATATTTGGATTATATGGAAATCCTTCTTACCTTTGACATTGTTTGGGATCTGCAGGATGGGAATGAAGTATTTTTTAGGGATTAAGAGGAGTATTCAATTACGCAAACTTATGAATGCCTATTGTGACAAGCAATCCATTGATTTCAACTCCATCAAATTTCTATTTGATGGATGATGTTTGCAAGGTGAGCAAGTTTAACCCACCAATGCGAGATTGCATGCAATTACACTGAGCAAAACCCTAGTTTACGAAATGAATGCACAATGAAGGCACTGGGCCATGGGGAGACGAGGGAGAGGGCCCCCTAGAGGTAATCGCATGCCAGGAGACCAACGGAGTCGACGGTTCGTCGGTCCGACGTCCGGTTTCCGAGTTATGTCGAGTTGCAAGTCGCATGAAAATGCCGCTCATGGACACTTGGTGAATTTCCGTCCGGGAGCCAAAAAGCAAACGGAGCAGGAAGATTGCGTGCCGTTGGCTCCCACAAGTGTGTGTGGGCAATGCCGACGTGGGAACACTGCCAACACTGGCTCGGGGGAGTTTTTTGCAGAGTTGACCTACCAATGCGAGATTGCATGCAATTACACTGAGCAAAACCCTAGTTTACGAAATGAATGCACAATGAAGGCACTGGGCCATGGGGAGACGAGGGAGAGGGCCCCCTAGAGGTAATCGCATGCCAGGAGACCAACGGAGTCGATGGTTCGTCGGTCCGACGTCCGGTTTCCGAGTTATGTCGAGTTGCAAGTCGCATGAAAATGCCGTTCAGGGACACTTGGTGAATTTCCGTCCGGGAGCCAAAAAGAAAACGGAGCAGGAAGATTGCGTGCCATTGGCTCCCGCAAGTGTGTGTGGGCAATGCCGACGTGGGAAAACTGCCAACACTGGCTCGGGGGAGGTTTTTGCAGAGTTGACCTACCAATGCGAGATTGCATGCAATTACACTGAGCAAAACCCTAGTTTACGAAATGAATGCACAATGAAGCCACTGGGCCATGGGGAGACGAGGGAGAGGGCCCCCTAGAGGTAATCGCATGCCAGGAGACCAACGGAGTCGACGGTTCGTCGGTCCGACGTCCGGTTTCCGAGTTATGTCGAGTTGCAAGTCGCATGAAAATGCCGTTCAGGGACACTTGGTGAATTTCCGTCCGGGAGCCAAAAAGCAAACGGAGCAGGAAGATTGCGTGCCGTTGGCTCCCGCAAGTGTGTGTGGGCAATGCCGACGTGGGAACACTGCCAACACTAGCTCGGGGGAGGTTTTTGCAGAGTTGACCCACCAATGCGAGATTGCATGCAATTAAACTGAGCAAAACCCTAGTTTACGAAATGAATGCACAATGAAGCCGCTGGGCCATGGGGAGACGAGGGAGAGGGCCCCTAGAGGTAATCGCACGCCAGGAGACCAACGGAGTCGACGGTTCGTCGGTCCGACGTCCGGTTTCCGAGTTATGTCGAGTTGCAAGTCGCATGAAAATGTCGTTCAGGGACACTTGGTGAATTTCCGCCCATTTTATAATTTAAGCCACTTTTAAATATTTGAACTTCCATATTATTTTTGAAAGAGTATAATATTTCAAAACTCCTAAAGAGACAAAAACACATGATCAAAACTCCTAAGGCTGCAATTTAGAGTAGCAATAATGGGGGTGATGGAGTTGAATTTGATCCTATGGAAGATAATGATACTAATATTATTGAGAATAAAGGGATAATAGGTTGATCCATGACACCTTTGTTTGCATGGATGAGGATGCACCTATGTATGAGACCTATGATAATATTCATGATGTACATCTTATTGATAAGGCACACAAAGGCCTATACAAGAGATCAAAGATGAGTCACTTTGTCTACTAATTTGATGTTGATAAAATTGAAGGTATTGAATGACATTTCAAACAATGGTATGACAAAGATCCTAATGTATACACAAGGTTAATATATAAGGTGCCCCATAAGGTTCTTTGTCATATCCCTATAATTATAGGTTTTTGATGATTGTTTAGGTTAAAAAACATAGCACATTATATGGATTATCATGTACAAAGATAAGTGAAGATGGTATTATATGAGTGGCTACAAATGGTTCTCAATTTACGATCATCAAGGAAATATTACCCATTTTTAAAGAAGAACCTCATAATGTTAGACTTTCATTGGTAGTTGATGGCAATGGGTGTGCATGAGTGAGTTCGTTGAAACCTTGAAAACATTGTATTGCATTTAGTTTGATTAAATTACACATCAACACATTAGATTGACACAAGTACATGTATCCAAAAGTACATATATATCCAAAAGTATCCAAAAGTGCATGTCTCCAAAAGTACATGTATATCCAAAAGTCTCCAAAAGTGCATGTCTCCAAAAGTACATGTATATCCAAAAGTATCAAAAAGTGCATGTATCCAATGAAGTCAATGTACATGTTTCCAAAAGTACATGCACAATAAAGTCAATGTACATGTCTCCAAAACTGAATGTATCGAAAAGTACATATATATACAAAAGTATCCAAAAGCACATGTGTCCAAAACTATCCAAAACTATCAAAACTCAAGCTTTCTCTTGTTCTTTCCCGAGGTTGATCCTCTAGGCACATCCCTAGGATCAATGTGCATCCCTGGATCCTGCAAATTAAATATCAATTGTTAAATTCAACTAACTATGTACACTAATACATTAGCTCAACAATTATCAACTGGTGCATGGAAAGTGCATGAAACAGTTGGTCACTGAAGGACATCTCACCTCAACTGACAAAGGAGATTGCATTGCTTGTGTAGCAGATGGAGCCGTCGGTTGAACATCCAGGATGGTCGAACCAGGGGGGCCAGGCACTGCTCCTGCTGGTGGTGGCTACAATGAAAAAATGTTGAAATAGTTAGAAATGCATGAATAAACAATAGGTCCAACAATAATAAACTGTGTAAAGATAATGTTGAAATAGTTACATACCTGTGTGTGATCAGTCGCCACTGCAGATGCGGCACTAACTGCTGCATCAACCATCGATGCAAGGTTCTCAGCAGACAACTCGGGTTCCTGTTGCAGTAAACATGCAATTCAAACATTAACAAAAACGATTTATGCACTGGATTTCAAGTTAAACAACAAATATCATCGAAGGATATACATTACCGTGGTGTGAGTAAGCCCATGGTCGTGGGCAGCTGGAGTCTTTCTCAGAGTAGAACGCCTCACATACACACGACCCTTGTTCACGAATGGCCTGGAGGGAGATGCAAATCCAGGCAATGGGCCAGATGTGTCGGATGGTGCCTACAGTCAGCAAGTGTTCATGTAGTTAGACATGCATGATTCAACAAACAAACATGTATTTAAAAAATGTCATTTTTAATTGTTTACCTGGAGCCCAGACGTTTCAGGGGACGGTATGACCATGGGTACTACCTCCACATTACCTTGCCCCTGTGAAGGATCTGCCATCTGCAAGTTTAATAATTGTAAATATTAGACCGTATATAGCATTAATGAACTAAAATGTAAAGTATGTGGAAATTAACAAATTAACAAGTATTAAAAAACCGAAATTTTAAAATGTTTACCTCGGTGTGAGATACGGCAATAGGTGGTATATAAGATGGGCCTACCGAATGGGTAGCATCATGCCCCCTGTAGAGTCTGGAACATCCGGCTCTGGGGCGTCACTGCCGGCAATCATCATCAACTGCAAGTTCACAAAATTAATATATTAGCTCAAACTATATATATGTGTACAAAGACGAAAATAAATGAAGAATTTATTACAATTAACCATCAAGATACCTCTCTCAAAAAGCCACTGAAGGCAACATCTGAGGCAATACCATAGCAGGGACGACCACATGACGTGCACTCGTGAGGATCAGTACTAGGATGGGGAATAGCTGATGGTCCTGCACTCGTGGATGGTCCTGATGGTCCTGCACTAGCTGATGGTCCAGCATGGTGATGAGCTGGTGTATGTACCACACCAGGGACAGATGTCCCTTCCTCACCCATATGTTGAACCATCGTGCCATGGCGAACAACCGCCCGTGCCAAACTCAAAAATGCATCCCGTGTCTGCGGAATAATGCGATGTGCTGGTGGGACATCTGGCCCAGGCAACTGCCTGCGAGGTGCAGGGATAGGGCGATCCTGGTCTCAAAGCCTGGCATTGGGTCGGTTTTGGGGCATCCCCCCACCGATCCCCTAGAACTGTAAGATGTCAAAATAGTTAACGTGTTTATGCAACACGAACTCTGCGTACATCTTTCGAAGGAAATATAAGGGAATTTCCCTGTTGTTGTGTGGTGGCATATCAAAAACCATGTACCATCTGTCCATCCAGTTATCAACAAATGGTTGAAACGTGCACCACTCAATGGAGATATGCAGCTTGCTTGCATTTGGGATTTCCCCCGTCCGAGGGTCCCTAAACAATGCAAATATAACCTCTTTGGATATTTTCAACCTTTTTACTGCATTGTAATCTAGTCCATCAGCATATTGTTGTCTTTTTCTTTCTCTGTAAGATGCAATATCATATAGGACATTCGTAGATTGTGAAATTGTGTCCACAATTGCATCCAAGGTTGATGCAAGTGAACGGCGAATCCTGTCGCCACCACTAAAAGCTGCACTTATGCCCCTCAATTGGGCAAGCTCAATCAATATTTCGGCATTGGTATCCATAGCCGCAACTGCAATAAAGACATTAATACGAAAATCATTAGAAACATATACATGGTATATAATGACGTCTCTTCAAAATTGAACATGTGTTAAATCAAACTCACATAAGCAATTTAATGGCATTCACTTACATACATTTAAAACTTAAAATTAAACATTTGACAATTAAAAAGTAAGTTAGTCAGATTGGCAGAGAGGAGGAGGAGGAGGATCAAGGCAGTGATGAGTTTGTTGATTCAGGCATGGAGGAGGAGGATCGGGGCAGTGATGAGTTTGCATCTATGTGTCTCAATGTCTCATTGTGTTTTGTGATTGTGAATGACAAATGTGTTGTGATTTGTGAATGATCTAATTTCTATTGAATATTTCATATTTGTAATTGTAAATGTAATTTCTATTGAATATTTGTAATTGTAAATGTTAAATTTTATTGGATGATCTATATGTCTATATTTTTAAATTTTAATATATTTTAAAAATATATTAATTTCGGGGGTCACCGTGTCCTACGTGTCATAATTCCGGGGGTCACCGTGTCTAGTGGGGACCAGGGATCAAATTTGAAGGGTGGGGTCCCATTTCACTATGAAGGGCTATGAAATATTGAACACTATTGAAGGGCTATGAGAAATTTATTAATATTTATTCTATGTGTATATATGGATGTGTTCATGTTGCATGGATTGGATTCTAGGTTAACCGAGTCCTTTTTAGAGCAAAGAATGGGGTAATTACTATTTGGAAACAAGTTTTTTATCAAATGTAAATTGCGGTGATGGAAGATATTGAGGGTGCCACATGTTGTGGAGAAAGTAGTATTGATTCCTATGACGTAATAGGGAGTTCAAAAAGTCTGGTTTCAAGTATTGTCATGCGTAGCTCGATTGATTTTTCTCGCGCTAGGGTTGTAGCAACTGTTATGGCCATTACTGTTAAAAGGATCGATGGGGTGGAATCCCGTGAAACGATGAGTTCTTTTGTTAAGACGTAGATTCAGTGAAATTTGGTGGGAGTCTTATGTTCATTTTATGCACAAAATTCGATTACTTGATTTTGTTGCATTGTTAACTCTCCTCCTAGTCATAGGTACAATCTCTTATATAATTGTGAAGGTTATCAATCCACTCAATATATTAAAGTTGTAGTAGGCCAAAATCATCCACATGTTTATTGTACTCACAAATGTTGACATTCCAATTTCTATGTAGAGCGCCCATTAACATTAGATTGTATGGGACATGTTTTTGAGGCATGATGTCATTATCTCATAACAACAAGCTTTTTATCCATAAATATGTCATCTACAAGCCAACGGAATTGTTCCTAATCCTTTATAAAACTTTGTCATAATTATATCAATACCAACATCCCTACCTATTGACTTAGCTTAGAAGATATTACACCTTCGGATAACCAAACCTGATTCCAAGGTTGGTAATCATAAACGTAAAAGCATCATCATAAGGAAATAGCATGTTGTGTTGAGGAAATTCCTTTTTTTCCATTTCCTTCTCAGGATAATATTTGGTTGTGGATCATTTAAAATGTATAATTTATTTTAATATTGGGAAGCTAAATTCAAATTCATTAATATATTAATATGATTTGATTTTTTTATTAATAATAAGTTATTCTTTTCATTTGAAAATGTAATAGTACATCAAAATTTCAATGTTTACTAACGTAGTAAAGTTGAGAGGCTTTATTTTTCAGTGGATATAGCAGACCTGTAAATTCATAGGATGTCAAAAATCTAGTCAGCCTTGAAGTTGAGCTCCTCAAAGAAAACGAATTTCTTTAAATATGTTTATGGCAGGCTGGCATTGCGAGCTTCGCTCCGCAAACTATCCTGGAGGACTGGAGGAGATAGGGTAGGTGGAACTTGGAAGTAGCTCAACCACAGTGGAATAGGGGTATAAGAAAAAGCTTGTTTCTATTCATGCAATATGGTCGGAGCCATGGAAGCATGGAATTCCAGCATTGACTTGATACAACAAAGAAAACAAAAGGTGGAACTTGGGAGCTGCAGGATTGACTTGATACAACAAAGAAAACACAGGGTGTGAGGCTGGGAGCCGTAGATGGTAGGATTAACTTGATACAACAAAGAAAACACAGGTCTATAGGTAGGGGCCACGGGAAGGAGCAACAACCTGCAACATTACAAGAAGTTTATGGATTGTGGATTTTGTCTGAAATGCCAAATTCGCGGGGGCATATTAACATAATATATTATACATTGAATACTCAATTAACTCACGGAGTCAGCATTCACGAATTGGTATGTGATAACTTGTAACTTGGTAAGCCCGCTAGCAACAACACGTATGAGCCACCTTCCAGGTTTAATAATTTTGTTGATGCCATTAAATGTGTTAAACACGTAAGTGCTCGCTACAAACACGAGAACTTCGAAGCGTTCAAGCCATGGGCTACTCAGTGTAAGCCCGTCCACGTAAGTTGCTCAATGATATTATTAGAGGCCCAATGGTCCATGATCCATGGATGATCGAACACGTGGATATTGGAGAGTAAGCGAGTCCCACTCCCAAGTCACCTAGCTAGTAGCCGCATTCCCAATTTCCCACTAAAAATTGTTGATGGGTGAAATTTGAAGCTACCCTTCTGTTGCAATTTTAAACAGTAGTGGTTAATTTAATTATTGAAGGGCTTACCATGAAATTAAATTTTTTTTGCATGGTAAAATTTGAAGTGGCCTTCTATGACGTGTGGGTAAAATTTGAAGTGGCCTGAAGGCTTCAAATTTGAAGCCTGGTGGGGACACTCGTGTCCCGTGTCCTCGTGTCGGGTGACTTAGATGAATACATTGTAGAAAGGGGGGAGTTTTAATTTTTTCAATTTTTGGTTTGATTATGAAGTTTTGAGTTTTTTGAAAAGGGTTTCATTTTGAGGTGTGAATTTAATTAAAAATTGGGTTATTCCCAATTTGATCAATATTACAAAACTAGGTTAAACAATAAAAAAATAGTAATTTGGATTAAAAAATCACAAAAAAATGATTTGGGTGAATGAATTACCTGACTAGATGAGAATGCACCGGTGAATTTGTCTCCCCTCCAGCTAAATCGAGCAACACGGATAGTTGAGTGGGCCACAAACCGTCTTCGTCCAGGGTCAATTTCGCCTCTATTCGCGTTTCTGATGCGTGAGTGTCGCGGGTGGTCGGCAATCGGCCGACTGTGTTTTTAAATTCATTTTTAGTTTTATATATCGCGTACGCGATTTTTAACTACATAACGCGTACGCGTTATTGTTACCTAGCCTACATGTCCAATGACATGTTAGGCTCGGGTCTTACCATGGCAGGTGGTAAATATCAGAAACGCGTTATGTTTTAGGTATCAGGAACGAGATTTGAAAAAAGTAGCATTGCATCTAAAGTGACCCTCATCTTCTTGCACACACCCTTAACCATATCAGATGATCTTTATCCGGTGATGTTACTATGAGCATTTGTTTCTCTAAAACATCAACATTTCAAAAGAATGCATTTCTAAGATTATTACATAGAGGTCCAACATAACAATGTTCAATTGTGGTGATAGTATCTCCCAACTATGCTTCCATAACTTCATGTGTGGTCTTTATAGGAGCATTGTTGTTGAGTGTTCAATGTTTATAATGGAAGCTCTCAAAGATTTATATATAATGTTCTAATAACTTTTCATTGGATGTCCATATTGTTCTTCTTCCTTATGAGTGTTATTCTTCTTGAATGAAATATATGGTTTTAGTCATTTTTTTTCTTTTTTTCATCCACATCCAATGCTCTCTTTATTTATATATTTAACAATTGAGGTTTCCCCATAGCTAAGTCTACATTTCCTTTAATAAAAGAAAACAAAAAATTAATAGAATATGACTACTTTTCATCTCTAAGGCTTTATATCGCATAACTAGTCTATTATTAATGTGATTAAATTTAAAGATTTGACATTATTTGATATAAATTGTTGTAATATGCTAGAATGCCAACCCTTGTGTGCAACTAAGTATTGTAAACAATGGAACTCTATAATTGATAGTATGATGTGTTTGTTTTGTGTATTGAACTATGCTAAATATATGCTTGTGTTGCGGGTGCTAGCTAATGAATGAGAGGTCATTTGCCTTTAGGAAAAAAACTAAGGAAAATAAAAAGAATTAAGAAGGTTAAAAAGAAATGAATTAAACATATATCTAATGAAAAACAGAAAATGAATAAATAGAGTAAGAAGAGAATAAAAGAGAAAATGAAGAGACTCTTCTAGAATTGTAACTTCCACGTAGGTAGCATCACCTATGAAATTAGCTAATAATCGTAATTGTCTCTTCTTCAACAGGGGTAAAGGAATGTCAAGGGATTAATTCTCTTGAAGAAGAATGAAGAGCCATAAACCCCCATTACATTAAATTTAGACTTCTCCGTGAGAATCTGGACTTACAACATGTTCTGAAAGTGTCATTGCTAGTTTTCCATATTGTGATTATTGGTTTTCATAAGTGTGATTATTGGTTTCCAGAATTACAATCATTAGTTTCTAGAAGTAAGATGATAAGTTTCCAAAAGTATGATTAATGGTTTTTTTAAGTGTCATTAGCGGCTTCAAGCAGTGTGAATAATGGTTTCCAATGTTGTGATTATTGATTTCCAAAAATTTCATTATCATTTTAAAAACTTACTGATGATAAGTGTAATTACTCTAACCATTGGATTCTATGAGTTCAACATGTCATTTTTAATATTCACATAATTCATTCTTTTACAATGACGAAGTATCTTGTATAGTGAGTTTGGACACATTCTCTTTCTTCTCGTCACCAAGGTTCCTAAATTTTAATTCTAATCACATGAATTACTAAATTGTGAGGAATGGCTTATTCTCTTTCTCATCATCATCCCAATGCCCACATTTTGACATATTGCAAGTTATATGCCTCCAAATATGGGGGTCAATCATTGGGTATTCTATCAAAGTTTGAGCTCAACGATCGGTGCTCAACTGCTAGTGAATCTATTGGAGTTTGAGGTCTACAATTGGTGGTCAACAGTCGGGAATCTATATGGCAGGTTCTATGAACATGAAATTTTGAGCTATGGAGAAACAACCAAGGGACCATTGGTGATGACCACACGCTTATGTCTAAAGTAACTGGGCTTGAACGTGCCTATCACCCCGTAGAAAGAAAAATCGATGGCTAGTAGGAGCATCACATCATGAAATAGCGTGAAAGGAAGATAAAGCAGGCATGATTAGTCATTGCCTCGAAACTACTAGGAAACATGGTAGATTCGAATTGACAATGACTCCCAAATTAAAGTTTTGAAATGGCTGTGGGGAAGAGGAATTACCACCCATCCTAAAAGAATGGAAAATAAGAACTCCCAATATATTGTATGCCCTGCCCTGACTCGGAAATAATAGCCAACCTGCTAACTTGGGAATACGTTCAAGTAGCTATAGGAAGTTTTGAGATGGATCCAAAAAATCAAAAGATAGAATAAGGGGCGAGGAGATGACTTGAAGAGACATAGGAAGATTTGGAAATTGATGAACCAGGGACAAAGCCCCCCTATAGAAAAAAAAAGATAGAATAGGAGTAGATCCAAGGGGTGAGATTTCCATGGTAGAACACACACATGGTGAGGATTTTGTTATGAATAAAATGAATAATAAAATAAACATCAACACACACACACACACACACATATATATATATATATATATATATATATATATATATATATATATATATATATATATCGAAATAATAATAATAATAACAACAAACAAGAATAATATAATAATATAATAATATAATTAATTAGTGAAATGGTGCAACTCTTTATGAAGAGTTGCATTAGATACCCTTTAAACAATTATAAATATGGGAAAGTTTATCTTGTAAAACACCATATCTATTTTATCAACTTTTATATATATTCATGGATTATTTGTATTTTCGAAAGTGGAAGTTCAAGAAGTTCCAATAAACGGGATTTTTACTGTTACAGTGGTAGAGCCTCATTGGCTCATCGGTTGGCCATATATTTTTTGGCTTGTAGCCATAATTAGGGTTTCCCTAAAATCTAGGACATTGTCCAAAAATTAGGCCCTTGCCTAAAAACGTAAAAAAACTAAAAAGAAAAGATAAATAAGAAAAGTAAAAACAAAGAAGTAAAAACAAAAGAAAAAAAAGTAAAAACAAAAGAAAATGTTAAAAAAAAAAGAAAAAGTAAAAAAAAAAAAGTAAAAGAAGAAGTAAAAAGAAAAGAGAATATAAAAAGAAAAAGAAAAGAAAAGAAAAAAGTAAAAGTAAAAGAAAAAAAAGTAAATAAAGAAGTAAAACCGCAAAAGTTTTATGAAAGTGCACTTGGTTTTGTGAGAAGTGGTTTTGGTTAAATTATTCCATAACAACAAACCAAAAGTGAGATTTGAACTTGGGTGGGGAAGGTCACAATCATTCCTCCCAACCAACCATTCTACACCATTTTACAAAAATTAAGGGGAAATTAAATTAGAAGAGCATCAACACAAATAATGTTTACAAGAAGAATCATATTGAACATTGTTATTAAAAAAAAATAAAAAAATCAAGGAGGATTCTTTCAAAAATTCGAAAGGGAAGAAGACAAATTTAAGGAAGACCCTCTTATCAAAGAAGACCAAGTCAAAGAAGAACTTGAAGCAAAGACGAAGTCACGAATTATGGCGAATTCAAAATCGGAAATGACATCGTAGTCACAAGCATCATTGAACGAATTAAAGAAATCTAAAACCAATATCGATTTTCAATTCGAAATTATAAAGCTAGAAATGCGAAATCATTAAGCAGAATAGGAGAATCAAAGATTAACAAATAAAAAACGTGATCTCCAAAATAGGTTATTAGATAAGGATAAGGAAATTTCACATCTAAGAAGCCACAATAAAAACCTGGAAGATAAAATCAAAAACTTAAAAAATGTCAAAGAATCTTCGTATGGAAGTAATAACGATTTAGAAGATGACATAAAGCGCTTAAACAAGCTTGTCATGGATAAAAATACGGAATTAATGCAAACCCAGAGAAAGCTAGAAAATCAAGAATCAGAGAGATGTCAACATCAACAACAGAGGGAAAAGCTTCAACAAGAGTATGATGACATTAACAAGACACATAAGCTATAAATTAAGAAAATTAAGGACGAGTTAGCAAGCAATACTGAAGAACTATTTCAACTAAGAAGTCATAATAAGACATTACTTACGAAAATCAAGAAGCTGAAATATAGTCGGAAGATGGAGCATTCAAATGAAGACCTTGAAGGAAGAATACTAGAAAATCAAGAAGAAAACCAACACCTCAAAAATTTTAAACAAGAACTAGAGGAATAAGTCAAGAAGTTAAAAGAGGAAAAAAAGACACAAGACGAAAACTTCGAGAAAATTCAGAGTAATAACAATCTACTGGAGAACAAAGTAGCACAAATCTAGAAGGAAGCATCGAGAGTCTCCAAAAAACAAAATCAAGTTGAGGAAGAAGAAATAAATTCAAATTCAGTCGTCGCCGCAATTCAAACCAACAGAAAAACAAACAACAATAACTCCCTATAGACACCCCAACCATATAAACCAGTATCCTAAAAAGTGGGAATTGTCGAAAGATAATGGTACTAATGTGCTCAAAGCTCCTGATGACAGATCAATAGAGAATCCCAACAGTCATCAACAAATCAATTTTGGTTGGAATGATCCATCAACATATCGGAAGTTATGTTCTACACTTAGAAGTTCGTACCGACATGTTCGTGAGCTACGACGTCACATGGAACGGTGCGACAACATTATAAGGCTTTGAGGACAAAGCCTTTCTAAGAGAGAGGCAATGTTATGAATAAAATGAATAATAAAATAAACATCAACATATATATATATATATATATATATATATATATATAGATAGATATATATATAGATAGATATATATATAGATATATATATAGAAATAATAATAATAATAACAACAAACAAGAATCATAGAATAATATAATTAATTAGTGAAATGGTGTAACTATTTATGAAGAGTTGCATTAGACACCCTTTAAACAATTATAAATACGGGAAAGTATATATAGAAATAATAATAATAATAACAACAAACAAGAATCATATAATAATATAATTAATTAGTGAAATGGTGTAACTATTTATGAAGAGTTGCATTAGACACCCTTTAAACAGTTATAAATACGGGAAAGTCTATCTTGTAAAAAACCATATCTATTTTATCAACTTTTATATATATTCATGGATTATTTGTATTTTCGAAAGTGGAAGTTCGAGAAGTTCCAGTAAATGGATTTTTACTGTTACAGATTTATCGAGTGAAGTATAATAAATATCAAATCTTCCTCAAACTAGCATTAGTTTTCCTCCTTTCAGTATAACTCATTATCCCCCACTACTGTTTGAACCATCTCAGACACCAGGCTTCTAGATCTCCCATCTTATCTAAAGGGTAAGAGTCAAATTCATAGGATGGTCTAAAATGGAAATTCATATATTCCATATTTGTTTATAGAGGTGGTAATTCTCTTTTCTCACTTAGATAAAGAGGATTAAATAAATTGCATTACCAGAATATACTATGTGGTATAAAAAATAGTTCTACTCTGCATTCCATATGTTATCACTAAGGATTCTTCCGGGTTGTGGCAGAAGGGATCACTGGGGTAATTATTTCAACTACACTCTTGTGGATGGAAACTAGCCTTTCCAAACACAAAGAGGGATCTCTCTCTCATAACTCTTACAACACACAAAATATCACTTGAATGGAATGGTTTTCTATTAATAGTGGTGGCTAGACCTTCAGATAAAGGTATTAGGGTTTTTTAGTTGGTTGGTATGAGAATAGGTATATCATTGGGCATGGAGTAAAAATTTCATAGGTTTTTTGTCATAGATGACCGATTCGACTATAATTTCATAAGTAGGGGCAAAATAAATGAATTTTTTTCATGTCAAAGAGATATTTAGCAAATGGTAGCAGAAAGGGAAACAAAATCCATCACAGAGTCAACACATTTAGGAATGAATTCTGACTTGCAATTTCAGGAAGAAAGGGTGGAGTATCTAATCATATGTATCTGAAGAATCAAATGATAGATGAATTTCATACCATGTAATCTTGATTTAAACACTGCAAAAGAAGACAATCAATGGAAAATACTAGCAAGGAAAGCATGCACATGAATTATAGACATCAAAACATTCATTTTAGGAATTTCTGCTCAAAATTAAGTCTTTGCATTAAAAAAAAAGGATGGGTTTCATTACATACTAAGAGTTTTCTTATCTCAAAATCCCAACCCTTGGGTCTTATTCAAAACCTGCCTTTATAGGATTACGAAAAATCAAAACCTTCTTGATTACGTCAGCCATAAGTGGTTGTTTATTAAATTCCCAACTACAACTATTTGTAAAACATCAGGCCTAAATATTAGTCTTATAGACTATTTATTCAAAATAATAATAAACTGGAAGTGATGATGTCGTCTTCCTTCTTCACTCCAAGCTGCTCGAACTAACTGCTTCTTGATCTAGAGATGCGTTGATGGGAAACTTCAGTGTTTTGCTAGTGGAAACCCGAATTGTCAAAACTACCTGTTGTCTTTCGGATTGAGGCATTTTAGGATGATTTGTAGGGATTGACATACTGTGCCTTTATTTTTCCTCCATATCGACTCCCATTCGCGGAACAATTGATTCTTTTTCCTACCAAATTCTGCATTTTTACACAACTGCAATTTATTCTGAAAACCAACTTCAATTTGCAATCCGCAACCCACAATGTGGGAGTTGGAAGTTGGCACTTCCGAGTGACTTTTATCAAATTTCACCTATGACATCCGCAATCCGCAATGCGGGAGTCGCAAATTCGGAATCCCGATGCACAACTTCTGAAAAAATGACTCCTCCGACTTTCGCAATCCGCAATGCGGGACTTGGAAAGTCGGGATACCAAATGCACAACTTCAAAGAAATCATTCCTTCGACTTCCGCAATCCATAATGCGAGACTCAGAAGTTGGATCCTCAAATTCACAACTTTGAAGAAATCGCACCTTTGACTTCCGTAATCCGCAATGTGGGACTCGGAAGTCGGAACCTCAAATTCAAAGTTTCAAAGAAATCATACCTCCACAATACGCAATCCGAAATGTGGGACTCGGAAGTCAAAACCTCAAATTCACAGTTTCAAAGAAATCATACCTCCGCAATCCGCAATGCAAGAGTCAAAAATTGGAACCCTAAATTCACAGCTCCAAGAAAATTACTCCTCGGCAATCCGCACTTCGCAATCCGTACTCTGCAATCCGCAATGCGGGAGTCGGAACTTCGAAACACCAAATGCATAAATTTGAGAATATGGCACCTCCAACTTCCGCAATACGCAGTCCACAATGCGGGAGTCAAAAATTTGGAACTCCAACGTGCAACTTTGAGAAAATTACTACTCCGACTTCCGGAATCCGCAATGCGGGTTCGGAAAGTCGAAACCTCTGCGAAATTGCTCTGTGACCGTAGATCGATTCCCTCTCTTTTTTCCTTTGGCGCCGTCGGGGGAGACTGGCACTATTGATCATCCCCCATCTCCTTCGTTCCCTGTCATTGGTTTCTCCTCCCTGCCATAGATATAGCTCTATCTCCCCCGAAGGAACCAAAGGAAAAAAGAGAGGGAATGGATCTACGGTCATAGAGTGAAATTGCTCTGTGACCTTAGATCCATTCCCTCTCTTTTTTCCTTTGGCACCTTCGGGGGAGACTGGCACTATTGATCATCCCCCATCTCCTTTGTTCCCAGTCGTTGGTTTCTCCTCCTTGCCATAGATCTAGCTCTATCTCCAATTTCAACCATTCAATCTCTTAAGAGTAGAAGACCTCCTTTTTATCATTTTTCTTATTGTGGCTTGCTCATCCAGTCGGAAGCTGTTAATACTTAGTCATTTATTGGAGTTTTTTCTTCTTCTTTTGTCGTAAAAAGTTAGTGGGAAGGCTTGAGGTTTCAGTAGGGAGGTGCCTTTTCGTTCCCTTGTGGGAGTTTTCTTAGTGGTGATTTTTGATGTATATGTAACTTCGGAATGTGGGGTTGTCCCTGATTAGTATAACCATGGGTTATTGGACTGAGTTAGACAAGTCGACCCTGCTAGGTTATTAGGCAGGTGAGGTCATGTATAAATAGAGTGCAGGAGGCACTCTATTTGATCATCTCATTATTCACTTCTACACTCTCCAAAAAGTGGCACACAAGTGAGGAAGGAGTATCTACTAGAGAAGACTATCTCTTGTACTTGGGTTGTATCATTGCTCTTTCTATCTCTGAGGAAGTTGTGGGGTTTTTCACCTTTATGGTTTTCCCCAGTGAAACTCCATGTGTCTATTGTCTTATGTGATTTCTTGTTGTGCTTTATATGATTGATATGTTGTACATGTTATTTTCTCAGTAAAGATCCTAGAGTATGTTGAATTAATGTTAAAAAATTAACATGGTATCAGAGCTAACCTGATAAGAAGACACTGTGCAGTTGCAAAAACTAGGGTTTCTTGTTTATTGGGTTTCTCTCCATAGCTCTTGAAAGGCAGTAGAGTATTTTGACTCTCCTCATCAAGGCGCATCTTTCTGTCCAATCAAAATTCAATTTTGGGCACTTTCATTTTTGGCCCTAAAAATTAGGGTTTCTACAAAAATAGGAATTTCTGATTTTTGATGACATAGCTAGAAGTTCCTTGGAAAAGTCAAAGTTTAGAGCTTTGGATTGATATTTTTGCTTGGGTGAAGCTCCGGGAAACTCAAACCCTAATTCAGGGTCCTCCCTAGTGAATCCAAGAGATTGAAAGGCATTTCTGAAGGGTGAAATTTCGCAGACTTCAAATTGTGAATACACCAAGATGATCAGCTCATCAAGGCGCATCTTTCTATCCCTTTAGAAGTTTGAAATTCACATTTTGAATTTTTAAGGTTTCTCTGACAAACCCTAATTGAGCTGCAAATCCAGATTTATGCAAATCAAGTGGTAAGACCTAAATCTTTTCTATTTCCATTTGAAGTACTCTTTAAGATGTCTCACCACACCAAGCTTGAGGATAAGCTTGAAGGCTCTGATAACTTCTGAGCATGGAATTATAGGATTGGGTTGATCCTGGAAGAAAATGAATTGGATACTTACATAAGTTCTGAGGTCCCTGTCCCAAAGGAAGAAGAGGCTAAGGCCTTGCATACGAAGAACTTGGTCAAGGCAAAGAGAATCATTCCTGATTCTATCAAAGACCATCTCATACCACATGTGTTATCTCTAAAGACACCCAAGGAGATGTTTGATTCCCTGACCAAGCTATTTGAAGGGAAGAACATAAATCGGAAGATGACTCTGTGGAATCAATTGAAAGGGGTAAAGATTCAGAATGGAGAGACCATTCAATCCTATTTCTCTAAGGTCTCTCAGATCAAGGAACAACTTGAAGCTGTGGATGAATTGGTGGAGAATGGTGAAATTGTTATGACCACTTTGAATGGCCTACCTAGGTCATGGGATTCCTTTATCCAAGGAATCTGTGTAAGAAGAAAACTGATCTCCTTCAGTAGACTGTGGGAGGAATTCTCACAAGAAGAAGCAAGGCTGGTGGCCCGAGAAGAAAAGATGGGGAATGAAGATCAAGCTCTCACAGCACACACCAAAAGAAATCCCAAGAGAGAGCCATCTCATTTCAAGAAGTCTTCTCACCACCATCAACATAAAGAGAAGAGAATGTGTTTTACATGTAATGAGAAGGGACATATTGCTGTAAATTGTCCCAAGAACAAAAAGTACAACAACAACTTCAACATGAAGAAGAAGGGCAGCAAAAAGAGGTATCATGCTCATGCTGCTGAGGATGATGAACCTCCCAAGAAGAAGGTTAGGGCAGAAAGTGATGCTTCATCAAGTGAAGATGAATATGTTTTGATCTCTGCTCTCACAGGTACTATATCTCATGGATGCAATGATTGGCTTATTGATAGTGGAGCTTCCAAACACATGACTGGGTTTAAAGAATCTTTTGTAAAACTATCTAGACATGAGCCACCCCATAAAGTAAAACTTGGGGATGACTATCAATATCCCATCAAGGGAAGTGGTGAAGCCTCCTACAACCTAGACTCTGGAAAGTATTTGAAGATGAAAGATGTACTGTATGTACCTGTGCTCAAGAACAACCTACTCTCCATATCTGCATTGGATGCAAAAGGCATGAGGGTTGCATTTGTAGATGGCCAAGTCCTAATGTGGCCAAAGGGTAAATCTATAGATGATGCAGTGGTGATTGGAGAGCAAGAGGGAGGATTGTACAAATTGAAGGGACAACCTGAACATGCCTTGGTACATGAATCCATAGAGGCAAGTGAACTTTGGCATAAAAGGCTTGCACATGGGCACTACAGAGCACTACCAATTGTAAGTAAAGCAGTAGAGGGTCTTCCTAAAATCAAGGAAAAGCATGAAGGTATTTGCAAAGGATGTGCAAAATGAAAGAACATTAAGAAGGCATTTCCAAGTAGTGAAAGTAAAGAAAAAGGAATCTTGGAAATTATCCACTCCGATGTATGCGGTCCGATGTCATCAAGTTCTCTGAGTGGGTATGTATACTATGTCTCCTTCATTGATGATTTCTCTAGGAAGACTTGGGTTTACTTCTTAAAGAACAAAGATGAATTATTTGATAAATTCAAGGAATTCAAAGCATTGATGGAAAATCAAACTGATAAGAAGATCAAGACCTTCAAATCCGATAATGGCGGAGAATTCACTTCAGGTGATTTCAAGAAACTATGGAGTGATTCATGTATTAAGAGGGAGTTGACTACTCCATGCAATCCACAACAGAATGGTGTTGCAAAAAGAAAGAATAGAACAATCATGGAAGCAGCTCAGGCAATGCTGCATGATTAGGATCTACCTATGCATCTATGGGCAAAAGCAGCTAGAATAGCTGTATATGTGCAGAACATAACACCTCACAGGATATTGGACAACAAGACACCAGAAGAGAGATTTTCTGGTAAGAAACTTGTAGTCAGCCATCTCAGAATATTTGGTTGTCCAATATATACTCATGTTCCAAAGGAAAAGAGAACTAAGTTAGATCCTTCAAGAAAGAAGGGCATCTTTGTGGGTTACAGTGAAAACTCAAAGGCTTACAGAATATACTTTCCAGGGTTCAAGAAGATTGATGTCGGCAGGTATGTGACATTTGATGAAGACTTAGCTTATATCAAATCAAGGAAGACACCTGTTGAAGATCATGAAGAACTGAAGGAAATCAGATTCCAAGACACCACCATGACTAAAGCAATTCCAGAAGCAGATCGTGAAGCTGAAGATCCGCATGAACCTGTAGATCCACCCCGTGAGAAGAACTCTCACAAGAGGAAACTTGCATGGGCGAGAGAGCTCATTCAAGATGCAGAAGGATATGGAATTCTAGAAGAAGAACACAGAGAAAGGAAGAGGACTAGATCACATACCAGTTATGTTGTCTTACTCCATGACATTATGAACAAAGAACCTTCCAATTATGAAGAAGCAGTAGAAAAGAAAGAATGGAAGGATGCCATGGTCAAGGAATACCAATCGATCATGAAGAATGATGTTTGGGATGTAGTCCCAAGACCTGAAGGGAAGTCTGTTGTGACTTCCAAGTGGATCTACAAGATCAAGCATGCTGCAGATGGCAGCATAGAAAAATACAAAGCGAGATTTGTAGCTCGTGGCTTCTCCTAGAAAGAGGGAATAGACTATGAAGAGACTTTTTCTCATGTGGCCAGTTACACTTCCATTAGATCAGTACTTTCCCTGGCTACAGTTATGATATGGAAGATACACTAGATGGATGTAAAGACAACCTTCTTGAATTGTGTAGTCGAGGAGGAAGTGTATGTGGAGAAACCATTTGGTTTTGAGACACATGACAGAGAATCATATGTGTGCAGACTGAAGAAAGCCTTGTATGGCTTGAAGCAAGCTCCTAGGACTTGGTATGGTAGGATAGACAACTTTCTATCTAGTTTGGGATTTACCAAGAGTAAAGCAGATTCCAACCTTTACTACAAGGTTGAGGAAGGAAATCTTGTGATTCTACTCTTATATGTGGATGACCTGTTTGTTATGAGTGAGGATAGACTAACTGCCGACACGAAGAGGAAGCTTGCTGCCGAGTTCGAGATGAAGGACTTGGGGATGATGCACTACTTTCTAGGTATGGAGGTGTGGCAGAGTGCAGATGGAATATTCCTTCGACAAGGGAAGTATGCAGTAGAAATATTGAAGAGGTTGGGGATGATGGACTGCAAGGCCATGGACACACCTATGGCATCGAGCCTGAAGCTTCTGTGTGATGCTTCATCTGATCCGGTTGATGTCACTGTGTATCGTCAGATGATTGGGTCCTAAATGTACCTGACAAACATGAGACCAAATATTTGCTTTGCGGTGAACACATTGAGCTAGTTCCTGACAGATCCCAGAGGTGTTCACCTGGTTGCTGTAAAGCATATTCTGAGGTACTTGAAGGGTACAATTGATTATGGGCTCAAGTATGATGCGAATCAAAAGTTTAACCTGCAGGGTTATGTTGATTCATATTTGGCAGGCAGTGCTGCAGATAGGAAGAGCACTTTTGTGTGATGCTTCACTATGGGATCAGGTGTGATCTCTTGGTTTAGTAGGAAGTAGTCCTGCATAGCACTGAGTATAGCGGAAGCAAAGTATGTTGTAGCTTGTTCGGCTAGTTGTGAGGCAGTATGGATGAGGAAGCTACTATCTGAGTTATTTGATGTCCCATTGGATGCTACTGGTATCTATTGTGACAACCAGAGTTGTGTGAAGCTGTCTGAGAACCCAGTGTTCCACGACAGGTTGAAGCACATTGAGATCAAATATCACTATATCAAGGATATGGTGCAGAGAGGAGCAGTGAAGCTCCTGTATGTTGCGACGAATGAGCAGGTTGCAGATGTGTTGACGAAACCACTAGCCATAGTGAAGTTTGAGTACTTTAGAGAGAGGCTTGGTGTTCTTCAGATTGATGACACTTCGAGGAAGAAGTGATGGACACATTTGCAGGAGCCATTCCTAGCATGGTGAGAGGAGGATCCTTCCCATGGCTATGGATGTAAGCACTGTATGATGAGCATCAGGATGATGCTCCAGTTACTGCTCTGTATGCATCATGTTAAATGCTTGTTATGATCAGGTGGATCATGCATTTGTATATGTATCAGGTGGATACATTGTATGATCAGGATGATCATGGATGACGAGCTTTAGGATGTTGCTCCAGATGATATGCATTAGGATGATGCTATGATGATGATCAGGATGATCATGTGATGATGTACATCAGGATGATGTATGATAAGTATCAGGTTGATGCTCTGTGGCCGTGGACAGGTTTTGCAGATGAGCATGTAAGTTGACCTGGGAGATCCGAAAGGTTGGGCTGTGTGCCCATAATAAGTCCCGGGATGCTCTTTCGAAGCATTTCCCTGGAAGATCCAATAGGTTGGGCTGTGTGCCCGTAATAAGTCCTAGGATGCTCTGGCTAGGTTTTGTGTTGCACGTAATAAGTCCTGAGGATTCCACAGTATGGCAAAAATCCTAGATTTGTTCTACATCCCATCCAATATGAAAAAGGATTGGCTCTGTGGAAGAAATCCTAGATTTGTTCTAGGTCCCATCCAGTATGAAAAAGGACTGGCTCTGTGGTGGAAATCCTAGATTTTTTCTAGGTCCCATCCAATATGAAAAAGGACTGGCTCTATGGCGGAAATCTTAGATTTGTTCTAGGTCCCATCTAGTATGAAAAAGGACTGGCTTTGTGGTGGAAATCCTATATTTGTTCTAGGTCATATCCAGCATGAAAAAAAGTTGGCTCCGTGATACATCCAACATGAAAAGGGGATGGCTCTGTAGATGATGAAGACCTGCAGGTGGTAGGCCTGCATCCAGTATGAAAAAGGATTGGCTCTGTAGAACTTCCTATGACGAGTTGATCGGAGATTGATTGAGATAGAAACAACAGTGATGATGATGATGATCCAGTGATGATGGTCCAGATAAGAAGACTTGTGCTAGCATATCTGTGTTGAGAAATAACTTCCTAGTTAAGAGGGAGTGTTGATGTATATGTAACTTCGGAATGTATTTCACCTATGTATATTGTACTCCTATAGAGATGTTATTATTCCTCTATACGGAAGTGTCATCATTTGTATTGACAAGTGTCGCAAGTGTCGCAACTTGCATGTGATGGGTTATTAGACCACCAAGTGTGGGGTCGGCCCTGATTAGTATAGCCATGGGTTATTAGACTGAGTTAGACAAGTCGGCCCTGCTAGTTTATTAGGCAGGTCAGGTCATGTATAAATAGAGTGTGGGAGGCACTCTATTTGATCATCTCTATATTCACTTCTACACTCTCCAGAAAGTGGCGCACAAGTGAGGAAGGAGGAGTAGCTGCTAGAGAAGACTATCTCTTGTACTTGGGTTGTATCATTGCTCTTTCTATCTCTGAGGAAGTTGTGGGGTTTTTCACCTTTATGGTTTTTCCCAGTGAAACTCTGTGTGTCTATTGTCTTATGTGATTGCTTGTTGTAATTGATATGATTGATATGCTGTACATGTTATTCTCTTGGTAAAGATCCTAGAGTATGTTGAATTAATGCTAAAAAATTAACAGTGATAATAGTGGCACCAACTAGGGATGCTATCCTCCCTATTAGGTGGAAAGAATAGTAGACTAGTGTCCTCCTATTTTCTTTTCTTTTTCTTTTTCTCCTTCTTTTTATGAATGCAAATAGAACTGAAGAACAATAGACTGAAACTAAAAAATGGTAATATACAATGAGGGTGGGTTGATAGACTCATTTTTTCACTGGAGATAGTGTTTTAAGAACCTCCCATTGACGAGTCTATTTCCCACCTGTTTGTGCTAGAAATTGTCCCTAGACTACAGAGGGAGCAAGCTAGTACAATATCAATACAATGAACATAAAATAGGGTTTGTTTTGGTGATTTTGTGTTTTGAGGGTTTCATATTCAAGAAGATAATCTATCAATCAACAAATGCAAAAACTTAATCATGTCATAACATCAAAGTACTGAAAAAGTGTAAGATAATAAACATAAACAACAAACATTCATTTGTATTGGTTCAGTCCACAATACATGAACATTCACATGAGAAAAACTTTAAGGAATGAAATCACATATTGAGTGATCAAAATGATCATAAACAAAATCAATAGATAAATTATAGTGGCTTATGTCCATATATATATATATATCAATCTCAGTCTTTAAAACTTACAGGAGAAGTATTTGCATCAGTCTGAAAATATATCACAATGCTCCAAGCTAATGCTTCTTGAAACAAAAATCCAACCTCCCTTGAACTGTATGTTTGTCTTCCTTTTATCATTACAAAAGTAGAGTAGTTCCATAACTACCTTCTAGGTTGAATTTTGAAGTAGTTACATCAATTAGTTACATTCTAACTTGAATCTTTAAAGACAAATAACTAAAAATAGCAAATCAGACTTTGGGAAATTAGGCGAATTTATGGAAAATTGGGTCTCAAAGATGCCTCCATATCTCTTGATTCACGACACCTGTTAGAAAACGGAGAGAGGTTTTTTTAAATGAGTCCATGAATAACAAAAACCTATCTTGGGTTTTAAAAATTCCTCTCCAATTGATCGGAATACGTGCTAGATATTTATGACTAAAATAGGAAAATATTAAATATTTTAATCCCTGAAAAATAGGCCACAAAGATGAATTCAAATCTTTCAAATGGTGACACCTGTTGAAAACCTGAGAGAGGTGTTTGTAAATGAGCCCGTGCTTGACAAAAACCTCTTTGGGATTTATGAAATTAATATCCATCTTGTCGTAATCGGCACCGAAAGATCATGACTAAAACAAAGAAAAACATACATTCCGGTAGCGCCTTAGTGTATGCAGTTTAGTTACTGTGCTGCGAGAATGTCTCCATATGAAGATTTTGTGTCAAAAAGTCAACATAGAAGTTAAACGTTGGATATAGCATTAGAATAGACTTAAGTAAGCATTTTGAAAACTTTGAAATGAAATATAACATGAAATAAGCCATTAAGGATAAAATCAATTAAAACAAAAAAAATTAAAAAGAGAATCAAAATTATTTAAGATTTAAGAAATGAAAGGGAAATAAGGAACAAACATTTAAGAAAAACACATAAAAACTAAGGACAATTTCAGTGTTAACATCTGGCTCTGGCTGGTGGATGAAAGCCTCCTTGCGAGGGTTCAAGATCATGTAGACCTTGTGCCTTATTCATTGGGTGATGGAGTCATTTGTATCTCGTTCCCCAATCTGTTCCAAACTTGTAACCCCATTCTTTTGACTGTTAAAAACAAATTGAAACTGCTCATTATAAACCATACTTGCTGAAAACAAACTGCACACTAAAAACTGATCGATGCTTACACTCTTACAAACTGAAACCAATGCTCAAAAAAGGAGCTTATTTATTTACAACTTCTACTTCTAACCAGCAGAGACTATCTTGATCATGTAAAGGAAACCTTCCAATGTAGCCAATTAAGTGTTTGATTGAGCTGAAGAGATTTTCTTGCTTGCAACTTTGCGAAAAGATGTAAAAAGAACATGACAATCGCATCAGGAATTTCATGAGAAATTTATACCTACTATTGCAATCTCATTTTATCCCAAATGTTACAACATTGGAATCTTTTGAAAAGATTGTCTCCATGTAGATGGCTATTGGGTGGTGAATAACATGAAACATTTCCAACTGATTAACAAGATCAAGCTGGTCTTTTCTGTTTCCTTCATTGCTTTCTAAAAAGTCTGCTTTATATTTATCATACATGGGTTCATTGTTTAAAATTTCTCTTGATGCTGAAACAAAAATCCGTTCCAAATCCTATTTATATTCATCAAACACCAGCTGATTATTACAAATTTCTGATTCTTGAAAATTAGAGATCTTTGTTCTGTGATGCTCTTCAAGATTAGACTCTATTTCTGGGTGATAGCTACCATATATCAAATCTATGTCCTCATGACATTACTGATCATAGATTTCCTGATCTAAAACTTTAATACCATCATCATATTCATCATATATAAGATGATTTGAAAAGGCATTAGCATGATCTTCCACTTCTTCTTTTTTAAAAATATCATCAACCGGATGTAATTCTTCTTACACATGACTATTGCATGATCCAAAATCAAATGATACATTCTGAAAATTTTCCTTAATAAACTTTTGATCTTGAATGTGTGATATAAAAGAAAAATGCAAGGGGTTAGGAAATTGTTGATCATGACCATCTTTTTCAATTTCAAGATCCTCCTAAATAAAAGAGTTTGACATATTTTCTTCAAGAACTGACTCTTCTTTAATTTCCTTTTTAACAAGATCTTTATAAAGTTCATCACATGAAGAACATTCTACTGTTTGCTGAATACATGATTCGAACTGTTCACAACAATCTTCTAAAAGGAGATCAACGGGATAAATTCTCTTGCAATAAGCATAAAAGACAACATGAAAATCTTTTAATGATGAAATACTAGAAATAGGAAGAGATCTATACCATTGTCTAGTATCTCCTTCCAAGGAGTACATAAACATTTTTAACAATACATCTTCGTGATGAATACCAATTTGATTCATGTATTGATAAAAATCAATCAATTGTTGTGCCAGATGGTCATGATCATCTCCTCTAAATCTTGGAAGGAAGTCTCCCCATTCATCCATCGTAGGCACCTCATTTGGAAATCCTGGAATATCAACAAAGATAAAAGGGGCAAAGCTCTGTGCCAACATAGCAGCAAAAGACTTTGACATTTTGAAAGTGTGAAGTTGCTTCTGAATCTTTCAAACATTAAGTCGCCAACAAATCCTTCCCCTACGGAGTCACCTGGTGAAAAATTGTAGTCTAAAAGAGTTTTTTATCCTGTTTACCCTCCAAAATTAGATTTATAAAATACCGCAGGGAAGATATACTTGACTTCCGTCCCCGACAATGGCGCCAAAGATGTTTGTGCTAGATCCCTAGACTACAGAGGGAGTAAGCTAGTGCAATCTCAATACAATGAACAGAAAATAGGGTTAGTTTTGGTGATTTTTTGTTTTGAGGGTTTCATATTCAAGAAGATAATCTATCAATCAACAAATGCAAAAAATTAATCATGGCATAACATCAAAGTACTGAGAAAGTGTAAGATAATAAACATAAACAACAAACATTCATTTGCACTCGTTCAATCCACAATACATGAGCATTCACATGAGAAAAACTTTAACAAGGAATGAAATCACATATTGAGTGATCAAAATGATCATAAACAAAATCAATAGATAAAGTATAGTGGCTTATGTCCATATATATATATATATCAATCTCAGTCTTTAAAACTTACAGGAGAAGTATTTGCATCAGTCTGAAAATATATCACAATGCTCCAAGTTAATGCTTCTTGAAACAAAAATCCAACCTCCCTTGAACTGTATGTTTGTCTTCCTTTTATCATTACAAAAGTAGAGTAGTTCCATAACTACCTTCTAGGTCGAATTTTGAAATAGTTACGTCAATTAGTTACATTCTAACTTGAATCTTTAAAGACAATTAACTAAAAATAGCAAATCGGACTTTGGGAAATTAGGCGAATTTCTGGAACATTGGGTCTCAAATATGCCTCCATATTTCTTGATTCACGAGACTTGTTAGAAAACTGAGAGAGGTTTTTTTTTAAATGAGGCCATGAAGAACACAAACCTCTCTTGGTTTTTAAAAATTCCTCTCCAATTGATCGGAATACGTGCTGGAAATTTGTGACTAAAATAGGAAAATATTAAATATTTTAATCCTTGAAAAATAGGCCACAAAGATGAATTCGAATCTTTCAAACGGTGAAACCTATTGCAAAAAATGAGAGAGGTTTTAGTAAATGATCCTGTGCTTGATAAAAACCTCTTTGGGATTTCTGAAATTAATCTCCTTCTTCTCGTAGTCTACACCGAAAGATCATGACTAAAACAAAGAAAAACATACATTCCAGTAGCGCCTTAGTGTGTGCAGTTTAGTTACTGCACTGCGGGAATGTCTCCATATGAAGATTTTGTATCAAAAAGTCAACATAGAAGTTAAATTTTGAATATGGCATTAGAATAGACTTAAGTAAGCATTTTGAAGACTTTGAAATGAAATATAACATGAAATAAGCCACCAAGGATAAAATCAATTAAAACAAAAAAAATTAAAAGGACAATCAAAATTATTTAAGATTTAAGAAATGAAAGGGAAATAAGGAACAAACATTTAAGAAAAACACATAAAAACTAAGGAAAATTTTAGTGTTAACACCACCGGTTCACCATCCTTGTCCTTAGAAAAGAAAGCATTATTTCCATGGTAAGCAACGACTGTATGAGGTCCCTGCCAGAGATTATCAAATTTTTGGGCTTGTTCTTCTCTTCTAGCATCCCATTTCAGCACCAAATCTCCCACTTGGAAATCATCAACCTTGGCTCTTTTATCAAAAAAATTATTGGCCTTCTCTTGAGACATCATGGATTCAGCATGTATCCTATCCCTGGTTTCATGTATCTCAATCAGCTGATTGGATCTCCTTAGCTCCGGGTTTGGTTCCTCTTCTTGTTCCTATACAAGTATCATTGCAGGCACTCTGAGGGAATCAAGGAATATCACCTCTATTCCATACACCAATTTGAAAGGAGAAGTTCCAATAGATCTCTTGGAGGTGATTATATCATCCCACAGAGAGAAGGTTAAATTGGTATGCGAAGCCTTTTTATTTTCTTGCAAAAGCTTCTTGATGATCCTAACCAAGATTTTGTTAGATGACTCGGCCAATCCATTTCCTTGGGGGTAGTAAGCAATAGAATGGCCCAATTTTATGTGAAATTCATTGCATAATTTGACCATTTTCTTGTATTTGAAGGATTGGGAATTATCAATGATTATTTTAATAGGACAACCATACCTGGACATGATATTTTCCTCCAAAAATTTGATGATGACTGTGACAGTGGCTTGCCTGGTTCATATTGCCTCAATCCATTTAGTAAAGTAATATGTGGCAATCAATATCCACCTATGTTGTCCAAAGGATTTTGGAATGATTTCACCAATGAAATATAGCCCCCACTGCTAGAAAGGGGCTTCTACAAATATTGGTTTTAAAGGAAAGGGAAGGAGCTTCCTTTTTCCTTCAAAGATATGGCACTTATGGAAAGTAGCTACCTATTTATAAGCATCATTGAACATAATGGGCCAGTAAAATCATGCCTTGACAATCTTGTTGACAGTGGACTTCCAGTAATGGTGTCCCCCAAAAACAACTTTGTGAAACTCTCTTATGGTCATTCTGGCTTCAGCTTCCAACATACAATTCAATAGAATACCTCTAGGGTCTTTCCAATAAAGGCCTCCATTTTGTATGCAAATCTTTGCAACCTTCATTTTTGTTGATCTAGATTTGCTCTTATCCATCTCAGGGGGTTCTTGTAAGTTCTGCAAAACATATATAATGTCAGAGTGGCAAGGAGATGATGAGAATTTGTCTGATACCTGCAATAGTGGGCCTTGAGTAGTATTCTCCAGCATGTGTGAGACCGAGTTCACACTTAGTGAATCCCAAAATGTTTCGGCCATGATTCTGGCCAGTCCCTTCCCTTTGACAAGATTTCTAGGCTTGATTTCCAAGTTGTATTCCAATAGTATAGCTATCAATTTTTCCCTTCAACCTTCTGGATCAGCCAATGTCAATATGTCTTTTACAGTAGCATTAGGAACAAAAGCAACAACATGAGAATGTAAAACATAAACTCTGAAATCCTTTAAATTTTTTATCATGGCATAGGCCTATTTTTCCATAATATTGTACTTGGGCTCAGCATATATGAGAGATTTGATAAAGAAAGCTATGGGTTGCTCATCCCCCTATTTATTTTTCTGTATGAGTACCCTAGCTATAGAATGCTCAGAGGCAAAAGAAAACATGGGAAATTCCTTTTCAAATTCAGGACTGATTAGCACAAGTTCTTCAACTATTGCCTTCTTTATGTCTCCAAATGCTTGCTTGGATTCCAAAGTCCACTTGATCTAATTATCCTTTTTAAGCATGTTTGTAATTGATTTCATGATTTCTGCAAAGTTGGGGATAAATCTTCTTGAAAAAATTACTCTGCCAAGGAAATATTGGACATCCTTTTTACTCCCCGAGAGCTCAATTTTCTCTATGTTGTCAACTCTGTCTCGGTCAATTTTAATTCCATTTTTAGATATTATATGACCTAACAACTTACCTTCTTGCATGGCAAAGTTTGACTTCTTGGGGTTCAAATAAATCCCAAACTTTCTACATTTTACAAATACTTGGTGTAAATGTTTCAAATGTTCTGCATTCGATTTGGAATACACAGTAATATCATCCATATATATAACCACAAACTTGTCTTTTTTTTCTCAAAATCTTTGTCCATAGCTCTCTGAAATGTGGCTCCCGCATTCAGTAGACCAAAATGCATTTTAGCATACATGAAAGTTCCCCAGGTGTGGTAAATGTTGTTTTTTCTTGATCTTCTGGTAGTACTTTTACATTATTGTACCTTAAAAATCCATCCAGCATGGAAATTCTTGCTGCCCCTACAAATTTTTGTAAAATATGATCCATTTCGGGCAGGGGATAGTTTTCTTTTAGGGACACTTTGTTCATATTTTTTAAGTCTATACATATTCTGATTTCTCCATTTTTCTTTCTTACTAGGACTATGTTGGCTACCCACATTGAGAATCTTAATGAGACTATGATTTTGGCTTCATATTGTCTCTTCACTTCCTTTTCTATAAGAGGGAGTAGCATAGGGTTTATCCTTCTTAGATTCTGCTTGAATGGTTTTTCACCTGTCTTTACTGGTATTGTGTGTTGTATGATAGATGTATCATATTCCTTTAAGTCTTCATAACACTATGCAAAAGCATCATAAAATTTTCTCATCAAGTCAACGTAATCATCTTTAGTACCTGAGGCTATGAATTTAGATAGATTGACAATATTAGGTTCCTCATCATCCCCAATGTTGCAGTCTTCTACTTCACTGTGGTTCAGAACAACTTTAGGGTTTTTGGCCACATCATTTTCATCAAAAATATTTTCTAATGGCACTAACCCTTTGAGGATATAGTTTCTTTTCAACTGAAGGATCTCTTTATCCCCCAACATTCTTAGGAACGCTTTTGGATCATGTTCTCATTCTTCATTTGCAAAGTTTTCTTGATCAATATGGGTATTGGAAAATTCCTCTGTCATCTCTGCAAATTTATTTATCTACTGAATATCCTCAAAGATTTTCCAATGTCTAGTATTGTCAGGGACAAAAGGCCTATGCTTTATATTGATCATAATGGTTCTGGTGGGATAAACGGGGAGTTGAAATATGTTAGCAGAGTTGTATAAGGTATTTGTTGTTGTGTTTTTCTCTCTAGCTGTTATCGGTCAAAATAGAACTTCTCCATCCGTGACCACATTTCCCTGTCGGTCACACAAAAGGAAACCATGGACGGAAGAGATTTCTTTGACCCTAGATAACCTAGATCTAAGCCATACAATCCTTTACTTAAAAGAATCTTTCTTCGCCCACTTTTAAGCATAACCACGACTCTTATGATTTCCAACAAGTGGGTTAGTCGCGGGTGTTCACACTGACAACCCGTGGGTATCAATTAAAAGTTGCACCCGATAGATGCAAGTTAGGATAGTAGCGAGTGAATCGCTAGTTGACCTATACCATAGTCGCAAGTGTATTAAGAAATCTTGAAAAATATATTAAAAACATGAATTGGGATTAGTTGAGACAGGTACCCTAACTACCCGAACTTCCCAAGATAACTACCTTTCGAACCTGCGCTCCTTGCCTTGCTATAAATACCAGGGGAAGGGCTTTAGAAAGGGATTAAAAAAGGAGCCAATTTGTGGAGAAGGTTATGCTGAAGAAATTCATGATCAAGAGAGAGGAGTAGGAGCCTATGGTCTAGTTATGATGGTGTTGGTGGAGGGCAGGTATATCTTTATGTACTTACTACATTTATCAATAAATATTGGACATTCTTCCCTTTCCAAATAGATTTGTTTATGTTTATTGAAAATCTTGTTACAATTTGATGTTACATTATCTAATTAATACTAATCTTTTATTTGTAGTTAAATTGGTTTGAGGAAGGTTTTGTGACTATTTTGTAGGTTGTTGCATTGGAGAACAAGAGGAGAAATCTTGGCTCAACCTTCTGAATAAGGTACACATTCTCCTAATCCCTAATCCTTTTGCTTAATAAAAATTTTTGCCGAACTTTATATGTCTATATGATACCCCAGTATGTTGGTAGTATTTCCCCTCCTATAAGAACGCTTTTCCTAACATTAGAACTGGCGACTCCGATGGAGACCACCATTAGTTTATGCTTTGGGGACTCTTGTGAGTTTCTTTCAGTCTTTTATAACTTGTTTGGTCTCTGTAGAGGTGTCTAGGGTATCCTTGAGCCTTGTGGTTGACTCAGTAGGTTTTAGATCTTCAAATTTCTTTTTATTTTTTCTTTTTTGTCAAAGCCTACCCGCGACCTGCACTTACATACAGTCGTGGCTATCTTTATCTACCCACGTGTTTCTCTTATCTCTACCCGCAGGTCACTCATGTGACTCTGCATGTTACAGTCACAGGTTTTTCCTGAGACTTTTGTTTTTTATTTTATGGTTTGGTCTTAGGGTTGCTTGTCTTTGCTTTGGAAGTCTATTTGTTCATATGATTCCTGCTTGATACTTCTGAGTGTTTATCTAAGTATTTTGTATCCCCTTTATGAGATATCCTTTGGTTCATTGTGCTTGTGAAGATACCTAATTCTTTCTAGCCCATACTTTGTTTGGAAAGTGCTTCGATTTACCCCCCTATAGTCACTGGTATTTAGGGAGCAGACTGATCTCTGCACAAGAGTCATTGTTTTCCGTCTTACGTATCAGTTGTCTTTTCTTGCATTTTCTTTCCAAAACATAAGTTACTTCCAAGTTTCCTAAAGCAACTTGTTGGGGTGGTATTTTTCAGTCTTGTAAAAGTTTTGATTGCTTTAGTTTTGGGTCCATCTTCTCTTTGCTTGCACTGTTTGACGATTCTTGTTTGTTCATACTTATTTGGATTTCTTTCAATGTTGAAGAAAAAATCAAATTAAAAAGAACATTTCCCTTATAGCAATAATTTTCATTTTTCAAAGTAGTTAGAAGTTGTTTATGCTTTTCTTCTTTGAAAATAAAATAAAAATTGTAGTCGGGTTTTAGTTTTACTTTGCATTTCATGTTTTGGAAGACAAGAAAGAAAAAATGTGAAGATTTTACATTTCCATGTGTACACTTTATTTTGAGTTGCAACCATCATGCACACAAACGCACTACCCTTTTGAGTAATATAGCCTTAAAAAGGAATAATTAATAAAATTTATTAGTAAAATTTTCTTTTTAGGTTACACAAACTAACTAGTTCATGCTAGGGTTTCGGAATAGATCAGTTTCAACTTTCCAAAACCATTCAAACCTCAAAATCATAGTAATACTATCGTTAGGTAAATCCATTTTTGTGGAGGTGTGCCATGAAGCTCTACTCAAGCCAGAGTTAAGAACGAGGTCATGTGAGATTGGATTGTTGGGGATGCCCGCCCACTTTTCATTTGAGCATACACCAGAACCAATTCACGTACAGGGATCCCTTATTGCCTTGAGTACTCTTGGATTTCAGGCTTAGTTAGCCTGCCCATGCATCTTGACTAGACCTACAATTTTCCCCCCAGACTCTTTCTACAACTGTGGTATACTTTAGTATCTTTGACTTATAGGGATCTACATAGGTGATGGTGGAAATATATTTCCACTGTACCTATGACATACGTGGGAGGAAACCCCTTATAGTTATTTGGGAGGGAGGTTGGTGATTCAAACGCTTGCACCTAGAGACTCTGTATTTTGGACCCTGGGTAACTGTCCTTCGCTACTCTACTGGTTTGTTCTGGGCCCTAATCATCCCATACTCTTCTTTGACAGTATCATCTTTGTTTTCCTAGTCTTGATTACTTTAGGAAAATTTTATAGTGGTGTGTTGTTTATTCTTTGTTGTTTTAGTGGCCACTAGGTTTATTACTTAGTTTATATTTTTTGCAAGTGTGGAGGACTACCCTCTTCGTAGGTCACGAAGGTTGAGAAACATTACTCCAGTCATAGTGGAGCCTCCACCGTCACCTCACCGGCGCCGAACTGACTCATGTGGTTCATACGAACTCACGGGTACAACTGAACCCCCTAGAGAACCACATCTCATTTCTCATACCCACCCGATTCAGGAAACTATTGAGGTTGAATATTTTCCTATAGAAGAGTTCACAAGACCTTTCAACCCTTTATTAACTAGAGCTAACGACCCTTTATTGGAAAGAGTTTTCTCTTTATGGATACCTGAGTTAAGTGTATATATGTTTACACCTGGTTTTGCTATGGATAACACAGGGGATGGATCGGGAGTGCCTCATACTCCCAATTAAACTATTGTGCCAGGAGGTCTATCTCCTCCTCATTTAAAGACATCCACATCGAGCTCACTATAGTTTACTTCTGCTCCGAGCACCTGCTTCAGTTTCAATGTTGGTTCCTCAGTTTTGCCTAGTATTCAAGGTGCGATGACATCTATTCCTTTTGGATCCTCCATTAGCCCATCTAGTATTCCTTTTTTAGGGATACCCTCGGTGTCTTTCATATCTTCCCCCTTTGTTCATAAATTCCAAGTTAACCCTACTTATGCTCTGTTTAATCATGGATTTACTTGGCTTGGAGGACACATTGCTCCTTCGGCACTGTTTGTAGGCTCAATTCCTACCTCGTCTATTGGATATATGCTAGGTTATAACCCCTTCACAGGTATTAATCCACATTCTTCCAATGTGCAAACCTCTAATGTTCCTGTAGGGAGTACTACCTTTTCACTATTTAGTGGAATGGGAAGTAACAGGTATACCAAACCTCCATTTGGAGGCACTTATACTCAGTCGTAGTGGATGGAACCACAAGGAATTAATTTATTAGAATTTGGCTCTAGCAACTTTCAGAACGTTTCTTCTTCACAACCGTTGGTCAGGGGAAACCCCAACCAACCTTATAGCATCTGAGTTTCGGGTGGTTCCCCTTACCAAAATCCTCCACATCATATGCCATCGGCACGACCTCGCTTATCGTTTCTGGAAACTTTAAATTTTCCATAACGTTCGAAACTAATGAACAATTTGGTGCATCACAACCCTGCTTAGCCTTCGGTCCCAACTAAGCTTCCTTCGGACTTTCCAAAATTCAAAGGTAAGACTGGTGAAGATCCCAGAGATCATGTTACAACATTTCATCTCTGGTGCTCCTCAAAGTCGTTAAATGACGACTCAATTCGATTGAGTCTCTTCTAGAGAACCTTAATGAGTGTAGCAGCTAAATGGTACATCGAATTTCCTGCTACACCATATGATAATTTTTGGGATTTAGCGATAGTATTTTTGAATCACTTCCAAATTCCCATCTGGTATGATGTCGGTATAGATCTTCTATCTACATTTAGACAGAATAAATCCACTCACCTTTCTGATCACATTCAGGACTAACGAAGATGGAAGCGACTCATCAATGCTGAGATTCCACTAGAGTTTCTTTTGGAGTGGTATTCAAAATCACTGCTCCCTTACGTATCGGAAGATGTTTCAACTTTTGGGGTAGCATCTGAATAGGAGGCAATTCTAAGGACCCAGCAGCTCAACCTAGTTTACGCTCAATCTGGGATCCTTTACGAGATTATTCCTGATGAACCGATATCTAATATAGATCTTGGTAAGCCCAAACCTGGACCTCATGTCGATGGCATCGTTGGCTCAGCCGACTCATCCACACTGGAGGCTTTAACAAAACAAGTGCATGCACTTTCAATGAAGCAATCTATGGTGGAAGAAACTACAGTTGCATCCTCCACTTCACAAATAAAATCTATACAAAATGTGCAAACAAATCAAAAGGGTCCTCGGCAGCCCAAGAAAAAGGGTAATAAAGGGGAGGCAAACCAACAAAGACCCAAAAACACTGAAAATGCCGAGGAAGCAAAAAGAGACAAAAAGAAGGTAAATTTTCCTTGCAAAATTTATAAGGATGACCACCTCACTCACCAATGCCCTCTCATCGAAGAATCCCAAAAGATATTGAATGAAAAGAAATCGGTTGTCCTGAAGGATCCTTTTCCCAAAGGACAAGGCCTAGCTTCTGGAAGTTCTAATACTGGGGGCACTCATCATGCCACATCAACTGTTCAGTCGTATATCAACATGGTTAACTCACATGCTCTTTTTCAAAGGAGAGCCAGGAATTATAATATGGAAACGCGGGAGAAAGATAAAGAGATTCGTGAGTCATATGTTTCTCTCCACATCGAGAAACCAACAGAGCCTTTGCTGAAGATAGCAAAAGGTGTATAAAAATGCGCATTGCACAACCCTAATGCACGGGTTTCTTCCAACTACTCTGTTGTGGAGGACCTAACCCAAACGCCATGTGCTATGTCTGCACTAGAAGTTTTGCAAAGCTTCCCTTCGCAGCAGAATGCACTTCTAACAGCAATAAGTAGCATGGACTCATCAAGTATGATTGCTAGATTTGATATATCCAATATCAAACCCTAGTTTCCCCATCACGTAGTCTTCCAGATCGAAGTAGTCCATGGTGCAAAGACCATTGGATGAATGGTTGTAGATGAAGGTGTGTCAATGTGCGTAATGTCCATATCCAGTTGGAAATCCTTGGGTTTTCCTTAGTTAGCCCCATCGATTACACTACTTACCTCATTTGACGGAAAATATTGTTGCCTGCATGGAGTCTTACCAGCATTCGAGATTCAACTTGTTGGTAAAGTAGTGTTCATAGAGGTAGAAGTTGTGGATGCTTCTCTCGACTACAATCTGTTGTTGGGAAGAAGCTGGATGTATGCTATGCAAGCCATCCCCTCGTCCATTTTCCGAGTACTGATGTTCCCTCATGAAGGTAAGATCGTTACAGTTGATCAACTAGCCTTCACTTGGAAAAATAACATAACTTCGTCGGATTCAAATATCCCTTTGATTGATCAATATTGACCTCCCAGTGAGAGCTTAGGAGTAGGTATGTATTCATCGTTGATGGGAATATTTGACCTACCTGCTCCTGTACATTATATTGGTTCTATGAGTACTAGTGATACATCATCCCAGGAAGTTCTTACGACTAGTCAAACTACTGATCCATGGATCCTTCCGACTCAACAAGAACCAAACGTTCCCTTAACCATTGTAGAAGTGGCATACCAAGCATCAAAAAATGTTGCAATGGATTATATCTTGACTCCACCAGTCTTAGCTGAGTCATATTTTGATTATGCACTTGCCTGGTCAGTCCACTCTACCCATTCTATTGACCGTTTGGATACTTTTCTTCCTTCCGATGAAGCCATCCTGGAAGCTATGGTAGGACTGGATCATCCATGGGAACACATGCATCACAGGTCCGACTTTCTTCCAGATATAGACAATATTGAGAATGGTGAGCTTTCATTGAGACTCGATGGGAATATCGGTTTTTCCATCACTCTTTCTACTAAACAAACGATTTATGCTAAATTTAATATGGCAAACATTTCTAAGACTATACCGATCGATATTTCCACCAAAACCAATGTTGTGGAAAACATCTTTATTGGAGCAAATTGTTATCCACATGAGATCACTTTGTACACCAATTTATTTAAGCAATTCCATGACATTTTTGCCTGGTCTTACGAGTAGCTTCTAGGAATCGACCCCTCCATTGTGGAGCACATTATCATGACTTATCCTAAAGAGAAACAAGTACGACAGAAACTTTGTTCGGTCAACCCTAGGAAAGTTGTAGCCATCAAGGCTGAAGTCGAAAATATCCTTAAGGTCGGCTTCATCTATCCGATCAACATGACAGAATGGGTTTCCAACCTCGTCTTAGTCGATAAAAATCAAGGGACCATACGTGTATGTACAGAATTCAGGGACCTTAATAAATCCCGTTCGAAAGATAAATACCCCACACCATTCATAGACCAGATCATTAATGCGTGTGCAGGCCATGAAATCTTCTCTTTCATGGACGATTTTTTGGGATATAATCAAATACAAATCAAACTCAAAGACCAACATACGAAGACTTTTATTTGTCCCTGGGGTACCTATTCCTATATGAAAATTCCTTTCGGATTAAATAACACTGGAGATACTTTCCAGCGAGCCATGAACTTCACTTTCCATGATATCAAACACGTAATCGAACCCTACCTCGATGATCTCCCTGTGTGATCTTGTAAGAGACGAGATCATCATGATCATTTACGACTCGTATTTGAATGATGCAGATACTATAAGATTAGTTTAAACCCTAACAAGTGTGCATTCTGCATTGAGTTTGGACGTTTACTCAGTTTCATTGTGTTTAGTCGTGGCATTATGGTTGAACCCTTGAAAGTTGAGGCTATTATAAAATTTCCTTATCCTCGTACCATTAGACAACTTCAAGTTCTGTAGGGCATGTCTAATATTATATGATTATTTATCATGAATTATTCCAAGATCACAAAAGGATTCATGCAATTACTCAAGCAAGACACCCATTTTTTATGGGATGAGGCTGCAAAGACTTCGTTTGACACTTTGAAAAAGGCATTATTATTAGCCCCTTGCTGAGCCCGCCATATTATACTAAGGACTTCCTTTTATATCTAGCGACCTATGTTTCCACGATCAGTATAGTTTTGGTTCAGGAGGATGACAAGCTCTAGGAGCATGTCATTTATTACCTCTCACATGCATTGGTAACTCTGGAACTTAAATATTCTCATGTCGAGAATTTGGCATTAGCTGTTGTCTATGTCGTTCAGAGATTATGCCATTACATTTTTTTGCGGACCACTACAGTTGTAGTGGATGTCAATCCTTTTCAATATGTATTAACCCAACGTATCATCAGAGGGAAATTTAATAAGTGGATTGTCATTCTGCAAGAATTTGACCTAACATTTAAATCTGCTAAGTCAAAGAAATATTTGGTGTTTGCTTAGATTATATCAGAGTTCCCTAGTGATGTAATTAGAAATGAGGAAGATTTGTCATTACCCGTTGAACATATTTTTCTCATTGTGACCTTTGACCCATGGTATGGAGACATTTTAATATATCTCCAGACTTTGAAGTGTCTACTGAATTTCTCCAGAGACGAATGACGAAAGCTTAGAACTCATGCTAAGAACTACCTCATTATTTCTAACACGCTCTATAGATGTGGGGTAGATTCCATTTTACGTCGTTTTTTGACTCCGGAGGAAGCCAAATCAGTATTGAATGATTCACATAGTGGAGCCTATGGTGGTGATCTTTCTGTGTTGGAAACAACCCAGAAAATACTGCGTGCTGGGTATTTTTGGCCCACCATCTTTAAATATTGCATGGAAGCCATGAAAAACTGTCAGCCATGTCAGTTTTTCACCAAGAAAATGAGAGCACACCCAGCTCCTCTTCACCCTATTATCATAGTAGGTCCCTTCACCAAGTGGGGGATTGACTTCATGACTTGTAATCCAGTTTTGGCTAGACGACATCACCATACAATTGCGTGTGTCGACTACTTTACGAAGTGGGCTGAGGAAATGCCTACTGTGAAGGCAGATGGAGAAACTGCATCTTACTTTGTGTTCAATTGGATCATCACTAGGTTTGGTATACCTAAGGAGATTGTCACTGACCATGGTAGACATTTTCGGAACTACATGATGACTGAGTTATGCACCATGTTAGGTTTTCAAAAAGAACACTCGTCTTTGTTTTATCCGCAGGAAAATGGGAAAGTCAAAACGGTCAAGAAAAATTTGAAGACCAACCTTCAACGGATCGTTAATTCTAGTAGATCAAATTGCCACATCATATTGTATCCGGCTCTTTAGGAATATCGATCCAATGTTGAAATTGCTACAGTTTTTTCACCTTTTCAACTCGTTCACGAGTTGGAGGAAGTCATACCGGTCGAATGCGAGATTCCATCTTTGAAGTTGGTTATCCAACTACTTCCTGAAACTTCGGATTTAGAAGAGAGTTTGATTCATTTAGAGAATTTAGATGAAAACACTGATATGCGATCATTTCAAATGAAGCTCATAAGAGCTGAGTCAAGCATCAGTATGATAAGTTTATAAAACCAAGGGTTTTCTCAGAAGGAGACCTTGTTTTTCTCTACGATTAGGACAAGGATCCGTTGGGGCCAGGCAAGTTTAAATCTATGTGGCTCGGACCTTACATTGTTTCTAAAGTGTTGAATAAGGGAGCTTATGAGCTAACAGATTATGATGGTTATAAGTTTCCTGATCCTAGAAATGGGCTCTACCTAAAAACGTATTACGCTTAGGAATACATGTTTTTTCTTGTACTATAGTTGTACATTTTTTATAGAGTTATTCATTTTTTGGATTTATTGCCTTATGTGTCTTCTGGATTGTGTTTTCAGATAACAACCGATTAATTCATAGGATTTTCCAATGGCACTAGTCACCACACTCGTCAGTTGGTTTCAACAGCTTGGGTTATTTACTCATCCTCTGGCCAGCTCATTTCCGATCGGGAGGTGCTTGTTTGGGCCCTATGACGAACAATGTAGCTGAGTATAGTGCGTTTATCGAGTTACTCTGAGATGCTATTGATCATGACTCACATTTAGAGGTACGAATTGATTCGCAATTAGTAGTACTTCAGTTGTCGGGTGAGTACAGGGTTCGAGATCCTTCTTTGTTACGTCAGGTTTTACGAGTTAGGTTGCTTGAAAGAAATTTTGATTTCATTACATTTAAACATATTTCAAGGAATTTAAATGCATTAGCTGATTCATTTGCAAATTATTTACTTGATTGGAATTTGTATCACACACAATAATATTCAAAACTCATAAGCACACATGTATATAACTGCTACTGTATATATATATATATATATATATGGTCCCAAACATATGAGTTTGAGTCATCCACTGCCAAAATATACAAAAAGGGCGTAAAATAGCCTAAAAAATAATAATATGCATCACTCTCCCTATGGAGAGGGAGGAGCCTCAACTAGTTCCACTACGACCTCCCTGTAACATATGACCAGCCTAGCTACCTTCCTAAGTAACCTAATCCAGGCTGGGGGAACTCCTACAACATGCCCTTGCATCTCGAGCGGCATACGCTCTATCCTGTAGGTGGGGATATCATGAGTCAATTGACTCATCTTTCCCTCAATAGTCCTCAACATGTCATCTGCACCACCCAGCTCGGTGGGTTGTACATATGCCCTTGGATGTACAGTAGGCGTTGTTGGCCCCACATTTGAATACGTTACATTTTGTCAGCACTCTTACTCATCATAAAAATCATATATAAAAAGACAAAAAAAAAATTAAATAATTTTTCAAAAAAAAAAACATTGTGGTACCTATCTCATCACAGGATGCCCCTGGAGGGAGCATGAGATCTGGATCTCCTCAGAAATCCATCTCTGCATATGGAACTGCTCGAGCATCAGTACTTTTCGGCTCCACCACTCTAGATAGTCTTCGCCAGCATATGAAAGGCTAGTCTCACCGCCACCCTAGCGCAAGAAAATATCTCCGTACAAAGTCATTAGTGGTTTGCGAGGGTCCAACAATGGTAGAGTTACCCTCAGACTCAGATCGAGGACTCTCTCTTGTAGAAGGCACACAAGATACTTCCATATCTGAAGTTATCTTTCTTCCTGTTTTTACACTCTATCAACTGGTGTTTCATATTCACCAGTAGGCTTGAACACCAATCAAATATCACACCACGCAAACACTCAACCCCTATCTATATACAGTTTCGAGAGGCCAAATGTTGCGCATCACTCCCTCCGATCCTATTAAGTGTTCTCAATATCACTTTCAGTGGGAAGCTCTCAAATGGATCCAATTGGAACTTGGCTTCCGCTTTTCTCGGAGTCGAGCAAGTAGTAGGCATTGATGTAGTCTTCGATAGATAGAGTACCTACCCCTCGAAATGTTCCCTTGAGGTTAAATCCCTCACCTCTTCGATATAAACTAGTGATGAAATATATATCATCTATTGTGATATCAAGAATCTCCCCTTGGAGATCAAACATCCCAGGATCAACATCCCAGTAGTTGACGAGCATTTCGAGTAAGTGCGTTTGCGCACGCATACTTGTTGTTCGAAATTTTTTGAGATGCCCACATCTTCATAGTGAATCCAAGGTGAGTGGATACCCCATGGAATCCCTATCCATGGATTCATGCTCCCTCTCCCTCCAAGTCAATACCATCTTGCATCATTCACCCAATTCCATACACTAGTTTTTTATTTTTTCATTTTAAACAGCGGTACTCGCGACTTCACCTTTGCAAGAGAGGCGGGTACTCGCGGGTCTACTTACGATAAACCTGCACACTTTCCACGTGGCTGTGAGTTCAGGATAGCTAGACTCACGAGTGCGAAGCCCTAAATTTCAAACTCATATAAAAAATAAAAAAACACCATTAAAAAATTAAAAGAATGGATTGAATTGATAGACAAGGCAGAGGTAACTTACTTGCAAGTGGCGGAACTTGATTTAGTGTCCCGGATTGATCGCTATCAGCGGTTGAATTAAGGGGGTTTTCTTGCTCCTTTTCTCTAATGAAATGAATTTGTGAGTTATGTTTTCATTTTGACACTATTTATAAAAATTATTTCAAATCTTTACCCACTTTCATATAGTTTCAAAATTATTTTTAACTTTATTTAATCCTAATGAATTTTCTCAAGTTGTTTTTTATTAGGCGAAGCTCTAAAAGGCACTTTCTCACTATCTTTGCAATGGGTGACCATACAGAGGTTTGTTTTTATTTTGGCATGTCAGTTAAGTTCAACATATTAGATCTTTCTGTCATTCTATGTCATATTGAAATTTCCTTTGTTCATATTTATATGTCATTTTCTACTAATCCGGTGGTATTCATGCTATCTACAGCCTTTTCGTCAGTTGACATACCAAGGAGTTTATACATTGTATATTATACCTAATATTAAGTTCCCTGTTCCATATAGAATCTTTTAAGCCCTTGTTAGACTCTTTAAAACTTAACAAGATTGCCAAGCATGCTTAACTTGTTCAAACTCGTTAAAGGACTTGAACAGATATCCACTTAGATATAAGTCCACCCATTTTCCATATCTTTGTGGATTAATTACAAAAAGGTATATTCTATACATTCATGGCTAGAATATTTCTTCTTTCATTGTTTTACACTTTTTTGGGTGAGGAGACTAACTCTACGAAAAAGGAACTTTAGGAGTCTTCTTTAGGGTTTTTAGACTCTTAAAATATGAAAACTCCAGCGAGCATTCATGAACTCGAGCTCGATATGAAATTCACGAGTAGGTATATGGAGTTATTGTTTAATTTTTTCATACTCTTTAAATATGAAAACACCAACGAGCACAAACCAACTTGGGATTGATATTAAAATCCACGAGTGGGTGTATGGAGTTATTGTTTAAGTTTTTCAGACACCTTAAAATTGAAAACATCGACGAGCATGAACATATCCAGGCTCGATATTAAAATCCATGGATCAGTGTTATCTAGTACTTGTCTATCTCTTCTTCAAACTCATTAAAACATGAAGAAGGTCTTGAGTTTCCCTCCCATGGACTCGTTAAATTACACATAGTTGGACTTATACCAAGCAATGTTCTCCCTTCTTCTTCGAGCTTGTTTAAAAAATGAAAAAGAAATATTGAGTTTGCTTTCTTGGACTCATTAAAACTAACAATAAGGACATTTTTTAACAAAAAGAGAAAAGGGAAGGGAAGAATGTCAAGTATATTTCGGTATAAAGGAAACAAGTCAAATATGTCCTTGAACACAACACCTTTTTTATTCTTTCAAATAAGTTGGGTTTTAGTTTTGGCCTTAAGATAAATATGATCTCAGAGTTTTTACTCCTCCGATTGGTTGCTCTTCCAATCATATGGAGAATATGTTAATGTCTTCTACATTACATATTTATATCATGTTCCCTTTATATTCAAAGCTGCATAAGTCACTCTTGTGTCATGCTCAATGTTCAAGGATAACCCTTTTGTCAGCCATTATGTAGTTACCTTGACCTCATGTGTCAGCCATTCCTTGGTATCAGTATGTTTCATCACATACTCAGTCCTATTCCAGATCAAATCAACCTTTTGATTATCTCATGTTGGATGATGGAGGATGCCTTAAGACCTCCCTTCGAATGGACTTCTTCCCATTGAATTCAACTCATCTTGCTCTAGGAATGAAGTTTAGAGTTTCAGGTAGTACCTTGGGGATTGCAGTCATTAGTGGCAATTTCGCTCGCCATTGAATATTGGGAATACAACAATGTTCCCTAATCGATGGATTCTTCAGGCGTTCGACTTCAAGACCCTTTATTCACACTTGTTAGAATATACTAGGTACCTTGGGCCCCATTTTCATTAATGGTGGGTGCCCTTGAGTTTGTTAACGGTCAACATCAATGGTTGGTAATCAGATGATGTCCTCCATGTTCGACCTCAGCTTATTTATTCACATGTTTAGGATTCATACCTTGAGATGGTTTGGATGAATACCTTGGGCCTATAATAGCATCATCACATTTTTTATTTCCTAAGTTGCGCAAGACTGAGCCACACCCTTTTTTGGCTCTTGATGAGACATAGATCTAGTTTGTTGTTATGGATATGATCTCCTATTTGACATGGATCTACACTTGTATTTCAGTGGCTATGCTATATACATCTTTTGGGTATGTATTGGAGATTATGTTATACCATTCTGAACATCTCCTGATGTCAAGATTGTAAACTGCTCATTGACTTTGTTTCTATTTCGGGTATTGTTTGTGATCTCATCCTGTGTTCTCTTTGCTCCTCATCTTCTTCGATTGTCATGTATTTTGGCCATCGTTTCCATCTAACCTCATACATTAGGGGGCATCTATTATCGGTCAAAATAACACTTCTCTGTCTGTGACCACATTTCCTTGTCGATCACACAAAAGGACACCATGGATGGAAGATCTTACTTTGACCCTAGATGATCTAGAGCTTAGCCTTGCAATCCATTCCTTAAAAGCATATTTCTCTGCCTACTTTTAACCATAACCATGACTCTTATGCTTGCCAACAAGTGGGTTAGCCGCAGGTGTTGACACTAAAAACCCGTGGGTATCAATTAAAATTTGCACCCGCTAGATGCAAGTTAGGATAGTAGCGAGTGGCTCACTAGTTGTCCTATACCATAGTCACAGGTATCTTAAGAAATATTGCAAAATATATTAAAAACACAAATTGGGATTAGTTGAGATAGGTACCCTAACTATCCCAACTTCCCAAGCTAACTACCTTCCGAACCTTCCCTCCTTGCCTTGCTATAAACACAAGGGTGTTGACAGAAAGTTTGGATGAGTCAACATCGCAGCATCACGGATGCTGCGCAAGGACAAAGGTACAGTGAAAGGCGGAAAGAAGTGCGCAAGGTGACAAGTACCTTTTGTACTTTTGGGTCATTTGGACCGCATTATGTGTATTTTGGGTCATTTGACCGCATTATGTGGTATTTTGGGTTAGTCTTTGTAAAGTTTGTTAAGAAAGTAGTTAGGCGGTTTCCTAAGTGGACCGTAAATGTAAAGGCGCAAGCCTATAAATAGATGTAGGTTTGTAAGTGTTGATATCATCTTGATTAGGAGATAGTTGAAGACTGAGAGTTGATCGAATATCTTGTTGTATTTGGGTTTTTGCGGAGATGAATATGATGTGACAGAGTTTTTGAGCAGAATCCTCGTGTCTTTTCTGTTTCTCTGTGGTAATTGCATTATGCAATATGAATCTGTGAATGATGCGATGTTTCCTTGTTGCGATTAATGCTTTACTGTTATATCTATTGCGCAATTATGGTTCTGTCAATAATAAGATATGTTGAATGATGTTGTGATGATGCTTAATGCGTGAATTGATTGCTTAGATCTATTTTTGAATATTGCGATAAGTTGATAAGTTGATGCACAACATCCTCTTTCATTCAACGAAAACATGGTTCTGTCAACTCTCCTTTGAAAATCTTGGGTGAGACCTCATCTGCTCCGTAGGCATTGCTGGATAGGGTAAAACCTGTCTGGGCTGGTGCTGAGGGAGATCGTCGTGGTTTGGGTGTCGACAGCGTGAGGAACCCCTTGTCGACTGGGTTTGTGTCAACAAATGGTTTCGTTGCCAGGACCTAGCACGAAGTGAAAGGAGGATATGTTGTGGAATCCGACGAGACCGGAGATCCAAGATTGGTTCGACCTAAAGTTGCAAGAGTTCGCTGAAAAATAAAATAAGAACCCTGGGTTGTCGACAGATTGGTGGTTGGAAAAATGCATTCACGACGGTCCACACAAATATTTTTTCTGTGAGCTCCCAATCATCTTGTATGAGTGGTTAGCAAAATTGACCTATCAGAAGAGGAACTTCCAAGGTGGTGAGCTAACGGCTTGGACCCCAGAACTGATCCAGGAGTTGCAAGAAGTCAAGAAAAAAGCATCGCGGGCTGTTGAAGTTTGGGTCGATAGTACACTAGAAGGCTATATCACTGAGTTTGCAGTTGATACAATAAATTCCTATAGTGAATCACAGAGGGAATTATTCAATGGACCAAGAGGTATATTTTTGTTGTCGCTAAAGCTATCCATTAATATGCTCATTTGCAAAAAGGGCATATTGAAGACACACCTAGACCAGTAATAACCATGGTGGGCAGGGGCTGTGGATATCGCGACAGCAGGGGGTGGTGGTACATGGAATGATAAGGGGTAGATGGGTGTAGGTTATGACGAGACTGTGAAGGAAGCCGAGGAAGAGAGTGGTATTACAAGGGGAGGAGCAAGGTTTCGACAGGAAAAGAGGCAGAGGACAGGAGAAGGTCCTGCTGCGATCGAAATGCAAAACCACAAAGGAAGTCCACACAGGATGAAGCAACCTCACAGTGCCGACAAGGACAACCAGGCTATGCCCAGGATAGAGGTAGGACCAACCCCCAGTAGAAACATACCCACACCTCCGCTCACTATCTATCAACTAGTAAGAAATACAACTTTGACACCACCGTGTTCATCAAGTCAACTGAACTTGATTGCTAGTAGCTCAGCGACTGTAGGAAGGAAGCCCAGGATGGCGGGCGAAGATGCAAAGTTACTGTTGTTCCACGGAAATGGAATAGATAACCCTAAACAATATTGGTTCTTATGTGAAGAAATATGGACCGTTAATCAAATTACTGATGATAATGCAAAGAAAGGACAATTGGCGACAAATCTTCGGGGTCGTGCATTAGACTGGTTCATGAAATTTGTGCAGATTCTTGTAGGCACTCCAAAAAAGACACTGGATGAAGTTCGAGTAGAATTGATTGCAGAGTTTAGAAAACCAAAATCTGAAGTGCAGTATATTACAGAACTAAAAGAGATTAAACAGTATCCCAAGGAAACTGTGTGGGATTTTGACCATCGGTTCAAAAAACTGATGGAAAGGGTTAGCTTCGACATGAGCAATGTCCAACACAAAGAATGGTTCATCGCGGCATTGCTCCCTCATGTTCAACTACTACTGATGCAACAGAACATTACAACACCAAGTGAAGCCCTGGAAATTGTGATGCGGTTAGAAGCTTCGTCAATTGGTGAGAACGCAGCTGGTATGTCACAGTTTCAGACACAACTGGCCAACTTGACCATACAACTGCAAGACCTTAAGAAGGGTAAGGAACATCATGAGGAAGTCTAGTGTATGCGATGTCGCGGTGAGGGGAATACTAAGGATAGTTTCCCATACTTCAGTAACTATCTAGTATCTAGGGCGCCGAACCCATTGAGCAAAGGAGGGATGTTGTGGTGTCGCATCTGTCAGGTATATGGACATCGGCCTGAGGAGTGTCAATACATGCAAAAAATGGTCACAAAACTGATGAATCCATATTGTACATTCTACAATTCCGTGGGACATAAAGACAAGGACTTCCAATCATATGGGTTACTTCATGAAAGAATGTACGATGTATTCTATGTGAAGGAGGACTAGCGTGTTGTACAACAACCATAATCACAGCCATAGGTAGCCCAGCCGCTACCTCAACTGCAGATGTAGTTTGTACCACAGCCACAACCACAATAATAGTTTGTGCCACAATATACTCTGATGCAGATGGCTCCACAATAGCCATAGTACATTCAGCAGCCGCAGTATGTGCAGCCTGGGCAGTGTGCTCCCATGTAGCCGAATCCTATGTAGCAACAGTTCAATCAACTACAATATCAGCAGCAAGGGGATTTCACGGAGGATTTTGGGGTGGACGTGGTGGAGGTTTTGGTCATGGACCTGTCTACTGTTATAATTGCGGCATGTTGGGTCACTACCAGAGAGATTGCCCACAATTGCAGACACAGTGTATGTTTTTTTTTGTCACTGACCACACTGTTGAAAACTATCCATAGTTGATCGCGCGATGGAAAGCAAGAAATGTTCAACAGTTACAGAACCATAATCAACTGCAACAACCAGTGTAGAATCAAAACCAGCCATTGAACTAGAATCAGCGTCCGAATCAGAATGCCAACTAGAATGTGAACCAGCCTAGGAATCCACCACTGAACCAGAGTCAGGGTGCAACTATTGCAACAATTTCAATGGAGTTGAGGATACAAGATGTCGCTATTGCAGTTATCACTCACGAAGGTGTGACAACAGGAGAAGATGGTCCACAACCACTTATCTGGTTAGCTCGGTCGAAAAATGTGTAGTTTTACATCGATGCCGAGCGGGATATGTTCTTTCAAGCACGTCAGGCGATGGGACGAAATCTTGGTAAGGCAATTATTTGTGATATGCCCCCAGTGTTTGATTCAACTTCAGAGGCAAGCCCATCGCGACAGTCTAGTACATTACATAATTTCTTGGAAAGTTATTTATCACTAAAAAGAGATCTCGATGCTCTAACCAAGATCGAGGGGTTGTTGCATCGATCGGCCAGGGGATGGAAATAATCCGCGATAAACTCGTTACAAAGGCAGAAGATAGGTAAGGAGATGTGGATGAACACCTAGATTGGGGACTATGAGGTTGATTCCGTCATTCTGGATCTTGGATCGGATGTCAACATCCTAACCAAGCAGACCTGGCAAAAAATGGGGAGCCCAACGCTGAGCTGGTCTCCCGTACAGCTCTGATTAGCTAATCAGGCCAAGGTGACACCGATTGGGCGAGCTCCACACCTTGTTGTGGACATTGAGGGAATGAAGACATACACTGATTTCGATTTTATCAAAGTTTTTGAAGGGGAAAGCTCCTATCCCGCGTTGTTGGGGATTGGATGGGATAATGACAGTGTCGTAGTAATTAACTTTAAAAAGCCGATGATGAATTTTGAAAATCGCGACCTTAGAGTCATAGCTCCGTTGGATCCGGCTGAAGGACGCATGTATGTTGAACCCATAAAAGATGAATTTTTCAGCACATGGGACCATGCATATAATATCTTAGAAGATTATATTCATCTGACTGCTAACGTTGAGGTTGGGTGGCACAGCTCCAATTTTTTGTCTTCCGACTCTGATGACGCTTTGGAGAATTGGCAGAATCGCTTGCATGAGGTGTCACTCCGCAAGTGTGGGTTGATCATGCAGTCATTATGACACATTGCGACTGAAATTGTTGCACTGCTAGTATATGAAGGGTTTCCAGGATTGTCTGAGTTTCTCGTGGCATTTGAGAAAAAGTTCTCAGAACCACAATGATTGCTAGCATTGGAGTAAGCACTGAAGGATGCTCCAACATGTTGGTGGGAGACCCATAAGAAATCGATTGCTGGATGGTCGCAGTGCTGGAGATTGATGACAGTTCGCTTTAGCGACACCAAAGTTTACCACACAGAGAAATACGATGGACGGAATAACCGTGGTGATCATTTGATGGCATGTTAGATGTTGTGGGCATCGTGACCAAAGGATGAGTGGGTCCATGCCTTTGTCCATACTTTGGACGAGATGTCGCGATCATGGTATGCTGTAGCTGAATTGCGAGGGGAGATTTCTACTTTGCTAGAGTTGACATTTTGGTTTACTCATACCTTCAGCTTCGCGGATACCAACCCGGATGTCCATAATGCTTTGCATCTCATCCGCAACATTGTTTTAAAGGTTTTTCTAGTGGCATATCCTGCAGATCCGCATACGCATTACAAGATGCAATTGATGGATTGTTATAATATCACTAGTGGGAAAAGGATGGTGACGACCCACGGAATGTCAATATTCCAGAATCAGAAGGAAGTCGCGATGTTGTAGCTCCTGATGCACTGACAGGTCCCATCAATCAGCCGGTGAATATAAGAAAAGTCAACATTAGGACAGAGGAGAACCCAAAGTTCATGAATGTCGGGGTTTATTGGGATGACAAGATGATGGAAAAGGTCACAGACCTATTGCATTAGTTCCAAGACTTGTTCCCTACAATGTTTTATGAGATGAAGGGAATCTTTGGGGATTTGGGGGAGATGAAGATCTCGTTGAAACCAGATGCAAAACCAATAAGACAGCGACCGTATCAATTGAATCCATGCGATAAGGAAAGGGTCAAAGTAGAGCTTGACTGCATGTTGGATGATGGCATCATTGAGCTGGTTGAAGAATCAAATTGGATTAGTCCTATGGTGGTGCAGGACAAGAAAACAAGTGAAGTACAAATTTGTGTCGACTTGCGGAAGATGAATGATGCATGTATGCATGATCCATTTCTGACACCGTTCACTAATGAGGTGTTGGAGGGTGTGGGTGGCCAAGAGATGTATTCTTTCATGGATGCATTCTCTGGCTATCACCAAATCAGAATTGCGAAAGAGGACTGCCACAAGACAACATTTGTGACATAATGGGGCTGTTGTCGGTACACAGTGATGTCGTTTGGGTTGAAGAATGCACCTGTGATATTCTCTCGGGTCATTGTTGTTTCTTTCAGGGATTTTATTCATAAGTTTTTGCAAGATTACATGGATGACTGGAAATTCTATGGATTGATCAACAATCATCTGGAAATTTTGTGAGTGATGTTGGAGCGATGTCGACAACATCAGATATCACTGAATTTGAAGAAGTGCATCTTCTATGCACCATTTTGAATATTACTGGGTCACATTGTTTGCAAGCAGGGACTGTTGGTCGACCCAGCAAAGATTGCACTCATTCTGAGCTTAACACCGCCAACCAATGTCAAGCAGTTGAGGGTGACGTTGGGACACATTGGGTTCTATCGCAATTTTATCTGGGGTTATGCAATGATCACGACCCCTATGGAAAAGTTGTTGAAGAAGGATGCAGTCTTTCAATGGAGTCCCGAATGTCAAGTTAGTTTTGAGACATTGAAGGCTAAGATGGCTTTAGCACCGATACTGGTATTTCCGGACTGGAGCAAGGAATTCCATGTCCATGTAGATGCATCATCGATTGTGCTGGGAGATGTGATCGCGCAACTAGGGGAAGGGGATCTGGATCACCCAATTGCTTTTGCGAGTCGAAAGTGGTTGTTTGCTGAGAGGAACTATACAACTACGGAAAGGGAAGCTTTGGTGATGGTATATGCGTTGCAAAAGTTTTGGCACTACTTGTTAGGAGGCCACTTTAAGATGTTCATAGACCATTTTGCTATGAAATACCTGGTCAATAAGCCTGTGTTGGGGGGGAAGATATGTCGCTGGCTACTTCTTTTTTAGGAGTTTGATTTTGAAGTGATTGTGAAACTACGATGCTTGAATGCAGGACCAAATCATCTGTCATGGATTGAGACAAGGGAGGAACCAACCAACATTGCAGATGGGTTTCCCGATGCGCAACTCTTTGGGGTTGACATAGCCAACGACTACTATGAAGAAATTACTCAGTTCCTAGCAACAAGAACCGCACCAGAGAGGTTCACCACAAGTCAAAAGAAGCAGCTGGTGGTCAAGGCTGCAGATTTCCAGCTGATTACAGGATAGTTGTACAAACTGGGATCAGACGAGATCTTGAGGCGCTACATCCTACCTCATGAGAAAGGGTAGATCTTGTCAGAAGCACACGCTGGAGTGGTTGGTGGGAACTATGGAGGTCGTGCGACTTCTAGGAAGGTGCTTCGCTCAGGAATTTGGTGGCCCACGCTTCACAACGATGCGACAGACTATGCGCGGACTTGTGATGTTTGTCAGTGGATTGGGAAACCCTCCAGGAGGGACAAGATGCCACTAATACCTCAAGTGACACTGCATCCATTTGATAAATGGGCAGTGGATTTTGTGGGAGCTATCAACCCACCTGGGAAGAGCACTGGTGCACGATACATAATCACAACGATAGATTATTTGACTAGATGGGTGGAAGCTGCACCAGTCACAGATTGCACTGCTTCAACAACAACGCATTTTTTGTTCGACAACATTGTCACTCGGTTTGGTTGCCCAAGGGTATTGATGAGTGATCAGGGCAGTCATTTCATCAATAGTACAGTCAACACATTGACATCATAGTTTCAGATACAGCATAAGAAGAGTATGCCATATCATCCACAAGAAAACGACACAGTGGAATCCTTCAACAAGGTATTAGAGAATGCGCTAACAAAGGTTTTTCATGCGAACTATGACAACTGGGATTTGAATATTCCAGCAGTCTTGTGGGCATACCGCACCACTTGTAAAAGGTTGACGGGACAGACCCCATTCAAATAGGTGTATGGGCAAGAAGCAATTATGCCTATGGAGTACATCGTTCCGAGTTTGTACATAGCGACATCGATAGGCATGAATGATGAAGCCGCATTAGGAGAACGTCTAGCATAGCTAGTGCAGCTTGAGGAAGACCACTTTATCGCAGGTTTTCACCTCAGCATGGAGAAGGATCGAAAAAATGCTTGGCATGATCGCCATATCAAGAACAAACAGTTTCAATAGGGTGACTTGGTGTTGTTGTATGACAACAAGTTCATGAAGCATCCATGGAAGTTACAAATGCATTGGGTTGGTCCATATCGCATAAGTAACATAACTTCATGAGGTGCAGTATAGTTGGAGCAGGTAGATGGAGTGATGCTCCTAAATCTGGTGAATGGTAGCAGGTTGAATCCCTACAAGATGGGTTTGGATCAGCGCGATGCCTAAGTCGCATCGGGAAAAAACAAATGCAGGATGTTAGGCGGTAGGATGGTGCACCCGCAAGGAGTGAATGTGCAAGCAGTAGTGGTTGCATCGCAGTTTGGGGTTTGGGCCACGACAGCTGTAGGGTTGTGACCCTGTCAAATCAACAATCATTACGAATCTTTAGCAAATGGGACTTTTTCTTGTTAGAAGTTATGATCGTTAGCTGGCCCGGATTGGCGCCAGGGTTAGGCACGTTTGGCCCATGGAAACACACTGTGGAAGCATGGCCGATGGACGACGATTCGCACTTTTTGGCACGAAGAGAAGCTGGGAGAAGTATGGTCGCCATTACGCATGTCGGTAGTCCAGTCTCGACACGCAAGAAACAAATGATGACAGAATCGATGCCTTAGGTGAACATATTTGAAAATGATTTCTGAGGCAAGCATCCCGGAAGACTGTAATGCATAAATACTGGCACCAGCGGCTAGCAGAGCAACGAGGTATTTACCAGATGAGAGAGATACATGCTGCTAGTAGGTCATGTAGTTGCATAAGTTAGGAATTCCAAGGAGGCTATGGAAATGATCCATTTCATTTCATTCAGTAGCACACCAAGTGTGCTGAGGGCTTGAATGACGAGTGTGCATGAGTGCCTTGAGCAGGAAGCGGCTCAGACACTCTGGTATTATAGAGGTGAATTCTTATTTGAGATGTTTAGGTATGTGGTGGTAGTTTGAAGTTTCTTGGTCTCGGTGACCAACAGAATGACAGGGGCGACAGCCCCCTGGTACTGGTAGGAAGTGATCACACGTGCAAAACAGATGTGCTAGAGCAGTTGGCCTATTTCGCACCTCGGTGTTCTTCGTCAACTTTTCCTCAATTTGCACCAGGTTCCCAGAGACTGGAGGATGAGTTTGATAAGTACATGACAGCAAGTCGGTCGTTCACCATCATAATTTGAGAAGTACATTATAGCGAGCTAGAGATCATCATAGCAACAGCGTGCTCCAGACAGAAAGAACAATGATAAAGGAATGGTCCAGCGATAGACAAGAACGCGTCCGCCTCACGTGGCTCGAGGGTGAGCCACAAGGGCCTATAGGCAGGTGGTTTGGATGAGTCAGCATCGCGGATGCTGCGCAAGGACAAAGGTACCGCAAAAGGAGGAAAGCAGCATGCAAGGCGACAAGTAATTTATGTAGTTTTGGGTCATTTGGACCGCGTTATGTGTATTTTTGGGCATTTGACCGCATTATGTGGGATTTTCGGTTAGTTTTTGTAAAGTTGTTTAAAATAGTAGTTAGGCGGTTGCCTAAGTGGACCATAAATGTAAAGGCGCAAGCCTATAAATAGATGTAGGCTTGTAAGTGTTGATATCATCTTGATCAAGAGATAGCTGAAGACTGAGAGTTGATCGAATATCTTGTTGTATCTGGGTTTTTGCAGAGATGAATATGATGTGGCAGAGTTTTTGAGCAGAATCCTTGTGTCTTTTCCATTTCTCTATGGTAATTTCATTATGCGATATGAATTTGTGAATGATGTGATGTTTCCTTGTTGCGATTAATGATTTACTGTTATATCTGTTGCACAATTATGGTTATGTCAATAATAAGATATGTTGAATGATGTTGCAATGATGCTTAATGATTGAGTTGAATGCTTAGATCTATTTTTGAATATTGCAATAAGTTGACTAGTTGATGCACAACATCCTCCTTCATTCGATAGAAACATGGTTCTGTCAACTCTCCCTTGAACATCTCGGGTGAGACCTTAGCTACTCCGCAGGTGTTGCTGGACAGGGTAAAACCTGTCTGGGCCAATGTTCAGGGATATCGCCTTGGTTTGGGTGTCGACAGCGTGAGGAACACCTGTCGACTAGGTGTGTGTCAAAAAATGGGAGGGGCTTGAGAAAGGGATTAAAAAAGAAGCCAATTTTTGGAGAAGGTTATGCTGAAGAAATTCTTGATCAAGAGAGAGGAGCAGGAACCCAGGGTCTAGTTATGACGGTCCTGGTGTAGGACAGGTATAGCTTTATGTACTTACTACATTTATCAATAAAGATTGGACATTCTTCCCTTTCCAAATAGATTTGTTTATGTTTATTGCAAATCTTGCTACAATTTGATGTTACATTATCTAATGAATATCAATCTCTTATTTGTAGTTAAATTGGTTTAAGGAAGGTTTTGTTACTGTTTTGTAGGTTGTTGCATTGGAGAACAAGAGGATAAATCTTGGATCAACCTTCTGAATAAGGTACACATTCTCCTAAACCCTAATCCTTTTTCTAAATAACAATCTTTGCAGAAATTTATATGTCTATTTGATACCCCAGTATGTTGGTAGTCTTTCCCCTGTTATAAGAACACTTTTCCTAACAACACTAGGGATGAAGGAAATATTGTTTTTTGTAAAGAGGTTGCCAAACATGTCCCAAAAAACATTGCTAAAGGCCCTAATTTTGGGATTTTTGGTCTCATAGACCCCATTTACTTGTTGGATTATCAATTATATATCTCCATAAACTTTTATCTTTTATCTTTTAGATCCTTAAGTGTATTCAACCCTAACAGTAAAGCTTCATACTATGCTAAATTGTTTGAGCAATCAAACATAAGTTTAAAGGAATGTAACTTGGAGCATTTATTTCCTTCATCTGGGAGGGTGATCCATACTCTTGTCCCAACTCCTTTCTTATTTACAACCCCCTCAAATATCATAATCCAGAGACCTTATTTTCGAGCTATGGTTGTAGCTTCTGTTTGCATTTCTGACTTTTCATCGCTGCCCTTGTCTACCTATTGACCATTGTCTTGTTTGCTTATAGAGATGCCAATGCATTGTGTGTTTTTATCACTATTAAACCCATCATTCGTTTCAGGGAGGTCAGCGATTTTCATATATTTTTCTCCTAAACAAAGGTCATAGAAAAAAATTGAAGATCCTATCTCAGTGTCTACAACAAAGATGGGATGATTTTCAAGCTTACTTTTATTGCTTACTACATAGGCCAATCTCTGTTCTCTATATAGTCTTTTGTTTTCTCAGAAAACAGGGATGGTGGCATAAGACATATCCATCTATAGTGTTCCCTTCAGTTTAGATGCCCATGATCTTGATAATAACATCCCAAATTTGGGTGGTATGTCTGCCACTACTACGTCTATTACCACATTCTTCTGAGGGATTTGTGTTAGTGATACAACCATGCCTTTGATCATCCCCAGGAAACGTACTTTTCTAGAATCAAATGAGAATAAATATTTATAAGGTCTAGTGATTTCTAATCCTAGACTTTCTACCATTGATTTTGGCATGAGGTTATGTGAGGCCCCATAATCTAACATAGCATTATGTAGTATATTATCATGTATATTCAGACTAATATAAAATGGGGGAACATCATCTTCTTGAGGAATTTCAACATGGGCTCCAAACAGGAGGGTGGGCTTATCATCATGTAAATTAAGAGTATCTGGTTGCTTTCCTTCCTCTCCCTTCACCATTTCCATAATCTGATTCTTATATTCTTTATTTTGTAACAACTCATTGAAGGGGATTGATATTTTTATCTTGGATATTTCATTTTATAAACTGAAAGCATAATGCGTTTTCTCTACTATTTTTACATTACTTTCATCCTTCCCTTTTGGGATTCTTTTAGGAGCTCCAACTCCCTTTTTAGTTGTTTTATTAGAGGTTAGGAGGCTTTGGATCACCCTTCATAGGGATTTATTTTTTTTGTTGCTAAGAAGTAAATGGCTCAGCGGTATCCTTTCCTTGGTCTGTTGTTACCTTTCTATTCCTCAAATTATGTTGTCTCTGAAATTCAAAAATTGCATTTTGGAAACCTATTTTATATTGTTCAGACTCAGACTCTTCTAGGCTACTATCTAACTACAGAGATGATTGATCATGTTCTTCTTTATTCAAATAGAACTGGGGATCCATCTGATCAAAGAGGTGGATTTGATCTTTAGGTTGTCCTTCTTCCTCTTCTTCATCTATTAGGTTTTCACCAAAAGGTGGTCTAATTGGATGATTTTATGCATTTCTAGGGTCCCTTGTCTCTCTTGGTCTTCCCTGTGGGGAAGGGGATCTTCTATAATTGGTATTTCAAGCTTGAGGCTCAGGGTTTTCTTTGCCACGGGGAATGTTATCAAGGGAGATCCTATCCACCAGTTTTTCCATAGTTCTCATCATCTTCTCAAACCCGGCTTCAATATATTGGGAGGTGGAAGGATGGCGTGTCTCATTGAATCTCTTTTTACCATTACAACAAATATTGGAATTTGCATCCCATTTAGCGTCTCTTTTTAATGTAATTTTTTTTTTCATTGAGCGGTCGAAGTAGACGCTAAATGCGACGCATCATGTACAAAACGTAAAGAGTCTAAAATAACGTCTTTTTTTTATTCCTAGATAGCATCCTTTTTGACGTGCAAAATAGTGCCCATTTTTTTGCTTCCAGAATAGTGTCCAATTTTGCTTCCTAAACAACGTGAAGGTTTGCTTCCTAAATAACATCCTAATTTTCTTCATAGAGATCATCCTCTTTTTCTTCCTAAATGACGTTCCCATTAGCACCATGTTAGCATTTATGTTTGCATCTATGTTCGCGCCATATTTGCATCCAAATTAGCATCCAATATTGCATCCATATGTGCTACCACTTTAACATCCAATTTTGCACCATGTTTTACTTCCAAACATGTGCCAATTTTTGCTTCCAAATTTGCACCAATTTTTGCTTCCCTTTTTGGATCGTGTTTTGCTACCAAAACAACGCAAAATGTTTATTCTATTTTTGCACCATATTTTGCTTCCTATCTAGCACCCTATTTTGCGTCTAAAGTAACATCTTATTTTTCTACCATATCAATGCCATGTTTGGCTTCCTCATTAGTGCCAAGTGTTGCATCCTTTTTAACACCTTATTTTTCATCTCTATTGACATCCACATTAACACCATGTTTTGCTACAACTTTAGCACCCAATTCAACATCCATTTTTACTCCCATACTAGCGCCACATTTTGCTTCTCATTTAGCTCCTTATATTTCTGATTATTTTGCTTCCTCATGAATGTCGCATTTAGCATCCCATTTAGCATCTAATTTTGCTTCTTTGTTGACCAGTAGTTTAGCTTCTAGCTTGGATTCTACTTTGGAGTCCAAAATAACATTAGAAATGACTTCCAACTTAGCTCCAGGTTTTGTGTCCAGTGTTGCTTCTAGATCTATGACATAATGGGCTTCCATTTTAGCTCCTAGTTTTGTTTCCTATTTTGCTTCCATATTAGCACCACATTAGGCTTGATATTTAACACCTACAACTATATCAATTGTGTGCTAATATATTTATTATATCAAATTATTATAAATATTTCATTAATTTCAATAGTTCTCATATATCATTTACTTCATAGTTATGAAATAACATAATGAAACATTCAAATTAATTGTAGATACCATTATTGAAATTAATTGCATAGAATTTATGAAGAAATTTAACAAAAAAAGATAACATTTATCCAAAGTAGTAACCTCATCATATACATTAATTTTCCATGAAAATATCATCAATCAATAACCTATCATATAGATCATCATATTAAGGTTAAAAGAACAAGTGAACGATATATATAGTGAAAATATCAATATCAAAAGAAATATCTTTTTTGATATCCATATCTATAAATGTCAAAATTATCAAGGGTAATCAAAGTTTATATTTCAACGGGAATCCACCATACAGACCAAAATGACCGAGAATGTAATATGAACTTGGATCATCACAAAAATAAAAATACGTGTCTAGTAGCATGGAGAAAGCAATAAACATCCACCATCTGAATAGCATCAATGGCTACCATCATCATCATCATCATCATCATCATCATTATCATCATCATCGTCGTTGTCATCATCATCTTCCTTATTTATCCCAACATCATATCCATCATCATTTTCATCTGATCGATCTGCATCATTATCAACAATATATTTCTTGGGTACATTGGTGACAACATAATCTGGATCATCTAAGGAGTCATCTTCATCATTTTTCTACAAACAACAAGAAATAATAAATTTACAACATTAGTATTAAGTTGATCACACAATGCATATTTTGTGTTATATTGCAAATATTAGTGTGGTAATTCATGCATTCTCACAAGTTTTCCAACCATTAATATAAACATCATCTCATCAACAGATAGTAACCACACATATCAAGTGTATCCACAACCATGCACACACTCACACATACACACACATGTACACCATAAATTTTCATATCACAATAGAACAAGACATAGAGGCAAGGAAAAATAGACATCCTAGTGATTATATATAAAGTGAAGAAAGATATGATATCACATATATTATTCGCTTTGAACCATGTTTTTTCCTAAAGTTGTTATATCATTAAATCTATATATATAATAAATTATTCAATCTATATATTTAAGATCATATTAACTATGGTTTTTATCTCTCAATCAAGTTCATGAATTGTTTACATTTTAATATAAAAGTAAATTTAATATAGCATGCTTGATAATATCCCCTCATAAACATGACTAAAAGAATATTATCATATATATATTTTTAACATATTATTCATATCATCGGTATAATAATTTCAAGGCTTACAAAGCTTCATTGGAATCATCTTATCCAAGTACATGCAGGAGGTAACAAACCTCAATTCTGTTGCTTGGATTGGGTTTTATGCCCCCGGTTGAATTTTGACCTGGTATCCTTGAATGGACTTGGGAAGCGAGTTGGAATTTTCAATAAATCGAAAACTGAGGCTCGGATGGACAAACAGTCAATTCCGATGGATTCTTGACATCCACATACCTCTAGGGACACCCCTGTCTAGTGACTTTATGGACCAAACATTGTTTATTTTGATGGTTTTCTATTGTAGGGTTTTTATCATAGACATGTAGAGCAATTTTTTCACGAAGGGATCAAATGTTCTAAATGTGTCGAGTGAGTCTGTGGGAATGGTGGTCCTCTTTCCATTTCCCAAACACACCCGCAAGACATAACATAACTCAATTTTGTTGCTCTGTTTGGTTTTTATGTCCTCGGTTGAAATTTTCCTAGTGTCCCTAAATGGCTTTGGGAAGAAAGATGAAACTATCCATAACTCAGAAAATGAGGTTCGAAAGGACAAACCATTAGTTTCATTGGATTCATGACATCCAATTACCCCTAGAGACACCCCTGTTTGGTGGTTTCATGGCTTGAATGTTGTCTATTTTGACAGTTTTCTAAACTAGGATTTTTCTCAATGACGTGTAGTGCAATTTCTGCACCATAAGCTAATATTTTGAAAAATGTGGGGAGAGAGTGTGTGGGAATTATGGTCATATCACCCTTTCCCAAACACACCTGCGGGAGGAAGCGAAACTCAATTTTGTTGGTCAGTTTGGTTTTTATGGCCCCGACTGAAATTTTCAAGTTATGGCCTTCATAAGCAAGATAAAACTGGCCATAACTCGAAAATCGTGGCTCTGATGGAAAAATCATCAGTTAAATTGGATTTGTGACATACGAGTACTACAAGGGACACGCATATCCAATGGTTTCATGGAACAAAATTTATCTATTTTGATGGTTTTCTAAACTAGGGTTTTCCTCAGTAACGTGCAGTGCAATTTCTACATGATAGGATAATATTTTGAAAAATGTGTCGAGCGAATGAATAGGCATCGCAATCATCCTTCCCTTGTCAAAACACACATGTAGGAAGCAATAGAACTCAATTCCATTGCTCGGTTTGGTTTTTATGCCCCCAATTGAAATTTGTTTGGCATCCTTGAATGGCCTTGCTAAGCGAGATGAAACTCGTCATAAATCGAAAACTGTGGCTCCAATTAAAAAGAATTCAGTTCCATTGGATTTTTGACATCCAATTAATGCTAGGGACACACCTGTCTGGTGGCTTCATGGACCGAAATTTGTCTATTTTGATGGTTTTCTAAACTAGGGTTTTATTAAGTGACGTGCAGTACAATTTCTACATGTTAAGCTAAGATTTTGAAAAATGTGTCAAGTGAGTGCATGGGCATCATATTAATATCGCCCTTTCCCAAACACACATGTAGGAGGCAATGGAACTCAATTCCTTTGCTTGGTTTGTTTTTTTTCCCCCAATTGAAATTTGCCTGCTGTCCCTGAATGGCCTTGGAAAGCGATATGAAACTCGACATAACTCGAAAACCATGGCTCCGATAAACAAAAATTCAGTTCCATTGGATTTGTGACATCCGAGTACCTCTACAGACACCCTTATCCAATGGCTTCATAAACCAAAATTTGTCTATTTTGACGATTTTCTAAACTAGGGTTTTGCTAAGTGACGAATAGTGAAATTTTTGCATGATAAGATAAGATTTTGAAAATGTGTCGAGCGAGTGCATGGGAATCGCAGTCATATCTCCCTCGCCCAAACACAATTGTAGGACGAAATGGAACTCAATTTCATTGCTCGGTTTGGTTTTTATGCCCCCAGTTGAAATTTCCATGGTGTCCTTGAAAGGCCTTAGGAAGCGAGATGAAACTCGCCATAAAATGAAAATCAAGGCTCCAATGGACAAACCCTCAGCTTCTTTGAATTTGTGACACCCAATTACCACTAGGGACAAACTCAATTCCGTTGCTCGGTTTGTTTTTTATGCCCCTAGTTGAAATTTGTCTACTATTCCTTAATGGCCTTGGGAAGTAAGATGAAACTCACAATAACTCGAAAACCATGGCTCTAGTGGACAAACCATTAGTTATGTTGGATTTGTGACATCTGAGTACCACTAGGGACACCCCTGTCTGATGGCTTCATGGACCCAAAGTTGTCCTTTTTGACGGTTTTCTAAACTAGAGTTTTGCTAAGTGACGTGCAATGCAATTTTTGCACAATAGGCTAAGATTTTGAAAAATGTGCCAAGTGAGCGTGTGGGTATCGCAGTCATCTCATCCTTGCCCAAAATAAATTGTAGGAGGAAATGAAATTAAATTCCATTGCTCGGTTTTGTTTTTATGACCCCGGTTGAAATTTGCTTGGTGTCCCTAAATGGCCTGGGGAAGCGAGATGAAACTCGCAATAACTCAAAAACCGTGGCTCCAATGGGTCAGTGCCTTTCAAATTTTAAGAAGTGAATTATGATATGTTCTTCAAGTATCCTGTTAATAGCCATTAACAAGAGTAATAAATTAACACTTGACAATGACCAACCTAATCATCCTCTAATTTATAATAAATGATTGCAAATGATCCAAGAAAGATCTATGAATCACATATTTACCTTGATTCATGGAATTTATGCCTTGGATTACTCAATCATGAAATATAAATAAGGAACCCTCTCAAATGATCAACACACTTTCTATCCTCATTATCTTCGTCCAAAATAATTTGCGTGGGATTTATGTGATGTTCTTTATCTTTTCTCTTCAACATGAAGGTCTGGTTCAGTTCACATGGCATTAAGAGGCTGAAAAAAGGAATAGGAGGATGATTGATGGCCTAAGGAGGATGACAGTAGGTTTTGGAGGCAAGAACAACCCCGAGGGGGCTTGGATCAGGTAGCCGCAGGAAAGAACAACCCCTAGCCTTGGATCAAGCAGCTACAAACAAGATCATCCCCTTGAGGGCGCAGATCGGGTGATTGGTGCTAACATCAAGCAAGGAAAGGCCCTAGAAGGGCTTGGATCACTGACAACATGGCCAAGAGGCTTACAATAGGATGAATAATCCCTGACAAAGCTAGGATCATGCTTACATAAGCCCTTAGAGGACTCGGTGCAGCTACAACAAACAGCCACAGGCACTAAAGGGTTTAGATCTAGCTTGGATAGGCCCTAGAGGGCTTGATCATGGCATCCGCAAGTTAAATAAGGCCCTAGAGGTATTGATCATGGAATTTGTTGGTTAAATAAGGCCCTAGAGGGTTTGATCAAAGCAATCACAGGTTAAATAAGGCCCTAGAGGGATTGATCAGGTCACTATACACTGACGACGTGGTTTAGAAGCGTAACACAGACCTCACAAGGATGACGACAGTCCATAGAAGGTTAACACATGTCTAAACAAGATGACATCAAACTGAGTAGACCCTATAAGGGCTCGTATCATGGCTATCGTCATCTCAACATAGGGATGACATTAGCGTCAAGAATGATGTCATATTGAACATGGCTTTCATCAGTTGAAAAGATAAGTACTTGGTATATCTGTTTGTTTACTCTAATCTGCGAAGGATTTAATTGGGCACATGCATGGAAAGAAACACACTTGAGGTTGAAAATAGACTTTAGGGCCACTGCTTCCCTTTTCGATGTTCAAATTAGCATGTGAACAAGTGAGAAAGCATAGCAAATCAACCAGGTTCTAGGGAAAGTATAGAAAATAAACCAACAATACAATAAATGAGAGAAGATTGAAAATTTGGTAATGAAGGAAAGTCATAGAATTAAGTCATACACAACATGAAATTGGGAAAAACTTAAAATCACTAAAAGAACATGAAATGGAATGGCTACACAACCAATCAACAAGCATACAACTAAATCTAGAAAAAAGAAAATTGTGGAAAGTTTCATTCAAATCTATTTCTCTATGTTACTAATCCACTAAACTATTTTTATTTTGTTGAGATAATTGCATGCTATGGATCATAGGGAAGGCACATTCATTTTGAAAGTTATGTGAGATAATTTTATTTGTAGCAGTTCAAATTGTAAAGAAATCATATTTTTATAGGGTCCTGAGGTCCCTTCCTCTCATTGAATTACTGTTACATTCATAAAAATGATCTCCCTTAGCAACCATAGTCATGCTCCAGACTCAATTAGAATGATGTAGGCATAGATAAGTTAAAAGAAAAAAGTTAAAAATGAATTATGTTTGTTAAATAAGATAAATAGGAAGATTAGCCAAATTTAGAAATATAATCCAAAATAGTCATGATTTTGCTAAATATATTTAAAACTTGACTCCTACATAATCCATATTCAATCCACTATTTAGCGAGGAGTTGAACACTCCACAGACTTTAGTAGATTTTATATAAAACTTGATCAATTTTAACTTCTAGACTTGTAATATCTGACCTTATAAGATTTTCACAAACACGTTCTCAAAGCTTGAAGTACAATTTTTTCACATTGAATTGAATGTCAATCAAAGTTTGGATCAAGATAGTTTCATAGAATGACCAAATTTGACTTGATGCTATATCCATAGCTCAATTCTTGAACTTCAATAGAAATTTGACACTTACATGAATTTCCGCAATAATGAGTTCATTAATAATAAATAATTACATGTGGAATAAGTGTTACACTAAAATGTCGTCACCCTTGTGCAAGTGTCGCAAGTGTTGCAAGTGTCGTCATCCTGACTTAGTGTTGTCACCATGACCATTGCAAGTATCGTCCTTATGACCAAGTGTCGTCATCATGACCATTGTGATAATTTCGTCATCTTGACCATTGTGTAAACTCTTTGCTCTGACCCCTAAACTCATTATGGGCTAAAACACATCCAACTAAGAGATTTCCTTGCCTAGTTGACTTCTTTGAGTAGGTTGTCGCACTTCTCCTTCATCTAGGGTGCGACATCGCAGTTTCTAGTCAGCTATGGTGAGACCTTGTCGCACTTTCTCTTCCTATAGAGTGCGACGACCCCCCTATGTCGCTCCATTTCCTCTACCAAGGTGCGACGAGGTTGTTTAAAGGCTATTTTGGGGAGTCTCGAGGTCTTTCTAGAAGTTTGTTGAGGTGGAGACCTATCCCTAAACTCTAGGTGAGGTGGAATTTCAGTTCCTAACCTAATGGGAAGATCCCTTAACCATCTCCCCCTAATCCTCAACCTACCCTATCTCTTTATCCCTGTATAAACACCCACTCTCTCCATGGGAGAGGGGGAAGGTATATGGTATCCTTATGCTGATAGAATCCGTATTGGTGATTGGGAATCTTGTACCATCTTGGAGGCTTGGTGTGGACATGTTGGATGGAGGATGCAATGTTGAGGCTTTGGTTGTATCTTCATCCTTTCTATGTAATTCCCACTTTTATATAGTTAATATAATCTCTTTCCATAAACTATTGTCTCTTTGACAATGTTTAGAGTTTTCCTCCTTAATTGTTAACTTAGATCTGTCATATGAGATATATGCTTTCACTTCTCGTGGTCTGTTACATGTTCAACAGGGTTTAGCTACTTGCAATTCAGCAGCACTGGGGCATTGGATCAACGAAGGAGAAAGAGATCTACAAATCTAAGGTAAATAATCTACTCTTGCATTTGTACTTCTACACGATCTAGGAAAGTATTTTATGTTCTGTCCTATTTGTTCTAGACTTATGTTAAGCTAGGGATATCACGCCTTAGATCCGTCTTTGGTAGATTGTCCGTTAACAAATCTGGCGACCATACTGGCGAATAGAACAGTAAAATTGATTTCATGTATGTTTGATTTCATCTCTTTTGTTTGAGCCATTTCTATCCTTTTTAAGCCTTCCTCCCATTAGATCTCTTTCATTAAAGAGTTTCACATGTGTCCTCCATTATCCTTTGGGTCATCATTAATCCTCCTACCCTTTTGCCTTGAGGGATCTCACACCTTTATTGCTCAAACTTTGATAGTCGCACCTGGTTTGAGTCTTCCCTGTGCCACTGTCTGGCCGTCTCACTTTGCCTGAAGCCAAACTGCGACAGTGTCACACTTTGCCTGTGTACAACCTGCGATGAACCCCCTCTGTCGCACCTTGCTTGTGTATAGGGTGCGACGATCTCTTAAAACATAAAGATTAGCAGGGCTTTTCCTTTTTGAGTTTTTGGTCTAATTGCTTGAGGCCTATAGGCTATGTTTTGTGGTCACACACCCCGTAGATCCATCATTGCTTGAGTTTGGATGTGTTTTGGTTGATTTTGGGTGCTTGATCAGTCAAGTCTTTTACTTGGTTGTAAGGAGCAATTTCAATCCCCCCCGCCTATTGGGTTGATCTTCCAATCCCTGGTCACATTACCATATCTTTTCAGATCTGTTCAGATCATTAGATCTAATCTCCAAACCCTTCCTCTACTCGATCATTGAGTTTTAATTGCATTTGGTATATTTTGAGCCGTTCTTGAGTGCCTTTGAGTTGTGTTGGGTGCTTGTCATTTTTCTTTGGGAATTTCTGAATGATTAAAGAGTGCTGTAGATATTCTCTCACTTTCTGTATATAGATATGAAAAGCATTTAGTTATCAAATTCCATTTTTGATACATGCATTTGAAAATTGAAAGTGCTTCATTATTTTTTCTTATACAATGGTAAGATTAGTTGCATCTTTCATTTTCTTTGCGCTTTTTAGCTGATTATTGCAGAAAGGCAGAGTTATTGCACTTTAGGAAGGAATTCTTCTTTTTGCTACTACTTAAGTACTTTTTGTTTGAAAGCAAAGGAAAATCTCTCCTTACCTTAAGTAGTTTTCATTGAAAGGGAAAGAAAAATGTGCATTATCATGTAGTTGAGGATTGCATTATGTTTACATTTATGTACTCACCTCATGCATCCACCTAACCGTACAAGATAAAATTAACGCTAGCTTAGGTTAAAATCATTTAGTAACTATGTGTAAGTTAGAGACATGTTTCGGCGTCGTTAAACATGGCAGCTATCATTATTTGCCAGCACTGTATCCAGGGGTTATTGTAGTCTTCCACGTACTTATCGGTATATCGAGCTCCTTCACGTACCCACCAAGTACCATAATCCGTACTTGGTATATATCGAAGGGTGTATCACGTACTCAGTAGTATATCGGAAGGTCTCTTGCCGAACAGTTGTGCATTAGACAACACCACTACGGATTTGAGCTCCCACGTACCTTGCGTATATCGAGAGACACCCTTAGGATTCCTAAAACCAACTGAGTTAACCATTTGGCCGTCTTGGCAAAGCAATACATCGAGAACAGCACTCGGGGAGATTAGCACGCACATATTGTCTAGCTAATCGGGTATGTAGGAAAGTGTATGGTCCCAATCCTCCTTGTCGCGTCATATTGTTGGACCCTGCAGTATATAGCGGTTTGCGATGCCTTGATAATCCTGTGAGGATCTTGAATTTTCATCCACTCCTATTCACACAGTTTGCTTGTTGCTTTTAGACTTGAGTAGTGTTTGACTTGTGTGGTACTTTAGAGTCAATTAGGGAGTTTAGATATGAAATATTCTTCCGGTACTACCAACCAAGGCACCCCTTTCCAGGGTGTGCCATTTGTTATTCCCCCTTGTGGAACTGTTGGTCCTCCCTTTATGGCTACATTGAGTCTTCCTAGATTGACGATAGGATTACCAGTATGGTTATTCTCCAATCCAGTTACACCAAGTGCACCAATTGTGTTAGACCTAGGTCCTTCATCATATGAGCATCAATCTCATGGTGACCTTTTTCCTTCTTCGTCGAAAGTTGAATCAGCTTCCATATCTTCCACTTCTCCTACTGAAAAGTCTGATGTTAGTAAGAAGGTGGGTGAGAAGAAGAAGAAAGGGAAAGCTAAGAAGAAGAACACTAAATAGAAGGTCACAACCCCAACCACTGATCATCATGCTGGGGGCACCGATACACCTGTTTTGAATTCACGTAAACCGAAATTCCCTTGCAAACTTTGTAAAGGGTCCCATTTTCTTAAGAGCTTCCCAGGTATCTCCAAGGTCTTAGAAATATGGTCACATTCTAAACAACCCTTGTCATTATTCTCCGGACATCATACTGATGATACCCCATCAACCAGTGACATTGTAATTAAGGTTTGGAAGGGTAGAGCTGCAGACCCTTGCTGGTTATGCAAGGGCGTGCATCATACTTACCTTTGTCCTCATATGGCTGAAGCTTCACAATTGTTGGAAGACATGGACACATCCCATAAACTCCTTCCAACGAAGTATTGTAGGTTCTCCCCTAATCTTTCACTGGTTGATAGGGTGGTCAATCCGACCCCACCCTCGGTTGACCCCACTCTTTCATCAGAGAGTGAAAACGAAGCGGTCGATTCAACAACATTTTCGATCGACCCCATTCCTCCCTTGAGGGATGATAACCAAGCGGTTAATCAAGTCTCATTCTCAGTTGACCCCACTCCTCTAGTTGCGGGTGAAATAGAAATTGCTGATGTTTTTCTGGTCAGTTCAGAATGTGCTAGGCAAGGGGAGACCATGTCCATTCCTACAGGACCCCCCCCAAGCACTGAGGTCATTTCCTTTGATTAGAATGGTCTAACAGAATCTTGTCTTCCTTCGAGTATTCCTTTTCAAATATCTATAGGAGTTTCAGATAAAGAAATTTTTTTGTACGATAATTGATGAGGGAGCTTCTATTACTATTTTATCCTCAACTTCTTGGAAAGCTATAGGTTCTCCTCGGCTTGTGCCAGTCATTGACCAGATACTAGCTTTCAATAGAAGGCCTACTGAACCTTTAGGGATTTTCACGCAGTTACCTGTCACGTTGAGAGGTAAAACTGTTTATATTGATGTCATGGTTGTCCAAGGTCCTTTAGATTTCAATCTGCTCCTTGGACGTAATTATGTCTATGCTATGAAATATGTAGTGTCCACACTCTTTCGAGTGATGTATTTTCCTCATCATGGGAATATTGTGACCATTGATCAGCTTTCCTTCGTGACACCCAATCATCATATGACTCTTAGTCATCAGACTTCCCTGAATGTTCTGCATGTTTTAGTGGTTTCTTCCCCTGAGGATGGGGGGTACAAGCATAGTTTATGTTGTGTTTCAAGCTCGTTAAAAAATGAAACCAACCACCCTAGCATAGTTTCCCTTTGGTTTCAAGTTTGCATAAAAATGAAACCAATCCATTAGAGCACAGATTTATTCTATTTCAAGCTCGTTAAAAAATGAGATAGACCCCCTCTAAGCATAGTTTGCCTTTGGTTTCAAGCTTGCATAAAAATAAAACCATCCAATCGAGCATAGTTTTATTCCATTTCAAGCTCGTTAAAAAATAAGATGGGCCCCCTCAAGCATAGTTATTGTCTATTTCAAGCTTGTGTAAAAATGAAATAGATCTCCATCCAATCAGTTCGAGTCTCTCGCTAGAGTTAGAACATGAACCTTCATTTCATCTGATTCTCGTTTTCCCCCCTTGGTGAACATTTTCATATTAGTAGCCAGGTTGGTAGTTGGGTTAGCAAGCAACATTTTCAGACGAAATGAAGCGTGGGGGGCATGCCACATGTCGTACCGTCAACAATCATGTTGAGGGAACACCACCATGATAAGCCGCTAGCAATCATGCTAGGGGAATTTACCAGCCTCTGGGCATCATGTTGGGAAGGAACCCATCAATCGGCCTTAACCTATGAGCATAGTTCTCTTTCTATGTCAAGCTCATTAAAAAATGAAATAGGTTCTCGTGAGCGTAGTTCTAATCTTGTGTCAAGCTCGTTAAAAAATGAAACATATCCTTTTCCTTTGAGTCGAGTCTCCTCGTAGACTTAGTACCTGAACCTTCTTCCAACCTATCTTCGAGCTCGTTAAAAACAGTAAGATAGTATTTGAGCTTACTTTTCACTTTTTTCGTGCTCTGGTTGAAACATGAAAAATAGTTTGAGCTTAGTTTTTACTTTTTCGTGCTCTGGTTCAAACATGAAAAAGATTTCGAGTGCTTTTGATACCATTATCATGCTCGTTAAAAATTTTAGAAAAAAGGTGTGTCTAACAAGTATAGGTTTATCACTTTAACCAACCTCGCTAGACTATTTACGGAAAAGGAACTGTGCTAAGTTTACTTTTCCTTTGTCATACTCGGTCATCAACCGTGACAAAGTTGTTCATGGAGTCCTTTTTAAGCTTTTTTCAGACTCCCTAAATAGGAAAAGATTGCCAAGCGAACTTGATGCTTTCATGCTTGTAAAAGCATTTGAATGATCGTCTTTCTAGTGATAGTTTACCCCTTTTTCGGACCAGGAAGCACTATTTATGAAAAAGGAACACTCCAACCAACCATGGCTGGAAGAGTCCTCTCCCGCATTGTTTTACCCTTTTTCGGGCGATGAGGCTAACTTTACGAAAAAGGACTGTTGGAGTCTCCTTTAGTTCTTTTCAGATTCTCTAAACATGAAATGACGTTGAGTTTTCCTTGTTTGGACTCGTTAAATTTTAAACATTGAAGGGCCCATTATGGGATGAACCCCTCCTTTCCTAGGTTCTTAAAACATTTGGGATTGGACTCATCTATGAGATGAGCTATACCAAGCATCTAGTTACCCTCATCAAGCTCGTCAAAAACACATGAGGCACTCATCAATCATGATGGGGAAAAAGGGAAGATTTTATGTTACATCTTAATTACAGCGGTACATAGTCACTCTTAAACATGACACTCGTTTGCATTTGCATTTAGTACTTGGGTAATCTGTTTGTCCTCGAGTCTTGTCAATTCAATGAGTCGCATCGCTCCTTTGGGTCAGCCAAAGAATGCTTCCACCATCAGTGTCATTGGGAGTTAGTATCATTCTCGTCATGTCAATATTGCCAAGTCATGCCATGCCCATGTTCAAGAGATGTTTCATTACTCATCATCTGCAGTCAGTATACCTTCGATCATGTTGGTCTACCTTGAGTCAGTCTTGCACATTACTCGACCATCTGATCTACACCAAACATTTGTTATCGAGTTTCATGTCGATGATGGGGAATTCATCATGGCCCTCCCTTGACGAGTTCATCCTCGTCGACTTCAAATCATCATCCGAGGATTGAACTTAGAAACCAACCAAGTACCTTGGACCTACATGCCTCAGTGGCAGGTTACCTCGCTTTCAACATGAGTTTACCTCATTGACTCTTGATTGAAAGATTCCATTAGGCGTTTGACTTCAACTCATTGATTCACACTTGATGGTATGTACTATGATACCTTGGGGATCATTGAAATTAATGGTGATTTCCCTTGCACTTGTTAATGGTATACATTAATGACCGGTAATAAAGTGGTTTCTACCATGTTCGACTCCAAAACATTCTAATCACATGGATAGATTCATATCATTGCGGGTTCAGCTTGAAGACCCCGGGGTAGTTATTTGCTACTCGGGTTGCGATGGAGATTGTTTGAAACGCACAGATCCACTTTCTATTGGTCGTGTCTATGTTGTCAGTTCAGAGTTACACGGATCCACTTTTGTATTGGTCATGGTTGTGTTATCATCTCATCATGGATCTACGATTGTGTCTAGTAGCCATGATTGTGTTCAGTCGGTCATTACTATCATGGATCTGCAATGTATTGGTCGGTAGCCATGATTTGTGTTGTATGAGACTTGTGTATCCCAGGTCATTTCTGCAACAAATCCTTCCAACCAGCAAGTCCTTGCCATTTTTCTTATTACAAATCATTTCACCTGTCTCATTCCGTCAGCTTCATGCTTTGGGGGGCATTTTGTTACACCAAAATGCTGTCACCCTTGTGCAAGTGTCGCAAGTGTTGCAAGTGTCGTCATCATGACTTAGTGTCATCACCATGACCATTGCTAGTATCGTTCTTATGAGCAAGTGTCGTCATCATGAACGTTGTGATAATGTCTTCATCTTGACCATTGTGTAAACTCTTTGCTCGGACCCCTAAACTCATTCTGGGCTAAAACATATCCAACTGAGAGATTTCCCTGGTTAGGTGACTTCTTTGAGTAGCCTATCGCACTTCTCCTTCATCTAGGGTGCGACATTGCAGTTTCTAGTCAGCTAGGGTGAGACACTGTCACACTCTGTCTTCCTACAGAGTGCGACGACCCCCTTATGTCACTCTGTGTCCTCTACCAGGGTGCGATGAGGTTGGTTTAAGGATATTTTGGGGAGTCTCGAGGTCTTTCTAGAAGTTTGTTGAGGTGGAGACCTATGCCTTAACTCTAGGTGAGGTGGAATTTCGGTTCCTAACCTAATGGGAAGATCCCTTAACCATATCCCCCTAATCCTCAACCTACCCTATCTCTTTAGCCCTATATAAACACCCACTCTCTTCATGGGAGAGGGGGAAGGTCTATGGTATCCTTATGCTGATAGAATCCATATTGGTGATTGGGAAGCTTGTACCATCTTGGAGGCTTGGCTTGGACATGTTGGATGGAGGATGAAATGTTGAGGCTTTAGTTGTAGCTTCATCCTTTCTATGTAATTCCCACTTTTATACAGTTAATATAATCTCTTTCCATAAACTATTGTCTCTTTGATAATGTTTAGAGTTTTCCTCCTTGACTATTAACTTAGGTCTGTCATATGAGATATATGCTTTCACTTCTCGTGGTCTGTTACATGTTCAACAGGGTTTAGCTACTTGCAATCCTCCAGCGCTGGGGCATTGGATCAACGAAGGAGAAAGGGATCTACAAATCTAAGGTAAATAATCTACTCTTGCATTTGTACTTCTACACGATCTAGGAAAGTATTTTATGTTTCGTCCTATTTGTTATAGACTTACGTTAAGCTAGGGAGATCACGCCTTAGATCCGTCTTTGGTAGATATTCCATTAACAATAAGAATTCAAGTTAGAAGGAACAACCCCCAGACAACATAGAGGACAACATGGACACTGATAGGAACCAATCTAGCGACCGCGTCCAGTGGAATCAGTGCAACAACAACACATAATGTCTTGTGTAATGGTTGGTGATGGTTTGACCTAAGTTCTCCAAGCCATTGAAGGTTTTCAAGGGGACATGGAGGCTGCACTGTGCAGGTTCATGCAGGAAATGCTGTACAAAAATAATTAGTTTTTCAGAATATTTGTTGATAAAATGGTTAATTTCATCATGTGCAGGTCTCCTCAAGTAGTATGACAAGTTTAACCCATGCCTAGTTTTAGGAAGCCAAGATAATTATATACAAAACTTATTACATGTAGAACTTACACATTGCAAAAATTTCCAACAATAGATCATGGGAATCGGGAAATTTTATGAGAGTGGAAAGACATGCTAGACATAGCATAGTGCATAGGGATGACATAATATGACACCTGGCAGAAGTGGTGCAGAAAAAGTGTGCAGTTGCATGGAAATAGTTGTAGATCCATACACTATGTAGAACTAGGTATAGAAACAGGCAATTGGACCCAAAGATAGATCCAAAAGGAGTAATTATAGTTATGCAGGAAGAGGAGGTCTGTAGAACATACTTGTAATATTTTTATTCTACTTCCAAAATTGTATTTAATACACAAATTTTGTATGCTTGGTGGACATATAGAAACATTCTATTATAGACCAGTGATTAGAAGATTGATGTAGTAGCATAAATTATGTGTCTGGTTAAATGAATAAGTGGTATTGGGTTGTAAGTTGTAACAGAAGGTAGCAACCGTACACAATATCTAGAGGCCAATTTTTTGGGATATTGAAAAATGAAGAACCATTTTTCTTGTTCATGTAAAAATTAAATTTGTTTATTTATTTTTCTTTCATTAAAAGAATATTTTTCTTTGTATTTTTGCTTGTTGATTCTGGAGAAAGGATTCATGAGTAGACAGGTACCATTTGTAATGTGGATAACAATATCTGTAATAACAATTTCCGCATGGCATAGAAGTCTAGTACTATTGGCTACAACGATGGGCGTATAGAACCAATATGTCATAGTGGGAAGAGGTTGGAAGGTTGTGTAAAAGTCATAGTAGCAAGATTAAAAGTTCTTGTTCTGATTTTTTTTTAAATTCAAAATTTACATTTTTTATATTTTAAAGATTTACTAAATGTTCCTATTAAAATGTAGTGAAATTCTTTCCATATGAATCGTACTCATATGTAAATATTGCTACTATACTAAAAATTGTATCATAAAAACTATATTTGTCTTTTTGACAGAATTTGCCTTTTAGCAAACAAAATTAGCCCAAAATTCAGATCGGAAATATTTCTAGACATGGTCCTGGACCACATGAGATAGATCTAGCAAAAATGGGTTGGATTGAGGGTGGCAATTGGGCTGGAAAAAACAATATGAGAAGAAAGGGAAAAAAAATAATTCCATTAGAATTCCATTAGACACTCGCAAAAAGAGGTTGTCGGAATAACAATAGGACTAGAAAATTTACTAGCAAGAAGTTGTTAGGCCAACCATAAGGTTGGTTCCTAGCACACATAACTATCAACTAAGACCATGTGCATTGTTTTTAGTGCATTAAAAGAAAGTTGTTCCATTTGTATCTACAGATTGGAACCTGTATGTGGTGGCATTATTTTTATCGCATTAAAATAAATTTGTTCCATTTTGTATCTACAGATTGGAACCCATATGGGGTGGAAGGAAGGAGAGAATACATGAAGAACACATGTCCCTATATAGTACAGCTTCCTGCACCATTGCATGCTCTAGTTGGTATTTGGGGGAAGGGACAAGAGAAGGGTGAATAATGGAGCCATCATGGCTCGGCTCCTTCATCTTGAGTGCAGGTCCAAACATTATGCAACCAATACTCCACTCATGCAAAGAATTATGAAAGTATTCGAATGAAAGGATTTGGTCGTGATTTTGATAACAGGTTTGCAGACTATGGTGAACTTTGCTTCACAGGGTGGGAAAATTGACTTAGTTTTGAAGTTAATTTCTTCCTGATCATTTTTGGCTTTTCTTCATTTGTTTTGAGTTGGTTATTGGTGTGATATTTTACAGGAGTAGATCACATAGTTGGAGAAAACCTCACTAAAACTCACTCAAGAATAACAGAGAAGAGAAGAAGAACCATTGAATCAATAATCACTCATTAACACAAGAAATGGAAAAAACGGTTGTATCATACATCAGCTATAAGCTGGCACTGTGAATAGTGAATAATAACTGAATACGATCAAATGAATTCGAATACCTCCTAAGTTCATTCGAATTCTCCTCAATGTGTGGCTTGGATGACATTGGAGACAACATCCAATCAGTGATAGTAGTCACAAGTAGTCAAACATTATTCAAATGAGTCTAACCGAGTCTAATTGGTGCATGTGGCACAAATCTAGGGAAGGAGACTCCAATGTGGGTGCATGAGGAGCTGTTAGTAGTCAGTATAGCTGATCTAGTCTCTCTGGAGGTCTATCTAAGTGGTTCAGTTAGTTAAACTAGTAATCAATCCTCAAATCAAGGAACAGATCCACTAATCATGGAACTAACTGAAGAATCTCCTAAATAGGTGGAAGAGGGCGCACGTGTACTCCATTGATGAAAACAAGGGCGCATATGTGGCTAACAGGGCTAGAATTGAGCAGAAACAAGCTCACGGGGCTGAAAAATTGAGGACTAGGTGTTGGGAGACTACCATACTGATGACTAGATGTATGCATGATGACTAGATGCATACAAGCATGCAAATATAAAAAATGATGGTGAGAATATTCCAACAATTGGCCTTGGCCTAAGTAGAATTTTTTGCTCATGTTTACGGTTTTGCTTGGTCTGAATCTCAATGTTGCATTGCTCTACTTTTCAAGTTGTAGCTTCCTCGTCTTTTGGTGGTTTACTGTGCTTTCATTCTCAGAAGGGTTCCAAGTGGTTTGAGGTTGCCTAGGTTTAAGTTTCAGTCTTTGGGAAGCTTACTTGTCATATGGGTTGGGGCCACACTAAAACCTGAGACATTGAAGATGGATCCCAAGTAGAAGGTTAGGGCTGACGATAGTCAATAGAGGGTAACCGTGGCAGGAAAAGATCCTCCAAGAAATCAGAAGTGTAGGATCCAAAGAATAAAATGATGGGCCCAAGTTGAGGCCATGGATGCATCTAACAACTAATAGGTACCACTAGCACCTTACCAAGCGTGTCATAGAAAAGTTTGGATACATTAAAAATTTGGTCAGAGGAAAAAGGAGTCAAATCTTTACTGAGTAGATTGATGAGGAATTTGTTAATTAGGTCCCAGATATAGGCTACTCCAAAGAATAGTCATTGAGTATGTGAAAATGGTGGAGCTATACTCGCTTAAGAAATCCTTTATTGCTCAAGTTGTTGACAAACAAGGGTAGAAACAATAAGAGATTTTAACCAAGTTTAATCAAATGGATAAAAAGTATGAGGCCATATTCAAAGCCATTTGGGGTGTAGAAATTGTTATAGTGGATCACGATGAAGGAAAAACTCCAACAGAAGCAGTAAGGGCTTACAAAGTTCAAACAAAGCAAGGAATAGCCCCTCATCCAATCTACATCTTTGTAGTTTCAGATGAGAAAGCCGAAGACTAATAGTAGCTATGGCAGCTCTTATTGCTTGTCTGTTTTGTGATTCTTATTGTTTAGCTTACTTTAGCTGACTTGGGATGTTCCTAGGAAGTTTTATCTATATGTTCAGATGTTGTTATTTTCAGACACTATTGTAATTCTCCCCAAGGAGGAGAAAGCATATTTTGGACAACGTTTCTATAAATTTTGATATCTATAGACCAGTTACCCTGGAGTGTTGGTCACACCACGAAATGAATCTAATATTTTTTGTATAATATTAATAGAGTAACTACTTTATTATATATATATATATATTGGAACATATGTGATCATGACCCAATTCAAGATTTGATAGTTAACATGCTTTGGTCATAATAGAGATGCCTTTTTAAGCAGATAGATTTTCCATTATAATGGCAAAACAACTATAGTATAAACTCACATTCATGTAGAAGATTGACCATTTTATCTTTTCCATGTTATAGAGTTATAATGTTTGGTGTGCATTATAAATATTTAGTGACCTATTGAGACTCACCTTTATATACTTAACATGTCTTGATTTAACATGAGCTCCATCTTTCAACTTCATAAGCAAGTTCAGGAGTGACTAATTTGGACATTCGTTAACAATTATTAAGTCTAGATAGCCATATGAGAACTGCAAAATAATAGATGAGAAATGAGTATTACAATGTTTTCTAAATTCAATATTGCTTTAAATTTTTTAAATATGACAAAAGATAGCTCATAAGATGTACACTATGTTTTGACACTTTTATTTTTTTACTGATTGAAAAGACTATATTGTGTCAACAATGTATAAACATAATAAAACATAGACAACTCAATGCAGAAAGCTTAGATACTTTCCATAGGAAAAGGAAATCTTAGAAAGGGTCTCTGTCGAGAATTATTCTCAATCTCTCAACAAATCTTTGCACCGAGGTTTGAGTGATAAGCATGTTGGTACCGTTAAGATAATTATTGGTCAAGAGTAATGAATACAACCATATTTTGAATAGGAGTCTCACCAGAGAAGTGATAGGAGTCATTCCAAAGGAAGCATGGCCAAGGAGGAAGCCAAAGGTAAACCATTTTAAAATATTTCATTCTATTGATTTATAAGGGAGTTTAAGGAGAAAACGAGAGTGAGTTTCATGCCATGAGTAAGAAATTGTTGTTTGTTGGATATTTTGGCCAAGCAAAAGCATATAGGATTTCGAATACTTGTACAAAGGAGGATGTTGAGCATGGATGCAAGAATAAAGTAAGAAAAATGTAAAGCAGATAATTTCATATGATGAAATGGATGATGGTTGTTGGTTTCAAGTTGGAAAATTACATGGTCTACAAAGAAAATAGATGTAGGCTGTTAGAGTGGAGGGGGCATGTATTTTATATAAGAGGAATCAACATGTGAAAAAGTGGATAGAAAATTGGAATATTTCTAGCAGATTGATTTCCACTGTCTTCTTATCTAGTGGTTTAGTCAATTGCACAACCCATAAGCACACTAAAAATATCCTTTATGACACACTTGGTTCAAATACGTTTTTGTTTTCCATGTGACCATTCAGGGAGATTAATAAATTTACATTTTATAATTCTCATGTAGTAAAGTAATTGACTTAGCAGCTCGTATTTTTATGCTAGGAGTTATATAAGTGAATTAGGTGATTAATAGAGTCCACTGTACTTTTTTGGTAATGTAAGCTTTCCCAACTTATGTCTCTTATAAGAAGTAACAACTGGTACGATGAAGCATTATCCAAATATTTTGAGAAAATATTTAGCAGACAAGGTGATGATATCATGAAATTATCACACACATGTGAAGCTTTAGCTTTACTTACGAGCCATGTTTCTTTATTCTAAGCCATGTCGCTAAAGGTCTCAATACATAGGTTTTATATTATTGGTTTTTCTGTCCTGGGCTTGTAAGGTGGCCTGGATTAAACACAAACAATTATCATGTTCATGGGTTAAAGCCTAAAGTTCGAGATGATTCTCCCTGCTCAAAGAACTGGAATTTTCTAAATTCTTAAGTTTTGTGCTTTGGCTTGAAGAGGCATCCATTTCCCTTCTCCCAATATGTTAATATGTTATGTTTTGAGTATTTTAGCTTGTTTAGAAGATGTTTTGGCCACTCATTTCATAAAACACTTCACTTCAATACCACTCTTATTTCTAATTACAAGGTCTGAGTGTTCATTGTGTTTGTTGGTTTAGAGATTTGATTGTTTTTGCAAAGGAGATTCAAGTTTGAGGCCACACAAATTTTATTTCTTTAAATATGAAAAAAAAACTACAAGCTGGAAAATGACACACTCAGAAAGGTGACAACAATTATTCATAAATCAAATTATACTCCGGACCTAAATGTGTGTTTGGAAAACCAACAAATGAAGTGAATAAGAGTCCTCCAATGCCTCAAATCGTCATCTACATTAGTGATATGGGAAGCAAGACATTGCTGGCCTGGAAATGATGGTACTGTGGTCAATCCTCTGAACCCCAAATATGAACTCTCTTCAACACCTCCACTGGTTGTATATGAATGTAATATGCGAGAATATAGACTCATAACTGAAGTGATGCATTCAACTATTGGTAGAACGCAATAGTGAACAACAGTAAGCTTCGTCAAAATAAAAATCACCTTTGTATATAGCTGAGTGTTCCCTCTGCAACTGAAAGTAGATTGAAATGGAATGTTCATCCTTCCCAAGCAGCAAATCACCCTCTTCTTTCACACAGACTGGTAGCCACAACTTCAATGCAACATTTCTATGTTCTTGAGTGGATGAAGAGTGAAAGACCCTCTCTAGCTAAGTGTGCCCCACTAGGAATACACACTAGTGCACATGGATCCCTTCATTGTCGATGATTTGATTATATTTTCCCATTGTACCAGCATTCCTACATTGCATAATTTCATATCACAAGAATAAACGCATTACGCTTTGCTTCAAAACATTTTCCCAATACATGACTCTGCTTAAAAGATCCATGTTCAAAAATTATTTTTCACGGAGGAGAACATGAATACCCAATTGATATACCAATAAAAATATCATGACTTCCATTGTTCTTGGGATCACGATCATTATTCATAAGATATGAATACCCCATTGCCCCCTTTGACTGCATAATGCTACTACTGTCCCAGCTAAAATAAGATGGATTAGACAATAGGAATTTGGCATTATGTACTGCAGTTGCTTTATTTGAACTCTGTGTTATCACAGGGTTCATCATAACAGAGATTGAACTAAATCCCACTGTGTGGAAATTTACAAAGGAACTCTAACCCTATATCCCAATATGCTCTTCAGTTTCACACATCCTTATAACCCACAACACCTCCAAAGATACCAATGTTTCCATACTTGGTAGCACTTCTAACTTAGAGCACCCACCGACCTATAACCACCAAATATTTGTCACAGCTAAAACCTCATATCCAGGCACCCCTGCCCGCAACTCCTTCCAAAATCCTGGCACTGAGCCTTCTCGCTTAGGATTTTCTTTGTCACACTTTGTTGCTCTAGCTAAAAGATTCACCCTGGCTCAGTAAAAGAATGCAACGAATAAGGGCTATTTGATTGGAAATGTAAACTTAAACATTAAAAACATAATTTTCATTTAAAAATAATTATAAATAACAAATATTTGAATAAAAATAAATTACGAATACATACATGGCTCCATATCTTGTTATACAGTGTTGGTTAATAATGGAATGATATTTCACTATTGGCAAGTTCATAAATTATTTAAAAGACTGAAAGTTAAGTTGTGTGTTGTGGATGTGTTGACAATTAATTTTCAATGGATGTTCCATAATTGACATGGGATTGAGCACTTATCACCAATATGGAAAAAGTTATGTGTGATGTGACACTAATATTTAAACTTAATTTTAATTGTTTTAAAGTTTTATTGTGATTTAAATTTTGATACACAATGCTAATGAAATATATGACACACTTGTTGTTTCCTATTCATAAATTAGAGCATCCCTTTCAAAGTTACAAAATAATGATAAATTTCATTATTAAAAGAAGTTGCATTTTTTTTACATAGCAAAAATTGTTGTATCCTTCTATGGAAAGTAAAATAACTAGGGACCAGCATTAAATGCTTCACATTTGAAACCTTATTTTGAGGGTATTAATTGACTAGGAATAAGAAAAATATATATATATATATAAATTGAATAAGTAACTATGAATTATTTAAAATAAAGTTATTATTGGAGTTCAAATATATTTAACCTTTGTAATGTATAATAAACATATTATGATTTCAAACATAATTACAATATTATAATAATGAAGTAAAAGTTTGAGTTTTGGAAATATAATTATAAATTGTATCTTCAAAATATTAATTTATTTTTCATTTTAAAAAGTTACATAAATATATATTGAAAAAGTATTCATAATTTAGCTATTATTGTTTAAGAAGAAGGATAAATTTGAATAATTAAATAAATACAATTTTGATTCTTGATGGAGGTCCATCTCCAAAACTCCTAGATTCTTAATTTTTATCAACGATTTTAGTGTAAGTATGGAAAACATTGTATCATGAGGTATATAACTATCAAAACTACTTGTACCAAGAAATGTTGGATATCTATATATATATATATAATTTTGAAGGATGACCATAAAATAATAAATTTTGAGTATACTTGTCTCATCTTCATGCAATCTAGGAAGAGAGTATTTTGTAGTCCACCCCAAATTGTAAAATATAAACACCTATTTGGCAAGAATTGCAAGACTACATGTCTCTATTATTAATATGATAGTTTTTTTAATTTTAATTTCTTAATATAGCATGCTACATAAAATATGAAATGATATTATGAAAGACATATATCAACCACTTCAATTATACCATTGTATTATTCCTATCCTGCTTTTCCAGTTAAAAAAAATCTTAAAAAAAAAAGTAAATTCATCCATATATCATATCATTATCAAACACAAGCACTCCAATGAAATAATCAAATTCCTAACTCCTTTTTATCAAATGTTTTGTCACATCTATGTAGAATCGCGCTAACAACGCCCCCAACCCGCGTAGAACAATTGTTGCTTAAATGGCAATTTGGAGTGCTCAAATTGCAATTTCGGCGATTTCGGTCGTTTTAAAATCGGGCATTTAATTTAGGATAGGGAAATACGATTGTTAAAATTGAAAAAATGTAGAAATAGCAATTTCCAAGAACAATTTTGACGGGTTTTTATTAAAAATTCACTAGAAAAGAGGGGCGTTTTAGTTGTCTTTTATCCTACTGATATGTGTCTAGTGTTTACTTCCACTTTAAGTGACAAGGCTCAAATACTATTAATAATGAGGTGACAGAAAATACGATTAATAATTAAGTTACAAGCAATGATACAATCAATAATGAGTTTCCAATCATGACATGGCTTATGCATTGTGCCATATAAATGTGTTGAATGGTAATCACATCCACACATATTACTCGTCATTTCAAAATGAGAGCAACCAAAACGCCCCAGCTTTTCGACCTTTTTTTATATTAAATTCTACTAAAATCGCACCTGAAAATTGCAATTTTGCAATTATGTAATTTCAGAAACTAGCATAATCCCTCGGAAAGTAAATACTAGATCAACCAAATCTTAAAAATCCTTATTTGAATAATACAAATTGCAATTTCAAATTTTCAACACTTCCTTCTCTATTGAATTCCAACGATCTGGGCGATTCAGTTGTCGTGTACATTGCTCCCTCCAAAACATATATGAACCATATTACTCCCTGTACAAAAGTAACTTTGTGTGTGTATATATATATAATCGAACATATATTTGTTAAATTACATTTAACAGATAAATAATGTTAATATATGCATAAACATTTTATAAATATAAATAATGTTATCAAATAAATGTCTCTGTATTTAAAACATGTTTGCTTTGACCGGTTTTAATTTCTTTAAACCATTAAATATCTCTCTCCAACCTTCTTGCGACATCATAACTTTGCGAATCGCGATTGCTTATGTCTAAAAGTGAGTCTAACATCTGATGTATTATTGTCAGCTTTTTCTTTAACAACGACAGAATATGTACTACGGATAGGACAGGCACTAAGGATATCTGTATTATGGCCATTGGCCAGTTTTGGGTTAATATTATTCATATAACGGCAGGCCATTAAATGCAACTGTATCTATCGAACTCCATATATTATTGGAATATATTGAAGCACATATTGGACCCTACACAGCACAGCATTTGACATACTAAAATTCACTTAAAATATCGTATTATTACCAATTAAATATATGAGGTTACTGTTAATATGATATAGGTCACATTATCTTATCTTTAAGATTAAGTAGTGTAAAATTGAAGCATATATTTGACCACACAGCATCTAATATAGTGAAGGTAAATTTTCAAATATTGCATCATTACCCTCGTTACCCTCTTTAAACACGTGAACTTAGAGTTAAGAGGGTACACTTTACATTCTCTTGAAGCTTAAGCTGTCGAAGACTATAATCACGATAATATTGATATTAAAATTTCTAAATCCACTATCATCTCTTTTAAAAAATGACACCAATTTTGATTCCTTTAATTATGTAGTTATAGTAACAAGATATTTTTCATCTCATTCCCATCGAAGTTCAGCGATATATCTATCCCCGTAAAATTGATTTGTATGAGAATGATCTCATGTCTAACGTCACAGATGATAGCAACTTTGGCCGAATCGAACCCGTGAGTTGTGCATAATTCATATATATATATATATATATATATTCCGGGAGACGGTTTGGATACTACGGGCATTTTAGTCGGGCGTCCCGGGGCCATTCCGGGACACTTTGGGGATTTGCTTCGGGGCCACGGAACCCAAACCGGTGAGCGGACTTGGATTTCGTCGGCTCCCACACGTAGGCCCGAGGGCCTCCGGACGAGAAATGGCCCTCTTGAGCGAATTTGGAATGGCCCTCACTGAGCAAAACCCTATCTCCAGAGATGGCCCATTGGCACCACTTTTGGTTCTTCGAGGCACGCTATGGGGGGACCCTTAACTGAAACTTGGTGTCCCGGATCCACCGGAATCGTCGGATTCACGAACGGAGCCACGGTTTGGTTGCTACGGGAATTATAGTCGGGCACCCCGGGGCCATTCAGGGACACTTTGGGGATTTGCTCTCGGGCCACGGAACCCAAACCGGTGAGCGGATTTGGATTTCGTTGGCTCCCACAAGTCCACGGTGGCCACCCATGCCCGGGAGCCTCCGGATGATGATGATGAAGAAGATGATGATGATGGAGATGTTGATGAGGAGCCTAGAGATGACAATGATGATGAAGATGTTCATTATGATGATGATGGTGATGATGATGAAGACGTTGATGATAATGGTGATGGTGATGATGAAGAAGATGGTTTAGTGCTAGGGTTTGGGTGAGGGTTAGAGCTAGAGTTATAGAAGGAAATTGAATTAGGGTTACGGTTAGAGATGGTGATGATGATGAAGATGGTGATGATGATGAAGACGTTGATGATGATGGTGATGGTGATGAAGATGATGATGATGATGATGACAAAGAAGATGTGATGATGGAGATGTTGATGAGGAACCTAGAGATGACAATGATGATGAAGATGTTCATGGTGCTGATGGTGATGATGATGATGAAGACGTTGATGATGATGGTGATGGTGATGGTGATGGTGATGGTGATGATGAAGAAGATGGTTTAGTGCTAGGGTTAGGGCTAGAGTTATAGAAGGAAATTTAATTAGGGTTAGAGTTAGAGTTAATGATGATGATGAAGATGGTGATGATGATGAAGACGTTGATGATGATGGTGATGGTGAGGAAGATGATGATGATGATGACGAAGAAGATGTGATGATGGAGATGTTGATGAGGAACCTAGAGATGACAATGATGATGACGATGTTCATGATGATGATAATGGTGATGATAATGGTGATGATGATGAAGACGTTGATGGTGATGGTGATGGTGATGGTGATGGTGATGAAGATGGTTTAGTGCTAACTAGGTTTGGGTGAGAGTTAGGGTTAGAGTTATAGAAGGAAATTGAATTAGGGTTAGAGTTAGAGTTAATAATTATGATGAAGATGGTAATGATGATGAAGATGTTGATGATGATGGTGATGGTGATGAAGATGATGATGACGATGATGAAGAAGATGTGATGATGAAGATGTTGATGAGGAACCTAGAGATGACAATGATGATGAAGATGTTCATGATGATGATGATGGTGATGATGATGATGATGATGAAGCCGTTGATGATGATGGTGATGGTGATGGTGATGGTGATGGTGATGGTGATGGCGATGATGAAGAAGATGGTCTAGTCTTAGGGCTTGGGTGAGGGTTAGGGTTAGAGTTATAAAAGGAAATTGAATTAGGTTTAGAGTTAGAGTTAATAATGATGATGAAGATGGTGATGATGATGAAGACATTGATGATGATGGTGATGGTGATGAAGATGATGATGATGATGAAGAAGATGTGATGATGGATATGATGATGAGGAACCTAGAGATGAAAATGATGATGGTGATGATGATGAAGATGTTGATGATGATGATGATGGTGATGGTGATGGTGATGGTGATGGTGATGGTGATGATGAAGAAGATGGTTTAGTGCTAGGGTTTGAGTGAGGGTTAGGGTTAGAGTTATAGAAGAAAATTGAATTAGCCTTAGAGTTAGAGTTAATGATGATGATGAAGATGGTGATGATGATGAAGACGTAGATGATGATGATGGGGATGGTGATGAAGATGATGACGAAGAAGATGTGACGATCGAGATGTTGATGAGGAACCTAGAGATGACAATGATGATGAAGATGTTAATGATGATCATGATTGTGATGATGATGAATACATTGATGATGATGGTGATGGTGACGGTGATGGTGATGATGAAGAAGATGGTTTAGTGCTAGGGTTTGGGTGAGGGTTAGGGTTATAGTTATATAAGGAAATTGAATTAGGGTTAGAATTAGAGTTAATGATGATGATGAAGATGGTGATGATGATGAAGACGCTGATGGTGATGGTGATAAAGATGATGATGATGATGACAAAGAAGATGTGATGATGGAGTTGTTGATGAGGAAACTAGAGATGACAATGATGACGAAGATGTTCATGATGATGATGATTGTGATGATGATGAAAACGTTGATGATGATGGTGATGGTTATGGTGATGGTGATGGTGATGGTGATGATGAAGAAGATGGTTTAGTGCTAGGGTTTGGGTGAGGGTTAGGGCTAGAGTTATAGAAGGAAATTGAATTAGGGTTAGAGTTAGAGTTAATGATGATGATGAAGATGGTGATGTTGATGAATATGTTGATGATGATGGTGATGGTGATGAAGATGGTGATGCTGATGAATATGTTGATGATGATGGTGATGGTGATGAAGATGATGATGATGATGATGATGATGACGAAGAAGATGTGATGATGGAGATGTTTATGAGGAACCTAGAGATGACAATGATGATGAAGATGTTCATGATGATGATGATGGTGATGATGATGAAGACGTTGATGGTGATGGTGATGGTAATGGTGATGGTGATGATGAAAAAGATGGTTTAGTGCTAGGGTTTAGGTGAGGGTTAGGGTTAGAGTTATAGAAGGAAATTGAATTATGTCATTTCTCTAATGTACATTTTATATTAATGGTATGGCTTGGTCTAAGGTGGTTCTCTCAAATAGCTATTTAATTATGAAATATTTAACAAGACATGAATTAAATTTAAGACAAATGTATTGTTGAATATAGTGAGCATTGAGCATGGAGAACCAAGTCTATGAATATGTGTATTGTTAAATATAATTTTGTTGGGTGAAGCCAATAACCAACATATTCAACATAATATAAGTTTTTTTGGGTTGGGGATATACCTCAAGGTACCCAAAGCATGAAAAAAGTTTGGGTGGGCACAAAACCAAGAGAACAAAAAATGTTGAAGAGGACATGTGGGGTGGGAGGTCGGCCTCCAATAAATCAAGCATTGAAATGAGTGAGGTAGGTCTAAATAAACTTCTCTCATACCAAATGAGAGAAGTGGTAGGTAGGTCTCTAGGTCTCTAAAGTAGCTTCTCTCAATATAAATGAGGTAGTTCTAAAGAAACTTATTTTTTGGAGTGGTGTTGCATTTTGAAGTTCTCTTGGTCATTGTGTTCTAATTGCATTGTTGGTTTTGGCTATTTGTTCTCAATGTTAGGAGTTTTTCTTTTTTTTCTTTAACTTGTGTGTAGAGCTCTAGGCATTCATCTAAAATTTTCCCAATCTATCTATCCAAGTGTCATTATGTGTCATTATCCAAGATATATCTATATATTCATACACTTAAATGGAAAGTGAGAAAGGGGAGAATGTAACTTTAGAGCCATCAATAATTAGCCATTTATTAATCCCTAACAAATATTTATTTTTACAATGTATACCTCCAGTCAACTCTTTATCCTAGTTGGCTAGTTGAATAAAGCTCCTACAACAATGCCAATGGAGGATTTTCAACACAAGGGATGGGTCTCTAGACCTCGAGCATGGTGATTAAAAAATATAAAGGTTATTAGGACCTAAATGAATATTTGCATGCTCATGAGCCATGAACAAGTCCTTGAATCACTACACAAGCTCTCTAGACAAGATACATGGCATTTGTTTTGGATATGGATTCCATTTGGAGGTTTTGTGCACTAAGGATGGGTCTTTAGGTATTGACAATGATAAGGTGAGGACATATGAGGCCTCAAATCAAATATAAATATTTTAAGGATACTATCCATCAAGATTCCCTCAACCCCCGGACATGCCCTTTAAAAGAATTTTTTATCTTTGAGTGTGATATGGGTGCCAACATGAGGCTTTGACTACTAAGTTGGCGTCTTGACCATGGTTGAGGTGATGACAATGAGATTCACATGACTCCAATGAATCTTCCATATATCATGGGGTAAAATGATGTCTTGAACCATTGAGTTGACTATGTTCAATATGTGTCTTAACATCAAAAAATCCAAGATACTTAAATTACAAAGAGTGATTATCAATATTACCAAAACATTGAAGACATTATCATTACTAAGGGTCTATGCCAACTTGTGCAAGTAGTAGTTCAACACATTAACCATGCTTTCATTAAAGGCACATACTAACACACAAAGAATGATCCATATGTATCTACATTAACAATTATCTTTTATTTCTCAATCCAATTGCACCTATGCACACCCCTCATGTTTGAACTAATTCAAGTGCTATGGTTAACCCTTCCATCCAAGCACACATATGAACTTCTCATATATCTAGGTTAATTTGATATAATATGTGATGCAATACTTCTTAGAATTGACTGTTATAACCATTACAAAGTTAAGTATGGAAGAAGTCATCGTCTCCTATTTATTTTTTTGTAGCCCTCAAGTCGCAACACTTTGTAATGTAAATATCACTCCTTAGTTTGCTTGGTTAGGTATGTTGTTGCTGAAAGGAAAAGATGCAAGACCCATTCAAATACAAGGGAATCATATTGAGGTCACTTGGTGTCTAGAAATAACATCTATATGTATGTGAAAACTTTTCCATGACATTGTTATTGAAGACAAAATCATGTATGCAAAAATGTAATCAAAGACAAAGTCATATAGACAAGTGCAAATCCATCTATTAATATGCAAAAATCATCCAATCATGTAAATGTTTTGGAAAAATGGAACATCGTTCCCAACGTCTATATAATGGAAAATTGTGCCCTATACAAAATATGGAAACTCGTGCCCAAAATGCCACATCGTGGCTAGTGTACATAGGAGGGTCTCTCAATCCTCCTGCCCATCCTTAGAGCTCCCAGGTGCATCTCCAAAATCGATCTTCCTCTTCTTCGTGCTAGAGGAAGTTGGGTCCTTCGGGTGTCTTGGAACACGTCCCCTTGAGTCCTGAAATCACAACAATAATATGTCAACTTTTCCTAGAAATTATACAAGTATAAAACATAATTTAAAAATAGAAATAATTTTCAAATCTTATATAACTCACTACATGCGAGAATGTAAGTCGTGAGGGGGTCTCCCTCCTCTGTGCTCATAGTCTCTCGGCAATGCTACCCTACAACATTTAGAACAATCAGATAAATGATGAAATTAGATGCATATAGTAATTTTCGTTGAAATTCAACGAGATTTTCATAAACTAGTCAATCTCACTGTGAACACAACATGTTGATCTTCAGGGTTGGCGGATGGAGCAGTTGGCTGGACAACCTACTCCGTAGCTAGGGTGGACGGTAAAGGGGAGGATGTAGCCACATCGACGGTGGCTACACCACTATGGGGAATAGTGGAAGAATGGGGGGTGGAAAAAGGAGGCATGGACTGGGGTGGGCAAAGTGGAGGTGCACGTCTAGGGCTATAAAACCCAACTAGATGTAGTATGGATCGGGCACCCTGGAAGGGGAAGCGAGTGTGGTGGGGGAATGTGGGGGGGGAGGTCTGTGTTGTGGTGGATGGATGGGTGGTGTGTCGTGGTCGGATGGGGGAGGGTGGGAACATGAGAAACTGATACGGAGGTGGAGCTAGATATGAAACGTAAGGGGGAGCTGGATGGAACCGTGGTGCTATATAGGAGGGGGGGGCTAGATGGAAGGGGGTGGGGAGGGATGCATGGAATGGGGCATGTATGCTAGGGGATAAAACTGGCATATAAGGTGGCTGAAAGGATGGGGAGGGAGGAATAATGGCACTACTAGGTCGAGGTGCTCGCACCTTCATACACATTTATAACCTCATAGTTTAATATAGAAAATATAAATATACACAGACAAGTCATCATATTTGAAATTAAATTTATGATTTAATACACACGATACCTGCACACGTGGAGATCTGCTGATCCTCGGTGGTGATGGCTAGTCGCTAGAGCCTGCGAACACCCGTGCGAACACTACAATTTTTAGACTGAATTTATAAAAACAATATTAACAATATTAAACACAATGTAAATGCGAATGACAACGATGGTACTTAAAAAACATGACTGCAATTCATTTATATTCAAGTTAGATGATAGTGGTTTGATAGGATTTGGATATTATATAACGTTTTTATTGTATTGGTGTAGTCCATTTGTTCAAGACTTGGTAAAGAACATGGTTGTGGGGATCATGTCCTTTGACCCACAATGGATTGGGCCCATGATAATTTGGCAAAGAAGGTTGACAATTTATGCTTGAAGTATTTGATGGCCAAAGTTGTCATTGATGACAACACGTTAAGGACAAAGGGGTAAGTGATGACATGGAAAAGACTTGAGTAGACAAATGGTAAACATGACAAGCTTTGATGACTTGACAAGTTGCAAGCAAGAATGACAAGTGTAGAAGACTTGACAAAGTGGAGACATGACAAAGTATTGATGACAAGGACTTGATAATGGCATTGATGACAATACATTAATGACAAAGTCATGGAAGAGTTAAGAACATGGAGCATACACATTATGGCAAGCATAATGGAGATGGTGACATGGCTTGAGGGATGGAAAAGGTGACAAGTATGACAAACATGACAAGCATCAAACGTGGCAAGCATGTCAAGTGTTTATGAAAAGCATGGAAGAAGGACATGGCAAGCTAAGGGCAAGACAAAGACAAGTGACAAGCAAGCAAGCTTGATGACTTGCCAAGCATGGTCCTTGATGACATGGAACATGACAAGAAGGACATGCTTGGTGACAAGAATGATTGATAACTTGGTGACATGGAGGACGATGAATTGGAAAACATAAGATTAGAGGACAAAGACAAGATGATGAGGTGGACAAGGAAGATGTGCGGGCATTTGGAAGGCCCCTTGCGGGCATTTCAAAGCACCATTGCGGGCATAATCAAAAGCACCCTGCGAGCATTCTTTGAAGCACCCACTGCAGGCATTTGTGGTGTATTGTGGGCATATTGATAAGGGCCTGCGGGCATTTACTTGAGACCATTGCATGCATAATCCAATACCAATACAAGCATGTGTTGATGGCCCTTGCGGGCATCAAAGTGGAGCCCACTGCGGAATTTTTAAGAGTGCATTGTGGGGATCTTAAGGGCATATGTGTGTCTCACATTTAATATTCTGAAAGGATAGAAGGTGACATGGAATGAAATTAAAATTAAATAAGGTGACATGGCATGGCCATAATTAAATAAATCATATTTGATTGATTTAATCATCTTAATGATAAAACTATAAATAGAAGATAAGTTTCATTTTTAAGGAAGCAATGTGTGGATATTTTGGGAGATTGAGGAGAGCTTGATGAATATGGTTGTCTATTATTGTCATTGATGACAACATTAATGACAAAGTTTAAGTTTGAAGAACACATGGCATAAGGACATGGAAGGAAATGTTTATTTGGTGGACAAAGTGATGGGCATTGGAGCCATTGTCACACCTATTGAGCCAAGAGTCAAATGACCCATGCTATGGTCATTTGAAAATGATTTGGACTAGGAGAGTACATGGCAAAGATAACTTGGATGACATGGTGACAAATGGCAAATAATCAATAACAAACATGGCATTGGTCAAGCACACAAAGAGCAAGCAAGAATTGGATGGTAGTCTGAGGATGAAGGACATTGCGTGCATCATCAAAATCCCAGCTGCGGGCTCATCATTGGTCAAGTAAGAATGACATATTTTGGAAATTTCTCTCCCATTTCTATAATCATTAGAGGTCTAGGATTCCTAAAGTGAACATGAATAGATGTTTCTAGTTTTCTTAGGTTTTCATGTTTTATAAGATTTCATTTTTTTTTATTGGATTATATGAATTTATAGCTCTCAAATAATTTAGACAATATGATAAACACAACTATAAAATATGATGATAATATGGTAATTTCTCAGTGCTAATTAATTTGTAATTACTGAGTTCACACAAATTACTCATAACAGGATCTAATTATTCAAAGTAAAGAAGCTACCTGTGTGTATGGTGCTGCAATCTCCTTTGCTGCTGCCATGGATTAGTTGAGGTCAAAGGAACCAATGTCCTCCCACCTAGAGGGTGGAGACTCGGCCCTGAATAACTGTGCATTAAAACAAATAAAGTCAACAATGTGTAATTCAAAGTTAAATATATTAAACAATACGATATCAAATAAAATACAACAAATACATGAACATTAAGTAAAACAATAGCTAACTTGATCCATGTAGCTATCTATGGCATGCTGATGCGTAGGACCATGGCAAGAATGACCACGGTGAGAACAACGATGTGTCGTTGTTCCAGTGGAACTAGAAGGCCCTGCTCGGTTTCCACCTGTACCTGACATGTCCCGGCAACCACCTATAGACGGTGCAACTATGTCTATCAGATCGATGTCCTCCTGGCTCTATGAAGACATAGCCACAAATGTGGTAAGTCTAAGCAAATGATGTGTGGTGCATCTAATTGAGTCATTGATCTCATCTAGGCCGCTACCAAACCCAGGTGGTTGAGGAGGGGGGTTTGGCTCTCTCTTAGGTGCAGGAGGTCCTCTAAGTGGGTTGCGGCGGGCCTGAGGTCGATCTTGGGCATAGCCAAGACCGACACCCTGAAACTCAGTGATGTAAAAATAGTTGACATGGTAGCCTAGCTCAAACTCATCCCACAATTTTCGAAGTAAATACTGTGGTACCTCCAAATTGTTGCACGGGGGCCTGCCAAACAGCATAAACCATCTCTTTCTCCAGTTATCTCTCCATGCCCAGTAAATACACCAGTCCATGCAAACCCATCTCTTCCTCACATCTGGAGGTTGTCCTGTCGAGAGAACTATGAATTTGATGTACAACTGGGCTTTGGTGATGTTGAGGTCTTTTATCTGTTCTTTGGACATTCCAGTGGAGTAGTGTTCCCTCATTCGAACCCTATATTCGCTCATGTTTGTGATCTGACTATGTGCTATGTTGATGGAATCAATAATGTTTTGCAATGATGAAGCCAAGGAAACTCAAGAGGGTTCCTTGGTGCTCTTCAATTCATCGCTTAATACCCTCAATTGATTTAAATCTCGGTGCCATTGATCTTAAGGGTTTTCATTCGGTTCATTGTTGTCTTCTGAAGGTTGGGTTTCATTGGTTTCATTGGTTTCATTGCTTTCATATGATGGTTCAGGTGTGTTTGTCATCTTGTTAGGTGTAGATGGCCTGCAATGATTTGCTTTTGGTTTTTTAATGGATTGTAATTTTTTTTTAAATTAAAATTGAAATGAAAAAAAAAAAAAACAACAAATTCATGCTTCAATGGGAACCTACCTAGAGAAAACGTTGGCAAGGTGGTGGAGGTGAGAAATGGTCGTGTTGAGGAGGCCTTCGGGTGCTCAAGGATGCGTTCGCAGGGTGCTTGTTTGGCCACCGTGCGCTCGCGGGGTGCTTGTTTGGCCACCATGCGCTCGCGGGTTTGTTGAAAATGACAAACCTATGAGCTCTGTTTTTTTTTTATAAAAAAACAGTGGCGCGTGCATGTCATTAACGTGTGCACACGCTTTTAGGCGTACATGTTAATAATGCATGCGCGTGCCTTTTGTCCACATGGGCTCAACCACGTGGACATTCGGCATTGTCGAAGCCACGATGTGTGCGCGCATTTGGAAGAGCGTGCGGGTTGCTTTTTTTTTCTGCTCACGCGCTGCTGTTGCGGCCTTTTTGGGTACCAGCTTCATGTAGGTACCCATAAATTATCTAAAAGAGTGAAATTTAAGTTGTGTGTTCTAGATGTGTTGACAATTAATTTTCAATGGATGTTCCATAATTGACGTGGGACTGAGCACTTATCACCAATATGGAAAAAGTTATGTGTAATTTGGAACTAACATTTAAACTTAGTTTTAATTGTTTTAAAGTTTCATTGTGATTTACATTTTGATAAACAATGCTAATGAAATGTATGGCACACTTGTTGTTTCCTAATTGTGGATTCATAAATTAGAGCATCCCTTCAATTACAAAGTTACAAAATAATGATCAATTTCATTATTAAAGGAAGTTGTATTTCTTTTGAATGGAAAAAATTGTTGTGCCCTTCTATGAAAGGTAAAATAGGTAGTTGCAAGCATTAAATGCTTCAAATTTGAAACCTTAATTTGAGGGTATTAAATGATTAGGAATGACAAAACAAAAATATATGAATTGAATAAGTAACTATGAACTATTTAAATTAAAGTTATTATTGGAGTAACCTTTGTAATGAATAATAAACATATTATGATTTCACACTTAATTACAATATTATAATAATGAAGTAAAAGTTTGAGTTAAGGAAATATAATTATAAATAGTATCTTCAAAACATTAATTTATTTTTCATTTAAAATATTTATATAAATATATATTGAAAAATTATTCATAATTTATTTATTATTGTTTAAGAAGGAAGATAAATTTGAATAATTAAATAAATATAATTTTGGTTCTTGATGGAGGTCCATCTCCAAAACTTTTAGATTTTTAATTTTTACCAAGGATTTTAGTGCAAGTATGGAAAACATTGTACTTAGCTTTATAATTGAGATCTTCTTGTTTACTTCAACTTCCGTTGTGGGATTGATTGATTACATGTGGAAATATCTCCATTACCAAAAAAATACTTTTTTTTTCAGGAGGTATATAACTATCAAAACCACTTGTACCAAGAAATGTTGGATATATATATATATATATATATATATATATATATATATATATATAATTTGGAAGGATGATCATAAAATAATAAATTTTGAGTACACTTGTCTCATCTTCATGCAATCTAGGAAGGGACTACTTTGTGATCCACCCCAAATTGTAAAATATAAACACCTATTTTATAAGAATGACAAGACTACATGTCTCTATTATTAATATGATAGCTTTTTTACTTTTAATTTTTTAGTATAGCATGCTACATCACTCCAATTGGTGATTTATGGACTATTAGATATTAAAAAAAAAATTAAATGATAATAATAGACTACTAAATATTAGAAAAGAAAATATGAAATGATATTATGAAAGACATATATCAACCACTTTAATTATACCATTGTATTATTCCTATCCAACTTTTCCAATTAAAAAAAATCTTTAAAAAAAAATAAATTCATCCATATATCATATCATTATCAAACACAAGCCCTCCAATGGAATAACCAAATTCCTAACTCTTTTTTTTCAAATGTTTTGTCACATCTATGTCCACGTAGTATAAGAGCTAACCAAAAGGCCCCCAACCCACCAGAATCCGGTAGAACAATTGTTGTTTAAATGGAAATTTGGAGTGCTCAAATTGCAATTTCTGGGATTTGGGTCATTTTAAAATTGGGCATTTAGTTTAAGACACATAAATAAGATTGCTAAAATTGCAAAATTGTGGAAAGAACAATTTTGACCTGTTTTATTAAAAATTCGTCGGAAAAAAAGGACGCTTTAGTTGTCCTTCCACTTTAAGTGACAATCACCAAATACACCAAATACAATTAATAATGAGGTGACAAAAAATACGATTAATAATTAAGTTACAAGCAATGATATGATTAATAATGAGTTTCCAATCATGACATCGCTTATGCGTCATGCGCTTATGAGTTATGCGATATAAACGTGTTGAATGGTAATCACATCTACACATATTACTCGTCATTTCAAAATGCTTATTAGGCCTCCAAAATCGAGTAAGACAAAGAACAACCAAAACGCCCAAGCTTTTTGTTTTTTTATTATTAAATCTGACTAAAATAGCGCCTGATAATTGCAATTTTGCAATTATGTAATTTCAGAAATGAGTATGATTGCTCTTAAAACTACCAAAATCTTCGAAATTGTGATTTGAAAAATGCAAACTGCAATTTCAACCCTTCCTTGTTGAATTCCAATGGTTTAGGGCAATTTAATTGTCATATACACTGCTCCTTCCAAAACATATATGAAGGGTATTACTCCCTATACAGAAATGACTTTGTGTCTCTCTCTATATATATAATCGAACATATATCTGTTAAATTACATTTCAACTTTTAGCATAAATATTTTATGAATATAAATAATGTTATCAAATAAATGTCTCTGTATTTAAAAACATGTTCCATTTGACGGGTTTTAATTTCTTTAAACCATTAAATATCTCTCTCCAATCTTCTTGCGACATCAGAACTTTGCAAATTGCGACTGCTTATGTCTAAAAGCGAGTCTAACATTTGATGTACCACAGACTGTATTATTGTCAGCTTTTTCTTTAACAACGACAGAATATGTACTGCGGATAGGACAGGCACTAAGGATATCTGTATTATGGCCATTGGCCAGTTCTTATTCATCTAACGGCAGAGCATTCAATGCAATTGTATCTATTGGACCCTACACAGCACAACATTTGATGTACTAAAATTAACTTCAAATATCGCATTATTACCAATTAAAAGGTTACTGTTAAGATGATATAGTTCACATTATCTTATCTTTAAGTTTAAGTGGTGTAAAATTGAAGCATATATTTGACCCCACAGCATATAATATAGTGAAAGTAAAATTTCAAATATCGCATCATTACCTTATTACCCTCTTCAAACACGTGAACTTAGAGTTAAGATGATACACTGAAGCTTAAGCTGTCGAACACTATAATCAGGATAATATTGATATTAAAATTTCTAAATCCACAATCATCTCTTTTAAAAAATGACACCAATTTTGATTCCTTTAATTTTGTAGTTACAGTAACAAGATATTTTTCATCTCATTCCCGTCGAAGTTCAGCGATATATCTCTCCTCGTAAAATTGATTTGTATGAGAATGATCTCATCTCTAACGTCACGGATGAAATCATCTCAACCCTAAACGAACTGCTGAATTAATTGTGCATAAACCCTATATATATTGTATGATCCTCACTCGAAGGCCCCAGATGTTAGAGATAATGTAGAAATGCATCGTCTATTGATAGCATGAGTGGTTTGTTAGTTCCTAGTTCATAGGATTTGATCCATTATTCTTGGATCTAGTTTGGTTTGGGTTTACCTATAAATGTAATGTTTATTTAGTAATATAATTGTGTGGAGTGTTCCTCCTCCTGTGTGTGTGTGAGCCTTTGGCTCTGCACTTCTTCTTTCTCCAATTCTTATTTCCAGAAAGGGAAGAAAATTTAGTACCTAAAACTGCGGACTGTTTCGCCATAATTTCATTCAAGAAAAGGACGAAAGCATGTATCAACAGCGATGGACAACTGGACTCTGCGACTGCAGAGCCGATTGCAGCAGCTGTATGTATATTTTCAGTATCATTTGTATTTTCAAGTTTCTCTTCTACAGGATGTCATATTTGGAGTTTCTCCCAACTATGCTTCCATAACTTCATGTGTGGTCTTTATATTTCCATAACTTCATGTGTGGTCTTTATAGGAGCATTGTTGTTGAGTGTTGAATGTTTATAATGGAAGTGTTCAAATATTTATATATAATGTTCGGATATAAATATTCATTGGATGTCCATATTGTTCTTCTTCCTTATGAGTGTTATTCTTTTTTAATGAAATACATGGTTTTAGTCTTTTTTTTTCATCCACATCCAATGCTCTCTTTGTTTATAGATTTAACAATTGAGATTTCTGCATAGCTAAGTATTCATTGCCTTTAATCAAAGAAAACAAAAAATTAATAGAATATGACCACTTTTCATCTCGAACTAAGGCTTTATATTGCATAACTAATCTATTATTAATGTGATTAAATTTAAAGATTTGACATTATTTGATATAAATTGTTGTAATATGCTAGAATGCCAACCCTTGTATGCAGCTAAGTATTTTAAACAATGGAACTCTATAATTTATAGTACTATGTGTTTGTTTTGTGTATTGAACTATGCTAACTATATGCTTGTGTTGCGAGTGCTCCGAGATGAATGAGGGGTCCTATGCCATTAGGGAAAAAACTAAGGAAAACAAAAAGAATTAAGAAGGTTAAAAAGAAAATGAATTAAACATATATCTAACAAAAAACAAAAAATGAATAAATAGAGTAAGAAGAGAATAAAAGAGACAATGAAGAGACTCTTCTAGAATGTAACTTCCACATAGCTAGCATCACCTGTGAATATAACTAATAATTGTAATTGTCTCTTCCAAGGGATTAATTCTCTTGAAGAAGAATGAAGAGACATAAACCCCCATTTCATTAAATTTAGGCTTCCTAGTGAGAATATGGACTTACAACATGTTCTGAAAGTGTCATTGTTGGTTTTCCATAGTGTGATTATTGGTTTTCATAAGTGTGATTATTGGTTTCCAGAATTGCGATCATCAATTTCTAGAAGTAAGATGATAAGTTTCCAAAAGTATGATTAATGATTTTTTAAAGTGTCATTAGCGGCTTCGAGTAGTGTGAATAATGGTTTCCAATGTTGTGATTATCGATTTCCAAAAATTTAATTATCATTTTAAAAAATTACTCATGATAAGTGTAATTACTCTAACCATTGGATTTCGTGATTTCAACATGTCATTTTTTAATATTCACATAATTAATTCCTTTACAATGACAAAGTATCTTGTATAGTGAGAAAGTGCACATGCTCTCTCTTTCTTATCATGACCAAGGTTCCTAAATTTTAATTCCAATCACATGAATTACTAGTATGTGAGGAATGACTTATTCTCTTTCTCCTCATCATCCCAATGCCCACATTTTGACATATTGCAAGTTATATGCCTCCTCATATGGGGGTTGATCGTTGGGTAATCTATCATAGTTTGAGGTCGACGATTGGTGGTCGACCGTTGGGGAATCTATCTGAGTTTGAGGTCGACGATCGGTGGTCGATAGTTGGGGAATCGATATGAACATGAAATTTGGAGCTATGGAAAAACAACCAAGGGATATTTGGTGATGAACATGCGCTTATGTCTAAATAAATTGGGCATGAACGTGCATATCAACCTGCAAAAAGAAAAATTGATGGTCAATAGAAGCAATGCGTCTTGAAAAAGCGTGAAAGGAAGATAAAGCAGGCATGATGAGTCGTTTCCAACATGGTAGTTTCGAATTGACAACGATTCCCAAATTAGAGTTTTGAAACCGCTTTGGGGCAGAGGAATTACTGCCCATCCCAAAAGAATGGAAAATAAGAACTCTCAATGTATCTACATGCCCCTCCTTGACTCAGAAAGAATAGCCAACCTGCCGACTTGGGAATACGTTCAAGTATCTATAGGAAGTTTTGAGATGGCTCCAGAAAATCAAAAGATAGAAGCATCGGTTAGGAGATCAGTTGAAGAGACACATGCATATTTGGAAATTGATGAACCAAGGACAGGGCCCCCTTATGGAAAAAAAGATAGAATAGGATTAGAATCAAGAGGTGAGATTTCCATGGTATAACACACACATGGTTAGGATTGATCAAGTGAAATAGAAGCAATATCAAAGCTTCCTCAAACTAGCATTAATTTTCCTCCTTTCGGTATAACTCATTATCCCTCACTATTATTTGGACCATCTTAGACACCAGGATTCTTGATCTCTCATCCTATCTTAAGGATAAGAGTCAAATTCATAGGATGATCTAAACTGGAAATTGAGATATTCCATATGTGTTTATAGAGGTGGTAATTCTCTTTTCTCACTTAGATAAAGATGATTAAATAAATTGCATTACCAAAATAGACCAGGTGGTATAAACAAAATTTTTATTGTGCATTCCATACATATTTTTTGTTGATAAAAATTCTCTTGATATAATGAAAGTGCTTAGAAACAAGCTTTGCATCATGTTTATAGCACTAATATACATGTATGTTGGGTACTGAGATTGGAATAGATATTTCATGTTAATATGATCTTCATTCCTTCATCTATACTCATTGATTAATAGTAATCGATGGTTTCTGGAGGTTGTTATTAATCAAATTATCACTTCTCCGTCTGTGATGACACTGAAATGTCGCTCACACAAAAGGACATCATGGATTGAAGAGACCTAATTTGTTATAGATGCATGTGATCTTGATCATTCATTGTTTCTCTAGTTCATTCTATTTTTGTGATACACCTTTAGGACCTAACCGCGACTCCCTAACTGACATCTCGTGGGTCACCCGCTCGTGCTCCACTGTCCACTTGCGGTTTTCCCTAAAAATGTTGTACTTGCTATTTTCTTGTATCTTACTCGCGGGCCACCCTCCTGTTGTTAAGTTTATACTCGCAAGTTCCTCTTAAAATCATGAAAAATAAAAACTAAAATCGAATTTGGGGTAGTTAGGGGAGTTACTTTAACTTCCATCCCTTCCCCAACTTATTTCCTCTCGAAGATATCTTCCCAAACTTTCTATAAATACAAGGGGAAGGCCATAAGAAAGGGAGAGAACTATTAAAGTATTGAAATACTGGAGGAATTTATACTGAAGAAGAGGATCAAGAGCCCAGAACTTGGTTTCATCGGTGCTACTACATAATCAAGTATATCTATTTATTGTCATTCATATGTTCAATAAAAGAGACTTTTCTTTCCCATAAACAATTGTGTCTAATGTGTGAATTGGATCTAGTAAATATTTCATGCTTTGATTGTGTATTAGTTTCACAATTGATTATTCATGTTTATTTAGCCAAATGTTTTAAGGAGGGTATCTCTGTTTTGTAGGTTCTTTATTCAAGATTATAGATCAAGAACTGAGGGTTTCAAGCTTGGATCAACCTTCTAGTCTTCAAGGTACTTTTCGCTTAACTTATTAACCCTCGTTCTTTTTCATTAAGAAATATCTTGTTGTATGCTTTCCAATTGCTTTAGATTCTGTAAGTCTTAGATAGTACATTGGTGACCTCAATAACTTCCCAGTCATAGGATTAATTTCTGAACAACAGAATGGGAGACCATACTGTGGAGTCCCTTGTTGCTCTGGGGATCCTTTTTGTAGAATTTATTCAGTATGAGTCAGTTTCATAGTTTCCGGAAGGGTTTGCAGAGGGTATATACCCTTTCTTTAGACTTAGATTTGGTCTTCTTTGAGGTTTTCTTCTTTTTAAAAAACGTTTTGAAGTGGACTCACGACTTGTTGATACACACAGTTGCAAATTTTCCATGTTACCCACGGGTTGTATGTGTTACACTTGTGAATGACCCGCTAGTTGTTGTATTTACAGTTGCGGGTGCCCCTATAGGGTTCAATTTTCCTCTTAAGGTTGAATTTCTTGGCTTCTGCTTTGATTATTTTTTAATTCTATTGCTCTTTAAGGGACCATTTCATCATATTTGCAGTCTGTATTTAGGTCTTTGATCTTCCTTCGGGTCTTTTTTTCTAATCTTTGAGACTTGTTGGGGTTGTACCTGGGTCTTTCAAGTTTTAGTAGTTGGTTTGCGGACACTTTGAGTGATATTTATTGATTGTTGGTTTAACTCAGAGTGGTTCAATATATTGAAGAAGTTTCTTTGATTTCTTTTTCTTGTTTTTTGGTTTCAAAGTGGTTTTTACCAAGTTAGTTAATTCCATTTTTTGTTTGAGTTAACTAGTTGAACTTGTTGTCTTCATAATTCTATGAGGGTTAGTTTTCTATTCTTTAAAGCTTAGGTACAATTTTGTCTACACTTAAGTATTTGAAGTGTGTTTTACTTGCCCATATTTATTTTTTCTTTTCTCGTTTAAAAGAAAATTTCAAAAAGAGAGCAAGTATTTTTCCTTAACGAGTGCACTAGTTTTCTTTTCATAAATAGTAGTAGTTGCATGCCTTTATTTTTGAAAAAGAAAAAATTGATTTAATTTAGGTTTACTTCACCAGCACTTTGCTTTAGAAAGATAAAAGCGGAAAAAATAAAAGAAGCAGAAACATTTTTATATTTTATTACACATTTACCATGCTTTTCTGTTTCAGTTGTAATCACACCATGCACACATACACTACCCTTTGAGTAACAACAACCTTAAAAGGAATCTAAAATCTAAAATCAAGTAGTAATTTTTTATTTTTTAGGTTCTTACACCAACTAGCTTAGCTTAGTGATTTGTATTAGGTTGTCATTAATTATCTAAAGCAGTGAAAATCAAACTGTAGTGGCTATTCGTTAGGTAAATCCACCTCTGTAGAAGGTGAAATAAGAAGCTCCACTCACACTAGAGTTAAGAACAAGGTCATGCGAGGTTGAGTAGTTGGAGATACCCCTCCACTATTCGATTAAGCATCTACTAGAGTTAGTGTGCATATGGAGATTCACTAGTACCTTTTGGTGCTTTTGGATTTTGGGCTTAGTTACTCTGCCCATGCATATTGATTTGACCTACTACTGTCCCCCTAGAACCTGTCCATAGTATTGGTAGCCTTAGTATCCAGACTCTTAGGGCTCTGCACAGGTGTTAGTGGAAGGATATTTCCATTGCACCTAGGCAATATTAGGGAGGAAACCCATTGCATCTCTTTGGGAAAGCAATTAGGTGATTCCAGTGCTTGGCCTCATCGTGCCTATATTGTGGACCCCTAATAATTGTTTTTCGTCACTTCACTGGTATGTTCTGGACCCTCATCATCCTAGACTCTCCTTTGGAAGGTCATCTGACTTCCCTATTTGGATCACTATAGGAAATTTTTAGTAGTGCGATGATTGTTTGCTCTTGTTCTAGTTCACCCTAGGTTTTATTTGATTAGAATATTTTTAGCTATGGAGGACCAACCTCTCTGTAGGTCAAGAAGGTTAAAAAACCTTCCTCTACTAATTGTGGAATCTTCACCGTGACCTCAGCGATGGAGGATAAAATCAAGTGGCTCTTTTGAGCCACTATGAACGACTAAACCACCTAGAGAAACTCACCTTATTAATCAAACTTCTCCAGTTCCACACACAACTCAGGTTGATTGCAAAATGAAGATTTTGTGAGACCTTTTAATCCACCATTAACTGGACAAGATGATATGATCTTCGTGCAAGTCATCTCTTTAGGTTTACAAAAGTTAGCTGTGTATAGGTCTACGTCTGGATTTACCATGGACAAAATAGGGGATGGATTGGGAGGTGCACACACTCCCACAACTACCATTATACTGGGAAATGTTTCTCCTCCTCATGTGAACATTCTGGTACCTAACTCATTGTAGATGTCTTCTGCTCCAATCACTTCAATGAAATTTAGTACAGTATCCTTAGGGTCATCAATCACTCAGATTGCTTCGACTTCTATACCCTTTAGATAAATCATTGGTTCCTCCAATGTTCTCTTCACTCAGATACCTACAGTATTTTTCACGTCATCCCCTTTTCTTCACAATTTCCAGACTAATCCTACCAATTCTGCTCCTTTTACTCATGTATTCCCTTGCCATGGAGGAGATATTGATCCTTCAACACCTTTTGTAGGATCGATGCATGTTCCTTCCATTACACAGTTTGCGAGTTCAAGCCCCTTCATAGGTTATAATTTGCAATCGTTGAATGTTCAAACATCTTATCCACCTGTAGGGAACACTCATTTTTCACTATTTGGTGGAGGAGGTAGTACTGCATATGTTCAACTCATTTTTTAGTTGGAGGTACTTATACTCAGATTCAATGTAGTGGACCTCAAGGGATTAATCCACTTTCTTACAGATGGAGCACCTTTCAGAATGATTTCACATCACAACAGATGGCTGGGGGAAACCCCAACCATCCTTTTGTAAGTTACAGTTCAGATACTTTTCCTTACCCAACTACTTGAAATCATATTCCATCGGCTAGGCCCCTATTACCCTTTTTAGAAATGTTAAACTTGCCAGATATTTCAAAGCTTATGAATGACCCCGTGCATCATGACCCTACCTGGCCTTCTGTTCCAACCAAACTTCCTTCGGACATCCCCAAGTTTGAAGTAAATATTGGAGAATATCCAGGGGACCATGTTACAACATTTCACTTATGGTGTTCTTCTAGTTCGCTAAATGATGATTCGATACGGTTGAGACTTTTCCAAAAAAAATTAACCAGTGTCATGACTAAATGGTACATTGAGCTACCATCCACTGCTTATCATAACTTCTACAATTTGGCGATAGTATTTTTTGAATCACTTCCAACTTCCCATCCGGTATGATGTCGGCATGGATATTCTGTCTACATTTAGACAGAATAAATCCACTCACATAATTGACCATATTCAGGAGTGGAGAAGAAGGAAGAGGCTCATTAAAGCTAAGATTCCCCTAGAATTCCTATTAGAGTGGTTTTTAAAATCCCTTTTACCTTACATCTCCAAGGATGTTTCAAATTCTGGGGTTACCATAGAGGAGGAATCCATCTTAAGAACCTAGCAGTTAGATTTGATTTATGCTCAATATGGGATTTTTTATGAAATCATTCCTGATATGCCAAGGTCAAACATTGATCCTTGTAAACCCAAACCTAGACCACATGCCAATGGCATTGTGGGTTCAATCGACTCATCTGTTGTAGAGGATTTGGCCAAACAAGTCCATGAGATTTCTATAAAGCATTCTATAGTGGAGGAAACAATGGTTTCCACCCCCCCTTCTGAAACGGCTACTGTACACAATGTGTAGTGAAACCAAAATGGTCCTCATCGTCCTAGTGGAAAGAAAAAGGGAAAGAAGGGGGAGGGTAATCAACATAAGCCCCAAAACAAAGATATTGCTGAGGGGGGGAACAATAAAAGAACAAGCTGAAATTCCCTTGTAAACTTTGCAAGGAAGATAACTTGAATCACCAGTGCCCCTTGATTGATGAATCCTAAAATCTTTTGCAACAAAAGAAACCTACTATCCTGAAGGATCCTTTTCCCAAGAGACAAAACTTGACTTCTAGTAGATTTAGTGCTGGGGGCACCAATGGTGCTGCACCATTTGATGAGTATTATATAAACATGATTAGCTCAAATAACTTGTTACAAACAAGAGTGAGAAATTATACCTCGAAACTGCTGCAGAAAGATAAAGAGATTCCTGAGATGTCTGCTCCTCTTCATATTGACAGACCCACATACCCTATGCCTAAGATAAAAAAGGGTGTATATAAGTGTGCATCGCACAATCCTAATGTGTGGGATTCTCCCAACTACTCTATTGTGGAATATTTATCCCAAAATCCATGTGCCATGTCTGCTCTAGAAGTTTTGCAAATTTTCCCTTCGCAACGAAATGCAGTTCTTGTGGCAATAGGAAATGTGGATTCATTGAGTATGTTGGCAAGGTTTGATGTGCCTGACATTAAATCCTGATTGTTGTATCACATGGCCTTTCATATTGAAGTAATCAATGGCTCGAAAACCATTGGACGAATAGTGGTGGACGAAGGCCCGTCTACGTGCGTAATGTCCATTTCTTGCTGGTGAGCTTGATGCTCTCTTGAGTTAGTCTCTTCAATTACATTGCTTACCGCTTTTGATGGAAGATATTTCTGTCCACATGGGATTCTACCCTCTTTTGATATCTAGTTAGTGGGAAAAGGAGTGTCAGTAGAGGTTGAGGTCGTTGATGCTTCTCTTGATTATAATTTTTTTTTAGGAAGAAGATGGAACTATGTGATGCAATCTATCCCTTACATTATAGGAAATTTGAGGTCTAAAATGGGCCTCCTAAAGAAAATAATAAAACAATAGTGAAAATAATGAAATAATAGTTAAAATAATAAAATAGTATTTATTAATTTTGGAGGAAGAAAGAAAAAAATTACTTTTTTTGTTTGTATTTTCAACATATCTCCCTACATTTTTACTCAAATTTCGAGCGGGAAAACTCATTGGATGCAGAATTTAATTTCGCATACAACGAGTGCCCCCGCTTGAAATTTGAGTAAAAACGCAGGGAGATATGTTGAAAATACAAAAAAAATAGTTTTTTTTATGACAAATATCTCAAGCCAACCATTATGGTTGACTCATTTCATTGAAATTCTATTGTTTCTTGAATTCCAACTTATCAAGAAATTATGGCTGGCTCGATTTCTTATATGATGGCTAGTTTTCTTATAAGGCCCTTCTTAGACCCCAAATTTCCTCTAATGGTTCATTTTTCGGGTATTGATGTTCCCTCATGAAGGAAATATTGTCATAATCGATCAAATCTCCTTCACCCGAAAAAATAATATTACCTCTTCAAAATCTAATATTTCGATGATTGAGCAAGCTCATCCTCCTAGTGAGAGTTTGGGAGTAGGATTGTATTCATCACTTATGGGAACTTTTGATTTTCCTTCTCCCATGAATTACATTGGTTCGACAAGTGTCCAAAACACTGTCTCAAAATATAAAGAGGTTTTTACAGTTATAAAAAAAAATGATCCTTGGATCTTGCGAGCTCATAATGAACCAGTTATGCCCTTATCTGTACTAGAAGTGACTTATCAAGCTTCACGATATTCTGCAATAGATTGTATCTTGACACCTTCAATCTCCAAGGAGTCATATGTAGATTATGCACCTACATGGGCGACAGACTCTGCTCATTCCTTTGACTATTTAAACACTATTTTACCATCAGATGAAGCTATTATGGAAGCAATGATAGGTCTTGATCAACCTTGGGAACACATGCATCATAGATCTTATATTCTTCCATACCTAAACATGATTGAGAATTTTTATGGGGAGTTAGAGAATGGTGAGTTTTTTGTGAGACTTGGTGGAGATGTTGATCTACCCATTAACCCTTTAGTAAAATAGGGGATTTTCGCTGAAGGTAACATGGCTAACATATCAACAACCATTCTGATTAATATCTCCATCAAACTAGATATCGTGGAAAACATTTTCATCGGTGCAAACTGTTCTCTTGAAGATATTCGCTTGTATACCGACCTTTTTAAAGAATTACGCAACACCTCCACCTAGTCATATGAGGATATTCCAAGCATTGACCCATCCATAGTTGAACACAAGATCAAAACATATCCAAATATGAAACTAGTTCGACAGAAACTTTGTCCAGTCAATCCTCGAAAGGATACAACCATTAAGGATGAGGTTGAAAAGCTCCTCAAAGCCAGATTTATCTATCCTATCGACATGATGGAATGGGATTCCAATCTAGTCCCAGTTGATAAGAACCAAGGTACCATACATGCTTATACTGATTTCAAGGATCTTAATAAAGCTTCTCCCAAAGATAATTACACCATGCCATTTATTGACCAAATTGTAGATGTGTGTGCACGTAAAAACATATTTTTCTTTATAGACATATTTTCGGGGTACAATCAAATTCAAATCAAACCCAAAGATTAACACAAAAAAACTTTTATATTTCCCTGTGGTACCTTTGCATATAGGAATATGTCGTTTGGCTTGAAAAATGCTGGAACCACCTTCCATCGAGCAATGAATTTTTCCTTTCATGATATCAAACATATAGTTGAACCTTACCTAGATGATCTACCTGCGCGATCTTGAAAGAGAAGAGTGTTAGATTTTGAGCATTAATTCAGCATACTCTAGGATCTTTACTGAGAGAATAACATGTACAGCATATCAATCATATCAAGCATGTATCAAGCATATCAAGCAATCACATAAGACAATGGACACATAGAGTTTCACTGGGAAAAACCATAAAGGTGAAAAACCCCACAACTTCCTCAGAGATAGAAAGAGCAATGATACAACCAAAGTACAAGAGATAGTCTTCTCCTAGCAGCTGATCCTCGTCCTCACATGTGCGCCACTTTCTGAGTGATAAAAGAGTGAGTAATGAGATGATCAAATAGAGATCTCCCGATCTCTATTTATACTTGTCCTGTCCTGCCCAATAAACTAGTTGGGCCGACTTGTCTAACTTAGCCTAATAACCCATGGTTACATTAATCTGAGCTGACCCCTTATTAGGTGGTCTAATAACCCATTAGCAAGTTACAACACTTGCGACACTTGTCAATACAAATGACGACACTTTCGTATAGAGGAATAATACATCTCTATAGGAGTACAATAAAATACATAGATGAAATACATTCTGAAGTTACATATACATCAACACTCCCTCTTAACTAGGAAGGTATTTCTCGACACAGATCTACTAGTACAAGTCTTCTTCTCTGGATCATCAGCACTGGATCATTGTCATCGAATCATCATCACTGCTGCTATCTCAATCAATATCCAATCTACTCATCAGAGGAAGTTCTACAGATCCAGTCCTTTTTCATACTGGATGTAGGCCCGCCACCTACAGGTCTTCATCAACTACAAAGCTAGCCCTTTTTCATGCTGGATGAACATCATCAACATCTCTGCAAAAAAGCCATCAAGTAGTTACACCTAAGGACTGATTACATTGCCTTTGCAAAACCTGCAAGATCTTCCAGGACTGATTACACTGCCTCTGCAAAACCTGCAAGAGCATCTCATGACTGATGATATGCCTCTGCAAAACCTATGTACCATACTGTCACATCATCGTCTTCAGATCATTGTCATCATCCATGGAGCACAACCCAGATGCACACACACAGCACTTACACTCACCAACATGGGAGGACTAACCTACTACCATCTATGAAAGGCTCACAGCACTTACATCAATGACCATGGGAGGACGAACCTACCACCATGTCGGAACGACTCAGCAATTACATCAATGACCATGGGAGGACGAACCTACCACCATGTCGAAAAAGCTCGGCAATTACATCAATGACCATTGGAGGACAAACCTACCACCATGTCGAAAAATCCCACTCAGCCCTTACAAATCACCATGGGAGGGTGAACTTACCACTATGTGAGAATGGCCCAGCCCTTACATCTACACCATAGGAGGACGAACCTACCACTATGTGAGAATGGCCCAGCCCTTACATCTACACCATAGGAGGACGAACCTACCACTATGTGAGAATAACCTAGCCCTTACATCTACACCATAGGAGGACAAACCTACCACTATGTGAGAATGGCTCATGTGCATATGTGTCTCTGGACTCATCACTTCCTCTTGGAAGGTATCTCGATCTGAAGTACACCAAGTCTCCCTCTGAAGTATTCAAACTTCACTCTAGTAAGCAGCTTGGTCAACACATCAGCTATCTGCTTGTCTGTCGCAACATACAGGAGCTTCACTACTCCTCTCTGCACCATATCCCTAATATAGTGATATTTGATCTCAATGTGCTTTAACTTGTCATGGAACACTGGGTTCTCTGACAACTTCACACAACTCTGGTTGTCGCAATATATACAAGTAGCACTCAGCTAGAGATCAAACAAATCAGACAATAGCTTCCTAAGCCATACTGCCTCACAACTGGCTGAACAAGCTGCAACATACTCTGCTTCGGCTGTACTTAGTGCCACACAGGAATGATTCCTGCTAAACCAAGATATCATACCGGATCCCATACTAAAGCAACACCCCAAAGTGCTCTTCCAATCAATGGCATTGCCTGCCCAATCCGAATCAACATAACCCTCTAGGTTAAACTTTTGATTTTCCTCATACTTGAGCCCATAGTCAACTCTACCCTTCAGGTACCTTAGAATATGCTTTGCAGCTATCAGGTGAACATGTCTCGGATCTATCAAGTACTGGCTCAAGGTGTTTACTACAAAGAAGATATCTGGTCTCGTATTCGTTAGGTACATCAAGGACCCAATCATCTGACGATACACTGTAGCATCAACCGACTCAGATGAAGCATCACACAGAAGCTTCAGGTTCGATGCCATAGGTGTGGCCATGGCATTGTAGTCCATCATCCTGAACCTCTTCAGGATCTCTACTGCATACTTCCCTTGTCCAAGGAAGATTCTAGCTGCACTCTGCCACACCTCCATACCGAGAAAGTAGTGCATCATACCCAAGTCCTTCATCTCGAACTCGGCAACAAGCTTCCTCTTCGTATCAACAATCAATCTATCTGCACCTGTTACAAATAGGTCATCCACATACAATAGTAGTATCACTGGATTTCCTTCCTCAACCTTGTAGTAAAGTTTGGAATCCGCTTTACTCTTGGTAAAGCCCAAACTAGATAGGAAGCCATATATCCTTCCATACCAGGTCTTGGGTGCCTGTTTCAAACCATACAGGGCTTTCTTCAGTTTGCACACATGTGACTCACGATCATGTGTCTCAAACCCGAGTGGCTGCTCCAGATACACTTCCTCTTCAACTACACCATTCAGGAAGGCGGTCTTGACATCCATCTGGTGTACCTTCCATTTCATCACTGCAACCAGAGAAAGTATTGATCTAATGGAAGTGTATCTGAATATAGGAGCAAAGGTCTCTTCATAATCAATCCCTTCTTTCTGGGAGAAGCCATGAGCTACAAACCTTGCCTTATATTTTTCTATGCTGCCATCTGCAGCATGCTTGATCTTATAGATCCACTTGGAAGTCACCACAGACTTCCCATCTGGTCTTGGGACCACATCCCAAACATCATTCTTCATGATCGACTGGTATTCCTCGATCATAGCATTCTTTCGTTACTGCATCCCAAATCCTGGGAACTTCATTATCTTCAATAGATAGCTTTGTTGTTGGAACAAATGTTGTAGTCCTTCTTTTGTAGGTGATGGTATACGATCTTTCCTACAAGACAAGTTAAATTGCATGATTAGAAACATCTCATAGTTTTCATAAAAAATTCCTACTCATAAAAATATATATGTCATACAGTCATGCAATTATCTTAGCGAATGATTCAGTACAACATTCATCTATATCCGTAACTTTCTAGATGCCTTCCATCTCTACCAGAACATTGTTAAGAGTTTGCACTACTCCCAACATGTCAGCAAAGAGGTTTCATTCTAGATAAGTAGCAATGGAATGTTATACAATGCCATAGGCCACTTACCCATCACATGCATAATAGTAGTACACTGTTCATTAATGCAATTATTCTAATATGCATAATACACAACCTAAGTCTAGGAACATAAGCATATACATCATTGAACAACATTATTTAAACAATCAGATATACAAGAAATGATAATTCAAATACTTATCTTTGTTTGTTTGTTGGGTGAACTCCCTCTGAATCTTTGCTTCCTTGCAGGATCTGCTAGAGTCCGAATCTGAAGTAGCTTCTTCTACTCCTTTCTATTGTGGATTGTAAGGAGTGGTCAACTCCATCTTAATCCCTGCATAACTTCTTGAAGTTCCTTGAAGTGAATTCTCCATCATTGTCGGATCTAAATATCTTGATCTTCTTTTCAGTGTGGTTTTCTATCAAGGCTTTGAATTCCTTGACTTTGTTGAATACTTCATCTTTTTTCTTCAAGAGATAAGTACAAGTTTTCCTAGAGAAATCATCAATGAAAGAACCATAGTGCACATACCCACTCATATAACTGGATGACATCGGACTGCATACATCGGAGTGGATAATTTCCAAAATTCCTTATGCCTTGTTTTTACTGTTTGGAAATGTCTTCTTGGTGTTCTTCCCCTTTGCGCAACCTTTGCAAATGCCTTCATGTTTTGTCTGGATTTTAGGAAGACCTTCCACTGCTTTGCTTGCAATTAGTAATTCCCTATAGTGCATGTGTGCAAGCCTTCTATGCCAAAGTTCACTTGGATCTACTGAATCATGGACCATGGCTTGTTCTAGTTGGCGCTTCAATTTGTATAATCCTCCCTCTTGCTCTTCAATCACCACTACATCATCAAAAGTCTTACCCTTTGGCCAAATTAGGACTTGTCCATCGACAAATGCAACCCTCATTCCTTTTGCATCCAATGCCGATATGGAGAGTATATTCTTCTTGAGACCTGGAACATATAGAACATATTTCATCTTCATAGACTTTCTAGAGTCTAGTTTATATGAGGCTTCACCACTCCCTTTTATTGGATACTGGTAGCCATTCTCAAGTTTCACCTTGTGGGTTGATTCATGTTCAGATAGGTTCCTAAAGGATTCCTTGAATCCTATCATGTGTTTAGAAGCCCCACTATCTATAAGCCAATCATTACTTCCATGAATAATGGTTGCAGTGAGAGCAGAAATCAAAACATATTCTTCGTCACTAGAAGAATCTTCACTATCTTCTCTAGCCCTCTTCCTGGGAGGTTCATCATCCTCTGCAGCATGAGCATGATGTCTTCTTTTGGTATTCTTCCTTTTGTGAGAACCATCTTTCTTATTTCTGGGACAGTCTTTGGAATAGTGTCCCTTTTCATCACATGTATAGCAATGGGCATGGGACATGTTTCTTCTACCCTTATGATTTTGATGGTGATGTCTTTCTTTATTGCCATGATGGTGAGTCTTTTTGTCACCAAGAATTTTGGAGTGTGCTGTGAGAACTTGATCTTCATTCCCCATCTTCTCTTCTCGAGCTACAATTCGAGCTTCTTCATGTGAGCATTCATCCCACGGTATACTGAAGGTGATAAGGTTCTTCCTAGCAAAAATTCCTTGGATGAAGGAATACCATGACCTAGGAAGGCCATTAAGAGTGGTCATTACCACTTCTCCATTTTCTATGTCTTCTCCCACAGCTTCAAGTTGTTCTTTTATCTAGGAGACCCTTGAGAAGTAAGACTGCATGGTCTCCGCATTCTAGATCTTGACATTCTTCAATTGATTCCTTAGGGTCATCTTCCGATTTATGTTCTTCCCTTCAAGTAGCTTGGTCAGGGAATCAAACATCTCCTTTGGTGTCTTTAGGGAAGACACATGGGGTATGAGATGATCTTTGATAGAATCAACAATTATCCTCTTTTCCTTAACCAAGTTCTTCTTGTGAAGAGCCTTAACCTCTTCTTCTTCTGGGACAGGGACCACTTCATTTATATAAATGTCCAACTCATTTTCTTCCACGATTAACCCAATCCTATACTTCCATGCTCGAAAGTTATCATCCCCTTCAAGATTATCCTCAAGCTTGGTGTGGTGATACATCTTAAGGAGTACTTCAAATGTAAATAGAAAAAATTTAGCTCTTACCACTTGTCTTGCTGAAAACTGGATCTGGTCCCAGATTAGGGTTTATCAGAGAAACCCTAAAAATTCAAAACGTGAATTTCAAATTTCTGAAAGGATAGAAAGATGCGCCTTGACGAGCTGATCAACCTAGTATATCTTCAAGGGGGATTGGATACCTGTGTAGAGTTTTAGTTATCGACATGTTTCGGACTCCATAGTTGAGTCCATCTTTAGGAGAAAACATATCTCAATTAAAAGCTGCACGAATTTTTAACACAACAATATAAATAATGTAAAAATTCGTGCAGCTTTTAATTGAGATATGTTTTCTCCTGAAGATGGACTCAACTATGGAGTCCGAAACGCGTCGAGAACTAAAACTCTACACAGGTATCCAATCCCCCTTGAAGATAACTGCAACCTATGAAAGCCTTAATGAAACCATCAGCCTAGTATACTCAGAATATCAGAACTGCAAAGTTTCACCCTTCATAAATGCTTTTCAATCTCCCGGATTCACTAGGGAGGACCCTGAATTAGGGTTTGCGTTTCTTGGAGTTTTACCCAACCAAAAATATCGATCCAAAGCTCTAAACTTCAATTTTTTCAAGGAGCTTCCATCTATGTCTTCAGATTTCACAAATTCCTATTTTTGTGGAAACCCTAATTTTTAGGGCCAAAACTGAAAGTGCTCAGAATTGCATTCTGATTGGACAGAAAGATTCTCCTTGATGAGTAGAGTCAATAAACCTTACTGCTTTTCCAAAATCTGTGGAGAGAAACCCAATAAACAAGAAACTCTAGTTTCTGCCACTGCACCATGTCTTCTTCTCAGGTTAGCTCTGATACCATGTTATATTTTGAGAATTAATTTAGCATACTCTAGGATATTTACTGAGAGAATAACATGTACATCATATCAATCATATCAAGCATGTATCAAGCATATCAAGCAATCACATAAGACAATGGACACACAGAGTTTCACTAGGGAAAATCATAAAGGTGAAAAACACCACAACTTCCTCAGAGATAGAAAGAGCAATGATACAACCAAAGTACAAGAGATAGTCTTCTCCTAGCAGCTGATCGTCCTCCTCACATGTGCGCCACTTTCCGAGTGATAGAAGAGTGAGTAATGAGATGATCAAATAGAGATCTCCCGATCTCTATTTATACTTGTTCTGTCTTGCCTAATAAACCAGTGGGGCCGACTTGTCTAACTTAGCCTAATAACCCATGGTTACATTAATCCGGGCCGACCCCTTATTAGGTGGTCTAATAACGCAACAGCAAGTTACAACACTTGCGACACTTTTCAATAAAAATGAAGACACTTCAGTATAGAGGAATAATACATCTCTATAGGAGTACAATAAAATACATAGATGAAATACACTCTAAAGTTACATATACATCAACAAAGAGATCATCTAGAACATTTACAACTTGTATTTGAGTGATTCAGACACTACAAAATTCATTTGAATCCCCATAAATGTGTGTTATGTGTTGAGTCTGGACAATTGTTGGGTTTCATCATGTCCAGTACAGGGATCATGGTTGATCCATTAAAAGTAGAGGTGATCATTAAATTTCCTCCTCCTCATAGTATTAGACAACTTCAATGTCTGCAGGGTATGTCCAACTTCATCAAACGATTAATTCTCAACTATGTGAAAATAACCAAAGGTTTCATGCATTTACTTAAACAAGACACCCCATTCTTTTGGGATGAATATGCACAAAACTCCTTCAAGGCTTTGAAAAAAGCACTATTATCATCCCCCTTGTTAAGTCCGTCAGATTGCACTCACGATTTTATTTTATATCTGGTCGGATTCGATTCCACGGTTGGTATATTTTTGGTTCAGGAAGATGATAAGATCCAGGATAATTTCATCTATTACCTTTCTCATGTTTTAATAAAACTTGACTGAAGTATTCACACGTTGAAAAGTTTCCACTTGCCATTGTGTATGCCATTCAGAGGCTACGCCACTATATTCTACTGCGAACCACTATAGTGATTACAATTGTCAATCCATTTGAATATATTTTAACCCGGGGCATAATCGGGGGTAAATTTAATAAATGCATTTTTATTCTCCAAGAGTTCGATCTCACTTTTCAATCCGCTAAGTCTAAAAAGGCCTTAGTATTCGCAAAACTCATATTCGAGTTTCCTAGAGGTGAAGATTTTAATGCGTAAGATACTTCATTCCCTGATGAGCATATCTTTCTCATTTCAACCTCTGATCCATGGCATGGAGATATTTTGATTTATGGGAGGGTGGGCAAAGATTCTCCCCAAAAGCATTGCAATGGGACCACGCTAGTGGGGAAAAACCAAACGCGCGCATGCACCTAAGGAAGCAGGCACACATCATTAGGTTCGGTACCGAAATGAGGTGCGTGCGCACTGCTATTCATGCACGTATGCACTCAAAAGCGCGCGCAAGCCCCTATTAAGATAATTTAAAAAACAGGGCATAGGAATTCTATTTCCTTCCATTGCGGCTGAGCCTCACTCACCCATCATGTGTGCGGAGCTACAAACCACCATTTTCACCATTTCCACTCAAAAAATCTCTCAATCCATCAACCAAGTGATCATCAAGTGCTTGGATAGGTAAGATCCACGTTTTTTGTCATTTTATTCATTTTTTTTGTTTATTAAATTTTTAATAATTCCCAAATTAGTAATATAATAGAGAAATTTTCAATTGTAGAGTGTAAAACTATACAATGAATGAACCAAATGTTAACATGGAGTCCGGTGGAAAACAATAAAACAAAAATCTTGGAACCAATGAAAACCCTCAACAAAATCCAAATGCCCAAGATCGAACTTCTTCCAAGAGGAACCCACAGAGAGGGCCACCAGCTCCTACGCGCCAGGCCAACCCATCTCCCTAGCCACCTCAGTTACCCCACAAACTTGATCAGATCAAGGGGGCGATGAGGAGTGTTGCACGTGGACTCCTTAGACACATTGCCTTTGTAGCAGTGACTGTAGTGGAGAGACAAGTTGAACCTGATAAAGACTCAGGTGCAGTGCCTTCACGACAGAGTCATCATAGACCTGTGACTGGTGGTATCCATGTTGGGCCTTCTAGTTTGACGGGGACAATGCCACATCTTTGTGCCCATTCCGGGCACACTTTCCGTGTCCCAATCGAGGTTTTCTATATGGAGCATGTTAGCACTTTTTTTAATGTGTTTTCAATCATCACTTGATAATTTGTAAAGTAATTTTAAAGTATTTGTGTTTGACTTAAACTATTACTTCAATGTACAGTTATTTAGAGTTGAGATACTGTCATGGGAGAACGTAGGATCTCCCAACCTAGACGCAATAATGGTAGCTGCAAATGATATTGCGGCACCTCACACGAAGGTATTTTCAGTACGTCACACAATATTGTTATTACTTATGGCATTTCTATTATTTAAGTATTTTAATTTATGACATACACAATGATAGTTCATACAATATTTTTGAATATTTTGATTAAATGAATAATTACTTGTTTAATATGTTCATAACATGCATGCATTTTTGTTTCCACAGGTATGTCCAGACTTCGATGATTATCCATCTCCGCCAGGGATCGACAGATCACCATATACATAGGTACAATGTGTAGTTAAAATCACGCTTTTAATTTGAAATGTTACGACTTAATATGGTTTAATTTTATTTTTGTTTACTAAACTATGATATTACAAATTTGTATGCAAGTGTCAGCAAAAGCCGCAGGTGACATAATTCTCCATCCCCTCACTTCCATCCAGACCCCTCCCTCTATCCACTCCCTCCCTTCCATACAGCCTCCCCTCTTCGTCCATACTCCCCCCTCCATCCATCCTCCCCCCTCGATCTATCCTCCCCCATTTTCCACTCCCCCCATCTATACATCCTCCCCCGTTCATCCACTCCCCCCATCTATCCATCCTCTCCCATTCGGCCACACCCCCCCTTACATTCAGCTTCCCCCCTTCATCCACAACCTCCCTTATATCCATCCTCCTCCCTCTATCTAGGAACACCCTCCCATTCACCATACCTAAACATCCCCCCTATCCCTTTTGGGTTGATACACCTTATCGTACAGCTAGTAGGGGTTCATCGTCCATGACGTCCTCCTCCACCCCATACCACCATGTACTCTTCCACCATATCTTCTCCAGTTCCTGCATTTATTGTGGTGACTACTATTCCAGTTTCCGCCTATGTATCTACAGTGGTTGAACCCATAGTTTTTGCAACTACATCTGCGCCCCGCTCCCATGACTGCATTGGAGCAGTTTTTTCAGCCAACTGCTCCACCTGCTAGCCCTGAAGTCCAGCAATGTCCATTTTTGGAGGTGTTCATGATGAGAATCAAGTTAATTTATGAAACTTTTTTGATGCATTAACCAAAATTGATTTAAGCAATTATTATTTTTCAATGAAATGATTGTCGTAAATGTTGTAGGGTGGAATTGCTGAGAGAATCAGTAGATCCAGGAAACCTGTTGGAATATTCTCACCATCAATTTTCATATTTGCATGTCTTCATGCATTTTGCATGCATCCAGTCATCTGTATGCATTTGCATGCATCCAGTCATCATCTTGGTGGTCCTCCCAACACCTAGAGACTATTTTCAGCTCCCTAGAGCCTGTCTTCAGCCCCCAGTAGCCCTCCTACCTACCTGATGTGACCTATTTGAATCTTCTGCATGACAAGTGCACCTTTGCTCACCTACCACTAGTTATCATTCAGATAGAGCGCCTAATCTCACCTACCAGGTGTCTGACAGTTAGTTAGAGCATTGATTGAGCCGTTCTTCCACTGACTGCTCATGCTAACTTCCTGTAGCTCCTAGTTAGCTAGTTATGGAGTGCCACTTATTCTTCTGACAGCCTCATGCATCCTCCTTGGAGTCTCCATCCCCTGATTTGGGCCTAGATGGTTTTGTTAGACTCAGTTAGTCTCACTTGACTGACTATTACAATTTATGACTAAGACCACTGACCGGATGATGTCTCCAATGTTTTCCAAGCTAGACTTTGAGCATGATTCGAATGAACTCCTTGGTTAATTCGAATTCTCTACATAGTTATTATTATTGTATTCACTTTTCACAGTGCCATCTCACAGCTGATGTATGATACTTCTATTCTCCATTTTCTGTGTTCATGAGTGATTATTGAGTGCATTCTTCTCTTCTTCTTTGCAACTTCTTGAGATTTTGTGTGAGGCTTGTTACAACTATTAGATCCTCTTGCAGATTATCACATGGTATGAGAGCTGTGTGATATTCCTGCAAATTATCACATGGTATCAGAGCTTTCTGCAACTATTCGAATTGCAGCCATTGCAGCACTTGCAACATTTCTTTGAGTAGCTATCTTTTACTGAGCACCAGAAGCCTCTGAGTTTCCACAGCAAATCCTAGTCCTATTACCTTGAATTCACTGGACCAATCCAGTGATGTATAGCCAGGTGTGAAGGACTTATTCATATGTGCTCAGTGTCCTAAGGTAGTGTTCATTCGAAGTGTAGCAAATCTCCATCAACAAAACTCTTCTTGTTTTGCAGGTTTATTCACCCATTCGAATTCTTCTTCAATTCGACCTTCAATGCTCAGATGGATCTAAAACTCACCTCCTCCAACTATGTCGAATGGAAAGATAAGATGGATCTCTTCATGAGTTCCAAGAGCTTCACTAGGATACTAAATGGAACTATTGTCGAACCACTCAGTGCAGTAGAGAAATCCAATACTTGGACATGCTCACGACAGGCTTGATGAAGCAGTAGGCTTACTTCTTCTCTCAATTTCTGAAGATATTCACTTCCATGTCATCGATCTAACATCTCCAAAAGAGGTTTGGGACAAGCTCAAATCCCTCTTTGGATAGAAATATGATCTGAAAGGTCATAAATTGGAGAATGAACTCATCTCTTTTAGTCCTAAAAGCTTCGAATGCATCAATGCATTCTTAACCAAGTTCAAAATCTTGACATCTCAGTTGAATAGATATGAGATAGTGAAAGAAGACAAACAAATCATTCTTTCCATTCTCTTTAAATTGGGGCCAAAATTCTCAGTTTTTGTCTCCAAATTTCAGTCAGCTAAGATGTCCATTCCAAAATGGAAGTTTCCCTCACTTAAAGACTTCATCCAATCTCCTACACAAGAGGAGGAGAAGTTAATCTCCATGTGAATGATCAAACCAAAATTGGATTCGGACCTTACAACTGCTGAGGCCAAAAGAGCGAATGCAAAGGGAAAGCGAAAGTTTTCTGAAAAGAGAGCGAATGATACAAAGCAAAAATATGTTCCATATCCGTCAGATGGGGCTTCGAACTCAAAGAAGAACAAGCAATCTCAGAAAGAGAGATACAAGTGCACATAATGTCATTGAGGATTTCATCTTGAGAGGTCTTGTATGAAGAAGACTATAGAATTGATGGCTTAGTTACTTGAGAAGAATAATCTCCCTGTACTTGCATGTGCAAGGAAGAAAGATACTGATACTGAACCTTCTAGATCTGAGGACAAAGAAAGATGTCATGCTCTCATGGAAAGTGCATCAACAGATTCTTCATTCATCATAAATTCAGGAGTAACAATACATTTGTCTTCCTCCAAAGATCTCTTCTACAACTTCGTATGCTCAGTTGGCCCTTCCATCAAGTTGGGAAATGATTTTGAAGTCTCCTCTCAGCGGATTAGAAGAATCAATCTTGACCATGGCTACTTTTCTGATGTGCTTTATGTTCCTTCTCTCACAACAAATATACTTTCAGTGTACCAAATTGTTGTTGCAGCAACATCCCCCCCAAAATTTTGTACATATTGGGGCCCCTCCTTTAATTTTTTAGAAAGGCTGCCTTAAGAAGCCATTTCCACTTTTTGCTTTGTTTCTCAATTGCAAATCTTGCTTTAAAGAATTTCCAAGTTTTCTTCCCAAAGATAGAATTCGTGAGGTTTTCCTGAAAGTCATGGAAGTATTTGAGAAATCCTCTCGAGTTGCAGAAGTACTCAGCTTTTCTTCCCGAAATGGCGGAAGCCATTTGTATAAGCTTCTCAAAAAGGGACTTAGAAATTTTTTGAAAGTTTGCGGAACGATTGAAGAAAACCCAGCGGAACCATTCAACTTTCCCTCCCAAAACGGTGGAAACCGTTTGCATAAGTCTCCCGAAAATATTTTGAAATTATTGTTGAAAAAATTACGGAAGCTATTGGCGAATTCCTTCCGAAACGGTGGAAGAATTCAAGAAAGCCGCTTGAAACTTGTGGGAGCCATTCACCAACCTTCCCCAGAGCGGCCAAATGACTTAGTTTCTTTTTGAAAATTCTTAAGTCCCGAAGTTGCGGAAGCTTTTCGCCCAAGCCTTCCGCAACTGCGGAAGCCTTCGCGTTATCTTTCCGCAACCCAGGCGAGAAAAGTTTGCCGAACCGTTCGGTTTATCTTTCTGAAATTGCGGGAGTCTTCTTCGGAAGCCTTCACCATATTTTTCCGAAACCCCCGCGAGGACTTAGAAAAAGTTTCGAAAGTTGCGTTATCTTTCCGAAGCCCATCGAAAGACTTATTGCAGAAGCCTTCGCGTTATATTTCCGCAACCCTGGTGAGAAAAGTTTGCGGAACCGTTCGATTTATCTTTCTGAAATTGCGGGAGTCTTCTGCGGGAGCCTTCACCATATTTTTTTGAAACCCCCGCGAGGACTTAGAAATTTTTTTGAAAGTTGTGTTATATTTCCGAAGCTCATCAAAAGACTTATTGCTGAAGCCTTCGCGTTATCTTTCCGCAACCCCGGCAAGAAAATTTTGCGGAACCGTTCGGTTTATCTTTCCGAAATTGCGAGAGTCTTCTGCGGAAGTCTTCACCATATTTTTCCGAAACCCCTGCGAGGACTTAGAAATTTTTTTGAAAGTTGCATTATCTTTCCGAAGCCCGTCGAAAGACTTATTGCGGAACCATTCGCTCATCCATTCCAAAATAGTGGATCCATTCACCAATCCGTCCCGCGGAAGCCAATTGCGAAAGCTTTCCGCAACTTCGGAAGCACTCTCGAAGCCCGACCAAGACTTAGAAAATTTTCTTTTGCGGAAACCATTCGCGAGAACCTCTCGAAACAGTGGAAGCCGCCATGATATCTTTCCGAAAGACTTGAAGTATTGCGGAACGTTTTTTCGGTTTTCCTTCCGCGACTGCGGGAGTCTTTTGCGGAAACCATTCGTGAAACCCACCTGAAACTACGGAAGTGTTTGCGATATTCCTCCCGAAACCCCGCGGAGCGTTTTTTGAAAGAAATTGCAGGAGCCATTCGCCTTTTCCCTTCGAAACAACGGAAAATTTCATTCTATCATCCCGCAATGGCGGGTGGAATTCATGAGTTCATCCTGCGGGTGGCAGTCGCGCACGCATATCAAGACTGCTTGACGTGACCACAAAGTACAACTTTTAAAAGGCATTTTAATGGCGCCACCCACCATATTGAATGTCGCACGTGTCTAAAACGTTTAAATAAACGATTGTGGTTTGGGTTGGCCATTGTTATTGCTTCGATTAACGAATGCCGTTGGAGACCTCGCCACGTCCACGTCCACGTCCACATCCACCTCATTCAGCCGCCTTCGCGTTGCCAGGTAGGATTTCCAACCGTTAATTTTGTCTTATTTACACTTAGATTACCTTTCCGTTTTCTGTTTTGTCTAGGACGTAGCTAATAGGCGCTGGTCGCATATATCATTTTGTTCATTTGTTTAAAGCGCCGAGGCCCCATGTGTTTCTCATTCTACCCCAGCCGAAAAACCAAAACTATAGCCACCCGAGATTTTTCATCAGCCACATTCACGGCGTCGTCACCCCTCTCTAAGTTTCCAAGCCTACCACAGAACGCCTCGTCAAAGTGCCACAAAGAACCATGGCGGTCGAAGCCCTCGCCTGTTCATAAATATGAGGGCGGCCCCGTATTCGCCTGTTCATAAGTGGTGAAAACGGCCCCTCATTTTGTCATAGGGTTGTCTCACCCCAAACTCACCCGCCACTAACCATTAAAAACACAATGACGAAGGATACCATCTCTCTTAGAGCCAGACTGAGAGCAGGTTGTTCCCTCGACATACCTATCCTTTCGGGAGCATTCTGAACCTTGTCCCTTTAAAAAGAATCAAGTTTCTATAACTAGATTTCTTATTTGGAATGGTGTATTTTGCTTCCCAACATGCAGCTTCACATTTTATTTATCTCATTGACATGTTAAAATGGTGATGCGCTTTGTTAAAATCTCATAACAATTTACACATTTTTTTTATAATGACTTGTATTTGGTTTCCAGCAGAGAAAAGTCAAGATGCCAAAAGGTGGTAGGAAGAAGGCTAAAATGACGGAACCACATCCAACACCACATAGGACTGAGACTACACTCCACGATACCAGGTGCACCACCGGTATTCCTCCTGAAATCCGATGGGGGGACATCTATAGGATGATCCGAGACCAAGATATCCCTGATATGCTGCTAGAAGAAGAGCAGATTTATCTCAATATCAGGACTTCAGGCATAGCCAGGGCTTCTACCCGCCCTGAACTGTTCCCATGTTCTGAAGTAGTCGGGTGGATACTCTAACATACCGATAAGGAATCAAGAGTAATTCATGACAGCGGGAAGATAGCCATTGCCTCATTTCACCCAGCATACCTGGCCGTGGCCTATAAATTTCCGTGCACCCAGCAAGCTCTGACTGATGAATGGCTGGGCCAGATGAACCACATTGAAATGGCAAAAAAATTACTGGTCGCAGGCAAGCATTTAAGAAAGAAAGGTAATGACGAATATGATGTCCAGAATTTAAGACCCCCTTTCAGGCTGATCGCCTTGATGTTGTGCAGAATCTTCGGCATGCCCGATGGCACCATGTACAAGATTCTGTGGGTTCCCATCATCCACTTCGTGGCATTTAAAGGAAATGTGTTTGACTGGGCCACTCTCTTGTCAGACAGTTTGGCCTCAATGGTAGTTGTTGTAAGAGAAGGACTGGCCTTAAAGAAGGCAGAATTTGACATGTCCTCATATCTTATTGATTGTGTTTTGGCAAAGTTATCTTTCCCCAAATTGGGCTGTACATGGGATAAGGCCAACACCCCGGTTTATACCGCTTTCAGGATGTTGTGGGCTCAGAATTACAAACCCAGCTATAAGCTCATCGGTGAGGGGTTCATCATGCCCCTATATGAGCAGATATTCAAAGAGGAACCCAACTGCCTATCGGAGAATGCTATGGAAGTCCTTGAAAATTATGGGGATTTTTATTTTTCAGAGCAAGGCACCTACCTCATAATGTTTGGAGGGACTAAAGCTCCATATATTTTTCCGAGGTATGCCACTGACTATGTGGTCCTTAAAGAGGTAGTAAGACAAATTTTCTTGGATGGAATTGGAGCGGTACTTAACAAACAACATAAGGCTTCTTTTCCCCCTCTACCTTTCTGCATAGGGGCTTACAAATTCTCAGGGGTTGCCTCAGCCGAGGAGTTTGTTCAGGAACTAAAAGCCTTCCACTTCGGCGAGGTAATCTTCCATAGGAATGACAGGAAGGGAAAAGTTGCCGAGCATTGTAAAGAAATTTATGCTCATTTTGAGTACGCTCACTATCATGATGCCGAGGAAGAAGCATTCAGAGGCATCAGCAACATGGCCGAGCTACGGATCTGTCGCCCAGGTAGTGGAGCAAGTTCTAGCTCTACCAAGGCCCAGAAGGCCAGCCAGCAGAAGGATAAAGAAGCTGATGATGCCTGAGCCCAAGAAGAACAAAGGTTAAGAGAGGAAGCAAGGGCGCAGTAGGAAGCTGAGGAAGCGAGGTTGCTGCACGAGGCTGAAGTTGTCAGATTGCAGCAAGAAGTAGAAAGTGAGAGGCTACAGAAAGAGGCTGAGGAAGCCCAGCAGCGGAAAGAAGCTAAAGATGAAAGACAGTAGAAAGAAAAATGAAGATCGGCCGCAAGCTGAAGAAGAATTGCTTAAAGCAGGTGAAGATGCCCAAGCAGAAGGATCCGGTGCCCAGGATATGGAGATAGACGCGCCTCAAACAAGTGTCTCCGGCACTCAAGATGTGGAGGTGGATTCAGCACAGGAAGGTGGCTCTGGTACCCAAAATGTGGGAACAGATCCAGCTCAAGTAGCCTAGACCCCACCAGCGGAAGTAGAAATAGACATTATAGATCTCCCAATCGTCCCGTACACTCCATCAGGAGAACATACCGTGTCCAGATGGGATGAGTTTTTCTATGATAAGAAGAGGAAGGCGATGGTCCTTAAATCAGAAGAAAGGATCAAAAGACTCTTCCAGGAGGATATCATTACCCACCGGGAGATCACTGTGATGCGGAATACAGATAAGGATCCCTTAGCTATGGCATCCGCCGTTGTAGAGACAACAAAGGAATCACTGGACAATGTAGGTGATATAGTTAGAGAAAATGAATCGACAAAGAGGAGAGCTCGTATGCTCCAACATACTATGGCTAATGAGCAAGCCTACAGGGATCTCGTGGTTAATAGGTATAATCGCCTGTCCGTTGAGCATAAAGAGTTGTTAGACAAGTATAACCTGCTAGAGGAAGAAAAGGACCAATTGACAGTCCAGATGATGATTCTAGAAGGAGAAAAGATCGATGCAGGAACTAGAGTATCCTAGCTAGAAGCAGACAAGCTGGCATTAGCTGAGCAATTAGAGCAGGTTGAGGGCAGAAAGGTAGACATGTCTCCTTTCCATGAGCTGTCCTGCAGCATCCTGAAGCAAATGTATGACACTCAGGAGCTAATCACTGATGAAGTTTGCAAGCTCAAGGCCATGGTGGTTAGATTAAAAGAAGTTAATGCAGAGGCCTATAGGCTTAAAACTAAGCATACCCGGGTTAAGGCAAATATCCTGACCCAGATAGAATGGAGAGAAGGAAAGGTGGATTTCCCCATGCATCTTCCATTCAAATCTGTAGAAGGTTTTAATGAAGACATAGCCCTTTTGGAATTCTGCAGAAACTGTGGCAGTAAGCTAATGGCCAGCGTGCAAGGGACAATGGATAGGATTAACGGTCTGTATCAAAGAATCCAGGGAGTGCATGACAAGTGCAAATTGAGTTTCCCGCAGTCCCTTGATGATTTCCCGAGCAAAGAACAACGTTTGTCTGAGATGAAGGAAGAGCTGGGCATCCAAACTAAATATGTGAAGAATATTGATGTCCTAGCCATTGATGACCTCCAACATTATATTGGAATGTCGTCAATCCACATCCATTTGCTTAAAGAAGTGCATCAAGCTGCAGTAAAAGAAATTCAAGGCATTGGAGCAAAGCTTAGGAAAAATGTAACTTCTCAGAAAATCTTGCTCCCTGCTTCCGCAAATGTAGTCATAAGGGACACTGGTGTATGGTATAGTTACATTGCAGAAGAGGAGAAGAAGGCAGAAGTAGCAGCTGTGACAGCAAATCCAGACTCTTCTCTTCCAGCAGCAACAGCTGTGGCAGGTAGCTCGATTTCCTCTTTCCCAGCAGTGACAGAAACTCCAGCTAGCTCGATTCCTTCTTCCCATGCAGCAGTAGCAGCAACAGTGGGTTCGAGTGCCTCTCCTAAAGCAGCAGCAGCAGCAACAGTTGGATCGAGTGCCTCTCTTCCAACTGAAGCGCATGCCCAGGAATAAAAGCGCTGAGAGCATTAATTCTATTTTTGTATTTTGGGTTTTTCATATGTGTAAAACGTGGAAATTAGGGGACAGCTGTCCTTTTCCTTTTTAAAATAATTTCTGTAAGAGAAGGGGTCACATTTTTGTCTGTTATAGAAGAAAATTTCTGTAGGTGACAAGTGTAAAAGGCCAGGTGGCAGCCCAAAGGGCATTTTGTAACATTATAAATAGAAGTTAGGAAAGAATAGAAAGGACTTTTGGCAGGGAATTATTTTCAGACTTGTACGAGCTACCTTGTATATGTTCTAAGAAAATAAAATCTTCTAATGAAAGCTGGAGAGGATGCCCTTTTGCATTGAAATGAAAATTGGATGCACTGTGGATTATTCCTATGTCTGCTATTCTTTGCTGTGAGATCTTTATGACTGTCTTGAATTATTTCATTTGTATTAAATGATCTTGCTTCTCTCTTTGCAAATGAATTCTCTCTTCCATGAGTAATGAAATGTGTTATGTTTAATTAGAAGCTATATTCTGATATCTTTTAGCTTTGTTGGAGCTTTCTCTTCCAGATTTAATGGCTGTCTGTTCTTTCTTCAAGATAACTGTTACAGCTCATTGCTCATGCTTTTAATTTGCTCCTTGTAGGGATAGTTAGATTTATTTCAGTCTTAAACTTAGATCTGTTTTCTAGTCTTGCATTTAGATTAAACTTAGACTAGGAACTTGCATATCATTATAAAACATAAAATTCAAAAGAAAGGTGGATCGGGCCATAACCGGTATAATTGGAATAAAACTGCAAACCCACGGTTGCCGGAACTGCTAACCAGACGGATTCCCTATACCAAACGGTAGATAATCTAATAGGGATAATCTATCATGGAGAATCCCTTTCTGATTGATGCTACGACGTCCGAGGCATCAACAGTTTTTGGTGCTAGAAGGAAGGCCTGAAAGTGCATGGTTGATAGAGGAAAATCTCCCACTGTCATAAATGTCACTAAAAACCGGCTTAAAGAAAGCATTTCAAACAGACCAGATCTTGAATTATTAAATCAAGAATGCCTTATTTATGATCCTGAGCCTCAAGAAGCTTTATACGCTGTCCCTTTTACAGAAATAGAGGTTTTGAGAAGGCATACGCGATCCTACGTTAGAAAACTAGGCGGTTTAAAAGCTGTGAATTTTCTCCCTAGGAAAACTACCCCTAGAAAAGAGCCACAATATACTCGAGATTCGATTCTTGTTCAAAGTTTTGAAGAACTTGTGAATTTAACTTTAGAAAAAATTTCAGACCCTCTGAACAAGGCAGATCTTGAAAACTCAGAAAATATTTCAGAAGAACTTATCACTCCAAAGAGTAATCCCCAGAATTCACCTTACAATTCTCCGTCAGGTTCTCCACATCCAAACATGGCCGTACCTGCTTGGAGAGTAAGGGGAGCGCTGAATCTAGCTGGGCCATTCCATAATCTTCCAAAAAATCCAGAAAAGGTCTTACCTAAGTTCGACCCAGGGAAAGCCATTTCGGCGGAAGACCATCTCAAGAGTTTCTACTTAGCTCTGAATCTTTTGAACATACAACATGAAGATGTGGTCTGCAGGCTGTTTCCATACACATTCGAGCCAAAAGTATCATCCTGGTACTTTAACCTACAACCCAGCTCGATTTCTAGTTGGGATGAATTCGAAAATTGTTTCTTAAAGAAATACGGAAACCAAAAGACTGTGGCAACACTTATGAAAGAACTCTTATCCATGAGAATGGAAAAGAAAGAAAAGGTTCAAGATTTTAATCAAAGATTCACAACGCTTTTAAATAATTTCAGTGAAGCTAATAAACCAGCAGAGGAATCTCTGATTGAATACTATACAACAGCTCTTGAAGGACCCATAGCAATGTTCGTAAAAAGGTCCAAGAAAACTACCCTGATAGAGAACTTCAAAGAAGCTAGAAAGGTAGAAGAAGAAGCTGATAGCATTGCTAAACATACCTTAGATGCAGAACCAAAACCAGCAGCCAGTAAAAAGACCTTGCTGCTCACTAGAGGTAAAGAAGAGCCATCTACAGACATGGAAAATGTAGTCAAGATGATGCAGAAGTTATCCAATAAGATTGTAGACCTCGAGAAGGATAAGGCTGCTAGTACATCTAGGAAACCTTTCAAGCCATTTTATAAAAGGAGGGAAGACGGTGATCAAACTCATCCACCAATGAATACTTCCCCTGTTTTAAACTTGAATGAAATCAGGATGGAAAATCTCTTCACTTTTCATCAAGAACCGCATTCGGAAAAGAGCTGCCCGCAATGGATTAATTCCATGAGCTTAGTCATGAACCAAATGCTAGATTCACAGATCCTAGACCAAGATGATTCTCCAGAGGAATCGAGCCCTGAGTTAGAGGAACCAAGCCCAGTCACTACTATGGTGCTATGGGATTGGGTACCTATGACAGAATTAGCAGAAGAGGATCCCATAGAAAGCTCTCCCTCTACCGTAAATGTTGCTACTCGCAGCAAAGGCCCTGTTACGGATCCCGTGCCAAGCTCGGCTCCTCCTAAGCCTAAAGTTTCAAAAGAACTGCCTAGAAGGCATATAAAAATTATCCCACCACAACCCAAAGTTAGCCAAACAGCGACCAAGCAGTCAAACGCTGACACCATAGTTCAGCCACCTAATGTCACAACGAGCAAAACAGATCAGCCAGCTCGAATTGGGAACGAATCTGACATAGGATACGATATTATTGAAGATATCAAGAAGGTCAAAGAAAATGTGTCAATATTTGACATGTGCAACTTGCCTCATCAACGAGACAAACTACTGCATATTCTACAACCCCAGACCATCACTCCATTAACGGACTCTCAAGACAATCCCAAAATTAATGAGGCTAGCATCGGTGGGAAATCTAAATCTCAAACATTGCCATTCCTATTGAATTTTGAAATTTTCAACCATAATGTTCACAATTGTTTGGTAGACTCCGGATCATCCTCAAACGTCATGCCACTGTCCATTTGTAAAAAAATTAACGGGCAGCCTGTGCCGTCTCCAGCCCAAATTATCCAATTAGATAGGACTGCTGTCAAGGTGATTGGGGAGATGAAAGATGTTCTCATTAGACTATCAAATGACTCTAGAGTCTGTCAATTCATCGACATAATGGTGGTTGATATTCCTGAAGCCTATGGACTGATCTTAAGTAGGGACTGGTCTACCAAGCCGAATGGCTACTTCGCCACTGATTGGTCTCATCTGTGGTTTCCTTATCAGAATAGGCAGAACCAGATTAAGGTCCTGAGAGAACCACACATGAAGCAAAACATAACTCAATTAGAAGAAAAAAATGAGGCTGTAACTTTCTCATCCTCGGTTCTGGGGAATTATTTCTTAGAAATGGATCCAGGTAATTATCAGTCTGAAGCCATTAGCCATGAATCAGATAAACAGTCCGATCTCCTTCATTTCTCTCAGACTGATGATATTGATTGTAACATAGTTAGTTTAGTTATTGATCTAGATCATAGAGATGCTAACTTAGTTGAATCTAAAGATATTTTTTGGACATTATACTTTGATGGTTCTAAAACTCTAGAAGGATCCGGAGCCGGTTGTGTTCTAATGGATCCAAAAAGAAACAAGTATTTTTTGTCCTGTAGATTAGAATTTGATTGTACTAACAACACCGCCGAATATGAAGCTTTAGTACATGGATTGAAGAAGGCCATTGATTTAAATGTTAAGTACCTGAAGGTCTTTGGTGACTCTGAGATAGTTGTAAGACAGGTAAGGGACACCATTCATTGTCTCTCACCTCATTTGAAGGGTTATCAGGCTGAGGTATGGGATTTAATTATGCATTTTGACGCTTTCAATATAAAATCTATTCCTAGGTTGCAAAATTCTGCTGCTGATTTGTTAGCAACATCTGCTTCGAGATTGGTGCCGTCAAATAACAAATGCTCAATTGAATTGATTTTCAGGCCTTCCATTCCCGATAACATCACAAACTTCAGAGTCTTCGATGATGATGAACAAATTATCAGCTTTCTAACGAACGAAGATAGCTTCCAAGGAGCTGCGATAGATGAAGAGGAACATGATGCTGATTTGATGAGGAAGGATGAGGAGAAAGGAAATTTCATCCCCAAAGGGGTAAGGTCCCTCGAAATGCTGTTCGATCTTCAAAATAAGTTCAAAAGGCTGGCTAATACCAAAACTAATAGCTCATCAATGCAACATGAGTTAGTTAATTTGGGTACCGAGGCAGAACCAAAATTTTTCAACCTTGGCAAATGTTGTTCGCCAGGAGAAAGAGATAGGTTCATCAAATTGTTTAAACAATACAAGGATGTTTTTGCATGGACCTATGAAGATCTGAAGACATATGACGTCCGCATTATTCAACATGTCATACCAATGAAGGCGGGTGTCAAGCCATTTCAGTAGCAGTTAAGAAGGATGCATCCTACTCTAGAACCACTGATTCAAAAGAAATTAAAGAAGCTCCTGGACGCTAAGATAATCTTTAAAGTCCGGCATTCTGAGTGGGTTGCAAACTTGGTTCCCGTAAGAAAGAAGTCAGGAGAGATAAGGCTATGTGTAGATTTCAGAAATTTAAACAGAGCTTCGGATAAAGACAACTACCCCATCCCTTCAATGGAACAAATCCTTCAAATGGTGTCAGGATCTGAGCTGTTTTCTCTCCTCAATGGTTTCTCTGGCTACAATCAAGTATTAGTAGCCGAAGAAGATCGCCTCAAGACTACTTTCCGAACTAAGTGGGGAACTTTCACATACAGAAGGATGCCATTTGGTCTTATAAACGCAGGAGCTACATTCCAAAGGGCGATGGATATCGCCTTCCGAGGATTGGGTGGGCAATGTGTTGTTGTATACTTAGATGATGTGACAGTCTTTTCAAAGAAAAGGGAAGATCATGTTGTTCATCTGAAGCATATTTTTGATCGCTTTCGAAAATATGGTATTTCTCTGAATCCCAAGAAGAGTGTGTTTGCAGTTCCCGAAGGTAATCTCCTGGGTCATATCATTTCTAAAGGGGGAGTGTCAATAGATCAAGAAAGAGTCCAAGCTATTAATAAGATTCCAATGCCTTACAACAAGAAATCTATGCAGTCCTTTATGGGCACTATCAATTTTGTCCGCAGATTTGTTCCGGATTTCACACAAATTGTTAAGCCATTGCAACAGATGGTTAAACAAAGCATACAATTCAAGTGGACAAATTTGGAAAAGGACGCATTTAGAGATATCAAGGCAGCTATAGCTAAGGCTCCTTCCTTAAGAAACCTGGATTTTGACAAGGATTTTATCTTATATACCTTTGCTTCGGATGATTCCCTTGCTGCGGTACTTACCCAAAAGGTGGAGTTAGGAGATGAATACCCGATTTCGTTCATGAGCACTGGTCTGCAGGGGGCCGAGCTAAACTATCCCATGGTTGACAAACATGCATATGCGGTCTTCAAAGCAGTCAAGCAGTTTAGGACATATATTCTTAAGAACATGACTAAAGTTATAGTTCCCCACCCAGCTGTTAGATCCCTCTTCGTTCAAAAGGAACTAGGAGAAAGGAGGGGGAACTGGGTTACAGCTCTTCAGGAATATGATTTGGAATTTAAACCAGCCACGATCATCAAAGGGCAAGGCCTGTGCAAATTACTTGCAGGAAACTCAACTGATGAAGAGCAACATTGGAAGAATGAAGCTAAGCTAAAATCGGTTGAAGTATGCCCTATCTTCTCGACTCCTCAGTCATGGTATAGAGACCTGGTGCATTATTTACAGCAAGGATACCTACCTGAGCACTGGGATTCTAAACAAAGAAGGGTACTCCGTTTGAAATCAGCACCTTATCAAATCATCGATGGGATACTTTTCAGAAAGAATTATGATGGAGTTTTCCTTAGATGCCTAGACGAGGAAGATGCAAGTAAAGTGGTTAAAGAATTGCATGATGGCCCCGCAGGTGGACATTATTCAGGAGAGACAACAACACACAAGATACTGAGAGCCGGATATTATTGGCCGACTCTGTTCCGAGATGCCCACACATATGCACGAAACTGTGATGTATGCCAAAGAAGTGCCGGGAAATTACCTAAGGCAGCAGGACCCTTGCAGTCGGTTATTATCTCTGAACCCTTTGAGCAGTGGGGTATAGATGTTATCAGAGAGATAAATCCAAATTCTTGGTTGCAACGTCGATACATCCTGACGGCTACTGACTACTTCACTAGATGGACGGAAGCCATCCCGTTGCGCAGGATCAACGAAGACGCGGTCATCAACTTCTTGAAAGAGAACATCATAACCAGGTTTGGGGTTCCAATTTCCCTTATTTTTGATAACGCTTCCTATTTTTCGTCTTGCAAGATAAATGAATTTGTTTATGAATGGGGAATTAAGTTACATTATTCAGCCAATTATTATCCTCAAGGGAACGGATTAGCTGAATCCTCAAACAAAAACCTCATTCGGATTCTCAAGAAAACTGTGATAGAAAACCAGAGAAGTTGGCATATAGCTCTCCCCAACGCCTTGTGGGCAGATAGGGTGACTCCAAAGAACGCATTAGGGGTTTCCCCTTTCGCTCTTGTATATGGCAAGGAAGCCATCCTTCCCCCAAACATCTTGCTCCCATCCTTGCAGTTATCCCAAGCCTCTCGAGGGTCGGGTAGCCAAGCCTTACAATCCAGGATCAATAGCCTGCTTCAACTTGAAGAAGCCTGACAGAAAGCTAAAGATCGATTCCATCAACACCAAGACATAGTTAAGAGATGGTTCGACAAGAGGAAGTCCGGTAAAAGAATTTTTGAAGTTGGGGACTTAGTCCTGAAATGGGACCATAATCATGAAGGTAAAGGAATGCATACGGAATTCCAACATCTATGGGTAGGCCCATACCAAATTTCGGCAAAATTAGGCCCATCCACTTATAAATTGACAAATCTCGAGGGAGAAGAAGTAACCCTTCCTCTCAATGGTCTCGCCCTGAAACAATACTTTGCATAGTCTCGCTGAGACTTCCTGTACATAAATAAAGTCTTCTTTTATTGTTGCTTTAGCCTTTATTTGCTTTATTTTAGGCCATTTTGTTTCTTTTATTGTCATGTGAACCTTTGCAACAAGTTTGTTTTTTGAAAGACCTTATGGTTGAGTTTCTCGTCAAGGATATGTCTCTCAAAGAAATCTCACAACCCATAAGTCCGGAACTATGCTCGAATAAAGTCTATCTTTGTATTGTGCCCTCGCTGAAATTTTCAGAAAGAAGGAATCCTACTCTGCTAGTCACACTAATCCTGTTTAAATAGCAGAGACCCATGAACATCTTCATCATTATCTCTGGGCTCCACCCACTCTCACACTTAAAGGCATCTCAAGAAGGCTATTAAAGTTGGACCCATGGAAAGTAGCACACCTCGAGGACATAGGGTATTGAAATGACTCCATGCTGCAAATCTAACAGTCAAAATGGCTTGTATCCAAGGGTCTGTTTTCCAGAGATTCTCGCCTCAATTAAAGCATGGCTGAGACAAAACCAAAAGACGTGTAAAATCAAGAAGGTTGTCCAAAAGGCTCAGCCCAAAATAGGCTCCTCTCCGTCCATGAGGCTTGATCAAATCAATAAAATTTCTAACTCACACAAAAGGACATTATGGATTGAGGAGCCTAAATCAAAGATCATGTCCAAAGAAAATATCTCTGGAAGGCTCAAACAGCTAAGCTGTCCAAAGTACAAACATCCAAAAGGATGCAAGCAACATGGGAATGAGGAACAAGAGAAATAATGTCCATGAGAAAGTGTTGCAAATCCTATGGAGTCCGACAGTAGTAACCATCTGAAAGATGACCCTTCTAAAATGAATCTCATATGTCGGCCCTTTGAGAGTTTTAAAGATGTCTCTGTCAAAGCTCCCCTTTCCCCAATGGCTAGCAGGTAAAGTGCCTTTTTCCTTCACAGAAATTCAAATGCTCAGCTGAATATTGCACATAAGATGGATGTCTTTGATAAGGTGTCGGACCATGGAGAGGAATTTTTCAGAGATCTGTGTTCGCCAGCGACTCGCCATTGTTGTTGCAGCAACATCCCCCCCAAAATTTTGTACATATTGGGGCCCCTCCTTTAATTTTTTAGAAAGGCTTCCCTAAGAGGCCATTTCCACTTTTTGCTTTGTTTCTCAATTGAAAATCTCGCTTTAAAGAATTTCCAAGTTTTCTTCCCAAAGATAGAATTCGTGAGGTTTTCCTGAAAGTCACGGAAGTATTTGAGAAAGCCTCTCGAGTTGCGGAAGTACTCAGCTTTTCTTCCCGAAACGGCGGAAGCCATTTGTATAAGCTTCTCGAAAAGGGACTTAGAATTTTTTTTAAAGTTTGCGGAACGATTGAAGAAAACCCTGCGGAACCATTCAAATTTCCCTCTCGAAACGGCGGAAACCGTTTGCATAAGTCTCCCGAAAAGATTTTGAAATTATTGTTGAAAAAATTACGGAAGCTATTGGCGAATTCCTTCCGAAACGGCGGAAGAATTCAAGAAAGCTGCCCGAAACTTGCGAGAGCCATTCACAAACCTTCCTCGGAGCAGCCAAATGACTTAGTTTTTTTTTGAAAATTCTTAAGTCCCGAAGTTGCAGAAGCTTTTCGCGCAAGCCTTTCGCAACTGCGGAAGCCTTCGCGTTATCTTTCCGCAACCCCGGCGAGAAAAGTTTGCGGAACCGTTCGGTTTATCTTTCCGAAATTGCGGGAGTCTTCTGCGGAAGCCTTCACCATATTTTTCCAAAACCCCCGCGAGGACTTAGAAAACTTTTTGAAAGTTGCGTTATCTTTCCGAAGCCCGTCGAAAGACTTATTGCGGAAGCCTTCGCGTTATCTTTCCGCAATCCCGGCGAGAAAAGTTTGTGGAACCGTTCGGTTTATCTTTCCGAAATTGCGGGAGTCTTCTGCGGGAGCCTTCACCATATTTTTCCGAAACCCCCGCGAGGACTTAGAAAACTTTTCAAAAGTTGCGTTATCTTTCCGAAGCCCGTCGAAAGACTTATTGCGGAAGCCTTCACGTTATCTTTCCGCAACCCCGGCGAGAAAAGTTTGCAGAACCGTTCGGTTTATCTTTCCGAAATTGCGGGAGTCTTCTGCGGAAGCCTTCACCATATTTTTCCGAAACCCCTGCGAGGACTTAGAAAACTTTTCGAAAGTTGCGTTATCTTTCCGAAGCCCGTCGAAAGACTTATTGCGGAACCATTCGCTCATCCATTCCGAAACAGCGGAGCCATTCACCAATCCGTCCCGCGGAAGCCAATTGCGAAAGCTTTCCGCAACTTCGGAAGCACTCTCGAAGCCCGGCCAAGACTTAGAAAATTTTATTTTGCGGAAACCATTCGCGAGAACCTCCCGAAACAGCGGAAGCCGCTACGATATCTTTCCGAAAGACTTGAACTATTGTGGAACGTTTTTTTCGGTTTTCCTTCCACGACTGCGGGAGTCTTTTGCGGAAACCATTCGCGAAACCCGCCCGAAACTACGGAAGCGTTTGCGATATTCCTCCCGAAACCCCGCGGAGCATTTTTTGAAAGAAATTGCGGGATCCATTCGCCTTTTCCCTTCGAAACAGCGAAAAATTTCGTTCCATCATCCCGCAATGGCGGGTGGAATTCATGAGTTCATCCCGCGGGTGGTGGTCGTGCACGCATATCGAGACTGCTTGACGTGACCACGATGTATAACTTTTAAAAGGCATTTTAATGGCGCCACCCACCATATTGAATGCCGCACGTTCCTAAAAAATTTAAATAAATGATTGTGGTTTGGGTTGGCCATTGTTATTGTTTCGATTAACGAACGTCGTTGGAGACCTCGCCGCAACTGCTCCAGCTCAGCCCGCTCGTCCACGTCCGCGTCCACCTCATTCAGCCGCCTTCGCGTTGCCAGGTAGGATTTCTAACCGTTAATTTTGTCTTATTTACACTTAGATTACCTTTCCATTTTCTGTTTCATCTAGGACGTAGCTAATAGGCGTTGGTCGCATATATCGTTTTGTTCATTTGTTTAAAGCGCCGAGGCCCCATGTGTTTCTCGTTCTACCCTAGCCGAAAAACCAAAACTATAGCCACCCGAGCTTTTTCATCAGCCACATTCCCGGCCTTGTCATCCCTGTCCAAGTTTCCAAGCCTACCATAGAACGCCTCGTCAAAGTGCCACAAAGAACCATGGCGGTCGAAGCCCTCGCCTGTTCATAAATATGAGGGCGGCCCCGTATTCGCCTGTTCATAAGTGGTGAAAATGGCCCCTCATTTCGTCATAGGGTTGTCTCACCCCAAACTCACCCGCCACTAACCATTAAAAACACAATGACGAAGGATACCATCTCTCCTAGAGCCAGACCGAGAGCAGGTTGTTCCCTCGACATACCTATCCTTTTGGGTTCATTCCGAACCTTGTCCCTTTAAAAAGAATCAAGTCTCTATAACTAGATTTCTTATTTGGAATGGTGTATTTTGCTTCCCAACATGCAGCTTCACATTTTATTTATCTCATTGACATGTTAAAATGGTGATGCTCTTTGTTAAAATATCATAACAATTTACACATTTTTTTTATAATGACTTGTATTTGGTTGCCAGCAGAGATAAGTCAAGATGCCAAAAGGTGGTAGGAAGAAGGCTAAAATGACGGAACGACATCCAGCACCACTTAGGACTGAGACTACACTCCAGGATACCAGGTGCACCAACGGTATTCCTCCTGAAATCCGATGGGGGGACATCTATAGGATGATCCGAGACCAAGATATCCCTGATATGCTGCTAGAAGAAGAGCAGATTTATCTCAATATCAGGACTTCAGGCATAGCCAGGGCTTCTACCCGCCCTGAACTATTCCAATGTTCTGAAGTAATCGGGTGGATACTCCAACATACCGATAAGGAATCAAGAGTAATTCATGAAAGAGGGAAGATAGCCATTGCCTCATTTCACCCAGCATACCTGGCCGCGGCCTATAAATTTCCCCGCACCCAACAAGCTCTGACTGATGAATGGTCGGGCCAGATGAACAACATTGAAATGGCCAAAAAATTACTGGTCGCAGGCAAGCATTTAAGAAAGAAAGGTAATGACGAATATGACGTCCAGAATTTAAGACCCCCTTTCCGGCTGATCGCCTTGATGTTGTGCAGAATCTTCGGCATGCCCGATGGCACCGTGTACAAGATTCAGTGGGTTCCCATCATCCACTTCGTTGCATTTAAAGGAAATGTGTTTGACTGGGCCACTCTCCTGTCAGACAGTTTGGCCTCAATGGTAGTTGCTGCAAGAGAAGGACTGGCCTTAAAGAAGGTAGAATTTGACATGTCCTCATATCTTATTGATTGTGTTTTGGCCAAGTTATATTTCCCCAAATTGGGCTGTACATGGGATAAGGCCAACACCCCGGTTTATACCGCTTTTAGGATGTTGTGGGATCAGAATTACAAACCCAGCTATAAGCTCATCTGTGAGGGGTTCATCATGCCCCTATATGAGCAGATATTCAAAGAGGAACCCAATTGCCTGTCGGAGAATGCTATGGAAGTCCTTGAAAATTACGGGGATTTTTATTTTTCAGAGCAAGGCACCTACCTCAGAATGTTTGGAGGGACTAAAGCTCCATATATTTTGCCGAGGTATGCCACTGACTATGTGGTCCTTAAAGAGGTAGTAAGACAAATTTTCCTGGATGGAATTGGAGCGGTACTTAACAAACAGCATAAGGCTTCTTTTCCCCCTCTACCTTTCTGCATAGGGGCTTACAAATTCTCAGGGGTTGCCTCAGCCGAGGAGTTTGTTCAGGAACTAAAAGCCTTCCACTTCGGCGAGGTAATCTTCCATAGGAATGACAGGAAGGGAAAATTTTCCGAGCATTGTAAAGAAATTTATGCTCATTTTGAGTACGCTCACTATCATGATGCCAAGGAAGAAGCATTCAGAGGCATCGACAACATGCCCGAGCTACAGATCTGTCGCCCAGGAAGTGGACCAAGTTCTAGCTCTACCAAGGCCCAGAAGGCCAGTCAGCAGAAGGAGAAAGAAGCTGATGATGCCCGAGCCCAAGAAGAACAAAGGATAAGAGAGGAAGCAAGGGCGCAGCAGGAAGCTGAGGAAGCGAGGTTGCTGCAAGAGGCTGAAGTTGTCAGATTGCAGCAAGAAGCAGAAAGTGAGAGGCTACAGAAAGAGGCTGAGGAAGCCCAGCAGTGGAAAGAAGCTGAAGATGAAAGACAACAGAAAGAAAATGAAGATCGGCCGCAAGCTGAAGAAGAAGAGCTTAAAGCAGGTGAAGATGCCCAAGCAGAAGGATCCAGTGCCCAGGATATGGAGATAGACGCGCCTCAAACAAGTGTCTCCGGCACTCAAGATGTGGAGGGGGATGTAGCACAGGCAGGTGGCTCTGGTACCTAAAATGTGGGAACAGATCCAGCTCAGGTAGCCCAGACCCCACCAGCGGAAGTAGAAATAGACACTATAGATCTCCCAATCGTCCCGTACACTCCATCAGGAGAACATACCATGTCCAGATGGGATGAGTTTGTCTATGATAAGAAGAGGAAGGTGATGGTCCTTAAATCAGAAGAAAGGATCAAAAGACTCTTCCAGGAGGATATCATTACCCACCGGGATATCACTGTGATGCATAATACAGATAAGGATCCCTTATCTATGGCATCCGCTGCTGTAGAGACAGCAAAGGCATCACTGGACAATGTAGGTGATATAGTTAAAGAAAATGAATCGACAAAGAGGAGAGCTCGTATGCTCCAACATACTATGGCTAATGAGCAAGCCTACAGGGATCTCGTGGTTAATAGGTATAATCGCCTGTCCATTGAGCATAAAGAGTTGTTAGACAAGTATAACCTGCTAGAGGAAGAAAAGGACCAATTGACAGTCCAGATGATGATTCTAGAAGGAGAAAAGATCGATGCAGGAACTAGAGTGTCCCAGCTAGAAGCAGACAAGATGGCATTAGCTGAGCAATTAGAGCAGGCTGAGGGCAGAAAGGTAGACATGTCTCCTTTCCATGTGCTGTCCTGCAGCATCCTGAAGCAAATGTATGACACTCAGGAGCTAATCACTGATGAAGTTTGCAAGCTCAAGGCCATGGTGGTCAGATTAAAAGAAGTTAATGTAGAGGCCTATAGGCTTAAAGCTAAGCATACTCGGGTTAAGGAAAATATCCTGAGCTAGATAGAATGGAGAGAAGGAAAGGTGGATTTCCCCACGCATCTCCCATTCAAATCTGTAGAAGGTTTTAATGAAGACATAGCCCTTTTGGAATTCTGCAGAAACTGTGGCAGTAAGCTAATGGCCAGCGTGCGAGGAATAATGGATAGGATTAACGGTCTGTATCAAAGAATCCAGGGAGTGCATGACAAGTGCAAATTCAGTTTCCCGTAGTCCCTTGATGATTTCCCGAGCAAAGAACAACGTTTGTCTGAGCTGAAGGAAGAGCTGGGCATCCAAACTGAATATGTGAAGAAGATTGATGTCCTAGCCATTGATGACCTCCAACATTATATCGGAATGTCGTCAATCCACAGCCATTTGCTTAAAGAAGTGTGTAACGTCCCCAGCTTAACCCTATTGCATTCATATTGTAAATGATGTAAATATTGTCATTTAGTCATGGTGAGGAGCTCAAGGCCAAGGCCCCGCCACTGACTTATCGTTTTATGTATCGGCAATTAGAATAGATGCATATGGTTCTTGTGCTAGCAGTGCACAATGTAAAATCGGACATCATGTAAATATGCAATTTTAATGAAAAAACCCACAACCAGCTACGCAATGCAACAAAAGAGACGAGGGCACGATCTTTACAAGGAAGAGGGAGGGAAATTATTCAAACCCTTGAGCCAATGGTATTAATCCATGTGTTAATGAGGAAACCCATAAAACCACCAACTACCCATTTTGTCTCATGCACCCAATCATTTAATTCTCCCAAGAAATTGGTTAAGGCAGTTAATGCCTTGGAAATGAAGAAGCATGGGCAAGCCATTTTCGTGCATGGGAAAGCCATCAACCTGGAAATTCGTGTTTTGTCTCCTTGGGAAAGAAATCACCCACGAAATGGTGCCCAAAGCCATCGTGAATAGGCAGTCTTCACTCATTCACGCAGTTGGAGCTAGCTGGGTCTTTCCCTACACGTTTTTCATCCAAATCCTGCATTTCTCCATGCCTGGGAGTTCGTTTTTGCATATGCAGTAGCCTGGGAGAGGAGAGCCACGATTTGGGGACTGTATGGAGGTCGTTTTTGCCCCCGAATGTCCAAGGACGTTTTTCTAAAAACGGATTGGCTTCCCAGGGTTGTTCCCCATCTTCCCATTTCGTTTTTGTGTGTTCCCACATTTTTCTGAGTGAGTTGAAACCCCATCTCATGCATCCCACTGTGGAAATCGTTTTCCTCATGCCCAGTAATTGTGGTTTTGTTGTTCAGTGCATCCCGTTTTAGTTTTGAACCTGTGAGCAGGGGCTTCAAGAGTGGAAGAGGACAGATTTGGCTTGATGAGCCCAATGGTGTATCCATAGCTCCATGGTTGAGCCACTAGCCTAGTAACTCACCATTTCCCACCTCTTAGCAGCCTGAGAAACCCAACTGCTAGTTGGCTTGGCTGATTCTGGCATACCTTTGACTATGTGAGAGCCTGTTTCCCCTTTACCTTGTGGAGATCGTGCACAGCTCGGGGGTGGCAGTGGTGCCGAGAGATTAAGGAGCACACTGGCCTACGGTTGGATGGAACGTTGCAGAAGCGTAGCTGGTTGCTTGGGATTACTTGGTTTAAAGATAAGTATTTTCATTTGCTATTTCTGCAATGTCTACACTTAATGGCTATCATGAAAACGTTGGATGTGTGTTAATTCTGCACATGACTTACTTCCGCTGTGTTTTTAAAAGATTTATGCATCTTCATATCTCCATTTAGTATGTGATTGCTCAGGAAATGAGTTTATGGGGCTGGATGCCCGGTTTGGGATCACGATCCTCTCCATTGCACTAGTATTATGGGAGGGGACGTGACAGAATGGTATCAGAGCTGCGTTGCAGCATTGGGCCTCTATGGGCCAAATCTGATAGCAATTACAAGGGAAGATTTTGAATTTTCCTAAGTCTGTTTTTGAAAATTTTGGTTTGAAGACTGTTTCGGAAAGAATTCCCGAATGCCTTCCGCAACTGCGGAAGCATTCGGCGAATCGTTCTGAAATTTCGGAAGCGTTCCGAGAATTTTTCCGAAAATTTGCGAAGGGAAGTTTTTCGGAAGGAATTCTCTTCCGAAATTGCGGAAGGAATTCTCTTCCGAAATTTCGGAAGGATTCCGCGAATCGTTCTGCAAACTGTGGAAGACTTCGTCGAATCGTTCCGCAATTGCGGAAGACTTCGGCGAATCGTTCCGAAATTGTGGAAGCATTCTGCAAGTCTTTCCGCAAAAGCATTTCGCAAAAATTGCCCGAAACCCCCGGAAGCATTCCGCGAACGGCTCCGAAGCTGCGGAAGCCTTCGCCGAATGGCTCCGCAATTGCGCGAGCGTTCGGCGATTCGCCCCGCCATTGCGGAAGCATTCGGCGAATTGCTCCGCAATTGCGGAAGCGTTCGGCGAACTGCTCCGCAATTTCGGAAGCCGTTGCCGAACCGCATCGCACGGAAGCCGTTGCCGAACTGCCCCGCAATTGCGGAAGGGTTCAGCCAAATGCCCCGCAATTGCGGAGGGCTTCAGTCAACCGGCCCGCTTATTGCGGAAGCTTACCGTGAACCGCCCCGCAGTTGCGGGAGCAATCCGTGAACCGCCCATCGCGGCAGGATTCAGCGAACTGCTCGTTGAGGCAGGATTTCGCGAACCGCCCGATGAGGCGTGATTCCTAAAAAAAAACAAAAAAAAACGAGGGCGTTGCCCTTGACCCCCTTTCTTTTTCCCCTCATGTGTCTTTGTTTGTGATTTGACGAATTGTTAGTATGGCATTCTTCCCACGTGCATGAAGTAATTTGTGAATTTCAGAGAATATAATGCAACTGTGTAAAATGTGCAGAATGGGAGTGAAAGTTGTCATTTTTGAAAGGATGCAGTTCCCGCACCTGATGTCAGAATGGAGCATGAAGAATGGAATTGGAAAGCTTGTCCAGCAGGGAACAATGATGCATGACTAGAGTTTGAATGAGGTTTACATATATCGTAGATATTTCGTGCAGAAGAGTGCCAGCGGCTGTTTTGAAAAACAAATCTTGTTGTCGATATGGGTAAATTTCTACAATTGCATGATATGGAAGAGGAATTCCATGTTACGAAGAGGGACCGAAAAGGGAAGAATTCCTTAAACCCCTATTCTGTTATTATACTTATAATTACGAAATTGTCATATGGCATAAAAATGTTAGAAATGTAAGGAATTACATAGAGGTATATGCACTAGATGGCATCTTAACAAATATTGCATAGTGCATATGAGAAATGATTGTGCATAAATGGGATATTGCATATTGGTAGAATAATGGAGTCTGCTTATGCAATGAACCATTAATGGAGAATATTGTGATTGATAATCGCTATTGATGTTGGTATTGGTTGTAGGACCAAAGATAACAGAAGAGCATGGCTAAATGTGCCGAGGATGTTGTTGTATGAAGCCAAACAACCTTATGCGGAAATGATGGTGCAACAAACCTATGATCACGAGGTTGGCAAAAGGATTGTGTAGCATTGGTAAGAGGCCAACTGGTCAAGTAACATCAAGTGATGTAAACGACAGCCATACAGGTAATGGTTATTGGTGCATAAATTGCATGAATGTTGAGAGGGGATTTGGTAAGACCTCTTCAACTATGTTTGAGCTATGATTGAGCTAATTTGCATGTAATATTGAATATCGACTGGGGCTGTTAACCTACCAAGCTTGGTGAGGTGTGGGTAAGTGAAGAGGATGACCCTTACACCCTATGACTGTTTAGAAATCTCAATGCATTCATGTGAATTTATATCATGCCATGTGTATGATTGGTTATGTGCTTAATAACCCAAGCAAGTGAGGACTGGTGGTCCTAATTATGGTAATGCAGGTTATATGAGATAGTCATGTTTCGATCATAATATGCTTGAATGCATAGTACTCATGAAACAATGCAAGGTAGCATTGAGTAGATGTGCATTAAGAGATTTTATAAATCTTGTGATGCATTGTATGAATGCATAGGGATGATACATATGTCATTGCAAAATAAATAATGAATGAAATGATGAATTGATGATAATTCTAGGACCATTTCATGGGATGTTATGAATGCAGAATAGTAAGTGCATGAAGATCCCAATCATGATCGATGGGCTGCTAGAATGCTTTGTGGAAGGACAGAGTTGTATGAATGATATGACTGTGAAATTTGATCTAGAGTTTATGAGAAGGAATCTCATGGTTGAGAGCTCTAAGTTCTGTTAGTAAGAACAGTTGTAAATCTCAGATTGGTAAATATTTCGGATTTGAAATTTTGCTAATAATTGCTAATGACTGTTTGGATTATATGAAAATGTGTCAGGAGGACATGCTGTAAGTGGATGCTCATGTATGGCAGCAGGCATAAGACCATAATGGGCAGAGTGGTGTCCCTTACAGGAGCCAAACAATATGAGGATAGCCTCATGGATAAGAAAACTAATTTCTGTAGAAGACAGAATTGTAAATTCATATTGAATTTATTTATGACTGTTATTGATTGGTTATGGAACAATCGTGTTTGAAGCTTATTGCTAAATGTTGCTGACAGTTTGGCTATTTGATAAGTGTGCCAGGATGACACATTGCAGGGAGATCATGTGTGATGGCCTGCAGAAGCCAAACCAGATGGAAATACCCCATGCTTTGGAAATGGGTTTCGGGTGAAACGCCATTGATAATGTCTTAGCCAAACCGCATGACAGTAAACCGTGAAAGTGAGATGGTAACGCTATGCCCAGAAGGCATGTGAGACAAATCTGCAAACTGAATGAGTATTCCGTGACCCTAGACAAGAACATGCACGTCTAAATTATTAGGGTTAATACGCAGAGCATGCTCTATCTTATTTATATCATTGCAGATTGCTTGAGTATGATTAGGGCCTACATGACGCACATCGAAAAGGGGGTGCACACCTTTTCTGGTGCTGGGTCATGATAGGGTTTTCAATATTGACTACACCCTAAGGGAATGGACGCATTCCTGGTGTTTCAATACTTGGTAGTGAATGATATGGAATGTGGTTAAGAATTGAATAGCAATACTGATGAGCTTTCTTATCCTTCTTGTGTTGTCAGCCTACACAGATGCAGATTGATACTGCACGTTAAAGGGCAAAGTGAAGAAGGGTACGCAAGGAGACTGTATGGGAATTGGCAACCTTTCTATGCTCACGTGAAATATTACCAGAAGGGATGGACAGTCCCGAAGAGCTGTGTAATAAGAGAAGGTATCATCCTTGTGTGAGTAGGGGTCATGTCAACCCACAGTCAAGAAAGTCACCTATAAAGTTCCTAAAAGGGACCATTGATTTGCACAAAAGAAGGAGTGGCGTCCTTGTATAAATGAAGAGCTGATGTGTGTGAAAGGTTATGGTGCAAGAAGGTGTGGTGGCATTGGTAAAGGCATGAAATCTCTATTGGGCCAGCAGTGGGAGGGCGGGCGCCGATGACTGACTAAAAACCCTGAGATGCCTATTGGGTCAGCAGTGGGAGGGCGGGCGCCGATGAATGACTGAAAACACTGAAATATCTATTGGGATAGCAGTGGGAGGGCGGGCGCTGATGACTGACTGAAAACCCTGAGATGCCTATTGGGTCAGCAGTGGGAGGGCGGGCGCCGATGACTGACTGAAAACCCTGAAATCTCTATTGGGACAGCAGTGGGAGGGCGGGCGCCGATGACTGACTGGAAACCCTGAGATACCTATGGCTCCTTAGTAGGGCCTTGACCTATGATGGTTAGTAGCGCAGTATCCTTCCATTGGTCGATGACCCAGATGAATGTGCGGGCTCGACACTGGAGAGGGCCAACCAGGTATGGGACTGGTTGGGCACCACCAAATGCTTGGTAAATCCAGCCGATGGGGAGGCGTACTGGTTAAGCATTAACTATATCCAAGTCCATAGGTGATCCCAAGGCTTGCAGAAGCGAAGCAGGATCCTGTGGACCAGAGGGGAAACACACAATACAGATAAGTATTCGTTTTCATTTATGTCTTGTTTGAAATAATGAAGATTACAGGAATAAGTCTTCTAACAGCTAAGATGATACACTATTGTTTCTTTGTTGGAAACCCTGGTCATTGCAGGAAGGAAAGACCCTGAAAGATTATGAATTGCTGGTAAATCCAGAGAGTAAATGAGTGGGCGATATAAATTGCTGGTGAATCCAGAGAGTAAATGAGTGGGCGATATAAATTATTAAGAAATCCAGGGAGTAGCTGGTTGAACACTATAAAGTTCTTGATAAGTCCAGAGAGTGACTGGTTGGGCATTAACCACTTGATATGGTAAAGCAGCGTGTACGCTGGCCCAGCACCTCTTAAAACAATTGATAAAACCAGTCAGCGTACTGGCATGGCATTGCCTATTCGAATGGTTGTGGAGTAGCCTGCGTGCTGGCCCAACATTCGTTGTTGTATCCACGGGAAATCCAATGCTTGGAAAGCGAAGAAGGATCCTGTGGAGTAAAGTGCCGACATCCAATACAGATAAGTATTCAGTTACCTTGCAGCTTCTTGCTCATGAATATACGTGTGTATATGATTTGGTTATGATTTCCTAAAATTCTTGTTTAGAGAAAAACCCTATGAAAATGAACTAAACATGTGAATTAATTCAATGTTTGAGTGTAGGTATTGCTAGAAGCCAGGATTATGAAGGCATCCTAGAGATGCATGTGGACATGTGACCGTCCTAAGGAGCCCCGTATGAGCAGTAATGAAAAATGGTGCTAGTGGATACAAGTGGATCCTGGCAACCCAAGGTTCTGTAGGCAATAATGGGAAGGGTGCCCTAGCTGAAAATCCATATGCAGATCTTAGACACTAAGTGTCATAGCCAAGAAAGGAAATTCAAAGCATTCACATTGAAGTGAAAGGGACTAAGGAGCATGAAACCATAGCGGTGGTGTAGCTCCATTATAGAACAGGACTAAGAGGGAGAAACCCCTACTCTTCTCTTTCCTTTTGATTGATGCATTGATAAAACAAAAGATTGTTGAGTGCATATCATGGCTGAAAATAGATTGTGTTTAATTGCTTGAGATGAATTGTGAATGCTAAAATAGTAAATTCCCTGTGAAAGGATGAACATGAATGAGTTCATGTGTATGTTGGGAAAGCATGAAAAGTGTGGAAGTCCCATGAAGAAAGCATGGACATTCCATGTCAATTAGGAAAATAATTGACTAATCTTAATGCTTATGTTATGCTTGCCCTAACAAATAATTCCCATGATGAATTTCACAGGTAAGAAAGTGAAACAATTGGTTGCGGCCGGCACAAGAAAGTATTGCTAATAAGAAAAGTGTGTTCAATTGTGCCCACTGACCATGGCAGCAGACCGAGGGCTATTAAAGTTGGCTGAAAGTCTTCTTCAAACAATTGCCAGGACCCAAGAAAATCTTGGGGAGATGCTCAAGCTACAGAGGCAACATAATGAGATAAACCATGAGGCTTTGCGGGACTCTATTTGTCTACAAAAAGAGGTAAAAAGCATTCTGGGAGCAATCAGCAAGGGAAAAGAAAGTGGATCAATGGAGAAGCATTCATCCAACTGTCCGAAACGTTCCAGGTGGGAAGACTCAAAGGAAATGGATCAGGAAAAGGTAAAGCTGCCAACGAAATGTTGGGGATGTGGAGGGAATCATTGCCTCCGTGACTGCCCAACAAAAGAATATCAAGAGGGCAGCAACCGCAAATTCTCCAAGTTCGTGGACCAGTTGGAAGGAAAAGAAAAAGAAGGAATTGTTTTGGAACGATGTCCTCATGAGAAGCTAGAGGGTCCTAGCTAGCAAGAGCAGTTTGTAAAGACCAAAGGACTTAGTCCTGAAATACCCAAGTAAAGGGTGAAATGCAGGACAAACCTACTACCTTTTGTGAATTTTGGACATATGTAAAGTGGGTATCTATTTTCCGAAGTGTTGGAACACCGAGGACGGTGTTATTCCAAGGGGAGGGGAATGTAACGTCCCCAGCTTAACCCTATTGCATTCATATTGTAAATGATGTAAATATTGTAATTTAGTCATGGTGAGGAGCTCAAGGCCAAGGCCCCGCCACTGACTTATCGTTTTATGTATCGGCAATTAGAATAGATGCATATGGTTCTTGTGCTAGCAGTGCACAATGTAAAATCGGACATCATGTAAATATGAAATTTTAATGAAAAAGCCCACAACCAGCTACGCAATGCAACAAAAGAGACGGGGGCACGATCTTTACAAGGAAGAGGGAGGGAAATTATTCAAACCCTTGAGCCAATGGTATTAATCCATGTGTCAATGAGGAAACCCATAAAACCACCAACTACCCATTTTGTCTCATGCACCCAATCATTTAATTCTCCCAAGAAATTGGTTAAGGCAGTTAATGCCTTGGAAATGAAGAAGCATGGGCAAGCCATTTTCATGCATGGGCAAGCCATCAACCTGGAAATTCGTGTTTTGTCTCCTTGGGAAAGAAATCACCCACGAAATGGTGCCCAAAGCCATCCTGAATAGGCAGTCTTCACTCATTCACGCAGTTGGAGCTAGCTGGGTCTTTCCCTACACGTTTTTCATCCAAATCCTGCATTTCTCCATGCCTGGGAGTTCGTTTTTGCATATGCAGTAGCCTGGGAGAGGAGAGCCACGATTTGGGGACTGTATGGAGGTCGTTTTTGCCCCCGAATGTCCAAGGACGTTTTTCTAAAAACGGATTGGCTTCCCAGGGTTGTTCCCCATCTTCCCATTTCGTTTTTGTGTGTTCCCACGTTTTTCTGAGTGAGTTGAAACCCCATCTCATGCATCCCACTGTGGAAATCATTTTCCTCATGCCCAGTAATTGTGGTTTTGTTGTTCAGTGCATCCCGTTTTAGATTTGAACCTGTGAGCAGGGGCTTCAAGAGTGGAAGAGGATAGATTTGGCTTGATGAGCCCAATGGTGTATCCATTGCTCCATGGTTGAGCCACTAGCCTAGTAACTCACCTCTGCCCACCTCTTAGCAGCCTGAGAAACCCAACTGCTAGTTTGCTTGGCTGATTCTGGCATACCTTTGACTATGTGAGAGCCTGTTTCCCCTTTACCTTGTGGAGATCGTGCCCAGCTCGGGGGTGGCAGTGGTGCCGAGAGATTAAGGAGCACACTGGCCTACGGTTGGGTGGAACGTTGCAGAAGCGTAGCTGGTTGCTTGGGATTACTTGGTTTAAAGATAAGTATTTTCATTTGCTATTTATGCAATGTCTACACTTAATGGCTATCATGAAAACGTTGGATGTGTGTTAATTCTGCACATGACTTACTTCCGCTGTGTTTTTAAAAGATTTATGCATCTTCATATCTCCATTTAGTATGTGATTGCTCAGGAAATGAGTTTATGGGGCTGGATGCCCGGTTTGGGATCACGATCCTCTCCATTGCACTAGTATTATGGGAGGGGACATGACAAAGTGCATCAAGCTGCAGTAACAAAAATTCAAGGAATTGGAGCAAAGCTTAGGAAAAATGTAACTTCTCAGAAAATCTTGCTCCCTGCTTCCGCAAATGTAGTCATAAGGGACACTGGTGTATGGTATAGTTACATTGCAGAAGAGGAGAAGAAGGCAGAAGTAGCAGCTATGACAGCAAATCCAGACTCTTCTCTTCCAGCAGCAACAGCTATGGCAGGTAGCTCGATTTCCTCTTTCCCAGCAGTGACAGAAACTCCAGCTGGCTCGATTCCTTCTTCCCAAGCAGCAGTAGCAGCAACAGTGGGTTCGAGTGCCTCTCCTAAAGAAGCAACAGTTGGATCGAGTGCCTCTCTTCCAACTGAAGCGCATGCCCAGGAATAAAAGCACTGAGAGGATTAATTCTATTTTTGTATTTTGGGTTTTTCATATGTGTAAAACGTGGAAGTTAGGGGACAACTGTCCTTTTCCTTTTTAAAATAATTTTTGTAAGAGAAGGGGTCACATTTTTGTCTGTTATAGAAGAAAATTTCTATAGGTGACAAGTGTAAAAGGCCAAGTGGCAGCCCAAAGGGCATTTTGTAACATTATAAATAGAAGTTAGGAAAGAATAGAAAGGACTTTTGGCAGGGAATTATTTTCAGACTTGTACGAGCTACCTTGCATATGTTCTAAGAAAATAAAATCTTCTAATGAAAGCTGGAGAGGACGCCCTTTTGCATTGAAATGAAGATTGGATGCACTGTGGATTATTCCTGTGTCTGCTATTCTTTGCTGTGAGATCTTTATGACTGTCTTGAATTATTTTATTTGTATTAAATGATCTTGCTTCTCTCTTTGCAAATGAATTCTCTCTTCCATGAGTAATGAAATGTGCTATGTTTAATTAGAAGCTATCTTCTGATATCTTTTAGCTTTGCTATAGATTTCTCTTCCAGATTTAATGGTTGTCTGTTCTTTCTTCAAGATAATTGTTACAACTCATTGCTCATGCTTTTAATTCGCTCCTTGCAAGGATTGTTAGATTTATTTAAGTCTTAAACTTAGATCTGTTTTCCAGTCTTGCATTTAGATTAAACTTAGACTAGGCACTTGCATATCATTATAAAACATAAAATTCAAAAGAAAGGTTGATCAGACCATAACCGGTATAATTGGAATAAAACTCCAAACCCACGGTTGTCGAAACTGCTAACCGGACGGATTCCCTATACCAAACGGTAGATAATCTAATAGGGATAATCTATTGTGGAGAATCCCTTTCTGATTGATGCTACGACATCTGAGGAATCAACACAGATGAATCATATTAGAGAGCCCAAAAGAGTGATCTTTTCTCCAAATGAAGTCGAGGTACAACACATGGTTTCAGGGAAAATTATTGCAAAAGGAGTTGCAAATGATAAGACAAAACTCTATGAGTTTTCACACTTCTTACCTCTCTCAAAGCAGTCTACTCTTCACTCTCATGCAAATGAAGAGAGTAAGCTATCTCATCTCAAATACAAGCATTTGCAAAACTTGCAAGCTAAAAATGTGGTTGAAGGTCTTCCAAATAACAAAGATTCATGAAAGAACATTGGGAAGAAGAGGACTCTTGAAGAAGTGTGAATGTGATGGGGCATCGGGTCAACCTTATCCAACTCAACCCTCATCCTTGTAGGATCTGGGGTGATTCGCTAGAATCAGTCCCTGACTCGTCCAGAAACCAACCTAGTCCTTCTGCCACATAAGCCTGACCTTCAACATAGGTTTTACGCAACCTTCTGGGATCTCAAACCCTCAAAAATGACCTTCCGTAATTTTCTTGCGAGATTACTCTCCTTCCGCAACTACAACATTTCTCCACAATTTCCTTCTCTGCAACAATCTTCTGCAATTGCGGGTTGCAGGCTGTGGGGTGTTCTTCCTACATCCTCCGGAAAGTATCTCCGCAACGCCCTTCCGTAAACTCCTTTCTGCAATACCTTTTCCGCAACTTGCAGATTGCGGGTTGCGGGGTCCTCACCTGACTTCTCCAAAAAGTCCTTCCGCAACTTTTCCTCCACAATGTCTCGCCACTAAGCCCCATGCTTCTTCTCTTCCATGGGTTCTATATTCACCGTTGATCCTTGTGGATCTGATCTTGGCCGTTTATCTATGATCAAGGCAGAATCCTTTACTTAGGCTTGTGGGAATGTATTTTCTGCACAACTTGACTTTGAACAATGCTTCCCCGTCGCCGATCTTCTATTCGGCTTAGATCTGAACCGTTCAACTTGACAAGCTAGATCTACGGAGCTTCTTCACGATTTATTGGCCGATTGATCATGGAAATGATCAACCCAGCTCGACCCTCGTCTGGATATTTGGAAAACTTCTACACAAACGAGAATTCCTACTTAAAGAAATGAATGGCTATTGGTCTTCAAACACATTGGGGTTCTTCTCTACACATAGAGATCAAATGAATGCAACACAAAGGTTCTTTCACACATAAATCAGGTCACAAATGCACACAGCTTAACCTGATAGAAACTCAAAGCATTCTTGATTCAAATACACAGAAATATGTCTTCAACACATAGTTCTTCTAACTTTACTTACAGACAATATGAAAATTGCATTCCCTATAGAATGACCCCTAATCCAGAGTTGACCAACCAACCCTTAACTCATTCTATCCCTCCCTACTTATGCATTCGACTCTTTAACAACATCTTGAGCCACTCAACAACCTAACAACCTAACAGACTCCACAACGGCGGGTCTGCATCACCACTTAGCCGACATCCTAAACTAGCTTGATCTCCACGTAGGGAGTATCAACTCGCCGCTAGTACTATCATACCAAAAATAGACAATGCATCCATCTACAGCATGCGTGAATCCAAAGGATAACATAAAACAGATTATTACAAAACAACTCAGACTGTCCACATCAAAACAGTTCGTCCCTAGCTAGTCACAACATGTGATCAAGTAATCACATTGCTAGCTCAGCAACGATACTCCTGCATCAGAATCCCAAGGTTAAAATAACTGAACCCATGTTCAATAAATCTGTTATTGAGAAACCCTTGGTTTCCAATTCTTTATCATCCATCCATGTAGAATCCTCCATAGGATGTCCTAATTTCCACTTGATCAGGTATTCCAAATAATCCCCCTGTCTGGTACTTCTCGCCACTCTAGTCTCCAAGATATGCTCAAGTTCTGAAGGCCGGGCCACAGGCATCTGTTTCGGCCACTGTAGATATTCCACCTCTGGCACTTGCCATGTATCATCTGTGACATAGGAATACAAGTCCGCAACATTAAAAATAGGTGATATACCAATTCCTATTGGCATTTCCAATTCATAGGCATTTGCTAAAAATTTCCTGAGTATCCTGCATGGTCCAATCTTTTTCATCTTCAACTTGTTGTACTCTCCTTTTGGAAATCTTTCCTTCCTCAGATGTGCTAAGACTAAGTCTCCCACTTCATATTTATTTTCCCTTCTCTTGGTATCTGCTCTGGCTTTGTAACTGTTGTTACTCTGCTGCAATCTTTCCTTAACCTGCTCTTGTATCTCACTGATACTTGTTGCAAAATCTTCTCCATATGCACTCCTCTTTTCTAATTGTCCCAAATCCCGAAGTTCACATGATCCTATTGGATGCATTCCATAAAGAATTTGGAATGGACTCATCCCTGTACTTCTGTTTGGTGAATCATTATATGCAAATTCAGCTTGGCTTAATACCTTATCCCATTGCTTGGGATTTTCTCCAATTAGACTTCTCAACAGGTTTCCTAGACTTCTGTTTATGACCTCAGTTTGGCCATCAGACTGTGGATGATATGTTGAACTGAAATTCAGCTTAGTACTCAATTTCTTCCACAATTTCCTCCAAAAATGACCTATGAATTTCACATCCCTATCAGATTCAATACTCTTAGGTAAACCATGTAGCTTCACAACTTCATCAAAAAACAAGTTAGCAACGTGTGTGGCATCACTGGTCTTGTAGCATGGAACAAAATTTGCCATCTTAGTGAATCTATCCACCACCACAAAAATAGAATTATATCCCTTCTGAGTTTTTGGCAAACCCAAAATGAAATCCATACTCACAGAATCCCAAGTCTTGGTTGGAATAGGCAAGGGTGTGTATAAGCCCGTGTTCTGGCTTCTTCATTTGGCATGTTGACATACCCTACATCTTCTCACAAAATTTTCAACTTCAGACCTCATCTTTGGACAAAAGTAAAAATGACTTAACTCACCAAAAGTTTGATCACTCCCAAAGTGACTTGCAATTCCTCCATTGTGCTCCTCTTGTATCAAGTTCTCTCTCATGGAACCCTTGGGAATACATAGCTTACTATTCTTAAAGCGTAAACCATCTTGTAACATATAATCAATCCAAGTGTCTCTGTCTGTCTCTACAAGACTTCTACAAGCTCTATACGCAATCTAAAAATCAAAGTCAATCTCATACAAATCTCTTAAATGTTCAAATGCTACAACTTGGATCTGATTCTCTTGCACCATCAACTATCATCTGCTTAAAACATCAGCTACTCGATCTGATTTCCCACTTATGTGCTTTATCACAAAGGTAATTTTTTGCATGAACTCAACCCAGTTGACATGTTTCTAGTTCAAATTAGGTTGTTGCATGATATACTGCAATGCATGATTATCTGAAAACAAAACAAACTCACTAGGCATCAGATAATGTCTCCAATGTTTTAATGTTTGAACAATAGCATAAAATTCCTTATCATACGAGGAATACTTTTGTTTGGTCTCATTCATTTTTTCACTGAAATATGCTATAGGTCTATCTTCCTAACTGAGTACAGCTCCAATTGTTACTCCACTGACATCACACTTCACTTGGAAAGGGTGCTTGAAATATGGTAATTTCAATACTGGTTGTTCAATAATCTTCTTTCTCAAGAACTGAAAGCTCCTTTCAGCCTCTATTGTCCATTGGAATGGGTGGTGATCCTTCCTAATGGTTCCAATGATAGGCGCACAAATACCACTTAAATTCTTTATAAACTTCCTATAAAAGCTTGCCAATCCATGGAAACTCCTTACCTAAAAAATGCTCTGTGGTGAAGGCCAATCAATGATTGCCTCCACTTTTTCTGGATCCATCTTCAATCCATCACTTGAGATAAAAAAAAACCCAAGTACACTAGTTCTGACTTCAGAAAGGTACACTTATTCACATTTACTAGCAACTTTTCCTATTGCAGTCTCTCCAAGACATATCTCAGATGCTTCAAATGCTCTTTCTCTGATCGACTGAAAATTAGAATATCATCAAGGTAAACTATCACAAACTTACCTATGAAATCTCTCAAGAATTCATTCATCAATCTCATGAATGTTCTTGGTGCATTGGACAGTCCAAATGGCATAACCAACCACTCATACAACCCCTCATTTGTTTTGAAGGTGGTCTTCCACTCATCTCCTTCTCGAATTCTAATTTGATGGTATCCACTCTTCAAGTCTAGTTTTGAAAAGCATGTTGCCCCACTAAGGCAATCCATTATGGCATCCATTCTTGGTAATGGAAATCTATATATGATGGTAATATTGTTAATTTCTTTGGATTTAGTACACATTCTCCATTCACCATCCTTCTTTGGTGTCAGTACTATTGGTACTACACATGGACTCAAACTCTTCTGAACCAATCCTTGTACTTGCCTTCTGACTTCTTCATTCTCTCGCGGTGTTAGTCTCTATGCTGCCTTGTTTGGTAAACTTGCTCCAGGAATAAAATCAATATGGTGACTTATATCCCTCTTTGGTGGTAACTCATTGGGAAAATCATCTACCACAATGTCACTAAACGCCCCTAGCATCTCTTGAATCTCCTCAAGTAGATCTGTAATGTTAGTCTTCATCACTACCACTATTGGTTTACATACTACAACATAGTTCGGTTCCTCCTCATCAATCTGTTGCAAATACTCTTTTCTTGTCAACATCCAGACTTTTGATGTCTACTGCTCTGTTGAACTCTCTCCTTGTAAAGGATAAAGAATATGTTTTACCCTATCTCGGATAAAACTATGACAATTACTCCTATCGTCATGTACTACCTTTTTATCAAAATGCCAGGGTCTCCCTAGAAAAATATGACAAACATCCAAGGGCATAACATCACATACAATCTTATCCTTATATGTGCCTATTTGAAATTCAACTTCACATTGTTCACTTACCAGAATTTGATGTCCTTTATGCAACCATGATACTTTGTATGGAACGGGATGCTTAGTCCTCCTCAAAATCAATTTGTCCACCATCTCTATGGAAACAAGGGTTTCAGTGTTCCCACTGTCAATCACCATCTAACACTTCCATTTTGCTTTATACATGGTTATGAATAAATCCTTCCTTTGGACAGGTTCCACTTCCTCCTTTTCAAGTTTCAGTGAGGTCTTGTTCATCACTAGAGACTCTCCCTTTTCTGGCATGTTCTCATCTATTGTTGCCTATTCTTGCTGCCGTTATTTCTGAGCTACATAGGCTCCCCTTTGTCCTACGTCTTCCTTCTCCGGGAATTCAAAAGATCTGTGTCCTAACTTGTTATACTTGTAACATGTATAGACATTTTCTCTGCCTCTTCCTCTACCTCTATATATATGGTAAGTTCCTCTATCTCTGGAGTTTCTTGGTGCTCATGCTGGTGTGAATTACTAGCTCCTCCTCTCTGGGTTGCAAACCTTCCTCTTCCAACTGTTTTCCCCCTCCCTTGGGTCGAACCTCTGCTTTTATGGAAGCTCTGTTTTATTAACAACTTCTCTTCTGCTCTCAAGGCGAATTGGTATGCCTCATCCATTGTTCTAGGTGATATCATATTGATCTCATCCTGAATTTCCATTCTAAGACCATTGACATATCTAATAGTCTTCTCTACTGATTCTTCTACATAGCCTGCCCTCAGGTTTGTTGATGTATATGTAACTTCGGAATGTATTTCACATATATGTATATTGTATTCCTATAGAGATGGTATTATTCCTCTATAAGGAAGTGTCGTCATTTATATTGTAAGTGTCGTAACTTATTCTTGATGGGTTATTAGACCACCTTGTTGGGGTCGGCCCTGTATAAGTCATGTGGGTCAAAGGGTTATTAGACCACCCTATTGGGGGTCGGCCATGTGGGTCAAAGGGTTATTAGACCACCCTATTGGGGGTCGGCCCACTCAGCATTATGTTATGTGGTTAAGTTCGAGCCTACATGAGTTAGGTAAAAAGGCAAGTCAAGTTAAGTATAAATAGAGTGCAGGAGGCACTCTATTTGCTCACTCACTTCTCACACATGCACTCTAGGAGGAGTGGCGCACTTATGGAGGAGGAGGATCTGCTGCTAGGTTATGTCTATCTCTCATGGTTGTATCATTGCTCTATCTATCTCTGAGGAAGTTATTAGGGTTTTTCACCTTTATGGTTTTCCCCAAGTAAATCTTTGTGTCTCTTGTGTGCTTGCATTATTGTCTCCATGATTGATATGCTGTAGATATGCTGTACATGTTGTTCTCTCAGTTAAGATCCTAGATCAGATTGAAGTAAATTCTGAAAATTTAACATGGTATCAGAGCTAGCCTGAAAGAAGGCATGATATGGCATGTATGACACTTGTTGCACTTACGATGCTAGGGCTTGATATAGCAAAAACCAGTCATCGTAGAACTTTCGCTATAAATCCATTTTGGAAAATTTTTTGGATCTGAAATTGTTACAGGACGAAGATTAAATCTCCAGGTACCTTGTGTCCAAAGGACAACCTCTAATTCGTTGTACTTTGTGATTTATGATCTGTACAATATAGGGTTTCTGCCTCTTCCAGATCTGAGTCAAAATCAGGTGACCTTGGGAAAAAGGTCATAACTTGGGATAGGAAGCTCCAAATGAAATTTCATGAAAAGCGAAAGGTATTAAACAGACTTGAATATCTCAAAAAACTTTTTCAGAGGCCGAAGTTGAACCAGTGACACGTGGCACTCCGTACAAGTGCGCTCTCCTGTATTATCCCATAAACAGGTCACATTGCGACATTTGGCATAAATCTCTCTCAGAGAATCCAATTGAGGTTAGAACTATTAGGATGGAAAGATAACAGGCCGAGCTATCTCAGAAAATGTTTTCAGAGGCCGAAGTTCAAACAGTGACACGTGGCACTCCGTACAAGTTTTCTCTTCTGTTTTATCCCAAAATAGGTCACGTTGCGACATTTAACATAACTCTCTCTCAGAGAATCCAATTGAGGTCAGACCTGTCAGGATGGAAAGATAACAGGTCATACTATCTCAAAAAACTTTTTCAAACCCTGTGGATTGAAAAGTTTGGAGTTACACCAGAAACAATTAGGTACATATTTCTGTCAAAACAGAATTATTTTTGAGTACCTTCATTCATGGCTTCCGGAATTTAGGGCTTTGAAGAAAGTTGGAATTTTTGTAATTGGAGACCATGGCTGAATGCTACTCATCAAAATATAAATTTAGAGACCAAGATCAGAATTTTTGGTTGGGCGAAAGGCCGGGCTTGATCAAACCCTAGTTCGGGACTTTGATCAGAAAAGTGGAAAACTAGGGCTTCTGTAAAAATGGGAATTTTTGCAATCTGTGACCACGGCTGGAAGCTCCTCAGAAAAATAGAAGCTTAGAGATTTGGATCAAAAATTTTGATTGGGAAGAAGAGTGGACTTCATCAAACCCCAGTTCAGGGTCACGTCCAGTGAATCCGGAAGTTTCAAAGGCAAAATTGAGGAGTGAAACTTTGCAGTTTTCAAATTTTGAATATACCAGCTTGATCAGGTCATCAAGACACATATTTCTATCCTGTCAGAAGGTTGAAATTCAAAGTTTGAATTTTTGGGGTTTCTCTGACAAACCCATATCCAGCTCGAAGTCCAGTTCTTGCAAATCAAGTGGATTGGGTTAATCCTAGAAGAAGATGGATTGGTCACCTGCATAAGTGAAGGAGTTCTTGTTTCAGAGGGAGATAAGGCTAAGGCTTTACATAAGAAGATTACAAGCGATCTCGACAGGTATGACTCATCGAGGTATGTTTTGAGATTTGTCCTTGATTAAGTTTATGGTATGTTTGTCTTCATGTTATTACGGTTAGTATAATCTTGATTTTAGATTTGTCGTATCACCTTAACGAAATTATGAATGCATGATAGAAGATATTCATTGGTTAGGGTGTTGACACTTATGATTATACTAATGCATTATGGTGTTGTATGAGGTTTACGTTGTCTGCTAACATGAAAGGTACACCAAGAAAGACAAATCATGTTCTTCTTCAAGAACGTATGATCATGGTGGCATGAAGACAAGGATTCATCCATTGTCATGGATCTCATAGAAGATCCATTTACGAGGTATGTATAACTTGGTTTTGTAATAGTTGACCTATGAGATATACACGTTACTAGCACAAGTCATTGAAGAAGAACAAGAAGACATCATGTGAGTATGTTAGACATAAATAGCTAGCATGCTAATCCAGGTATGTTTTTCCTATATCAAGCTAGAATCCTACCTTGTGTTAGGATCTTATACTGTTGTTGATAATGATTATTCTTGAAGAGTCATAGGTTTGAATAATCATGGTTGTATGCATATTATGTTTCTTACCATAATTGATGATATGACTAACTAGAAGAATCATGAAGGTATAGGTTTGAATAATCACAGGTTTTATGCATATTATATCTCTTATCTTGTTTGGTGATTCAACTAACCCGAAGAGTCATAGGTTTGAGTAATTATAGGTTTAGACATGTTATGCTTCTTATGATTTGACTAACCATAAGAATCCTACATAAACCTTGAATGATAATGCTTATTATTTCTGTTTGAAATGATCATGACTATACATGCTTGAGATTATTGTGTTTTACTAGCATACTAATGAATGTATGATTTTATATGAAATCATGATACTAATAATCATGCATAGGGACCAAGGATGAATATGAGTTCAAGAACAGGTAATCCAGGAAGAAAAGATCAAGCAAAGGAGCACACTCCAGTTGTTCCTGCAAGAAAGAAAAAGAGCACACTTCAGTAGTTTCTGCAAGGATGCAGATATTCAGAGGGAGTTGATAATCTTTCTACATTCCACAACAGAAAAGTGTAGAAGAAGCTACTTCAGATTAGGACTCCAATAGCTCCTGCAAGGAAGCAAAGACTCAGAGGGAGTCCACCCAACGAACAAAGAAAGATAAGTATTTTAATCATCATTTCTTGCATATTTGTTTGTTTAAATAATACTGTTCAATAATGTATATACTGATGTTCCTAGAATTAGGTTGTGTATTATGCATATTAGAATAGTTGCATTGATGAACAGTATACTACTAATATACATGGGTAAGTGGCCTATGGCACTGTACAACATTCCATTGCTACTTATCTAGAATGAAACCTCTTTGCTGACATGTTGGGAGTTGTGCACACTCTTAACAATGTTCTGGTAGAGATTGGAAGGCATCTAGAAAGTTATGGGATATGGATAAATGTTGTATTGAAGCATTGGCTAAGATAATTGCATGACTGTATGACATATTTCTTTATGTGTAATAATTTGTTCTGAAAACTATGAGATGTTTTCTAATCATGCAATTTAACTTGTTGTGTAGGAAAGATTGTATGCCATCTCCTACAAAAGAAGAACTACAACATTTGTTCAGCAACAAAATTATCTATTGAAGATATTGAAGTTCCCAGGATCTGGGATGAAGAAATGGAATGCCATGATCCGTCGACCATGAAGAATATTGTTTGGGATGTAGTCCCAAGATGTGAAGGGAAGTTTGTTATGACTTGCAAATGGATCTATCAGATCAAGCATGTTGCAGATGGCAGCATTGAGAAATATAAAAGTGATAAAATAGAAGATGCACCAGATGGATTTCAAGACAGCATGGTGTAGTCATATATGTGTGCAGAACTTGGTATGGTGAAGATAGATTGATTGTCGACACGCAGCGGAAGCTTACTACCGAGTTCGAGATGAAGAACTTGGGGTTGATGCACTATTTGTTTTTTGGCATGGAGGTGTGGCAGAGTGATGGAATCTTCCTTGGACAAGGGAAGTATGCAGTAGAGATCATGAAGAGGTTCGGGATGATGGAATGCAAGGATATGGCCACACCTATGGCATCGAATCTAAAGCTTCTATGTGATGCTTCATCTGAGCCGGTTGATGTCTCTTTGTATCGTCAGATGATTGGGTCCTTGATGTACCTGATGAACACGAGACCAGACATTTGCTTTGCTGTGAACACATTGAGCTAGTTCCTGACGGATCAAAGGAGTGTTCACCTGGTTGCTGTAAAGCATGTTCTGAGGTACCTGAAGGGTACAGTGGATTATGGGCTCAGGTATGAGGTGAATCAAAAGTTTAACCTGCAAGGTTATGTTGATTCAGATTGGGATGGTAGTGCTGCAGATAGGAAGAGCACATCTGGGTGTTACTTCAGTATGGGATCAGGTGTGATCTCTTGGATTAGCAGGAAGCAGTCCTGCGTAGCACTGAGTATAGCTGAGGCAGAGTATGTTGCATCCTGTTCAACTAGTTGTGAGGCAGTATGGCTATGGAAGCTACTGTCTGAGTTATTTGATCTCCCGTTGGAGGCTACTGGTATCTTCTGTGATAACCAGAGTTGTGTGAAGCTGTCCGAGAACCCAGTGTTTCATGACAGGTCGAAACACATAGAGATCAAATATCACTATATCAGGGATATGGTGTAGAGAGGAGCTGTGAAGCTCCTGTATGTTGCGATGGATGAGCAGATTGCAAATGTGCTGACGAAGCCACTAGCCAGGGTGAAGTTCGAGTACTTCAGAGAGAGGCTTGGCGTTCTTCAGATCGAGGACACTTCGAGGAAGAAGTGATGGACACATTCCTGGCTTCTTCACGAATTCTTGGCCGATTGATCATGGAAACGACCAACCCAGCTCGACCCTCGTCTGGATACTTAAAAAAATTCTACACAAACGAGAATTCCTACTTAAAGAAATGAATGGCTATTGGTCCACAAACACATTGGGGTTCTTCTCTACAGACAGAGATCAAATGAACGCAACACAAAGGTTCTTTCACATAGAAATCAGGTCACAAATGCACACAACTCAACCTTACAGAAACTCAAAGCATTCTTGATTCAAATACACAGAAAGATGTCCTCAACACACAGTTCTTCTAACTGTACTTACAGACAATATGGAAATTGCATTCCCTATAGAATGACCCCTAATCCATAGCTGACCAACCAACCCTTAACTCATTCTATCCTGCCCTACTTATTCATTCGGCTCCCTAAAAACATCTCGATCCACTCAACAACCTAACAACCTACGATACTCTACAATGGCAGGTTTACATCACTACTTAGCTGACTTCGTAAATTGGCCTGATCTCCACGCAGGGAGTATCAACTTGCCGCTAGTGCTATCATACCAAAAATAAACAACGCATCCATCTACAACATGCGTGAATCCAAAGGATAATATAAAACAGATCATCACAAGACAACTTAGACTGTCCACATAAGAATAGTTCGTCCCCAGCTAGTCACAACATGTGATCAAGTAATCACATTGCTAACTCAGCAACGATGCTCCTGCATCAGAATGCTAGATCCAGATCCATAAGAACTTGAAGATCTAGAACCCATTGGTTCAACTCCTATTTCAAAGTGGGCCACCACTATTGCATCCACCAGTGATCTTGTTGAATATCCATCATCATCATGTCCTAGTTCTTTTGATAGTGATCTCACCTATGTTTTTTCAAAGGAGATATCAATAAACTACATGCACATTGTGAAACAGTTTCATGATATTCACATTTTTGGATTTGTTCCTCTTTTGAGTGATGATGAGTAAGAGAGCAAAGCTGCATCACATGAGATTTCAGATTTTGAGTTTGGATGTGATGATGAGATAGTTGTACTTGCTTCATCACATGAGATTTCAGATTCAGAATTTGGATGTGATGATGAGTCAGTTGTACTTGCTTCTTCACATGATATTTTAGATTCAAAGTTTGAAAGTGATGATGAGCAGGAGAGCACAGCTTCTTCACATGAGATTTCAGATTTAGAGTTTGGATGTGATGATCATGAGCCAGTTGTACTTGCTTCTTGACATGACATTCAAGATTCAGAATCTAAAGATGGAGATGATGACGAGGGAATGCTAGATCTAGATCCAAAAGCACCTGAAGGTATAGCAACTGATGATGAAGAAGAGTGATTGGGAGATACAGATCAACAAGAACCTGATGATCTCTCACCTAATGATCCTCCTCTTCCTCAATGGGCAGCCATTACACTCTGATCTACCGGTGATTTGGTTGGTGATCCACATGATCCGAGAAGAACTAGATCAGATTTTCAGAATGGAAGGTTTCATCCTTCTCACATTACTAATCCATTTCAGATCGATCGATCCTTCTTCAGAAAAGAAGGACACTTGCCTCCTTCTGGGGTGAGTGATGATATGCTACATTAGCATCCTTCAGTCTATTTTGAGGGAGGGATTTCTTCCCACTGGATTTTCCCTCTTTCCTCACTTATTTTTTTTAGATTGATTGTACGGGGTGACCTTTGGTCTCAGTCACCATGGCCCTATTTTTCAGTTTTCAGTTATCACATCATAGTATAGCTTGACGGGGGCTATTGGAATATTATCACCATCATTTTTCATATATGTATGTCTGCATGCATTTTTCATGCATCCAGTCATCTGCATGCATTTTCATGCAAATGCATGCATCTAGTCATCATCTTGGTGGTCCTCCCAACACCTAGATCCTATTTTCAGCTCCCTAGAGCCCGTCTTCAGCCCCCAGTAGCCCTCCTAGCTACCTGATGCGCCCTATTTGACTCTTCTGCATGACATGTGTGCCTTTGCTCACTACCTACCACCATTTATCATTCAATTAGAGCGCCCGTTCTCACCTGCCAGGTGTCTGATAGTCAGTTAAAGCATTGATTGAGAAGTTCTTCCACTGATTGCTCATGGTAACTGCTTGTAGCTCCTAGTTAGCTAGTTTTGGAGTGCCACTTGATCTTCTGAAAGCCTCATGCATCCTCCTTGGAGTCTCCATCCCCTAGTTTGTGCCTAGATGGTTCTGTTAGACTCAGTTAGACTCACTTGACTTACTATTACCATTTATGACTGATACTACTAACTGGATGATGTCTCCAATGTTATCCAAGCTAGACTTTGAGCATGATTCGAATGACCTCCTTGGTTAATTCAAATTCTCTACACAGTTATTATTATTGTATTCATTATTCACACAGTGCCAACTCATAGCTGATGTATGATACTGCTATTCTCCATTTTCTGTGTTCATGAGTGATTATTGAGTGCATTCTTCTCTTCTTATTTGCAACTTCTTGAGAGTTTGTGTGAGGCTTGTTACAACTATTAGATCAAGAAGGACACTTGCCTCCTTCCGGGGTGAGTGATGATATGTTACATTAGCATCCTTCAGTCTATTTTGAGGGAGGGATTTCTTCCCACTAGGTTTTCCCTCTTTCATCACTTAGTTTATTTAGACTTATTGTACAGGGTGACCTTTGGTCTCAGTCACCAGAGCCCTATTTTTTAGTTTTCAGTTATCACCTCATAGTATATCTTGAGGGGGGGTGTTGGAATATTCTCGCCATAATTGTTTAGATTTGCATGGATGAATGCATTCTTCATGCATCCATTCATCTGCATGCAAATGCATGCATCCAGTCATCATCTTGGTGGTCGTCCCAGCACCCAGAGCCTATTTTAATCTCCCTAGAGCCTGTCTTCAGCCCCCAATAGCCCTCCTACCTACCTGATGTGCCCTATTTGACTCTTCTGCATGACAAGTGCACCTTTTCTCACCTACCACCAATTTTGATTCAGTTAGAGCACCTCATCTCACCTACTAGATGTCTGACAATTAGTTAGAGCATTGATTGAGCAGTTCTTCCACTGATTGCTCATGCTAACTTTTGGTAGCTCCTAGTTATCTAGTTCTGGATTGCCAATTGATCTTCTGACATCCTCATGCGCCCTCCTTGGAGTCTCCATTCCCTGATTTGTGCCTAGATGGTTCTGTTAGACTCAGTTAGACTCACTTGACTGACTATTACCATTTATGATTGATACTACTGACTAGATGATGTCGCCAATGTTATCCAAGCTACACTTTGAGCGTGATTCTAATGATCTCCTTGGTTAATTTGAATTCTATACACAATTATTATTATTATATTCGGTTTTCACAGTGCTAGGTCACATCTAATGTATGATACTGCTATTCTCCATTTTCTGTGTTCATGAGTGATTATTGAGTGCATTCTTCTCTACTTCTTTGCAACTTCTTGAGAGTTTGTGTGAGGGTTGTTACAGCTGTTAGAGCCTATTGTAGATTATCACATGGTATCAGAGTTGTGTGATATTCTTGCAATGTATCACAACACCTGCCTGCCTCACGTCTCCCACTCGCATCAGTGGTGATTTATTTGAGATTTGAATTCTACATTCATTTTATAAATGTGGTAATTGTTACAAATGCTTGAAAATGATGGTATCTTATATCATTTGTTTTAGAGCCTGGAGAGACGGTCTACTCCTAGACGGAAGAAGACCCGAGATACTAGTATCTCCAAGAAGAGGAAGATCAATTTTGGAGATGCGCTTGGGAGTGACGAGGGTGGTCACAATGCTTGACACACCATGTTATGTACTTTAGCCACGATGTGGCGCTTTTGGGCACCATTTTCCATGTACTTTGTATCTACAGCACGAGTTGCCATGTAGTTTGGATCTACGACATGAGTTGTTGGATTTTGTATAGGGCACGAGTTGCCATGTATTTTGGCTCTATGGCACGAGTTGCTGGATTTTGTATAGGGCATGATTTTCCATGTATTTTGGATCTACGACACGATTTGTCGGATTTTTTATAGGACACAAGTTGCCATCGTATGTACATTGGGAACCATGTTCCACTATTTTCCTAAAAATTTATATGTTCATTCGAGTTTGGTTCCACTATGGTTTTATCTCATGGATTTGTCAATATGGTAGAATGTACATGTTGGCCTAAGCTTTACAAATTTTATGATCATATTATGTTTTCCATCCATTGATAAGGTTGTCACAAGTCTACATATACATAATATAAAAAATTTCATGCTACATTCAATTTCAAACCATTGAGGGGATGAACATACACCATACACCATGAACATACACCATGGACCCTTTACAACTTGGCCAAATCAATTATCTGCAATAAATACTAGTTATGGTCCTAGAATCAACCATGATCATTTGCAACAAAATTGTCAACCATGCCATAACAACATTTCAATCATCTAATAAATAATTAGGTTTCTAAATTAGGTTGCTGGTGCTAGGTACAATGCTTTTCTAGTTGTATGCACCCTTTCCATATAGATGAGAAACTATGCATATATGTGTATAATGATTTGGATTCAAATGTATGCACATGAATAAATATGTACAATGAAAATGATTTAATTTTTATATGTATTATAATTTAGGCAAGGGATTAGGCTACATAATAGGGTTTCATTGTGATTAGAATACAAACTAGGGTTTACGCTACCAACTAGGATAGGCTCCAAGCTCTAGGGTTACTAGCTTAATGTTGAAATCCACTATCATGACATCATTGTCACCAACACCATTCCCACTACCACAATCACCATCAAGCCTCATCATCCTCTTGCTCATGGTTCCACCATCCTCATCCCCATCAATCATCCATCATCGACCATCAAGCTAATAAAATTTGTCTCATTATCACCGTCACCATACCTATCCTCACACCCATTATCACCATCATCATCATTGTTCTCATTGTCACCATTTTTGCCATCATGCTCATTGGAGTCTAGGCCATTTAGCTTCTTTGTTTATGTATTTTGGGTTAGATATGGATTGCACTTGTATGCACCCTTGCTATATACATGTCAAAACTTTGCATATAAGTGTATAATTATTTGGAATCAAAACTAGGGTTTTTAGGCTAGGCTCTGGGGTTTCTATGATAGGCTCTAGGCTCTAGGTTTACAAGATTGATGTTGAACTCCTTTATCATGACCAGAACAAAAATGTGACCCTCACTTAAGCAAAACCACTTAATAGGCATGGGAATCTTTTTATACCTTATTTTAACACTTGCATTAGGAAGTTTCATCAAATATTAGAGGAATGACTAATGTCCTCGGAGGAACACCTTCAAGATTCAAGGTATAGGCAAGGGATAAATCCTAGAGTAGGAGGCACATGGTGCTATTTATAAATAGGATCCCAATATAGGAAAGGATTTTTATATGTAATTATTTTTTGTAGCTTGAAATTTTATACACTATATAGGACATTTAGGTCATTTTCACCATAATGCCATCCCCATGTTCAGAGTCAGCATCCTACTTCTCATTGAGCCTTGACCATCATGATTCATTAACACCATTCCCATTACCACCATCATTGTCACCACCATCCTTCTCATGCCCATGTTGTCACCATCAACACCATGCCAATTGCTACCATCAATATAACCTTCATCCTCATCATGCCCATGTTGTCACAATCGCCATTGAAAGTCATTCGAATTTTTAAACAAAGTTCCAATTCAACAATCTAGATATTAATTTTTGCACAATATTCCAAGTCCACTTAATATTAATCTTTGAATCCAAGAGACTTAAGATAAATAAATATGAAATTTGTATGATAATCCCTACGATTAAATTTCTAGATTTTTAGCTAGATATAATCAATGGAGATCAAGTAGATCTAGAATAACTAAGAATTCCAACTAACATTATTCTTTAGTGTTAGTAGATTTCATTTTAAAACAAAACATAAAAATACTTTTTTGATATATTATATGTTGATGGTAAGCACAGATTAATGTCAAAAGACTCAAGCAAGTATGGACTCGCCCAAGAATTACTAAGAGGGCCTTCCTTAGAAAGTTCATCAAAATAATTTTTTTTTCTATGATAACCTCAAACCATTTGATGTGTTGGAGGACCAACTCAAGTTCACAAAGTAAAATAAAAGATCTCTCACTCCTTTCCTTTAAGGTTTCACTCTACAAAGAAGGGGTCAACATTCTTTACATTGATATTCAATGAAGGTCTCCAAATATCACAAGATGGACCAACAAAAAACCAACAACCAACGAAATAAATTAAAGAGGAAGTCTCTTTATATATGAATTGAGACCCAACTTCATCCTTTTTATCCCTAGACATGTATGGGGTGACTTAATCATTATTTCCTATGTGATATACCACCACAACCAATAGTTCCACATATGATATTTATGGTTTTTCCCATAGACACTTGATAGAGACACTTTCAACCAGCTCAAAGATACCTCTAGTATACCTTGAATCTACTTAGCCTACCTTTCCATATGCCATATAAAAATGGGGACATCCAGCTGGTACCAGTGTTATGGCATATCCTCTCTAATTGACTTATTGTAAAACACTTTCTTATGTGTTGACATAACATTAGGAGGTCAAAGGTGTTACTCTATAATGGCTCACATATTCTCAATATTGTCTCAATAGCTTAGGGAGAATCATGATGTGGTTATAAGTGTATGAACTCTTGGGTGAGGTGTGCCCTTAGGGATTTAAGCAAGAACAACCCTCATTTCATCTCCATAGCAACATTTACCTAGCCATTTTTCATATGTCATTTCACTAGACACTTCAACCAATTTCATCATGTCCCCCTTTTGCAATAAACTAATTATGTGTCATGTTCTAAAGTATATGCATATTATTCCTATGTGTGGTGCCTATATCAAAGTGAAAAGAGTCAAAGAACTATAAATTAAATCAAATCAAATGATGAAAGTGAGTTATGCCTCCTAGCAAAATCCATGATCCTATGTCGTAGCTTAGCAAATCCAAATCTAAAGCAAAGGGACAAAGACAAAAAGGATCCTAAAAAAATAAATAAAAGGGATCATAAAAAGTGGTGCAAGGAAAGGGTAAATAAACCAATAAAGTTCAATTACATTCAAAAGCACACATATGGAAGATAAATTAGTAATCCCTAGGTCTTGAAAGCTAAATTACTCACTTCAAAAACAAATAAATTAAGATGAATATCATTCAAAAGTCTATATATTGGCATGTGATATGCATAATATGCTTCGATATGTGCTCAACTCATTTATGACAAAATTCAATAGCCTATTTGAAGAAATAAACTTTTACAATTCCCATAGCAATAGTTGCATACATGTTCTTCTTCATGAAGGTAATCTAGTTGCATACATGTTCTCCTAATGAAGTATGTATCATAACTTGGGAGCCAAAGAACCGTAAGACATGTCCTATATGGTAGTTTGAAAGCTCCTTTATGCACGTGTGGGAGCTGACAGAACCCCATTTCGCTCAACGGTTTGGGCTTCGTGCCCTCAGATAAAAACCTCAAAGTGTCCCTGAATGGCCATGGGGTGCCTGGAAATAATTCCTATAGAACCAAAACCATAAATCCGATTGTGAATCCATCAATTCTGATGGATTTAGGACTTCGAGTTTCATCTAGCGCCCCCCCCCCCACACCATGCATCAAAGTCTCAGAAATGGTGCTATTGTGCCATCTACGAAACTAGGGTTTTGCTTAGTGAAGGCCATGCCAATCTTTCTCACACGGGTCATCTATGATCCAAAGAATCTCGGGAGAGAATGGCCATACTGAACACATCTACAATGGACACTTGAACATCTGGATCCGATCGATTCGGGATCCCGGGTTTCAACTAGGTGACCCCCCACATCGTGCCTCGAAGTCTCAGAAACAATGCTATTGTGCCATCTACGGAACTAGGGTTTTTCTTTGTGAAGGCCATGCCAATCTTGCTCAAAGGGGTAGTTTATTATCCGAAGACTCCTGGGAGAGCATGGCCATACATAAAACATCCACAATGGACATGTGCACATGTGGGAGCTGACAGAGTCCCATTTTGCTCGTTGGTTTGGGTTCTGTGCCCCTGAAGCAAAACCTCAAAGTGTCCTTGAATGGCCATGGTGTTCCTGAAAAAAATGCCCGTAGAACCAAAACTGTGACTTCGATCGTGAATCCATTGATTCCAATGGATTTAGAACCGCAGGTTTCAGCTAGGGGGGGCCCCACACCGTGCCTCGAAGGCTCGGAAATGATTTTATTGGGCCATCTCCCGAACTACGGTTTTGGTTAGTGAAGGCCATGCCAATCTTGCTCAAGGTGGTCATTTATGATCTGAAAGATCCCGACCGAACATGGCCATCGTGACCACATCCACAATGGACACATGCACATGCTGAAGCTAGCTGAACCCAAGTCCGCTCGTCCGTTTGGGTTCTGTGACCCAGAGAAAATCCTCAAACTGTCCCTGAATGGACACAAGGTTCCTCACAAAAATGCCCATAGCACAAAAACCATGACTCTGATCGCGAATCTGTCGATTCTGGTGGATTCAGGATGCCAGGTTCTAGCTGCCCCCCCCACACAATGCCTCCAATGCCCAGAAACGGTATTATTGTGCGATCTTCGGTACTAGGGTTTTTCTCAGTGAAGGCCATTCCAATTTTACTCAAGGGGGTCAATTCTCATATGAAGAATCTTGAGCGTGCGTGGCCATCATGAACATGTATACGATGGCCATGTGCAAGTGTGGGAGATGATGGAACCCAATTCCACTCGTCGGTTTGTCTTTCGTGCCCCCAGAGAAAATAGTCAAAGTGTCCCTGAATGGCCACAGGGTGCCTGGAAAATATGCCTGTAGCACCAAAACCATGACTTTGATTGCGAATCCATCGATTCCAATGGATTTTGAACACCAGGTTTCATCTAAAGGTCCCCCCACACCATGCCTTGAAGGCTCGAAAAGGGTGCTATTGTGCCATCTCTGGAACTAGGGTTTTGCTCAGTGGAGGCCATGCCAATCTTTCTCAAGGGAGTCATTTACGATCCGAAGGCTCCCAGGCGAGAGTGGACACCCTGAACACATCCATGATGTCCATATGTACATGTAGGAGTTGACAGAACCCCGTTCCGCTCGTTGCTTTGGGTTCCGTGCCCCCCGAGGAAATCCTTAAAGTGTCTCTAAATGGCCACAGGGTTCCTGACCAAAATTCCCATAGCACCTAAACCATGACTTCGATCGCAAATCCATCAATTCCAATGGATTCAAGACCCCAATTTTCAGCTGCAAGATGTCACACAACTCAATTCTGCTACCCAGTTCGAATTCTATGCCCCGACAGGGATTTAGATTGGAGGCGAGTTTAGATGGGCCATAAAATAATCATCGTGGCTTGGATTAATGAACCATTAAATCTGTTGTAATGAAGACATCATATTAATTCTAGGAGCGCCTATCTCCTCTAAGCCTGTTTCATGAATCTCGTCTTCTTTGAAAATTTGAAAACTAGGGTTTCCCTTCATAAGAGACATTGAATTTTTTGTAGAGTAATTTCTTGTATAATTTTCGTAGATTGATGATGATGGCAGTGGTGTTAGTGGTGGTGGTGGCAGTGGTGATGATGGTGGAGGAAATGATGACAATGATGAAGAAACCAGTGGCCACCATGGTAGTGATGATGATGGTAATGTAGACAACAATGGGCACCGTGGAGATGACAAACAAACATTAATCTTTTTTTTGTGGAGATATGAACATCATTATGATGTTTTGTACACAACATAGGGGTATGAAGACCTTGATCATAGTTGATGAGAAGAACCAACATATCAAGGTGCAAATGATGTTGTCATGGCTCCTAGGACATGCGTAGGATATTAATTCACCACACAAGCCCTATTAAGGAAAAAATTGATTGATGAATCTAATATGGGAAACATTATGAGTTTTCTCATACCAAGGACATGTGTCATTTCCAATACCATGTTTTGGTGATGAAAAAAAAATTCTCAGTTCCCAAAACAGTCTTTTAGATTTCATTAGCCATGCGCATGGTTTATAAAGGGAATATTTGGATGATCAATGTAATATTGACATCATTATGAGGATCTAGGCACCATATTGTTGAATATTGTAACTTCTAAGAATATTATATTTGTACATTATTTATTCCGGAGATGTTTCATCCCTCCGAGGTGATTCTATTATGTATCCAGAGATGTTTATTCCTCCGAGGAGTTGTGGCAACTAGGGTTATTAGACCCACCATGTGGGGGTTGGGCCAGTCAGTTATAATAGGGTATTTAACCTAATGGTTAAATACGAGCCTACATGTACTTGTGTAAAATATATGTCAAAGTAGTGTATAAATAGAGGAGGTGTGTTCCTCATTTGATACACTCACACACTTGAAAAGAGGAGCACTTGTCTGGGAGATTTGCTAAGGAGGATTAGAAGGAGGGAGCACATCTTGTATTTTGGTTTATCATCTTATTGAGGAAAGCTTTGCTGGGTTTTCTACCCCATGAGGGTTTCCCAGGATAAATCTGTGTCTCTTGTGTTTATGCTATGCTTGTTGTTTCTTCAGTGATCCTATATATGCTATTATTGTGAAATAGAATGTAATTCTGCTATTTTCTGTCTTAGCATATTGAATTTTAACATGGTATCAGAGCTAACCTGAAGGAAGACAAGGTATGGCACTTACGACACTTGCTTTACTTCCGACAATTTGAAGGTTAGGGTTTTACATAGAAAAAACCAGTCATCGTGGAACTTTCGCTATAAATCCATTTCTGCGAAGGTTCAGGGTCTGAAACGTTTACAGGTCGAAGATAACATCCCCAGGTACCTTGTGTCCAAAGGGAACCCTCAGATTCGTTGTACTTTATGAGTTATGATCAGTACAAGTTAGGGTTTCTGCCTCTTCCAGATCTCAGTCAAAATCAGGTGACCGTGGAAAAAAGGTCATAACTTGGGATAGGAAGCTCCAAAGGAAATTTAGTAAAATGTGACAGGTAGTACATAGACTGTACTATCTCAGAAAACTTTTCAGAGGCCGAGGGTGAACCATTGACACATGGCATGCCGTACAAGTTCGCTCTCCTATTTTATCCCATAAACAGGTCATGTTGCGACACTTGGCATAACTCTCTCTCAGAGAGTCCAATTGAGGTCAGACCTGTCAGGATGGAAAGATAACAGGGTGATCTATCTCAGGAAAATTTTTCAGAGGCCGAAGATCAAACAGTGACACGTGGCACGCCGTACAAGTTCGCTCTCCTGTTTTCTCTCATAAACAGGTCACGTTGCGACACTTGGCATAACTCTCTCTCAGAAAATCCAATTGAGGTCAGACCTGTCAGGATGGAAAGATGACAGGTCAAGCTACTGCATAAAACGTTTTCAGACCCTGTGGAGCAAAAATTTCATAGTTATAGCAGAAGCAATCAGGTGCATATTTCTGTCAAAACATAATTATTTTTAGCACCTTTATTCATGGCTTTTGGAATTTAGGGTTTCGGAGAAAGTTGGAATTTTTTGAAGTCTTTTACCATGGCTGGAAGCTCCTTAGAAAAATAAGAGTTTAGAGACTTGGATCAAACCTTTTGATTGGACAGAAGGGTGGGCTTCATCAAACCCTAGTTCGGGTTCCTGTCCAGAAGATCCAGAAGTTTCAAAGGCAATTTTGAGGGGTCAAATTTCAAAATTGAAAAATGCTAGGTTGATCAACTCAGCAAGACACATTCTTCCATCCATTCAGAAGTATGAAAGTCAAATATTGAATTTTTAGGGTTTCTTTAGAAAACCCTAATCAAGCTCCAGATCAAGTTTCAGGGGGAGTTGAGGCTAAGGCCTTACATAAGAAGACTACAAAAAGTCTCGACAGGTATGACTTGAGGTTCAGGTACATTACAAAAGACAAATCAAGTTCCATGACCATGACAACATGAAGACAAAGACTCACGAGGTATGTATGACTTTGTTATATTATGTTTAACCTACGAGACATGCAAGTTCTAGCTCAGGATCTCTAAATCATTGAAGAGATTGTTTAGGTATGTTGTACATAACTAATCAGGTATACTAATCCAGGTATGTTTTCCTATGTCATGTTAGAATCTTACCTTATGTAAGTATACTTGGTATGATTGGTTAGTAATCAAGGGTTTATGCATATTATGTCTCTTATCTTGGTTGATGATTTAACTAACTAGATCAAACAAGAATATGCATGAGTAAAAGAATACTTCCTTGAAACCCTGAATACTAATGATCATGACTGTACATATTCAAGATTATTTAGAATTAGAATGTTTTGATAATATTGAGAATATACTAATGAATGTATGTTTGTGTATGAGATAATGAGGATGACACTAGTGTACACTTGAGGATGCACAGTGGTACAAAATGAATAGAAGTTCATAAGACATACAAAAGATCAAGTGGGAGGCAACCACACAAACATAAAAGATAAGTATTTGAGTTGTTATTAGAAATAGTAAATGATATTGCTTGTATGCATATTTGTATTCCTAGAATATATCATGCTGAGTGTAAACATTCATAAAGCATTGAACAGTATACTACTAATATGCATATGATTGGTAAAACATTCCATTGTTGATTGTCTAGAATGAAACCTCTTTGCTGACATGTTGAGAGCTGTGCAAACTCTCAATAGTATGTTCTGGTAGAGATGGAAGGCATCTAGATAGCCACTGTATGCATACAGGATATGGGAAAGTGTTGTGCCAAAGTATTGGTCAAAATAGTTGCATAACTATGTAAATGATATCTGTATGCATAATAGGTTATCATGTCAATATGATTTGATGATTATGAAGTATTACTAATCATGTACTTAATTTTGATTTGTAGGAAAGATCATGATGAATGATGAACACTGAACAAGCGATGGATGTTCAACAAAAGAAACACACTATAGAAGGCTTGTGGCTAGAAGATTCTCTTAGAAAGAAGGAAGAGAATCATGATGCGATGTTTGCTCCAAGTGGCTAGATAAGACCATTCTCTTAATGGTGTAATTAAAGAAGAAGTGTGAATCAGATTCTGTATGGGTTCCCAGGATCGATAATCAATTGATGAGCTTAATGATCACCATGGGTGATGTGGATCTCAACCTTTGCTACAAGGTTGAATATGGCTTCTATACACATATGACATGGATGCAAGAAAGAACCCACCACAGAGTTCGAATGATTTTGAGGCTCATATTAGTAGACCCATCTGATAAGAGATGGAACAGATAGATATGCAGAAGATCACTCAATGCTAAGTGTGAATAATGGACAATTGACAGCTTCATGACAAAGCTTGGGCTTTACCAGAAGTAAAGTTGTTCCTAACCTTTACCTTAATGTTGTGGATGATGAACCTATCATACCATTATTGTATGACGATGATCTCTTTCTGACAAGGAATGAGAAACAGGTCATGAAAATGGCTGCAGAAATGAAAAATGAAAGATCTCGGATTAATGCACTACTTCTTAGGTCTAGAAGTATGGCAAGATCCAAAAGGAATATTTTAATTCAAAGTAAGTATGCTGTGAAGTCTCTAAAAAGATTCGATATGTTGGAGTATAAAGCCATGGCCACTCCCATGGACTCCAACTTGAAGTTGTTAGTTAATGACTCATCGCATTTAGTGGACCTAACCCTTTATAGACAAATCATTGGGTCATTGATGTATATAACAAATACTAGTCCAGATATATGCTTTGCTGCAAATACCCTAAGTCAATATCTAGTAGAACCTAGAAAGGTTCACTTAATAACTACAAAGCATGTAGTGAGGTACCTAAAAGGTACATTAGATTTTGGTCTATATTATCTTGGAGGTCATGAACTCCGTTTACATGGTTACTCATATTCTGATTGGGAAAGAAGTGCCTTAGACAGAAAGAGTACATCAGGTGGATATTATAGTCTTGAATCTGCCATGATCTCATGGTTCAGCAAGGAACATTCTAGTGTGGCTCTCAGTACTGCTGAAGCAGAATATATATATAGCTGTCTGCTCTGCCAGCTGTGAAGCAGTGTGGCTTCAGAAGCTATTATATGGAGTGTTTGACTTAGAAATGAATTCCACTATGATTATGTGTGACATTCAAAACTGCATCAAGATAGAAAATCTTGTATTCCACAATAAGTCAAAAAAACATAGAGATCTGATACTTCTATATATGAGATATGGTGCAGAGAGGAGCTATCAAGCTCGAGTATATAAGCACTGAGGATCAGATTGCTAATATCTTGACTAAACCTCTGTCTCGAGTAAAGTTTGAATACTTCCGAGACAAGCTTGGTATAGTCCAGAAGGACCCTCCTCGAAAGGGGGAGTAGCATAGTATCTGATAACAAGTCTGTCTCATCAATGATGAGGTTACCTATTTACTGCACCTAGTTACTTAGAATTATTTAGATTTAGGAATCTTATATTTTTTCTTTTGATGATAGATGTATACATGCTTTTGATGATAGATGTTATGCATGTTTTGATGAGGAGGATACATGTTTTGTTATACAAGTTTTGATGATGAGGATACATGTTTTGATGATGAGGATACATGATTGACACATGTTTTGATGAAGTTCTTGGTAAACATGTGAGGGGATTGGATCATCCCTGGACTTCAATCCGAAAGAAGAGCCGTAGACATATGTCTTCGAGAATGAAGTCCTTGGTGGAATTGAGGGGATTGGATCATCCCTGGACTTCAGTCCTAAAGAGAGCCGTAGACGTATGTCTTCGAGAATGAAGTGCTTGGTGGACTTGAGGGGATTGGATCATCCCTGGACTTCAGTCCTAAAGAGAGCCGTAGACGTATGTCTTCGAGAATGAAGTCCTTGGTGGACTTGAGGGGATTGGATCATCCCTGGACTTCAGTCCTAAAGAGAGCCGTAGACGTATGTCTTCGAGAATGAAGTCCTTGGTGGACTTGAGGGTATTGGATCATCCCTGGACTTCAGTCCTAAAGAGAGCCGTAGACATATGTCTTCGAGAATGAAGTCCTTGGTGGACTTGAGGGGATTGGATCATCCCTGGAATTCAGTCCTAAAGAGAGCCGTAGACGTATGTCTTCGAGAATGAAGTCCTTGGTGGACTTGAGGGGATTGGGTCATCCCTGGAATTCAGTCCTAAAGAGAGCCGTAGACGTATGTCTCCGAGAACAAAATCCTGAATGAACAGGTAAGGGGATTGGATCGTCCTCGGACTTTAGTCCTTTGAATTGAGCCATAGACATGATGTCTCCGAGAACTAAATCCTGAATGAACAGGTAAGGGGATTGGATCGTCCTCGGACTATGGTCCTTTGAATTGAGCCGTAGACATGAGGTCTCCGAGAATTGAATGATAGGACTGGATCGTCCCTGGACTTCGGTTCAAAAGGTACATGATAGGACTGGATCGTCCCTGGACTTCGGTTCAAAAGGTACATGATAGGAATAGATCGTCCCTAGACCTCGGTTCAAAATGTACATGACAAATCCTGGAATTGTTCTAGGTTACATCCAGCATGAAACAGGGTTGGCTCTGTAGATATGATACATCCAGCATGAAACAGGGCTGGCTCTGTAGATGTGATACATCCAGCATGAAACAGGGTTGGCTCTGTAGATGTGATACATCCAACATGAACCAGGGTTGGCTCTATAGATGTGATACATCCAGCATGAAACAGGGCTGTCTCTGTAGATGTGATACATCCAGCATGAAACAGGGCTGGCTCTGTAGATATGATACATCCAACATGAAACAGGGTTGGCTCTATAGATATGATACATCCAGCATGAAACAGGGCCGGCTCTGTAGATATGATACATCCAGCATGAAACAGGGCTGGCTCTGTAGATGTGATACATCCAGCATGAAACAGGGCTGGCTCTGTAGATATGATACATCCAGCATGAAACAGGGCTGGCTCTGTAGATGTGATACATCCAGCATGAAACAGGGCTGGCTCTGTAGATATGATACATCCAGCATGAAACAGGGCTGGCTCTGTAGATGTGATACATCCAGCATGAAACAGGGCTGGCTCTGTAGATATGATACATCCAGCATGAAATAGGGCTGGCTCTGTAGATGTGATACATCCAGCATGAAACAGGGTTGGCTCTGTAGATGTGATACATCCAGCATGAAACAGGGCTGGCTCTGTAGATGTGACACATCCAGTATGAAAAAGGACTGGCTCTGTGGTGGTAAATCCTAGATCGGATCTAGGTCACATCCAGTATGAAAAAGGACTGGCACTGTGGTTGGGATTGGATCATCCCTAGACATGAGACTTGTCTTAAAGAGATAAGGATTGGTCATCCTGGAACTTGATCTGGATTGCATCATCCATGGACCTAAGTCCTAAAGAGAGCATGATTGATCATCCTGTAATATGATCGTGTGATGACGATGCTGCCGATCGTGTATGTTGATCGTATGATGACAATGTTGATCGTGTGATGACGATGCTACTGATCGTGTGATGACGATGTTGATTGCATGATGACGATGCTGATCGTGTGATGATGATGCTGTTGATTGTGTGATGACGATGCTGATCGCATGATGACGATGCTGATCGTGTGATGACGATGTTGCCGATTGTGTGATGGCGATGTTGATCATATGATGACGATGTTGCTAATCATGTGATGACGATGCTAATCGTATGATGACGATGCTGATCGTATGATGACGATGCTAATGATCGTGTGATGACGATGCTGATGATCGTGTGATGACGATGCTGATGATCGTGTGATCGTGTGATGACGATGATGATGACGATGCTGATGATTGAGTAATATCAACTCTGATGATGTTGATGTTCTAGTAACTAGTTGAGTTACTGATGATGATGAATTAAAGAAAGCTTCCGATGATATATAGATGATGTAGTCAATGACTCCTTGCTCCTGCAGATGTTGTTATAATATCCTTCTCGTTAAGGGGGAGTGTTGAATATTGTAACTTCTAAGAATATTATATATGTACATTATTTATTCTGGAGATGTTTCATCCCTCCGAGATGATTCTATTATGTATCCGGAGATGTTTATTCCTCCGAGGAGTTGTGGCAACTAGGGTTATTAGACCCACCATGTGGGGGTTGGCCCAGTCAGTTATAATAGGGTATTTAACCTAATGGTTAAATACGAGCCTACATGTACTTGTGTAAAATATATGTCAAAGTAGTGTATAAATAGAGGAGGTGTGTTCCTCATTTGATACGCTCACACACTTGAAAAGAGGAGCACTTGTCTGGGAGATTTGCTAAGGAGGATTAGAAGGAGGGAGCACATCTTGTATTTTGGTTTATCATCTTATTGAGGAAAGCTTTGCTGGGTTTTCTACCCCATGAGGGTTTCCCAGGATAAATCTGTGTCTCTTGTGTTTATGCTATGCTTGTTGTTTCTTCAGTGATCCTGTATATGCTATTATTGTGAAATAGAATGTAATGCTGCTATTTTTTGTCTTAGCATATTGAATTTTAACACATATATGGGTATTGGGGCCACCTATATTGGGTAGGGTGGAACACCAACATCTCAAGTCCCTAAAATGTTATTTTATGGTTCATGAACCATGCATTGGGTCCCAAAACACCGTGCACATACCCTATATACAATATAATGATGAAAATAATAATATAAGGGATGGGACCTAGCTACAATATAATGATGAAAATAATTGTCTTAGCCTTTAGGGCCTAAAATAAGCTTTTAGGTTCAAGAGGCACACATAAGTTCCAAAAAATCAATGGAAGCCCTATATGAGATTTTGTTTGCATTTAATGTATAATATCAACACCTTTATAACATTGTTTGCACCATAAATGGGTCATAGGGACTTGAATTTGGTCCTAGGTTAACATTAGAATTTGCAGGCCTAAAAGATGGTTTTAGGGCCCATGAACAATGCAAGGATTCCTAAGAAAACATAGATGCCCTATAAAGGGAGTATTTGGCCCACCAATGAATATGGATTCCATGACAAGGTTTTTTGTACCAAGGATGAGTCCAAGGCCCTAGCCATGTTCTAAATATGAAAATCAATGTATTATGAACTAGCATACACTAGTGCACCACAAATATAGTTTGGGAGCTTAACTATGCATCAAGGAGAACAATAGTGTCTTAGGAGACCCGAGATTGTATTTGGAGACATCCTCGTAGTCATGCATAAGACCCGAGATTGTATTTGGAGACACTGTGTATTTTGGTTTTCTAAGAATGTTACGAGACTATTAATTATGTACTTGAACTTACTTTCATTTGTGATTTTGATCATGGAATCATTTTTCATTTGACTACTTTATTTATTGCATACAAATATTAATTGTGTTTTGTTGTATATTATCATAGTTTATGAGATGATGTTATGAATTTTTGCATAGAATGTGGTTCAATCCTAGTATGAACAATATTTAATTTAATTATTAGTAATAAGATCCAATGATATATAGAGGACCAATCATCATTAAGATTATCATATTCATCATAATCATAATCATCATCATCATAATCATTCATAAAAAAAAGCAAACAGTTCGATCCATAAAGGACATGCGATGGAATTTACACACACACCCACACCCACACACATGCCAATCTTGCTCAAGGGGGTCATTTCTTATCCCAACGCTCTCGGGAATGCATCGCCATCATGAACACATTCACAATGGACATATGCATGTGCGGGAGCCGAAAGAATCTAAGTTTGCTCGTCGGTTTGGGTTCTGTGACCCCAAAGCAAATCCTCAAAGTCTCCCTAAATGGCCACGGAGTACATGGAAAAAATGCCCGTAGCACCAAAACCATGACTTTGATCATGAATCCGTCGATTCCAATGGATTCGTAACCATGGGTTTCAGCTAGGGGACCCCCCACACCATGCCTTGAAGGCTTGAAAACGGTGCTATTGTGCCATCTCAGTAACTAGGGTTTTGCTTAGTGAAGGCCATGCCAATCTTTCTCAAGATGGTCATTTATAATCCGAAAGCTCCCGCCCAAGAGTGGCCATCATGAACACATAAAAAATGGCCACATGCATGTGCAGGACTTGACGGAACCCAAGTCCGCTCACTGGTTTGGGTTCCGTGACCCCAGAGCAAATCCTCAAAGTGTCCCAAAATGGCCACGGGGTGCCTGGCCAAAATTCCTGTAGAACCAAAACTGTGACTCCGATCGTGAATCCTTCAATTTCGATGGATTCATAACACCTATTTTTATCTAGGGGACCCCCCACACCATGCCTCGAAGGATCAGAAATGGTGCTATTGTGCCATATCAGGAACTAGGGTTTTGCTCAATGAAGGCCATGCCAATCTTTCTCAAGGGGGTCATTTATCATCCCAATGATCTCGGGCGTACATGGCCATCGTGAACACATCCAAAATGGCCACATGCCCATGCAGGAGCTGACAAAACCCAAGTCCGCTTGTTGGTTTGGGTTTCGTGAACCTAGAGCAAATCCTCAAAGTTTCCCTGAATGACCACGGGGTGCCTAACTAAAATTCCCATAGCACCAAAATCGTGAATTTGATTTTAAATCCGTTGATTCCATTGAATTCAGGACACTAGGTTCTAGCTTCCCCCCTCCAGATCGTGCCTCCAATGCCTAGAAACGATGTTATTGTGCCATCTTCGGAACTAGGGTTTTGCTCAGTGAAGGCCATTCCAATTTTTCTCAAGGGGGTTAATTCTCATCTGAATGATCCTGGACGTGCGTGGCCATCATGAACACATCCATGATAGCCATTTGAATGTGTAGGAGTTGACGAAACCCAAGTCCGCTTGCCGGTTTGGGTTCTGTGGCCCCAGAGCAAATACTCAAGGTCTCCCTGAATGGCCACAGGGTGCTTGACCAAAATGCCCGTAGCACCAAAACCGTGACTTTGATCGCAAATCCGTTGATTCCAATGGATTCAGGGCATCGGGTTCTATCTGGGGGATCCCTCACACTGTGCCTCCAACGCCCAGAAACAGTTCTATTCTGCCATCTACGAAACTAGGTTTTTTCTCAGTGAAGGCCATTCCAATCTTGCTAAAGGGGGTCAATTCTCATCCAAAGGATCCCAGGTGTGTGTGGACATCATAAACATGTCCATGATGTCCATGCGCACGCGTGGGAGCTAACCGAACCCAATTCGGCTTACTGGTTTGGGTTCTGTGCCCCTGGAGCAAATACTCAAAGTGTCCCTGAATGGACACGTGGCTCCTAACCAAAATTCTCTTAGAACAAAAATCGTGACTCTAATCGCGAAGTCGTCGATTCCAGTGGATCTGGAGTGCTAGTGTATATATGGGGGACCACCCACACCATGCCTCCAATGCCTGGAAATAGTTCTATTGTGCCATCTCCAGAACTAGGGTTTTGCTCAGTGAAGGCCATTCTAATCTTGCTCAAGGAGGTCAATTCTCATCCGAAGGCTCTCAGGAATGCGTGGTCATCATGAACACATCCATGATGGTAATGTTCATGTGTGGGAGCTGATGGAACCCAAGTCCGCTTGCCGGTTTGGGCTATGTTCCCCCAGAGCAAATCCTCAAAGTGTCCCTGAATGGCCACGGGGTTCCTGACATAAATTCCTGTAGCACCAAAAACATGACTCCGATCATGAAGTCGTCGATTCTGGTGGATTCCTGACATCGATTAATAGTTGCGGTACTCCACACACTATGCCGCCAATGCCTGAAGATGGTTCTATTGTTCCATTTTCGGAACTCGAGTTTTGCTTAGTGAAGGACATTCCAATCTTGCTCAAGGGGGTCAATTCTCATCCGAAGGATCCTAAGCGTGCGTGGACATTATGAACACATCCACAATTTCCATGTTCATGTGTGGGAGATAACATAACACAAGTCCTCTTTACGGTTTGGGTTTCGTTCCCCCAGAGCAAACACTCAAAGTGTCCCTGAATGGCCATGAGGTTCTTGACCAAAATTCTCGTATCACAAAAACCATGACTCCGATCATGAATCTATCAATTCCGGTGGATTTAGGACGCCAGGTTATATCTGGAGGACCCCCCACACCGTTCCTCCAACACTCGAAAATGGTTCTATTGTGCCATCTCTGGAACTAGGATTTTGCTTAGTGAAGGCCATTCCAATTTTGCTCAAGGGGGTCAATTCTCATCTGAAGAATTCTGGGTGTGCGTGTCCATCGTGAACATGTCCGTGATGGCCATGTGCATGTGTGGGAGCTGATGGAACCCAAGTCTGGTCGTTGGTTTGGGTTTCGTGCCCTCAGAGCAAATACTCAAAGTTTCCCTGAATGGCCACGGGGTGCTTGACCAAAATTCCCATAGCACCAAAACCATGACTCTGATTGCGAAGCTGTCGATTCCGGTGGATTCAGGATGCCAAGTTCTAGCTGGGGTACCCCCCCCACACCATGCCTCCAACAACTGAAAATAGTGTTATTGTGCCATCTCCTGAACTAGGGTTTTTCTCAGTGAAGGCCATTCCAATTTTGTGAAAGGGGGTCAATAAGCTATATTAGGTTCTATAGGGATAAATTAGGTCTCTAGGGATAGGTTAAATCTCTAGGGATAGATAATTATTCTGGATTAGGTCTCCAGGGTTGTAGGTCCACATTAAGCTTTCTAGGGATAGATTTGTTTTTGTTTGTTTCTAGGTCTAGATCATGGTCTATAAGCTAGATTAGGTTCTATAGGGATAGATTAGGTGTCTGGGCCCAGGTTACGTCTCTAGGTCTAGATAAGTATTCTAAATTAGGTCTCTAGGGTTTTAGGTCCACATTAGGATTTCTAGGGATACATTTTTTTTTTTCTGGTTTCTAGGGCTAGATCAGGGTCTTTAAGCTATATTAGGTTCTATTTCTTAGAAGGAACATGTATATCTAGCTTCCAACCCATATAGTGTGATTCTGATATATTTCAGTTTGTTAGTATTTACTCTTGTGATCAAAGTGAATGTCAACATTATTTATCTAGTGGCTTAGGAGCATGTAGGGGTGATTGATCGATTGTATAAGACATTGAAGAAGTAGGTGTTGATTCTAGTGTACAAATCATCACAGACAATGCACCTATTTGCAAGGCTGCTGGCATGATTGTGGAAGCTAAATATCGACATGTATGTTAATTTTGGACACCGTCCACTTGAGTTTTTAGTGTTGTGGAGTCATTTATACATGCTTTTATTTCTCTTATAGGTTATTTGGACACCTTGCATTGTCCATTCCTTGAATTTAGCAATGAAATCCATTGCTTCAAATGTGACATGGATTGGAAACCTTATTGAGCCTGCACTCCATATCCGTAACTTTGTACAAAACCACACAAATTCCCTTACCATCTACAAAGAGTACACACAAATTTCATTGCTTAAGATTGCAGATACTCGATTTGCTTCCTCGTTCATCATGCTCATGAGGTGGAGGAGGAGGAGGAGGAGAAAAAGGATGATGATTAGGGCCGTGATGATTTTGTTTATTCATGCATGGAGGAGGACTATTGACATATGATATTCTATGTAAAACATTTTTATTTTGATGACTTAATGAGAAATATGGTTTCGACATCTTGAGCTATTTCCCAATGCCTATCAAATTTCAATGCATCTATGTGTCTCATTGTGATTTGTGAATGACAAATGTGCACTCATTAATGTGTATTGATTCTAATTTCTATTGAATATTTGTAAATGTTCTAATATAAGATGAGTTTTCAATCTTGTTTATGCATGTGAATTTTTCCTAAAGGGATGGAAACTTTAATTGGAGTGATTGGTGTAAAACCTTAATGTATTGTAATAGTAACTTAAACATAACTCAAACATCAAATAAATGATATAAGATAACGATATCAAATAAACTATCTAACATGAATAACATTAGACATGCATGAATAAAAAATCACATGGCTCTACTATGTACCTCAATCAATTAGGCCTTCTAGATCCTCTCTGTTTTTTATTGTCTCAAACAACCTCTCGTGATATGCATGAGGTAGTAAGTAGCATACCTTGTTTGATGAATTCGTTGACATTGTTTGTAGTTGGATGCTTGTACGAATGATCAAGTGCATAAAGTGATACACTCATGAACCTGGTCAATAATCCTTGTATGTGTACCCATTTCTCTTTTGTCCCTTTCGATCTACTGTAAGATATTATCCTTGAACAACCATCGAAATAGTTGGAAAGGTAATGCCTTCACTATCGGTTAATGATGTGAGGAGAGTTTGATTCCCTTGGATGCATCGTGCCAACCAATAATTCATGCCAATTTCACTGTCTATCGGGGAGACAACTGCGTAGAAGTGTCTTGCAAAAATGCATTTTACGGTCATATTCCAACAAGTAGTGGTTTGATAAATTGGATAATTAAAAAAACAAGGAGGGAACCATGATATGAAAGTATAAATGCTTACCTGGATGTACAAGATCAGATATATGATCCTATTCATTCTAAATAGAAGACTTTCCTTCCTCTAATTGGATTGTTTCAACAACTGCATGTGGGTCCACTGCAAGTGATACATGATCCCATTCATCAACCCAATCCATTGATTCACACTCACCCCACTCACAACTGCTACAAGGCCCACAAAATAAATCAAGTTTTCACGTCCATATTTCAAATAAGGGGTTGTTTGAGCTTCAATCCGAATGAAATCCAAGAGTGCCTTCTACAATACTACAACTATAAGAAGGAAATCAATCTATATCAACCACATGCCATAAATTTTTGACAACATATCCTCTACCTGTTGGTCTGTGCTACTTCGTGGTTCGATCTGACATTTTTTCAGAGCACCATTGAATATGGATTCTACATCTCGAATATGATGGTTTGTCATGCATCTCATCTCCTCCCTTTGTAGGACAGTTTTGAGACATGCTCCAGCCCCATCATGCGCTCCCTTTCCATGCCCGGTCTAAAAATAGTTCCATATATGTAGCACATCATAAGTCTTATGCAAAATACTCAACCACTGGAATACACGTGCATTTTTTAACTAGCCTGCAAAACCATCTGACCATATCTAATGCTGATCCATCTGTATACCTCTCTCCTTCAGCTGATCATAGAAAATTCTGAAGCAATGATGCACATAATGCAGGTCCTGGCACTTGTCATCACTGATGTAGAAGTTGGTCTCTTTCAATATTATACTCATGTCATTGCTACTCTATGGCGCATGCCTATACGTGATATGAACCATTATGCTAACTTGGTCTAAATGGCAGCATTGAATTTTAATCTTATTATGTGGCTACAGGGTGTAGTTTTCAGCAAACTACACAACCAACAATATTGTGCCAGTGGGAAAGTTGTCCCTGCTCTGTCTGTACTGTTCATCCTACCATCATGCTACATGGACATGTTGTACATACTGCTCGGTCTTTTGGTAGAATTCGTTCATCAAATTGAAAATTTGTACCTAGTGCCACAAAACCAAGGGCATTAATACAATGTGACATTTGAAATTTGAATATATATGTATAAATTCAACATGTACAGTATAAAAGTATGCAAACTTAGATTACCTTTGACTTCACCAATGCAATTTTTTTTCTTTCCTTTGCACTATATACTTGATATGTTATGTACTTGAAGTTCTGCATTTCTACTGACATCCTCCCAAATTTGTGCTCCTCGATTTCATGGATGCAGTGGCTCAATAATGCAAATCCAATGTACCTGGAACATGTCCCATATAAACATGATGTTTTATAATATTTTTGTCCTTCAGGTCTTGGACACATTATGCTATGTATAAATTATCTGGATGCATTCGGTGGTTGTAACGATGGGAAGTCCTGCACAATGTAAGTATGCAAATCAAGGATAATTTTAGGGGCTATTTTTCCATGTTTTTTTCCAAAAAAGGATTTGCCAATTTGCATTTTTTGAAGCCCCATTTCGCACAATTTTGATGGGGTAAAATTTTTCCACTCTAAAATTCGCCAAATTATTATATAAACTATATAAAATCCTTAGAAATTGAAATAAATTTAGAAAAAAATCGCCAAATATTTTATAGTTGAGATTTTAAGAATTGGTAAGATTCTCCAAGGTTTATCCACATTTAAATAAGTATGGTTCCTTAAAATTATCCCTGATGCAAATCACAAAATATATGTCTATATGTATCATAATAGTACTCAAATTCTACATGGTATCTACAACAAATTGTGTTGCGACCAATGCAAATTCTAACTTACCAGGGTTTGCATTTTTCAAAGGACCTTTGGCCCAAGTTCAATTGTGTGTGCTCATTCTTGAACCTCTCATAGAGTTTTGTTTTTTTTGTTTCAAGGAAGTGCTTGACATCACTAGTACAAAATGAGAGATAAGTGACCAAAAAAACGACCAAAATCCACATATAAATGACCACTTTTGAGTTGGTGACCACTGGTAGCAAATTAGTGGCCATATATCACGCGACCAAAAATGTAGTCATATTTAGCTTGGTCATTTATAGCTTATCTTATGGTCATATATTTGGTTGTATATTTGGTCATTAATTTGGTAATATATTTGGTCATTAATGGTCATGTGATAAATGACCGCTAATTTGCTACCAGCGATCGCCAACTCAAAAGTGGTAATTTATATGCATATTTTGGTCATTTTTTTGGTCACTTATCTCTCATGTTGTAATGGTGGTCGTTTATATGCAAATTTTGGCCATTTTTTAGTCATTTATCTATTTTTAGTGGTTTTAGAATATAAATAGGGCACGGTGGAATCGAACCACCAACCTCTTTCCTATAAGGCAGGTGCTCTACCATTGAGCTAGCACCCTTAAATAGAACACATGAGCTTGAAAGATGAGCATTTGTTTGCATGTTGTGGACAGCTTCTTTCACCTTTATCATGTACCATGAAAAATACCTCATGTTAGTTTAAAAGATAATAAAATTATAATTATAATAAAAACACCACATTACTTTCCCAATATCCGTCACACCTTTCATACTGTGTTTGGTAGCAAAGAATACAAAATTCATTGTTAGTCAATTCTTATATCCATATACTGACTTTCCCAGAGCCATCGACATTTACAACAGGCTAAAAAATCGTTACTAAACAAATGTGAGACCCTTCAATAAGCAAATATTTTGAGAATTTTCAATGGGCGCATCCAAAAAAACAACTGATAAAACATGTATGCAGGTATCAATGTAGAAATAATATTTGGCATTTTGGAGAATTAGAGAAATAGAAAAGGGAGGTGATTCTGTGGCTTTACTATTGCCACCACTGTAAGAGTTTATAGTGTAGATATGTAGCAGTGCCCAAGGAGGTGCTATAGTGCAATCTTGAGCAACAATATCAGCAATGTTGTGAATCCAAAAGGATCATGCCTATGGGGCATCCTCAATGCCCATTCAGGGACTCTCAAAGAGAGGAGTTAGAGGTGAGGGGGGGAGAAATCCTTCTTCCATTGTTTGCAGTAAAACAATAAACTCTGGGGAAGGGGTGTCTTGTTTGAATGCAGGATCTATTATGTGATTTAAACACTTTCTTGAGCTCATGATGCAATTAAAGCATGCCAAACACTATGTGCAGATAATAAATAGCCTAGCACTTATTGGCAACTTATTTGGAATTTTTCTAAAATAAAATAATAAGAATAAAATGTGTGAAACCTGAGCTAAAGTAACTGAAGGCTGCAGATAAAAGGCGAGATCTCCATTTCCCTATGAGGGGTTTTGTATAATTATTTCACTAGAGGAATTTTCAACAATGACCTACACTTCATGCCTGAAATTGGGTTATATTTAAGATATTGGTCCCACAACCATAATAATATTTAACTCCTCTATAAATCAAATTTCCTTTCCCTCAAATAAGATATTCAATACCATACTTAGAACAGTAGGGAATATGTTGGGATCTTCTTTCAAGATGGCAGAGACCACAGTGGACAAGAAAAATATAGCAACACATGCCAAAACAGGTGAGTCGACTTGAATAAACAAATCTTATGTATATTTCATTTTAACCACTCTCTTGTAATATGTGGGCTAGTGCGGCTTAAACAAAAAGCGCACTGCAGAAGATGAAAAATATTGACCACTCAATCAAATTATCTAGAAGGGACCATATATACAGACTTAACTCCACCCCAATGACCCTCATTCAGTTGTACCACAATGACATGATTCCATCAGGTCACCATGATACTCACAATAATAATAAGAATAGAGTCAATATACTTGCTTCTAGTAATCACAATTTATATAATGGGCTAGGAAAAATTGAAGAAGTAAAAGACGTATCTGAAATAAAAAATCAAATTCTTCCCTATATAGAACAAATAGTTTACAATATTTTTAATCTTAACGTGGGTGGTTTCTTGAAAGATATCGATAGCAACTGCCTGATATCTCTCTCTTCAAGCCATGAGACTTTGAAACAAAATTGTTGATGAATTATAGCAATTTTGTATTCCATATACTTGTGTGTGTGGAGAGGTTAAGTTCAGAGAATAAAATATGAATCTTACAAAAAGCTAGACAAAAATGTTGTCTGTGTAGCTTGGAAAAGGAAGACAGGGCCTTGAATCTCTTCATTATGGTTTCTTATCATATTGTTCCGCATAAAGGATAAGCCATAGAATGGTATCAGATCTTTCAAATTAAAAAAAACATATTTTTTTTTATCAAGAAAGCACAATTTCCAATCAAATAATTTGATCCTCTCCATTTCAAGCTTATGTGGCAACACCCACAAAGTTTGAATGCCATCTATAGCACAGATCATGAACTAAACTGCTAAACTTTGTAGTACCTATGCACCAAGACAAGAAGGAGATAAAGATAAGTTCAAATGAGGTACTGCATAAAACTATGGATGTAATAAAAAATTGAGATGCAAATATCATTACCAAGCACACTAGCTGCAAAGATATCTATTCCACACACATAATACTTGCCTAAATAATTATATAGCTTGATTGATACATAGATAGATAGTTAACAAAGAATGATCATACTTACCAATATAGTCCATAGGATGAGCATCTAACAACCACAAAAGTGTCTGATGTGGTATAAATTCTAGAGGTGATCTCGATGTTGACTGCAGACCAAAGGAAATCAGCCTACTCAAAGCCTCAACCATGTTCAAAGTAACCTGATATTATTAAATGACAAGTTAGAAGTTTCACCAAACAAGATAAATAGAAAAAAATGAGGTTGGTCAATTCAGGAATTAAGAATATGAACCCATGAACTGGCAATTTCCTCACCTAGCAGAAGTCACTGACAAATTAAACTAACTGAAATACAAAATATTATTAAAAATAGGAAAAAAATCCGAAAATGTCATTTCTTCTTCGATGGTCCCAAATATTTGTACAGTTTAAAAATATCAAGTAATGGATTTTTCTGTACAATTATTTTTATCAGCAAGAAACAAGAATTACAGAGTTCTTTGTAGCCATGTTAAGTTACAGACAGCACACCTGATGTTGATCCTTGGTATATGGAAGAAGTCTTTCTAAGAGTGATTTAAGCAATACCAAGTCCAGACACAAACTCTTATGGTCTGATAATGTGAGAATCTGAACCTAGAAATCAAGAGCTGAAGAGGAACAAAAAATATCAGGTGGAAAGCAATTATCCAAATGATTTGAAGAACATTTGCAGGAACTTGTCAGCATTGCAGATCCCTAGATACTTGGATATAACATTGAATTAGATGTAAGTTTATTTCTAAGTAATTTTTTTTCCACCTCAAATCTTTATGAAAGCATCTGCAAAAGGTTAAATATGTCAATAACCCAAATATTAATCTAAAAAAAAAGAATTTTTTCCATGACTCTGACTCAAGTTAAAATAATAAGCTTTTTGCTTTGAGAAGGAAGATACGAAGCTTGCCTAATATATATCTTTGCATTCATTAACTGCTTTGTGGGACTGATTAGCAATACCCTCATAATCCAAAGACAAAGCCATGGTTACTCCTGGAATTCAAGGTTAAAAAGGATTAATAATATAACTAAATACCTGGACAACAAAAATTACATACAATTAAAATAAAAGAAATAATAAAATCCCGAGTAATAAGCAGCTTGTGAGGTGCTTTTAAGCCAATAGGATATCGTGTTCCTTCAAGAGGTTAAGTTTGTCGGATTTGAATTAAAATTTAAGATGTCATAAGAATTCTTGCTGGAATGGTCCATTTTGGGCTACAGATCATGAGCAAGGGGGAGGAGGTGTAGTTTTGGCTATCTCTCACTCTCTTCAGAGATTTGTAGTGGATCATGCATTAGACCTTAATAATAGTTGCATAAAATATATTTAGTGACAAGCCTATGGGCTTGCATCACTATGACAGTCCTGACATTCATACTCTAAAGCTCCTCCTTTGTTTTAGCATTTAAGTACCTGACCAATACTTGACTTTTCTGAATCTTATCCTCCCTGAGAATGGGTTTCGCAACTGCATTAAATTTAACACCTTGCTTCTTGTGATGCAACAACAGGATTAGTGTGAACAATTTATCATTGGTACAGTTATGTTCTCCAGTAACATACCTTGAACCTCAGGATTATAAGATTAAAATAATGTATTTATAGACCCTGTAACTAAAATAGAATTTTGAGTACTAAGAATGAATTCAACCAGTTAGAATTTGTGAAAAATGCTTGGTTTTGTTCAATGTTACATGCTTTCATATTAACAGATACCTATAGTAGCAGACAATGTTATTCAAGAACCCCTATTTGATATTCACAGGTCAAGGCATGTTTCTTTATTATTTCAATTCATAGAACTCTTACCATGCATAAATGACATTTGCAGTTTTTTGAACCAACATTTCCTGACAATGGAAGTAACATGTCAGTCCAAAGAAAACACACAAACCACACTCTATAGATGAATTATAATATAATGCAATTGGATTTACTGTCATAATGTATAGTTCACATCCATAGCTCACCATGGACCTATTATCCTCACCCAAATTAACAAGAAGATGCATCAAAGCAAATCAGCAAGATATGCATCAATGGTTTGCCTATAGGGTAGAGAGCTTACCCTTTCTTCCCTCTTCAATGTCCTTTATAACTAGTCTTTATAGAATGAAATGCAGAGATCGAAAGCATGTACATATTGGCATGCATTAAAAATTAGGACAGTGCGGGAGTAATAAAATCCCTTTATATGTTTTCAGATGCCTCAATCACAGAATGCCTTCTGATAATTTGATAGTTTGATTAGGGAAAAATATCTACCTACTAGCTTGTTTCTCCTGCATTAAAATTTCTTTCCTGGTAAGTGTTGTCAATCAACATCTCCCACTTCCCTAATTTATTCATAAAATGGCAACTTGGATTACTAAAATCCTGTAAATCTATTATGCTGGCTTCAGATCATTTCTTGTTCTGCTCTAGATATAAATAGTATACAATATAGTCCTCAGTACTCAATATTGTGCTAGATCTCTGCAAATATTTTTTGCATTATTCTAGGCTTGACTCATAAAATAGGTATGTTGAACTCGGTTCATAATAGGAGTACCTTACCTACAACACTAAACAAACAATAGGAAATTAAAAAACCATATACTTCTAAACAAAATCCATAACACTAACTCTGTATGGGAATCATAAAACCAGAACAGTAACCCATCATGGTTACTGAAATGCAAACCTCCATTTAAAGGCAACAAGACTATAATGAAGCCGCACGGTAGCATTTCAATAACAGCCTAACCATATCCTTCTTTTCTAATACGTACTTGAGGACAATGATCTCTTCTTTGTATGTATTAAATGAACATAGAAGAGAAGATATGCGCTGAAGGGAACATATTTCTTATGTGCATGCCAATTAGTCAAAACTAAAGATGTTGATGCCACTTTCTCATGTAAAGGCCAACTTCTAAGATTTCCACTAATGGGGAGTGAGAAAAGCATATGGGGTTAAACTTCATTATGAGTAAACCCACAAGGAAATAGTCAACTACTCAAGGAGCTGTGAGAAAACAGTATCTGACACACCAATGTACTTGTATATATGTTAAGTATCTTCTAATATCTTTCCATGTGATATATGTTGTAACATGCATGAATCGGATAAGCTATCAAGAGAACAAAACTAGTTAGTGATCTGCTGGACAAACTCACAAAGTATCATATTGATTTGTGTATTAGATTCTTACTTAGAAAGTAGTTGTTTGGTTCTTTAGTAATGGTAGGATTTATGGATTTGATGATACACTATTGTCTAGACATAAATTGCCATATACCATCCTAAGTTCAAGGTAGCCTAAAATGTACAGAAAAAACGAACTGTTTATGCTGACATGCTTAGAACACAGCTATCAAAGGCCAGCTATTTACCTTTTAGATGTGTCAGGAAGCTGATAAACAACCATGCAAATTTGGAAAGGAAAAAAAAACATTGTGACAGGGCTATTGTAAAATTTTCTACATTATACTTGTCTGCTAAAGCTAAGTGGATACAAACATTGAATTTTTTCTTCTCAAGAAATACTTCAAAGTTAACAGAATTTTCACCAGAAGGCATAAACTCTTCCAAAGACACTCCCGCTGTTCTATAAATAGCAGATAACGCTAATTCCCCATTTTCTCTTCTTGTAACACCCAAAACAATGCCAAGGATATCAAGACCAATAGCCGTTTCCAATAAAATTCCTGGCTCTATACCTCCTCCTTTGATGGCCCTTGCAATCTCATTTATAGATAATTTACCAACAACAACCAATTTTCCCAGAATCCCACCAAGAAAGGATTGCACTCTGTTGAACCAATAGTGGTGGAGAGGATCAATCTAGGGATTGGATATTCTCCATCAATGAAAAATTAAGTAGAAGTAGCGGGTGATTATGGGAAGTACATGCAGAGCTGCCATACCCAATTAGGCTCTTGTCCCCATATACTGCCCTTTGAGAGTGTATAAGACCACCTACAAAACAGATAAATGTCCAATTGAAAGGAAGAAAAATGACTCAGAACTTTGGGGGAGAAATTTCATTTATACGAAAGTTCATGTAAAGGATCCGGGAGAGATTGGTTATCTAGAGGAGTTCAGATTCATTCAAGCTGCATTAGCAAAGGGATTGTGTGATAGGAAAATCTATGGAAGTAAAGAATGTCATATTCTAGGGAATTGTTGGAGGTGGCAAGCTATATGGGTTAGGTGTTCAACATCTATGAACTTAACTATTACTAGCATTTAAAATTTCTATTATTAAATCCGTTTCACCCATTTTTGTGACTAGAAGAGCTATGAATAGTTAAAGAAATGAAGAGCTATTATTTAAAGAAATGATTGGCTAGCTATTTGGCTAACCACCAGGACAAGATTATTCTCATAGCCATGATTACCTGAGTCCTATGTAAATTATTAGTGGACTGGTTCGTCGGGACAAAACTGCCACAATTTCCTCCCTACAGTCTAGTGGTGAATAGAATCGAGAGGAGTTTTAGGTAATGGGTCAAGTAAACTATTGTAGTACACACCAGCTACAATGGAAGATTTAATAGATTCTACAGTAGTCAATTCTCTGGTAGAGCTAGTTTTTTTGTTATGCTAGTAGAATTATAGTCTATCAAATATTTGAATTTCACTAATATAGTGACTATAAATTCATTGTGTGACAGATGGTAAGAGCTTGGATCTTCATCTAAATTGTTTCAAGTAAATTTTCATCATACTAGGTTCAGTTTCGGTAATAGTAGTGAGAAATGCAGTGTGCAAGTGTGTGTCCAAATGAATATTTTTCATTACACTTATAGGCCACCCTATGTAGTTGGTGGATCTTGGTAGAAGGATAGTACCCCATGAGTTGGCAAGGAGGAAAATCTGTGCCTAATCTAAGCTTGGTAAAAGCATCTCAAATGCATAACATCTCAGCCAACAATGTACACATACATACATTGATCTTCTACGAACTCCCCATTTCATATCTAGTATCTATTTATGTTTTGATTGCATCATGTTTATCATATTTTAAGTAGATTTTGTAAAAATATTTATGATTATATTGGGAGGCACTTATAATACTTATCCTAAGTGTGCTTCTCTTGACTTTATAGGGTCCAAAATTGCCTAGACTTCATAGATGAGGTATAGGGTTTGTTGTTGCTCGTCAAGAGGCAAGATAGTCCCTACATGCTCAAAAATCCAAGAACTCATTTAAGTGAACACCAAGTTCAAATAGGGGGGTAACAGGTGGCTAAGTACATATTCCATTAATTAATTTGCATGTGCTATGGATTTTTATGGTAGTGCAGTTGAACATTGTATAGAACAATACACCGGATAATTCTGTAACGTACATATTGTACTAATACAGACGATAGGAATTTGAGTGTACAAAATTGTTGTGAGGGTGTATAGTTGATAAATTGAAGGATTTTAACCCAATTGCATTGGCCATAATCCATGCATTTATATGGTGTTTTTAAATTTATGGTTGTGTCTGACTTGTGGTCAATTCAGTACACTATAACCAGTTTTTTTTTGCAGTTTCATCCTACTAACATTTGGTTTCCATTCAAGCTTAACATTTGAGTGGATGTCAGAAGTCTACATTTTCTTATTAATCAAAATATTGTATTTTAAAGCATGTCTTTTGTTTGATCTATTTAGTCTTCAACCAGTAGACTACAACTATCATCTCCTTCCAGAACCCCCACATTTGTTGGTGTTTGAGTTATTGTTCTTGCTGAGTAGGCACAAGATACAATCAACATTGTTCATTTGGGCCTTTTGAATTTGTGATCACAGTAGTGGATTAAATCCACTTTTCCAACCAATATGGTCCTTCTTGTAATTTAATGTACATTTTCCCCTTTTTGGCAGAGATTGCATGAGGTGTTAGACAATATAAGGAAAATCGACGTTTGTAGTTTTGTAGAGCTGAATTGCAGCTCTAGTCTTACCCATATTGATTCTTCCAATATTTCTACGACCTAGATGGAAGAACTTAATAGATATTAAATTTTAGAACATTTAACACTGTTGAGAATAAATGTGCTCACCATTTTTTCAATAGTCATCACCTACCATGATGAATGCCTCCAAGCTATCATTACAAGAAATCCTCTATTTGAAACTAAAAAAATAAATCATCAAGATCGCATGCACCATATCTACTCAATTGATTTTTGAAGACCTAACTTTAGCATTAATTCCTTTTAGAATTGGATTTTCCAAAGTTCACATGGAAATTATAATATGGCACAGTTATGAGGCAGCTGGTATACCAAATCCACATTAATTCCTAAGTTTTGACATTGAATTTGGAAAAATTCCATTTATATTTTGCAAAATGGATTATTACGCCCCCTCTATCTTTTATCGTTGACATTGTTCAAAGGATCCTATTTTTTTCATTATTTGGCACATGTTAAAATACATTTTTCAGTTGTTTGATATTTGCAATCATGACATATCAAAGTTATCACTGATAAAAATTACCTCCCAGGCGTGTTGGAGGCAGTTTAGTCCTAGACCTTGTGATATCATAGAAAATAATTAAATGTATTTCATTTTTATTTGATGAAAATGGAATTAGAAGAAACAAGCACACTAGAAATTACAAAATATTAGTGACCAAATACCCCTTATTCTCACAAGTATCCACCACTGATCTATTTGTTGCGTTCAATAGCCTTGAAGAAGTTCCGATTCACCACACACCCGACCTTTTTCAGATGCTCCCGAAGGAATTTTACAGTTGTTCCTATTGAATATTACCAAGAAGCCCTAGTTATCCACTAAATTATTCATATGCATACATAAATAAACTACAATTATTAATTACTTCCTCTCCATATATAAATTATACCCCAGAATCAGTATTGTAAGAATTGCAAGTTTGCTTCCTGAAGCTTCCTATTGGAAAAACACAATGTTTATACACACAAAAACTTGAAGGTTTGAAGCTCTGGATCGTAAACTTAACCAAAATGTGTGCATGATTTTAAAGAAATATTACTTCTGAATATCTTCGGAATCATCCTTTCGCAATCCTTAGTTGTGCCAATGGAGCTGTACAACGAGAATGTAGCAGAGGAAGAAGAGGGTTTCTTCTCAGCAGTGTTCGTTTCTCTTAGTGCGATGTTTTCTCAGCTTCTTTGGGAAATTGGTTGGTCGGATTTAAGCCCTGATATCCATCAGAGCGCTTTAACCCTAAACTGTAGGAGCAAGAAACAAATTGGGTGGTCGGATTTAAACCCTGATACCATCAGAGTGCTTAAACCCTAAACTGTAGGAGCAAGAAACAACAATTGCCACTGTTTTCGATTGCCAAAGAACGCCTGCCCTGTGTTTTCGATTGCCAAAAAACGCTTGCCCTGTGCTTCTGTTGCATGAATGGATCAACAAGGAAAGTTCAAACCCCAATTGAATGATTTCTAAGAACACTCTTTGCCGCACATGCAATGCCTTTTTCACTTCAATTATTGATGATAAAAATAAATTTCATAATTTTTTTTAATGTGTATTAGTCACGAAAACAAAAAATGAAAGTTATTGGTCCATTGCGATTGACCTTTAAATATATTTTATAAAATTTCTTTTTCACTTAAATTATTGATGTTAAAAATAATTATCTTTTCAATGTCTATTAGTCATGAAAGCAAAAATTACTATTAGTCATGAAAGAAAAAATTAAAAGTTATTTGGCGGTTGGGATTCAACTTTAAATATATATTTTTAATAGTAATAATAATTTATTTTTAAGCTCAGAGTCAAGCTAGACACCAATTTGGTGCATGATACCCCTTATTTGTGAGAAAAGGGACCCCTCTACATAGCAATGTAACTATTAAAGTCTACATAGGTATACATACCCTACCCTCCACTAAAGTCTATTATTTTTATTATGCCCAACGAAGATTTTAATGGCTTCTACTTCTTCCTGTCTTGGGTTTTCTCTTGGCCATTGTTTCGGCAGAACATTGGCAATAGAGGAAGTGCTAAGAACGATGGCTACTTTGGATTTGATTCGATGACCCATATTGACAAGCATTCGATTATATTATTTTTTATGAGAAAAGAGGTGTGTTTGCGAAGTTATATATTGTAAACTACTTTATATTGTATAAAATTATCAAATTTAGATCATGATCTAAGCAAAGGTAATGGTGGGGAGTACTTCAAAAATATTGAATGTAATGGGTTGAACAACTAGAAGTGACACCATAATGCATTTTATCATTTGTCCATTAATGGATTTGTAATTTATTGTCGGTTTACCATATATATATAAGTTTCAATATATTATGAGTGTTATGTTAATAAGGAGTATTTTATATTAATATAATGGTTGATTAGTCGTGGAGTAAATATGCTCAGTGATTATTGGTGATTATTATATGTTTTGTATGTAATATAAAAATTATATATGGTAAACTACTCTATATTGTATCTGTGTTTATTATATGTTTTTAACATATATTTTAATGATTAATAGATTTCTACAACATGGCCATGGAGTTGGTATAATGGTCAACATATTTGTGTTAGCCACAAACTTATGGGTTATGCTAGGATTGAGTTGTGAGTTGAGTTCATTTTGAGTGCACATTGCGAGAATGTATCACTCCCATATATGAGTTATTCTAAGGCCAAGAAAATGGAATGAAGGGAAACATGGAGTCACTACTGCATGAAAGGAGACAATAGACTAGACGCAACATCAATTTGTTGTCTTGCTAGGATGTTGTGATTATTGGCATTGAACCAATCTATATATATTGAGACCCCCATTGTTTGTTGGATGATACAAGTCCTCTTGGTAAAAATGGGTGTTATTTTTATACATGCTAACTAGTGGGCCTCTATTCTACTAATCCCTTATATTAACCTCATTAATCCCTTTTAGAGATATTTTGTCTCACAAACATGGGTCTCAAATGTCAATTTAGCGTTTGGTTGGGTTGTAAATTTAATAAACAAGTGGTTATCGTATCCCTTTTCTTCATGTTTTGAACTTTAAACACCATGTGAACAATGTTTATTTTGGTGGTTTATATATATTTATTTTAAGTTCACATTATTATGAAAAAAACAAGGAGAGGCATAAAAAAATTAAAAGTGCAAATTTGTTTCTAAAGTATTTGAACTTTAAACACCATTAGTGTACCAATTAATATAATATGGTCCCTAAACATGTAGCGCCTTCTGGTTTGTCACCTCATAGTCATAGAGTTCAAAAATTGGTTTGCATAAAAATATCGAGACTCGATGGGAAGATCATAGGGCTTTGCTAGAAATATGGGCACCTCAAGATCCCTTCTACAATTGTAACTAACTAACTACAGAGTTTCGACAAAAAAATTCACCCATAGCTTGCGTAGAGCAGTAAAGTTGGTTCCCCATATCCAATAACTCCAACACTTGAAGCACTAAGATGCAATAAACTGTTACAAAATTTCAAAATGCTTAAAGATGTGTAAATATAAACCCTGAATTTGGCAACCATATGGAAAATATTAACCCTATCTTGTGTGTAGAAAGTAGGATATTAAACTAGAATCCCTTGTAGAATAAGAAAAAATCCCTTTCAAAGTATAGGACACCATAGATATTCAATTTTAGAACATTTAACACTGTTGAGAATAAATGTGCTCGCCATTTTTTCAATAGCCATCACCTGCCATGATGAACGCCTCCAAGCTATCATTACAAGAAATCCTCGTCTGAAACTAGAAAAATAATTATCCAAGGGGCTTCCTTAAACACATCCAACTATTATTTAATTTGATGAAGCCCAAATTATTTCAATTTTTTTGTAAAATAGTTGGCATGCACACTGCAAATAATGGCATTTGACATACAAGCCTCCAAATATCCAAATATAAACCCAAAGATTGCTGACAAAGCCTCAAAATCTCTCGATTTAGCGCCAAAATTACATTTCCTTCCATGAAATGAGGGTTTGAAGACCTCTCAATGTTTCATCTTGTAGACTTCATAGTTTCATGAAGGTTCAAATATGAATACGTTTCATCTTTTGCGTTTTATTTTTGTGATTTTTTTGTTACTTATTTTTATTATTTATTTTATATATATTAAAATACAATCTATATTACAATATATATAAAATGTATTGTATAACCTATATAATAACTAAAAAATTAATATATTAACTATTATATATGATATAAATAATTATATTATATGTTTAGCATAGCATATATATAGGAGTAGTCTACTTGTTAGACATTTTGTTTATTCTAGTAGTTTTTGGTAGGAATCATGGTATTTTTTTTTTGAAAACCCAAATTTAGTAAATTTTAATACCGTGGATTCTGAATTCATTTGCAGTGTTAAAATTTACAAAACTGCAAAATTGTAGATGGATTGATGACATACTTATTATTAGTAGTATATTGTGTTTTCTTAATAAATAAAAGAAACTTAGTTATGACATACTTATATTCACATTTGTGTAAGAACATAGTCCTTAAAGGATCGATGGTCATGGATAAAGCTTATCATGGAGCATTCTTCCCTATGTTTCATGAGAGGGTCTACAATTTACTAAATTCTAACACTGCAGATGGATTCAGAGACCCCCCTTAGGGGGTCTCTGAATCCATCTGCAGTGTTAGAATTTAGTAAAATGTACAAATTCATTGTCAAAATTGTAATTTTCCATTGTTGGAGTGACACAACTAAAAATGACCAAATAAATGACCAATTGTTATGTGATAATTTTTAGTTTAGTCTTATCCCATGACCAAATTGGTCATTTTTAGTTTAGTTCTTATCCCATGACCAAATTGGTCATTTATCTTGGTAATTTTTAGTTAGCTCACTTAAAATTTCTTAATTTTGGTCATTTATCCCTTGAAAAAGTTGTGGTGACAAAATTTTTTGGTTGCTTGGTCACTTATCTCTCATTTTGTACTAGTGCATGGGGTTCACACCCCTTAACAACGTTTCTCAACTTTAACACATCTATTTGATTCGATGACGGTCTAGTGTTATCATGCCAAAAATTTTGTACTAGTTCTTTAACAACATCAATAAGCTTCATGTCTAAACGAACAAACCTACCAACAAAGGTCCAACAATATTTTTGGTCTGGGGTCTCAAGTTTTTCTCTAATATCATAATAATTTTGAAGAGTCTTTCTATCTACTTTAAATGTTTTACATGTGTGTGATAACAAGTGACGTTGCCTTGTGGATTTGTCTACAGTCGATTTTGACAGTACACGACGGGCCGCATTAAAATATTTTGCACGAGAAGTTTTTCCAATCAAATTAAATGCAAACTGTAGATTTCTAACAACATGATTTTTGGCCTCTGAACTTCTAACTATATTTATGCCTAATTCACCTAACATGAGCTAGACAATGTGATTTTAACAAAGCCATAAACAATTGACATTTTGCTGCATCGGTTTTGGATTCAAAATACTATTTGATTATTGTATTACAATGGAAACCAATAGTGCATTTGGGAAACTTACCTTCAAGTCTTGAAAAGTAACTTTCATCTAGATGAATCTGGGATTTCTTCGTCGTCCACTTGATAGTCGAGGAAAGGTAGTCGGAACAGAAGTACAAGTCTCATCATCGGTTTGTTGTGGCCCTTCATTCACAATTTGGTCCTGCAAGGGAGTGTGTTCGACATGTGTGTGTTCTTCTTGGGGAGTTTTCCAATTAATAACTTGTTCAACATCCATCCCTTCATACACGACATCAACCAATATTTGATTTACTTCAACCACTTCGTCATTGCTTGTTGATGGATCTAAATCACTAACATTTTGATGTCTACAGTTTTCCATGTGCAACCTGGCCTTTTCTCTTATCTCATGGGACTTTTCAGGGGGCGGCTCCTTCCTCCTAGAATTTCTTTTATTATTACGTCTGTTGCACATCTTCAATACCTTTTTTAACAAAACAAAAATATCACCCCTGCAAGAATAAAGAACAAATAAGATATTATTGTTCAATTATGAAATGAGGAAACTTGATGTGCATGATTATTAAAACTCAATGTAGAAATTGATTATGTACAACAACATCTAGTGGGATTTTTTTCATATAATCTTAAAAGCTATTGAGAATTCCCTAGATATAACAACAACATTACCTCTACGATCTCAATTTGAGATGTTTTCTTGTCATCTTGAAGCAATGTACAATGAGCCTCTTTTTGGTAGCTTGGAACTTGGCATATGGTCTTTTGACAATATTTTCTGTTAGTCGATGATATTGGATGGTGGTATGGGATGTTAGTAGGAGCACATTTCCTACAAAAGGAGAAGCTCCTACTCACTTCATTTTCATTTTTTGGATGAGGGAAAATAGCCCCAAAAGATTAAGAGTTCGATTCTTTAGGTGTTTGTGTGAGTTGTTGTAGTGAAATCATGAGGAATTCAACAAATGTTTGTGTATTGGATGGAGATATGTGATTATGAAAGTTTATTGGTGGTGATGCAAGTAAGTTTTTTTATTATCTCTATGAAAGGTTGAAAGCATTGCTTGGTGAATGTTGTAGTTTTTTTGTGGTAAGATGTTTTTATTATCTATGTTGAAGATTAAGAAGACTAAAATATATTTATCATACAATTCATGAGGAAAAACTAAAATAGATACAATTCAAAAAAAGTGAATGAAGACTAAAATACATTTCACAAGAAAAAAATTTCACCATACCTCAAGGATTAAGATTGCTCTTTGCTTGGAATGTAAAATGCTCTTTTCATGTATCCACTTTATGTAAGAAGAGTTCAAGTGTGTCCAAGAAGCATGCGAATTCAATCCAAGGAGCCAAAAATATTCTAACTGTTGTGTATTCAATCAAAGGAGCCAAATAGCGTCCAACTGGTGTGTATTCAATCCAAAGAGCCAAATACAGTCCAATTGGTATGTATTCAATCCAATTTGTCAAATAAACACAAAAGGGTGTGTGAATTCAGTCCAAAATGCAAGTGATTGTCGAACTGTGCATGAAAAGAACGAAAAAAATGCGACTCATGAGAGAAAAAATGCGGGAGAAGAGCACGGGTTATTTTCTAAATTTTATGTTCAGCAGGGGCGCGCACGTGCTACTAGCGCATGCGTACTCCTAGCATATGCACGCATCTGCTGAATGTTGCTTTGTTCGATGGGTAATGTTTAGTTCATTTATTTCCCAATAAATCTCTATATGTCGGTTTATTCCTAGATACCCTCCCCCATAAAGGCCTCTAAGCCCTCTTCTAAACCATAATCCCTAAGTTCACAAGGTTAGGGGTTTTGGGGTTAGGGTTATAAGGATTGTATAAGGTTATATAAAAATAAAAATCTATCAATATTAAAATGTGAATTATTATTGGTTAAAATTATACGAGCTATTCAAAATTGAATGTACAAATTATCATGGAAATTGAACACATTAGAAAACCAAGATAACTTGAAATACATATTCAAAAGTTGATTTTCTATCAACCACACAACCTGACCAATATGAATCTTTATACCCACATAACTTAGAGTATTTGCTTCTACTACAAAACCCCTATTCATCCAATTACTTGTTAATTCTAATGTACCATGCCTTGGGTGCCTTCTTTAGTCCATATATAGCCTTCTTCAGTGTGCAAACAAAATGCTCCTACCTTGGAACTTGAAAAACTTGCGGTTGATATGCGTACACCTGTTGCTCCAAATATACATTGAGGAAGGAATTTTCCATATCCATTTGATCGACATTCCAACTAAATTGTGCTACCGTGGATATAATTAATTGAACTATGCTCATCTTTTACATAGGAGAAAAGGTCTCTTCGTAGTTGATGCCCTCTCACTTAGAGAACCCTTTTGCAACCAATTGTGCCTTATGCTTGTCAAGTGTGCCATTTTTTTTCTTGACTTCGTACACCCATTTGCAACTAATGGGTCTCTTCCCTAGTGGAAGCTCTATGAGATTTCAAGTTTGATTTTTCATTTGAATCTCATGTTTGATTCCATGGCCCTCCATTCAATTTTCGCTTTTCCCTCCCCAAACACCTATGGTTCATTAAATACATGAACATTGGCCATGAAATTTTTTTACCATGTTTGTTTTATGTTTTCTCTTCCCCCTTAATGATAGTCCCTTAATCATTTCTCCCACCTGAATATCCATAATGACTTGTTGAGCCACCACTATGGCCTCTTCTTGGTCCATTCCTCATCGAAGTCACTATTGTCACCATGACTTGTCTTACCTCTGCCTGTTTCATACGAATGCTAATTTTCATTGTCTACATCATAAATTATCGTAGACTTCACATTCTCAAAATATTTCCCCATTTTGGGAGGAGCTTCTTGAATCTTGACACTTGTATCCTTCACCACAACTAGTTTCTCCATGGTATTTTTGAAATCTAAAGAAGCTTTCAAAGGTTGAACTTATTCATCAACTATGAAATATCTCCTCGTCCCAAAAACTATTTGGAATAGACATGTTCTCCATCTTACACATGGTCATATTTTTAATAACATGGTTCCACCTCTCAACCACACCATTCTATTATGGAGTGTAGGGTGTAGTGAACTCTATTTTTGCTTGATGATTATTGCAAATGTTATCGAATTATTTGGAACAAAATTCTTTGTTATCATCAGACACGAGTGCTAAGGTGACATCCTAACTCTTTTTTCTTGAAACTTTTGAAATTCATTAAACACTTTAACTTTCAATTTCATAAAATACACCCACATTTTTGCATTGTAGACCTCAACAAAAACAAGGAAATACATGCACATTTTCCTACTATAGTCGTCAATAAAAAGAAAGAAATGCCAAACACTAGTGTTGGCTTCCGTGTTCATTGGTCCACAAATGTTTACCTGAACCAATTAAATGACTATTTTTTCTCCCCAGACTTGTCCTTCCTCGAATGGTGCTCTATGCTGCTTTCACATCTAACAAGCTCCAAAAACACCCTATATTTGTGCTTGGATATTAAGAAGTCCTTATACCATATTACCTCAAGACATATGAGAAAGGTAGGTTAATATTAGGTTCCCATATAATCGATGTCAAAGAGTACTTATATTTGATGTATTTCTACTTACCATTGCATGCTCTGTGACATGTCTAATGTTGAATAGTCTAAACAATCCATGATTGTCCACACCAAAAGATATAGTCTTGTTGGTCTCCTTGTCAACTTTAGGACAATCATGGATTTGGATGCCTCAATGGTTTATTTATGACCAAATGCATGGTTGTTTTCCCTCAAATGTCTTTCCCAAGGCCTTAAGACACATACATATTTCTACAAACCAGCTAGTTGCACCAACATCCGTAATCATAAGCCATTGGCACACTCAAGAATCCATGTGTGGTTGATTGAGGAAACCTTCTTAGTCTTTGATGGATAGAAGACTTCTTCAATGCCCAAGGTTTTGGTATCCTCCACTAAGCATGTCCAAGGCCCCAAGGCCCCAAGACATAAATATAGAACATCATGAATACCATTGACAAAGTCATGTGTTGTGCTTTGAATAATTTTTCATGGATCTAGATGCTTCAATGCTTTCTTTAAGGATAAAGTCAAAGTATTATTCCCTAGAGCATCATCCTAAAGGCCCTGAGACATGTACATACTACTTAAGGATACTGAATGGCACTAATATCTTCAATCATAGAGTAATGATACCCTCAAGATGTCGTGCGTGGTTGGTGGATGAAATATTCTTATACTTGGATGGGTAGAAGATTCATTTAGTTCCATAGGATCAACTCTCCTCCCTTGACTATGTCCAAGGTCCTAAGAAATAGATACATATTTCCACTTATATCCCTACCATGAGGTAATGCATGATTCCTTGAGGAATTTCTCATGGCTTTGGATGCCTCAATGGTTTATTTAGGGCCAATTGCATGGTATTCTTCCTTGGAAAACCAATTCCAAGGCCCTAAGATGTGTAGATACTAAGTTCAAAACCATATAATGGAACTTCCATCCTCAATCATAGGACAATGATAACTCAAGAGGCCATGAGTAGTTGGTGGAGGTAACCTTCTTAGCATTAGATGGATATAAGATTCCTTTAAGGCCCAAGTCCTAGGTCTCCTCCCTTGACCATGTCCAATTCCCTAAGTCCCTAAGACTTGGATACATCTAGCACAATGGATACCCATATACAGTCTTGTTTGGTGCTTTTAGACATTGTTCATGGCCTTGGATGTCTAAATGGTTTCTTTATGTCCAAATACACGATATTCTTCCATAAAAAATCATTCCAAAAGACTTGATTACGCACATACATATTGCTCAAAATCACTTCATGGTATCGACATCCTTAATCATAGGCCAATGATACCATTAAGAGATCATGTGTGGTTAGTGGAAGAAACCATCATAGCTCCTTCAGGATAGAATATTCCTTTAGGGCCCAAGGTTCAGGTCTCTCTCTCTGTGACTATCTCTCTAAATTGGCTATGGGTTATAGGTTTTAAGGGTTGGGTGTTTGATGATAGAGTTTAGGGTTGATGAGACTTAGAGGTTATAATGGTTAGGGGTTAATTTTTAATTGACTAGACACTTTAGAGGTTAGGATTACATGGTTAGGATTATAGGGGTTAAAGGATATATATCATTATGTGTTAGTATTTAGTACTTTTAGGGGATATACTAGTTTGGGATTATAGTGGGCCAAGAGTTATGATGGTTAGTTGTACTAAGGACTAGGGATTGTAGTGGCTAGGGACTAATGGTCAAGGGTTTGGGGATTAAGATATGGGGGTCATGGATTTATTGTTACGAGGATGAATATTTATATGTACATGAAGATAATGTGATTAACTAGTGATTTTTTGTAATAATATATCTCCTAACCCTGGTGGTGAAGGAGAGAATAAAGGGGTGAAGGAGGGAGGAGGGATTGGGTAGAGTGGAAGAGAGGGGGGGGAGAGATTGGGTGGATAGTAAGAGAGGTGGGTGTGGTTATAGAGAGGGAGGGGGGGTTTTAGGGAGGTATATATAAAAATTAAGGTGTAAAACAAAACATGTGCACACAAAACAACGCTTGTACGCCTTTGCGCATGCACGCATCTACGCATGCGTGCACACATGTTTGGATTCAAATTGTTTTTGGTGCCCTTGCAAGTTTGGTATTAGATTTGGATTCCCAAGCCTTGAGGCTCGGTCTAATTTATGGAAGAACACACCAATTTTAGTAACTTCATTTTTTTCATGCTTAGTTCTGCATATGCTCCACTTGTGCACTATTGATGAAATTGCACACACTTGTCAAGCTCTGTGTGTAGATTCTAACTATATATTTTTTGAATAGATCAGTTATTGTTTTCTATTTTTAATTCACTTTTAAGTGCACTGATGTCAAGTTTGTTAAAAACTTAGGTCATTTATTTGGCCTATAACTTTTGATTGGCTTACATATTTTGAAAACGGAAAAGAACCCACACAAGATTACTAGAATACCTACAAGATAAAAAAAGAGTTGATTGATTATGTTCAGACCGTGATATGGTGGACCAACCCTCGACCACGTCGTTTTAATGCTTCACTGACTTTCATATTTTAAAAAAAAATATAATTAAATTTTAAAAATTTGGAAAAATATCCCTGCACAATATTTGTCTATTGTCCATGCCTCTACATATTTTTTCCTCATAAATTGACAATTTACATAACAAATCGGTGGACCAACACAAATATGTGCATTATGTTTTAGAGAAAAATTAACATATCGATCTTAAAATAATGACATTTTGGGGTGGTTATACCACTTTTCCATAAATAAAAGTTATATATTCCGGAAGGTGATCCGTTTTTCTGCGTTTTATCGTTTTACACATAATTCTAAAAAATTTTGTAGGTACCTCTAATTATTCATTTTACTTATAAGATTTATGTTTTTCCAGCTTGTTATTGCAGCTAACGTGTCATAACTGGGTATCATTACCTTGCACCAGCCTTTATCTCCCAAAATTTAAGGTGTCCACCATTTTTTTCTAGGGAAGAATGACAAAAACTACGACCTTATGCTAAAAACTACCTCATAATCACTCATACATTGTATAGACAAGGGGTAGATTCCATTTTACGTCGTTGTTTGACTTTGGAAAAAGCTAAGTTAGTATTGAATGATGCCCACATTGGAGCATGTGGGGGTCATCTTTTTGTAATGGAAACAACCCAGAAAATACCGCCTGTCGGTTATTTTTGGTCCACAATCTTCAAAGATTGCATGGAATCCATGAAATGTTGTCATCCATATCAGCTATTCACCAGAAATATGGAAGCACACCCTGATCCCATATACCCTGTCATCATAGTAGGTCCCTTCACCAAGTGGGGGGTAGATTACATGACTTGCAACCCAGTTTCATTGGGGGACATCAATATATAATCCTTACTGTATGCATGTTGGTCACTAGCCGTCGTAGCAAAACTAACATTAAGGTGTCGTCCTCAATGAGAATTTCCTAGGATTCTTGTCAAGAGAAAAAGATAAGCATATAAAAAAATGATTTTAACTTACCTTAATACGCTAGCCCAAATCAACTTCAAGATAGTATTTTTGAGCGAGCTGGCCTCAACTAAGACAAAGTAAGGTTTTTTTACACATGGATTGTACTTCATCATCTTTAATTGTTTAGTACTAGAGTTCGTATTCCACTTTTATCTCTTTGGGTTTCAAGGTTCTTCCATATTCATTGTACACACATGAGAGAAGAGCTCTAGAAGTTCCATTATTTGACTTCCAGTTTCCCTATTACCCTTGAGGCATTTGAAAGGTTCCTCTCTTATTGAGCTAGTTGTTCAAAGTTTATGTATGTGTTGGGCATGGCCTAAGTTGGCACAATTTTGATGAAGCACAGTTTTGGCAAAAGCGCAGTTCGGATTGTGAAGTCCAAGTGGCACAGTTTTTCCAATGGTGCAGTTCGGATCGTGAAGTCCAAGTGGCACAGTTTTTCCAATGGTGCAGTTCGGATTGTGAAGTCCAAGTGGCGTAGTGGGGAGTGTGAAGTCTAAGCATGACGTAGTTTTGCTAATGCACATAGCAAGCGTAGCAGGTAATTTTGGGCAAAGAATATAAGTAAAGGTCGAGCAGATGAAAGTGACCTATTTTGGGTAAGTGACTCCATGATTCTCGAGAGTTGGGTAAGGAGCAGCGTGGAAGCAGTTGAAAGCAACTTGGAAGTTAGAGTTATGGAAACTGTTAGAAGCAAAGGCATGGGTTGATAGCGACAGGAAATCCGGAGGGGCGGAAAGCGACACACCACTATGCAATTAGAGCCGTTCCAAGAGGACAGCGGCTGTCAGAAGGGCGTCAGAGCCAGGAGTGGCCCAACAAAGCGACCAAAGGCGAGTGGAGTGGATGTCTACTACGATAGGCCAGGTTGGCGGGGTAACCGCACTAGTTTTGGTAACTCTAGGTTTTTTGGCCCATATGCATTGTAAATATGTGACCTAAGGGAACGATCTATAAAAGGGGCATTTTTGTAAGGGAAGGGTTGATTTTATAAGAGGATTTTTGATATCTAAGTTGTTGATTATTGTTGATCTTTGTTGAGAGAGTGAGCATTGTAAAGAGGTTCTACAGTTGTGTGCGTAGAGACCCATTGAAGAGATAAAGAGGCTCTATAGTTGTGTGCACAGAGACCTATTGTAGAGAAAAGAGTCTGTAGCTGAGTGCGCATACTGGAACTGTTGAACCCTTCCCATTAATATAATCAACACTTCCCATGGACGTAGCTCCCATCCGGGGGGTGAACCACATAAATACCCTGTTGTGTGATTGAATCTGTGTGTTTTCTTCTATTTATGGTTGAGTTCATGCTTATATTTATATGTATCCTCGCTTTTATATGTATTTTCCACATAAATGAGTGATGCGAATAATATGTGTAGTGTCAAACATATATGCTTGAATTTTGAATGCACAAGTAATTCTGAATACGATGAATGCATGAGTTATTTGGGTAACACTAGTCAACAAAGTTTGTGTTAAGTGTGAGTCCCTAAAAGTGCAGTACTAGAAGTGCGTGATTACATTGTATTCCACTATATTACATGAGATCACGAAGTGCACAGCACCAATGTGCGATATAGTGTAAGTGACATCCATGAAGTAGGTGAAACTTTGCGCAGTTTACCAGCCTGTTAATTGTGCATCACCTGATTACAGAAATGTGGTTCTGTAATCCCCCATAAACTTTGCCTCGGGTGAGACCTTAGTCTACTCGCAGATTGTTTCCGAAAGGGCCGGTGAAGAAGGGTTTTGTTGGATCACAACTGCATAGAACCTGGGTCAATACAAGAAAGTTAAAGAGCCAGGTTAGAAGCCAACAAATGGTTCCATTGTTGGGCTCGAACTGGTGATGCGTTCTGAATATTGGAATCCCAAGAGAACAAAATACAAAACTGGGTGGATAATACATAAAATGAGTTTGAAAGATAGGAGAACAAACATCCTCATTTCTCTGACGAGGAATGGTTGCAGAGATACCTATATTATGGTATGTATGAATTTCTCTTCGCATCCTTTAGGAACGACCTACATGAATGGTTGTCAAGACTAGCAGAACAAAAAAATTGTTATCAGGGAGGAGAACCTATGGCATGGACTCCAGAACTGGTTCAAAGACTTAAAGCGGTGGATATCCCAATCTCAAGAGTAGTATAATTCTTGATAGATAGCATACAAGAAGGCTACGTTACAGAATTTGCTGTGGACACTTTGAATTATTCTAGCGCAACAGAGGTAGATTTATTCAAAGGATTTAGAGGTAAGTACTTGAACAATCTCAGTCTATACATTAAAATGTTGTTAGCAGAGAAAGGTGTCTTAAGAATGCAATAATATCCCTAGAATTTTTTAGTCTGTAATGTTCGGTAATTTATACAGTGATACTGAGGAAAACATTCACACATTACGAAGTGGTAAAAGATACAATCCTAGTAAAGAGAAGAGGCCTAATGAACATGAACTTCGCATCTCTATATAAACAAAGTGATAGGTTGAGACTGATAGTGAGACAAAACCTCGAGTAAATACCTATCGTCCCATCACTCTGCAGAACCCCCCAGTCGACGATAGGAATACTGGTAACCCATAGAACAACAGTAGTAGTAACATTGCAGGATCAAGTACTCAGAAGATTCTTAGCAGTAGTATCCCTAACACATCACAGAACACTACGCCTCCTATAAGAAGAATGACATAAGACATCAAACTGTTGATATTCAAAGGAATGGATCTAGAAGACCCTGAGAAACACTGGTTTTTGTGTGAGGCCGTGTGGAATGTTAAACAAGTACATGATGATGCTACAAGAAAAGAACAGTTAGTTACCACATTCGGGGATAGATCCTTGACATGGATTATGAAGTATTCTGTTGGACAGAATAAGACTCTAGTGGATATTAGAACTATGCTTCTCAAAGAATTTAAAAACCTAATTCAGAATCGCAGTGTATCACACAGCTCAAAGAAATTAAATAGAAACCGACCGAGTCAATGTGGGAATCTTATAAAAAGTTCAAAGCGTTTTTAGATTAATTGATCATTGACATATCACCACAATAGCACCAGGAATGGTTCATAGCCACTTTGTTTGCACACATTAGATTACCGTTGATGCAACAAAAGGTTTCTTCGTAGATAGAGGCCCTAGAGATTGCGATGAAACTAGAGGCTTTTCCCATATGAGAGACTAGCATAGGTATGATTCAAATACAGACCCAACTAGCAAATCTGACATTACAACTGCAAGATATGAAGAAAGGAAAAGAAACCCGAGAAGAGGTTTGGTGTACAAAGTGCAAGGTAGAAGGTCACTCCAAAGAACATTGTCTGGTATTTCAAAATTACATCAATAGTGGAGCTCCAAACCAATTGAATCAACAACAAGGACCATGGTGTGAGATTTGCTGATGTCAAGGACATCTCCCAGAAGATTACTATTTAATTCAAAAATATGTACAAACACCAAAGAACTTATACTGCACATTTTGTAAATCAATTCGTCGTGATGATAGCAACTGCAAAGCCTATGAACTCATGATGGAGAGAAAACATGATGTCTACCGAGTACAAGAAGAAACATCGCATAACAATGAAAATGCGCAGTATGACCAAGGAGCATACAAAGGATGTGGTGGATTCAGAGGCAAAGGAAGAAATATTGGCCAAGGAAGAGGAAGAGGTAATATAATATGTTATAACTGTGCTCAGCCTAGACATCTATCCAGATACTGCACGAATGCTTGTACTACATGCAAATATTGTAAGTATTTTGACCATGTCATTGAGGCATGCCCTGTTTTGCAAGCAAAAATGCAAGAGAGGAGACAAGAAGTGTAGAACTAGAATATACTGATGATCGTAGCCAGGGAAATTTTTAGGGGCAAAATTTCACCAATTGGCTATTTTCGGGCATTTTTTCAAAAAATAAATTCATTTTTTGGTCATTTTTAAGCTCTAATATCGCCTATTTTTACATAAAATATGTTTTTTTACTATAATATTCGCCAAAATTTACACATTTCGGTAGTAAATTGTATGTTTGATATTTAATATTCGCCTTCCTATCTATATATATGATTTTTTCAATCCAAAATAATCGCCTAGAATACTATACTTAGGTATAATATTACAATCCTTAAAAAATACCCTGATCGCAGTTGAAAAACGGAATACAGATTGCAACATTCATGCTGTGACATGAAGTGGAGCTATGATAGGTGCAAATCAAATAGTGGAAGATTCGACTTCTGAGAATCATTAGGCTAGTAAAAATCCTATTGAAGGAACTTGGATAAGGAAAGAAACTGGAAAAACACCTGCTTTCGAGCTGAATAAAGAAAAATAAGTCTTCATGGAAGCAAAAGAAACCTTCAAAAATCCAGAACCGGTCACTCCACCAATCAAGTTGCGAAGTGAGACCTCGCCTGTAAAGGATATGATAGGTTTGTATGATCACACACGTACTGCAACAAATGTAATGAGTCGTATTGCGTAGTTGTTGAAGAGATGCATGAAGCTGTTAAAACATGAGAATGCCTTACCAGAATTACAGAGCCCGCTGAGTAATTACGAGCAGCGCAATATAGTAAATGAAGCACACAGAGTGGTTCATCATATCAAGAGCCATAAAAGAACTAGAAGAGAGATGATACTAAATGTGCAGATCTAAGATTTTGAAATGGATGAGATCATCCTTGACTTAGGCTCAAAAGTAATTGTCTTGACAAAGCAGACATGTGAACAAATGGGGAAGCCAAAGTTATCATGGTCACCAATACAGTTAATACTAGCGAATCAACAAAAGGTTATACCCTTTGGGAGATTAGCAAATGTTCTTGTTGACATTGATGGAGTGCGAAGTCATGTAGACTTCGAGGTTATTGAAATTGTTGATGATAGCCAACCTTATCTTGCACTATTGGGGATAGATTGGGAAATGGATAACCTCGCATCATCAATTTGGAAAAGAAGCAGATGATATTCGAAGGAAAGGATAGCAGGGTCATCGCACCCTTGGATCCTTCACAAGGACCTAGATACACTGAGCCAATAAGAGAAGAATCCAGAGCTCAAGATCTGGATCTTATCTACAAGATGACAACGAATAAGGTAGATTACATCAACCCAATGGATGATGGAACATTGAGTTGGTGATGCGACAGTTCTTGCATATCAGACTCAGATGTAGGATTGGAGAACTAGCAAAGTAGAATGCATGAAGTGTCTACCCGAAGATGCGCGTAGCTCACGAGATCACTGCGCTGGATTGGAATAGAGGTAATTCCAATCCCTACGTATGACGGCTTGACTAACAACCATACATTTTTTCAAGAATATCTTATATCAATTTCATATGAACATAAGATAGCACCCTTGGATACAGCACTGGGCACTACACCTGCTAGATGGTGGGTCATGCACAAGCAGAATCTGACCACATGGGAGGAATGTAAGCATATGATGGAAATTAAATTTCTAGAAGAAACTGAGTTGGTACAAGTAAAATATAACAGACAAACTGATCCTAGGGATCACATAGACCACTGTCTGAAAGCATGGACACATAGACCACAGACATAATGGGTTCATCTGTTTGTATACACATTATAGCAGATTCCGAAGAATTGGTACACAGAAACAGAACTTCGTAGAGGAATAGTGGAATGGTCTATCATGATTAAGAATTTCCAAGCAAATTTTAGCTTCGACGATGAATGTCCAAGTATAAACAAGGCATTACAGGTTATCAAAGAGAAGGTATTCACTGACACACCAGAACATGTGTATCAAGAACCAGAGTGCGCAACACAGCTAGAACATGCCCTGGAATGTTATAACTTCACTTTAGATGAAGAAGAAGAGTAAATCGATGATGATGACCCATGCAATGTAAACATACCCGAGTCAGAAGGAAATCGCGAAGTCGAAGGACCTCCATTGGAAATTCCAGATCTAAGTGATCTCGTGAAAACTTGGAAAGTGAACATTGGAACCACTGAAGAACCGAAGTTTTCTTCTATAGGAGATTATTGGGACGAATAAATGGTTGCGCAAATAGCATATCTACTTCGCGAATACGAAGACTGATTTCCTATAAATTTTTCTGAAATGAAAGGAATTTTGGGTGACTTGGGGATCATGAAAATACCTCTCAAGCCGGATGCGAAACGTATAAAAAAAAGACCTTACCGAATTAATCCAGGATATAAAGAAAGCGTAAAAGCAGAACTTGATAAGATGTTTGACGTAGGAATCATTGAAACTGTAGAAGAGTCAGAATGGATAAGTCCCATGGTCATCTAGCAAAAGAAGACTAAAGGAGAAATCAGGACTTGCGTAGATCTCAGAAAGTTAAATGATGCATCATTGCATGATCCTTTTCCTACTCCATTCACACATGAAGTATTAGACAATGTTGGAGGGAACAAGGTATACTCTTTCACTGATGGATTTTTTGGATACCATTAGATCTAAATTGACACAACAGACAGGCATAAGACCACTTTCGCCACAGAATGGGGCTCATTTCAATACACAGTTATGCCCTTTGGTCTAAAGAATGCACCTGCCATTTTTTCAAGAGTAGTGGTTGCTGCATTCAAGGATTTCATCCATAAATTCTTAGAAGTATAATTTGATGATTGGATAGTATTTGGGTTACTAAAGAACCACTATGCCAGCTTAAGACTGATGTTAGTGAAGTGTAGACAACATCAGATCTCCCTCAATTTGAAGAAAAGCATCTTCTGTGTGCCCTATGGAATTATACTGGGACACATTGTTTGTAAACAGGGTTGATGGTTTATCTAGCTAAAATCACATTTATTGTGAACCCTCCAGCACCAAACTCAGTAAAAAAACTATGCACTACATTGGGGAATGCAGGCTACTACAAGAAGTTTATGAAAGGATATGCGCAGATAACTATGCCTATGGAAAAATTGTTGAAGAAAGAAGCAACGTTCATATGGAATGAATATTGCTAGGAAATATTGCACACACTGAAAGAAAGGATGGTAACTCTGCCGATCTTAGTTTTTCCAGATTGGAGCAAATAATTCCACGTACATGTAGATGCTTCATCCATTGCACATGCTGATGTGCTAGCAATATTTTTTTTTCTCTTTTGTCTATCTTGTCTTGGGTGAAGATGTCCATATGATTCTATTAACATTAATAAACATATTTTATTCTAAACCAACAAACTTTTATTTACTTAAACAATTTTGAAAAAAGTCCTTGTTTACCTTTCATGTTCCAACTTATTACATAGAAGTCCAAAATAAAAAAGCCAAGTAAGGTGACATTTTGTCTCCACTATGCTTCCATATCTTCGTGTGTGGTCTCTATAGGAGCATTGTCGTTCAGTGTTCAATGCTTACAATGGAAGTGTTGAAATATTTTTATATAGTCAGTCTATTGTTGAAGACTCCCATAATGTGTGAAATTGATAAAATGAGCTTTTAGATTCATTCTAAGGAGTTTTGAAGAAGGCCAAAAATGAATCCGTGTTGAAGATAAATAAACAACAAACCTTAGAAAAACCATAAAAAACTAAGAAGTTAATAGATAAACTTAACTTAACTTTAATTTTTTTTATTAAAAAGCTTCCCAAAAATAAAAAAAATAAATAAGAAACAAATTTAAAAAAAAATACCAAAAAATAAAAATAAATAAACGAAGGAATACAAATAAACAGAGCACAAACCAACCAATAAAAATAAATAAACGAAGGATAAAATACAAATAAACAAAACACAAATCAACACATAAAATAATTACTAAAAACATAAAAGTACAACCAACAATAAAATACAAACAAACAAAAATAAATCCAAATAATACTGAAATGAGAAGAACAATTAAAACAAATAATTAATACAACTAAATAAATAAACAAAATTCAAATAATAAATTACAAACCAGCAAAAGTAAAAACAAACAATCATTAATATAATACAAAAACAGAAATATATCAATCATCCAAATAAATTATAAAATAAAATAAATAACAACAATCTAAATAAAATAAATAGTAATAATTTAAACAAGGTAGCACATGGTAAAAATACAAAAGAATACAAATAATTGGACTAACATAATATTACAAATATTTGGACTAATCATATGAAAGCCGCGAAAGTGTGTCCTTAACAAAATTGTATAATTAGCAAGCCACTCATTGTGAAGTGAGCTACTAAGTTTTCATTCATAAAAAATATAAACAAAATTATTCTACTTTAATTTCATATATGACAGATATCACCTCACCATCATGTATGATAGATATCACCTTCGAACAATCTCATGTCTCAAGAAGCTCCTCATGTGACTTAAATACAGATTGCATGATGCCATCATTCCCATTTTCATAGTCCATTAGATTTAATAATTTCTCCCCCAAAAATATCTACATATTTACAACCACCTCCATCTTTCCCTTCACCTCTCTGTATACTACCATGTCTTGGTAATGATGACCCTAAACCCTAACTAGGATGCTTTGGAATGCCAAGTTCCACATGGATTGTAGTGAGGGGTCTAGTAAGGGATTAGGAAACAAATGTTATTATGTGAATGCAATGAGTGTAGTCATGGGTATTTAATGTTCTAAATTTTCATCATCCAATCAAGTAAGTATTACATCTCAACATTGAAGTGTGCAATGTTTGTGATGGGTTAAAGGGATAGAATTGTTAATGGCTACATCCAAACATAGTTGCTATAAAAACATTAGGTATACCAAGTTCTATGATGTTTACACACACTTCATCACTTTGGATGTGCATACATTAACAACATGTGTTTATGCACTTCTATTGTGTATGACCAGGAATGCTAACCATCAATAAAGATGTCATGAAAGTGTAAAGCATGCAAAATATCTAGAAGAATTTATAACCTCTCAAAGTTTTGATAGTCCCTATCATCAAGACTTTCCCCCCAAAAATAAAAATATTAACATGCCTTGAACCTTTGACCAACCCCAAGGGACAAATATAAATATATAATAAATTATGAAATAGCATATACATTAATACGAGACTCGTACATTTTGAAAAAAAAATGGTTGGAGTTCACCACTCGATGGTGAAATCCAATTTTTTTTTTGTAAAATTATTGAAATAGAATTGGCCCTAATATAGTGAAATTTAAATTGAAATAGAATTGGTGCATCTATTATGTGCATGAGATTGGTGTGCCACTTTTGTATGTGAGTTAGGCGAATCTATTACATGTTTGATTTTGGTGTCTGTATTTGGTGATCTTAATTATTATCATCTTAATTGTGATGTGAAATGTCTTCACCTTTTTGTTCCACACGGAGTTAATTATTGGTGGTTAATCCTTCATTGTCATTTATTATGAAGTGTCATAAAACTCCCATAGTACCACTATCCACCATTTAGGAGGTGTGGGGATGCGTATTTCTTTCTTGTCCACATGGTTTCATTGAGTGAACACTTTTTACTTGCCTATTTAATCTTGGATTTTTTTGGGATGTAGTGGAAAGGGCATGAATGGGAAAGGTGTTATGGTATTTAGAGAGTTAGGAGTTAGTTATGTTCAACTTGGTCAATCACATCTTTAAGAAAATTGTGTTTCTTTATTATGAATTTGTAAATATCTAATATGATGGTCACGATTATGTTATTAATAAAGACTAGTCCAATAGTTCATCTTCTCCTCAATACTTATAACTATTAATTCATGGATTATCACCCATTGGTCCGTGATATCTATTTAAAGAGACTGGAGAGTCATTGCTTGATTATTGATTGTGATAAATAATGTAAACTATTTTCCATTTTGCATCAATATGATGCCTCAAGTTTCCACATTGGTTGGGCCCATGGATTGTTTCTCTCTTTTAGGGATTAACCATGTAATACATTATTGTACTCATCTATGATATGTTTGTATGAGAGGTTTGGAAATTAAGGTGTTTGAATTATATGGATATACCATGTTTATCAAACAAAACATCCTAGTACTTAGGAACCAAACCCCATTATAGTTCAATTCTGGCACTTCTCATTGTTTCTCATATGTTTTGATTTCCTTCTCAGATTTATCTTAGTTCATATGTATCTTCTTATCTTTACAAATGGGGATTAATACATGTATAGTGAGGATGGTCGAAAGAGGGTTATGATGGAACAACCTTGTATTTTTTTTAAGGTGGAGAGTTGTCAATTCCCTAGTCGTCCTCATTTGTTTCTTTGTGTGTCCAATTTGTTCCCATTATTTGCTACTCAGATTTCTTTGGGACATAAAAGAAAGATATTCGTATGTGGTGAGTTTTTTATGTTCCTGGCAAATGTCAATGTCCAAGGGTGCACTTCTAAGTTCATCACTAAGATTTACAAAACCCGTGACAAATCCTAGTCACTTGGTTCATTCTATTTTTGTTAAGTATCACAAACATGAGATATATGACCTTATCCAAGCTTATATAACTTAGTTTATCCCCATCAAATTAATCAAAATGCTTCAAATCAAATAAGCGGTGATTTAGTAGCTATAAAACAGTCTAAATAAAAATTTAGATAGATATTTAAATAGGAAGATATTTACTCATGAAGGTCAACAAAGTTCACGTAATATATCTCCATACATGAACCCAAGATAATATGATATGTATATTAAATAATATTAACGACTTATTTTTAAAACGTTAATCAATATTTCAAAGAACATTAATGACTTATTTAAAAATAAATTAATCAAAATTATAATTTTTCCCTCACAATTGGGGAAAATCACTTCATATCATTTTGTAACACTTGCTAAATATACCTATTGTGAATTGAGAATTTATCGTGGTCAATAACAACCTAATGAACCAGATATTTCTACCCAAATGCCAATGGCAATGTTTAAAGGATAAGGGTTTCATATGTACAGAGATCAATGTTTATAAAATGGTCCAAGATTTAGATTTCAGAGCCATTAAATTCCCCTTTCGGATCATGAGCAAAAATCAGCGATGTGCATTTGTTCCTAAATTTTTAACATTTTAGATTGCACTTTATGACTTTGTAGGAAAAATATTTGTCACTTGATGCATCCAAGGTCGCAGAGCTTGTTAATGCATTGAAGGAAAAACAAATTGAAGTGGTGGCAATATTTTACATGTATATGAGGGTTGCACCATTTCACACTTGCATTATAGTTGAGGATAGATCCCTTGCATAGGAAAATTTCCAACCCAAAACTTGTAGAATCTGACCTGTCAATTCATGGAGTAACTACGCTCACTCTAAAGTCATGCGACATAAACTCTTAGGTGCAATGACCCCTTTTTTTAGAATTGGAGCTTGCGATTTAATGTCCCCTCCCCAATGGCTCCATGGCCATGCCTCTAACCCATTCAATCTCGATGGGTTCAAGAGGAAATTAAAAAAATTAATTAGGGATTAATTTTATCTTATGGTTATCTCATATAATTAAATTAAACCATGGAGAATGATGTAGTCCATAGTTTTTAATATTTAATTATTAATTAATTGTTTGATGAGTTGTAAGTGCCTAGGTGTCCCAGGAGGGCACATAGGAGGTTATGTGGACCCCTATGAGTTCTCTTCCAAAAAGGAATTTGGTAGAAAAGCAGTAAAAAGAAAGAAAGAAACTGAAAAGAAGAAAAGTAGCAGAAAATCAAGAAAGCACTAAAAAGAAAAAAAGGAACAGAAAAGCAGGAAAGTAGCAAAAAATCAAGGAAAAGTAGAACTTTCCAAAATTTTGCTAAAAGAAGGAAAACAATCCTAAAGAAGAAAGACAAGAAAGAAAGGAAAGAATTTCAAAAAGCTGCAAGTCCTAATTTTAGCTAGTGAGGGTGCATTGATGTTATTGATGGAGGATGGCAATTTCATGGGTATTTGTTGTTGTACCTGTATCCCTATACTATAGTGTTGGAATCAATTTAATTCTGAGAAGGGGGGGTGAATTAGTATTAGTGCAGTTATCAGCAGTTTTAACCTTCTTTGACATATTATCCTTAACTTAATATTTGATCATTAGTTATGCATCCAACATAAATAAATCATGCATCCATATATGCACCAAGACAAACAACACAGAACACAAGAATTTTGATGTGGAAACCCAATTTGGAGAAAACCACAGAATACTATTTTGTAATGAAAATAATACATTGAAGGAAGCACCAACTTCCTATATTTATCAACACCAACTGTAAGGAGGCATTGAACCCCTGGTTTTATAGGAACCAAACTGAAGGAAGCTTCAACTCACTGTGTTTCACTAACACCAATTGGAAGGAGGTTGCAACCTCCTTTCTCCTTGTCCCATACTACTGCCCAACTATTCAAGATGTAATTCTGACTTACTAAATTTCTAACCCACTCACACTTCTGATCTTGCGATATTAGTTCTTCTATGCAATGTCTTCATATGCATAGAATTTGCTTTCATTGTGCTGCATACATCACTTGACTTCTCATTCCTCTCAATTCTACACTTTTGTTGATGTCTTACTTCATGTACTGTGTGCTTCTTGATTTTGCAGTCTGCAATAAGATATGCTCTATCAATTTTCTACTGTGCAACTACACTCACCAACTGATGTTGTGCTTTCAATTGATAGTTTGTTGTTATGAGATAAAGTATCAGTAATAGATAGAACTGTGCACTTACTGATGTATCTGTTATGTTTAAGTTCCATAGTGTTTTAGAAAATCTGTGACTTTCTGTGCATCAAATGATTCATCATCTCGGTTCAGTGCACTTGTCTCAGATCATCATCATCATGACACACTTACTGGATCCTGCTGTTACTCTATCATTGTGCATCATATGGACTTCTCAACTTTACACACTTCACTTTAGTCTTCGTCCATCATCTAAACATCTGCACATCTTCTTATATAATTCAGTTCTATTTCTATGCTTCTTCCTTACTTATGACATTTGTTATTGTCTACATGTTGTCTATAATTCCGTCATTCAGTATTCATGCAATCGTCACATATCTACATCAGCATTAGGCGCACCATGAGCTGTATCATTCATTTGTCTGTGCACACTCAGCTCCTCGCTAGATCATGTTGTTTTTTCCTTTAGCACTTTATGGCCCAAATATAAATCTATATTTTCCAACAGAATATGTACAATATCGCCATTAATCTTTCTTCCAATCTCCAACTTGAATCTCTATTTATACATATCCTACATTGATTGTATGTCAACAAGTTGGTTGTGGCATCCCTTCTTCCATACTTCACGGATTGTGCCTTTTGCACATGTCATCATATGCGATGTTGATGTGTCATCCTTTGTGGGTATTGTGCGTTCATGATCCATGTCTTAGTGGGACTTACACCTTAGTGGTGTACTTCTTGCGCTCTTCATGTACCATTTCTTTGAGGCATGTGCACATCCTTGCTCTTAAGATTGATGAGTCTTTGAACTTTTTCGTACCATCCCTTGTGGGTATTACGCACCTATTGTATCAATGCTTTGTGGAATATTCCCATAAATTGAATTCTTCTTGATGGGACTTTGACCCTTTTAGTATCATCCCTTGTGGGTATTGCGCCTCTACCATATAATCTACTTGTGGGATTTGTGCATGAAAAAAATTCATGTTAGAAAAACAGGATCGTGAAGCAATAACAATAAACAAGATGCAAATATAAATCACATAAAACAAATTACAAGAGAGACACCAATATAACGTGGTTCACCCATAATGGGCTACGTCCACATAGAAATTTCCAGTCCTTATTGTTATACCATCCAAAAAATGAAGGGATACAACCTCCAGCACATCCATTACAACTTCCTCTTCACTCTCTCACAGTTTCTCTCACACAATCCGATATCTTTACAATGCTACAAACACAACTGTATTATAATTATTTCCTTTTACAGAGCGATTACCATGGGAAAATACTATGGAACACCCAATACCATGGTCCCATAAATCACGCATTATTGACCAAGTCATGACTATGAAATTACAACATTTTATAAGGAAGTTTTTCCAAAATCTTCACTACGGGGGCGCTTCCCCTGAACCCACACCAAGGGGGGATCCTAAACTAGTCGCCACCCCACCCTAGACCCCCCATGGTGACTAATTTGAAGGGGCAAGCCCTCGCAAACCCCCCGGTCATGGGATGGGATCAAGACACAGTTGAAACACTACCTCTGAATAAGGAAGATCAAGCTCCAAAACCAACACTTCAACTGTTGCTCCCTTCTTGGAACTTGTGTTCCCTTTACTAACTAAAAGCATATTCTAATTGGAAATACTAGCATGCTTTCAGGATAGTATAGTCATAATTGTTTCTTACTGCTTGCGCACTTTGGAGTCTTATTTCAACATGCTTGCATACTTTTGTCTTTGCTTAACCAACTCCTTGGATGCTTGTGCACATGTACCTTTTTCCAATCAATTATTTGACTGCTAACATGAGTGAGTATGACTTGGTGGAATTGACTTATGCGTTAGTACCACATGTAGTAGGATACATTGCTTGTGTGCTTATTTGAACTGGATTTGCATGATTTTCCTTCCTTATGTGCTTCTTCATATTGACCATGCATGATGTATCCTTCAACACACATATTCATATTGGATGCAACTTCTAGATATACTTCTTCACACTGGCATCCATTTTCTTCACCATCTTGCACATATGGTTCTTTGAAGTGGCTTCCATACACTTCTTTAAGCTGGCATAGGAATGTTGTATCAACTTTGACATCAGTTGACAACAATGACTCAAACTGTATCAATTGACATCCTCTTTGACATTAGTTGAGATCAATGACAACCAAAGTTCAACAATCTCCCCCTTTGGCATTAATGTCAACACCTTATGAAGCTGTGTATGATATTCTTCGAGTTGTATGCTTCATCTGTACTTAGCGCAATGCTTCCCCTGGGTATGTGCTCCCCATGAGCTCTTTGGGCTTCTGACTTCTTCGCTGACCATATGTACAGTCATCTTCATGGAAATTCTCCAGGTGATCTACTTCACACTCTTTCATTTTTGTTGAAGCTTCATGCTATCTCTTTATTTATCTTCGTTCTAGTTCTTTTCTGCTGATGCACATCCATCTTCATGCATTACTCCCAGATATTTTGTCAACTTCATGCATTCCCCCCCCTTTGACATCAATGGAAAATAGGTTCCATTACTTCCGCAATGTAAGTTCTCCTTTTGTTTTATTTTGTGTCGGCCTCTACCTAAACTATTTTCAGGGATGACTCCCCTTGTCTTCATGCTTCATTTATTTATTGTTTGTCTGATTGAGATGAAGTTTTGAGTTTTTGTACACTCATCTTTGCGACGACAAATTTTACTTTCAACTCTTTCTCTTTAGCCACCAAATTTGATTCTACTTGATTAGAATCAAGGTCTTCTATGCCATCACCAAATGCCCCTTTTATTTCTTTTTGCAATTATGGAAAGGATTCTGTCAAACTAAATGCTTCTTCCTGAATAGGTCCTAGCATTTCCATCAGAATATTTTGTTCATCCCTGAACATGTTTATTTCTAGCTACAATACTTTTGAACTTTTCATTTGATCCTATTTCTCAGTAGCTGACAGATTGACCAAGCTTTCACAAATATTTTGTTGAGTTTCTTAAGCATTGCATAAATTCTTCTCTACCTCATTTGGCTTCTCATTTTCAATTAGATTTGGCCATATCTGAGCACTTTCTTTGTGTAGCTCCGCGCACTTTAAATCCATAACTTTGATTTTCTCAAACACAATGTTGGCTCTTTAAAGCATTTTATTACGTTCTGCTTTGATTTCTGGAGGTGATGTAGGTGCTTATGATAGTTCATCGATTTTTGCTTACATCCCCTTAATAACTTCACTTACTTTGAGCAATATTCCTTATGGAGAAGTGTCCTTGATTTCTTGAACTTCTAGAAGCAAATTGAACACTTCTTCTACGCCTATTTGTAATATTGAGGTATGATGCCTTACCTATTCTACTTTCTGTCTTAGATTATTACTTCTCCTGACAACCTCTTTTGCTTGTCATTCCATATCTATTTTCCTCTGCACAATATTTTCTTTTTATGCCTTCAACCTCAATAATTTGGCCTACAAGGCTTCCACTTCACTCTAAATTTTGTTCTGATATGAAGTAGTGGCTTCATATCTCCTTCTAATTTCTTGTGCAGTAGATGTGTGTAGCTCATGCCATTCATTCACAGATAAAATTGCTAAAGACAATTATGCATAGCTTACCAAATTTTGTGCCTCCTAAGTGGAGAGTCCCAATGCCATAGACATGATCTTCAAGCTTTGATGTGGCAATGTTTCCTTCTTCTGTGCACTTGAGTGTGACTACGCGATACTTGGCTGAGGTTCACTATTCCTACTTTCTCTAGAAGTCTATATTTGCTATTGTAGGTCTACCAATTTGGCATCCATCTTCAACATGATTTCTACTTATTGGGATGCAAGTTCTTCAATGTACCCTTTTGTGGCTACATACTCTATGGATTATTCTATGTCATTTCTGATCTCTATGCTTATTCTGTCAAAGTCATCTATGGTAAGCATACAAATTGGATTAGGATTGACATCTTTTCTTTTATTTCTTGCTGACCCATCTTGATGCGTAGATTATTTTCTCTTTTTAGTAGGCATAGATTGCTGAGTGGATTTAGGAGGAATGAACATCTCTTCCACTATGGGAACTGTATTACTATTATTCGTAGCCTCTTGTTTTTCTGTCAAAGGTATTCTCCACTCTGTATCCCATTCCTGTAGTATCTACGCAATATCATTTTTTGTACACATGAACTTGGTAGGTAGCCACCACTTGCTAGGGCCTCTCTTGGCCTTAACATAAGCATAATGCATTCCAATATTGAAACATATTTTTCCTTTGTATGTCGCATATATGTGAGGCGATATGGAAGGGGTTTCTTGCATAATATGTATAATTTATTCATAGTAGACACAAAAATTGATATCGTTCTGCTCCTATCTTTGTCCTTTTGTAAAGAACCACATATTTGAAAACCTAGTTCCCCAAAAGGGTCTTCTATTTTTGTCAAAGAGTTTCCTTCCTCCCAGTTCCTTCCATCCAAATAACAAAATGCAAATTAGTAGCCAGGTATATCGAAAACTATTACCTTTCACTTGACCTTCTAGATAGTCCTCAGGGAAATAATTTGGCAGAAATGTCGACCAATTCATCTGTCGAACACCTTCCACACAATTTTCTATAACTGTGATGATCGCCGCTGAGACCTGGTCATGACGCCCCTTTCGAAATAATTTGCAAGAAATTATATTAACAACGAATCTTACAGAGAAATCATTGTTGAAGATAAATAAACAACAAACCTTAAAAAAACCCTAAAAAACTAAGAAGTTAATAGATAAACTTAACTTAACTTTAAAAATTTTTATTAAAAAGTTTCCCAAAAATAAAAATAAATAAATAAGAAACAAATTTTAAATAAAATACCAAAAAATAAAAATAAATAAACGAAGGAATACAAATAAACGGAGCACAAACCAACCAATAAAAATAAATAAACGAAGGATAAAATACAAATAAACAAAACACAAACCAACACATAAAATAATTACTACAAACATAAAAGTACAACCAAGAATAAAATACAAACAAACAAAAATAAATCCAAATAATAATTAAATGAGACGAACAATAAAAACAAATAATTAATACAACTAAATAAATAAATAAAATTTAAATAATAAATTACAAACCAACAAAAGTAAAATCAAACAAGCATTAATATAATACAAAAATATAAATATATCAATCATCCAAATAAATTATAAAATAAAATAATTAATAATTTAAACAAGGTAGCACATGGTAAAAATACAAAAGAATACAAATAATTGGACTAACATAATATTACAAATATTTGGACTAATCACATGAAAGCCGGGAAAGTGTGTCCTTAACAAAATTGTATAATTAGCAAGCCACTCATTGTTAAGTGAGCTACTAAGTTTCCATTCATAAAAACTATAAACACAACTATTCTACTTTAATTTCATATATGACAGATACCACCTCACCATCATGTATGATAGATATCACCTTCGAACAATCTCATGTCTCAAGAAGCTCCTCATATGACCTAAATACAGATTGCATGATGCCATCATTCGAATTGTCATAGTCCATTAGATTTAATAATTTCTCCCCCAAAAATATCTACTTATTTACAACCACCTCCATCTTTCCCTTCACCTCTCTGTATACTACCATGTCTTGGTAATGATGACCCTAAACCCTAACTAGGATGCTTTGGAATGCCCAGTTCCACGTGGATTGTAGTGAAGGGTTTAGTAAGGGATTAGGAAACAAATGTTATTATGTGAATGCGATGAGTGTAGTCATGGGTATTTAATGTTCTAAATTTTCATCATCCAATCAAGTAAGTATTACATCTCAACATTGAAGTGTGCAATGTTTGTGATGGGTTAAAGGGATAGAATTTTTAATGGCTACATGCAAACACAGTTGCTATAAAAACATTAGGTATACCAAGTTTTATGATGTCTACACACACTTCATCACTTTGGATGTGCATACATTAACAACATGTGTTTATGCACTTCTATTGTGTATGACCAGGAATGCTAACCATCAATAAAGATGTCATGAAAGTGTAAAGCATGCAAAATATCTAGAAGAATTTATAACATCTCAAAGTTTTGATAGTCCCTATCATCGAGACTTTCCCCAAAACAATAAAAATATTAACATGCCTTGAACCTTTAACCAACCCCAAAGGACAAATATAAATATATAATAAGTTATGAAATAGCATATACATTAATACGAGACTCGTACATTTTGAAAAAAAAATGGTTGGAGTTTACCACTCGATGGTGAAATCCAATTTTTTTTTTGTAAAATTATTGAAATAGAATTGGCTGTAATATAGTGAAATTTAAATTGAAATAGAATTGGTGCATTTATTATGTGCATGAGTTTGGTGTGCCACTTTTGTATGTGAGTTAGGCGAATCTATTACATGTTTGATTTTGGTGTCTGTATTTGGTGATCTTAATTATTATCATCTTAATTGTGTTGTGAAACGTATTCACCTTTTTGTTGCACATGGATTTAATTATTGGTGGCTAATCCTTCATTGTCATTTATTATGAAGTGTCATAAAACTCCCATAGTACCACTATCCACCATTTAGGAGGTGTGGGGATGCTTATTTCCTTCTTGTCCACATGGTTTCATTGAGTGAACACTTTTTACTTGCCTATTTAATCTTGGATTTCTTTGGGATGTAGTGGAAAGGGCATGAATGGGAAAGGTGTTATGGTATTTAGAGAGTTAGGAGTTAGTTATGTTCAACTTGGTCAATCACATCTTTAGGAAAACTGTGTTTCTTTATTATGAATTTGTAAATATCTATTATGATGGTCACGATTATGTTATTAATAAAGAGTAGTCCAATAGTTCATCTTCTCCTCAATACTTATAACTATTAATTCATGGATTATCACCCCTTGGTCCGTGATATCTATTTAAAGAGACTGGAGGGTCATTGCTTGATTATTGATTGTGATAAATAATGTAAAGTATTTTCCATTTTGCATCAATATGTTGCGTTAAGTTTCCACATTGGTTGGGGCCACAGATTGTTTCTCTCTTTTAGGGTTTTAACCATGTAATACATTATTGTACTCATCTATGATATGTTTGTATGAGAGGTTTGGAAGTTAAGGTGTTTGAATTATATGGATATACCATGTTTATCAAACAAAAAATCCTAGTACTTTCGAACCAAACCCCATTATAGTTCAATTCTGGCACTTATCATTGTTTCTCATATGTTTTGATTTCCTTCTCAGATTTATCTTAGTTCATATGTATCCTCTTATCTTTACAAATGGGGATTAATACATGTATAGTGAGGACGGTCGAAAGAGGATCTTATGATGGACCAACCTTGTATTTTTTTTTAAGGTGGAGAGTTGTCAATTCCCTAGTCATCCTCATTTGTTTCTTTGTGTGTCCAATTTGTTCCCATTATTTGCTACTCAGATTTCTTTGGGACATAAAAGAAAGATCTTCGTATGTGGTGAGTTTTTTAGGTTCTTGGCAAATGTCAATGTCCAAGGGTGCACTTCTAAGTTCATCACTAAGATTTACAAATCCCTTAACAAATCCTAGTCACTTGGCTCATTCTATTTTTGTCAAGTATCACAAACATGAGATATATGACCTTATCCAAGCTTATATAACTTAGTTTATCCCCATCTAATTAATCAAAATGCTTCAAATCAAATAAGCGGTGATTTAGTAGCTATAAAACAATCTAAATAAAAATTTAGATATATATTTAAATAGGAAGATATTTACTCATGAAGGTAAACAAAGTTCACGTAATATATCTCCATACATGAACCCAAGATAATATGATATGTATATTAAATAATATTAACAACTTATTTTTAAAAAGTTAATCAAGATTTTAAAAAACATTAATGACTTATTTTAAAAAAAAAATCAAAATTATAATTTTTCCCTCACAATTGGGGAAAATCACTTCATATCATTTTGTAACACTTGCTAAATATACCTATTGTGAATTGAGAATCTATTGTGGTCAATAACAACCTAATGATCCAGATATTTCTACCCAAATGCCAATGGCAATGTTTAAAGGATAAGTGCCATATGTATAGAGATCAATGTTTGTAAAATGGTCCAAGATTTAGATTTCAGAGCCATTGAATTCCCCCTTTGGCTTACAACATTTGGAGAATGGAAGGGGTTAGAGTCTTCTATCATAGGTTTCCCATGACCAAAATCCTCTATTTTTTTGGATTCCCTTAATTCTCTACTAGTTTAACCAATCGGATGGAGAAGGCATCCATCCCATTTCAGAGCATTTTTTGCATTGTCAGATGGAATGAAAGAACCATGGGATTCAAGTTCAATATTCACAATGGCCTATATCTCTTCAATACGTCACAACCATTTCATTGTTTCTCTAATGGAGGAGAACCCTACAAAGTTTAAAATTATTTTAAGGTGTGAGAATAATTTTCATTTTTTGGATTTTTTCTACTTTATCACCTCCACCGAGGCTTATCTACCATATTTCTTATAAATTAATGGTGAGTCCCAGTTTAAGCACTCTGGATTGGGCTTGCTAGTAAGGGTAGTTTTTGTTTATTTCTTTTGCAATTTACATGGTCAGATTCTTTTGTCTTTCGATGTCAAAATATCCAATCTTTGGCCTAAACATCATGAGCAAAAATCAGCGATGTGCATTTGTTCCTAAAGTTTTAACATTTTAGATTGCACTTTATGACTTTGTAGGAAAAATATTTGTCACTTGATGCATCCAAGGTTGCAGAGCTTGTTAATGCATTGAAGGAAAAACAAATTGAAGTGGTGGCACAATTTTACATGTATATGAGGGTTGCACCATTTCACACTTGCATTATAGTTGAGGATAGATCCCTTGTATAGGAAAATTTCCAACCCAAAACTTGTAGAATCTGACCTGTCGATTCATGGAGTAACTACGCTCACTCTAAAGTCATGCGACATAAACTCTTAGGTGCAATGACACCTTTGTTTAGAATTGGAGCTTGCGATTTAATGTCCCCTCCCCAATGGCTCCATGGCCATCCCTCTAACCCATTCAATCTCCATGGGTTCAAGAGGAAATTAAATAAATTAATTAGGGATTAATTTTATCTTATGGTTATCTCATATAATTAAATTAAACCATGGAGAATGATGTAGTCCATAGTTTTTAATATTTAATTACTAATTAATTGTTTGATGAGTTGTAAGTGCCTAGGTGTCCTAGGAGGGCACATAGGAGGTTATGTGTACCCCTATGAGTTCTCTTCCAAAAAGGAATTTGGCAGAAAAGTAGTAAAAAACAAGAAAGAAACTGGAACGAAGAAAAGTAGCAAAAAATCAAGAAAGCACTAAAAAGAAAAAAAGAAACATAAAAGCAGGAAAGTAGCAGAAAAACAAGGACAAGTAGAAGTTTCCAAAATTTTGCTAAAAGAAGGAAAACAATCCTAAAGAAGAAAGACAAGAAAGAAAGGAAAGAATTTCAAAAAGCTGCAAGTCCTAATTTTAGCTAATGAGGGCGCATTGATTTTATTGATGGAGGATGGCAATTTCATGGGTATTTGTTGTTGTACCTATATCCCTATAATACATTGTTGGAATCAATTTAATTCTGAGAAGGGGGGGTGAATCAGTATTAGTGCAGTTATCAACAGTTTTAACCTTCTTTAACATATTATCCTTAACTTAATCTTTGATCATTAGTTATGCATCCAACATAAATAAATCATGCATCCATATATGCACCAAGACAAACAACACATAACACAAGAATTTTGATGTGGAAACCCAATTTGGAGAAAACCACAAAATACTATTTTGTAATGAAAATAATACATTAAAGGAAGCACCAACTTCCTATATTTATCAACACAAAATGTAAGGAGGCATCGAACCCCTGGTTTTACAGGCACCAACTTGAAGGAAGCTTCAACTCGTTGTGTTTCACTAACACCAATTGGAAGGATGTTGCAACCCCCTTTCTCCTTGCCCCATACTACTGCCCAGCTATTCAAGATGTAATTCTGACTTACTAAATTTCTAACCTAGTCACACTTCCAATCTTGTGATATTAGTTCTGCTATGCGATGTCTTCATATGCATACAATTCACTTTCATTGTGCTGCATACATCACTTGACTTCTCATTCCTCTCAATTCTACACTTTTGTTGATGTCTTACTTCATGTACTATGTGCTTATTGATTTTGCAGTCTGCAATAAGATATGCTCTATCAGTTTTGTACTGTGCAACTACACTCACCAACTAATGTTGTGATTTCAATTGATAGTTCGTTGTTATGAGATAAAGCATCAGTAACAGATGGAACTGCGCACTTACTGATGTATCCGTTATGTTTAAGTTCCATAGTCTTTTAGAAAATCTGTGACTTTCTGTGCATCAAATGAATCATCATCTCAGTTCAGTGCACTTGTCTCAGATCATCCTCATCATGACACACTTACTGGATCCTGTTGTTACTCTATCGTTGCGCATCATATGGACTTCTCAACTTTACACACTTCACTTTAGTCTTCGTCCATCAGCTAAACATCTGCACATCTTCTGATATAATTCAGTTCTATTTCTACGCTTCTTCCTTACTTATGACATTTGTGATTGTCTACGTGTTGTCTGTAATTCCGTCATTCAGTGTTCATGCAGTTGCGCACTTCTATGTTTCTGCTTTTCGGTGTTTGTGCAATCGTCACATATCTACATCAGCATTCTGTGCACCATGAGTTGTATCATTCATCTGTCTGTGCACACTCAGCTCCTCGCTAGATCATGTTGTTTTTTCCTATAGCACTTTATGGCCCAAATATAAATCTGTATTTTCCAACAGAATATCTACAATATCGCCATTAATCTTTCTTCCAATCTCCAACTTGAATCTCTATTTATACATATCCGACACGGATTGTATATCCACAAGTTGGTTGTGGCATCCCTTCTTCTATACTTCAGGGATTGTGTCTTTTGCACATGCCATCATATGCGATGCTGATGTGTCATCCTTTGTGGGTATTGTGCGTTCATGATCCATGACTTAGTGGGACTTACCCCTTAGTGGTGTACTTCTTGCGCTCTTCATGTACCATTTCTTCGAGGCATGTGCACATCCTTGCTCTTAAGATTGATGAGTCTTTGAACTTTTTCGTACCATCCCTTGTGGGTATTACGCACCTATTGTATCAATGCTTTGCGGAATATTCCCATAAATTGACTTCTTCTTGATGGGACTTTGACCCTTTCAGTATCATCCCTTGTGGGTATTGCGCCTCTACTCTATAATCTACTTGTGGGATTTGCACATGAAAAAACTTCATGTTAGAAAAACAGGATCATGAAGCAATAACAATAAACAAGATGCAAATATAAATCACATAAAACAAATTACAAGAGAGACACCAATATAGCGTGGTTCACCCATAATGGGCTACGTCCACATAGAAATTTCTAGTCCTTATTGTTATACCATCCAACAAATGAAGGGATACAACCTCCAGCACATCCATTGCAACTTCCTCTTCACTCTCTCACAGTATCTCTCACACAATCAGATATCTTTACAATGCTACAAACACAACTGTATTATAATTATTTCCTTTTAAAGAGCGATTACCATGGGAAAATACTATGGAACACCCAATACCATGGTCCCATAAATCACCCATTATTGACCAAGGCATGACTATGAAATTACAACATTTTATAAGGCAGTTTTTCCAAATTCTTCACTACGGGGGCGCTTCCCCCGAACCCCCACCAAGGGGGGATCCTAAACTAGTCGTCTCCCCACCCTAGACCCCCCATGGTGACTAATTTGAGGGGGTAAGCCCCCCCAAACCCCTTAGTCATGGGATGGGATCCAAACATAGTTGCAACACTAACTCTGAATAAGGAAGATCAAGCTCCAAAACCAACACTTCAACTGTTGCTCCCTTCTTGGAACTTGTGCGCCCTTTACTAACTAAAAGCATATTCTGATTGGAAAGACTAGCATGCTTTCAGGATAGTATAGTCATAATTGTTTCTTACTTCTTGCACACTTCTGAGTCTTACTTCAACATGCTTGCATACTTTTATCTTTGCTTAACCAACTCCTTGGATGCTTGTGCACATGTACCTTTTTCCAACCAATTCTTTGACTGCTAACTTGAGTGAGTATGACTTGGTTGAATTGACTTATGCGCTAGTACCACATGTAGTAGGATAAATTGCTTGTGTGCTTATTTGAACTGGATCTGCATGATTTTCCTTCCTTATGTGCTTCTTCATATTGATCATGCATGTTGCATCCTTCAACACACATATTCATATTGGATGCAACTTCTAGATATAATTCTTCACACTGGCATCCATTTCCTTCACCATCTTGCACATATGGTTCTTCAAAGTGGCTTCCATTAACTTCTTTAAGCTGGCATAGGAATGTTGTATCCACTTTGACATCAATTGACAACAATGACTCAAACTGTATCAATTGACATCCTCTTTGACATTAGTTGAGATCAATGACAACCAAAGTTCAACAATCTCCCCCTTTGGCATTAATGTCAACACCTTACGAAGCTGTGTATGATATTCTTCGAGTTGTATGCTTCATCTGTACTTAGCGCTATGCTCCCCCTGGGTATGTGCTCCCCATGAGCTCTTTGGGCTTCTGACTTCTTTGCTAACCATATGTATAGTCATCTTCATGGCAATTCTCTATGTGATCTACTTCACACTCTTTCATTTTTGCTGAAGCTTCATGCTATCTCTTTATTTATCTTTGGTCTAGTTCTTTTCTGCTGATGTACATCCATCTTCATGCATTACTCCCAGCTATTTTGTCAACTTCATGCATTCCCCCCCTTTCGACATCAATAGAAAATAGGTTTCATTAGTTTCGCAATGTAAGTTCTCCTTTTGTTTTATTTTGCGATGGCCTCTACCTCAACTATTTTCAGGGATGACTCCCCTTGTCTTCATGCTTCATTTATTTATTGTTTGTCTGATTGAGATGAAGTTTTGAGTTTTTGTACACTCATCTTTGCGATGACAAATTTTACTTTCAACTTTTTCTCTTTAGCCACCAAAGTTGATTCTACTTGATTAGAATCAAGGTCTTTTATGCCATCACCAAATTCCCCTTTTATTTCGTTTTCCAATTATGGAAAGGATTATGTCAGACTAAATGCTTCTTCCTAAATAGGTCCTAGCATTTCCATCAGAATCTTTTGTTCATCCCTAAACATGTTTATTTCTAGCTACAGTACTTTTGAATTTTCATTTGATCCTATTTCTCAGTAGCTGACAGATTGACCAAGCTTTCACAAATATTTTGTTGAGTTTCTTAAGCATTGCGTAAATTCTTCTCTACCTCATTCGGCTTCTCATTTTCAATTAGATTTGTCCATATCTGAGCACTTTCTTTGTGTAGCTCCGCGCACTTTAAATCCATAACTTTGATTTTCTCAAACACAATGTTGGCTCTTTCAAGCATTTTATTGCGTTCTGCTTTGATTTCTAGAGGTGATGTAGGTGCTTATGATAGTTCATCGATTTTTGCTTACATCCCCTTAATAACTTCACTTACTTTGAGCAATCTTCCTTATGGAGAAGTGTCCTTGATTTCTTGAACTTCTAGAAGCAAATTGAACACTTCTTCTATTGCTATTTGTTATATTTAGGTATGATGCCTTACCTATTCTACTTTCTGTCTTAGATTATTACTTCTCCTGACAGCCTCTTTTGCTTGTCATTCCATATCTATTTTGCTCTGCACAATATTTTCTTTTTATGCCTTCAACCTCAATAATTTGGCCTACAAGGCTTCCATTTCACTCTAACTTTTGTTCCGATATAAAGTAGTGGCTTCATATCTCCTTCTAATTTCTTTTGCAGCAGATGTGTGTAGCTCATGCCATTCATTCATAGATAAAATTGCTAAAGACAATTATGCACAGCTTACCGAATTTTGTGCCTCCTAAGTGGAGAGTCCCAATGCCACAGACATGATCTTCAATATTTGATGTGGCAATGTTTCCTTCTTCTATGCACTTGAGTGTGACTACGTGATACTTGGATGAGGTTCGCTATTACTACTTTCTATGGAAGTCTATATTTGCTATTGTAGGTCTGCAAATTTGGTATCCATCTTCAACATGATTTCTACTTATTGGGATGCAAGTTCTTCAATGTACCCTTTTGTGGCTACATGCTTTATGGATTATTTTATGTCATTTTTGATCTCTATGCTTATTCTGTCAAAGTCATCTATGGTAAGCATACAAATTGGATTAGGATTGACATCTTTTCTTTTATTTCTTGCTGACCCATCTTGATGCGTAGATTATTTTCTCTTTTTAGTAGACATAGACTGCTGAGTGGATTTAGGAGGAATGAACATCTCTTCCACTATGGGAACTGTATTACTATTATCCGTAGCCTCTTGTTCTTTCGTCAGAGGTATTCTCCACTTTGTATCCCATTCCTGTACTATCTGCGCAATATCATTTTTTGTACACATGAACTTGGTAGGTAGCCACCACTTGCTAGGGTCTCTCTTGGCTTGAATGTTAGGAACCTATGTCAACCCTTCTCTTTACTATGTTAGTATATTGTTGTTGGACGCATATGCTTTGTAAGTCGTCCCGTAGTATTTGTTGATCCGTAGTTTATATTAGCCCATAGTATTGACCCATAGTATTGGACACATATGCTTTGTAAGTCGTCCCGTATTATTATATGTCCCATGGTTTTGACTCATAGTGTTGGGCATAGACTTAGTATATAAGTGTGTGTTGAGGTCATTGAAGGACGGTGAAGTTAATTGTATTGAGCTTGCTCAAAGGAGGTTTCCCCCTCGAAGTGGCCCGTGATCAATATAAAAGTGATTCCGAGTTCTATTATTTCTGATATCTTGTGTATTTTCATTTATTAATTATTGCAGGTTCTTCACATCTGGTATCAAAGCACTTTCTTGGGCTCGTTGGGCGAAATTTCTGCCAATTTTTTTTTTCACATCTGTTGCAGCTTCGGATTTGGGAATAATCCCTATCCGCTTAACTGTGGGAAGTACTTGGTCATAATCCCTAAAAATCATTGTGAGGAGTACCATAGAAACCCCAAAGTAGTTGGCCCATTGAGAGGACCTGCCAGCAAAAAGGGCAACGACCCCTACCTGATTGACTAGTTCCCACCCTTGAGGTAAACCAAGAGTTGTCGTTTGTGGAAAAGCGGTTATCAGTTTTACCTGAGTTGTGGAGTGAGGGGTACTGCCCCAATACGCAAGCTGTTAGACAGCATTGGTGGCCGAGTGAAACACCTGAACTATTAGGAAGCCGTACATACCTGGGGTCCATATCTATTTTCAGTTGAACTGTTGCCGATCACTTCCGCTCTAGATCCAGCCGTTTCAGATCTATTTTGAAATTCATTCCAGATCCAACCGTTTTCGATCCCTTCTGCTCCGTTGCAGATCCGTCTATTGCGGATCCCTTCCGCACCACTGTTGCCGATCCATTTCTGATAAAAAAAAGTATAAAATTCAGTTTTTTCTCCATATCTCCCTTGTTTTCACTCTATTTCCCTTGAAATTTTCGGGTAACCCCTGTCATCCCATTCTGCATCTTTCATTCCTGAGGACCCTATCCCCAATTCCCCTTCCCAAAGCCCGAAATCCCACATTTCTCTATTTTTAGGGTTTGCCATAACTTCTTCAGATTTCACCCAATCACCTTCAAATTTTACCACAGAGTTCCTTTCTGAATTTTGCTTCTTTGTCCCTCTCTGCTAAATTTTCTCATTCTATCACCCCGCTTCTGAAATCCCCCTTTTTGCTTTCTTGTCCTTTCAACAGTATCCAAAATCTAGTCAAACCCCAATTACCCATTAGATTGTTTCGTCAATCCAAATTTCCCTTTACTAAATCAGCTTTTGTTTGTGTTTTTCTACCCATTCCACCAAAAAAAAAAAAAAACCTGGTTATGGTTGTCACCTGTGCAAGAGCACACACCATGGAGGAAGCACTTGCAGCCATCCAAACCAAACTCCAAGATCTGGATGAAAAATTTCTCAGCCTCCATCTTCAGCATTTAGCCATGAACAATACCAGACAGCCAGAACCTTTTGCAGCCACTGGGTTCTCTTCTTCCAGCAATTTTTGTGGGATGAAGCTTGATTTTCCTCGCTTCAATGGTACTGATTCGACTGGATGGATATATCGAGCAGAACGATATTTCAGTCTGCATAATACTTCTGATGCCCAGAAAGTTCCACTTGCATCCTTTCATTTGGAACAGGAATCCCTTCAATGGTACCGTTGGTACATCAAAGCTCATCCCAAGCCAAATTGGATAGATTTTTTCCAACTCATTTTGCCATGATTTGGTCCTAATGCTTTTGATGATTTCACAGGAGCACTCACTAAACTTCACCAAATTGGCACAGTGAGAGAGTATCAGACAAATTTTGAGAAATTGGCCAATCACACAGGAGGATTATCTGATGAATTCTATAGGAGTTATTTTATCAGTGGTCTCAAGGATGAAATCCGCTCAGAGGTCAAAATGTTTTGTCCCAACACAATGATGGAAGTCCTAGGGTTGGCTAAGCTGGCCGAGGACAAGATTGCAACTCAACAACGCTCCAAACCCACCTTTGTTCCCTTCAGAAATATGGGTTCCCAACGAACTCCCATCACGCCCGCTCCTCAACCAACTCCTATCAAGCATTTGTCTGAAATAGAAATGCAGGCACGCCGAGAAAAAGGGCTTTGCTATAATTGTGATGAGAAATTCACTCGAGGACATAGATGTGTTCAACAAAAGCTCTATCTCTTGGATGTGGATTCTCCTCCTGCCTTAGAACTTGGTGAAGAAGCTACAGATACAGTAGATGATCAGGTCGACATTCAACACCTGCCTGTTGACACCCCATCTCAGGACGACCCACCCGAGATCTCTCTCCATGCTGTAATCGGCGTCACCACCCCACAAACAATGCGGGTCAGTGGATACTTCAAGAAGCTCCCTCTTACCATACTCATTGATTCTGGTAGCACTCATAACTTCATTGACCCTCAGATTGCCAAACAAGCTGATTGTTTTGTCCATCCTTGCTCCAACTTTGAAGTCATGGTTGCCAATGGGGGCACCTTACCTTGCAAGGGGAAGTGTCACAATGTGCGTATCTCTATGGAAGATTATAACCTACGCTCTGATATGTTTTCCTTGTCCTTAGGCGGATGTGATGTGGTTTTGGGCATTCAATTGTTATAAACACTTGGCCCCATCTTATGGGATTTTGCTGAACTTTGGATGCAGTTTAAAGTCAATGGGGCACAACACAAATTTATGGGATTACAACCAGGGTCTCTCTGCATCATCAGTTCACATCGCTTGGAAAAAATCCTTAAGAAGAATTCACATGGTGTCATCGCTCAGCTCAATTCCATTCAGATGCACCCATCAACAGTCTCCACTACTTCCTTGGATAGATATGCAGGTATCTTTGCTGAACCAATGCGCTTGCTGCCTTCAAGAGACCTTTCCGGTAAGAATTTAGCCACATCTACCTCTCAGCAGGAAATGATGGCTATTTTGCAGGCAGTACAAAAGTGGCAGCCATACCTATTAGGGAATTATTTCTGCATCAAGACTGATCTCCAGAGTCTGGAAATTTTTTTGGAACAATGGGTCTCCTCCCCAACACACCTGAAATGGGTTATCCCTATGTGATCACTTACAAGAAGGGTAAGGACAATATGGTGGAAGATGCTCCTTCTCGCACAATTGATGACCCAGTTTCTCTTACAGCTCTTTATCTGCTTGTTCCAAATTGGTTGCAATATGTTCACCAAGGCTATCTCTTCTATGAACTCCATGCTTCTTCATCAACAGGGCACTCTGGGTTCTGCAAAATGTATGACCAGGAAAAATGTAACTTCTTTTAGCAAGGACTAAAAATGACAATTCAATAGATGGTGGTTGACGATGATACTTTCCAAGTCAACAAGGGTGAAACGACATTCCTTTGGGGATTTCTCAAACCCTTTCCCATCCCTACACAGCTTTGGCCAACTATTTCTATGGATTTCCTAGTAGCGCTCTGGTGGTACAATACCACATCTCAAAGCACACCATATGAAGCAGTCTATGGAAAAAAACCGCCAGTTCTTCTTCCATACACCCTTAGCAGCTCCCCAGTTCAGGCAATTGACTCAGTTCTTCGAAACCACGATCAGATTCTTCTCATTCTGCAGGACAATCTTCACATGGCCAGAATTCGCCTGAAACAACAAGCCAATCAGCACCGTTCTGAGAGCATTTTCCACGCAGCTGACAGGGTTCTTCTTCATCTATAGCCTTCCAAGCAATCCTCCTTGACACTCCAAATGCGTCAATGGCCCGAAATGCAAACCGAGGATGCTAATGGGGAACCACTCCTTCAGAATGTGCAGCAATTTCTCCAACCAAAGCTTTGAGGACAAAGCTTTTTCTAAGGGAGAGGGGATGTTAGGAACCTATGTCAACCCTTCTCTTTACTATGTTAGTATATTGTTGTTGGATGCATATGCTTTGTAAGTCGTCCCGTAGTATTTGTTGATCCGTAGTTTATATTAGCCCATAGTATTGACCCATAGTATTGGACGCATATGCTTTGTAAGCCGTCCCGTAGTATTATATGTCCCATGGTTTTGACTCATAGTATTGGGCATAGACTTAGTATATAAGTGTGTGTTGAGGTCATTGAAGGACGGTGAAGTTAATTGTATTGAGCTAGCTCAAAGGAGGTTGCCCCCTCGAAGTGGCCCATGATCAATATAAAAGTGATTCTGAGTTCTATTATTTCTTATATATAGTGTATTTGCATTAATTAATTATTGCAGGTTCTTCACACTGAACATACTCATAATGCATTCCAATATTGAAACATATTTTTCCTTTGTATGCCTCATATATGTGAGGCGATATGGAAGGCGTTTTTTGCATAATATGTATAATTTATTCACAGCAGACACAAAAATTGATATCATTCTACTCCTATCTTTGTCCTTTTGTAGAGAACCACATATTTGAAAACCTAGCTCCCCAAAAGGGTCTTCTATTTTTGTCAAAGAATTGGCTTCCTTCCGGTTCCTTCCATCCAAAAAACACAATGCAAATTAGTATCCAGGTATATCGAAAAGTATTACCTTTCACTTGACCTTCTACACAGTCCTTAGGGAAATCATTTAGTAGAAATGTCGACCAATTCATCTGAACACCTTCCACACACTTTTCTGTAGCTGTAATGATTACCGCTGAGACTTGGTCATGACGCCCCTTTCGAAATAATTTGCAAGAAAGTATATTAACAACGAATCTTACAGAGAAATCATTGATTTGTGTAATGGAAAACACTCTACTGGCCCGCCGAGTTTTGATTTTTTTCAGCAATCCTCTTTCCAAGTGCTTTCTCATGCTTTTTGTCAAAGAGAAGGATTACATATTATCCTATGATAGGCAAACCAGTGATTGATTCAATCATATAAACATTGATAGATATTACTTTGTTGAGCCACAGGTATCCACCATGCACTTGTGATATCAGTAATTTTGCACCCATTCTTGCGTATGGATTTTTTCCAAAGAAAGGAATCTCCAATAGATTCAGTATTCTAGAATTATATAATCGAATGGCCCATTCTTGGAGCAACATTTCACCTAATTCACTCATTTTCATATACTCTGTCTTGACAAGTTCTGGATATTATCTAGAATCACTGACATCACATTTTGAAAATACAACCTGAACTATTTCACCATGTAAATTTTCTTCAACAGTAGCACCTTTAGATTCCTTATGATCTTGCAACTTTATATTTTCCAGTTCAGGTAGGATAAACATTGGGGGGTCCATTTTTCATGATGGAGTATACTCACGACAATCTTGCATAGATGCAGACACATCTACAGCTTTTCTCTTTTGTTTTCTTTTGGGTGTCATGATTCTCAAGTATTGGTCTTTCACACACTCACTGATATTTTTCTTGCAACAACTATTCTCAATAGGTGCAAAGGTTCTTACTAAAGATATTCTGAGTTTTTTAAAGGACCAACCTTTCCCATTTGTCATTAATCATTTGCAGATTTCCCTTGATTTGGTTTGACTTGGAAAGTTTATCAAAATTCTAGTTGATCTGGTCTGAATTCACTTAACTGCTTTCCACCATTAATGTTGTTCCACCTGTTGTCGTAGTTTATGTTATCGCATGAGTGTTTTACCATATCGGGTCTAACTGATAGTGAGTCAGTTTTGTACTGGAGTGGAGAAGGATTGGTTTCCCAAGACCTTCATCCTTTCGTTTAGAAATATGATTGGCTCAGAATTATTGTTCACATTTTTCTTCCTCCAAATCATGTTACAAAAGTTATTTCCTTGATCTTCAGGGGAACTACTATTATTGACAAATTGAAAATCCTTATTATTTTTCTTGATCCAGTGCTTTACAATCTTCCATGATTTTTCATAGTCGTGAGTGTTGTGATCAATTTTGTTGCACTCAAGAAACAAATAACATTGTTGTAGTATTTTCCAATATGTCCAGTCATTGTGCATTTCCAACATTGAAATGATTTGCGCAAGTTCATCTTCTTTATTTTTAGAACCTCCTTTACAACATTTTTACAATCATCCTCAAAACCTATATCGGTTTTATCATAAGGATATATTTGCTTGTTGAGAATCTCATTTAGTACCTCCATGCTCTTAGCAAAACTGTCTGTCACCATGACTCGATCTTTCATTCTTTTCATTTCTTCTTCCTTTTCTTGTAAATTGATTCATTGTTCGTTAAGCATTTTTTCATACTATGAATTCCTTTCTTTGAGAGAGATCACCTCTAGTTGTTTTGCTTGAAAATTAACTTTACTATCACATTATTTTTGTAGCTGATCTTATAATGACATGAGTTATTTTATCTTTCATTCCTTTTCTTCTCTGACATTTCTCAACTTCTTGTTTAGAACAGTGATCTCCTTTTCAAGTTTGTGGTTATGTGCAAACTATTTATTCAAGTTTGCCTCCAAGGAATTATTCCTCAATTTTTCATTTTGACAAGTCGCATTCACTTCCCACAATTGAATGGTGAGAACTACTTCCAATTCCTTAGATTATGTTTCTTACTTCTTCAGGATGTTTAGAGTCTTGGTTGCTATTATTTTGACTTTTTCTATCATCTTTTTTTTGTGCAAATGATGTTCCATGCTTCTATGATAGAGATCTTTTCTAACAAACATATTCCTGTAACCATGGTGCTTCATTTAGAGAACATTCATTTCCCATAACTGTGCAAAGTTCTAGCTTCCATAGGTTAATATGTTACTGAAGACACCTGCTCTGATACCAATTGTTGGAATGGATTTAACCCTAAGAGGGTGGGTGAATCAGTATTAACGCAATTATCATCACTTTTTACCTTCTTTAACAGATTAGCCTTAAATTAATCTTTGATCGTTAGTTATGCATCCAACATAAATAAACCATTCATCCATATATGCACCAAGACAAAGAACACAAAACACAAGAATTTTTACATAAAAACCCAGTTGGAAGAAAACCAAGGAATGTTATTTTGCAATGAAAAGAATACATTCAAGTAAGCACCAACTTCCTGTATTTACTAGCACCAACTGGAAGGAGGCATCGACCCCCTAGTTTTATAGGAACTGACCTGAAAGAAGCTTCAACTCCTTGTTTTTCTCTAACACCAACTGGAAGAAGGCTACAACTCCCTTTCTCCTTGCCCCATCCTGCCACCCAGATATTCAAGATGTAATTATGACTTACTAAACTTCTAACCCGCACACAATTATGATCTTCTAATATTAGTTGTGTTGTGCATTGTCTTCGTATGCAAACAATTTACTTTCATTGTGATGCATACATCACTTCACTTCTCATTCCTCTCAATTCTACACTTCTTTGATGTGTTACTTCATATACTGTGTACTTGTTGATTTTGCGGTCTACGCTAAGATATGCTCTATCGATATGCTACTATGCAACTGCACTCACCAACTGATACTATGCTTTCAATTGATAGTTTGATGCTCTGAGATAAAGCATTAGTAACATATGAAACTACGCAGTTACTGATGTGTTTGTTCTCGTCAATTGCCACAATATTTTAGATAATCTATGACTTGATGTGCATCAAATGATTCGTCATTTTGGTTTAACACACTTGTCTCATATCATCCTCATCATGACGCCTTACTGGATCCTGATGTTGTTCTGTTGTTTCGCATCAGATGGACTTCTCAACTTCGCACAATTAGCTTCAATATTCATGCATCAACTAAACATCTACGCATATTTTGATATACTTATGTTCTATTTATTCATTTCTTCCTTACTTATGACATATATGACTGTGCATGTGCTGTCTGTAATTATGTCGTTCAGTCTTCACGCAGTTGCACATATTTCTTTGTTTCTTCCAGTAATGTCCCCGGTCCCCTCGGTTCCCTTTAGACGTGATGGGGGAGCTCCTTAGAAACAACCTAATAATTTTTTTTTCCAAACTATGCACTTTCACACAACCATAGAAAATTCGGTCCGCAAGGTGCAATCCGCAAGATGCAATCCACAATTCTAGAGTCATAAGTCAGCACTCAAACACACTGCTTCAAGAATTACACCTATGACTTCCATAATCCGCAATGCAGGATTCAGAAAGTTGGAACAACAAATATACAACATCGAAACAATACGCCTCCGACTTCTGCAATCCACAATCCTCCTTGCGGGAGTCGGAAAGCCGGAACACTAAATATAGAGCATTGAATAAATATGCCTCTGACTTCCGCAATCCACAATCTGCCTTGCGGGAGTAAAAAATTTGGAACACCAAATATACATCGTCAAAGAAATCCGCCTCAGACATCTGCATTCCGCAATCCGCACTACGGGAGTCAGAAAGTCAGAATGCCAAATTCACAACTTCGAAGATTTACGCCTCCGACTTCTGCAATCCACAATCCATGATGCGGGAATTGGAAGTTGGAACCCCAAGTTCACAACTCTGGGAAAATTACTCCTCTGACTTCCTCAATCCACAATCCACCTTGCGGGAGTTAGAACCACAGTGTGCAAGTCTGAAGAAATCATGCCTCTGACTTCCGCAATGCGGGTTCGAAAAGTTAGAAGTCGGTCATATGCTCCTATTACTGCCAACTTCTCAGGTTGATATTTTCCTCATCCTAAGTCCATTTTTGGAAAACTTGGTATTATTGGAAATATATCAGCGAGCCCTATGCAATGGTATGATCCTTAGCCACACCTAACAACTTTGAATTTGTCCTTCATCCAACCAAAATGTTTCCCAAACTTCATCAAGACTTCTTTACCTCTATGTAAAGAGCTCTAATCCACTCTGTCATGTCTCCTCCCATTAATCCAGACCATCGAAGGGAACATGAACACAGCAGGGGGTGTCTATTTCTCCCCCAAAGCCATGATTGAACATTTTGAACCTCTTAGACCTTTACAAAACTTAGCCCTATTCATCAATGAACAAATTCATATAAATAAAAACACATGTATGCATATGCATACTCAAATGAACACATCTTAATGAAACATTATCCACACACATATAAGGGAATGCATCAACACATTTATCCCAGGCATAATGATGAAAAAATCTAGAAGGAATTTGTCCTCTTCTCATGCTATGCACTGGCTTATGCTGACTAACTTAAGATAATCATTTCATTCCCATTAACATGAACAGTTAATCATTTAGAACACATAATGAACATGTTATAAATCACAGAGAACACTTATCTTTTTATTGAAATCTCCAAGAAAATGGCTATGGAATGCAACTTTCCAACCCAACCATAGGTCTCTGCCTAGCCTATATTCTTTCAGCATTCAGAGACCACCCCTGAGCTAGGGCTATGTATCCACTAAGGAGAGACTAAACATGCTCACGCATAGCCATGGTTTCACACAAACAGTCATGCTAAGCCAACACACAGTTGGGTTTATCAAGCATGCAAAGAGTCACAGGAGGAGGGTGCTAAGCCAGTGAGCACAACTACAGAGCTACAGGAATATCAAACTAATTAAGAAATCCTTCACTGGGTTTATCAAGCGGTTCCAACCTCTGATTTCTCTTCCCCTCTTTCATCCATGCTTGGATCTCCTCAGGGTTGCAGCAAAAAGGCTCTATCCCGCAATTGGATTTTCGGCCTTCCGAATCAGGGTTTTCCTATGAATTTATGGGCATCTCACACTCTCAAATTCTCCCCAGGGTTCAGGTCGATGGATCCCCATTGGATATCATCTCCCACACAAAGTTTATGGATGATTTTGTAACTCCCAAACGTAGCTTAACTCATAATCATGATTTCTGGTTTTCTTCATTGTTGGGCATGCGTCCTCCATGAAAATTGAAGCTTCGCTCCTATACCATGGAATGGGGATGAGGAAAAATGAATTCCCATGAGGTAGGGTGACTTATGGGATAAGAAAAACAGAGCCCATACGCTGCCTTACGAATTTCAGGGCTGCCCATACTCCATTAATCCATGGACTGATTTCCTAAAGTCTTGCCTTACAACATAGATAAATGATAGCTAATAAAGTCAAAGGTGGGTTCTCAAGGTGACATTTTGCAGCATAGGGTTCAATCCCACAACCCCCTCACCTATGCCTAGCGGATACACATATCCGCCTCATTTAGTTGCATCCATAGCCAGCCCCTTGGTAATTTTTTTACATGATATTTATTTACATCATTTTTACAATTTTCATGGTCCAATGGCACATGGATAGGACAATTTAAAATACCAGGCTGAGCATTCACTAGAGGGGCCTTGGCCTTGAGCTCCACGCTAGGAATCATACATCACATTTATATAGTATTTACATTAAAATCCAATATATCCTAATTGTCAAAATGGGGGTATTACACTTCCTTTCAGTGTTTTCACATTCGTCACAGATCTACATCATCATTCTGTGCACCATTAGTTGTATCATTCCTCTGTCAGTGCACACTCAGCTCCTCCCTAGATCATGTTGTTCTTTCCTCGAGCCCTTGATGCGCCGAATATAAATATGTATTTTCCAAATAAAGATCTGAAATCTCACCATTGAGCTTGCTTCATATCTCCAACTTGCATCTCTATTTATACATGTCCTGCATGGATACTATGTCCACAAGTTGGTTGTGGCATCCCTTCTTCCATACTTCATAGAATGTGATATTTCCACATGTCATCATATGTGTTGGTTATGTGTCATCATTCGTGTGTCTTTCTCATTCATGATTCATGACTTAGTGAGACTTACACCTTAGTGGTGTACTTCTTGCGCTCTTGATGTACCATTAATTTGAGGTATGTGCGCATCCATGCTCTGTAAATTGATGAGTCTTTGACCTTTTCTGTACCATCCCTTGTGGGTATTGCACACCTGCTGTATCAATGCTAAGTTTCCATAATATGTGCATAAATTGACTTCTTCTTGATGGGACTTTGACCCTTGCAGAATCATCCATTGTCGGTATTGTGCCCCTGTTGTATCATCTTCTTTTGGGATTTGTGCATTAACAAAATTCAACTATTTTTCCCTTCTTGGAAATTGTGCACCCTTTACTAACTTAAATCATATTCTAATTGGAAATACTTGCACGCTTTCCAGACTTTCCAGCCATAAGCTATTTCTTATTGCTTGCGCAGTCCCGAGTCTTCTTTCAAAATGCTTGCATACTTGTGTATTTGCTTAGCCAACTCCTTGGCTACTTGTGCACATTTACCTTTTTCCAACCAATTCTTTGACTACTACCTTGAGTGAGTATGACTTGGTGGAATTGACTTATGTGTTGGTACCACATGTAGTAGGATACATTGCTTATGTGCTTCCTTGTACTGGATCTGCATGATGTTCCTTCCTTCTGTGCTTCTTCATATTGATCATGCATGATGTATCCTTAGACACACATCTTCAGACTAGATGCAAATTATATATATACTTCTTCACACAAGAATCCATGTCCATCATCATCGTTCACATATACTTCTTCAAAGTGGCTTCCATATACTTCTTTAAGCTGGCATAGGAATGTTGTATCCACTTTGACATCAGTTAACAACAATGACTCAAATTGAATCAATTGACATCCTATTTGACATTAATTGAAATCAATGACAACCAAAGTTAAACATGTAGATGATTTTATCATCCAATCATTGTGGTAAAGTTTCTTCCTATTCTTCAATTATATCTCTCTCTTCAATGAATATCTACTCCTATGCTCGATTTAATGCAAATTCTGACTAGCTTTCATAAATATTCTAATAACCTAACTTCCATGTTAATTTTTCAGAATTTACTTCAATCTGATCTAGGATCTTAACTAAGAGAACAACATGTACAACATATTTATAGCATATCAATCATGCACACAATAATGCAAGCACACAAGAGACACAAAGTTTACTTGGGGAAAACCATAAAGGTTAAAAACCCCAATAACTTCCTCAGAGATAGATAGAGCAATGATACAACCCAAGCATAAGAGATAAACATCTCCTAGCAGCAGCTTCTCCTCCTTCACAAGTGCGCCACTCTCCCAAGAGTGTGAGAGAGAATAGAATGATGAAATAGAGTGCCTCCCGCACTCTATTTATACTTGACTTGACTTGCCTAATAACCTTTACTAGGTCGGCCTTAACTTAACCACATAACATAATGCTGACTGGGCCGACACCCAATAGGGTGGTCTAATAAAACTTTGACTCACATGGCCGACCCCCAATAGGGTGGTCTAATAACCCTTTGACCCACATGACTTATACAGGGCCGACCCCAACAAGGTGGTCTAATAACCCATCAAGTATAAGTTACGACACTTACAATATAAATGACGACACTTCCATATAGAGGAATAATAACATCTCTATAGGAATACAAACACTTACATATAGAGGAATAATACCATCTCTATAGGAGTACAATATACATATATGAAATACATTCCGAAGTTACATATACATCAACACTCCCTCTTAATTAGGAAGGTATTTCGTGAACCAGGTATTCTAGAACAAGTCTTCTTCTCTGGATCATTGTCACTAGATAATCGTCATCGAGTCATCGTCATCGTCACTGCTGCTGCTATCTCAATCAATATCTGAATCTACTCGTCATAGGAAGTTGTATAGAGCCAGTCCTTTTTCATATTGGATGCAGGCCCACCACCTGCAGGTCTTCATCATCACTGGCCATACTGTGGAATCCTCAGGACTTATTACGTGCATCACAAAACCTTAAAATAGTCTCTTGACTAGCAAGAACCCTAAAGAGCATCTGAGGCATTTTTGAACCTATCCAGATCTCCAGGACTTATTACATGTGACTGTCACAAAACCTTAAAAGAGTGTCCCAGGAACGTTTATGTGCATAGCACGACTGACAAGAACTCTAAAGAGCATCCTAGGAACATTTATGTGCCTAAGCATGAACAACAAGATCTCCAGGACTGATTACATGTGACCTCTTCTACAAACCCTCGAAAGAGCATCCCAAGACTTATTATGGGCACACAACCCAGCCTATCGGATCTCCTAGGTCTTACATGTAGCAGACCACCACAAATCGTCGAAAGAACATCCTAGGACTTATTACGGGCACAGAGCCCAACCTATCGGATCTCCCAGGTCTTACATGTGGTCCACTATCACAAACCCTTGAAAGAGAATCCCAAGACTTATTATGAGCACATAGCCCAACCTATCGGATCTCCGAGGTCTTACATGTGATACACAGTGCTAGTCCTTTTTCATACTGGATGTGACCTAGAACAAATATAGGATTTCCTTTGCACAACCTGATACTCACCATACATCATCTTGATCATCATCACTGCATCGTCTTGATGCCAGTCATCTGGAGAAACATCTTGAAGCTCGTCATCCATGATCATCCTGATCATACAGTGCATCTACCTGATGCATACCAAGTATCTACCTGATACATATCACCATACACGATCCACCTGATCATACAATGTATCCACCTGATACATACATAGATACATGATCCACACAATGTATCCGCCTGATATATATCAACATACATGATCTACCTGATCATACACAGTATCCACCTCATACATATATAGATACATGGTCCAAGCATCCAACATGATGCATATACAAATACATATAAATGATCCAACTGATCATATCCAACATCCAACATGATGCGTACATACATATACATATAAATGAACCAACTGATCATATCCAGCATCCAACATGATGCATATACATATAAGTGATCCAGCTGATCATATCCAGCATCATCCTGATGCATATACAGAGTAGTAACTGGAGCATCATCCTGATGCTCATCATCCAGCGCTTACATCCAGAGTCATGTGAAGGATCCTCCTTCCAACATTCTTGTAATGGCTTCATCAAATGTGTCCATCACTTCTTCCTCGAAGTGTCGTCGATATGAGGAACACCAAGCCTCTCTCTAAAGTACTTGAACTTCATTATGGCTAGTGGCTTCGTTAATACATCTGCAATCTGCTCATCTATCGCAACATACAGGAGCTTCACTGCTCCTCTCTGCACCATATCGTTTATATAGTGATATTTGATCTCTATGTGTTTCGACCTATCGTGGAACACTAGGTTCTCATACAACTTCACACAACTCTGGTTGTCACAAAATATACCAGTAGCCTCCAACGGTAGATCAAATAACTCTGACAGTAGATTTCGAAGCCATACTACCTCACAACAAGTCGAACAAGCTGCAACATACTCTGCTTCGGCTGTACTTAGTGATACATAGGACTTCTTCCTGCTAAACCAAGAGATCACACCTGATCCCATACTGAAGCAGCACCCAGAAGTGCTCTTCCTATCTGTAGCACTGCCTTCCCAATCTGAATCAACATAACCCTGTAGGTTAAACTTTTGATTCGCATCATACTTGAGCCTATAATCAACTGTACCCTTTAGGTACCTTTGAATATGCTTTACAACATCCAGGTGAACACTCCTCGGATCTGTTAGGAACTGGCTCAATGTGTTCACTGCAAAGCAAATATCCGGTCTCGTGTTCGTCAGGTACATCAAGGACCCAATCATCTGATGATACATAGTGATATCAACCGACTCAGATGAAGCATCACATAGAAACTTCAAGTTTGATGCCATAGGTGTGGCCATGTCCTTGCAGTCCATCATCCCGAACCTCTTCAGGATCTCTATTGCATACTTCCCTCAGTCCAAGGAAGATTCCATCTGCACTCTGCCACACCTCCATACCTAGAAAATAGTGAATCATCCACAAGTTCTTCATCTCAAACTTGGAAGCAAGCTTCCGTTGCATGTCAGCAATCAATCTATCTTCACCTGTAATAAACAGGTCATCCATATACAAAAGTAGTGTCACTGGATTGCCTTCCTCAACCTTGTAGTAAAGGTTGGAATCCGCTTTACTCTTGGTAAAGACCAAATTGGATAGAAAGCTATCTATCCTACCATAGCAGGTTCTGCACATATATGACTCCCTATCATGTGTCTCAGAACCAAGTGGCTGCTCCACAGACACTTCTTCTTCAACTACACCATTCAAGAAAGATGTCTTGAAATCCATCTGGTGTATCTTCCATTTCATCACTGCAGCCAGAGCAAGTACGGATCTAATGGAAGTGTATCTGGCTATAGGAGAAAAAGTCTCTATGCTACCACCTACAGCATGCTTGATCTTGTAGATCCTCTTGGAAGTCACTACAGACTCCCCTTTAGGTCTTGGGACTGCATCCTAAACATCTTCATGATCGACTGGTACTCCTCGATCATGGCATTCTTCCCAGATCCTGGGAACTTCAATATATTCAATATTTTCAATAGATAACTTTGTTGCTAAACAAATGTTGTAGTTCTTCTTTTGTAGGTGATGGTATACAATCTTTCCTACACAACAAGTTAAATTGCATGATTAGAAAACATCTCATAGTTTTCAGAACAAATGCTTACACATAAAAAAATATGTCATACAGTCATGCAATTATCTTAGCCAATGCTTCAATACAACATTTATCCATATCACGTAACTTTCTAGATGCCTTCCAATCTCTACCAGAACATTGTTAAGAGTGTAAACAACTCCCAACATGTTAGCAAAGAGGTTTCATTCTAGATAAGTAGCAATGGAATGTTGTACAGTGCCATAGGCCACTTACCCATGTATATTAGTAGTATATTGTTCATCAATGCAACTATTCTAATATGCATAATACACAACCTAATTCTAGGAACATGAGTATATACATTATTGAACAGTATTATTTAAACAATAAAATATGCAAGGACTGATAATTCAAATACTTATCTTTGTTTGTTTGTTGGGTTGACTCCCTCTCAGTCTTTGCTTCTTTTCTATAACTCCATTCTGATGTGGATTGTGAGAAGTGGTCAACTCCCTTTGAATATCTGCATCCTTGCAGAAACTACTAAAGTGTGCTCCTTCTTGATCTTTGCTTCCTTGCAGGAACAACTAGAGTGTGCTCCCTCTTGATATTTGCTTCCTTGCAGTAACAACTGGAGTATGCTCCCTCTTGATCTTTGCTTCCTTGCAGGAACAACTAGAGTGTGCTCCCTATTGATCTTTGCTTCCTGGATTACCTATCCTTGAACTTATATCTATCACTATGCATGATTATTAGTATCATCATTGTGTTATCCTTGAGGTCTCATACATAATCACACATTCATTAGTATAATCTTAATACTATCAAAACACAATAATCTTAAACATGTATAGTCATGATCATTTCAAACACAGATAATAAACATTAGTATTCAAGGTTTAAAGGAAGTCTTCTTTTACTCATGCATATTCTTATTTGATCATAGGACTCTTCTGGTTAGTTAAATCATCAATCAAGATAAGAGACATAAAATGCATAAACCCTTTATTACATTTCTAGCTTTATGAATTAACATAACCAATCATACCAAGTATACTTATATAAGGGATCCTAACACAAGGTATGATTCTAACTTGATATAGGAAAAACATACCTGGATTGGTATGTTAGCTAGTTATGTCTAACATACCCACATGATGTTTTCTTGTTCTCTTTAGTGACTTGTGCTAGTAACCTGCATATCTCATAGGTTAACCATTATAGAACCAAGTTATACATACCTCGCAAATAGATCTTCTAAGTGATTCATGACAATGGATGAATCTTTGTCATCATGATCATATGTTCTTAAACTAGAACATGATTTGTCTTTCTTGGTGTACCTTTCATGTTAGCGGACAACATAAATCTCATACAAAACCATAATACATTTGTACAATCATAAGTGTTAACACCCTAATCAATGAATATCTTCTATCATGCATTCATAATTTTATTAAGGTGATACAACAAGTCTGAATTTAATCAAGATTGTACTAACCGTAATAACATGAAGACAAACATACCATAAAATTAATCATGAACAAATCTCGAAACATACCTGGATGAGTCATACATGTCGATATTTCTTGTAATCTTCTTATGTAAGGCCTTAGCCTCATCTCCCTCTGAAACAAGTACTTCTTCACTTATGCAGGTGACCAATCCATTCTCTTCTAGGATTAACCCAATCCACTTGATTTGCAGGAACTGGATCTGGAGCTGGATTAGGGTTTGTTAGAGAAACCGTAAAAATTCAAACTTTGAATTTCAAACTTCTGAAAGGATATAAATATGTGCCTTGATGAGCTGATCAAGCTGGTATACTCATAATTTGAAAACTGCAAAATTTCACCCCTCAAATTTGCCTTTGAAACTTCCAGATTCACTGGACATGACCCCGAACTAGGGTTTGCTAAAGCCCACCCTTCTTCCCAATCAAAAGGTTCAATCCAAATCTCTAAGCTTCTATTTTTCTAAGGAGCTTCCAGACGTGGTCACATATTTCAAACATTTCAATTTTTGCAGAAGCCCTAATTTTCCACTTTTCCGATCAAAGTCCCAAACTAGGGTCTGATCAAGCCTAGTATTCTGCCCAGCCAAAAATTCTGATCTTGGTCTCTAAATTTCTATTTTGATGAGTAGCATTCATCCATAGTCTCTGATTACTAAAATTCCAACTTTCTCCGAAACCCTAAATTCCAGAAGGCATGAATGAAGGTGCTAAAAAATAATTCTGTTTTGATAGAAATACGTACCTGATTGTTTTTGGTGTAACTCTAAACTTTTCCATCCACAGGGTCTGAAAAATTTACTTGTGATAGAACGACCTGTCATCTTTCCAACCCCATAGCTTTGACCTCAAATTTATTCTCTAAGAGAGAGTTATCCCAAGTGTCGCAACGTGACCTGTTTATGGGATAAAATAGGAGAGCGAACTTGTACAGCGTGCCACGTGTCACTAGCTCAGTTTCGGCCTCTGAAAATGTTACCTAAGAAAGCATAGTTTTTTCACTACCTGTCACGTTTTACTAAATTTCATTTGGAGCTTCCTAGCTCAAGTTATGACCTTTTTTCCAAGGTCACCTGTTTATGACTGAGATCTAGAAGAGGCCGAAACCCTATATTGTACAGATCATAAATCACAAAGTACAATGAATTAGTGGTTTTCCTTTGGACACAAGGTACATGAGGATCTTAGCTTCGTCCTATATGATTTTTGACCCTGAAACCTCTCCGAAATTTATTTATAGCGAAATTTCTACGATGACTAGTTTTTGCTATATCAAGTCCTAGTTTCACAATTGCAACAAGTGTCATACATGCCATACCATGCCTTCTTTCAGGCTAGCTCTGATACCATGTTAATTTTTCAGAATTTACTTCAATCCGATCTAGGATCTTAACTGAGAGAACAACATGTATAGCATATCTACAGCATATCAATCATGGACACAATAATGCAAGCACACAAGAGACACAGAGTTTACTTGGGGAAAACCATAAAGGTGAAAAACCCCAATAACTTCCTCAGAGATAGATAGAGCAATGATACAACCCAAGCATAAGAGATAGACATCTCCTTGCAGTATCTTCTCCTCCTCCACAAGTGCGCCACTCTCCCGAGAGTGTGTGAGAGAATAGAATGATGAAATAGAGTGCCTCCCGCACTAATAACCTTTACTAGGTCGGCCTTAACTTAACTACATAACATAATGCTGACTGGGCCGACACCCAATAGGGTGCTCTAATAACCCTTTGACCCACATGGCTGACCCCCAATACGGTGGTCTAATAACCCTTCGACCCACATGACTTATACAGGGCCGACCCCAACAAGGTGGTCTAATAACCCATCAAGTATAAGTTATGACACTTACAATATAAATGACGACACTTCCGTATAGAGGAATAATAACATCTCTATAGGAATACAAACACTTCTGTATAGAGGAATGATACCATCTCTATAGGAGTACAATATACATATATGAAATACATTCCGAATTTACATATACATCAACATTCCACACCCCCAAATCACATTTTGTAAGTTGCTATAGTAAGGAAACAAATAGTGATATAACTATGCCATGACATTGTAAGGTGCCAAAGAAGTATCACTTATGCACAGCGAAGGTGTTCTTGGTGGTGAAATGAAGCATGGCCCTCTAGCACTTGTTGATGAGACACTTCGAATAATTTTCATTGTAACACATGATAATTGCTTTAGGTAATGCATAAAAACATATATGGTCTTCTGAATAATTAGATTTCATAATCTAGTTAACCATAATGTTAAATTTGGTCTATAGTAAAATCATAATGAAAATTTTCATATATAAACAACAAGCAACACATGATAATTGCTTTAGGTAAGGCATAAAAACCATATATGGTCTTATGCATAATTAGATTTCATAATCTTGTCAATCATAATGTTAAATTTGATTTATAGTAAATCATAATGAAAATTTTCATATATAAGCAACAAGCAACAATCAGTAATTCAACAACTACAGGAACGTAGAGGGCGCTTGATAATGATGTGCCCAAAGGGAGAGGCATCCTTTGTATTCAGAATTGGTGGTTGTTTTGTTATTGAAGTTCCTCAAGTACAAGATTTCCTTCAACCTATCATTAGCATTGTACCATTGCAGGTATCTTCATCTGCTTGTAGATAAAGTTTATAATTTTACTTGCAAATGTAGGCATTGTAGATAAACTCTATGGTTGAAATGAGTTGTGTTTTTGTTTGGTTTTCATAATATCTGGAGTAATTAGCTATGCAATATTGTCATTTGATGGTAGCATATCATCTCACCATTCCTTGTTGTTATGATGTTAATCAACCTTGAAACCTTGTAAAGAGTGTCACAACTGAGTAAATATATTGAACATAGTTGTTATGGTTTAACATCAGAAACATTTGAATATTTGCATAAATGACACAAGAACCTAAATCAGACATGCATGATTATGGATCCTATTTATTCTTTTGCTTGGAACGGTCCTATTTATTTGTTTGCTTGGCCTTGCAGGTCATCACTTGATATCTTGCTTCCCTTGAAAATTTGTATTGATGGGGAGGGAGGCTTTACAACCCCACCCCAGTTTTGTTTGTTTGTAATTCAATATTGAAACATTTCTAATTGTATAGCATTTGAGCCATAATAGGAACATGGTAGCTACACGGCTAATTCAAATTTGGATATTATGTAATATTCTCTCGGGCTTATAAAGTGTCATTTTGTTTCTGGTATGAAATTATTTTTAGATGGGATGTCATGTGTTTGAGTCCCAACATTTAAATTAGTATTGAATTTCAGTCTTTAATTATGAAAATTTTAATCAGCGGGATATTTTGATTGGAAATCTCAAGTTTGAACTTCACGATTCATCTATATATAAGATCAATGATTGTATGTGGAAATAATTCAATATTGAAATATTTTTATTTGGAAATAGTTCAGTATTGAAATAAGTCTACTTTAATAGCATTCCATGCACATTAGAAACATGGTAATTGCATACTTTATATATATCTCAAAGAAAAAACTTATATTTTATATTTCTTTGCTTTTAGTTGTAAGATATTGGAATGTCTTTGGTTGAACTTTGGAACCTGATGGATACTTCAATGGAAGAAAGATAACGATTTAGAAATGTTGTATGCAATCTTGGAGCATTAGGTAAGGAAGTGACAGGCTCAAGTGCTCTTGCACTTGATATCATTGAGTAGGTTTGATGTGTCTTTGCATGTTATCATTAGAACCTTATTTCTAAAGAGAAACACATCAACTAAATGGAATTTGACCATAATAAATCTTGTTGTGATGGTTCTAGCAAGAGGTAGAAGTTGAAAGATTGAATCTACTGAAGGTAATAAAATGAAAGAATTAGTATTGAAAAAGAGGATAGAGATGGAAGAAATATGCAGGCGAGCACATATGGAACTAGATGCTAGCACGACACCAGATAAGTCCAATGCCCTGATTGATGCGGGTAATGGAATTTCCCTACTCTAGTTAAAATGTATTATTCTATGTGGATTAAATTTATTGTAAAAGTTTGAGCCTGTCTAATTAATTTTTGGAATTGTAGGTATGGTGGAACATTTTGAGCTTCTAGATAATGTTGAATCACAAATATTGAAAGCAAAGGAAGATGGTGGAAGCAGGAAAGAAGTAATGGATAAAATAGAAAAATGGCTTGTAGCTTGTGAAGAGGAAAGATGGATTGAAGACTACGTAGGTTCTTCCAAGACAAGTTTGGCGTGGCAGAGAATTCTTCCCTCATTGAGAGGGAGTGTTAAACTTACATCATCAAAAGTCATTCTCCAGGTCAATATTGTGTGTCAGGATTGAGCCTCGTGTGTCGAGGTAGTGCCTTATAGGATCATGAGTTGGAATCAGTAAACTTGGAGTAGAATCCAACTCGAGGTAGTGCCTTATAGGATCTGGAGATGGACTAATGAAACTTGGAGACGAATCTTCAGTTGGGATCAAGAATGGTTAAGATTCATGTGTTCCATAAAGTGTTTTTTTTTCAAAGTGATGATGGTGTATAGTCTTGCTAATCAAGGCTAAGGTCTTTTTGTCAAGACAAATCCTCATGTATTGAGGTGGTGCCTCATGTGTTGAGGTGATAATTTGCATGTTGAAGCATGTATGGTGTGTAACACTCCCTCTCATTGAGGGAGGAATTCTCTGCCACGCCAAACTTGTCTTGGAAGAACCTATACTTCGCCACAGACAGAGGCTTCATCAACATATCTGCAATCTACTCACTGGTAGCAATGTACTGAAGTATTACGAAACCTATCTGGACCATGTCTATGATGTAGTGATACTTCATCTCAATGTATTTCAATTTGTCATGAAACACATGGCCTTCTGAGAGGTTAATGCAGCTCTCATTGTCAGAGCGCATTATTGTAGTCCCAAGCTTCTCACCAAACAACCTAGCAAGTAGCTTCCTAATCCACATCGCTTCTTGACAGGCGGTACTAGCTTCAATATAATCTGATTATGTAATACTCTAGGCTATGGAGCCCCGCTTCTTGCTGGACAAAGAGATCAAAGTTGATCGCAAGATAAAAAATAATTAAGATGTCCTCTTCCAATCGACAATACTACCACCCTAGTCAGAGTCGACATATCCAAGTAACATCACTCCACCACTGGAAGCATATTTGATTCCATAAGAAATAGTAGATCAAATGTATCTAAGCACATGCTTGGAAGAAACCCAATGTTTATGTCTTGGATCAAACATGAAATTACTCATGATTCTCACTACATAACATATATCTGGTCTACTATGTATGAAATACATCAAGGAACCAATTAGTTGTTTATACATGGTAGAATCCAGTAGATCCGATCCATAATCTAAATCATGTATCTTCTTTATATTAGGCACCATTAGAGTAGACATGGACTTATAGTCCATCATACGAAATCTCTGCAATACATCAATATGTACTTTCCTTGAGAAAGAAAGATATCATCTTTCCTTTGCCAAACATCTAGACCAAGAAAATAGTGCATAAGAGCTAAGTCTTTAATTTCAAACTCATAAGTGAGCTCCGTATTGCACCAAGCTATATGTTTCTCCTCTCCAGTAAGGAATATGTCATCAACATAGAGAGCCAAGATCAATGGTTGGTTCTTCACAAACTTGAAGTACAGGTTGGGGCCAACTTCACTTTTGGACAAGCCCAAGATCAGAAGATAGCTACCAATCCCTAGGGCATGCTTAATCCCATACAAGGATTTATTAAGTTTTCATACATGGGACTCCTTACCATGAATTACAAACCCCTCAAGTTGATGTATGGAAACCTCTTCCTCAACCTCACCATTGAGGAAGGAATTCTTTACATCCATCTGGTGAAGTTTTCAACCCAAAACTAAAGTAAGGGAAATTATAGTTCAGATAGTAGAGTATCTAGCCACAGGAGAGAATGTCTCATCATAGTCTATCCCTTCTCTCTGTGAGAAACCACATGCCAGAAATATTGCTCTATACTTTTCAATACTTCCATCAAATGCATGCTTGATTTTCTAAATCCACTTGGAAGTTACTATTGAATTCCCGTCAGATTTAGGAACCACTTCCCACACATCATTCTTCATGATAGATTTGTATTATTACACCATGGCATCTTTCCATACTTGTTGCTTTGAGTCTTCCACATAGGTAGAGGGTTCTGAATCATTGACGTGACTCATCTATGCTACATATCCTAAAAATCATTCATGTCTCTTTTGCTCTCTAGATGAGCCCGGAGGTGCTCCATGCTTTTCTTCCTCTTGCAGAATGTATCAACACCAATGCAGATCTCCTCTTAGTAGGAGTTTCATCAAGAGATATTTCTATCAGATCTTCTAGCTCTTCAGAATCAAGCAAATCTATGGACTCATCTTGATTCTACCTATCACCATATCAAAGGGGAGAATCATAAACTGAATCCTCCATCATAGGAGTTTCATGCTCCTCCATATATGAATCACACTGAAGTTATTTGGAGCGCTTGAACACAACCTATTCATCAAATGTTACATCTCTAGTCACTTCAATGTTTCTTTGTCCCGGAACATAGATTATGTAGGATTTGGAGGATTCACTATATCCAAAAAATGTTCCTTTCATTCCAAATGGTTCAATCTTTGTCCTCTTCTCTATTGGTATGTGAATGTAAACAAGACAACTGAAAATATTCAACTATCCAATATCTGGTTTTTCACTAGTGAAAACCTCTTCGGGAGTCTTTTCTCCAAAGATAGAATGAGGGATTATGTTATGAATATAAAAAATAGTGTTGGAGGCTTCTACCCATAAGGATGTGAGTAGATCCTAATCACACATCTTGTATTTTGTAGACTCACATATTGTTATGTTCTTTCCTTCATCAACCCCATTTTGCTGGGGGTTGTAGGGTACAGTCAACTATCTTTTTATTCCTTCATCTCAACAGAAGTCATTGAAGTCATGGCATTCAAACTCTACTCCATTATCATATCTCAAAGCATGAATGTGCTTACCAGTTTGATTCTCAACCAATGCTTTAAACTCTTGAAAATTGTTGAAAGTTTAACTCTTTTCTTTCAGAAAATAAACCCATGACTTGAGAGATAAGTCATCTTTGAAAAGCACGTAATACAAATAAACACTCAAAGAGGGTGCATACATAGGAACACATACATCGGAATGAATTAAGTCAAGGATACCCATGGATCTTTTGGTACTACTTGGAAAAATCTTTTTAATGGTTTTTCCAAGAGCGCAACCTCTACAAACACTATCAAAATCAGATTTAAACATGGGCCATACCTTTCACCACTTTTATGCAATCCAGGTAGCTCTTCAAAATGGAGATGACCAATCCTTCTATGCCACAGATCACAAGGAATAATTGTGTCATGGATCATGGATTGAATGAGTTTTCCTGGAACTTTGTAGAGACATCCCTCTCTAACTCCAATCACTGATGCATAGTTCAAGTCTTCATGCTTAGGCCAGAGGAGTGTTTTGTTGTCCATAAATATAAATCTGAATCCTTTATCTTCTAGAACCAAAATAGACATGAGGTTCTTCTTCAATCCGAGGACAAAAAAATTTCTTCCACATGCAATACATCTCCTGAATCCAACTGAAAAGAAGTGGATCTAATGCCTTGGATCAAATATGTGGTATTATCTCCAAGCTCCACCTTACAGGAAATCTTATTTTCCTTCATATATGTGATATTGCTCCTATATCAAGCCATGTGATTGTATGTGCCATTATCTACTAGTCATGGCTAACCACTAGTGGTAATGGATCCAGAAAGGGATGATACAAGATAGTACTCATTCTTTGTCTCTGGATCATCGAATGAATTCTTTCTTGTAAATTCATCTTCTGTAGCAGTAGAAGCATGAAACCTACCCTTGAAATTTCCTCTTTTGCTTTGCATGCCATTCTCTTGCATAATGACACTTCTTATTGAAATTGAAACATTTAACTTTAGACTTATCAAATTTCTTGAAATCATTCTCCTTTTGATGAGAGAATTTGTTACGATATTTCTTACATTTTTTCATCCATGCTACAAGAGCGAGGTTCTCTCCTTTGGAAGAAGTATTCTTGCTCTGGATTCACCCTTCTTCTTGTAGGAAATCATGCCATACTCTCTCAAAGTTAGGTAGCACTTCTCGACCATTTATTGTAGCCAATAATGTATTTCATGAAGATGGAAGACCATCGATAGCGGTTTGAATGATGAGATTGTCGTCATTGACCATCACACCAATGCTAATGAGTTGATATCTTACTTGAGAGATATTTGTGAAGAAGGAATACATAGCTTCATCCTTTTCCATGTTCAAATTTAGAAGCTTTCTCTCCAATGCTCTCTTTTGATTGGGAACCTTCTTCTCATAAATATTTGTCAAAGTGTCGAAGCATTCATTTGCAGTCTTCAAAGGCATGATCACGTGCATCAAGTTGTCTTTCATGGAATCATAAATGATTCTCTTTTCTTTGGATTAATTCTTCTTGAAGGTAATGCACCCTGCATTAGAAGTAGGATCTTCAATAACACTAGATACATATCCATCCAAATCATGCTCTTCCAGGATATTTAGGATCCTATCCTTCCAAGTATTCAAGTTCAAAGTTCCTTTAATACGCTCTTCTAGTATTACTAAGATTGAAGACATAATTATTCAATTACTATGCAAACTCAAGATCTACGTAGGATCAATATTGATGTATGAACTTATCTCTTTCATGCCCTGAGCTCTAATACCATGTTAATTTTTTATCTTTAATCCGGAAATGCAATAGTACTTGAAATCAACTAACAGTCATGCACATAAGGAATCAAATTCGAAACATGAATTTACCCTAGGGAAACCCTCTATAACTCGAGGGAGAAAACCCAAGAAAACCTTCCTTAGTATATTGATAGATAGCATAGAATGTATTTTACATCAAGAACCCCCGATGCAATTACAGAGCAAGAGAGAGATAAAGAAGAGAGACTCAAAATAACATCCTGCACAAATAGAAGCGCCTTGACTCCAAGGAAGAAGAGAATTCACTTCACATTGAATTCATCAATCATGTATAACATATTTATATATTTATATATTCTTCACATGCATCACCTTCTATTTTTATCTTCTAACTTCATGATAAACTCACCCTCCATCTAGATGTATCAATATTGCATGAAGAAAAGCACCCCACTTCTTATGTAGTGCATTAACTCACTGAACTGAGTCTTAAGATGAACTCACCCCTTAACTGAAATCTTTCCCACTTAGTTAGGTGGCTAACTTATGTGTCATCATGCAAGTGTCACAACTCAAGTGTCGTCTTTTAGTTTAACATAACTGTCATCTTTTAGTTTCACATAAGTGTCGTCATGCAATAACACTTAGTTAACTAGGTCTTCTTTGTTATCATTTAGTTAAATTTATTTAACTGATTCTTTCTTGTTAACATCATTGTAGTGATCAATTCGAGTTCTCATTTGATTTACTGAAGTATTTAACGAAGTTTAACAATTTGAATCCTCTCTTAATTAATTCTTTTATGTGCAATTTGAATTATCTCATATCTTATCACATCTTATATTTATCTCAGGTCTTATCTTCATGGTCTACATGTGCCAACTTAATTATAATATCAAATATACTAAGGATATTTTCACAATGATGTGATCATATTGTCCTACTATCATTCCAAGTGGTTATATGCTAAAGTAATTCACTTTAGAGGTGGCCATACTCTAGAGGAGACTTAATAGATCAACCATGGTTAGTAGTACATCACACAGCATACATGCTTCGACATGCAAAGAATCATCTCAAAACATGAGGCACCACCTCAACACATGAGGATATTTCTTGACACGCAAGACCTTATCCTTGACTAGCAAGACTATACAACATCATCACTTTGTCAAACAAAGTACTTGCCTCAACACATGAATCTTAACCATTCTTGAGTCCAACTCAAGTTTATTCTCCAAGTTTCTTGATTCCAACTCAGGCTCCTATAAGGCAATACCTCGACACACGAGGCTCAATATTGACACACAAGATTAACCTAGAGAATGAATAATGATGTTGTAACTTTAACAAATTGTTCATAATCCATAAGAAAATAGCCTCTTAAAACATCCATTAAGTCAACAGTCTACTCTACATCAGATATCATATTTATAACACCACATTAGAGCATATATTTATCATTTAAATGACATCCATAATCCCATGGATGATTTGATCCGACACATCCGTACACGACCATATGGCCTTTCCTAAAATTAGATCTCCTAATACTCATAAATTCCATAACAAACTATCTATTAATTGCTAGTCTAACAATTTTACATACCTCTTCCGTCATCTACCAATTTACCAACATAGGGTTAGCCATTCACCGTGAGAATATAACAATTTAAAAACATATAATGACAAATATCTATCATCCTCCATGGGCACATGTACATCATCATACATATAGTAAATGCATAGCATAAGTACTTATATTTTATAGGGATGCAACTGGAACCAACAAGACAACTTTCCTCCCGGCCTTAGACACTATCAAGAAAATGCACATCTGAAGGTCACCCTCCAGCGGTAGTCTTGGAATTCAAACAATAATTTCTCATCTAATTCGATCCCTAAGGATAATACTCGAAACATAGGATTTCACTCCTCCTTCAGAACAATGATGTGATCTCTAACCCCTCTTTCTCAGGATTGTACCCCCTCTCCCAGAGAACTACTTGCCACAATTAAATTCTTTTTCCCAGGATTGTACACCCTCTCCTGCAATATTAGAAAAACAACTATGCCACTTGCTCAGAATTGTCCCCCTCTTTTTCCAAGCCTAGCACATCCAATTAACGAAATAATTGCATAGGATTCTACACCCTCTCCTATAATGAAAGCACAACAATGGGGTTTTCTTCATAGGATTCTTGCCCTCTCCTACCAGACAAAGTTAAGGTGAGGTTACTCTCTTCACCCTGACACAAAACTTCTTGATCTTCCGGGTCCAAAATCATCATTCGAATCCCTACTAGAGAATTCAAATTCGGGGGAGAATAGCTCTCCCAGACTCGCTAAAATCCTCCCTTACAGGATCTTCATAAACCCGCAAGACAACCTTGGAGTAAAATGTGTGCAAACTTTTATGCCAAAACCCTCTTTGGAATTTGCAATTCTTATCAAAGAAACCCCTATACTGACCAACAAACTCAACCATGAAAGAATGAATGACCTCCTTAGCAATTCAAATCACTCTAAACCATTTCGAATTTCCTCCAAGAGATTGACTATAGACTTATAAGAAACAAATATCAATCAATGAGTGCTCCTCAAAACCACTAACTGACCGATTCAAGTTCTCAACATAGTAATTTGAATTCATTGAGACTGGCTCTAAACCACCGAAAAAAACAATCCCAATCACTAGCTAACTCGAATCTATCAACACTGACTCAAACTCACCATAACTGACCTTGAATTACCCTTTAATTACTCCTCATGCATGAAGGAAACTCGAATTACACATACTGACTCAAATTTCCTTGAAAATACCTCCATGCACCCAAGATAATTTGAATTGACCCAAAAATACTCAAATGAAATGAGGATGACTCGAATTCATCTGATTAATTGAATATTACCAACTTTAAATAAAAAAATACACTAATTAACTGAGGACAACTGACTTTAATTGACCGATAGTCACTTAAGTTAACTGAAGCAACTAGATATTGACTCACATTAATTGAGGACAACTCAATTAAACTCAAATTAACTGGCAGTAACTCAATTTAACTTAAAATCAACTGACAGTAACACAATTTATCTTAATTAACTCAAAATTAACGGACAACAACTTGATTTAACTCAAATTAACTCAGAATTAACTGACAGTAACTCAATAAAACTCAATTTGGGTGAATTTATGGCCACAATCAACTGAGGCGCATAAGACATGATTGAAGAGAGTGGGCCCCACCAACATCCAGTGAAGGAATATTCTCTCCAGCGAGGGCACAATTGTGCATGCAAGACATTAATTAGACAAATTAGGATCACCAGGGCCCAATAAAATTAAAATTAGGGAAACTAGACTAATGTTAGGGAGAGGCACCACTCCTAATCCCAAACTCTTCACATGTGGAATCCAAGACCCCCAGCAACATTGTTCTCCATGTTGAGCCATTATTTAGTTATAGGTAATAATAATAATAATAATAATAATAATAATAATGACAACAACAACATAATAATAATAATAATAATAATAAGATACCAAATAATAATCGTATTAATGCTCCATGGTCCAGGAACTTGGTGCCACCATAAAAATAAATGGCAAGTTCACATATGTTTCGGGTTTACCTGTTGGGATATTGAAATAATGAACCATGTTTTGTTGATACGAATAACAGGAATGCAATCAGTGACATGTATTAAACAAGTTAACAAACCCTTATTCATTTGAAACTACAAGCGCATGCCTAATAAAACCTAAAACCCTTACTGTAACAAATGATACTATAAGAGTTGGCGTAGAAATGTTATTGGGTTCCATCATTAGAACTCCATGGCCATCCCCTCCCCTTGATATCATACTACCCATATAAGGCCTCTTGCATAATGCATTTCCATTAGCCATAGTCAATGAAATTGTTACTGTAGAATATTTGTAATGGGATTAAACCTACATCTCTAGTTCCAAAAAAAGGATTGGCATTACCTCTAACATTTTGGATTTCTCTGGCCTTGATGGACTCGAAGATGGAATCACTGATAGTAGCCATGTGGGTGTTTTTTGCACTAATTTTTTAGCCTTGAGGCAAGATAATGTAGCAAAACTCTTCCAAGAGACGATGGAAGATTGTAGTGAGGTGGGTTTAAGGGTTTGGGATAGAGTGGGTTTTTTAAATATTTTTTGTAATTTTTGAATTCGTTCATATTTTCACCTCCCTTGGTTGTAGGAACCAAATATCGGGAGCGATCATAATAATGGTTTATTAAGGTAATTTGTATTTTTGGAATATAATAATTTTGGTTTATTATCCAATATAAAATAAATTTAATGTTAATAATGATTTGTTGTTTTATTCTTATTATTATTATTATCCAATTTTATTTTATTTTTTTATTTTTTATTTTATTTTAGGTAATTTCAACTTTTAATTTTTTAGAGTTGCTTATAGTATATTAATATATTAATTATATGATTGATATATATATATATATATATATATATATATATATATTAAATCGAGGTTTAAAGTTCTCAATAGTCTACCTTAGATTGCATCGAGAGTACCGAGGTGCTCTATATCCAATTAAAGGTTAAATATCATGGAGCATCTTTCCCATTCTGGTAACTTATTTGACAAAATCCGACAATGGATAATTGCAATTTTAACAATGAAATTGTACAATTTCATAAATTTTAATGTTGCAGATGGAATCATAGATCCCTTGTAAGGGGTCTTTGAATCCATTTGCATCGTTAAAATTTACGAAATTGTAATTTCTTTTTACAATTTCATAAATTTTAACGTTGTAGATGGATTCAAAGACCCCGCCTCAGAGGGCATGAAATGTTTATGTGGAGTCTTCCTTCAACAGATGATGATCATGCATTAAATGATGGTGATGATGATGATAATCATCATTATTTTCATCATCATCGTGATGATCAATATTATAGTCAGCATGATTGTCATCATAATTTTCAATATGATGATCACTATAAATTCATATTAACTTATAGCATCTAGTCGTATTTTGTATCCCTTAACAAAATTAGTTGTATTTTTTTATATCGTGACTAAATTAGTAATTTTTAGTTGTAATCACTTAAAATTGCTCAAATTTTGTCATATTTCACTTAAAAACACTGCGGTGACCAAATTTTTTGGTCAACTAGTCATTTTTACCCATTTTTCTACTAGTGTAACATAATTTGTACACATGACAATCTTTTAACATAAATTTAGTAGAAAATTCAGGAATTTAATAATGATCAGAATTTCACCCAAACACTAAATAATTCAAATTGATCCAAACTTGTGATTGACAAGAACTTAATTATTATTGAATTCCCACAGCCATGGTGTTGGTTGTGGAGCCTGATATTCTTAATTCAGAGATGTTGTTGTCTCAACCGTGTTTGTACCCTAGTTTTATATGATATACAGGTGGATTGTACACTCATCCTAGTGGGGGGGTGTGGGGGACATCGCCTCCCCCCCCCACGGGGATTTGGGGGGGACCATAACCCTTGGCTAGGGGTCTAGGGGCTTGCAGGCCCTCAGTGGGGGTTTGGGGGTGGATCCCCCGAAATAAATTTTATGGGTTGTTTTGTTGGCCAATAGTTTATGGGCCCATGGTATTGGGTAGCCCATAGTATTTTCCCATGATAATTCCCTTTAAAAGGAAGACATTGTGATATAGTTGTGTAATGTATTGTAGCATTCATTTGTAAATATCTCTGTGATTGTGTAAGAGAGACTGAGAGATTGTGAAGAGGAAGTTACAGTAGATGTGCTACATGTTGTATCCCTTCATTTTTGGATGGCATAATAATAAAAGGATTGGAAATTTCTCCATGGACGTAGCTAAGATTTGGTGAACCACGTTATATTGGTGTCTCTCTTGTACTATGTTTATGTGATTTATATTTGCATCTTGTTTATTGTTATTTCTCTACGATCCTATTGTTCTAACACATGGAAACCTGCTACATCAATTGAGAGTTTGTAAAGTGCCACTTCACAGAGACTGCCATTTCATATTAAATTATAGTAAATTAGCCACCTCAAAATGAATTAAAGCAGTGATAGATAGCGTAAGCCAATTTCCTTGACGTTTATAGGAGTTTCCTACCTTTATATTATCCATAAATATTGAATCTTGTTTATAAAGAGTTTAACGATCATATTTCCATATTTGTAACAAGGAACAACATATTCGCTTCATTATAAAGCTACACCCTAAGATATATGATCAAATATGAAAGCATGTAGTTTAAACACATACGACGGTCATTAGAAATTTAGATGGATACTGATTAACAATTGTTTATGAATTAACAAATATTATGGCTGAGTAAATTAATGTGAATGATGGTGAAGCTAATTTGATGCATTGAAATTTGGGTTATTGGAGCAACACTTGTTCAATTGATACTTCACATTTATGAGCCTTTTCTCTTCGAGGTATGAGCTTGTATTCATATTCACTATAGAACATATATTATACTAATATTAAATGCCTGTTATTAGTCACCCTGCTATTAGCGATCAAATTTGAAGGCCGGTGGGATTAATTTCAGTTTGAAGGGAATATATTCTTCCATCCCTTCAAAGATGATTGGCCATATAAATAACTATACTGCAATTGACAAGCATAAATGAACTAAACACTTAAAAAAATGAAAAAAACAAATATTTCCCTTTCAAATTTTCACAATCTTAAACACTTAGTTACTCACTAGTTGAATTTTTTTTTTTTTTCAATAAATCCTGAAAATGTAGAAAATTTGTTTGAAATTAGTAAGGTTCACAAAATTATTATTATTATACATAAATGAGCACATTCCAACAAAAATAATAAGAAAACATATTTTTCTTGGATTCATTTGATATTCTTCAAAGTATTTGAACTTACATAAGAGGGAAAAACCAGTCTAATTACACAATAACAGAGGCTTTCTAGTATTCATTTGTTTCCATACATCATAATTAACATTCAAATATACCTCATTTAGAGAATGAGTTGCACTAAGAGAGAAAAACATTAATATATATATATATATGATCTCTCAAATGAAAGTCTTAATCTATTATCATTTTTATCATTTTTAATTTTGAGAAGCCACTTTCACACACTATTGTACTTGTTGGAATAACAAGGATAGCTTGGCATCTTCAAATATGTTTGGAGCATGGTATCTATGTGAAGATGAACCTGAATGATTTGAAGGATTCCCTATTTGATACGATTATGCCAGGCTATCCTTGTTATTCCAACAAGTACAATAGTGTGTGAAAGTGGCTTCTCAAAATTAAAAATGATAATAGATTAAGACTTTCATTTGAGAGATCATATATATATGATCTCTCAAATGAAAGTCTTAATCTATTATCATTTTTAATTTTGAGAAGCCACTTTCACACACTATTGTACTTGTTGGAATAACAAGGATAGCCTGGCATAATCGTATCAAATAGGGAATCCTTCAAATCATTCAGGTTCATCTTCACATAGATACCATGCTCCAAACATATTCTTTTTTTTGTATGCTTTATAAATAGTACAAATAAATTCATCCATTTCACCAAAGCATTTAGCAGTATCCACAATAGGTGCTTCTCCAACACTAAACTTTTCACATAAACATTTCAACCATGTTTTCATTTCGGATTCTCTATCATCTTTTTCTTCATAATAATGTCGAGGACTAGAAAACATAGCATCGTTAACTATATGTAGATCCGTGAACCTCATATGTAGATATCCAATCACCTTCATCGTTGTGATACCCCCAAAAACATTATTATTTTGATTTAATATTTTGACAATTATTTGTCTGTAAGAGTTATTTCAAACTTAGAAACACAAAGTGACACTTTGCTCAACAAACTATTTTTTTATTATTAAATAAAATAAAAGGGCACTTGGAGAGTTAAGCTAAATGAGGGGACACCACCATGGCACAAGAGAACACGTGGAAGTAATCTAGAGGGATCTTTACCAACCAAATCCAATCTAAAACTTAACAACCATACAAGATCCCAAATCATAAGGATTTATGGATTTCTTGGAGATTTGATTGGGATGGCACAAGACCTGGGAAAAACTATAAATAACGGTACACTAAGATAGCATGGGACACCATGTTGTGCATGGAGGAACTGTGTTGAGTGTTCTCTCTTTTCCTAAGTCCATCATTGCTTGTTACAGAATCTGGAAGAGAGAGTGCCATGTGGAAGTATTGCTTAGTGTTATGGTCCATGGTGGTGATCCAGCTCGTGGGTTGAAGGAAGGAAACAATTAAGTTTCTCTCTCCTATGGTTGTGAGGAGTTGATTTTCCAAGAATCCAATTTCCTTTATTTCAAGTAAGTTTCTTATTGCTTAATCATCTTAATGATTGTTTAAAATTACAGTAGTGTAGTTTATTGATTTGTGGGTATGTTTCAATCACAAATAATTTTCCTAAAGGAATGCAATCTTCTAGTGCCCTAATCTTTGTATATTTAGTAAAATTTCAAACTTCAATAGATGTAAATATAACATACATGTGTTATCTACAAATGCAAGAGTTCTTCATTGTTCTCTAATAAAAAAGAGGATATATGCATTGCACATGCGCCAAATATGCCTCTCAAAAACCATTTACAGATCATGTTAATAGTAACATCTAAAGTAGTGCCAATAGAGGTAGTATCAATATGATCCTCTTGGAAATTCTAATTAATGTTATTTAACTCAATGAGCACATCTGCAAGCAATTAGATGCAAAATTGCACTTGAAATATTGTTTCCAACTCGTACATATTTTTCTGCCCTAACTGCCAATCTTTTAACAAAGAGGGCATGAGTTTGACAAGTCTTTCCATGAACTTTAATGTCACTAACCCAAAATTTCATGAAAATTTAATTTTTTTTCCATACAATAATAAATGCAATTATTAATTGTCATGGAAGTATATTAGTGACAAATTAATCCCGTTTAATAACAGTTCAGTCATATGATGCCACAAAAGTCGTAATCATCGTGATGTTTGTAATTTACTTTAAATGTGGTACATACATAAATTCACTCCAACGTAATTTTCTAACTCTTTCATGTGAGGAAACTACCATTGATTTTCTTTATTTAACTGAAACTTGCATAAGGTTTAATATATTCATAATATGTATACAACTTGCAATAAAACCTATAGGGCATCAATTCAACTTAATCTGCATGCATATCTTTTTATAAGTTAATCATATCAAGAAAAAGAGGAAATAGTAAACCTTATTATAATGATAAGGAATGCTTATTAACAACAAGCATCAATTCAACCACTAACAATTTATATTAATCATACATCTGCACAAGTCTAAATAATCATAATTTCACTAAGAAGAGAAAGTACACACGAATAAAAGACACATTGAGGAACACATATAAAGTACACCATGTTTAAGATGGTTCACCTGCAACTTGGGCTACATCCACGAAAGGTTCTTTTGTATTAAGATCTTCAAGAACAGGTTACATCCTGCAACTTAGTCATTGCAATTTCATTCTTTCTCAAGGCATCTCTCATAGAGAGTTTTCTTTTCAACATACAAGTTTATGCAACTTATTACAAGACCCTTTCTCTGAAGGATCATACTAAACATGGAAACTTATTGTGGTACTTCAAACAACACACATATGTAAATAATAAGTTGTTATTATACACTATTTATCCTCAATTAACCTTCATGCACAATTCATATATAGGTGGGATCAACATTATATATATGCAGTGAGCATGGGTAGAACAACATCCATTTAACAACATTTAACCCCATTTGATCATTAAGATATTTGGTGAGTTGTAGTAAGAGCAATTCTTTAAGTAATGACAATTATCCCAAAAAGGAATATATAAATAAATCCTTCATATATATATAAATAAACTACTGCAAGATGCATTCAATTATAACCTCTATACTTAAAGTGTAATAGAGTATAACTAAAGTGTTATATGCTCATGTTGACCATGAACTGAAAACCTAGCTCGTTTTAAATCAATGAAATTAAATCAATGAAAGAGTTGTAAAAACTGCTTGCAACATTTAATATAGCAACGAAAATGATCATTCATAAACTACGTCTGTCTCTAGAAGGAGTAAGTAGAAAGAAAACAATTTCCAGGTCTAAAGCATTGGAAAGAGTTATACACTAACACCCAAGTTGAGGTCTTTATCAAAACATATATAAGTAATAATAAGAAAACATAGTAATTATAATAACCCAACAAAAACAAGGTTCAAGGCTGTGCCCTTCCCAAGCCTTTACAAAGCAGGTATATTCATTATCTAGGTATACAGCTTTGCCATAAAAAAAATTGGTCTTCCTAATTCAAATCATAAATTTTACTCCATCTTATTTTATTACAGACTTTAACTAAAATATTTAAACTACTTACATCGGGTAGGGTTGTCCACACAGGTTATCCTAAAAGAAAGACTTAGCTTCATGATCCAACCCTACATGATTTCTCTGTTTATAAAAGGGAACTTGAAACGAGGTATAGGCAAGGATGGAACTCTAAGAGCCGACTTGCGCGGATCCCCTAGTAGGATGTGAATGTAGTTCACACAATTTTCTTTTCTTAAAAGGAAACCCTATGTAATAAATATCAAAGCGCAGCTTGCCAAAGACACAAAAATTGCAACATAGTGATATGAGACTTAGCCCCACGATAGAATGTAACACAGAATGTCCATAATAAGTAAAAACTGAAAACCCACAGAGGTCTGTGTCTGACGGAGTCAACAGTTCTGAATAAAATAATATATTCAACGTTATGAGCAGCGACCTTTATCCTTTGTCTCATGAGATTTGGATCAAACTATCTTCAACGGTAGTAGGATATCTATACTATCTGCCATTATAATAAAACACATCTATACAAGACATTTTATATAAATAATTTTTTCAAACAACAAGACCCACTCTGTATAAAAAGGCGTGATGACGGTCAGAAGTTACCCGTTCAAATTCCTTTCCCATCACAGAGTTGTAGAGAGAAAATAAAAAAGGGACTTCCATCTTCCATGATCTTTCAGAAGAAGGAACTTCCTTCTCTGTATCGTATAACTGTCCTCACAAATGAATCCCCATACCCCATCATTGTAGAATTCAAAATTTCTGCAGGTGACTGATCTCCATCACATTTCGAGATTTCTCGTGTCTCCGTTCTCCTCCCTTCTCTGCAACGGATCACTCACTTTTATAGTCAAATGCTATTACCCTAATGTATAAACTCTCAATCAATATGTCAAGAATGGCATTCGCTTTTTCTTCGTAACCATTTCTCCTTCCCATCTTTTTACACCTTCATTCGGAACAAAAAGTATCAACAAAAGAAAACCACCAATTCTTCGATTGATCAACACTAGTATCCATGGTCTACAGGAGCATAACCCCGAGTTCCACTACCATGCCCCCCTGCACTTCCCCCACCTGCTATTCATAGACTCATCCTATCGTTGTTAATCTTGGCAGTTTTCTCCAAGTGTAGGAAATATCCCTTCTGCAAGGGAAATCATGGTTCAGGTAGGGTGAATCAATGCCAAGTGGAAGCTATTGAAATTTTCGTCACGTTAGTATCACCATAGAGGATTTCCCTGAATTTTTGGTGCATTCCTTGCTTAATGCGAAATGTTGGGTTTTGTTCCCCTTCGAGAGACTACCCTCATTAATGCACCAACCACCCAACAGATCTTGTCGAGAGGTGGTCGAACGATAGAGGGGGTAATCCCTTGAATTAGTTCATCCTTTATATAACAAATAACCACTTATTTCTAAAATGTTTACCGTGTAAATGTATTACCGTCTATCATATTCAATTCGTAAGTTATTACTAAAAAATTGTTTTATAATGTATGCTCTCAAAAATATTTTATAAATGCATTTTTGTATGCTTATAAGTCTCTTCATGTAGATTTGTATATGTATATATCTATAAAATAATTTACTAGGTCATTTCTCACTTATTTTAAATAAGTCCTTTATCGACTTTTATATATATATATATATATTCCAATTCACATATTTATTTAATTCAGGATATCTCCTTTAATTATAAAACATCCACATAAGGTAAGCCATACTCTTAGATTTTTCCGAAGTTCATCCTTTATAACATTTGCTTTGATAAAGTATTGGATAAATTCCTTTTAATCTTTTGGACATCATAGTATATAGTCATATTTTGATATATTTGCATACTAGTACCTTTCCAAATATAATCTTTAAATCTCAAGAAAAATATTATATCTAACTGTGTACACATATCCTTTAATAATTAACACCTTTATAAATCTTTCCCACATATGTATGACTCTCTTTATAATATTTAAATAGTTATGACTCTGTGAGTTGGAAGTTGTATTTTCGTCCTTTGAGGTTTTAAGGTTTTGTCTTGTATTTTTTTCCAACTTGTTCTCTAACTATATCTTATCCTTTTGAAACTTCTTAATCACTTCTACTTGTGATTTCCTAACTTCTTCCGACTTCCTAAGTTGTTCTTTAAGATCCTCGTTATGACTTCTGATGCAACTATTTTCTTCCTGCTTGTCTAGAAGTTTCCCTTCAATGTCTTCCGTAGATTGTTCTATCTTTCGGCTATTTTTCAGTTTCTTAATTTTTGTGACTAGTATTTTGTTATGATTTCTTAGTCTGAAAATTTATTCAACATTGTTGGATAATGCTTTATTATTCTTTGCGATCTCCGATTTGTGTGCCTTTTTAGAGTCGTCGTTTTGTGTTTGAAGATCTTGTATCTGTTGTCGACATTGGCCGACCCTTTGATTCTTGATCTCCTAATTTATGTCGTATCTTCTTCAGATCTTCATCCTTGTCATTAAGGATCTTGTTCAAGCATTTTATTTCCGCTTCATATTTAATTATTTCATTCTTTATATCTTGATCTTCTAGCCTCTGATTGAGTTCATTTTCAACTCTTAATTCATCAATTTGTACGTATAATTTTTTCTATATAACTTTTCTAGTCGCGAGATTTTTTGTTCATTCAACTTTCTTTGTAGCTTACGTATTTCAATTACTGCTTCAAATTTTGTAATCGTGTCATCTAAATCTTCATTGTCTCTTTGATAGTGCTTTAACTTGGCTTCTAATTTTTTCTATATGTAATCGCAAACTAGCTTCCATGGTCTTCTTTTGAATTTGATTCCTTTAGTGATAGATAGTCTCTAGCTTCTTCAACGATAAGTTGTCTTCGACTTTTTCGATGATAGAAGGTCTTTGAACTCTTTGACTAGTCTTCCTTGACTTCTTTTTTCGACGATAAATATCAGGTCAAATAACCTTTTTTTTTTCCAAAATTAATTATTATAAAATAATTATTATTTTTATTTATATTTTTTATTTATAATAATAATAATAATTAATTAATTAATTAATAATATTATTATATTAATGTTTTATAAACTATATATATATATATATATATAATATATTTCTTTCTTTCTTTCCAACAAACTAATTTTTAGTCATATAATAACTAAACTCATCCTAATTAAGATATGAGTTATTATAAATAATGGTTTCTTTATGAAACCAAGGCTAGTTTATAAAAACCAAGGTTGGTTTTATAAAAACCACGGATGGTTTTATAAAAACCAAGGCAATGTGTGGTTTTATTATTCTCCTTCTTTCTTGGTCTTCTTTTTTGTTCTCTCTCTTTTTTTAACTTCCCTTTTATTCCTTTTTTTTTTTTCCTTTTTCTAATAATTTTTTTTTTTCAATAAGGATGGCTAAAAGCCTAATGTAAGGTTAAAAACCTAAATCTCAAAGAAACTTTGCCAATTTGGCCACAAGACGGAATCAACAAGCTCTGATACCAAATGCAGCAACTGTATCCGGATGGATGTTAATAGTCGAATCCAACTCTCATATTGAATGATAAAATGATAATATTATTAGATGATGATGATAGGATAAAAGATGACTACAATGGTTGATAACTTGCCTATTAAATAAGGCTTGGGCATCGTGAATGAAAGGTCATACCCTTTCATTCTTAATTACAATTAAGTATGTTTTATTTATTAATTATTTACTATTTATGTTGATAGCAGATTTGAAATGATTCCCCGTGTCGTTTAGGAGACTTTCCAATCCATGAGTAACCTTTGCTTGCAAATTTATCAATGAGATAGACCATCCCAAAGGAAGAGTAATTTAAAAAGTTGTCATTCCTTTGAAATGTTTCTCTAAATTATGCCCTTCTTAATTGGACTAGTAAAAATAAGATTTAAACACTAGAACCCCGTGTAATGAATAAGATAGATTCAAAGTTTTTAATTTTTAATTTTTAAATTAATATATTAAATTTCTTTATTTTTAAAATTAATATAATTTTTTAACACGTATAATTCAAATATAATATTTTTCAAACCCAATTGAAGAGATCAAAATAATTAATTTTATAAATTCTTAAAGTTTATAATATTGTGGAAAACATTACCAAACATTGTTATATAAATAAAAATTAATATAAGTCTAAGAGATTTGACTATGAAACGTTCGCCTATATACCTTTAGAATCATGACCTGTTGAATGTTTATCATGTTATCAAATAAATATATATAAATAAAAAATGATGTTATCATACTTATGATATAAATGTCGGTTAAATTACTTTTGAGCTTTAAGCATAAATAGTTTTATGAATATACATGATGTTATCAAATATGTGTGCTGAATTAAAGTTTCCATATTTAAAAATATAGCATGTTTTGTTTGAGAGAATTTAAACTTTCGGATAATATTGTTATCTTTATTGTGAGCTGAATTAATGTTTTGTATGTATACATGATGTTATCAAATATGTGTGCTGAATTAATGTTTTGTATGTATATTTTCATTAGGATTTTTATTGTAATGTTTCACTTCTGCAGCATGGATATATTCATATGCGCCAGTTATTGCAGGTTTGCTCACATGTATTTGCCCATGCATTACCTTTGGCCGGATAGCCGAGATAGTGGGACAGCTGCAATACCTGTAAGTAATATTATAGCAGTGTTCTTTTAGGTAATGTAGTGGGATTTAAAACTATTCCTGATTAACTAAGAGTTAATTTTTATTAATTAAAAGTTGGTTTTTATCAACTATTAGATATATATGAAGAAATAAGTGCAGAAATCTCGATCCAGGGTTTTTTAGATATGAAGAAATCTAGATCCATGTGAGAGGAGTTAAAATCTAATTCCTCATAACAACCAGTGGACTATTTTAGATGTTCTCATTTTCCTCCTTGAATAAAGATAATAACTTAGTGATGATAGCTATCTTCACTGCATAATGATAATAGTATGTTTTGCCAAAGGCTTTTTATTTTGATTAAATTTATTATATAATAATATCAAGTCAAAATCAATTAATTTATATATATATATTTATCTGAAAAAACATCATATTATTGGTATTTAAATTAGTGAATGAAATAGTACAAAATATATAAGTTTGTGACTGACTTATGATCAAAATCATAAATTGATGAACAACAATCTCCATAAACAAAATCTATGTCTACAAAACAGTTCAAACTTCTAACCAGAAATTATATGTTGAAAATTCTGACAGATCTAATTTCTGCAACCTGTGAATCCTGAAATTCTTCCCATAGAATTACCCCTTCCTCTCCATTATAAGCATCTCTGGATAGATTATCGGCCATTAAATTGTGTTGCCAATAAACATGCTCAAATATAATATCACTAAAAAGCAGAATTTACATCACTAATAAAGGACAATGACATTTAAATTAAACTCTCCACTAACCCATTTTATTGTCATCCTTGAATCCCAAAAAACTGTCAATTCTCGAAGTCCATGTGTATGACACATAAAATTTTCATACCATTTTTTTATATAACCGGAAACGTGTTTTTCTTGGAGTAGACTCATCGTGTAGACGTAGAACCAAGTCCAAAAATCAATTAATATATCATTTTTTAGGGATTTATCAAGCATTTGATCAGTTTAGAATGGCCAAAACTTTTGAGTAAAGCTTATTCCATCCATAGAACTTTGATAATTTGGAAATCAAGCTACCTTGAAATTTTTGCCAAACTACTTTACTACGGGATTGGCTTACTCCATTTTACCTTTTGGTTTGGTTATGTTTGCAGCATGCGCTGTCAGCGGATTGCTATTCTATTTGCTGCTGCAGCTGTCCTACCTCAGCCCTTTTTATGCCTGTTTCTACAGAAAGAAGCTGCGCACCAAGTTCAACTTGCCAGAGAAACCTTGTGCAGACTGCCTTGTTCATTACTTTTGTGTGTCGTGTGCTCTGCGCCAGGAATACAGAGAACTCCAGAACAGAGGCTTTGATCCGGCTCTGGGTAACGTATATATTAATCAGTTGTACCTGTTTAGTTAGAGGCTGCCTCTGGTGATATTATTGATCTAGGGCTTACAGGCTTTGATTAGTTATGTTATGTTGAATACGCAGGGTGGGACCGAAATATGCAGATATCAGGACAGGCACGGATTGCCATGACACCTCCCATGGATGAAGCAATGGAAAAATGAATACTGTGATGTGAAATTATTTGTATGTTATTGTTGTGTGAAATTATTTGTATGTTATTGTTGTTTGCTGGGATATATTTGCTCCAGGAGGTCAAGGCTGTTTTGAACATGCCTCTACCATAAAAAAAATTGTAAATTTGAATAACCATAAAAACTTAAACCCTCTAAAAATCTTATTTTTGACATTCTGAAATAATATGTTTTTTTATAATATTAACAATTTAGATGTTATGTTATTTATAGTCCTTAATCGCTTCTTGTTATGGGTTATGTAATTAAGAGATATAAAGGGTTATTTCACATTAAAGATTTTGTATGTAAATTATTTGGTATGTAAGTTGAAATATGTAAAAATGTTTTAGTAAGTTGGTTATAAATATAGTCACCATTAAATAATCAAGCAAATAGTTATTGGAGTTTTTTTATTTATTTATATTTATAATGACAATTAAATATAGTCACCATGGTTAAAATTAGATTATTAAGGTTATGACAAAAATCAAAATTTCCATAATAGAAATAGAAATATAAAAGAAAAATATAGAAATACATACATACATATATTTATACATACATACATATATGGGTTTGGGATATAGATATTATTGAGGTATGAAAATAGAAACGCACTTCAAATTATGAAGCGGCATGATTTTGACATGCAAATAATTGCTATTTACCCGTCAAATTTCAACCCTTAACCACTAGATACACCTTTAAATATTTAATGAATCTTAATTGTACACATCAAATTGAAAACTTGTATATATATTTAGTTTTCAATATATATATATATATATATATATATATATATATATATCCAACATTAATATATTGTTATTAACATATTATTTTGTCTATATATGTTTAATATCATTGTGACAATCATTAAATATATGAAGATTAAAGAGATGCAATTAAATATATTTTAAAGTTGTAGTTTTCTATAAGTATTTATTTAAACAAGTTTTTGTTGTAATATGAACATTTGTTTCTCTACAACATCATCATTTTCGGAGAATGCATATATAAGCTTATTACATAGAAATCTAAAACAACAAAGTTCAAGTGTGGTGACATTTTATCTCAACTACGTTCTCATATCTTCATGTATGGTCTTTATAGGAGCATTATTGCTGAGTGTTCAATGTTTAAAATGGAAGTGTTGAAATATTTTTATATAATTTTCCAATAAATTGTCTTAGAATGTTAATATTGTTCCTCTCTCTACATGTTTCTTTTTTTTCATCCATAATCATCCCCTAACATATTACAATAGTGTTCTTTACAAAAAAAAAAAAAAATTATCAAGTAAAAGTTGGTAGTAGATATCTAATTATGATTGTCTTATTTTTCTAAATCATACTAACCATAACATATACCACGTCTATAATCATTTTCAATATTAATCCAAATTTCCATCCTTCTTCATATGTTTAATGTATTTTTGGTATTCTTTCATCCTTATCAAGTAACCATATAAGTTCAAACTCCTCGAAGGGGTTGAAATTTGTGTACTTTAATTCATCATTTTTTTTTATGCTCCCCATAATACATAAGCCTCTTCATGAAAACTTATAAGAGAGTCTCCGCCCACATAATTTGCATTTCCTATATCACTAGATATTCCTTAATAAAAGGTGCTAATATAACCCTATAAATGTTGTGATCCATTTTAAATATGAGACATACGGCATTGTGGGTAGAAATTTATATTGGTCGCAACACACTCAATATTGATTATAAATATATTATATAATAACTTAAATCAAAATCCCAAAAATTATGTAACCAATAGCATTTGCAATGTTGCAATATGATCACTTTCTAAAAAAAATATGTTTTTTTATGACCCACGTTCATCCCTAAAAAGAATAGGTTTCAATATGCAATATACCATTGGCAGAGATTGCGCAATATACTATTTGTCCAGATTTCAATTTAACTCGTTTGTTTTTGGAATTGTAACAACCCCAAAATACACAATTTTGGGGAATTTAAGACTTTGATGAAACCATTCATTTATAGAACGTGTCTTAAATTCCTTTGTAATAAATGTGGTGCATAATCCTTTTATAAATCTAATATTATTATCTTGGTACACTTCACATTTTCCTCAACATGCAAGTATGATACAACTTTGTAGGAGGATATATATATCTTTTCCTATTTTCAGGGATTTTTCCTTTTAGTACAATTATCTTCTATTTTCATAAATTCAAATATATATAAATTTATATACATGTATTATAGTTTATAATATAAAATGCATCCAAGGTAAATTTCCAATGCACCATAGATACATATGTCTTTCTCAATGATTTCATGTTATAGATATACAATTTTTTCATTTAACTCAACTGTATACCAAGGATATTTTACCGTCATAAATTTATATTCATTTATATATATATATATTACTTTAGGTAACATCTCACCCAATTTAACTTTTATTAGACAACTTAATGCTCATTCAAACTCTTTTCCTACGTATTTCAACATAAAGAGTAAATGGGCATGTGTAAGCTAATGAGGGTCACTTTTGGTGCGTTAGATGCAATAGAAAACTGAAAAATCAGGCATCCCTCAACTTACTTTGTTTTTTTGAGATACTTACACACGATATATTGCATTGAGTAAAAAATATTAAATGTAGGAAATTGAGTCACGTTTATGAATATATAAGTTTTAAGTATTGAAAATTTACATAACTATGTCAAATTTCATATTTTCTAACAGTCACTTTTTATTGTTTTGGAAAATGATAAGGTATATGTTTTTGTGGGTGCAACCTTTTAGTGCCTAAATGATGGTTTCAGGATAGAAAAAATTGTATACATGTATAGAACCCATAGCACTAGTGCAACACAATTTTTCTAAAATTAAATGTTTAATTTTTTATTTTTTTTAATTATATAAGTTTTCAAACCTCGAGAACAGTACGCTAAATGTGGGTTCAACATTTGAAGGTCTTAATGCAGTTATTTCGACTTGGAATTTCTATAGCATTTAGAAGTTGGTGTCTACTAGTGCAACATACAATTTTTTTTTAAATGGTTGTGAAATGAAAAAGTTATGGAATAAACACTAACAACATGTTTTTTGACTTAAGGAGTGATGACAGAAGAAAATTAGGAAACAAATAGAAAAAATCAATATTTTTTTAGAAAATTACGTATTTGGAATTTGCATAAAAAATGCTATCTATGCCTAAAATTTCGTCAATAATGGTCATGTATGTCATGCTATAGAGAGCGGTGAAGAACAACCATATTGAGAAAAATGGTGGAAATGCCTTATTAGTTATGGTTCAGTAAATTCCATAGCACAAGTTTGGTAAGTCCAAACCAACCACATAGGAATGTGGCTAACATGCGGACGTGTGAGGAGGGGGTTATTAGGTGCTCACGAACGTGTGCACATTCTATTTAAATTCAAATATTTTGGTTGGCGCGCTTTTGTATATACAAAATGCTCGAGCGTTATGATTCACATAACGTGTGCATGTTATGAACTTCACAAATTATGTTTTTAAGTGTTGAATGGAGATAAAGGGGGTGAGAGAGAGAAGAGAGATATGAGAGGGGGGGGAAGGGACATAAATTTAAGGAGTTGGGGGGAGTAATAATACGGGAGGGAAATTAAAGGCCTAAACCCATAATTCCTAAGTCCCAAACCCCCAAAATCCCTACACCCCTAATAACCTAAGCCCTTTAACACATAATTCCTTACCCCATTATTAGTTGATCCTAAATCCCTTAACCTATAAAGGTATTACTCCTTAAATCCCTAATCCCTTAATTAAACATTTATATCCCCTCATTGTTTTTCTTATCCTCTAATTCCCTAAGCCTTTAACTCTATAAAACCTTAGACCTCAATTCCTAACCTCTTAAGACCTAACCCCCTTAGCCTAGAGTCCTTAATCCCTTTACCCCTAAAGCCCAAACTGTTAAACCCCTTAAGTACTTTAATTGTTTACCTGCAATCCTTTAACCATTATCCCTCTAAGCTCTAGTTTACCCTATACAGGTAAAATAATTCATTACCTCTACACTACGTTTGCATTTGCGACCTCCCTTGTACTAGTGTGCCTTGCATTTGCTTGTGTGCCCTGCATTTGCATGTGTGCTCTTCGTTTTCATGAGAGCTCTATGTTTGCTTGGGCTCTCTCCCTCTAGATTGATCACTCCTTTTTCATCTTTGAAATTCTTGCTTGGGCTTGTGAATTAGTCTCTTTAAGCTCTTATTTACTCCTTATAAGCCTTTAAGCCTCTAACCCCTTCACCATTAATGCCTAACCTCATAAACCCTAACATACTAACCCTAGAGAACCAAATCAATTAACCCCTAATGCCACTAACCCCTAAAACCTCTAGCCACTTTATCTCTAATCCCACAATCCCTAACCCCTAATACCTAGTCCACCCCTGACCCCTAAACAATCTAACCCATATTACTTAAAAATCCCAAATCCTAAAATACCTAAGTTGTTAACCCTAGAAACAATTAAACCCTTTTCACTTATTGGGACTTAACCCCTAACCGATTAAACCCCATCCCCCTAACCATTGAGTCATAAATTCCTTAACCCCTAATTCTCATTACCCATAAAACCCTTTAACCCCCTAACCGCTTAACTTCTTAACCAAAAAATATTTAAAATTGTTAACTACTTTATGCGCTTACCTCTAAACTCTTAACCCATAACACCTAGAAGTCCTAATTAACTCCCTAACCAATAATACCTAAATCCCAAACCCATAAACCCTTAGAAATTCATAATTCTTCATCTTCAAGAGTCCATTAATCCATTAAAATCCAAGCCTTTAATCCTTTAAGCCCTTGACACTTAACCCTTAACCAACTCAACCCTAACATCCTAACCCTAGAGCCCTAAAACCCTTAGCCTATAAATATGCTAACCCTTGAAGGCCTCACCTCTTAAATAACCACCAATACCTTAACCCTTATGTCCTTAACCAATAAACCCCTAAGCCCTTAATTCTTACAAACCCTTAACAGTTAAACCCTTCACCTTTAAGGCCTAAACTATTGAACCATGACCCCCTAGATTTGTGCCATCAATCCCTTAACACCTAAAGCCCATAACCCCTAAACCCCTTTATCTCTAAGAACTTAAGATCCAAAACCTAAGCCCTATTTTATCCACAAACACTTAAGCCTTTAATGTCTAACCTCTAAAACCCTAACCCCCTAAAACTGAATCCCTTAAACGAGCCATATAATGATGACCTAAACTCTAAATATTTAAAACTATTAACTGCTTTATCCCTTTACCTCTAAACTCTTAACCCCCAAGTCCTAGTTGACCCCCATAACCCTAAAACCCCTAACCCATAAAATCCATAGATTCCAAAACCCATAAATCCCTAGAAACCAATCCCTCGTCTCCTAAAAGACATTAAGCCCTTAAACCCCAAACCTTTAATACTTAAACCCCTTGAGACTTAACCTTTAACTGACTCAACGCTAACATCCTAACCTTAGAGCCCTAAATCCTTTAGCCTATAAATCTGTTAACCCCTAATCTCCTTGACCGCAAATCCTTCACCCTTAACGCTTAAAATATTGAACCCTAACCCCCTAACATTGGTCTCCTCAATCCCTTAAACCCTAAATCCCCTTAACCATTAACCCATTTATCTCTAAGCACTTAACACCGAACACCTTTAGAAGCCCTATTTTATCCACAAACATTTAATCCCTTAATGTATAACCTCTAAGACCCTAACCCCCTAAACATGGAGTGCTAAATCTATTAACCCCTAATCCCCTTGACCCAAACCCCTTGACCCATTAGCCCCTAACACCAAATCCCTATTTAACCTCCTAACCCATAGAACATGAAGCCCAAAACCTTTCAAGATAAGTAGGGATCTAGGGAAATAAAGAAAATTTATTTTCTTGGGAAGAAACTATTAAATAAGGTTTTGATGAAAATACAAATTGTGTAGATTAGCATAACGCTAGCGCGTTTATTGATGAAGAAACGTGCATGCGTTATTTGATGAAGAAATGTGCGTGTGTTATTTGATGAAGAAACGCTCACGCGTTTTTGGCCACTAGACGTTATTTAGCCGTGCACCAAACATATTAATTACCTAGGAATTATTTAAAATTGAAGAAATGAGTGCACGTTATATTTTTAAGAAACGTTAGTGCATTTTGTATATCCATAATGCTAGTGCATTTTTTCTCTGCAAAAATTCAGCATAATACTCTTCCTATTTCATACTCGAATTTTGCATTTTGTCTCCCCGACATCGTTGCAAAAAAACTTGATAGTCTATGTTCACAAGCAACAATAAGGACAATTGAGGAAGCTTGATACTCTATGTTCACAATTAGCAAGCTTGAAGAGGATTCTATAGTTATCATTAAGAATTGAGGATTCTACATTCACAATTAACAAGGTTCAAGAGGATTTTACATTTACAATTTCAAGCTTCAAGAGGATTCTACATTAACAATTTCAAGCAAGCTTGAGGACTCTATATGAACACAATTGAAGAAGAATCAACATTCACTATTTAGCAAGCTTGAAGAACCTATATTCACAAATGAAGAATTTTCTATATTCACAAGTGAGGTAGAAGTTACTTTCACATTTGAACAAGCTTGAGGAATCTATATTCACAATTGAGGGTATCTATATTCACAATTGAGAAAGCTTGAAGAATCTATATTCAAAATTGAGAAATAATTTGGATATTTGAATAGTTGAGCACACGTATATAATCTATTTTCTTATTATTGCTCATTGTGGTCATTGGGAATTCACACAATCGAACAATGAAATTGGAAACGAAAGAGAAGCCTCAAGAAACCATAGAAGAATTAGAGAAAATTAAAGATTGGACATGTGGAATCGAAGGCATTCCATGGAAACTCATCCAATTCCAACCGTCGATGATGCCATGGTCATTCCTACCCATCCACGACAAGAAAAACAGAAAAATTCACTAGAGGGGCCCTCAATTTCAACAACATTTGATGAACAAGCACCCCATGGCACTAGTCAAGAAGTAAAACGTATGTGCTCATCAGGAAATGTTTCAATTCCCACATCAAGTCAACCTCAGACTATGGTAGCGATTGACTTGTTGGGTTGTGGTTATACAAGTGACAAAGTTAGGGAGGCATTGAATGAAGGAATTACAATGAAAGAAGCAAATGTTATGGTGACTATCCAAGAGAAAGTCCAATTTCCCAAATCCAACTACCAACAAGAGGATGAAAGACAAGAGGCTCTTATTGAAATGTCGGAGCGTCCTGGTGATGTTGTACATGCTCTAGTTCCAAGACCCTTACCTCCATTAGCAACTACATGCCGAAGAACTTTGAAACATATACAGGTTGATGAAACTCTCATTAGTTCACTTGAAGGTACATTGTCTAAATGTGCTATTGCTTATCGAACTCGACAAATACTTGATAATTTTTTTATTCTAAATGTGATGGGGACAAGTGCAAATTATTTTTATCATTGTTAAAATCTAGGTCTATGGTTGTTGTTAGAAGAACGTCAAGGATAAATATGACCAAAAAGCTAGAACCAAGTTCTCATATTGTTAAAAGTTCAGTAGATGCATTTAGTACAATTGAAAATAAATCTCGCTCAAAGAATCACAATGCGGCTCGTCGTGTGTTGTCACAATCAATCATGAACAAAAACACTAGGGCACTTTGTTTTCTTAAACCTACCTCCAAAATTATTATTTTGAATGTGAAGACACTTAATAGGTATTGTGTTAGAAGAGAACAACTTGAAACCGGTCAAACAAATGTTTGGGCCTTCATTCATAGGTTGCCACACTCTGATATGAAGCTCATTGGTGTGGTAAAGGGATTAGTGCAAGATTTTTGGCATGAAAACACTAGACCTTATTCCAACAAAAAAGATGTATTAAAATTGAGAAGGGGTTCAAATGATCGTGAACCACACATTAAAAATTTTCTTGATATGACACAAACATAATTATATGAGAGATTTAGGAATGAACATAATGAACTTAAATTGGGCCAAAGATCCTTTGAAAAATGCAAACCATGGTATGTTAAAATAAACACAATTCATAACACATGTTGTTATCGAGACCACATTGAGTATGGTTACTATTATGACACATATACATATATCTTTTGTGTATTGCATAACACTCTTGTGCAGGAATGCTCAACTACATTACCACCGATGTCATCTAGAGACTTTATTCATATCATTTTGTGTAGCAAGCCAAACAATTGCACATTTTAAAAAAATAATTTCATATATGGGACATGCCCAAGGTGTGGTGGATTGGCATTATTGGAAAAATGCATACATGTGACTAATGAGCATGTACTTGGGAGGAAGGAGGTGAACTTGTATTCATTCAAATATGTCACATATGATATTGATGGAGGGAACGAAAGAAAAAAAACACAATTAGTCACTTCTCAGGTTGGTAATGAGTTCTTGAATATTAGTTTTTCTTCAGATTGCAATTTCATATGTAACAATGTATTGATATATGTCTTTATTTTTTATCTACCAGGTATGGGTTTGCGACTTCATGGAGGCATTCTTTGAAATGACACAACAGTATGTAAAGCATGTACATCTGGCTCGTTGGCAAGATGAGTTGTTTAGAACATGCATGGATACATTTCCTATCGAGACTATCCTATCAGTGGTCGATTTTGCGAAAAACTACACTCTTCAACCACAAAATGAGATTCAGATTCAATACTATCACTCATACCAGGTCAGCACAATGGTCCATATCACCTATAGACATGGGGAAGATAGTACTAAAGAGAATAGGGTTATATTGAAGGAGTATCACTTCTACATAAGTGATGACAGGTGTCACAACTTGGATTTTTTACAACACATCTTTCAAATGTTCTACAATCAATTGAAGGGTAGCAATATATAGATGGAACAAAATTGAATTTGGTTTGACGGTTGTGTAGGGAAATTAAAAAATGCCCATGTCTTCCAATGGTTGTGTATGCTCCACAAAAGGCACAAGGTGCCACATATTTGGAACTATTTTGAGATTGGACACAGAAAAGGTGAAGATGATGGAGCAGGTGCACAAATCAAGACTGCATTATGCAGGAAAGAAATGAAGTTCACAAATGTATCACTCATCTAATATGAAAAAACCATCATTGAATGGTGTGCTTCAGTCATGGGGGAGGGAGCAAGAAGGCAGGAAGTTCACTCAACCAGGAAAGCACATGTACATAGATATTTTTGGGAGGTGGTGGATGTAGATTGATCACAATTATATGAGTGGAATACCATCCAAGGAACTTGTGCATTTCATTTAGTTAGAACGTCGGACAATGCTATACTTGAAATGTGGACAAGGAAACTCTCAGCTTTTGTTCTCCATGCAGTAGTGGTGAATGGGACGAATGTGAATCCATGGATTGGGTTGATAGCTAGGACCATGTATCACTTCCCATTGGTTGATGGATAGATATAGAGTTATCCCAGTTGGAGGAGGACCAATCAAGTATTTCACCAAACTATGACCACATATCATATCTCGTACAAACAGGTTCGATTAATATTTTTATATTTTTTATATTTTTGACAACTAGTTGTGTCTAATTAGTTGACTGAAACATTAGCACTATATTTTCTCCAGGGCACATATACGCAATGGTTTCCCCAAAATGAAATGCATGGCACACCGGCTATTGGCTGGCACATTGCTTAGAGAGGAAGGATACCCTAAATGTCCCAATACGTGACTCTGAGGCCAATGATTTTCCAATTGCGTCGATAGTTATAAAAAGAGAATATTTGAACCAGGTTTCGCACTCAACAAATAGAAAAGGGTATACATATGAAGAATATAGACTAGGTGATATTGTATACCATTATACAAACTTAGTTATTGGCACAAACCTCCAGCTGCAAAAAAAATTCAAGGAAGAACTCATCAAAGGCACAATGCATATTGCCTTACTCTAAGCACGGGAGGTTAAAGGAAACCCTTGGTATTCTAGGTGATCCTGATGGTCTAGTCGAATGACCGTAGGTAGGTAATTTGGTATGTGGTTTGCATGTTTTGTTGTGTACTATTTTATAGGTTTGTTGTGTACATGTATGCTATGATTTTGTTTCATGGTCTCATTGAGTATTGACATTAATATTTTGTCTATTGCAACCAGACATTGATAGCTTGATAGATTGATAAATTGCATAGACTTGGTACAAGTTGATAATTTGCATAAGTTTCATCATGGATTTGTTTTCTTTGCTTTTTTCTCCCCGTTTTCACCATAATATTCTCATCCATCATCCACACAAATATAACTGTCAGATACCTAATTTAGAAACCTAGAAACCCAAACCACAAACATAGGAACCTAATCTAGCCTTAGAAATCTAGTCTACCATAGAAACACAAATATAACTTTAGCAACCTAATCCATAACAATAGAAACCTAGAAACCATGCCAAAAAAACTAGTGGTAATCCTAATATATATGCATGCCAAAAGAAATAGCAACCTAATCCTAATATATGCATGCAAAAAAAACTTCATATATTCATGTGCATCCACTTGTATCTAAACCATTGTTCTACAAATATGCACAAGAGTCCAAGAAACCATAATTTGTATTCTAAACCCCTTAATGTAGCTTTGAGAAAGATTGTATTGATTCTAGGTTTGTTTCATGGATATTGAATTTGAGAAGTAGCATTTAGGAAACAAAACCCTTGTTGTCCTCCCTTAAACTTGGTAGACCTAGAGACCCACTCTTGGTTCACAAGTAATGTAGTCATGGTACCCATATCACCCTTGCAAGTGATAATTAACATACCCATGTGGTTCAAGGGCTCATACATGGTTCTTGATCCTAAGAAGCAAGGTTTAGCATGAGAGGATATTGCTTCCATCTCAACTATTGTAAAGGGTTCAAGACCCATCCATGCTACTAAAGACCTAATACCCATTAAAGAATCCCCAAGAATGAGAATGTTTTGTGGATTCTAGATATTTTTCATGGGGATTGAGCCTAAGAAGTGTCACTTAGGGAATGCGCCCCTTGTTTTCCTTACTTACACTTGGTATACCTCGAGACCCATTCTTGGATCACAAATAACCTAGTCATGGTGTCAATAACATGCTTGGAGGTGATTATTAACCTATATAGGTTTAATGTGGTGCTTTGGGGACTCATAAATGGTTCTTTCAAATGAGAAGGAAGGTTTAATACTTGATTCTGTCATTTCCCTCCCCCAAGTAGAGTTAAGGACTTGAGACTTATACAAGACGCCCAAGACTTGATCATGGTGTCCATATTCAACTTGAATTCCAAATACTCCTTGGAGAGGGATTGTGTCATGGTGTTTGAGTTCAAGAATGTTAAGGTTGGAATTAAACCCATTGTCCCCCTAACCATGTTTATTCCTCAACACTTATTTATAGTGCAAAAAACCTACTAATGGCACTTGTATCCCACTTAGATATTAAATACCCCCTACAAAGTTCTCATTTTCTTGTTAAAGGACTTTGCCAATGCCCTTAAGCTTTAGAAAATTTAATATGATCATTAATCAATTGTTTCATACTTTATGATGGCTAAGGCCCCACAATGCATTCATTGTCCTATGTGGAGGTCCAATGACACATTCATGAAGGTTGATCCTAAGAAGTTATCTTTAGGGCCTAAGGTTGTTGGTTCCCCCCTCTAAGCTGTTGGACAGATTAATGTAACTGAGAGGGGGGGGTGAATCAGTTACATACCAAAACTTTGATTTTAAACAATGTTACACATTTAATATGGAAAATGCACAAACCATTTAACATATATCAACAGTGAAGCAACATATATCAGTCAAACACATCAATGAACACAAGACACAATATTTTTCACGAGGAAACCCTAAAGGGAAAAAACCTCTTCTTCTTAAGAATGAAAGGCAAGCTCCAACTCCTCTTTACATTCTTTTATTTTGCCTGAGCTCCAACCCAGACGAGGCTGCTACCTCAGTCTTCTTTAGCTGCTACTGAATGGAAGCTGCAACTCCCAAATGTATAAGCACCGACTCGTACCTGTTCAAGCTCCAACTTAAACATGAGGACTGAAGTCCTCCCTGTTTCTCTGGCTGCAACCAGAAGGATGCTACAACACCCTAGAGAACTATGTTCTCCCTTGCTCCACCCTGCCACCCTTATTTGACTTGATTTACAGAATGTTACTAACCCTTATCAACCCTTACATTCAAAGAGTATGCATTACAAATCATGTATTTGAGTTTCAATCTGGACTAGACAGATTTTGCAGTTCTTATACATTTATGAACAATATTCATTCAATATCTCTGCATATTACTGTCTGTGTATCATCTATATTAACTATATGCAGAACTTACCAAGACTGTCATTTCATCTTCTTCTGTGCATTCACATTTCAGGTCTTGTCTTTTACGCTCTGGTAGATCTTCTGAATATTATCAAACTCCTGCTGCTCTGCTCTTCTCCTCTGCACTTTTATGTTTCATTCATGCTCCTCAATACTGTTATCTCATCTCCTTCTGCTCGTTTATTTTTCTGGGCTCATCTTTCTGGTCAGATTTCTATATGATATCAGCTTCATGCTTCTCTGCTATTTCTTCTCTGTACTTCTATTATCTATTCTTCATATTTTCCAGCTCTCTTTCTATTATCTCTGTTATTCCTTTTCTCCACATTTACGGATATTCATACTCTGTTATTGTTATTCAGCCAAATCTATTTATTTCAAAAATGGTTCATATTGCTTTTTTTTTTTTTCATTCCCACTTTTCTTTCTCTTTTTGGCTACTCTTGCAAAAAAAAAAATGCTTTCAAGTCGTTACAAGATACATCATTCATCATCGAAAATCACAGATGTCACTTGAGCTTCGAAAAAAATAAAATAAAAGGAATTCTCTTCATATTCTCGATGCATTTATTGAGTGGTTTCATCTTCTGTACATTATAAGAGAACTCTGTGCATTCATGTCCAAGATACAGTTAATAATGATACTGAAGCCATCTGTCATATTAAAGAGTTAAACAGCCTTGATTCTAATCCCTTCGAATTCCAGAAACTGAACTATAATCATTATGCCACGAAATGGTTACAATATCTAACTGTTTTACACCTGCTTCTTGTTATAAACCTATTGTACGAGGCTCAGTAGCCATTGGATCAGCCCGTAAAGCATAGGAGAACTGTCGGATGAAAGAGAGATATTTTGACTTTTCAATCTTGAGGAATAGCCCCGAGATCTTAGCACCTTATGACTCTTCGATATGACCCACAGTCCCAATCGGAAATGCGCACTAATTACATTTTTATACTTCCCATTGAAATCCCGTTTCCATATACTGACGGACACGTGGCTCCAATCGGAAAATGAGAAGAGTCCTCAAGATTTGAACCTTAACTTTCCGCTCTGTCCTCAACCATTGAATCAACGATATAATACTTCATGGAATTGCTGCGGTTCTTAATGGATCAGATGTGTCATATCTTATTCAGAACAGAATATTATCGAAAACTCTGTATCATCTCCATTAACTCACAGTTCATTTCAAGATTTCTTAACCCCGATGCTCCTTGAATCTCGTTCATTTAATCTATAATAGCAGAAATATCATGAATGCCCCAATGAACAGAGAACACCATATATCGATAATTTTCACAGTGCACTGTACCCGTATCCTTAGCAACATCCTGTGGCTGAGTAGAAGTAGTTTATGCTGTATGTTCATCTAACAGTCGGATCAAATAGCAGTCGGATCAAATAGCAGTTGGCAAGTGAAACTTGTTATTGAAGGAGCTCAGAAGGCAGGAAAACTTTAATGGCTAAACCTTGACCGTGACCCCTGGTATGTAACCTTACATTTGCTGTAGCTTCATCCTACTGTGCTTCAAAGTTTGACAGAGTGGCAACATATCCAGCTCAGCCAAAAACTAGCTATCATCTTTGCTGAGTTTGCATCCAGTTAACCATAGGAGTACCAACTGGCTTACACTCTTCCATCTTGAATGTCTTTAACATCTCATTAATGTATTTGGTCTGTGTAATAGCTATACCTCTGTCACATTGATTGATTTGTAACCCCAGGAAGAATTTCATCTCTCCCAGCATGGACATTTCAAATTCCTGTTTCATGCTTTCAGCAAACTTATTACTCAGCCTATCATCATCACTTCCGAAGATTATATCATCAACGTACACCTCTATAATAATCAGACTGTTATTCTCTTATTTTATGTACAAGTTACTATCTGTGCTACCTCTTTTGAATCCTTGCTTCCCTTCCATGATCATGGCCAAGCCATGAGTACCCATATGTGGATTAAAAAACGTCTTATTGGAACCCGTATCTAACTAGGGTTTTTATCATTAAGAGGCAAAGAATATTTTGCATTAAAAGGTAAAATTCATAAAACGTTTGCTTTAGAGTTTATGGACAATGGGCTCATGTTGGTCTCTCCCAAACACACTTTCCAAAAACTAAAAGATTCAATTTTGTTGCTTGGTTTGGCTATTATTCCCAAGGATGAATTTTCCATCTCTCCTTGAGACACTTGACCTAAATGAAATTGGAGGCACGAAATGAAAATTGTGCATTGAAATGACATGTCATTAGTTGAAATACATCTATTTCAGTAGGACCATCCTCCCCATTCAATCATAGAGGTCGAACACATTTCCTCTAGAGTTTAAATAGGCCTAGAAATCCTAGCCAGACATTGATAGCTTGATAGATTGATAAACTGCATAGACTTGATACAACTTGATAAATTGCACAAGTTTCGTCATGGATTTGTTTTCATTGTTTTTTTCTCCCATCTAAGTAAACCATAATATCTCCATCCTCATGCCCATTTTCATGCTCACTATCACCATCACCATCTCCATGCTCATTATCACTATCCCCATGGTCATTGTCACCATTGCCATGCCACCATGAACATCACCACCAATCTCTTCCTACCCATTTTGTCACCATCACCATCCCCTTTTTCACCATAAGATTCTCATCCATCATCCACACAAATATAATCGTTAGATACCTAATTTAGAAACCTAGAAACCCAAACCACAAACATAGAAACCTAACCTAGCCTTAGAAATCTAGTCTACCCTAGAAACACAAATATAACCTTACCAACCTAATCCATTGTTAAGTTTAAACCAAATAGACTAGCAAGATCACTGAAAGAAGCATAATCACAAGATAGACACAGAATTTACCCTGGGAAAACCTCATGGGGTAGAAAACCCAGCAAATATTTCCTCAATAAGATGATCAACCAAAATACAAGATGTGCTCCCTCCTTCTTTATCTCCTTAGCAAACCTCCCAGACAAGTGCGCTACTTTTCTCAAGTGAGTGAATGTGTCTAATGAGGAGTTCACCTCCTCTATTTATACTAACTCCTCACTGACTAAAATACCTAATGGGGACGACCTCTCCTAGAGAAGTCTAATAACCCCTAATGTATAAGATCAGGGCCGACCCCCACATTGTGGGTCTAATAACCCTAGCTACCACAAACCCTTGGAGGAATAAACATCTCCGGATACATAATAGGGTTACCTCGGAGGGATGAAACATCTCCGGAATAATAATGTAAAAATATAATATTCTTAGAAGTTACAATATTCAACATCCATAACAATAGAAACCTAAACCATGCCAAAAAACCTAGTCCAAGAAACAATGATTTGTATTCTAAACCCCTAGCCTAGAAACCCTATTTTGTAGCCTAAACCCTAATTTGAATTCTAAACCTTATAAAGTTGCCTAGTATGTAGCCTAGAGCCTACTTTGTGTTCAAAATCCTAGAAACCCTAGTTTGTAGCCACTAACCATCGCTGAACAATTGATAATATCAATTTTTCATTGTCACTGTTTTCCAAATTGGGCCCTCATCGTACATTAGTGAATCAATATGTGATTTGTTTGTGTGAGGGATTTCTTACTTGGTGTGCAACTTGTGTGGAAATAGCCCATTTTGGTTGAACACGTGAACTCTCAACAAGATTCCTACCATGATAGTGAATCATCAATGTATGATCTTCCGTAACCAATTCATCCATCTTAATGTCGCCATCAAAAAACATTTTCATTAGCTAGTCTCATTAGTTAACACACTTTCTTCATCTATTTTTTGAAGAATCACAACAACCGACCCATGGAGCATTTCCATAAGCTAGAACTATATGTTTTCATGAAACCCATATACCCCAATAAAAACTAGAAACAAACATAAGATGGAGTCTACAAGAACCAACTAGGAATGATTCTTACAAAAATCCTTGATAATCCTCCCTACTTCGTATTTGCACCATATGTACCCTAAACTATTTTTATTTTTGAATCACAGTTAATCGTTAGTTTAAAAGGCATTAAGAAGGAATCACTTGCTTCTAGGTTCAGAAATAATTTAAAATAATAACGACATCAATTTTAATATCCCTTTGAACTCAATGTGAACTCGAATGGATGGTAACAATTACCCTTTAAAATTATGAGTATACTCATCTTTATTATTTTGTTGGATTTTATCCTATATATCCATCTGTAGGTTTCCCTGGAAGCCTTTGGGTTGTGAGCTTAAACGGGCCATAGAATTTTGGTATTTGCTTGGATCGACAAACCGTCGACTTCGTTGGATTCAAGACACCATGATAGTGATAGGGGTGCCCCTCTCCTTCGGTCCCATGGCTCATGTGTCATCTTTTAGGTCCATTTTGGAAACCAGGGTTCTGCTCAGTAAGGGACTATGCAATTTTTGCACATAGGGGTCAAATTTGAAAAATCATCGACTAGGTACTTATTGCTAGCATTCTCAGCTAGAACCTTCCTAGACACACTTGCAGGACTTCCCGGAACCCCGTTTTGTTGCACGGTTGGAATTCTATACCCCCGGTAGGTATCCAACATGTGTCCCTAAAGGCCTTTGGGATGCGAGTTAGAATGAGCCATAGAATGATTACCATGGCTCGGATCAAAATTCGTCGACTCTGTTAGATTTAAGACATCGATATAGTACTAGGGGTGCCCCTCTCCTCCCGTCCCATGTCCCAGTTGTCATGTTTTAGGTCCATTTTGGAAACTACGGTTTTCCTTAGTAAGGGACTGTGCAATTTTTGCACATAGGGGTCAACTTTGCAAAATCATCGACCGAGGACTTATGGATAGCGTTCCTAGATGGAACCTTCCTAGACACACTTACAAGACTTCCTGGAACCTTGTTTTGTTACAAAGTTGGCATTCTATGTCCCCGGTAGGTATCCAACAGGTGTCCTTGAAGGCCTTTGGGATGCGAGTTGGAATGAGCCATAGAATGATGACCATGGCTCAGATCGAAAAACTGTTGAATCTATTGGATTCAGGACATTGGGATAGTGCTAGGGGTGCCCCTCCCCTCTTGTCCCATGGCTCAGGTGTCATCTTTTAGGTCCATTTTGGAAACTAGGGTTTTACTCAGTAAGGGACTATGCAATTTTTGCACATAGGTGTCAACTTTGCAAAATTATAGATCCGGGAATTATGGCTAGAGTTCCCAGCTTGAACCTTCCTAGAAACACTTGTAGGACTTCCTTGAACTTGGTTTTATTGCATGGTTTGAATTCTATGCCCCCGGTAGGTATCCAACAGGTGTCTGTGAAGGCCTTTGGGATGCGAGTTGGAATGAGCCATAGAATGATGACCGTGGCTCGGATAGACAAACCGTCATCTCCGTTGGATTCAGGACATCGGGATAATTCTAGGGGTTCCCCTATCCTCCAGTCCCATGGACCAGGTGTCATCGTTTAGGGATGTTTTGGAAACTAGGGTTTTGCTTAGTAAGGGAATGTGCAATTTTTGCACATAGGGGTCAACTTTGCAAAATCATCAACCAAGGACTTATGGGTAGCATTCCATGTTCGAACCTTCCTAGGCACACTTGTAGGACATCTCAGAACCCAGTTTTGTTGCATGGTTGTAATTCTATGCCCCCGGTAGGTATCTAACAGGTGTCCTTGAAGGCCTTTGTGATGAGAGTTGGAACGAGCCACTGAATGATGACCGTGTCTCAGATCGATAAAATATCGAATCTGTTGGATTTAGGACATCGAGATAGTGCTACGGGTGCCCCTCTCCTCCGGTCCCATGGCTCAGGTGTCATATTTTAGGTCCATTTTGGAAACTAGGGTTTTTCTCAGTAAGGGACTATGCAATTTTTGCACATAGCGGTCAACTTTTCAAAATCATCGACCTGGGACTTATGGATAGCATTCCCAGCTGGAAAATTCCTAGAAACACTTGCATGAGTTCCCAGAACCCGGTTTTGTTGCACGATCCGAATTCTATGCCCCTTTTAGGTATCCAACAAGTGTCCCTGAAGGCTTTTGGGATGCGAGTTGGAACGTGACATAGATTGATGACCATCGATCGGATCGACAAACCATCCACTCCATTGGATTTAGGACATAGATATAGTGCTAGGGGTGCCTCTCTCCCCCAGGCCCATGGCCCAAGTGTCATCTTTTAGGTCTATTTTGGAAAGTAGGGTTTTCCTCAGTAAGGGACCATGCAATTTTTGCACATAGGGGTCAACTTTGCAAAATCATCGATTGGGGACTTGTGGATAGTGTTCCCAGCTAGAACTTTCCTAGACACACTTGCGGGACTTCCCGGAACCCGATTTTTTTGCATGGTTGGAATTCTATGCCATCGGTAGGTATCCAACAGGTGTCTCTGAAGGCATTTGGGATGCAAGTTGGAATGAGCAATAGAATGATGAATGTGGCTCAGATTAAAAATCGTCAACTCTGATGGATTCAGGACATCGGGATAGTGCTAGAGGTGCTCCTCTCCTTCGGTCCCATGGCTCAGGTGTCATATTTTAGGTCCATTTTGGAAACTAGGGTTTTTCTCAATAAGGGACTGTGCAATTTTTGCACATAGGGGCCAACTTTGCAAAATCATCGACTGGAGACTTATGGATAGCGTTACTAGATGGAACCTTCCAAGACACACTTGCAGGACTTCCCGAAACCTAGTTTTGTTGCATGGTTGGATCTTTATTCCCCCGATAGGTATCCAACAGGTGTCTGTGAAGGCCTTTGGGATGCGAGTTGGAACCAACCATAGAATAATAACCGTGGCTCGTATCGGCAAACTGTATAATCCCTTGGATTTAGAAAATTGGGATAGTGTTAGGGGTGCCCCTCTGATCTGATACCATGGCTCAGGTGTCAACTTTTAGTTCCATTTTGGAAACTAGGGTTTTCCTCAGTAAGGGACTGCGCATTTTTTGCACATAGGGGTCAACTTTGCAAAATTTTGATTTTGATTGTAGAACTAGACATTCAAGGAGTGACAATCAAACCTACCACACTGCACCATTTGTATATTTCTATGTCCTGAGTGTGCCACGTCATTTAACATCTCCTTAGTGTTCCACTATATTTTCATTTTGAGTAATTAATGTCATTTTTAAGAATTCAAAGTTCCAAATAAAAAATGGAGGCAGTGTTTCATCGATGATATCCCTCCAATCCTTTTATATTTTTTAGATGAAAGTCACCATGAACCTTTGACATCAAGTTATGGGGGAATACTTTCCAAATCACAATGAACAACCATTATATCATCATTTGTATCAATCAAGTACATTCAATTTTAAATACATTTTCGTATGAGGATAATCCATCCTTTTTACAAACATAGGACCATGAACATCTTATTTTCCTTGATCAAAACAACATTATCAAGGAAGATCATTAAACTACTTAGGTATTTCATTTTCCATGGATTTGGTATGATTACTTTTGCATTACACATTTTTTTATGTACATTTAACATATTTAGAGCCATGTTTAGCCACTGAGATATTTTTTGCAATGAATCATGGTTCGAGGCATGTTCAGGACCCTAAATATTGAAAGGATGTACATTTAAACATGAAGTAGAATTATGACAAGTGGAAAATGGACATATGAAAGAGGTAAAGCACAAACCAGGGTCTTACATACTAGGGTTTATTAAGGATGGGGTTTATATCTTCAACGATTTTATGAGAGTGAATTCATGACCAGATATTGGTTAGCATATTCGAACTTGAACTAGGGTATATTTGTTGTATATTTGACCATATGTACATGAAGGCCCAATGGATTTTATTACACTTTAGTTCATGCATTCCTTGAAATTGTACTTGATACTTTGCCATTGTTTTTAGCATGCTAGAGTAGGCACACTTCAACTGAACTTCATAGATGCTCATGTATGTATCGTTTGATGAAATACAATAGCATTGATGAAATGTGTAGCATCTCTTATACTTCCTCTTAGTTTGTGAAAATTTCATAGGATTACATTGATGATATGCATAGCATGTTTTACATGACAGAGGTTATTCAAACATATTTTGACTTATTTTGTTAACTTTTTTTTTTTCCTTGCAACCATAATCCCAATCAATGGGTATGAACCCTTGGAGTTGACAAAACAACAATTTTAAATTATATATCAAATTAGCATGCATGTACTAAGTTCATTGAACTTTTGAAAGATATTATTAGTTTGTTCCATTAAGATAATGTTTTCATAACACAATGGTGAGATGTTATTTATCAATGAAATAAATGTAAGAGAATAAATATTGCTTAAAATGTAATTATATAAATTTCAATAGCATAATTTATCAATTTGTGGAAGAGATAAATCATCACAAGAACAAGTGGAAACTCAAGAAGAGATATGCAATATATTGTATCATGCATTGATAGCCGAATGTTTGTAATACAAAATATATCAAAGTAGCCGACCCTTAAATGGCTTGTCAATGTACATTTATCCCTAAGTACAACAATGTACATGTATTTCAAAATACATATATACATGACTATGCGACATAAAAAATCATTCTTTCGTTTGTTTTTCCCCGACTTTCCTCTATCAACCATCTCCCTAGGATCACTCTGCATCTCAAGAGTCTGTGAAAAAAAGATCATTATTTTTATCAAATAACTACACTAATAACCTACCATTAACAAAATTAACTTATGGCCAAATTATTTATGACAAACACTCACCAAATCCAGTCGGGGTATAGATGCATGCAGTGTGCTCATGGAAGGCCTCTCTATAGTTGTTCTCTGCAAATAAAATAGCACATCTCAATTAATTCAACAATTCAACATTGATCAATGTGTTTGCGTAAATTGAATAAAAAGACTTGGTCATTAATGAACATCTCAACACAAGAGGAGACCCATCAAATCAATGGATTGAGCGGACGAGCCGAGCACTACTACCACTAATGGCTACAATCACCAAATGGGAAAATAGTTAGACATGCATGAATAAAGAATATAGTAACATGGTTAAATACTATGCATTGTAATTGTTGAAATAATTACCTCTGCATGACTTGTTGCTATTACATATGCGACACTAACTGCAACATCATTGACCCTTTTTAGGTGAGGGGTAGATGGATCTCCCGTGTGTCTGCTATAGAGTACATCCACACCCTTTATAGGAGTGGATCCTCTCTTATACACTTGTCCCTTCTGCAAATTTGGACTACGAGGAGAGGTAACTGCTGACTGTTTCCTAAATATATAATTTGGTGGCTACAAACACCAATTACTGACGTAGTTAGAAATGCATTGGTCAATGAAATAACATGTTTTAACAAAATGACAATGACGAAATACATACCAATGTACGGTATTCTTCAATAAATTCTAAGAAACGTTATGCCACCCATTGATCCTTTATGGGCACGCTAGCGCTTGTATTCCCACCAAGGTGGAGCTCACTAGATGAAATCATTTCCCTATGAGGGGGATCTACAACCTACAATTTAGAAAATTGTAAGTATTATACCATGTAGCATTAATTAAGTAACATGTGATAACAAACTAACATGTATTAAAATAATTTCATGTTGAAATAGTTACCTCAGTGTGATATTTTTTCATTTAAGGTATGACAACATCTTGTATATCATATGGTTTTGGTGCATGCGCGCGCCTCTGGACTATCCTTTGCATCATCAGTGGAAAATTCTTGCCCCTCGTCCTCTTCTTGTAGCAACTACAAGTTTTAAAATCATTAAAAATATTAGCAATCTTTATATGTGGATAGTAAGGAAAATAATTTACAAACAACACTAAATTGTTAACCATTTACTTACCTGTGTAAAATACCCAGTAAATCTATCATCTGTCTTGTCGTTGAAGGTATGAAAACATCTTGTACATCATAGGGTTCTGGTGCATGAGCCTTTGGACTATCCTCTGCATCATCACTGGAAAATTATTTCCCCTCTTCCTCTTCTTGTAGCAACTACAAGTTTTAAAATCATTAAAAATATTAGCAATCTATTTATGTGTATAGTAAGGAAAAATAATTTACAAGCGACACTAAATTGTTAACCATTTACTTACCTGTGTAAAATACCCAGTAAAGCTATGATCATACACTTGGTACACCTCGAAACCCATTCTTTGTGCAAAAATAACCTATTCATGGTGGAAATAACATCCTTGGATGTTCTTATTAACCTATATAGGTTTAATGTTGTGCTTTGGGGACTCATAAATGGTTCTTTCAAAAGAGAAGGAAGGTTTAATACTTGATGCTTTTGTTTCCCTCCCCCAAGTATAGTTAAGGACTTTAGACTTATCTAAGGTGCCCAAGACTTGATCATGGTGTCCATATTCAACTTGAATTCCAAATACTCCTTGGAGAGAGATTGTGTCATGGTGTTTGAGCTCAAGAATGTTAAGGTTGGAATTAAATCCATTGTCCCCCAACCATATTTATTCCTTGGCACTTATTTATAGTGCACAAAACCTACTAATGGCACTTTTATCCCAGTTAGATGTTAAATACCCCCTACAAAGTTCTCATTTTCTAGTTAAAGGACTTTACCAATGCCCTTAAGCTTTAGAATATTTAATATGATCATAAATCACTTGTTTCATCACTTTATGATGGCTAAGGCCCCACAATGCATTCATTGTCCTATGTGGAGGTCCAATGAAAAATTCATGAAGGTTGAGCCTAAGAATTTATCTTTAGGGCCTAAGGTTGTTGGTTACCTCCTCTAAGCATTATCAAGGACCTAATTCTATTGTTTCCCTTCCATGATCATGGCCAAGGCATGAGTACCCATATGTGGAGTAAAACACATCTTATCGGAACCCGTATCCAACTAGGGTTTTTCTCATTAAAAGGAAAATAAGATTTTGCATTAAAATGTAAAATTCATAAAACGTTTGCATGAGATTTTATGGACAATGCGCTCATGTTGGTCTCTCTCAAACACACTTTCCAAAAATTCCAACATTCAATTTTGTTGCTTGGTTTGGTTATAATGCCCAAGGATGAATTTTCCATCTCTCCTTGAGAGACTTGACCTAAATGCAATTAGAGGCACGAATTGAAAATTGTGCATTGAAAGGACATGCCATTAGTTGCAATACATCTATTTCAGTTGGGCCATCCTCCCCATTCAATCATAGAGGTTGAACACATTTTCTCTAGAGTTTAAATGGGCCTAGAAATCCTAGCCAGATATGGATAGCTTGATAGGTTAATAAATTTCATAGACTTGGTACAACTTGATAAATTGCACAAGTTTCGTCATGGATTTGTGTTACAGAGAAAAAATTCCTATGGCTTGGGGTATACCACAATAGACAGGTGGACTCAAGAAATAAACTCACTTCCCAATATATGCTATATAAATGTAAATGTCGAGAAACAAAATGAAGGACCTACCTCAACCAAACGTCTGATGAAGAATTGCGTTGAGCTTTCAAATCACAACACTTGAACCTGCAGCTTAGCCTCAACAATAAACACAAACAAGTGCATATGATATGTAAAAGAGGTCGGCATATACAATAGCATAATCCATGATATATATAAGCAAATGTACCCAATGATAATAAATGATCATTCACAATATAAATGGATGAGAAAATGAGTATTTCTATTAACATAAACAAGAAGTACAAGATACAACCTCTTGTCGAAAACTCATATGAACCAAGAACTAGGTCCCTCCACTTGTGCCTCCACCACTTCAATCCCCCCTACAATGGAAAACTCACGAGTAAAAGAACAAATCCTTCAAAAGATATGAAAGAGTTTGGGAGGTGAACATAGATGGTTCACAACAACTATGATCAATGGATGTAGACTCAAGCAATAGTAATCAAGGAAACATTTCGGTAGAGATTCAATGCTCTTCTCTTTCTCCTCCCTCCATGCATCACAATAGCTCAATATATAACCCTCCAAAGGCAAGTGAAAGGTCGAATCGAGTGGTTTCAAGATACATGGAAGGCCAAAGATCACAATGGCCGCTTTTTGCAGTGAAAAATAGAGGTTTTACTCTCATTTACCAAAAAGGTCGATGTACGCTGGCTATAGTGATGAAACCAGTGTGTACATGAGTTGTACCAAAGCAGCTAGCATATAGGAGGAAAAATAGGGAAAAATGGGTTTAAGGAGAACAAAAAATATGGTTTTGAGTCTACAAATGGGTAAGGCAGGCCAAGGAGTGATAATACTCACAAGGTGGAAAAATATGGTGTAACAGATGCCCCCTAATGTACGAGGTTAGAGAAGGTACTATGATGGCCGAAATACATTACAAATCCCAGAAGTGGAGTGATGGAGACATAGAAGGAAGGAATAGCCCACTCATCAAAATACAATGATATCTCCTTGTACACATCGGTAAAATACATAGCAATATGATATAATGGCCATGAATAGGTAGTACACAGTGAATACATGTCATGAATGGTCATAGCCATGACCCATATACAGTAAGATATGGTATCCTGCTGAAGAGGAAACATCTGATGCAGACTGATGGTACAAACTGCTGATGTATGAGAACAATATCTCATAGGTATAGTCATGATCACAAGTATCATATATTGAATGCCATTGATGTCTAAGGTCTTCTACACAAACCATCTATGGTGCATGCCCCATCAAGTGAATAAGGGTACTGATGTCGAACCTGATGTGACATCGTCTTATTACCGATCATTAAGGTATACCATTAACAGACGTAGGATAACCCACCAATGATGAAAATGGGTACCAAGGCATTGAGTACATTCACCAAGTGTGAATAAAGATGTTGAGGTTGAACATTTGACAAATCCATCGATCAGGGGACATTAATGAATTCCCAATTGTCGATGGCCAGAGAACCTACCACTACTACATTTTTGGTCTTTACGGGGGGTTGTCTTCCGCCCCCCAAAAGTGACCTATGGGGGGGGGGGGGGGGTTGGCTTTGGGGGCGGTTTTGGAAAAACCGCCCCTAAAGGCACCGATGTTAAAATTTTTTCCCTTTAAGGGCGGTTTTTTACGAGATTGGAACCACCCCCAAAAGTGACTTTTGGGGGCAGTTTGTGACCTCCCTAATAGAAGTCTATGGAGGCAGTTTTAAACCCCCCCTCGTAGACCCCTTCATAGAGACCTGCGGGGACGATTTTGAACCCCCTTCATAGAGACCTGTGAGGGCGGTTGTGAACCCCCCTCATAAGCCCCCTCATACAAACCAACAGGGGCGGTTTGGAATCCCCCTTGTAGAGGACTATAGGGGCGGTTGTGAACCCCCCTCATATAGTCCTATAGGGGTGGTTTGGAACCCCCCATTGTAGAGACCTACAAGGGCATTTTAGAACCTCCCTTGTAGAGGATTATAGGGGCAGTTTTGAACCCCCCTTGTAGAGGCCTATAGAGGCAGTTTGAAAACCCCCTTGTAGAGGCCTATAGGTGTGGTTTGGAACCCCCCTCGTAGATGCCTATGGGGGAGGTTGGTAACCCTCCTCGTAGATGCCTATAGGGGAAGTTTGGAACACCCCTCATAGATGCCTATAGGGGCAGTTCGGAACCCCCCTTGTAGTGACATATGAAGGCAGTTTAGAACTCCCCACATAGCAACATACGAAGACGGTTTGAAACCCCCTATGTAGCCATAATAATTCATAATAAAATATATTTTATTAAAAATACTGATATTGCAATATCAATAGGGCATGGAGGAATCGAACCACCAACCTCCTGCTTGTAAGGCAGGTGCTCTTCCATTGAGCTAGAACCCTTTTAGAATTGGAGAATTCCAAGTTAGTCAAGAATGTAATATAAGTGATAAAAGATACCATGCTAAAACAAAAAACAAAGAGAACTCACCCATAATAACTACTTTGGTTTGCATAAAGTAAAGATAATTCGTACCATAAAGGATGACGATGGAGGCATTCTCAAAACCCATACACCAGCAATAGTAGGCACATTGATAGTTTGGGAAGGTATATCAGGTCTTGGCTACTAAGAATATGTTAAAGAAAGCACATGTGATGAAGATGTTGGTTGAGGCTGCTGAGAATAGGATGCAGGAGGAAACTATGATGAAGGTGTTGATAGAGGCTATTAAGGATAAGGTGTAAAAAATACTTGATAAAGAAGCTAGTGGAGGTTGCTGAGGTAAGGGCACATAAATCACTTATGAAGGAGTTTGTGGTTGTTTCGCTTCAAGAAGAGGAAACTGATGAACTTGTGGAGTATACTATGCAAGTTGTGGTTGAACTGATGGAGACACAACAACAGTTGTCTGTAGTGTACCTTACCTATTGGAAAAAATTTCTAGGTGAATCTGTTGGCTTGTTGGTGACATAGATTTCTGCCCTGACTGTGGTGAAATTCCAGGCCATGGCTGCAAAATGTCAAAGTTAGACCATGGGAAAGTATTCATAATTTTTGTGTATGCAAGGAAGACAACAAGGAAATGGACGTATAGTAAACAAATACATATAGATCATACATGCAATGGTTGTGGAGCCCCGAATTTCTGATGCGATTCAGAAAAATCCAAATTAGACAACAAGGGAAGGTATGATTAGCATACGAGGATTAGTTGCTTTGTTAAAAACCAAGGAGTATTGATCTCTACTCCCTTTTCCACCTCTAGTACTAGCAGATGCAAGCCTAGCCATGGCCCCACTAAGGAAGAGAGGGAGTTGGGTAAGATTTCTTGGTCTTCATTCTTATATTCCCTTGCAAATGATGATTGGACAGTAGTAAATACTCTTAGATGCTATAAGTTTGCTACATCTATTGGAAGTGTTTCTCTTTGGAAGAGGAATTTCTACTTCAACTAGCTGAACCTGGAATGGTTTTGTGATAAGCTAGTCATGGTCACAGACTTGTTGGAACATCAAGACTTGCACCTCCTCCCATTGCAAGCCCATGAACTATTGATACCTAGGATATAAAAAAAATATTATGCATGCAATGAACTACTTAATATCAAGTTGTCTTCACAAAAAAGAGAATCAACATAGGAGTACCAAAAGCATAAAAGGAATGGTCACATTGGATAAATTAATGAATAAGAATCTAAAGTTAGAGATGCAAAAGCATAATTGAAGTTCCTCTGAGAACTTTTGGAAAGAATCATTTTAAGTATAGACCAAAAGAGAACTGTTGACCTTTTGAATAGGAAGGGAGACTTCATAGTCTATACAATAAAGTAATTAAGACAAGCATCTAAAGAATAATTACATCTATCTGCAATAAATTTTAGGTGCCCTAATTTCACAAACAACAATCAACTACTACCAGTAATCATGAATGATGTACAACATAAGCTAATGTGGAGTGATAAGAGACTACTTTCACAAATAAAAAGTACATCAACTTATCCATTTGCTGAACATGGACCAAGAAACTATGTTTAGAGTAATGCCACTCCATTGTGATCATACTTTCACGGGTTTAGTGATCAACAGGACAAAATCAGGATCAGCCAACACCATCAGGAAGTAACATAAGACTCAACTTAGATTATTCATGGGAACAACGGTGCTTATGAGAAGACAAGAATCAAGATAGAAGGTAATGGAAGAATTACTGAAATTCATAGGGACACCATCGTTTCAATTGTCAAAAAAGATGGATGTATAAATGGAGAATGATATGCATCTTTCTTTTTTTATGAGGCGGCCTTCATGATTGCATACAATAGAAATATATAAATAAATCCATAATATATGACAATATGGAAATTTTTTTCTCTTTAGTAACTTCATAAAAGTCCAATTTTCTACAACAATATAACTTCTGAAGAAAAATAATAAAAAAGTTAAAAAATTTCCAAACCCAATAAAACGATAGAATAATCACTTCAAAATACGCAACTTTGTTGAATTCATCGAAAGAGCATAGTAATTATTTTTGAGGAATACTCTACCGATCAATAATATTCAATCGTCCTCCTGGAAGCCAAAGCCCTATATCTCCTGTGTACAACCAGCCCTCTCCATCAAATATCTCCTGACTAGTACCCATTGTATGACACCATCAGTTATGTTCATTAAAACGATGTCAGGATGTTTTGCATGACATAAAAATGGATAATGCACAGTACAAAATAAAAGTCAGGCCTCTTCATGACCTATTCCAAACTGGAATAGCCTATAAATTATATGTCAAAATCAACTATGTTGAGTGAAATCAGTCTCATTGCTCAGTGAAATTTTCCTATTTATACTGTGAATATGGGAATTAGAAAATGTGGATTTAAATTACAAAGAAATTTGGACTGACATTAATGAAAGAGTTGATGGCATAATAGCATTGAAGAAGAAGGACAGACTACTCAATTAGACCACTGCAAAGAAAATAAATTGTAAAGTAAATGATAATTACGTTTGCACATCGTCTTTGAAGTATCCCTTAAAAACAATGGGTCCCCTCACACAAACTTCTCCCCGAGGATATGGTTTGTCATCAGAAGTGTAATTCATTTCAGGAACATCTTCCAATTTTACATTTGTAAAGGAAACAAAAGTAATTATTGGTCAAGGGAAACAAGAATGTTATATAAAAAATATATAACATAATACAATATATATAAATATAAATAATAATAATAATAACAACAAACAATAATAATAATAATAATAATAATAATAACAATAATAACAATAATTAATTAATAAATAACTTTTATAAAAATAGGTGTCTCATCGAAAAGACATGAACATTTGTAAAGGGCGGTATATATATATATATATATCGATCCTTCAAGTTGTAATATCATATCTTATCTCTTATTCATATATTTTACTCATGGCTTATCCGATATTCCAAATATTTTGGTAATCTTTGTGTGGGCTAACTTTTTGTTCGGCTCTTTTGGTATCAGAGCTACATCCAGGCCTTTGGCCATATTGAGGTTTTTAACTATTATCCTAGAGTTTCCTTAAAATTGTGGTCTTTGACCAAAAAGGAAAAAATGAAGAAGTAAAAAATAAAAAATAAAAAAGGCAAAAGAAAAAGAAGAAACATAAAAACAAAGAAGTAAAAGAAGTAAGAAGAAAAGAGAATATAGAAAAAAAAAAAAAAAAAAAAAAGTAAAAACAAAGAAGTAAAAGAAGTAAAAATAAAAGAAAAAATAAAAACAAATAAGTAAAAGAAATAAAAAGAAAAGAAAATATAGAAACCACACATGGTTTCTTAAACACGGTGCATGGTTTATTTTCCAACCATATTGGAAGTATTTGTGAAAATAATATATTCGAATTCTAGAAGTGCATAAGAAGTAAGGGTGGTTTGTGAAAGCTAATAATAAAGTTAGTCATTCCTCCCAACCACCCAATCCACACCATATTTATTATCCTTCCACTCCAAAACAATTATTATAATAATTACTTATTATTATTAGTAAATATTTACATCTTCCTGAGGATGGGCTACGCTACTTAGCCCGAAACGTCAAAAATTTTAAATCTTTACACAGGTTTCCATATTACTTCAATTATTATTATATTATATTTATTAATAATATTATTACTATTAACTTTTAACAATAGTAATAAAAATTATTATTATTTTATAATTGTGTCTATTACAATTATTATTAAAATATATATATATATATTGAAGGAAGTCATTGAAGCGATTATTGAAGAAGTGAGTGGTGAATTATTGATTCCATATACAAGTCCAAATTTTGGTCTGAATGCCCTCATTGCGAATTAGAGTTCGAGTATTTTTCATTTTTTAAAAATTCCAATCGCTCATGCCCAATATGTAGCAAATATTTTACTATGGAAGAATATCAAGGACATTCTCAATTGAAATCACAAATAAATAAATTGGAAGGTGAACTACAATATTACCAGGAAAACAATAAAAAATTACAATTTGAAAATGAAAAAGAGAAGTATTTTAATGATTTATAAAATACACAAAAGTGCAAATTGAAAGATCGTATTCAGGAGTCCACCAAACAAACTAAGGATTTTGAAAATGCGAGAAACAAATTTGACAAGGACATACAAGAACAAGATGAAGAGATCTCTTGTCTATGAGATCATAATCAAAAAATACTTCTCCAAATCAAGAAGGTGAAGGACAAAGAACAATATAATCAAAAGTTAGAAAATGATAATCAAGATCTTCAAAATGAATTATCAGGAAAAGACGAAGACAAATCTTTCTTAAAGAAGGTTAATCAGAAATTGCTAGAACAAATAAAAAAGTTAAGAGAAGGAGAACAAGAGAATCCAGACACTCAAAATGAAGTCAACAAGTCAGATTATAAGGAAGAACTCTTATGCTTAAGGAGACACAATCAAGATTTACTCATACATATTAGAAAACTAAATATTGATAAGAAGTCGTTACAAGAAAGGCTAGAGCAACATGCTAACAAAGAATCAAAGGTTGGCAAAGGAACAATGACCAAAACTATTGAAGTAGTGACATCCTCTGAGATACAAGTCTATAACTAGAAAAAATGAATCAGTATGGATCCAATAAATGTCCAAATTCTAGAAAATGATTACATTGAAAAGGTATCAACCAATAAATCGCCAGTAGCACCAAATGTTGAAGTTGCTACAAACACTCGGAATGCGACTCGAGTACCTTACCTCCATCCTAATCATAAGAGTCAGTATGATCGATGACAAAGTCAAGAGTAAAATAAAGAGTATTATCCCTACAAACAAACTCACTATCACCTTGAAAGAGAGCAAAGACAAAATCGACAACTAGTATGGAATCAGAAAATGAGAAGTTCTATCCGAACCATTGATCAACAAACATTGAAGGTAGACCTCGGGTGGACCACTTCACAGATGATGCAACAGTTTTACTCAATGTTTAAACGATCATATCGTCTCATTTCATCAAGTGTCGGAGTTACAAACACAGAAGATCGCAAGAAAGTGTTAAGATCAAGAACAAGAGATAAAAATCTTCTAAAATCATGCTTTGAGGACAAAGAATCTCTAAGAGAAAGGCAATGCTATATAAAAAATATAATATAATGCAATATATATAGATATGAATAATAATCATAATAATAATAACAACAAACAATAATAATAGTAATAACAATAATTAATTAATAAATAACTTTATAAAAAGAGGTGTCTTATCGAAAAGACATGACCATTAGTAAAGGGCGGTATATATGTATATATATATATATATATATATATATCCTTCAAGTTGTAATATCATATTTTATCTCTTATTCATATATTTTACTCATGGTTTATCTGATATTCTTGAATTTTTTGGTAATCTTTGTGTGAGCTAACTTTTTGTTTGGCTCAAATAATTAGTAAAATATCAACTAAAAATGAATTAATCTAACAAGCAATAATAACAAAATAAACATTAAATAACAATAACAACAACAACAACAAGAAGATAACTATTATAAATAATAATAATAATAACAATAATAACAACAACAACAAGATAAACATTAGAAATAAAAATAATAAAAGAATATCAACATTATAAATAATAATACTAAAATAAAAAGGGGAAAGAAAATAAAGCAAGTCGGTTACTATAAAAGAAATGAGGAAGGAGCTTGAGATATCTCTTCCCTGCAAAAAGAATTTTGCAGGTACCTTGGGATGTGGCTCGTGTCTAGGTGACTGTTGGAAGTTGGGGTGGTTCACTATGATATAAATGGGGTTGGGACCCCCCTCAACAGAGAGTTTGGTATCATAGTTCATTGGCTAGTAGAGTATCGTCAACCTTGTCGTAGCTGGGGGATCCCAGGGGGAGAAGAGTATCATTTGGGTATGGTAGGGTGGAAACCGGTGGATCATTTGTGATTGGCAATATTGAAGACTATTCTCGCGGTGGAATTGGATACAACACAACCTTCGGGCTCGTCCCCAACCTTCAGCAACTACAGGATTTGACAGGTATTTTGCAGTAATTTTTTTTGTTATTATTGTCCCTTAGAATAGAATTGGTTGAATTTTAAATGTTAAAAGTTGAATCTATTGGTTATAAGGAAAGGGCAAATAGATTTTTTATCGGTTGAATATATTTATACATTTTTAAATTGTTTGATAGATTTCATTTCCGATCTATTTTGTGATTAGAGTATATTAGATTTAACTAGCCCCTCAGAGGGGCGTTACATATGGTATCAGAGTTGGTTCCACGCTCAGACATGTGCTCATTATGTATTTATATTGTGTGCTCATATTACATTGGATTAGTTCATGTAAACTTCACGGAGGGGATTCGACATCCAAGGACCGCTCCAAACCTGCACCCATAAAAGTAAGCTATTAGATCTATGATTTTAGCATTGGACTTATGGGCGTTAGTTCATAATGGCTAAATAAGTCAATATGTGCCTCGATTCCAATATATCTCTTATCCTTTTATACACATAAATTTATGTAGTTTAGTCAAGAAAGGAATGTAAATGTAAATTGTGGCTATATTTAATTCATTTCTTAATAAGTTTTGTGGTTTAGATCTATTTCGACTTGTCATAAATTTGTGAATAGGCTTAGATCTAATGCAAACTGTTATATGTTTTGTAGTTTAGATTTACTTCAGCTTGTCCTAAATCTGTGATTTAGTTCAACTTCTCCTAAATTTATAGCTAGATTTAATTCAACAATTACAAAACTTGTGGTTGGATCTAATTCAAAAAAAAATGTGGCGGAGATCCATTCCGTATTCTTTAAAGGAATATAATTGCGACTGTATTGTACTATGAGTTTTTTATTCCGAAAAATTTAACATTGCGAAGAGGTGCTCGATGGGTATTCTATTTTCTTCAAAGAATACCAAAACATGGATGAGATCTGTATATCCACCAATCTGATTGTATGGTTCGGCAGAGTGGAGTGAACAACTATAACCTAATTTCAATCCAGCTACTACTCCCAACGTTTTATAAGTAAACGTAGCTGAGATTATTGGATGTGCCCGCCAAGTATAAATAGAGATCGAAGGGGTTGAGCACCTGAATACTCAAAATAATCGATATATGAAAATCATTGTCTATATAGATTTAGCTTGAGACTGAAATCACTTTTAATGAACAATAAAACCCTAGCACATAATTTATAAGCTACTGCCTTTATTTAACCGAATTAAATTTGAATAGTAAAAAATGTAAGATAATTCCAAATCTAAGAGAAGAACTGCTACGATTGACGGAGCTAAAGGAATTTGATGAGTCAAACAAATTCAATATGATTACACCACTAAAAATATTACCAACCTAGATCCAAATCCTAGGCTCTATCAAGCATCAAGAGGGAGGTGCAAGCCTCTCCTCGAAAAGCTCCCTCATATTATTACATGTAAGGTTACAATATCTCCCTCATATTATTACTTTTTAGGTTTTATTACATGTAACAAACGTTACAAGATCTCCCTCATATTATTACTTTTTACTTTTTATTACATTTTATTAATGGCCGACAAACGTTACATGTAACGTTACAAGATCTCCCTCATATTATTTCTTTTTACGTTTTATTACATGTAACGTTACTCCACAAACGTTACAAGATCTCCTTCATATTGGGTTGTAGAGTTATTTAAAGTTATAAAACTTTCGGGATGAATAAAGTTCTAAATTTTAACTTTAAAATGATTAATTTGTTTGGGTTATGTTTAGTTGATTACGCTGAGCCAAAATCTGTTAAGTGAGCTTGTTTTAAGCTGGGTCTGAAGTCTTATGAGGATAAATAAGAGCATATGGTTGAGTGGATTTTAAAATGATGCGGTTGTTATTGAGAGACAAATCATTGAATAATACAATAAGTGGTTGTCACTTTTATAATTTATTATAAAAGTAATTTTTTAAAAGTAAATTAAAGTAGTTTAACAAGTAAGAAGATATCTCAACGGAATTGAACCTAGGTGGATGGAATGAAACCCATCTAACTCCACCAACGAACCATTGTATCCTTGATTAGTTCAATTTTCTAAAACGTTAGTTGGAACGATGAATTAAATAATAGTTATAACTATAATTTGATCATAAATATGGAGAAAAATATTTATAACGCAGTGTTCTTATATGCCGAGATTATTGAGAATACTTGGAGTGATATTAAATACAAGTATTGAACTGATTGCATTCATTTGCAATGAACTCATTGGTATTTTACACTCTCCACATTAACTTTATTTTACTTATTTTAAAATAAGTTCAATAAATGGCTTACAGTGAGAATTAACTAATAGTTATGTAGTTATATTTTAAATTAAGAATTGAGTTGATTTCCATTTGAAATATAAAATAATTTCATGTGATATTATGTAAATGTGTTATTATGAAAGTATTTAAAATTTCATAGTATTTAAAATTTGGGTAATGAAATTAAGAAGGATGATATAAATGTCAAATTTGGAGCAGTAGCGCAGCAGGGGAAAACAGAGTAAGGGACAGAGTATGGGAGGCAGACAAAACAGGGGCAGAAACTCGATGAAGCTCTGAGGCTCTTCAACATTCATTAAATTAAAACTAAAATGAACACCAGATACATATTAACATATTGATGCCTCTTCATACGAGGCACATTAACTCCTACACCTAAATGCAATAAGTTCCCGTACTCTTGGTTGGTGGATACAAACAGATGGCGGGAGGAATTATCTCCAACACTCCCCCATAATTCTGACCATCAACAAACTAAATGCTAACATGCTACAACATTACATATTAGGCCTCTGTGGGATTACAAACTTTTCAAAATTCAAATATTCATCATGCCTGCTGGTCTAAATCTCAGATAGGCTTACATTCATAGACCCAAAAATTGATTTACTTGGTTGTAGGATATGGAACATGTTTTCCTTTTTCTTCTTTTTGCTCCACACTTTGAACTCAACATTCTTCTTCACCTTCTTCTTCATTCTCACCTTCTTCTTCATGTTTTCTTTAAGCTCCTTGGGCTTGATTCTTCCATCAAAATCTACAAATTCTTCAATAAATTCTTCAATAGCTTTCTACCTTGTGTCTTCATCTTCAATCGGGTTCATAATGCCCTCAACATCATGGGCTAATAATTCATATTTCTGCATTTTCAATTGCTGGGGTATGGAAATGTTTGCATCCCATATGCATTTTTTCTTCTCATTTTCATCAACCTCTTCAGTGGCCAACTGCCACACTAACAACTGATAGTAATGCCTGATCTCTTCAGGACTCCATTTCATAAAAATGTCTTCAACTGGTTCAGCTTCATCCTCTGCATATTCAATGCAGATTTCTTCATCGATGGTGCTGCTAAGCACTCTTGGCATGTCACAATGCCCATCATTACTGAATTCAAATGCTTCATCTTCCATGCAGCTTTCGATAATCTTGTCAAACTCTTCATTAAACAAACTTTCAACAAATTTATCATATTCTTCAGATCTGTTTTCTAGTTCTACATACTCTATGTAGTATTCATCGTGCTTGGTCTTTGCTAGCCACTCTTCAATAAATTTCAAATCTTTATCAAAATGTGTTGGTACTTTGACTACATGCTCTTGTTCTTTTTCTTCAGCTATTGCAAGCTGATTCTTGCTCTCAATAACTGCACACTCACAAACAGCAGAAATGTTATGAAAATCTTTTTCTCTCATGGGCATGCTCTTCATGAGCTCTTCTTCTTCAATTTGTTCTACTGTTTCAACTTCTTTTTTAGCCTCTATTGGCTGTCCTGCAACTACTTGAGTTGCTGATTCACCATTTTCTGTTACTACTATGGCAGCTTCATCTTCAAGAATTGCTGGGCTGGGAGCTTCTTGAACTTCAACATCAACTTTGTGGGGTTCACCAAATTTCTCAACAGCTTCTATGGCTCAAGTTTCTACTGCTGCGATGGCAGTTCTATATTCATATTCATCCACAAGTGCCTCTACATCGTGGGATTCACTAACAGCTTGGCTGTCTTCTGCTTCAACTGCAGGCTTATCTTCTACTACTTCTTCAACATGTTGTGACATTGTTAGCTGCTTTCACATGTCACTCCCCCTTTCACTGAATTCCTCTTCCAATATTCTCCATGCTTCCTTGGAAGTCTTTGCTGCTGCTATGTTGTGAAAAATATTTTCATCCACAGCTTGTTGGATGATATGCAAGGCTAAAGCATCCCTTGCTTCATCATTGTGGTCAAAATGTGTATCTACATAACGTAGATAAACCCTCATTCTACTTGACCATAAATCGGAATTCTTACCATTGAATGGTGGAGGTGATGGCAAACACACTCAGCTCCACTCATCTTCATGCTTCCTTGCTTGTCTGATCCTCATTCTTTTTCTGATTTCTACCCCTATTTTGTCTGCCTCCCATACTCCGTCCCTTACTCTGTTTTCCCCTACTGCGCTGCTGCTCCAAATTTGACATGGTATCAGAACGCGAGGCGAAACTTAATGAAGCTCTGAGGCTCTTCAACATTCATTAAATTAAAACTAAAATGAACACCAGATACAGATTAACATATCGATGCCTCTTCATACGAGGCACATTAACTCCTACACCTAAATGCAATAAGTTCCCGTACTCTTGGTTGGTGGATACAAACAGATGGTGGGAGGAATTATCTCCAACAATAAAGGGGTGTAAAGCTATTATTTAAAATAAATAATAACTGAGTTAAAGTTTTCTTATTTAATATGAGCATTATTTGGATGTCTCACTTTAAAGGCATAGGTTAATATAAGGATTAAGGAATTGTGGAAGTAGGTTCCAAGTGTAGAGATAAGAAAGTACACAACACACAAACGACAAATGCATATAGGAGTGGTTGTGTGGCTGGATAATTTAAAAAGAAGAACTTTTTAAATAATTTCTAATAATTCTAGAAAACTCTAAATTTGAAACTTTTGAAATTAAGAAATAAAAATTTATCCATAAAATTTAGGAACAAAATTAAAACAAAAGAAATATTTTGTTCCTTCAATGGGTGTAACAATTAAAGTGAATATAGTTTATTATTCATGGTTCCTATTCTCATTTTTCATTTTCTCGAAGAGGCGCATTCTACAAAGCAGTAGGGGCAATATGTAACTCCTTTCGTGTTCATCCTTGAGTTAACATGTGCCATTTAAATAATAATAATAATAAAATATTCTAAAAAAATAACTTGTCCACCCAAATTATATTTAAAACATTTTACGACATATATAAAACTACACAATTTAGATGAATTAAAACTCTTCCTCAACATTTGGACTCTAAAAAAAGGTTTGCACCAGGAGAGATTTGATCGCTCTCCTCACTTGGTAGATCCCCTTTTAAGATGGATCTATGCTAGTATTATTAGAGTTATAGAGATTCACTCTAAACTAGCGCATACTAGTGACGTAGATTTTGCTAATGAATCATGGCAAGAATGTGCATGGTGTTTTATAATTTTTCATAAGATATGTATTGAGATGATTATGGTACTCTATATGTTAAAGGTTAATCAACATATAGTTCCATCCTATCAATACAATTGTGTTGATGATGTGTCATGTTGGAAATATATGGGGTCACGCTACTCTCTAAATTGGGAACGTCTAGCTAGCAATTATGCGATCAGATCTTATAGTACAATTTGATGATAGACTTGGGTATTAAGCAACATTTTAATTCTAGTTCACAACTAAGGTTGAAAATTGAATGTTACGTAATTGAAGTACTTAAAGGATAATTCTTTATCCTCCCTTGTGATAGGTGTATTAATTGTATTTGTGTTGTAGGTTAGCATCTGGTTAATAGTGAAATCCTGATCATGAAGCCGTTTGAAATTCTCTACATGCTTGAGACTTTCTATAGATAATATCCAATGCATGACTGGCGATCGGTTTTCCACCTTGGGTTACCCTTGTAATTCGGACAATATAACATGAATCCTTGAACAAAGAAGTAGGAAACATTTTTTGTTCATAAATAAAGTACAAAGGAGGAAGATTTGGAGGCTATGATCTTGGATATTTGGTTCAAGAGGATCAAATGTATGGAAAAATATGTTACACTTCGAAACAAGTTTTCGAAAAAGGGGAGGAATTTTCCACTTTCGGAGGCTAGATGTCATGAGAGTTGCATCAAACATATGCATTTAGGAAATCTACTAAATGACGAGAAAATTGGCATTTTTAGACGAACAAGACATGAAAGGATCTGGGTGCCAAAACTTCCACCTAGTGCCAAAAGAGACAAACAAAGATGGTTTTTGTCGAACAAAATATGGAGACGATAAACACAATGAACTGAATGCAATGGGCTTGACTATCCAATATGGTGGTTCCCTGATGAAAAGACGACTAGTCCAAGGATAGGACTCAATGAGACTATGATGACACACATGATGTAACTTGGAATGTCTACTAAAGGGGTCATATGACAATGAAAATTGTAAAATGATGATATCATTGACATGAACATGATGGTGTTGACATAATGACTAGATAATAAATTTTAATATGTTCATCTAAGTTGCTAAGTCCTAACACTTCATAATTGTATCAATGTTGAGAATAAATAAGATGACTACATATAAGGACATGGATATGTAATATAAATAAGTTAGACAATATTTCATATATACATAAAAATATATATGATGGATGATTAACATTTTACATTAACTTTGGGACGAAGTTTCCTAAAGAGGGGGGGTATTTAATGCCCCAGTGTAGATAGGAACCTGACATGGGTTATTTCTTGTGGGTCTAGAGATGATCATGTAGTCATCAACTTGAGTAAATTTTGGATATCGAACGCGGGAGTCTTGTGGCTGAGCCGATTCATATTGTAGAGTGAATAGCTCATCAAATTTGGTGTCGATTAGTCGATCATGTTAAGATGGGATAGTTATAGTTACAATTCTGCAACCTGGGATGATGTATCGGTGTTACATCTAGGGTTTCCTAACTTATTTTAGAAATTTGGGATGAATTTTCATGAAGTGGGGGCGTATGTAGTGCCCCGTTCCTATGTTAGACTATAGAATGTGATTATAGACCATAGATTTGATTATGAATTATTCTTGTAGGGAATTCAATGGTGAATGACCTAATTATGTGTGGCTTAGACTTAGACTATGTGATGTTGTATTCTGAGGACATTCAGTTTCAGATGATCTAGTTATATGTGTAAAACTGGTACATGTTGCTATCTATGTGCTACTGATGAGGATTCTATGGGATGGTGTTGTGATGATGATCATGTTATGATTTCACTAATGATTATGCTATGATTTTGATGTAGATAGATAGCTCACATGATCATGATATGATTTGATGTTGATTAAATGTTATATGTCTCTGTTATGATTTTGATATGGTTAAGATGTTATATGATTTTATCATCGTTCTATAGATAGAATGAATGTGCAATGTGACAATGTTGATTAATGATTATGCTTATATATATATCATGTACTATGATGAGTTGTCAAGTGTGACATGTAGAGCAGGTACATGTGACACAAATAGGCATCGACATGCCATGGAATCGGAATGAGTCGCAAATCAGTGACATGTATTGACAACCTGGTACATATGTGATTTTGTGTAAATATTGGAAAAAAATTGGATACACGTGATGTGCATGGACTCAGAATGAGTCAGATACATTGATAGGTGATGTCAAGCTATGATTCATGTTTTATTTGAAATCTTATTTTATAATATTTGATGCATGTGTTGTTTACGTGTAGGTGTTGGATGCAATTTCCAATCGATCCACATCAGGGGACGAGGCTAAACTTGATACAAGTTAAGTCTATCCAATGTCCACATGATGAGTTCTTCTAGAGTGAGAGAGGGTCCGACTCATCAGATGCATGTTTCCGTGAGGGTCGTCCGTAGTATGGTCACTCACGAGGTATATTGTTGGTGGGCCCACAATAAGGACTCAGCCTTATTCCCCAGGAACCACTAGTACCTCAACAGGGTAGGTGGGTTGAGGTAACGATGTCTCAGCCATCGTACCATATCCCCACCTGAGGGAATATCTGAAGGGCATGCGGGAAGCATGGCACCTTGATATCCCTAGTCATGACGAAAAATGTGACGGTTAAATAACTAATAATTATTGGTCAACGAAAACAAGAAATAGTAAAATATTAACTAAAAATGAATTAATCAAACACGTAATAATAACAAACTAAACATTAAATAACAATAATAATTTAATAATAATAATACGATAAACATTAGGAGATAATAATAATAATAACAAGAAGAAGAAGAAGAAGATAAATATTATAAATAATAATAATAACAACAAGAAGATAAACATTAGAAATAATAATGATAAGAAGAAGAAGAAGAAGAAGATAAAAATTAGAAATAAAAATAAAAATAATAAAAGAAGATAAACATTAGAAATAATAATAAGAAAATAAAAAGGGGCAAAAAAATAAAGCAAGTCAGTTGCTAGAAAAGAAAGGAGGAAGGAGCTTGAGGTATCTCTTCCTTGCAAAAAGAATTGTGGGGGCAGCTTGAGCTGTGGCTCTTGTCTAGGTGACTGTTGGAGGGTTGGGTGGTTCACTATGATATAAATGGGGTTTGGATACCCCTTAGCAGAGAGTCTGGTATCACAATTAATTGCCTAGCAAAGTATCGTTAGCCCCGTCGTAACTCGGGGGTCTGAGGGGAAGAAGAATACCCTTTGGGTATGGTTGGGTGGAAATTGGTGGATCATTTGTGATTGACAATATTGAAGACTAATCTTGTGGTGGAAATGGCGACAACAAAACCTTTGGCCTCATCCTCAACCTTCGGCAACCGTGGGATTTGACATGTATTTTCTGGTAATTGTTTTTGTTATTATTGTCACTTAGAATAGAATTGGCTGGATTTTAAATGTTGAAAGTTGGATCTATTGGTTATAAGAAAAGGGTATATAGATATTTTATCGGTTGAATGTTTTTATACATTTTTAAATTGTTTGATATATTTCATTTAGATATATTCTGTGATTAGATTATATTATATTTAGATATCCCCGGGGAGGGGCATTACACAATACAACTAGAGCATGGAAAGTTCAACAATGTTCTGTATGTGCCTTCTCTAGTAGCAAAATTGTTATCTATTTATCATATAACACACACAGGTTCACCAATGAAAAAAAAATTTAGACCTGACATGGTTGAAATTTCATAGATCTCATCTAGGAAGCTAACAGCTGAAGGTTTTGCAAACCATGCGTTAAAGGCATATGATTTCTCCTATTTTCTTCCATATTCACATCAAAGTGCTCTCTTGACCCATGAAAATGAGACTAGCAGACTCTAACATGAGAGATTCAACCATCTAAATTTCAAGTACTTCAAGCAGTTGTACAAGGAAGATATGGTTGAAGGATTGCCTGACATAAAATTCTCTCAAGGAATCTGCAAAGGTTGCTTGGTAAGGAAGCATCCAGAGTGAAAGTTTAATGTTGGGAAGGCAAAGAGATCTTCCTACATACTTTATTTGATACATAGTGGTGTGTCAGGACCAATTCCCATAGCTTCTATGAATGGATCCAGATACCTTCTGACCTTCATAGATGATTTCTACAGGTTCTGTTGGATCTATTTTCTTAAGAAAAAGTCTGAGGTATTCGAGACTTTCAAATTCTTCAAGGCCTTGGTTGAGAAAACTGTTGGGAAGAAGATAAAAACACTCATATCAGACAATGGAGGGAAGTACATCAAGAAGGATTTGTAGCAGTTTTGTGCTGCTGAGGGCATTCAAGTGCAACATTATGTGCCATAAAAACCACAACAAAATGGTGTAGATGAGAGGAATATTAGGTCATTGAAAGAGATGGCTACCTATCTTCTTGAAGCAAGGGATCTTCCACCATATCTCTGGGCAAAAGCAGTGAATTGTACCACATACATTTAGAGTAAGGTACCCCACAAATCTATGGATGGGGCCACTCCATTCGAAGCATTTAAGGGACAAAAACCTAATTTCTCTAACCTGAGTGTTTTTGGATCCAAGGCATGGGCCAGAATCCCATCTGACAAAAGAAAGGCTCTTTAACTGCAAAGTAGAGAATGCATTCTACTAGGATATGCAGAAGATGCAGAATCATACAAGATTATGGAGATTGCAACCAAAATATGCGTCATTGAAAGAAGTGTCAAGTTCGATGAAGATCCATTGCAATATCTACAACCAGTTGAATACCAAGGTAGATCTGATCTTCCTAGTCCATTTTCACAAGATGAATATCAACATCTCTTCTGATGAGGATCAAGTTAAATCATTTTTTAATGTTGAGAATGAATATCAAGCAGATCTAAATCCAGAACCAGCACCTGCTCCCAATCCATGGCCAAGGCCAAAATGGGCTCACAAAGTCCTTGAAGTTGTTGGGAACATAGTTGGGGATCCATATGACTATATAATAACTAGATCTTAGTATCAAGATGCAAACCTTGCACTATGTCATACAGATCCACTTCTCCCAGAGAGGTTCTACATGATGGTGGTGTCTGATCCACAGTCCTTCAAAGAGGCTTGCCATGATCCAAGATGGAAAATTGAGGTTCACATGCACTACATCGGGGAACTAGTGCACAAAAGGATCATCACACTACATTACTACCCTATAAAGGAGCAATTGTAGACATTTTTACAAAGTATTTCACTTAGAAGATATTTCCCTATCTCATATCTCTGATCACTGTGAAGGCTGCGTGAGTTCCTTGTTGTTCATTTTTTAGGGGGTTTTTTTCCCATGAGGTTTTACCCATTTCCTTAGTTTCAAGGCAAATTATTTTTTTTTGTTTGGGGGACCTTTGGTCTTAATTAACATGGCCCGGGTTTTCTAATTTTTTATTAAGGGGAGTGTTAGGATAATTAATACTCCAATCCTTGTCCACCTTAGTAATATTTCCCTTTTCCTAGTATTGGATGATGTTGTTGACCCCCTAGTAGTGTGAAGATGTCATCTAGGACACATTATCCACTTGATGCACCCTACATGCATGATTTTAGTCCATGTAGAGTCAGTTCCCTACATTGAGCTAACTCAGTGATCTGGTTCAGTTCACCCGAGTTCATGACTCTAGTGGGGGGTTTGAGCTACGATTGCATTTGAATGTGAAAAAATGCACCCTCTCTATCCTTATTTGCATGAAAAACTCACTTATACACCCTTCATGCTCAGTTAACTGACAGTAGTTTCAGTTCACTGACAATCAATTGAGTTTGGAACCTTTGGAGCACTGTAGTGGTGATATTTCCTATGCTAGACTAACATGGTTTTGAATTCCTTCTGCATAATTGAATTCTCTCAGTTGTACTATATTCTTTTACAATATAGATTAATGGAATATGAAACAAGTTATTACTCACATCTGATTTTCTTTGCATTTTTTATTTTACTGCTCAATTCACTGCAATTCTTCTTCCTTGCTAATTCTTTCACTGTGATATTTTCTCAGGCTCAATGATCCATTGTCTTATAGAATTTAACATGGTATCAGAGCTCAACAGAGCTGGTTTATCTTTGTTTTGAGATTTTTTCCACGATTTTGAGAAGCTTTTCAGTGTAGCAGTACTCGTTTGCATTCACTCCAGCAGTTACAAATGGAGAATTTGAATGCTCCTTTCACACCAAGAATCCCGACACCCTTTAATTATCTATATTGGAGGGTAGATATATATATTGTGTTGCGCAAGAAGATTATAGGGTCATAATGGGAACGGAGTTCGAACCTTGGGCAGTTGTTGAGAAAGAAAAGTACCTAAACAATTTATATGAGGCCTTTCGTTTTATGTGTATTCATATATCCAAAGACTTTATGTTCTATATTGATGGATTGAAAACCCCAAGGGAGGTTTGGAAGAAGCTTGAAGCTCTCTTTGGAAAGCAATATGAGTTGAAGGATGCACACCTATGTACATGGTAAGGATGTATTCCTTCATTGTTCTAATATGAATGGATTCAAGTTTCTACCACCTATGAGTTTGAATTACTGTTATCATGTATGCATTTAATTCTTGGATGGCTTTAGATCTTAAGTTTGCTTATCTTGATTGATGAATAGATATAGATATTTGGAAACTTGTGATAATATTTTCATGTTGCTGACGTAGGAACTCGCCATTTCTTAGGAAGATAGTTAAACTAGTGTAGACACAACCCTACACTAAATACTATTATCAGATTGGCGACCATACTAGCTTGTTGAATTTTCTTGATTTTTCCTGAATTTTCTTCAAGTTTTGAGGTGTTCTTCCTTCAGATCTACTCCTTTGTAGCTTAAAGATCATTAAAAGAACTAAAGATTCAGCTTGAGAAGCTCAAGATCAACCTAAATAAACCTTTAATTCACCAAGTTCTCTCAATATGTAGTCAGATCTGAGTTTCTTGATTTTTTATTTAGGGTATGTCTGAAATTTTGAGTTTCTTGATGTATTTGAGATCTAGTCTTTTAACTCTACTTTAAACTTTGCCCTGTCTCCATTTCAAGAATCGAGGTATTTTACACTCTGCAATAACAATTTCTTATGCGTTTAAGGAAGCATTAATCTTAAGAAACCCTGCATTAAAGTGTTTGAATTCTGCTTACAATGCTAACTACATTGAGGATCAGCATTTAAACCAACTCTCAAAGCTCTGCTCTCTGCGTGAATCGTGGAGAGATATTTAAAACTATGCCTCAAAATGCTAAATCTCAGCTTTAACCAAAGAAGATCAGCTATGATCCGAACTTCTCTTCAACCCTGCGTGTTGCTAGACAACTACGTTTATATATCTCAACTTTCTTAAGCTCCTGTGTGAATGGTGAAGGCGCTATAGTGAAGGCATTTTGGGAGAATGGTTAAATATTTTAAACATCTTCAAAGATCAGACAAAAACCTTTAAAGATCCGCGTAGATCTTACCTCTGCATATTTTCTTTAAACAATCTTAAACCAATGAGACCAGCCTTGAAGATTCTTTTGATCCCTACATGAAGATTCAAACAAGTAAGCCCCTGCGTGTAAGATCTTTTAACTCTGCCACGAGCTGAAAGAATTTCCACCTTGCCAAGATCCTAATGCTCTCAAAACCAGCGTGAATGCTAAACCCAACATATCAAATTCTGCCAAAATATTTTAACCACACCACGGTTTGTAGTTGGAAGAGCTCTACGTTGAAATTTTAGGAACTATGCCATTAATCTAGGAGTGATTGACATTGAATCTTGGACTATGTGTTGGCATCTGCTGTAGCAGCTCTGCAACCTTTAACTCAAGGATCCAAACCCTGCCTAGCTAATGAACTCTGTCTTGACTTTAGAACATGAATCGTGGAAGGATCTTTCCAACCCTGCGTTTTGTGTATATTAATCTCTATGTTTTGTTTGTATTTTTAAACATTGCCACTTCTCCATAGTGAAGGCGTTTTCATTTTCGGAATTGTAGCGTTTGAATGCTGGTTTAAGTCTAAAGAAAACACTTCATAAAATGCCAAAAAGTGTTAAAACAACGTTTAAAACTAATGAAATGGAGTAATCAATGTGGGAAACACGATCGAATTACACCTAACTTTTGCATTTAAAACTCGCCTAAAGGTTCCCTTTTCTTCTTTGGCAAAGTGTGAAAAATTCATATCATTTGGTTCTCAAAGGAATACAAATATCATTATTTCTTATTGTCTTTTTCTTCTTTTGCAAAGTGTGGAAAAATTCATATCATTTGGTTTTCATAGGAATACAAATATCATATTCCTCCTTTTGAGAAACCTTTAAAACGTTTTGATTAGCTTGGGATAGGTTTGGGGTTAGAATGTATTTGAAAAACCTTTAAAAAGTTTTGCATAGTGAAATTCGATTCTTTAGCTTTGGTTTAAAACAAAAAGAAAAAATTTGCAATTTTTTTTTTTTACATAGTCTAAAATGATTGATTTCAAATCTTTAGTTCTGAATTTCGATTTCAAATCTTTAGTTCTGAACAAAAAGAAAAAAAATTGAATTTTTTTTTACAAAGCTAGAGAAGTTTGGATTAGATTGACATATGGCTGGAGTTGTGTACCTTTGTGGGCGCCATACACATACATTTGCATTGAAAAAATAAGCATTGAACATTACTCTTTGAGTCATTTTGAAAATATTTTCCCTCCAAAATTGAATGCAAACTTTAATTTAGTTAATTTTGTTTTGGTTGTTTAGTATTTTCACAATCTTTATGCACAATTAGAGAGGGTTATAGTGCAATATTTCAATTTTCTTGTGATAAAGTGTGCGTGAGCCACCGTATCCTCTTCACTTGCGCCTTATGGCGATCTTGTGAATGAGAAAGTGGATCTCGAGTGTAATAGTCTAGGATTTGATTTTTCAAGCATCGTATATCGAGCCACTATATCCTCTTCACTCGCACCTTCGGGCAATCTTGTGAATGAGAAAGTGGATCTCAAGTGTAACAGTCTAGAATTTAATTCAGAAGCATTCCAAAGGGCTCTGCATATCCTCTTCACTTGGGTGTTCGAGCGATCTTGTGAATGAGAAACAGGGATCCCCCGTGTAATAGAATTAGATTCACTTTTAATTGAGATATATGTTTGGGTTACATTGATCATCAAACATCGATTATTATCCATATTTCAGAAAAAACTGTGCATGAACATAAGAAATCCACTAGAAACTTTGCATGTCTGAAAGTAGCTCATGAACCTCTAACTCTTCCTTCAGTTAGGATATTCATTGAACTAAAAGATAGCATAGTGAGCATCTTGCATTGTGTGGTTCATTTTGTTTTCGAGTCGAAACACCATCAGTTTCATTTCCACTCCTGAAACTAAGCAAACTACATTTAAAATTGGTGATTAATCTAAAATTGACAAACTTTTGATTTTCATATCACAAACAATATTAGGTTAGTGCCCTGGATTAGATTTGGAGAGTTAACACTCCTGGACTGCACAACTTTGAAACTAGCATTGATTAAAGAGAGTAAATCCATTACTAGCAAAAAATGCTTATCAAGAAAGCACTTCTGAAACATGCGTCAAGCAAGAGGTCAAACTGGATAAGTAAGGGTGGTTCCCCCTTCTTGCTTATTTAGTGGGACGCGAGCTTATCGAAGAGATTCTATGTTTAGTGACAAGTCCTCGAGGTGACATCATTGTTTCTAGAGTTTCTGGTAATAAGAGTTGTCCTCGACTTACAATTGTCCACCCGACTGTCGATTGTGAAGTGGTAACTTTAGTGGCTATTCTTAGGATATCACAGAGGCTGTTGTGAGTGGGACACACTTGCGATAACTGAGACAGACTTTGGAACTTTTACTCCCTCGGAGGGTGAGTGGTCAGGAACCAACACTTGTACCCCTGGCGATTAAAGTTTATTGTAACTGTTTCTCACACCTTCGCTCCTAGCAATTGTATGAGGACATGAAATCCCTCAGCAGCTACTCATTTCAGAAGGCCCTACAATCCAACTTTTCACTGAGCTTTTGTTATTTTGAAAATTAAGTTTGCTTGCTTGAAATCTCTAGGGAATTTTTACTGTGTGAACACTTTTTATTTTGTTGAGTCTAGAAAGCCATAGGATCTTTACAAAAGAATATTTCACATATTTGGGATATGCGGACGGCACCAGTCGTAGTTCTCGGAACGTTGCTTCCGCTGCATGGGTCGTTTTCACACCTAATAATGAATTTCTTAGTTTAGGAGGCATTTTTCTCGGATCTGCAACCAACAATGTTGCAGAATATAGCGTAGTCATTGAGCTTCTTATTAAGGCTATCACCCTTGGCATCCGATGAATAATCGTCAAACTGGACTCATAATTAGTTTTATCCCAGTTAAATGGTCAATATCAAGTTCGACATCCTACACTGTTTAGAAAGTTTCTACGAGTACGTCTTTTAGAGTGTTAGTTCGATTTTATTGAGTATATACACGTTCCTAGAAGTCGGAATACTTTGGTTTATTCTTTAGCCAACTATGTACTTGATTGGCATCTAAGTCATTAGTATCATACCAAAAAGCACGCATATACATTATTTCATGGCCAATTTAATTGAACACATCATTTAAGGACATAAGTGAAACCGAAATAATCTAGCTTACATCATAACCCAAAAAGTGTGTAAATTTTGCACACACCAAAAATAACAGTGTAAATACTATTTCCCTTTTTTATTCTTTTTCTTACAGATAAGACCCAAAAAATGTTCATACAAAAAAAAATGAAAAATTTGGAAAAACTCGAAAACATGGGAAACTGTTTCAAAATTTTCTAGTTCGACATCGAAACTAATCCACTACTGGAAGATCAAAGACTAAAGGTTAATAGTTTCTAGGAATTCAAGATGAAAGGGAATGCTTCCTCTCATACATCGGCTGCACAACGAACACATATGCTAAATCATGAGTATTTTTACTTATCTTTTATTCATACATGTACAAATCGTATCCTTTTGAATGATAGAAAGAGGCATAATTTCTCAGTTTTAGCTATCTTTTTAGATATTAAATGCACATCAGAACCAGTGTCTAACCAAATTGTTGGCTAGTGAAATGGTTTTTGATTTCAAGACTTGAATACTTTGACAGTTCAAACTATTTGACTCAGGTAGTTGAGACAGACCATGATTCATGATGATCTATGATTTTGGCATTTTTTCACAAGATTCAAGCTAAAGTAAACCTCATTGAACCATTCCTACTTGGCCATTTCCCCAAATCGGATACCTTCAGTCACATGGCATTACTTCACCGTCCGTTGACACATAATCCTGCTTCAGATAGACTACCCCGGGAAGGAACAGCTGTAAGAGTGTGCACAACTAGCTTAGCCCTTGTTTGCAATATGGATCTTTGCCTTGGCCTAACCCGTGCCCTTAAAAAATAGGCGTACGGCCATGCAACACTCGTTCCTTCCTATGTATCATAGCATTCTTTATTCTTTTTTACAAAAATTAAAAAACATAAAAATTAAAAAACACAAAAATCCAAAAAGGGAGAGACTTGAATCACTTCATATTATAATCCTTGAAGAAAACGGCAACAGTCAGTCCTTGTCACCCTTGAACACGGCACATAATTTGGTCCCCGCTGTCAGTACACCATCTGCATTTTCCTTAGGAAACTGTACCAGTATTTTGAATAGATCTCCACCGATGGATTATCCTTCCCATCACCAATGGAGCTTTCGTTAATGCATCTGGCATTAGTGGATTTCATTAAGGTCATATACTCAAAGTCCTATGTTGCCAAGTGTCCATTCTGTGTCGTGTTATGTGTTCAAGGGAAGTCTAAACCGAGTTGGCCATTCCTCAAATATTCCTGACCAATCATGTCGTCCTTCCTTGTGTCAGTATATAGTGTTGGATCTTGCATTTCTACCAAATTATATCATACTATTGATCTTTGTTTTGTATCGGTTGATGTGGGATGCATCAATGCCCTCCTTCCGATGGATCTAGTCCTATTGACATCAAATCATCATCTAAAACATGGATCTAGAAAGCCGAGAGTACCTTGGATCTTACAGTCATTAATGGCAGGTTTCCTCGCAAATGACAATGGGTATACATCAATGACCCTTGATTGTTTGATTCTACAAGTGTTCGACTTCAGAACATCTATTCACAGTTGCTAGTTTGTACTCAGTACCTTATAGTCCATCATCATTATCGGTGGGTCTCTTCGCATCTGTTAACAGTATACATCAATGACCAGTAATCAGATGGTTTTTTATTATGCTCGACATCAGATCACTTATTCGCATGATATAAACTCGTACTATCGTCGATTTATATTGAATACCTTGCGAAAAATAGTTGTATCACTCATCGATGCACTGACCAAGCTGCGCAAGACTATAATGCCATGTTAGAAGTTCAATAACAACTTTTTTCCCGCACTCATCAAAGTGCATATTTACATTTTCAAAAAAAAAAAAAATTTGCTTTTGACATGGATCCACTATGTATTGTTCGTGGCCATGCTTGTTTACTGCTGAGCATGGGTATGCCCGCCTTAGGAAGATATTATATATTTGAGAAATTTCTATGTTTTGCAGGTGTGATCCTCAATCATGCTACCGTGAGCTTTCCTTCCCTTATCCTTTCTTTGAATGATAAAGAGTATCAGTATAAAGAGTATGAGTATACAAAGTACACAATTCAGTATTGTATTTCGGTCCTTAGCTCTGCTTTGGACCTCACACATTAAGGGGCATCTGTTAACAATCAAATTAACACCCCTAGTCATGTGACAGAAGAGGCATATGTTTACCATGCACCTGCAGCAAGAAGACATGACACAAGTTCATTCCGAGACGAATCCTCTCTGAGAAATGCATTAAAATGCATTAATTATGATTAAAATCATTCTAAATGGTGCAAAAAGCCTAAAAACTATGAAAAGTGGGTTTTCGAGTTAAAATAATCTAAAATGAGGAAAATGGATTATCCCACACTCAAAAGAGAATCCTAAGGCACATTTCCAAATGCTATATAAGAAATACTTTGGGGCATGGTAAAAAGACACAAAGGAAGAGCAAAGGAATGCTGAATAGATTCTGAAGGAGGAGAAAGAGCTCAAATTCTTCAAAAGCAAGGGTGAAGGAAGGGAAGCTCATGGCAATGGAAGAAGGATGCACACCTATGTCCATGGTAAGGATGTGATCCTTCATTGTTCTAATATGAATGGATTCATGTTTCTACCACCTATGAGTTTGAATTACTGTTATCATGTATGAATTTAATTCTTCGATGGCTTTAGATCTTAAGTTTGCTTATCTTGATCGATGAATAGATATAGATCTTTGGAAACATGTGATAATCTTTTCATGTTGCTGACATAGGAACTCACCATTTCTTAGGAAGATAGTTAAACTAGTGTAGACACAACCTTGCACTAAATACTATTATTAAAGGTGTTGCAAAGCATGCCTCAAAGGAAAATGAGTTATCCTATTTTCTTCCATATTCACATCAAAGTGCTCTCTTGAACCATGCAAATGACACTAGAAGACTCTGTCATGAGAGATTCAACCATCTAAATTTCAAGTAATTACAGTTGTTGTACAAGGAAGATATGGTTGAAGGATTGTCTGACATAAAATTATCTCAAGGAATATGTAAAGGTTGCTTGGTAGGGAAGCATCCAGAGAAAAAAATTTATCTTGGGAAGGAAAAGAGAGCTTCCTCCACTCTTGATTTGATACACAGTGATGTCTCAGGACCAATGCCCACAACTTCTATGAATGGATCCAGATACCTTCTGACCTTCATAGATTACTTCTCCAGGTTCTGTTGAATCTATTTTCTTAAGAATAAGTCTGAGGTACTTAAGAATTTCAAAGTATTCAAGGCCTTGGTTGAGAACACTGCTGGGAAGAAGATCAAAGCACTCGTATCATACAATGGAGGGGAGTACATCAAGAAGGAGTTGGAGAAGTTTTATGCTTCTGAGGGCATTCAAATGAAACATTTTGTCCCATACTCACCATAACAAAATGGTGTAGCTGAGAGGAAGTATAGCTCATTGAAAAAGATGGCTACCTATCTACTTGAAGCAAGGGATCTTCCACCATATCTTTGGGAAGAAGCATTGAACTGTGCCACATACATTCATAATAGGGCACCCCATAGATATGTGGATGGGGTCACTCCATTTGAAGCATTGAAGGGACACAAACCTGATGTCTCTCACCTGAGGGTTTTTGGATCCAAGGCATGGTCCAAAATCCCATTTGACAAAAGAAAGGATCTTCAACCCCAAAGTAGCTAATGCATTCTGCTGGGATATGCAGAAGATACAAAAGCATACAAGCTTATGGAGGTTGCAACCAAAAGATGCTTCATTGAAAGAAGTGTCAATTTCGATGAATATCCATTGCAATATCTATAGCTAGTTGAAGACCAGGTTAGATCTGATCTTCCTACTCCATTTGCACAAGATGAAGATCATAATGATGTCTCTTCTGCTGAGGATCAAGTTGAATCATATTTTGATGTTGAGAATGAAGATCAAGTATATCCATATCTAGAACCAACACATGCTCCTAATTCATGGCCAAGGCCAAAATGGGCTCACAAAGTCCTTGAAGTTGCTAGGAACATAGCTAGGGATCCATCTGACCATAGAAGAACCATATCTTAGTATCAATATGAAAACCTTACACTGTGTCATACAAATCCACTTCTCCGAGAGAGCTGCTACATGATGGTGGGGTCTAATACATAATCCTTCAAAGAGGCTTTCCATGATCCAAGATGGAAAATTGAGGTTCACATGCACTACATCAGGGAACTAGTGCACAACAGGATCATCACACTGCATTACTTCCCTTCAGAAGAGAAAATTGCAGACATTTTTACAAATTCTTTTACTCGGAAGAGATTTTCCTATCTTAGATATCTGCTCAGTGTGAAGGCTGCTTGAGTTCCCTGCTGTTCATTTTTTAGGGTTTTTCTTTTCCCGTGAGGTTTTCCCCATTTCCTTAGTTTCATGGACAATTATTTTTTATTATTTGGTTGACCTTTGGTCTCATTTACCAAGGCCTAGGTTGTCTAATTCTGGATTAAGGGGGGGAGGGTGTTAGGATAATTAATACTCCAATCCTTATCCACCTTAATATGATTTCCCTTTTCCTAGTATTGGATGATGTTGTTGAGCCCCTAGTGGTGTGCATATGTCATCTAGGATGCATTATCCACTTGATGTTCCTTGCATGCATGATTTTAGGCCAAGCATAGTTAGTTCCCTACATTTTAGGAGCTAACTAAGTGATCTAATCCAGTCCACCTGAGTTCATGACTCTAGTGGGGGGTTTGAGCTCTGATTGCAATGATTGTGATCAAATGCGCCCTCTCTAGCCAGATTTGCATTCAAAACTCATTAATGCACCCTTCAGGATCAGTTAATTGACAATAGCCTCAGTTCGCTGACAATCAGTTGAGTTTGGAACATTCGGAGCACTGTAGTGGTGATATTTCCTATGCTAGACTGACATGGATTCGAATTCCTCCCAAATAATCGAATTCTCTCAATTGTACTGTATTAGTTTACTACAGTTACAAATTAATGGAATATGACACCAGTTATTACTCACATCTGAGTTTCTTTGCATGTTTGATTTTACTGTTGAATTCATTGCAATTCTTCTTCCTTGCTAATTCTTTCACTGAGATTTTATCAGGCTCGATGATCTGTTGTGTTACATAATTTCACAAATATCTCATGCAACCCACCAGTTCCTGAGCCACCTCCATAGTTGTCCCAATCCTATATTTTCCTTACCCATCAACCTACATAATGTTAGGAACAAACCCCCTTCACTTAGATAATAGTACCTTGGGTAGCTTTCAAATACCTTCTACTACTCTAGCACATGTTGGACATGAAGTATCTAAATCTCGATTCTAGGGCATAAGCAATAGGTTAGATTCTTCTAATGCACCAGTCTACCATGGTTAATGGCATGGGAAGTTCTAGATATGAAGAGGCAACTAAAAAGAAAGTATGGAAAGATGCTATGATCGAGGAGTATCAGTCGATCATAAAGAATGATGTATGGGATTTGGTTCAAAGACTAGAGTGGAAGTCAGTAGTTTCTTCCAAATGGATCTACAAGATGAAGCATGTAGCACACAAAAGTGTTGAGAAATACAAGGCAAGATTTGTGGCTCGAGGATTCTCCCAGAAAGAAGGCATGTATTATGAGGAGACATTTTCTCCCATGGCTAGATACACTTTGATCATATCTATACTTTCTATAGCCAAAGTGATGAAGTGGAAGGTACATAACATGGATGTGAAGATTTCCTTCTTGAATGGCGTGGTAGAGGAGGAAGTGTATGTGGAGCAGCCACTAGATTTTTAGACACACGACATGCATACTCATGTGTGCAGATTGAAGAAGGCCTTGTACGGTCTGAAATAGGAACCCAGGACATGGTACGACATGATTGATGGGTTTCTGACGAGCTTTGGATTTACCAAGAGTAAAGTGGATTCCAACCTTTACTACAAGGTTGAAGAGGAAAATCATGTGATTCAACTATTGTATGTAGATGATTTCTTTTTGATAGGTGGTGAGAAGCTCATAGCAGAAATAGAAGCTTGCTGCTAAGTTTGAGATGAAAGACCTTGGTATGATATACTATTTCTTAGGTCTTGTGGTGTAGCAAAATCTAGAGGAATTTTTCCCGAGTCAAGGAAAATATGCGGTGGAGATCCTGAAAAGATTCAGGATGATGGATTGCAAGGCTATGGCCACACCTATGGCATCGAATATGAAGTTATTGGGTGATACTTCTTCAAAACTAGTGGATTCCATGGTATATAGGCAGATGATTGGTTCATTAATGAACTTGAAGAACACGAGGCCATATTTATGCTTTGCATTGAAACTCTAAGCCGGTATATGGTAGAGTCAAGACGAGTTCACCTAGTTGCGGCAAAGTACATGTTGAGGTACCTGAGCGGTATGGTTGATTATGGCCTCAGATATGCATTAGATCAGAGGATTAACTTGTAGGGTTACGTTGATGTGGATTAGCCTGAGAGTGTCATGGATAGAAAGAGCACATTAGGGTGCTGCTTTAGTTTGGGATCTGGTACGATCTCATGGTTTAGTAGGAAGAAGACGAGTGTGGCACTCAGTATAGCCGAAACAAAGTATATGGCATCTTGTTTGGAAAGCTATGAGGTAGTATGGCTTCAGAAGTTGCTTGTAGGTTTATTCAATATTGAGTTAGAGACGACTTGTATTCTTTGTGACAACCATAGTTGTGTGAAGTTATCTAAGAACCCAATGTTTAATGACAAGTTGAAGCACATTGAGATCAGGTATCACTATATCCAGGATATGGTGCAGAAGAGAATAGTGAGGCTCCAGTATATAGAAACAGAGGAGCAGATAATCGATGTGTTTACTAAGCCTATGTTGAGAGTGAAGTTTGAGTAACAAGCTTGGGGTCGTCTAGATCAAGAGGGAGATATGAGCACAGACGGTAGCAAGTAGTCACGGGTTATGTAACGTAATTGTGTCTCCTAGGCTACGAGATGATCTGGACATGTGGTGAGGTAATGTAGGTGGTTGCGGTGTGCATCATAATGTACACTCTTGGGATGGACCCACTAGATGGATTGCTCAATTCATGAAATAGGGTTGATGTCTACATCCAATATGAAAAAGGGCAGGCACTGTAGAGTTTCATCCAGTATGAAAAAGGACTGGATCTACACGATAGCTACATCCAATATGAAAGAGGACTGGATCTAAAGAGTTGCATTCAATATAAAAAAATACTAGCTCTTCAGGATAGCTACATCCAATATGAAAGAGGACCGTCTCTGTAAGGGTGCATCTAGTATGAAAAAGGACTGTCTATGCAGGATAGCTACATCTAGTATGAAAGAGGACTGGCTCTATAGAGGTGTATCCCGTATGAAAAAGGATTGGCTCTGCAGGATAGCTACATCTAGTATGAAACAGGATTGGCTCTGTAGAGGTGCATCAAGTATGAAAAAGGACTGGGTCTGTAGGATAGCTACATCCAGTATGAAAGAGGACTATCTCTATAGAGGTGCATCTAGTATGAAAAATACTGGCACTGTAGAATAGCTACATCCAACATGAAAAAGGGTTGGATTTGTAGAGGTTTGAATCCAGCATGAAAGAAGGCTGGCACTGCAAAGAGGTTTACATCCAAAATGAAAAAGGGTCAACTCTGTAGAAAGTTGCATCCAACATGAAAGACAGTTGGCACTGCAAAGAGGCTTACATCCAGCATGAAAAAGGGCAAGCTCTGTAAACAGGGACATCCAGAATGAAAAGGGTTGGATCTGTAGAATTTATTATGATGTATATATTTGAGAAATGTCAAAATTCAATAGTCAGAGTATAGAAGAGCAAAAAATGGAATATGATGGTGATAGTGTCAGAGGAATACCTTCCTTGTTAAGGGGGAGTATTGAAGAATGTAACATTCGAAAGATATTCTTATTTGTATCTTTTCTATTATTGGTCTTGTACTTCATTCAGGAATTATTAATGTAATATTTGATCATGTAAAATTCATTGAAAGAGTCAATGTAAACCCTAATAGTTAGGTCGACCTAGAAGAATCCAGAAAAGAATATTTTATTTTTAATTGGACAAGTCGGTCCTGTTAGGAGAGTCAAGTTGGCCTTGTTAGTGAAAAATTTCAAGTCAATGTTTAGTATAAATAGGAGGTTCGCCCTCCTCATTTGGTCACCTCACTCACTCATCAAATTCGCATGAGTAGAGAGATAGATTCAAGGAGAGTAGTTTCTTTTGGAGACTTCTTGTTTTGGGTTATTGCATGAGGATTACTATTGCACTTTCTGACTAATCTATATTGAATAAGTTTGTTGGGTTTTTATGCCCCACAAGGGTTTTCCCAGGATGAATTATTGTGTACTATTGTCTATGTGGTGTTTGTTTATCTTTGAGTGATCCTTTATGTTACTACTTTAAAAATTCTAACAAAAATAAATAATCTACTATTACACCTGGTGATTGCATTGCAACAATTAAAAAAATTGTCCTATAGATGTTGTTGAACCCATTGATCCTCTAGCTAAGCATTTAGGGGACCAATGCATCATTATGAATACCGACTACCTTAACTAATGGGTAGAGGAGGACTCATTACATTGTGATTGCAACACAAACATCACCCCATGTTTCATATTTTAAAATATTATTTCCAAGTGTGTGTTCCCTAGGAGTTTAATGGTTGATTAGGGGAAGAACATCATGAAAAGCACTATTAAGATACTGAATCAATAATTTAAATTGTAGTAGCACAAGTTAGAAAATCTTATCATTCAGAATAAAATGGGAATCTTGAGGTTTTCAATAAAATAATGGAATATGTTCTATTAAGTTATGTTCTAACAACCATGATGATTGGATGAAAGGACACATGTGGTACATTGGGAATACGAAACCACAACCAAAATTCTCAAGAAACAAACCCTTTTCAATCAGTGTATAGCTATGAAATAATAGTTCTTGTGGACCAGGTTTTCTCATCATACATAAAACAAGAAAATGAGATGTACAGTTAGTTGAAAGTTTTGTTCCAAAGTTCATATCACTTTATGAAGACTATATCCAAGCATGATATTAATAAGTAAAGAAGTCATGGTAGAAATAATGGCATGATCACCATATAAAATACAAGAACTTTGAGAAAGGTGACTTGCTATTTCTCTACAATAGCGCATGTACCTCTATTAATTACCTGGAAAACTATAGATTCAATTGTTGGATCCATTCATAGTCACCACAACTTGAGACTTAGAAGCAGTAAATTTGAGCAAAGTAGAATATGGTTGGTACACTTAAAGATGGATATGTGAGTGGAACCCACTGTAAACATTTCTACTTCCCTCATGTTGAAGAGGAGATTTGGACAATATTATTGTTAATTTTACTTGTTCATGTTAATTAGGAGCTATGCTATGAACGATCCAATCAGTATGCTCCCATCAATGTTTAATTAAGTCTAAGTTGATTTTAATTTTACTTATTCATGTTAATCAAGAGCTATGTTATGAACGATCCAATCAATATGCTCCTATCAATAGTTAATTAAGTCTAAGTTGATTTTAAATTAATGTACTTAATTTTAGTTGGAATTTTTCTTCAATTTTTTCTTGAAGGATAGACACATCCTTTGTGGGCATGGAGGGAATTATCATTTAATTAAGTCTATCAAGTCTTTCGGTTGCATCCAAGAAATGTATCTAAATTGGTTCAAGAGGAAGTGTTATTGTTGCATATAAATAATTGTTTTATATTGCATCAAAATGAAACCATACTGAGTTGTTATTTCACATTATAGATTCAAATGATAATAAATTCCATGTCCATCACACGAAAAACATTTAGTTTGTTAATAATTTGCATGTGTTTAATACTCACATTGATTCATAAAGGTTGAAATGATGAATGTAGTGGTTAAAGTGGAATTGTTTAGGGGTTAAGTTAGCAATCAGGTGGGTAACGTCACCACTTCATTTGGATACTATTGAATATGTTGTATGTTTAGAATATTGGTACTAACATTTTTTAAACTCTTTTCAAGTAGAGTCCACCAAATAAAAATATGGCTAGATAATATTTAAATCCATTCATATTTGAATTTTTATTAGCCCTTATAGAGATATCCATGGATGGTCGAGGTCAATACAACTATCTAGTAACATAAGAAGCTTAGGAAATAAGGAGAATAAGATCTATACATGCATTGAAAAAAGTGTAAAGGTAGCAGGGGACTCGATATCACCTACATTTAATAAGTTATAGTAATAATGTTAGCAATAATTCTTTCATGTTTAGTAATATAAAAGTAGAGTAAAGGAAAATGCAATTTAGATATCCTATTAGAAAAATAAGCAAGGAAACAAAGACGATGCTTGCCACTGGTGCCGACATTTTTTTAAATGAATTCATCAAAGCCACCCTTATCAATGTATCAATCCTTCAATGTATCAATGTATCAAATTCAACATATCAATCCTTCGATCTATGGTTTAGTTTCCTTTTGGTTGTATTGCAATTAATGGAGAAAATGCCTTGGCTATCTATATAAACAAGGGACCATCATTTGTGTTAAAATAATGATAATATTCAATAGAGTGCTCTTTTAATTTTAATGAATGTCACACAAAGTCTCTATATTACAACTTATGCATGAAGTAGTTTATTGATACTATAGCAAGCATATGATAATCACATGTAGGGCCCACTCAACTCATATTGTTGGTATCATCTTTATTTTTATTTTTTATTTTTCAGTTTTATTATTAACTTGTTTTATTTATAGTAGTGAATATGTGTATTATAGACTTCTATTTAGACCTAGTTAATATGATCAATAATTCTACAACAATGATACAATAAGAAGAGTAGCCATTAACTCTAGCATAGATTACACTTCAATACACATATCCAGCTACATAGATTTTAATTAATCCTTTTATTTAAGCTAGAATGAAGGTCTCCTATCGATAGCTCATATTTAATTTTCTTAAACTTATCTTTACTCATTAATCAAGAGAGTTTTTTTTAATTACCATTAGCATAGATTTTTTTTTAATTGCCATTGGTTAAAAAAAATTCTTCAATATAAAATATATCAAGAATATTAATTAATTAAATATCATAACTAAATTATTTTTACACATATAATGCATATGTCTCATTAGTTCGATTAAGCCTCTAATTGATTAAGTAAATGAATAATAATTATACGTATTACCTATTCATCAAAGTGGTTTATAATTTAACTATCACTAGGATAGATGGTCATACCAAAGTTCCAAAGTTTTATATCTAGACTAGTTGTAATTGAGGTCATCATAATTCAATATGAAAGAGTTAATTAAGTTATTTATGGATTTCATCCCTCCATGCCTCTCAAACTAGTTAGAGTACAAGCCACCGCCAGTGAATATAGACCATTATTATTATTAAATCGAAAAAGATCTCAAGTTGAAAGGTATGGTCCATGAGATCGATAAAGAAGCATAACAGATGTTTTAGCAAGCTAGTGAAAAATCCATGACTTAAAAATACAAACATAGCACTCCTCACACATTCCAAATTTGGGATCAAGTCTGGATGCATATACACAGAAATTGATCGAGTGGCACAAGCTTTGGAAACTTGTATTGTATTGTGATGCATACATGACAAAATAAGCTTTAGCATATATGTGCCTCATTCACATCCATTCTGGGCACAAGATACCATGGATAATTTTATTGTATTCTGATGCATACATGACAATCTTTTTGACATTTTAAGGTTATAAACTTATAAAGTGTGATGTTTAGCTCGAGATTAATCTTACAATCTCGAGAAGAAATAATGTAAAATCCCATCATTAATTGTGCAATTGATTAATACCCTATAGATTTATTAATATCAATTTTGAAAAAAAATTGTTTTTATCATTTATAATATATATTCAATCTATAAATCTTTAAGATAATTAATAACTATGATTGATTTCTACTCTTCTTATAGCATTGGTGGATTCACAAGCTTCATGATCATGAATCTTCTGTACGTGTATATAAGCTTGTGGGATTTACAAGTTTCATAATCTGAGTCTTCTGTATATGTATATAAGTTTTGTCTTATTGCTTTTGGATAAAGTAATTTAGAAAATAAATTTTAACATGTATATCTATAAGATGTAGTCTAAATATTCTATGTTTTCAATTTCTAATTTGGGTGTTACGAAGTATTCAAGAATATTAAATCTATTTATAGATTAAAAACAGAATTTAATTACATAAAATTTTAAATTTTATTAAGAAATTATGGATTCTGATAAAAACCCAAAATTTATTGTAAAATCGAGAACTTAGAATAAATAGACTACTCCTATTTATAATCATCATTAATGACAAATAATAATTTGAGTACGAGTACCAATAATAGGAGACGGGAGATGATTACTTATTATCTATTACATTACAGCCAAATGACAATGACAAATAATTTGAGGACAAATAATAGGAGATGATTACTTATTATCTATTACAGCCAAATGAATTTATTATTATGGATTACAGCCAAATGCAAATGCATGAAGCCTACGAATGCATTCCAATGACAAGGCCTAGAATATAGAGGCCTTATTAGGACCTGTCGATATTCCTGACTCTGTCAGGCTGTATTATGCACCGTAGTCGTATCCATCCATGGAGACAGCTATTGAGGAAGCCTGTAAATCACATGCCAATAAGTGCCTAGGCGTTTAAGGCGGGAATAAACGACACTGTAACTTGCGATCTAGAGAAATTGGAAGTTGGAGGATTATATTCCAAAGTGGTGGCATTATCTATAGACAGAAGCATAATGCCTACGGATGTACTTGTCATATTTTCCAAACGCCTTGATCCACGGGTGGGGCTGTCATGGCAATATCTGCCTCTGCTGCTCTCCTGTTCTCCATATTTTTCGCCCACCCTGCAGAAACGTAATTCCGCGATTTGTTTCTTAGATTTTATTATAAAAATGGAATTATAATTCTACTTTATTTATTATGGAACTATGTTATATGACTGTGTTTTTATGAATTTTGACTCATTTTAAGACGAGCTAAATCATCAAATTTCCAAAAAAAAATAACTAAAAAAAGTAAAACTATACCTGACCAAAATACATTCCGTCGCCGGCAGGGACGATTTGAGTGCCACTTCTCACACGCCCTCTTACTATGTCCAAGTGGGTGACCAAACCTTGGGAGTACGCATAGAATGGGGTGACCCGTCGTTATTATTTTTTCCTTTAGAATGTGGACCCGATTATATCTTGAGTTGACTTGTTGAATGTGCCATATATATTGGTTTTCGATGTAATAATATACTGCTTCGGACTGCATTTTGATTTGAATTAATCATCCTCGTGATTAATAATATATTATAAATGGTATGGTGTATTTATTATTATTATTGTGGTTTTGTTATACTAAGTAGGTTTGTTTCTTAGTTTCAAATAGTTTTTACTTTCTTATTCCAATGGAGTATGGAAGAGTGGAGAAGATTTTATTTTTATGGAATAGCTGATAATTATTTAGGATTTTATTTTTTATTTAAGTAATTTTATTCATAGAATTTGGAAGTGTGTTTTCTTGTTAAATTTTTTTTTGTATTTTATTGTAAAATTATTTATAAATAGTTTTTTACATATTAATTGTATGGGGAGTTGTAATGTTATCAATATAGATTTATTTAAATTATCTATATCAAGTATTGAGAAAGAATATGGGTTTAAGATTGATCTATATTGGTTTTAAATTTTTAATTTTTATGAGTATACATGGATTATTTGATTTTTAAATATTTTTTATTTTATGAGACGACATAAATTTTATTAATAATTTTTCATTTTTAAACTTGTTTTCTCTTTTTAATTAATATTATCTAGAATTACTACCCCAAAAACACTAACCTGATTGATGTGATGAAAGTTTGAACAACGATGAAATAAAATGACACATGTAAAACATTGTTGGGAAGTTATTGGTGAACACTTCTAAATAGTGCAATAGGAAATATGCCCAATATTGGTATGGACCTCAATTTTAGCTAGGAGCTATATATAATGGGGCCCATGGTGACCAAATTATTTTAAGATTTCCATTCGGTAATATGGTGTTAGAATGAGGAAAATGAGATATTGTTACAAATGTATCAACAATTACTTTGACACTGTAAACTTAAAAAATATGATTTCATATTGCAAAAACAATAGAAACACTAAAAAAAATGTAAACTTAAAAAATATGATTTCATGTTACAAAAACAATAGAAACACTAAAAAAAAATGTAAACTTAAAAAATATGATTTAATGTTGCAAAAACAATAGAAATACTAAAAAAGAAGAATGTATGTAAACTCCACTTTCAACATTAATTTGGAGACTTGTGAAAGATGTAAGTGAGACATCCGAATATAGAATGACCAAAAATATATGCTATTAGAAAGGCTTCTGGATAAGGTTCAACTTGTAAAATCTAACTAACTTGTTTTTTTGGTATCCAACAACAACACGTCTATAATCATGAACCTTTGCCACCCAATTCTCTCCCCTAAATTACTCTTGATTTCATGAGACGTCATTTTTTACAATCAAAGCTTAAAACAAGTCATATTATATAGCCGTATGGGAAGGTATCATATAACTGTACATAATCACCATGTCCAATTTTCCCTTTGGTTTCGATTCAAAATAGAATTTGATCAATGAGGTCATAACAATGAACTTTGGTGCCTTAAGAGATTTGCAGCTTGTCCATACTTAGAGTATCCCATCAAAATTTTAGATACTTATCCACATAAGGAATGTCAACCTCGGTCACATGAATGTAATACGTGGTTCAAGACATTCCAATGTTGTTACAACTAGAAGAAATAACTCTTTGATAAAAATTATTGAGGAAGATGTCGTGATCGTTTCTATTTGGCGTCATGGGTTGGGTTGAACAATGCTCCATGGATGCATGAGTTCACCATGCTTATTTTATAGTTCATGCTAGAACATCATGAAGCATGATATGACTTCACCATGCTTTTTTTTTTGTAGATCATGCTAGAACATCATGAAGCATGATATGACTTCACCATGCTTTTTTTTATAGATCATGCTAGAGCATCATGGAGCATGATATTTTTTTAATGAAAAATGGATATAGAATAAAGTTAACTTTAAATGTTCAAGATCTTATGTCGAAAGAAAATATTTTAATATATAGAAAAATAAATTATTTAACATTTTATACAATATTTTGACAAAAATCCTATCCAAAAGATTGAGCCATCTACCTCCATGTCTTGTTCTTAAAGGAATAAGGAGGATTTGTAAACGGATGATATATTACAAACAATATCATCTTAATTTACTTACACGTCTTATTCTTCAAGGAATAAGGAAGATTTGTAAACGGATGATATATTAGAAACAATATCGTCTTAGGTGGCCATACATTTAAGTTGGGAAGCAAAGAAAAATAATTTTAATATCTTTATTTTTTATTTGGAAGGTATTTAATCAAAAATATGTAAATATGCAAGTATGGATTTGTAATGCGGAGCTCAAGGTCAAGGCTCGACTAGTGAATCAATAGATATGTATGATGTATATATTTTTATTTGAAATGTATTATTGGCTTATTGTGCCAATTTGAAATGTATTATTGGCTTATCATGCCAATTCGAAATGTATGTTAACATTATGCTAGAAAAATAATGAAATGGTCCAAGATAGCTATGTAAAGAGCACTAGAGAGGCTATGATTCGACCAAAGGGGAAGAGGAAAGGGGGGGCCTATGGGAAACCAAATCCTTTGTTGTCAAGTGTCAACCTTAGAACTCATCCAAATTGTGCCATGTGCTTTAAATGAGCTAAACACTTCATCTTGACTATTAAATCTAGTCATTGAATGCATGTGTGAGTTTGGTGGGAAAAGTCACTTCATGCAATAATTGAAGCATAAGGGTTGTGATAGTTATGTTAACTGTCAGGAAATATTTTCTTCTATTGTCAAGAGCTATGTCAGTTGTCTTTTCACCATTATCTCATATCCCTTGGAGTCAACATTCATTCTATCATCCTCTCTTGTAGTTTTCTATACTACGTAGAGTTTCCTACTGTTGTTCATGACCAATATCGACTTATGTATAACCATAAATTCGAATTTAGAGATGGAGTTGTTAATTTGAAGGGAAAATAGATGGTTGTAGGCGAGCATAAATGTTGGGAAAGCTAGGAACCCTCACCCATTGAGTTGTGCTACTTTTGGATACTTGAGAAGCCATGACTTAATGTTGCAAGAGGTTCTATAATACCATACAATACGTTGGAATCTTACTGTACAAACTGGTAAGCACTGTAAGGGTTGGATTTCCTAAGGGAACTGTGGATGGATGAAGGGAAATGCCTTCCTTTTGTTGCGTAGGATAGTTGGAAGGAGTGCCATGCTTGTGATGGCTTAGTGAGATCCCTGTGGAGCTTTAGATGAGCTTTTGGCTAAGCATAGTGAGTAGAATGGGTTGTGGGATGAGAGAGAGAAACCTATAAGTGTTTCCTTCACCTTGGTGATTTCATATCCCAAATTGGGGGTGGCCACTCAACATATATAGTATATGCTAGATAGATTGCCTATGGTTGGGTGGAAAATTGCTCTTACACAACCAGTTGCTTGGATCTTCTTATTTAAAGATAAATATTATTTTGTATTTGAGTATTCAATGTTTTAATTAATGTATGTAATGATTATGCTTGTAAATGCATGTGTTGTGTGTCTAGATGTATTTTATTTCCGCTGTGTATTTTTTTTATGCATTTGCACACGTATTTCTCAATATTGTGAATTCATAATATGGATATGAGGCAAAAATTTAGAAGCACATAGTTAGTAATGTCCCCTCTACTAGTCAGATTGAGAGAAGGGGACGTTAGAATAATTGTCATAAAATTAGGCATGGTTGATTCCTTTGATATAATGAGGAATGCTTTTCTATTTGAAGTGCTTATGAAATTTGGATTTCACTTGTAGTTCATACAATACATAACATGATGCATAAGCAAGCTTTACATCACCCCATTGGTCAATAACAAGTCTACTCCATTCTTCCAAAGATGCAAACGACTTAATTAAGGATTTATGCTCTCTCATATATTATACATATTAATGGTAGAAACCCTTGGGAGAAAGTTATAACTCAAAAGTCTAAATGAGATACTAAGGTATTAGACTAGATGTTGATTCTTAAAAATATTAAGAATAAAATGACTTGTTGGGGATCACAATGCCTCAATCTATATAACTCAAGACTGGAGAGTAGGGAAACAACAACATAACTTATTTTCTTTCATAGAACTTCAAAAGGTAATGCTAAAGTGGTAGATGTAGAAAGAGTCATGTTTAACCTCGAGGGAACAAATAAATTGATTTTTCATGGAGAATAGTAATTACAACCAATAATGAGGTAGGCGGCTTGAGAGAATACAAGGGATTATGTTAGAAACCCTATCCTATGCGATTATTGATCCTTTTCATAATTATTGTAAATATTTTTTTTTGGTAATGAAGAGGAAGATGCACATACCATTGGAATCTAAAAGCCAAAGGTCACCACTCAAATGTATAAATAATACATTATACCAAATTAAATTTAATCGATCCTTGGAATTATTCCTTCAGGCCTTACAATGTTGACAAAGCCCTGGTTTTTGTCATAACTCCATAATTTCTTGGTTCTATTCTATCCTTCTTAGCATACTATTTACATACCCAAAGAGTGCTCTCCAATTTTCTATCTAACTTATTCTCTGCAAACCTAGGCATTTCCCTCCTCTCTATATTGCTTCTTTGGGTGGTCTTTATTCCTTCTCTATGTGGGAATTGTGATACTACATGGAGAGACTGACTATACATAAAGGGAATAGTGAGTCTCTATCTACCATACCTCTGGATGTGAGAGGGATTCTTATAGATTGCATCGAGTCTCTACTTGAACACTCACATTGAAATATCTACATCGAAATCATGCCCTCCACATGATTACTTTGCATGGGAACATTTCACGAGGAGCTGAGTGAAGGAATATATGGTGTTAGTGGAGAATTATCTAGTTGAATGCCATGGATTCTCTCTTATTTCTATGAGGTGGTGAAGCTCAATTGACAGGAAATGAAAGTAATTATCTTATGTTCCTAAGAATCAAAACAATTTTCACGAGTTTGAGAAGGGGGGAAGGGAGGAAATTACCTCTTGAAGCATGCCACTTGATGAAGATCCTTGATGCTTGAGCTTTGCAAGCCTTTAGGCCTCCATATACACCAACTTACCATTCATACTTACCTCAAGCATGCATCCTTACACTAGAACAAATCCTAGAATTAGTGTATGTTTTAGCTCCCTTTTTAGCGTCCACTATCACTTTTAGTGTATTTTTCATTATTTTTTGTACAAAGTGGACGCTTTTCCACGAGATGGCACTTTTAATGGCGTTATTTGCCTCCTTTTTTGAAAGTAGATGTTAATTGGGACGCTAATTAGCAACCCAATTAACGTCCCAATTAGCATCCCAATTAGCATCCCAATGAACGTTCATAATAGCATCCCATTTAATGACCAGAATAGACTCCAAAATAATGTCCAAAATAGCGCCAAGTATAGAGTAAGTGATTGCGCTAGGAATTTTGAAAGGAATTACGCCATGAATTGTGCCAGGAATTTTGAAAGGAATTACACCAGGAAAAATGTCTGATATAGCACCAGGTATAGAGCCAAGCATATCTCCAAGCATAGTGCCTAGAATTGCTCCAGGAAGTTCGAAAGGAATTGCGCTAGAAAAAAGTGCCAAGAAAAATCCAATGTTGCCCCAGTGATAATGCTAGGCATGTGGACAGAAGAAGCACCTAAATGACCATTTTGGAAACTGAGAGACCCAAATTAATCATAAATAACCCTAAGGAATCCTATGGTCCCTAACGACATTATAGTGTGCCTAACGACATGCTAATGCATATATAGACAATTATAAATATGGAAATGATGATTTATATGATATTTAATAGGATGTTGATGACAACAATGATGTCAATGTCAATAATGATGATGCAGGTCATTATAGCACTATTTGATATTGGTTGTTCCTAATGGAAACATAATTCACCTTAATGGCATCAGAGTGACCATAATATCCCCTAGATGACCCTAATCGCATCTGACTGTCCCTAACAACATTTTAGTGACCCTAATGAAACTTGACTCTCCGTAAAAGCATGAGGACGATCATGTTGATGATGCATGATGGAAAGGATGTTGATGATGATGATTATGATAATAATAATGAGGTTGATATGAATGACTATGATCATGATGATATATGATCGGATTCCAATGATAATGATGATGATGTTTATGTACTCATGTATGGTGTTGTTGATGATGGTTATGATGATGACGATATCAATGTCAATGATCGTGATTCATGTGATAGTACTTATGGATCTTTATTTATTGTAGTAGCACCTAAATTACCGTAATCATGGCACTTTTGGATCTCGATTGATCCTAATGTGGGTTCGCATGGGTTTTTGGGAGGTCTACTGACAGCCTGGAATCCTCTGGTGGCTGATTTTTTCGCTTATAATTTGTGTGCAGGCATTAAGCTGGAAGGGCATATTCTGGGCATGACTGGTCCTGTCAACATTTTAAACTTATATGGCCCTTATAGGGACCGAAAACTATTTTGGGATCTTGTCTTTTCCAGTGGGGGTATTATGGATCATGGGCTCATTATTGGAGGTGAATTAAACATGACGCTCTCCTCTGATGAGGTTTGGGGAGCTAGCCAATTGGAGGATCCTTTAGCCGATTAATTCGCTGATCACTTTGTTAGATTGGGGCTTATTGATATCAAGCCGTCACACCTAGTTCCGACATGGAACAATGGTAGTTCCGACAGGGATGGAATTGCGAAATGATTGGATCGTTTCCTGGTCCATGAATCCTTGGTTGTTGCGGGTAATAGGATCAGATCATGGGGTGAGCCCACTGGAATGTTAGATCACAAAGCAATTTTTCTTTAATTTGATTTAGAGCTTTCTGATACTGTATACCCATCCAAGTTCAACAACACATGGCTGGAGGAGGAGGATTTCTGCGAAATGGTGAAGAAAAAGTGGCAGGATATGGAGCATACTGAGCATCATTCATACATGCAAACTTTATTGTTTAAAAGTAACCACCTTATGAGGGATGTGATTTCCTAGGATCGAGCTAAGAAATTATCCAACTCGGCTGAATTGAGCCTTATTGAGACCAAACTACTGGATTTAGAGGATAAAGTGAATGATGAGTACTTCACTGTTGGGCGGAAGGAGGCTTTGCAAAATCTATACTAGAGGAAGGAGGTCCTCCTTGGGAAACTCGAAAGTACGTGGCGGCTTAAAAGCTGAGCCTTATGGATCGAGAAAGGGGATCGTATCACTAAATTCTTTCAAAATTATGCAAATCATAGGAGATTGGGGAATGCGATTTGGGAGATTAAAAAAGGGGATGGTGTTGTGTGTAATGATTCTAGAGCTATTAAAGATGCGGTGATGGAGCACTACAGTGGGGATTTCTGACAAGACATGGTATGCAATCTAGAAGCCCAATTGAAAATTGTAAATCTCTTGCCTAAATTTTTCAGTGTTGAAGATGGCAAGAAGATTGGAGAAGGGGTATCCCTGGAAGAATTTTTGCTGGTGTTGAAGTATTTTGTCAAAGAGAAGAGCCCCGAGTCGGACAATTTGATGATGGAATTCTTCGTGCATTTATTTGATTTGATGGGACATGAAATTCTACTAGCTGTGGAGGAATCTAGATGACAACCCACCATTCCCAAGAGTTTAAACTCTACTTACCTTGCGCTCATTTCGAAGAAGGACAAACCAGAGGATTTTCATGATTATCGTCTGATCTCTTTATGCAATATACTCTAATATAAGCTTATTTCTAAAATCATTGCACGCTAGATCAAGCCCTTCTTGGCGAAATTCATCTCTATGGAGCAGTTCATATTTCTCTTTAATAGAGAAATCCTTGATGCGGTCGGGGTGGCTCAGGAGTGCTTACATTTTGTTAAGATTAAAGATATTCAAGCCTTCATCCTCAAAATGGATTTAATAAAATATTATGACCATTTGGAATGGTCTTATCTTCTTTTTATACTTATTTAGATTGGCTTGCCACTTGAGACTGTTCAGTGGATCATGGCTTGTATTTCTTCCACTAGCTTCAAGGTCTTCATCAATGGGTCTCCATCAAATGTTGTTCCTTGTAGCAGAGGCGTTCGACAGGGCTGTCCTCTTTATCCACTATTATTTATTTTAGTTATCGAGGGGCTCAACATGCTTATAACTGCTGCTAAATCTGAAGGGATGCTTAAGGGGATTAAGCTCACTCGTACTTTAGCCATTTCTCACTTACTGTTTGTGGACGATGTTTTAATTTTTGGGGTTGCTACCTTGTAGGAGTGGTTGGTCTACAAAAACATATTTGATGACTTTTGTAATTCCTCTGGCATGGTCATCAGTCTGTGTAAGTTGACTTTTCTTTTTAATTGCAAGGACCAGGCAGTGTTAAATTCTATTAAATCGATGTTCCCCTTTATCTTCGAGCCGCTGGACTGTGGGTTCAATTATCTTGGGTACTTTATTAAAGCTAATGATTACAACGTGGCAGATTGGAGATGGTTACTGCAGAGGGTTGATCGCCGGATAAATTGTTGGGCACACCGGTGGCTCTCCATTGTGGGGAGGCTCATCCTAGTCCAATCGGTTTTGCAAAGTTTTCCGGTGTATTGATTTGGTCAAAGGAAGCTACATGTGTCTATTCTTAACTGTATTTGGGGCAAGTTATGTCATTTCATTTGGGCAGGGAAAACCCTCATCAAGAAGTACCATCTCACTTCCTGGAAGAGTCTGTCGTGGCCTAAGTCTTGTGGGGGTTGGGGTTTGAAGAACCTGGAATGGTTCAGCCTGGCCATGCAAACTAAGAGCTTATGGAGGGATTTGGTTGATGGTGGCTTATGGAGCAGGGTCATCTGCTCTAAATATTTAAAGTTGTCCTCGGTGGTTTAGTCGATTCGTAGGCCTGTGGTTTCCTCTCATCAAGCGTCTGTTGTGTGGTGTAGTCTGATTAGCACTTTCAAGTACATTGGGCCTTGGATGAAGTGGAAGGTTGGGAGTGGTAAGGAATTGTTCATTGGCATTGAATCGTACGTGGGCGATGGTGATCTGTATAGAATTCCTTGTGGATTGATTAAGGAGCTACATGATTGTAAATTGGTGATCCTCTCCCAGGTTTATCAGGGATCTCTGTGTTCTGATTATCAGTGGTTGTCAGCTAAGGATTTGGACATACCTGATCACTGGGCTCCTGTTTGGGATAATTATGTTGCTCAGCTTAATTTGTTGGTATTCGTCTTACCAACTCTGTGGATAGGATTCTGTAGGATTGTCCCGATTCGAATGGTGTTCTAATGGTGGCTCAGGTTTATAAGGTGATCTCATAGGACTGGGGTACTGCACCACTGCATCAATGGTGGCATTCTTAGCTATGGAAATGGAGGATTATGTCGATGTATATGTAACTTCGGAATGTATTTTACCCATGTGTATTGTATTCCTATAGAGATGTTATTATTCCTCTATACAAAAGTGTCGTCATTTATATTGTAAGTGTCGTAACTTATACTTGATGGGTTATTAGACCACCTTGATGGGGTCTACCCTGTATGAGTCATGTGGGTAAATGGGTTATTAGACCACCAAGTGTGGGGTCGGCTCGGATTAAGTTAACCATGGGTTATTAGGCCTAGCTAGACAAGTCGGCCCTATTAGTTTATTGGGCATGACATGACAAGTATAAATAGAGATCGGGAGATCTCTATTTGATCACTCATTACTCACTTCTATCTCTCTCAAAAAGTGGCTCACTTGTGAGGAGGAGGATCATTTGCTAGGAGAAGACTATCTCTTGTACTTTGGTTGTACTTTGGTTGTATCATTGCTCTATCTATCTCTGAGGAAGTTGCGGGGTTTTTCACCTTCTTGGTTTTCCCCGGTGAAACTCTGTGTCTCTTGTGTGCTTGCATTATTGTGTCCATGATTGATATGCTGTAGATATGTTGTACATGTTATTCTCTCAGTTAAGATCCTAGATCAGATTGAAATTTCTGAAAAACTAATAGATTCCACCAAAATTACGTTATTTTTTTTTGTTCTGCTTTGAGGACGAAATTCTTACCTGGGAGAATTTGAAGTGTAGGGGTTTTCATGGACTGGGTTACTGTTCCCTTTGCAGATCTACTGCGGAAAACACACTGCATTTATTTGTTAATTGCAACTTTGTACATGAGGTTTGGTCTGTTTTATTACGATGGGTTAGTTCTTGTATACCTTGGAGCGGGGTTTCTCTTAGCAAGTGCATCTCTAACTGGTTGCGGGGTGTTGCATCTCATAAGGCTCTTCCTTGTTTCATGATAGACTACATCTGGAGGGTTATTAATGAAGCAATTTTTGAAAATCAGACTCCTTCAGTGTTTGCAACATGCAACAAAATATGGAGGCTCTGTAGTGGATACCCAGACTCTATTAGGCCTCCCAAGCGTCGGAATATCATCTTTCCCAACATCGATTGTGGTGGCATTTGTGGATTCTTTGGCGGTGCGTCGAGGTTGGGTTATGTGGAGCAGGGGCCATTATCTACCTTTGCTAGAATCACACTATCCGCATCAGAATGGGTATAGGGAAGGGGGATTGCATTAAGGAAGAACTCATGGCGGTGCATTGTCTCCTTTGGTTTGCCTCTATGAGGGGTTATTTACAACTTTCTACTTATGGTGATTCTCAAGTAATTATTAATTGGATCTTGGGGATTTCGAAAGTTGATGTCTTAATTTTGGAACCTTGGTTCATGAATGTGAAGAGATTGCTGGCCAAATTTTCTCAGATTAGTGTTAAGCACATTTACAAGGAGGCAAATGAGGATGCAGACCATTTGTCAAAGGTGGTCGTGGGCCCCATGGATGGGCTGCTACACTTCGAGGAAGCTGTTGATAACATGGTTATCGATCAAGGCACGTGTTGGGCTATTTAAATTCCGAGTTATGGTCTCATTGGATGGGGTAATAACTTACTGCTTTGGATGAAGTATTGGCACTATGTGGACAATATACTGTTTTTTTATTTATGGGTTTTTTTTTTTTTTGCTATGTATAAAGAGGAAATGACAATTAGTCTTAAGTATTTAATAGACTTATGTATTTGGGATTAGAACTTTTGCACATGGGGACGTTTATTCTCCTGGTCAGACCATCGCTGTAACTTTGATTTTTATACTAAAAATATCAAGTTATAGTTTTTTTTTCCTTTGAAAAAAAAATTGGTGTATTGTACTAGCCTGAACAACCATGGACTCCCTGAATAAGTCATTAGACAAATTATATTGAGAACTCTCTAGATATTATACGATTCACCTATACACCCTTTTTACAATTCACCTTAATTGGCTAGGTCAATATGTATGATTGTACGCTTCTCTAATATATTATTAACTCGTTATGTATAAATTCTTTCCTTTACATATGAAGCATTTTAAATGTCCTTACTGTAATTTATAATTACCATATATAACATACTATTGACTCAATATTCTAACTACTTAATGCAACTTTGCAACTTTATAGATTCGTACTATTTCTAGCTTACACAAATGATACACTAGTAAATTTATAAAAATAATATTGGTAAATAATAACATTCACTATGTTGATTTCACATATTTATCATATTCATAAAACACCATTATTATAATAACATTTGTATATATCTATAGAATTACATGATTGGAAATATAATTCCCATTTATACTTCAACCTTTCAATTTACTTATAATGGATATGTATATCACAACTATAAATGATATAATATACGCTTATTCTTATTATATAAATAGTTACTCCCATTCCCTAGGAAAAAAATTAGAAAATGGGGCCTTAAGCGGTGAAATGAGGGTTTACTTTGAATGAGAGTTCTACAAACACCACATAAAGAACATTTGAATATTTGGATTTGTAAAGATCATACTTCCTGCCTCTTCTTTTACAAAATCCCCGGAAGCCTTCTTTCCGCCTGCACAAAACTCAATCTCTGCAACTAAAAGTTCTCTACTGAAACCCGATTATCACATCTATGTAATTCTCATTCTCCAGGAATACTTTATTCCTGGCGCCTTCATCCAAATGGTGGTCCAAAGGAAGCCTTAGCCTGTTGCTCTTCTCCTGGAAGAGAACACCTAAATAACCAGAGATAAGTAAAGGATATGTATGTAGTGAAGACATCGAGGTTCATTCTTGTGCTGAAGACATCGAGGTTCAGTTTTGTGGCGAAGACATCGAGGTTTGAGAGGGGAAGAGATTCATTGAGGTCGCGTTGAATATTATAGAGGCCGAGTTATATTCACTATAATTCACACGATAGATGTTATATTCAGCCACACGATAGATGTTATATTCTCCATAATTCACAGGTCTAAAATCTGATTCACATATCTGATTTTATTGCATTAATTACTATGTAAGAATTGTTGGTGATCTATAGCAACTTCAAGATGTTTTGATGTATTGTTTGGTTTGGCATTTAATGCAAGAAACAACCTTTTGTAGGTGAATAGTATTGTTTATGTTAATTGCATTAAAGAAACCCTTGGCATTGAAGTGTTTGACGAAATCCCACAACCAAGAAAACAACAAAATGCGTTGTCAAACCATACTAAATAAATCAGCAATTAAAGGGGGACTATAGTACAATTGTTTGATGGAAGTCTTGAACAAAAAGAAATCAACAAGTCATCTGTAAACTTAGTTATATTTAAGTAGATTAGTGAAGGGATATTTCAGTAGGTTCTCCCTTGTTTCTTCCTTTTGCTTTCCAAGTTCTGTTGTTATTTTAGTGTTTAGAAGATCTGTTTTGAAATGCATCAAATTTGCCATCATTTTAGATTTGGGGATCATAATCAGCATCTTGAATTTTGGTTTCCATTTTTTATTGACCTGAGTATTTCAAGAGCGCAATAACGATCTAAACATTTCCCATCCATCTCTTGATGCACTTGAGCTGAGTGCTGAGTTGCATTTATGATTTTGTTTAAAAATATATTGTATGGTAGTCAATGTCTAATTTACGAATGTATTTTGTTTGGCATTTACGCTAGTTGCGTGTTTGTGAGTATTTGTTGGTTATTAAAAAATAATAAAATATTGATGTTTCCTTTTGAAACAATCCTTTTGCCTAGACAGTTACAGTAAGTGTATTATGATATAATACTTTGGTCACCTTTCTTCTTTGTATAGAGCCTTCTATAAATGCCAATAGCTGTAGATTGTTATGGCTATGATATGATTTATTGCTCAGCCAACTGATTGTTCTTTTCAAAATTGGATTTGTATTCTTGTTTACAGCTTAGTGGTATTCATTTTATGGCTTTTGCACTAGACTTCATAACGACGGTTTCTGATACCGAAAGACATCATACTTCACAAAATTATGAGGTTCACAAAAAACGTATTCATTCTACATAGTCCCAGGTCCATTTTAGGAACAACTTTATTTGGGGTATGTTTCCCCTAGTTGATTACTGTCTGTACCCAGAGCTGCTGATACAGCTCTAAGCCATTCCAAGAAGAAAATTTAGTTCAAAAATTAATTGTAAGATGCATTCAAGTAAGCTTGACAATATAATGCTGGGCACGTTTTGAAAGCCTAATGTGTAGTTGTGCGGTATTACTTGTATGTTCAATCTTTAAAGTTAGTATTTGATCATGTATGTGATTTATCTACTAGTTTTAGATGAAAGGGTGCTTGACTGGTATATATTCATTTCCTTGTGTTTACCAATGCACAAACTTTAGGAATAGGACCCATCAGAGAATAGATTTGCAAATGATGTGCTTGAAGGAAACTTTCTGGAATGGCTTTGATGGATTATGTCAGAGACTTTGCTTTGGCCATTTCAGTAATTGTTTGTGATGTGGATTCACATTCAGTGAATGGATTCTAACATGAAACTGCTCTGCTACCTTGTTGATCTGGATCCTGATTCATGATTGAACAACTTTCGTACAGAGATTTATGCTTTACACTTAGATCGCATCTCTGCAACTTGCTCCTTTCCACCGCATTTCATTTCGAACAGAGGAGAGACAATAATCACATAGTCATTGTGTAATCTCGAGCCAAATGTTAATCCACTCATACATTGGTTTTACTTGATCTCCGTAACTGCTGTATGAGCCATTCCTTCTTCATTTTTCATGTCTGACTTGAACCTCCAACATCTAACAACGGTCGTGATAAAATGAAGTTAGTGAAAGATCATGAACTATAAGTCGAGCTCTCTTTAATAATTTGAACTGGGCCAATGTCAGACGAGGCTCGAAACTTCTGATCCAAAGAGACTCTGTCATTCCATCAGCTATGTTTAGGCAACCTGCAAAACAAAGCTTTATGAGCAGTATCTTGTCAACAAATCAAATAAAATTTAACAAAATCATAAAAGATTTAATTTATAACAATGACTTGCAAAAATCCTTGTGCAGATCTGACTTTGTAACTCTTTGCTTAAATCAGCTTTTGAGAATTAGTTTATGTTGTTTGAATGACAGGTTCCTATTCTGATGTATGGAGTAGCTGGAAATTATGCCTCTGCCCTTTATGTGTCTGTTGTGAAAGCTAACATGTTGGATAGGGTTAAATCGTAGCTCAAAACCCTCATGGAGGCTTATAGCAACAGTCCATGTTTTCAAAATTTCATTAAGGAATTCTCTGTGCCAAGAGATGCCAAATTAAAGGCTGTGCGAGAAATTTTCGAGGAGTCCAACTTTTCAGACATAACTAAGAACTTCTTGGGTAAGGATGGATTGGATGATCGATTCTATTGCATGATTTGCATTTGGAATGTTTTTACAGTACAATAGTTATTGAAATATTATTTTCTAGTTGCATTTTTCCATATTTTTTTTTTGTCTTTGCTACCGAAGGTATGCTGAAGAGGGGCCTTTGAAAAGACACCAATTTTATGTTTGGTAGATATTGGGGGGCACGAGAACACGTCTTACTTTGGTTGACATTTTCCTTACTGTGAAATATATAGACATTTATGAAATGCAAACTTTGATTCCATTTGTTTTTTAGTTAAATAAGATGCTGGCTTTCGCAGATGTTTAATTTTCTGAACTTGAAATGCATCTTTAGATGTACGATGCTTCAAAGCAGGAATAGCAAATTAAGTAACATGTCTAAAACAATAAACAACATGATATCTCACCAAGAGGATAACCCTTTTAGTTCATTTATGAGAACATGTAAGAGGGAACATAGGCTCTTTACAAAGCATTTTTTGATCCTTAACCAGGTCCTGTCTCTAAGTTTGATGAGATGTGTCTGCCCAAAAAATCTAGTTCTTTTTGGGCTTTTCAAGACCTAGTAAAATCGATTAAGGAAATTTAAAAGGGAGTAGGGTTAGTTCAATACAATGGTTTTCTAGGCCATGGCATTTTAGATCCTAAAATTCATGCTTATAAGCCTTTAATAATAATAATGTGATTGTTTGTAAATTGCATATAGGATTGTGATTGTTTGTAACTTTGTATACAAGTAGTTTCTAGAATTTCACAAGGATGATTACCGAGTTTACATTATTTGGCTTATGCTATTATATGTTAACTTCTTAAACAAGTTTATACGTGTTTGCATTTATTATTTGTTTTTATTGCTTATTTGCATGGTGTCCGTGTCAACTTGACAAAGGCAGTTTTATCGTTTCTAGAAGTTTGCTTTAGAAGGCATAGCCAATTTCTCACCTTAGAGGCTCCAATAGTTGATTTACACAGAATGATTAGTCAAAATTCATGCAGAATATTTGATTGTCTAGTTTTCAGCCTCTCTCACAACATTCATCAGTTTTTATAAAAAAATCAAAAAATAATGAAATATGAAAATGACATATTTTATTTGCTTTAGTTTGTCAATAATGAAGGAGAATAAAAAATAGAGCATTCTCCGTTACATGTGAGAAATGAGCCACCATCATATTAATTGATCTGGACTATTTTTTTAAACACCCAATCACCCTTAAAGAAAGGCACAATTTATTCATTGGCACAAGAAATAATTACATAAATGAAACTCAAATCTTAACAGGAAAACCTAATATGGCAGAAACAAATTCTCCGTTTTATAGTAGAGACCAAGGCAATTTTTTCTTCAAATAAAATAGTATAAAATTATCATGCACTCACCTTTTTGCCCCTTGCAATTCTACCACGAACTCTAGAGACTGAAGGTGCTGACATATCAGCACGCCTCTCTCTCTCTCTCTGATGCGTCCCCTCTCTCTTTCCCTCTCATCCAAGTTAATGGTGGTATTCTTTGTAATAGGCCGTGCTATTTCCTCTACCAATTAACTAGATGAGACTATCACATCACCCTTGCACTTATCCTCAACAGTGACAACATCAGATGCATTAACCACAGGGATCTACAGAACATGTTGATCCAATTGTGTGTCAGAGTTATTAATTGTTGGATCCTAATGAGAACTTTGACCTGATTCTGCTGCATAAGAGACATTCACAAAGTTCTGCTAAGATGTTTAATCCAAATCGGCATCCTGTCGATTTGGACTTTCTGCAAGCTCTTCAGATGGAAAGCCCAGTTCCTATGTCAATCCTTCACTATGCATTTCACGTTTATCCTCATCCTCAATATCTCCCTCTTCAACTATATCAACAAGGATTTCTCCCTCTTCAGTATCTAGAGGTACATATGATATTTGACCACTTTCAATAGCTTCTAGAGAGCTATTATTCACAGTAGTTTTGTCATTGTCGATATTCAGGCCAATGGACTGGACTACACCAGCTTCAAATTCTTTATGGGCAGATGCACTTGGATCAACATTATGAACTGAATCCACAATTAGCATACCTGCATCTCATTGCTTACAAATGTCATCACCTCTAGAAGGAATCTCCATAGATGAGAAAGTCATGGCAGAAGATTCCAGCTTGTTTGATTGTTGCACCTCATGGTCTTCCACCATATCTTCTAGCTGTACAGAAGATTCGTGTTTCTCTAAGGCTTCGCTAGAGTCATCCATAGCTACCTGATATCCACTTGTCTCAATGGTTTCTTCCACTTCCCTCACTTTTTTGGTAGAAACTAATGATTTCTCTGACTTGTTGAATTCCTGCACTACAGGTTTAGCCTCAGTTGATCCTTTCACATTGGTTAGTGTTTGCTTCTCAAGTTTTGAATCATCTACCCTAGCTATACGAGGATGTTTTGAGATAGGATCTTCTGCTTCTGGATTCATTTTGCTAGCATTAACCATCTCAGATAGTTCCTTTGCTCCATCTTTGATCTTTGGTTCATTCACATCATCTCTTTCTTCTAGTTCCTGTGTGATCACCATACACGAAGCATTTTCTATGTTTTCGAATGAAGGATTACTCTATTCAACTAACTCTTCCTGTAAGTCCATACCCCTTTCCTTCTTTTGAAGTGGTGCTGATTCCAACTTATATTCTTGTTCAGTAGATTATTCTTGTATATCAAGAAGTGAGGTAGAGGAAGCACGTTTTCGAATACCTGGTGCTACTGGAACTGATACAGTAATGGATGGAAAACTTGAAATAGATTCTACTAATGAAGTAGAGGAGATGGTTATAGGGACACCTCCTTGAGTTTCTGCTTCTAAAGATGTGCCACCTTTCACATCCTCAGTAATGTCAGGGTCCATTTCAGATACCTTAGCTTCCACTGTGGAATCTTGTTGATTAGTAGGTTCAATTCGAGGTCGAATTATCTTCCTGCTAGTTTTCCGAAACTTTTGTATCTGGAATTGAAGAGATAGTTACCAAATTGAGATTCACAAAAAAAATATGAGCATCTTAAAAGTATTTAAACAAAAAAATTATAACACATACAAACACAAATAACGTCTAGCCACTGGTCTTACCTCTTTCTCTTCTAACGTGGTTTTGAACTGTTGAATCCTTTTCTCTTTCTCATCAGTACCTTTTACCAAGGATGGAATAACAGTGCTTCCACTTGAAACCTGGGAAAAATGTTGAGATGCAGAATTTGTAGTTAATGCTTGACGATGTATCTGTCGAACAACAGTTATAGTTGTTGCAGTGACAGGTGCAGCACTAGAGACAGCTACATAACTAATTGCAGATGTACTACCAGTAATTTGGTTCACTTTCCCTGAAGGTATAGAAATTTCATTTGGAGTATTCCCTGAAGTAGAAGTTATGAATGGAAAAATATCCCCTACCCCACTAGGTGCCTCAAATGAAGGAAAAACATCAACAGTGCTAGAACGAACTGTAGAAATATCTATGGCTACTAAGTTTGATATCTCTTCAAGATGATCCACTGCAGAAAAATTATTCACAGCCTTTTCATCCAATGTTGTAATCTCTCCAGAGGTTGAACCACTTTTCTAATAAAGCATAATTGAGTAAAATATCTATTGTTAGATACAATTGAATTTAACACCCAAAAGTAGTTCTAATACCCAGGGGCCAGAACCTTAATAGACAAGAGATAACTGTTAGGAACATAGGGCACACAAAGAGTCTCTATAGTAATCATAAAGATATGAAACTAATAAATCCGAGGCAGCTAATCACACAGCAGATTCTTCACATCTATAAAACTAATTTTCCACAAAAAGTGGGTGTCCGTTCAGTAAATTGAATATATAACCACAAGAAAAAGGTGCACATGAGTATCACTGAAATTGAAATGAATCACAAAATATAAATCATCCTTATTCAAGAAAGCCATGCAAAAATCCAAACATGATAATACTTTATGATATTATTAGATTTTATTGTGAAAAATTAAAATTTATTTTATAAAAGACAGACAACAATCTTGGCATGTTGGCATATTTAGTGTAATATTGACATGGCCCCAGTGGTTATAACCTCATTGGTGGTTGTTAGGTGGGATTTGTAATCACTTGGCCTTAAAGACTTGAAGATGTACCCTATTTTGTTTGTTAAGTTTGGTCACTAATTACTAGTATATTTCCCCACCCATTATCGGACCAACCCAAACAAGCCTTCCAGATTAGCCCAATCCACCATTGATTTAAAGTCATGAAGCGCTTGAAATATTTTTTATTCCCTTATCTACTACTATCTACTACTACCTGTAATAGAAACAACATACAAAAGGGTTCAGTTTTGTTGTTTGTACTTGGGGCCACTGCAAATTTTATCTTAAAGTAATGTTGTTGATTCAAGATTTTGAAATATCACTAGCACCACATACACCCAGGAGGCTGGGAATACCTGACAAGCACCATCAAAGAAACTCCAGGCCTATTGAACATCAATTTTTAATTTCCACCTTTTTTATACACGGAAATACATGCAAGGTAGTTGAATTTCACTAACAATAGACTAAACCTAAGTATTGGTGTATCAATCATGTAGGAAACCCAACTGGATGTGTTTTTCTTATTTGTTATGTATTGTGAAAAAAGGGTTGTCTTATTGGTTTGTTTATAGACAAAATTTATGACTATGGATCTCTATTATAATTTAACAATGGTTGTAACTCAATGGATTGATCACAAAACAAAGTTAGGTCTCTATTTCCAATGGCATCACATTTTCTAACCTCTTGATGTAGGCAAAGAATGCAACTTGGTATTCACCCTGTAACTCGATGATGACATGGGATGCTTGTTTAGCTAAGAAAGAATGAAATATTCCTTACCCTGCACCAATCAACCTACCCAATCTACTTGGTATTTTGTCTATATGTTCAAATTATACAATATTGTTAACACAAGATAAGAATTAAGAATTACTTGAGAGCTAAGAGGAATTTGACATGATTAGAAGTATTGATGCAAGTGGTCTTTGCTGCTTCATACGGGTACAAGTTTTGGAGCCTCTTACCAAGGATGAATTGCAGCGGAGGTTGGAATTGCTGCAACCCACTATTGTATATTTTTAAGGAGAAATAGACCCTTCAAGGACAGAATTTGGACCCCTCGGGGTTGGAGATTCGGATCTTTGTAAATATGATGATATAATTTCCACCCATCGATGGAGGATAACCCCAATTGGCATGGATGTTCCCAAATTTTGATTTTTTCATCAAGAAATCCACTTTCTATATTATTTTCAAGATTTTTTGTCACAAATTCATAATTTTCAAGCACAATTAATGCATATTCCATGCTTTTATTCCCACTATTGAGTAGTGGAGACTGGATCTGAGCTTTCAAGTTGGTATTTCAATCACTGAACCTTTCCTCTTTAGGATACCTATGTATTCACTCAATCCTTCCAATTGTGGAAGTAATGATTAGATAACGGAGGATTTTTCTCTTATGTACTTGTCTTTAGTCTTCATGTTGCGGGCGAATGGTAAAATGTGCTTCCAACATTCACTTGTTAAGGGTTTTAATTTGATTGTTAACATATGGGATGGAACAAAATCTTTACCACGACCATCTCTTATTGAAGGCTCTATGAAAGTTGTGTGAGGCATGTGGCCTGAGTGGAGAGTGTGGATTGATACTCTCCATGGATTGCTACTCTCCATGGATACTCCTTCACCCACACCCATAACTTGGTATTTGTGACCAGTGTTTGCATGGGATGTATGACATGAACCCTCAACCACGACCATGTCCTATTGTTGCATGGGATTTTTCTTTCTTTTGTGAGAATTTCATTTTTTGGGGGGGAAATACACTAGCATGGATACAGTAGGTAAGTGCAAAACTATGAGACCTCATGGTACCTCTTCATTGTGTGAAGAATACTTTGCATGCTAGTTACTTGTGAGATTGTATTATTGTAGAATATTTTATTACATAAGCTATTGTACTATTTGTATCATATATATTGCTTGTATTGTAGTGTTTGAATTCTAATTAACTATAGTATAGATTGCATAATATCCTTAAATAGATTTTTGATTATAGTGTAATCTTGTTGCATAATAGTATTTAAAAGATGCATTCTCTTGTCTCCATTGTTTGGGTAGTACTCATTGACAAAAGGAACTATTGAGAATGGTCAAGGAATATCTAACAAACTCTAATCTTCAACAATTCATGGGATGGCATCTGTGAAGAAGAAACTATTGAAGGAGCAAATGCTCTTACACCTACAACACCTACAAAACCATTTGTAGACAAAAAAATTGCAATATGGAAGAAAACATACAAGAATTCACATGCATTAACCGTTTCTAGAGTAAGTGAAGAGGTGAGTCAAGATATTATGCCAGCTAAAAATGATTATAACTCTTTAAATATGTTGAACTATTTTTATGACTCACACTTAGAATTGGAGATAATTCAATTTTTGTTGAAGCTCTTCAACCTAGAGTTGAAGGATAATGATCCCATGTTGGTATGATATGAGATTAAATCCATCATACATGAAATTCAAGCCACTAGTGTGAAGCTATAGCTTTCTCTCACTTCCTTTATCAAGGTCCTCTACCACACCCATTACAACTACCTTGAGCCACTTCAATCTTGTGGAAATCTTAAATTCCTCACTTTGACACTCTGGTAGAGAAAATTGAAAAAAGAGAAAATCCTTTGGAAATAAGATAATTCAGTCAACTAAAGATACTGCATACCTTGCTTAGAAAGGGAAGAATCAATCGGAAGATTCTTCTAAAGGAGAAAAAATAGTAGAGGACGTGGAATAAATAATTTCAAAGGAAGGGAGTTAGACATGATCACAACAAGAGACTTGATATTCACTGTCTTTACTATGGCGAGAACGGACATGATGCAAAACATTGTTGGGATCCATGGGAGATGATTAAAGGTAAGCATGGATAGAAGAAAGCAGCCAAAGCTAAAACCCATGAATCAAGTAATGCTCATGAATCTGCTCATTTCAATGTTGTACATTGTAATGTTGGAATAAATGAAGTTATGTGTAACACTTCATTTTCATCTTGGATAGATACTCGGTTGCATGACATTGGTGCAACCTCCCATGTGACATTTAGAAATTACTTTGTAACGACCCCTTTTATTGGCATATTTCAAACCTAATTAAATGGAAAATTCCCTGAGAAAATTTTAGAAAAGAACTAATCTATAAGATGTCTATTGATATTTAGATTCATTATCCCAAAAAAATTTAACAATTCTAATACATCTTATATAACTGGTATAATTTAAAAATTGTAACCCATAGATACGAATCTCTACTTACATAATTAATGACTATATTAATGAATATACATAAATACCTTATCCTTTGTCAATCACCAGATCCTCTATCAGCAATAGAAAGTGGGAGGACAACCCTCCACCTAACCATATCCTAGCATAAGTTGAGGCCCCCGATCCCTCAACAATTAACCCTATGCTAGAATAGGTGAGACCTTACTCTCTTATCTATCAACTTTCGTACAACAATCTCCTCCTTCTTAGCCTCCCTCTCAAATATGTGCATCACAAACAACATAAAAATAACATAAACAAGCCACAACTCCCAAAAAAATCCAACAAGACTTGATGTCCCGCCTCTTTGTCTTGCCCCCTTTTATTATCATTTCTTTTCATAAGGCTAGGATTTGTATTATACTAAGGAAAAAATATTACCTCATAAATAATATTGGTCTTCCCCATCATAAACAAGACCAAATATAGAATAGTAGCTTATCATTTTCTTCAAAAAGATTATAACCAGTTCTAGAAACATTACTAATAACAACAAGAAAATCCTGAGTGAACCTTAGACATATAAAATCCAAAAGAAGAATGCATATTTCATTAAATTTGGATTTATTCTAGTCCAAGTCCTTTCGAAGACATGTCAAAAACAACCTTTCTAAACCCAAAAAATCAAGGTTTCTAAGGTGCAAAATCTAGTTCAAAAGTGTGAATTTCAAGTTCCAAAAGTGTACCTTTTCCTTTGATATTTCCACTTTTGAAACTAGTTTTTGCACTTTTCCAATATAATAATGGCACTTTTAGAACCTAATTCTGCATTTTTGAAGGGTTGTTTTTTAAACTTTTAATACTTAAATTTTTGATTTTGAAAACCATTTCTAGCACTTTCAAGTTCTCATTTTGCACTTTGAAAACCAAACTTGACACTTTACAAGTACTAATCACACAATTGAATATACAAAAATCCAACGACTTTATTAGTGACAAATAAAATTAACTATATTATTTGACAAACTAGTTCCATACATTTTACAGCGGACCTCACATCACTGACACCATTCAAATGCAGCAAACAAGGCCACAATTGATCTAACAAGAATGTGTCATTGATATCATGGCAAGTATAAATTTATGTTATAATACAATTCCCTTCCTCGTTACAAAATGTTTTTCTTTCCTGTAATCTACAATCATTGTATTTATAGCATCGTAACCATGGACCAAAATCTCCCAAATTTTATTTAAAGGTTTGATATGTATATAAGGATTCCCAACACCATCAAAACCCTCTTTGTCTTTCCAAGAACAAACATGTTGTGCTAATATAATTCTATTTTTTTCCCTTTTCAATCATGCTCTTTCAAACGAATAATGCAAAAATATCATCCATGTTTTTTTGTTGTGCGTATGTCCATATACTAGCTTCGAATATATACTGAATCATTTTTCAAAAAATTCCCTAAATCCTCAACGTATAAAATAAATATTTCTTCTTGTTTTGATGTCTAGTTTTCTTGCCAATATGAATTTCTTTTGTAATGAATTTCTATGTACTGCATGTAACAAAATTCCATTGAAATTGAATATAATCAATTATTTACCTACTGATCCTCTATCGACAAACAAAAAAACACAGCATGCAACCTAATCAATATCTGTATTATACATTTCAATGTTTTTATTTGTACATACAAGATTAGTATGTATACTTGTATGATATGCAACTTTTGAAACACATCACCACATACATGATACACCCATTCATGAATTAACAACATAAATATGAGTACTGTCAAAATATACAAAAAAAAATACATTGTCAAAGTTGTCAAAATATACTTGAAACCTATTCAAAAGAACCATTAACTGTTCTCTCACTAAATTGGTTGTTGTCTCACTAATGTCATTTGAAGGTCATCTGAAGTTGATTTTTTTAAACCAATGCAACATATTCAAATGAGGCCCTAGATGATTCAACACAGAATGCAACATTTTTTTTGTAGTTATTTCTCTTTCTTGTTAACCATCAAATGTCCAACTAGATGGCATTTTCAAGCAGTTTAACTTCTTGTTATATTCTGAATGATATTGTCCTTCGTTTATAAACAACATGCAGTTTGATTTTGTATATATCTCCATATTAGATAAATACATCCTTCAATGACCTTTTCTATCTATGCAACACTTCACCAATATATGCATACATTGAAGAACTATAAATAGTATGTTTACATTGATTCCAACCCCAAATAAATACAAATTCTTCATTCTTTAACTATTTAAATCTATCAACAAGGTTTTAAATTTCCATGCTATTCAATGAAGAAAACCATAGATCAATGCCAAAATGTTCTCTTGCAGCATTGATAATATCAATACTGAACATCCGTGCATAATAATGAGAGTAGCTATGGACAAAATGAGGTTCTTTAAAAAATGCTTCTCTAATAGGAAAACATTTGAACAACAACAAGCAATCCCTCTAATCCCAGGACCAATAATTTCTTTTGTGTTGATCTTTGGACTGCATACAAAAACTGTAACTAGAGATATAACTCAAACGACAATACTTTATTCACCAATTTAAGAATTCTACTAATCACAAACATGCACGTGTAAATGTAGATTTTAGATTCAAAAGAAATACAAACATCACCCAACAAGCCAAAAAACTCATTTATTATTTAAAATCTTCTTAGGTTGCATTTGATGTTTCTAGTTCTTGAATGAGAGAATGAAGGTTCTGATATCAATTGATTCATCTATTTTACATAAATCCTACCATATTCCATGTATCATATCACTCTTTTCCTTATCGGATGATGTGTTAAAGGACTATGAAAAATATAGTTTTCAGATGGATGTACTTTCACATCATCACCCTCCAAAATAAACATTGATGTATTAATTTTTGAATATCTGATGTAACTCCTCCCACACCTTGTCCATGTTTTTTTGTATCTTTCCTTCGTTATCCACTGTACATCTCTCTCCAAACCATAAAAATAAAATTTGGTCCCCAATTTCTTTTTTCTTTGTTCCAATAAATTTCATTAACAAGGGTTTCCCTTCAATGACTCCACATAATTTAGATGACCAAATTCCACCAACAAATTTTGAAATACATGCTTCCAAAAATCATATTACATTTGGTCATGATTTATATAATTTTTCCTTGCGCTTAAATTTAGATTCTTCATCAATACTTTCATTCACCCTTTTTCATTTTTGGGAGGATTTCTGATAAAATAAAAAACCTTCCATTTCAAATATCAATAACATTTTTTAATGAGAACCTGCATAGAAATAATGCATGTCATATATTCCATAATAATTTTTTTTTACCAAAAGAGTAGAAAATAATCATAATCATTTTCTCCAACTTGTCAGTGACTAGACAACAATTGATTTGAGACTAATTGTGTTGGAAGCTATCATGTTTTACTTCCAAATCCCTACATAATTTGATATTATCCAAGGCTCTAAACTTCATTCTAGGTTGAATAATATCTAGGGAGCTCTGTGATCCTTTCTCTTACTTTGGACAATCCACATGTAAAAAAAAAAACTAATCATATTGACCTACAAATTAACAGGTATGCATTGTTTTTTAAGCTTTTCAAAACATAATACCATCCTCGATCATTAGAAAAAACATTGATTGAAAGATAGATAATGACCTTCTTGTTTTCCAGTCTCTGCTTGTCCATTTGTTTCATAATTCTTTGTGGAATCTCCATTGCCCTCAATGTATTCATTGGATATATTTTTATTGGACGATTCTTGAGTTTTCTAGGAATTTGAAAAAGTTAGTAAACACAAGAAACCTTAAAAAAAATATAATGAAATAAGATATTTGAAAACATTGATACAAATACCTTGATTTATAAGCAAGTCATGATAGAAATAATTACTCTATTTGGTGACCTAGTCAAAGAACATAGAAACCTACTTCCTACATATAGTGAAAGAACTATATCTTGAGAAGAGATCAATTTCAAAACAATGTGATACCAGAACTCCTATATCCTTTCTTTGGAAAAAACATGGTTTCTCGAAACCTTTGAAAAAGATAAATCAATAAGTGGAAGTCTCTTATCCTTCTAGTCCATATCCATATAAAGAATAGACACATTCTCCCATTTCAATCTAATTCTCCAATACTGTATAACAAAGAATCCTTTCAAAAATCCCTATAAATTCCCTTGGTATGATACTCCTTTACTACTTTTTTTAAAATTTATTTCTTTCAAAATTGAGTGAATGCTTTGGAAACCATACATTAGTTCTACATATCAACTATAAAAACACAAGTACATGTCTCTCTATTTGCTTCTAAGTAGTATAATAAAGAAACCATATCTTCTTTTATCCAAGTAGTGACACAATTACATATATCAACAATAACAAGTTCGCGGTTGATTGAAACATGAAAAAGTTAGTGGTTCTTAGTGTTTTGACCAATGAATATGGATAATAATTCGACAAGAAAATTGTGAACTATCTAAGTTGCTCAAGTCAATAGACATGCCAATCTCATCTATCTTTTTGTATAAGTTCAATATATTCTTAGCATCCTTTGGTAATTTGGTATCATAATCCAATTGAAATTTGCATCCAACGCTCCCTATGAGTATCACGACATGGGTTTAACCCCCTCTCGTGGATATTAATTTTGACGATTGTAGAAGAAATTAAAGCGACCCTATGGGTTTTGGTATAACAAAAATCATGCTCCAACAAATGGTATCATAGTGACAGGTCTTGATTTCGAAAATCACTCGAGTAATGTCGGGGGGGATATTGTTGGCATTTGCATCCAATGCTCCCCATGAGTTTCATGGCATGGTTTAACTCCCTATCATGGATCTTAACTTTGGTGATTATAGAGGAAATTAATGCCTATATATTTTGGTCTAATGGAAATCATGTTGCAACAAATCCTCTTCTTCTTTCTTTCTCTTCTTCCTATGATATTTTGCTACATTATCCTCTCCTAAAATACTGCACAGTTGTTGGAAATGATTTGGAGAAATATGATATTTTTCAATGAAATTACTATCGTTGAGTCCCTAAGAATGATCAAGATTAGTTTCATGAACTTTGAAATATTCACAAATCAAATGCATGGTTGATTTCTCATCTTTGATCTACTTGCAATATTGAAACAAGGTCTTTGTGCCAACATTTTTCTCAATTGATGTGCTCAACCAAACTGATCCATAGATTATATTCTCAGCCATAGTGGTCAATTCTTCTTCGTCTAGACCATGCAATGGTCTAAAAACTTAGATCCAAGATGCTTTATCTTATTATGAACAAAATCATTTTGTTTGATGCTCTTGGTCTAGCATGGAAAGGAACCACTAGTTTTGTAAAGTTGAAATATAGAACACCATTTGTTCCATAAACTATCAGTTGTCAAAACAATATTCATCTTGTCTTTAAGGTTGTCATTGGTTGAAACAAGAAATATATACATACATTCATTTTGAAAATTCTACAAACAAAAAAATTTGAGGAGAAAGAAGATTTTAGTAATTACATAACACAATCAACAATTGTGGGCATTGATTGTTCAGAAGAAAAAATGTATACCTTCCACTCTTCGGTGGAAACTTTTCCCTTTCCAGGGAGGGCTGGCCTATTACTGTATATCCATTTCTCCCTTTCTTTCATGACATGATCAATGAAGGCAGTGTCAACAAATTCCTTGTTTGACAATTTTTGTTGTTTGCATAACTTGGTAATAATGTTTTGAGGAACATTTTTGTGTAAAAGGAAAGCTTTCCAATCATGATATCTTGAATGGATTGTGTAGTTCCCCTAGACTACTACTATAGTGCCCCTAGACTACAGTAGACATTAAGGGCACCTGTTGAGTGACCCGACAGTTTGAAACATTAATAAAATAATCTTTTGATTTTATTTTGAGTATATTTATGATTACGATTGATTGTAAATCAATGAAATAATGATATAAGTGTATTTGGGTAGTTATTGTGAATGAACGATTTCATGTTGTTTAACGATTAACTTTGATGTAAAAACTATACATGTGAATGATGTTTAACAACTAGCTGTATGATTGACTATGAAATGAGAATGAAGAAAGTAGATATTGACAAGATGCAATTCTGAGTAGATGAATGAGTAATGTTATGAGTAAAATATAAATGCTTAACGAAGTAGAAGATTGATGAATCAAATTATGATTATTGAGGACAATACTACTAATATATGTTTGTGAGAAATGTGTGTAGCGATAGGTGAAACAGTTCACCAACGGACACATAAAGGAATGTGAAGGTTCGTAGAGTACAGATAAATCACACATAGGGAGAGTGACGACGATGTTGACTTCCGACGGAATTCCACGCATGAGCAGAGAAGCACTAATCCGCTTGCTCAAGAGGAAAGCGTGAGGGTGTACGAGGTGGGCCACGACAAAGCTGGTCACGTACGAGTTGGGGGGCGCGCAGTGAGAACGGACTCACTCCTTAGCGCCATTAGTGCCTAATAGCGTGTAGACGGAGGATAGAAGGTAATGGCTCCTGAAATCCCTACATGAAGTTCCATCAAGTCAAAACGAAAGGATAAAAACAGAAGGGCCCGACGGTGTGGTACCCTGTTGAGAACAGAAAGAGTGGATGCAAGGACTCAACGATGTGGTACCTTGCCGAAGAATGGAAACTACGAATGACTGGACCCGACAGAGTGGTGCCATGTCGGAGAAATGAAATTAAGGAACGGGGAAGCCCAACGACGCGGCACAAGGGTCCTAGTGAAAATGATTGTTAAACTTAACTGCATAAAAACATATAAGTTTGCACGTAGAACATTACTTAGAAATGCATTTGAGTACTTTAGGAATTTGCACATAAATGATTACTTTGGCATTTAAATAATATTAAGTGTTATTTAAGCATTTGCACATAAAAGAATATTTTTTAAGCATTTAAAATAATATAAATCTTTATTTTAGGAGCAAAGTAGAATCCTAAGCATGGATACCTAGTCAACTCCACTTACACCTCAAACCTAGGAGTTAAAGTAAAATATCTAGAGGACAAACATGAGCAAACTTAGGAATGTTGGTGCAAATCCTAGAAAAACTGACACATGGATGGGTGAGTATTATTAAATTGGAAATTTAATAAAATATGTATTTATGCATGAAGTGACATGTGTCACATGGAATGTTCCTTTAAAAGGAAAGCTTTGGGAATGGGTAAAGGACCCAGATCCTAGTTGATTATCGTAATTTTGAATTGCCTCATGACTTGTTGCTATTGAGGGTTTGGCTGAAAATTTTGGTGGGGGGAAACCTAAGCTGAGTTTCTTGATTAGTGTGTGTGAGCTCTACGACCCAAAGCTTGGGGGAGGCCATGGGACTGAAACCATGAGCCTATGGTTGGGTGGCGAAGCTAATGGTTGCGTCGCCAATGGTTAAACGAGCTTCTTCTGGAGGGACACAACGCGTAAAGCAAATGGCAAGGGCAAGCAGGATCAGATTGACGACGATGACTACCCCTCCAGCAACGGATTCGACCTACAGTAACAGGTTTTTTGTTTTTGTTAGTTCTCAAATTTGATAAGTTTTATAAATGATTATGCATGTAAATGGCTATATTGTGTTTTTTATGTTTCTAATAATTCTCTAAGTAGGACCTTCAAGGGGGGTTCTACATTTGGTATCAGAGCCGTTCGAGCCTTGAGGGCACTAGACTCATATATTTTTGCAGGTGTTCATTGATGATCGTGGTGATCAACAGCGGGACGGAACAATAATCTTCGAGGAACTTCACCTTCGACAAGTACATCTATTCTTACAAGTTTTTCATTGGTGGCATATTTCCTATTTATTTCAGTTTTAATTCTGAGATCTAAGTAATTTTAATTCTGCTATGAAATTGATAGACGAAACTTTTATTTTTCTGAAGATGACAAATAATTCTGAGATCTGAGTAACTTTGATTTTTTCTGAAGATGACAAATAATTCTGAGATCTTATTAACTTTTATTCTGCTACGAAATCGATAATTGAAAACATTTTTATCTTTCTGAGATGATAAACAATTGTTTTTATTACCTATGAATTTGATCTCTGTTTATTTGACACGACGTAGCCATAACAACAAGATCTCATTTAATTTACTGAACACCTCCCAAATTCGTTTCTTGAGATCTCTGTCAGTTTTATACTAAGATATTCCTTTTATACCATCTTCTTGATGGTGAAGCTCAGATCTGACTCCTTTGGCGTATTTCAACCCATTTCACGCCGTAACAATTCAAACACAAAACTCTGTTGAAGGATATTCGTATGTTAAGCTATCATAAATGTTAATGAAAGTTTTTCAAACTAAAGTGGTAGTTCACGTAGATAGTATGGGTAACTCTTGCATGGTTATTTGAATAGGATCTCTTGTAATAAAAATGCATACTTATATGAATATTAACCTTCGGTAGTTTATTAAATTATTGTGAAATTAGATATGTTGTTGTGCATATCCATATGAATCCGAATATAATCCGTACTATTGTTTAAGATGAATATCCCATATCATTTATATGAATGGGATGAATTGTGAAAAAGGGGAAGGGATACATGTGTAGGATATAATAGGATCTAGTAGTATAACAAACTTTATCCATTACAAAATTATGAGGAGCATAGATAAATGGAATATATATATATAGGTTGTTAGATTCTCATTATAATATCTTATTTTATGTATATAAACGGGATGAATTGTGAAAAAGGGAAAGGATACCGGGACTTCTAATATCACATATTTTATCCATTATAAAATTGTGAAGAGCGTGGAAAAATATAGAAGATGTATATATAGGATGTTAGATTCTTGTTATAATATCTTATTATATCAATTATATAATTGTGATGAATTATGAAAATCACAATTATATAAACATCATATAATTCTAACTTTATATATATATATAATGTGTAAAGTGAATGCTGAGCACCTTATAGGTTTACCTCTAAGTTGAATGTACTTACTGTTTGCTAAACATCCATCCCACCTACCCATTACTTTCTCTAGTGAATGTGTAAATTTTTTTTTAATTATGTCTTGTTATTCATTCGAAGGAGCTCTTATGCATTTAATTTATGTGTCCCTTCGTATAGAGATATATATATGATTATTTGGGATAAAGGTATCCTCACACTTGATAAGGGGTTCTTAAATTAAAGTTATGCACAAAAGAATGTATGTTCTTTAGTAAGGAGTCATGTTATTGTATTGTATATACACGTATTGAATAAGTTAGGTATTGAATTAAGACCTAGAGTTTATTTGCACTATTAAGTGGATTCTATTTAAATCTTCTATTTTAGATATGAATATTTATATAAACCGAATGATTATGCATTGCTACTTGCGGAGGAATAAGATCATTCATCCATTAATGAATTAGTATGGTTATCATCACCAATCCTAGATAGTATGCATCGTAATTTGGAATAAGATCATTTTTATTTACTCTTAAAATGAATTCAAGAGTTACAGAATTAAATGAATTTTTATCATAAGTAGCTTACATGTCATTTACTTAAGAAAGAAATTCGGACCGGATAACTCCAATAGAATTATAGGAAGTAAAACCCTTATTAGGACTTAAGCTATTGATTTATGCACTCATACTAGAATGAAGGGATAGTTGGAAATAAGTTCAAAACATCGATTGTTCATGAAATAAACTTAAAATGAAAAAAATAAAAAAAAAGCCTTTACTTTTGCTATCGAAGCCTAGCTCTTACAAGAACGAGTGTCACAAGATAGAGTATGGAGATGTTCGACACGATGAACTGAATGCAATAAAGATAACCTCAAGACATGGTAAAACCTTGATGAAAAGTATAATAACCCTAGATATGGAACCCAATGAGGATAAGAAAACACTTAGCATGACTTGATGAGTTTGTCGAAGTGGTCATATGACAACAAAAATGATGAAATAAGGTAAGAATGTGACAAACTCATTGACTTGGACATGATGTTAATAATGAAAGAACTAATAGATAAATTTTAATATGATCGACTAAACCATTAAGTTCTGACCCTAGGAATCCTATCGATTTGAGAACCAACATTTAGGATTTTTTGGAAGTAACTTTATGGAAATTGGTTTTGAAATATTTGAGGGTCTCTCTCTCTTGATTTGTTAAAAATGTGACCATGTCTTACCCATCTTCGATTGACAAAATATGTTATGATGTTTACCTTCTCGTCTTGGAGGGAATGATGACCAAATATATTTGGAGTCTTGCTTGATGGTGATTTGCTAACTAATGGGTGGCTATTGATGTTGTATAGCTTGTAATTAAGTTTGGATATCGTAGACCTTCGCAGATCTAGGTTGGTATTGACAATTATGAAGGCATTATTGGATTTACAATATGCTTGTTATGATTGAGTTCATAAGAATGTATTTTAACCATGTTGGATGAAAAAGAAAACTTACGATTAGAGTAACTAGTGCTTAAAGCCTTGATTGTTGGAGAAAAATTGAAGAGAATGACAAGAAGATGAGAATAGGAAATTAAAAGTTAAGCCTAGTGTTGTAAGTATGAGAACAAAATTTAAACTTTGGGACAAAGTTCTATACAAGAGGGGGTGTATGTAATGCCCCTAAAATGACTTTGGACTTTAAGGGCACCTGTCGAGTGACCCAACGGAATAGACTTCAATAAAGTGGCCCTTCGAGTTAGGATGTGTCTTAATAAGGTAGAATCACTGATGATGTGCATGACTATAGTTGCTAAATGAATTAATCAATTAAATTCTATGTGTGGAGTGGGTAATTGATTGATTAGTTCTTGCTTAAATGCTTAGCCTTGATTAGTCAAGTCAAAGTACAGTAGGATAGTTACAGTCCTAGCTCTGTGACTTGGGAGGACGCCATTGAGATGCGTCAAAGCTTTCTGCATTTATTCTAAACTTCGGGATGAAGTTCTAAATAATTAGGGGTGTATGTAGTGCCCCTAGACTGCTGCTGTAGTGCCCCTAGAATACAGTAGACATTGAGGGCACCTGCTGAGTGACTCGACTGTTTGAAACATTAATAAAATAATCCTTTGATTTTATTTTGAGTATATTTATGATTACGATTGATTGTAAATCAATGAAATAATGATATAAGTGTATTTGGGTAGTTATTGTGAATGAATGATTTCATGTTGTTTAACGATTAACTTTGATGTGAAAACTGTACATGTGAATGATGCTTAACGACTAGCTGTATGATTGACTATGAAATGAGAATGAAGAAATTAGATATTGACAAGATGCAATTATGAGTAGATGAATGAGTAATGTTATGAGTAAAATATAAATTCTTAACGAAGTAGCAGATTGATGAATCAAATTATGATTATTGAGGACAGTACTACTATTATATGTTTGTGAGAAATGTGTGTAGCGACAGGTGAAACGGTTCACCGATAGACACACAAAGGAATGTGAAGGGTCGTAGAGTACGGATAAATCACACACAGGGAGAGCGACAATGATGTCGACTTCTGATGGAATACCACGCATGAGTAGATAAGCACTGATTCGCTTGTTCAAAAGGAAAACGTGAGGGCATACGAGATGGTCCACGACGGAGCTGGTCACGTACGAGTTGGGGGGTGTGCAGTGAGAACATACTCACTCCTCAGCGCCATTAGTCCCTAATAGCGTGTAGATGAAGGATGGAAGGTAACCGCTCCTGAAATCCCTACATGAAGTTCCCACAAGTCAAAACGAAAGGATGACGACAGAAGGGTCCGACGGTGTGGTACCCTGTCAAGAATGGAAAGAGTGGACGGAAGGACCCAATGATGTGGTACCTTGTCGAAGAATGGAAACTACAAATGACTGGACTTGACAGAGTGGTGCCATGTTGGGGAAATGAAATTAAGGAACATGGAAGCCCAACGGCGCAGCACCGGGGGTCCTAGTGAAAATGATTGTTAAACTTAACTGCATAAAAACATATAAATTTGCACCTAGAACATTACTTAGAAATGCATTTGAGTACTTTAGGAATTTGCACATAAATGATTACTTTGGCATTTAAATAATATTAAGTGTTATTTAGGCATTTGCACATAAAAGAATATTTTTTGAGCATTTAAAATAATATAGATCTTTATTTTAGGAGCAAACTAGAATCCTAAGCATGGACACCTAGTCAACTCCACCTACACCTCAAAACTAGGAGTTAAGTAAAAATCTAGGGGACAAACATGAGCAAACTTAGGAATGTTGGTACAACTCCTAGAAAAACTGACACATGAATGGGTGAGTATTATTAAATTGGAAATTTAATAAAATATGTATTTATGCATGAAGCGACATGTGTCGCATGGAATGTTCATTTAAAAGGAAGGCTTTGGGAATGGGTAAAGGACCCAGATCCTAGCGGATTATCGTAATTTTGAATTGCCTCATGACTTGATGCTATTGAGGGTTTGGATGGAAATTTTGGTTGGGGGGGAACTTTGGTTGGGGGGGAACCCAAGCTGAGTTTCTTGATTAGTGTGTGTGAGCTATATGACCCAAAGCTCGGAGGAGGTCACGCGACTGAAATAATGAGCCTATGGCTGGGTGGCGAAGCTAATGGTTGCTTTGCCAATGGTTAAATGAGCTTCTTCTGGAGGGACACAATGTGTGAAGCGGACGGCAAGGGAAAGCAGGATCGGATTGATGACGATGACTACCCCTCCAACAACGGATTCGACCTGCAGTAACAGGTTTTGTGTTTTTGTTAGTTCTCAAATTTGATAAGTTTTATAAATGATTATGCATGTAAATGGCTATATTGTGTTTTTAAGTTTCTAATAATTCTCTAAGTAGGACCTCCAAGGGGGGGGTCCCTACAGATTTCTTTATATTTATCATTTCAATGATTATTTTATGCATCAAAATAATATGTTTTCCATCCAATATGTAGAAGTTCAATGTAGGAAATTCAATGTATTCTTCAGTTCTAGGAGCATAGGGCTCCCCGGTTACAGTATCGAAAGGAAATAGAATAACAACTCTCATTGTTGTTGTAAAAGTTGTGACATGGGATACAACCATTTTTTCTATAACCTCATGATCAACATGGAAAAAATGCAGATGCAAAGGCACTAGAACACATCTAGTTATATCAATAGGAAAAACTTTCTCATTGAATAAAACATATTTGATTTTTTATTGTTTACTATATTTTGAGCTAATGAACCTCTTACTAGATTTATGTAGAATCACTTTTGAATTACTTGATTTGAGTACCTTGAATGAAGATTTTATCACATCTTTCTCAAGAGCATTGTTAAAATATCTTTGAAGCTACAGAAGATAACAACATTTCTTCAAGGATCCAAGCAAAAACGACTGTTACTTCTTCAAATATTAGTAAATCATCGTGCGTTAGGAAGTTATTGAGCCAATATGAAAATATTGATCCCTCCCGAGGAAGAAATTTGATATAGTACCTTGAGAATGAATAGATCAAAAAAGGAGTGATCATTAATTCCTCATAAGTTACATTTTTAGTTGGCACTTGGGCTAGAAAGAAACTGATTAGACGAGATAAAAGGAAGTCACTGTTTTCTCAAGAGATACCCTATTGTGGTTCACTGAAAATAGACCATTCCAAGAAAGAGTGACTATTCATTTCTCATAGTTACTTATGTCATTGTCATCTAGAAAAGTACTAACCACTTATACTATGAAACAAGAACTTTATACTATGAATTAGAACTCTATCCATAAAAACGTTGATTTTTGCATAAAAAACACCAAAAACACCCCCCAAATAGAAAATTGTTGATACCAGTATCAACATTTTTTTTCCGGGGCTAAATCAATCCCCAAATTGAGAAGTGGCTCTCCTAGAATCACCCTCATTTTTCCAGGGTCAAAATGGCATATTGTGTAAAACCTTGGCTTGAACAATCTATGCCACTACAATCAAAACTCTAAAATCAACTCCCAAATTGCAAAGAGGTGCTACCAATGTCACCTTTTTTTTCCTTAGGGTAAAATTACAAAGCTTGGAGACCATTACCTAAAAAATTTAATCTATTTTTCTTTAATCTCTAATAAAACCTAAAGAAAAAATTTTGGAAAATAAAACGATATAAATACTTAAAAAAAATTAAATAAAAAAAATAAAATTAAAATAGTTGAGAGCAAAACAAAATAGAAAATAAAAAACACGCAAAAACACTTTTAGAAACAATATTTAGGAAGAAAAATTAAAAATTTTAAACAAACAAAAAAAACCCTATAATTTTTATAAACAATGTAAAAATAACATTATAAAAGAAAAACATTAAATTTAAAATTATTATTAAACAATATCAAATTTTATTAAACAAAATGCAAATTCTTCAAAATATTACGAACACCAACACAAAAAAAGTTAAAAAAAAACAAACTCTAAAAACGAAACATTAAATACTAAAACACAAAAAATAAATAAAAAAGTCAAATCTAAAAACTAAACATTAAATAATAAATAACAAAAAATAAAAAACTAAAAAGTCAAAACTAAAAATTATTCCCTTAGGTATTATAGGGATGGGTGTGGGTAGATTAAAGGGTGCGGGTTTAGGTTCGGGTAGGTTAGGGGAAGGGGTTCGAGTAGGTGGGGTGGGGTACGGGGAGGGCATAGAGTGGGGAAGGGCAGGTTAGGGGAGTGGATTCGGGTAGGTGGAGTGGGGTAGAGGAAGGGCATAGAGAAGGTGCTGGAGGTGGTGGTGGCAGGGTGGCGGAGGGGAGGGAGGATGGGTGGCGCGATTCTCAAAATGGCACCACCCGTCCTCCCTCCCCTTTTTAATTTGTTTTTTTTTTAATATACTAATGTGTTATTTTGTTTTGTTTTGTTTTTTTTTTAATTTTTAACTTTTTTTATTTACTTTTTAATGTTTTATTTATTATTTAAATTTTAACTTTTTATTATTTAATTTTTGTATTTTTTTTCGTTTTTCTTTCTAATTGGCCTGTTTTTTAAGGTTTTATTGTTATTATTATTGTTTTTTAAATATTTGCATAAAGTTTTATTTGTTAAATTTTTATTGAAAAAAAGAAAAATATTGTTTTTGAGGAAAATGAAACTCGATAAAGGAAAGTAGTGTTACTGGTAGCACTTCTTTTTGAGTCGGCGATTAATTTAGGCATTTTTTTTTCAACAACATCGGTTATTATGGCGATACCATCAATCAAGTTGTAATTTTAGCCCTTGATTAAGAGTTGATTGCTACCCATAACACCACTTTTTCGATTCAATGGTCGATTTATGGTTTTTATTGCAAGAAAACTTGACGAGGTTTGAAAAACGTTGTAAATTTAACCCTGAAAAAAATAATTGTGCTACCTATATCACGACTTTTTAAAACGAAGGTAAAAACAAAAAACTAAATGAAAATGTGTGATACTTGTATCAACACTTTTTGAAATGGAGGTAAAAATAACTACTAAAATTAGGAGAGAGAAAAAGGTGTCGAGTTCTTGTTTCATAGTATAAGTGGTTTACTTCATCAAGGTTACTTATGTCATTGTCCTATGAGAAGGTAAACCTAATAAGATAATGTATACTCTTTGTTGTGGTTCATTACAAGGGAATTTGTCAGTGAAAGAGATATTGTTGATTCCATGATATTGATCAATTGTAGATGGATCGATCGACTCGTCCTCAGCTGGTCCAATATTATTGATTGGTATTAAGAAGTATACTACATTATTACTGACTTCCCCTTTCTCAAATGCTTCTCATTTAGAAATATTGGCCTCTCCTTTCCATGGGAACTAATCGAAAAGAGGGAGAGCAATTTTCCTTCCCTCATTAATGGATGTTATGCAATTAGCCCACTTGGGGAAGGGTTGGTCAACCATTATTGTATTCACTATTCTTGATATTTCTATAATACAGGAAGGGTTGGTCAACCCTTCTTTTGTTCACTATTCTTGATATTTTTACAATACAGGAAGGGTCAATAAGGGTCAGTTTACCCTTCTTGTATCATAGAAATAATAGGAATAGTGATCACAATATAGGTCGGTCAATACTAATCAGTATTACAAAATCCACTGCATGAGTATCGAATTCTCCTTTATATAGTGGTCCCATAAGGTGGTTCACTTGTAATGTATATATTGAAGAAATATTGGCCTCTCCTTTCCATGGTAATTGATTGAAAAGAGGAAGAGCTATTTTCCTTCCCTCTTGGGATGTTACGTTATTGTCGCTCCAAGGGAAGGGTTGGTCGATTCTTCTTCTATTCACTATTCTTTATATTCCTATAATAAAGGAAGGGTTGGACGACCCTTCTTTTGCTCACTATTATTGATATTTCTACAATACATGAAGGGTTAGCTGATCGATTGACCCTTTGCATGTCCACTATTATTTATATTTCTATAATTCAAAAATGGACAACTGACCCTTTCTTTTTTTCACTATTCTTGATATTTACATAATACATGAAGGGACGACCAAACCTTCTTATATCATATATATAATAGGAATAGTGATCACAAGAAGGGTCAGATAATACTTCTTGTGCTCGCTATTCTTGATATTTCTAGGATATAAGAAGGATCAAATGATCATTCTCATTGATCCAATGAATAAATCCCATTGAGACCCAATGACCATATGATCAATGGCCCACGATCAAGTGCCAAAGGAGCTCATCGAGCAGATGTACCTCCCAATAGCTCAATACAAAATGCTCATGGAAAAATCCTCCGTGAGCTGCACATGGGATAATGGCCAAAGAGCAATCCATTGGGGGGAAACCATGGTTCCACGTGGCCTATTCCCATTGGTCCATGCACTCTTGGTAGATGAAGGCCCACATGAAAATATTGGTGAAGCAAGGTCCCTTGGGAGAATGACTACGATTAAATAGTGCATCTTTCAGTTGAACTTCCATGCTATTCGCAGTGATGAAGTTGCACGATGTTTTTATTCTAAAAACCCCTACTATCTTGGTGTGCCAAAGGGATCATCAAATAAGGTTGTGCAACATGTACAAATGTTCGTATGGTTCTAGTAACAAGAAACCTACATGGATGAAAGAAAGGGAAGAAGCATGGAGGGATTAGATTTGCTATGAATGAGATAGACCTTTGATATAGACCATTTGTGTTTAGATACTTTCTTGGCATATAAAGCAAGAGGATATTGCACCAATAGACACTATTAAGTGCATTATTGGTTTCCATATAATCTCGATCCTCCATGCTTAAAGAATTGCATGAGACATAAAGAGAAGGGGTTGAGCACAACTAGATGATATCCAATGAGCCTTTGATCATCCTGTAATCAATACCATTCATTATCAAATACATGCATGGGATATCATGGAAGGGGGATGAGAGCCAATGGATAAAATTTAAATAACATTTAATCATGTCATCATCGAGGTCATTCGTACATGCATAATAGCTCGGGGAATAAATGGATGGATCCTAGCTCCAATGACGAAGATTGAAGCCATGTGTATTTGAGGCCAATGACCATGGCCATTCGAGCTACTAGGTTTTCTCCACTACCAAGAAGGATTCCCTTAGATTCACTGTAGAATATAGGATTTGTCAAAAAAAGGAAAATTCCATATAGGATACTGCCCCATGCCGAGTTCTCTGATTCCTCCCTTTTTCTGGCCCAAAACCAAAGCCCAAGGTTGGTATGGGATTGTCTAAAATCATATCACCAATCAAAGTAGAGATCATTATGTACCTATGTTATACCCTTATTTTCCATCCTATGATATTCTTAGAGACCACACATGCTTGATCAACTAAAACCACACTTCATTCACTCTTCTCTTAGCCATTTTTGTCCACCATCTCCCTCTGCATGTCCTTTGATCACCCCTTGCATGCCTCTTTGGGAGTGATGCTGTTGTTAGGGAATTTACCTTATAGTAGGGGATAGATACTAACAACATACAAGGGGTTGACAGATAGATACATAGGGTTATGCATACATTACTGTAAATAAATAAGATCATGGTTCAGAGAAAATGTACCTTGTTTACGACAGCTGGTCCAAGCATTTCTCTAGATCTCCACAACAACAAACCTACAAAACACACAGACCTTCCTCAAACCAGATTGACTATAAACATATATTGATATTAATGAATGTAATAACATCAAATTATAATCAAAACACAACAAATATTAACACTCTATTGGGAAAGGAAGATTATCTCAATCTTTTATTGTCAAAAGAATGCAATAAGTACAAATGTTATACCTGAATCTGCGTCAAACACCTTCGTAAACAGGCCCTAGGCTCCTGCTCTTCTCTCTAGACTTGGAATTTCTTCAACATAACAATAGCTCTCACTAATTGGTCCTTTCTCATGGCCTCCTCTTGCATTTATGGCAAGGCAAGGTGGGTTGGTTTCGAAAGGAATTTGAATTGGGAAGTTTGGGGAGTTAGAATACCTAACTTAACTAATCCCAATTCGTGTTTTTAATATATTTTTCAAACTTTTCTTAAGACACCCGCGAATATGACAACCAACAACTAGTGTGTGACTCATAGCATATGGGCTCATAAACTCGTGGGTGCAGCTTTTAATTGATACCTGTGAGTGACTCGCGATGTGTCAAGTATAAGAGTCACGGATTTCTGGTGAGGGTGTTAGAATAATAAGGTTTTAAGCTGAAGGAGTAAGGATTCAGCTCCAAATCATCCAAGGTCAAGTGAGCTCTTCCATCCATAGTGTCCTTTTGTGTGATCGACAAGGCAATGTGAGCACAGACGAAGAAGTGCTAATTTGACCGATAACAGATGCCCCCTAATGTGTGAGTTCGTAGGGAAATGATGGCCGAAATACATTACAATCCAAAGTCAAAGGAGGAACAAGGAAACCACAGGACGAAGTCACAAAAGTACCTGAAAACAAAAAAGCAGGTCAGCTAGCAAATACGATCTTCACATCAGGATATGTTCGTGATGATAGAACATAATATCCAATACACAACTGAAAGATGTATATAGTATGGACACTAAAATACAAGCATGGATCCATGTCAAAATAGGAGATCATAGCCATAAAAACAAGCTGGATCTATGTCTCATCAAGAGCCAAAAATTAGTGTGGCTCAGTCTTACACAACTTGGGAAATAACAAAATGTAGTAATGCTATCATAGGTCCAATTTTTTCATCCAAAATACCTCAAGGTACGAATCCTAAACATGTGAATAAATGAGCTGAAGTCAAACATGGGGGATACTGTTTGATTACCGGTCATTGATGTATGCCATTAAAAAATGCGAGGATGCCCACCGATAATGATAATGAGACCCAAGGTACCTAGTACATTCTAACAAGTGTGAATAAAGGGTCTTGAAGTCGAACACTTTAAGAATACATCGAATAGGAGACATTGATGTATTCCCACTTTTCAATAGCAAGGGAAATTGCCACTGATGACTGCAACCCCCAAGGTACTATCTGAAACTCTAAAATTCATTCCCAGAGCAAAATGAGTTGAATTCGATGGGAAGAAGTTCATTGGAAAGGGGGCCTTAAGGCATCCTCCATCATCCAACATGAGGAAAACTCAAAAGATTGAGTTGATTTGGAGTAGGACTGAAAATAATATGAAACAAACTGACACCAGGGGCTGGCTGACACATGAGGTCAAGGTAATTGCAGAATGGCTGACATAGGTAGTATCCTTGAACAGTGAGCATGACACAAGACTTATGTAATGGCCCTTTTTCAAAATTTATTTAAAATGCCAATTTTTCCACTTTTTCCCCAATTTTGACCTTTGACTAGTTTTACTGTTTTGACCTCCAAATCAACCCAAATGCTCCCAAATATTTTGTAGTAGTGTATGAATGGTATTTAGACTTGAATATTAGGTTCAGGGATGTTTTATGGCCCTCCAAATACTGCTGCAAACTTGATTTGTATTCTGATCAATATATGTAATTTTGACTAGTAATTTGTGCATCAAATCCCCCCGGGGTAACACTGCAAATGGCCTTCCAAATGCCTCCAAACTCCCACGAATTTATGAACAGAGGTATGTAATGTGTTAAGTATGTGATTAAGGTCTCATATGCACCATTAATTGATTTTTACTACTATTCTAACTCTCTCACATTCAACAACAAAAACCCCCAATTCGACCCTTGGGGAAATGGCACTATTTCACCTCTCAATACAAACAAACTGAGTAAAAATGCTTCAAATTCTCAAGTATAGTACATGAAACTTGTATAATATATACATGGGAGTATATGAATCACAAATATATCATAGAATCATCCATCCATTCGAAATAATCAACCTTATAGTGTCATACATCAAAGCATTGGGGAAATGGACATTGTTTGCTCATTAATCAATAATTTTGCATACATTCAATGGGTATTTCGACCTGAGAGTTTTTAAATATGAAAAACAGAGGATATGAAGCTATTACAATCAGAAACATATCATATGAAGCTCTCCCAATGAGTGCAAGATCTCACCCAAAGCGCAATCCCTCAAGGAGCCCGAATATGCCTTCAAAATTGGAAATGGTGGAGAGAAAGTGCTGCACTAAACCAAACCATGAAACTTCCTGTAGCTGCTACCTACAAATAAAAATCCATTAAAGCACCATGAAATACCCGAGTGGCCTCTCCAAACACCAACTTGGATGGGAGTCTTTCACCCTTGAAATTGGCTAAGGCAAGAAACTAGTCATCCACTAGTTCTCTCTTCACAAATGCAATTTTTCTCAAATCATCAAAAGCCATTCTCATAATTGATTTCTACATTTTATAACCAACATTAGCCTTCAAGGAGTATAAATCCTCTCAATAGATTCAATAATTTTCCATTTAGAAAATATTCCTCATTTGCCACTTGTCTCCTAGTTCCAACCTTCCTCCTTCTCCCAAATTCGAATTTGAGTCTCTTTAGATTCCCCCAACTCCATGAGCGCCTTCCTTGAGCCTATTTTTGGGGCTGACATGTCATAATGGTCAGGTGTAAGAAGTCAGGTCTGAATTTTGTCATAAATGTCATAGATGCTTCATTATTGTTGTCATAAAACCAGGGAATCTAGTCCAAGTGTCCACTTGTCTCTAATTTGACTCTTCCTCTTCCATGGAGGTTACTATTCCATACCATTTAGACCTAAGATGCTCAATTCCATGTGTTATGACTTTTCAACTCACCCAAGAGTGTTCACTTTCCCATGAATTCGAATTGGCAAGAGAGAGCTGCCATGTGTCATTGAAAAATAAAGCTAGTGTGGGTCCCACCACCTCCATATGTCTCCAAAACCACTTGCCACCTAGAATTTCTCTTGAATTTATTTATTCACCATATTTATTAAATTCTTGAACCCTTCTAATGTCTAAATATCATTTATTATCTTCCTTATTACCATCCCACATGTGCCCATCCAACCTAGGAAACTAGTAGGATTGATGGGATTGTCTTACTATGCACTTATTTGAATGGGGACATTATAGTCCTCCCCACCCAAGATTGCTTGTCCTAAAGCAATTTCAAATTTGGATGCTGCAAAATCTTCTCCTCTTCCCATGTGGCATCTTCATTTGGTAAGTCCTTCCATTGCATTAAATATTCTTTGATGATTCTACTCCTCAACCTTCTTTCCCGTGTCTTCAAAATCTTTTCCGGAACAAGTGTGAGCTGACCTTCATCATCCAAAGGAGGAAGTATTTCTGAAGTGATGATTTGCTAACCAAGAGCTTTCTTAAGACAAGAAATACATTGTGGATTTTACTCCCTTCCGAAATTTCTAGTTCATATGCTACTTCTCCAACCTTCCACACTACCTTGTATGGCCCATAGTACCTTGGTTTTAATTTTTCTTCTCTATTCTTTTTTAGAGATGTTTGTTTATAAGGCCGCAACCTTAAATATACTAAATCATTGACTTGAAAGGTTCTTTCTTCTCTATGTCTATTAGCATATTGTTTTTGCTGATTTTGAGCAACCTGCAAATTGTTTTTCAAGAGCTTTAAAATTTCTTGGTTCTCTTCCACCCAATCTTTAGCCTTTGGGGATCTACTATCACCAAATATAATGTCAGCAAATGTAAGTGCATCATAACCATATAATGATTTGAAAGAAGACATTCCTATTGACATATGATAAGTGGTGTTGTAGCAAAAATCACCCAAGTGTAGCCATTTTGCCTATGCTTTTTGCTGCCCTCCCACATAGTTTCTTAGGTATCCTTCCAACCATTGGTTTACCCTCTCTGTTTGTCCATTAGTTTGTGGATGGTAGCTGGTACTTGGAGTCAATTGAGTGCCTACCAATCTAAAAATTTCTTTCCAAAAAGCACCAATGAATCTACTATCTCTCTCACTGACAATGCTCTTGGGGAGCCCATGCAATCTGAAGATTTCTTTGAAAAAAATATCAGCCACTTGTGCAGCACTAAAAGATGATGTAACAGCAAAGAAATGAGCAAATTTTGTCAACCTATCAACTACCACATAGATGCAATCCTTACCCAAGGATTTAGGCAATCCGGTGATGAAATCCATGGAAATACTGTCCCATTTTTGCTCCGGAATGGGCAATGGTTGTAATAGGCCGGCTGGACATGTAAGTTCTGATTTGTTTTGTTGACATGCTTTACATTCATTCACATACTTCTGAACATCTTCCTTCAACCTCTTCCAAAAAAATCTTTGCCTCAACTGTCTATAAGTTTTGAAGATCCCCGGATGGCTCGCTAGTGGGGAATCATGTGCTTCTTGCAAAATTTGGTACTTGAGCTTGGAGTTATGAACTAAATCAATTCTTCTCTTATAATATATCAGCCCATTCAAAATACTATAACTATCATCCCCTTTGGTTCCATCCAACACATCACAAGCAAATTTGTCTTTGGCATATTCAGCTAGTAGCATGTTTTTCCAATCATTGGCAATATCCATGAGAGAAAAAGAAGGCCTTCTTGACAAAGCATCTGCTACTATATTATTCTTTCCTTTGACATATTCAATATCAAAATCATAAGCTTGAATCTTGCTTACCAACTTTTTTTGCCTTTCATTTAGATCTTTTTGGGTGAGAAAGTGTCTTAGACTATTGTGGTCAGTTTTCACTACAAACTTGCTTCCCACCAAGTATTGTCTGAATTTGGCCAATGCATGCATAATGGCCAGCATTTCTTTATCATAGATGGAGTAAATTTTTTCATGAGGCTGCAACTTTCTGATCTCAAAGGCTATGGGGTGTTGTCCTTGCTTTAGGACAGCCCCTATTCCTCCACCTGAAGCATCACATTTCACAACAAAAGGTTTAGTCAAATCAGGAAGTGCAAGTATGGGACAACTACTCATTACCTCTTTCATTTTTTGGAAGGCCTTTTCAGCCGCTTCATCCCACTTGAAAGCATCCTTCTTAGTCAAATCAGTGAGTGGAGAAGTCAACTTGGAGAACCCTTTCACAAATTTTCTGTAGTAGGTGCATATGCCAATAAAGCCTCTCAATTCGGTAATATTTTTTGGTGATGGCCATTCCAAGATAGCCTTGATTTTTTCCATGTGTACCTTCACTCCTTCTTTCCCAATAATGTGCCCAAGATATAGTAGTTCTTTCATCCCAAATTCACATTTTGATAATTTAGCAAATAAGGACTCTTCTTGCAAGATTTTCAACACAATCTCTAACTGCTGCAAATGCTCTTCCCATGTTTTACTGTAAATGAGAATATCATCAAAGAAAACCAAAACAAACCTTCTTAGTTGCTTGCAAAATATCCTATTCATACATGCTTGAAAGGTGGCTAGAGCATTAGTTAACCCAAAAGGCATGACAGGAAATTCAAAGTGGCCAAAATGACATCGAAAAGTGGTCTTTTGCACATCTTCATCTTTCATTCGAATTTGGTGATACGCTGATCTAAGGTCAATTTTTGAGAAGTATTTGGCCTCATGCAACTCATCCATGAGCTCATCAATCCTAGGAATAGGATACCTATTCTTGATAGTCTTTTTTTTCAAGGCTCTAAAATCTATGCACATTCTCAATGTTTCATCTTTTTTCTTCACTAGCACTACTGAAGAAGCATAAGGGCTAGATCTTGGTCTAATGAGTCCCAACTCTAGGATTTCTTGGATAGATTTTTCAATCTCATCTTTGAACTTTTTAGGATGTCTATAAGGTGGTATCTGAATGGGTGAAGTACCCTCCTCCAAAATAATACTGTGCTCAACCCCCCTATTCGGTGGCCTACCATGTGGAAGGTCTTTAAAAACCTTTTCATATTTTTGCAAAAGTATCTCTATCTCCTTTGGGTGTTTGACAATATTTATAGTTGGATTGGGAGATGTAATATGACATTCAGCAGCCCATTCTATATCCCCATGCCTCAATATAGATCTCATACTATTGCAAGTCACTACTTGATTTGGATAAGTGTGTTTCCCTCTCACAACTCTTTGTACTCCTTTTGAATCTTGGAATTTCATTTCAGGAATTTGATAATTTACTGTATGCTCTCCTATTGAATACAACCATTGCACTCCCAAAACCACATTAGTATCAGCAACATCAACCACATAAAAACTATCAACAAAAGTATAGTTACCTACTGTGACTTGCAGCTTTGGAACCCATGTTTTGCATTGCATTGTGTTGTGACCGGGAATGACAAATGTGAAGCCATCAAATGGTTCAATAGGTATCTTTCTTTTCTCTACCATCTCTGCATCAATGAAGTTATGAGTGGCTCCTCCATCTACCAATACTGAAGTTCTTTGTCCTTGTACCACACCTTTGCATCGGATATTATAATAGCAAGGTACTGCTGAAAGCACTGCCATTCTTGCTTTGTCCGGTGAAGGCTGATTTTCTTCTTGTCTTTCCTCTTCTACTGCTGTCTCATATGCCTCTTCTTGATCTGAAATATGTCCATCTTCATCCATGCCCCCATCATACCCCTCATTATCAGAAAATACTTCTATGTATTGAGCCTTTCCTTTGGTACATTTGTGCCCCGATGTCCATGGTTGGAAGCATGTGAAGCACAGTTTCTTTTTTCTAAGTTCATCCCTGTTTAGTCCCTCTTTTTTATTTCTCTCAAATGACTCTCTTTGCCAAGGTTTGTTATCATATCCATCCCTTTTCCAAGGTTTCTTTTCAAATTTATAGCTAGGCTTAGGAGGAAATCTCGTTCTAGGAAGCACATTTTGGAGATCCCTAGTTAAGCTCATTGCATCTTTTAATGTAGTTGGCTTGTGGGCTTTGACCAAACCTCTTAAGGGTTCAGCCAAACCTTTAGTGAACAACAATACTAATCTTCCCATAGATACATTAGCCACCTTGACTGATAATTTTTGAAAGTCCAACATATATTCAGTAGGGGACCCAGTTTGCTTCAATTGAGCTAGTTCTTTGAAAGGCAATTCTGGATCTTTTTGTTCAAATCTTTCTAGTACCCTGTCAACAAATTCTCCATATGTTTTAACCTGATTATGAACCAAGGTTTTCAGCCCATGAAACCACCATTCATTGGCATTTCCTTCCAAATGAAAAATGGCCATTTTTAATGCATCCTCTTCCAACATAGGATTCAGCTGAAAATATACATCCAATTTTTGCACCCAAGTGTTAGCAGAATTTTGAGAAGAACCATCAAAAGTAGGAAGTGACATTCTTCCAATAGCACTATTTAATTCTTTGTTTTGGAATGGACTCCTATTTTCTCCCTTCCTTTTAATATTTTTCATAGCATCATTGTAGTCACTGAGTGGTACACCTCTTTTACACTCTTCATTCAAATCATTCCAATCATTTACTAGTTTCTTGTAATCCAATTCAAGATTGGGCTCTTCTTTGGGTGTGAGAAATTTAGGTGCAGTATGCCTTTGTGTGCTTTGAAATTCATCAGGTCTATTATGAGGTCCTGTACTTGAGAAAATATGCTCATTCCTTTTCATCTTTTCCCCTGAGTGTGAACCACTATTATCTCCTATCATCCCTTTGCTTTGAAGCTGGCTAATCAACAATTCGAATCCTTGCAACAATTTGTCACCTGTCCTATCCATGTTTGCTGAAATTTTAGAGAAACATGGATCTAAGGTTGCAATAAGTTCCTCCTTATGTTTTAATTTGTCATCCTCCTCTCTACCCATGGTTTCAGCAAAAGGCTCCTCGTCTTCTACTACCTCTTCTTAACCAAAAACCTCTTCAACTACTGGTTCAAAGGGTGGTGGATTATTCTTTTGACTTATTATTAATACCATTAGGTTCCAAGAACATGCTCTGATACCACTTGTAATGACCCTTTTTCAAAATTGATTTAAAATGCCATTTTTTCCACTTTTTCTCCAATTTCGACCTTTGACTAGTTTTACTGTTTTGACCTCCAAATCAACCCAAATGCTCCCAAATCTTCTGTAGGAGTGTATGAATGGCATTTAGAATTGAATATTAGGTTCAAGGATGTTTTATGGCCCTCCAAATACTACTGCAAACTTGATTTGTATTCTGATCAATATATGTAATTTTGACTAGTAATTTGTGCATCAAATCCCCCCAGGGTAACACTACAAATGGCCTTCCAAATGCCTCCAAAATCCCACGAATTTATGAAAAAAGGTATGTAATGTGTTAAATATGTGATTAAGGTCTCATATGCACCATTAATTTATTTTTAATACTGTTCTAACTCTCTCACATTCAACAGCAAAAACCCCCAATTCGACCCTTGGGGAAATGGCACTATTTCACCTCTCAATACAAACAAACTGAGTAAAAATGCTTCAAATGCTCAAGTATAGTACATGAAACTTGTATAATATATCCATGGGAGTATATGAATCACAAATATATCATAGAATCATCCATCCATTCGAAATAATCAACCTTATAGTGTCATACATCAAAGCATTGGGGAAATCGACATTGTTTGCTCATTAATCAATAATTTTGGATACATTCAATGGGTGTTTAGACCTGAGAGTTTCTGAATATGAATAATAGAGGATATGAATCTATTAAAATCAGAAAAATATCATATGAAGCTCTCCCAATGAGTGCAAGATCTCACCCAAAGCGTAATCCCTCAAGGAGCCCGAATATGCCTTCAAAATTGGAAATGGTGGAGAGAAAGTGCTGCACTAAACCAAACCATGAAAATTCCTGTAGCTACTACCTGCAAATAAAAATCCATTAAAGCACCATGAAAGACTTGAGTGGCCTCTCCAAACACCAACTTGGATGGGAGTCTTTCACCCTTGAAATTGGCTAAGGCAAGAAACTAGTCATCCACTAGTTCTCTCTTCACAAATGCAATTTTTCTCAAATCATCAAAAGCCATTCTCATACTTGATTTCTACATTTTATAACCAACATTAGCCTTCAAAGGGTTGAAATCCTCTCAATAGATTCAATAATTTTTCATTTAGAAAATATTCCTCATTTGCCACTTGTCTCCTAGTTCCAACCTTCCATCTTCTCCCAAATTCGAATTTGAGTCTCTTTAGATTCCCCCAACTCCATGAACGCCTTCCTTGAGCCTATTTTTGGGGCTGACATGTCATAATGGTTAGGTGTAAGAAGTCAGGTCTGAATTTTGTCATAAATGTCATAGATGCTTCATTATTGTTGTCATAAAACTAGGGAATCTAGCCCAAGTGTCCACTAGTCTCCAATTTGACTCTTCCTCTCCAATGGAGGTTACTATTCCATTCCATTTCAACCTAAGATGCTCAATGCCATGTGTTATGACTTACTAAATCACCCAAGAGTGTTCACCTTCCCATGAATTCGAATTGGCAAGAGAGAGCTGCCATGTGTCATTGAAAAATCAAGCTAGTGTGGGTCCCACCACCTCCATATGTCTCCAAAACCACTTGCCAGCTAGAATTTCTCTTGAATTTATTTATTCACCATATTTATTAAATGCTTGAACCCTTCTAATGTCTAAATATCATTTATTAGCTTCCTTATTACCATCCCACGTGTGCCCATCCAACCTAGGAAACTAGTAGGATTGATGGGATTGTCTTAGTATGCACTTATTTGAATGGGGACATTACAACTGACTTAGGCAGCTTTGACACAATGAGAATTTGATATAAATCTATAATGTAGGAGACATTAACGGATTCTCCATATGATCGGAAGAGTAACCGATCGGAGGAGTAAACACTCTGAGATCAGTTTCATCCTAAAGTCAAAAACTACAACCCAACGGTTTGATAGACTCAAAAGGTGCTTTGTTCAAGGATATGAATGACTTTCTGCCTTTGAAAATAAAAAATATATTGGACACCCTTTCCTTCCCTTTTCTCTTTTTATTAAAGAATATACTTCTTGCTGGTTTTATTGAGTCTAAGAAAGAAAACTCAATAGTCCTTCTTCATTTTTTAAGAAAGTTCGAAGAAAGAGGGAGAATATTGCTTTATAGAAGTCCAACCATGTGTAATTTAACGAGTCTATGGTAGGGAAACTCAAGACCTTCTTCATGTTTTAACGAGTTTGAAGAAGAGATAGACTAGTACTTAATACACTGATCTCTAGATTTTAATATCGAGCCGAGATCTGTTCTTGCTCGTCGACGGTTTCAATTTGAAGGACTCTGAAAAACTTAAACAATAACTCCATACACCTACTCGTGGATTTTAATATCGAGCCCGATTTGGTTTGTGCTTGCTGGTGTTTTCATACTTAAGGAGTATGAAAAACTTAAACAAGATATCCATATACTCACTCGTGGATTTCACATTGAGACTGAGTTAGTGCATGATCGCTTGGTGTTTTCATGTTTCAGGAGTATGAAAACCCTAAAGAAGACTCCAAAATTTCCTTTTTCATACAATTAGTCTCCTCACCCAAAAAAGTGTAAAACAATGAGAGAAGAACTCTTCTAGACACGTATGACTAGAGTATATCTTTTTCGTAACTAATCCACGAAGGTCCGGAAAAGGGGTAAACTTATACCTAAGTGGATGTACCTTCAATTCCTCGTGGTGTCATACATAACTGACGTGTCATAAAGGAAAACAAACCTTAGTATAACATGGTTGCAAAAGGTAGTGAAAATTGTCACCTCATTCTTTACCTAATCAAAAAATACTTCAAAGTGCATTAGTTTGGTTAAATAATGTTTTCAAAATAGAATTGAAACTTTAGAGAAATTTAAAAAGTGTGTAAAAATCAAAACTGATTTTTATAAATAGTTTCAAAACTAAAAAAACATTCACCAATTCATTTGTTGGAGTGAAAAGGGTGAAAACAACCTCACTTCAAACACTCATAACGATCATGTCGGGTCACCAAAGCGCATTCCGCCACTTGCAAGTAAGTGTTCTCTCCCCCTACTTTCAATTGAAAGCATTGTTTTAAATTTTTAATGGATATTTTTGTTTTTTATTATGTTTTAAAATTTAGGGCCTCGTACCTGCGGGTTTTCCTATAGAAAACCCGTTGGCACGAGGAAAGTGCAAGAATTTTCCATAAGTCAACCTGCTGGTACCAGGCACTGTTTAGTAAGGACAGTCACGGGTGCTGTAGTTAAAAATGAAAAAAAAAACTAAAGCATAAATGATTGAATGAATGCAGGGATGGTGCTAACATGGAGGGAAAGGGAAGATGAGGATATGTATAGGCATGCTATGGGAGATCCATTGACATTGGGTGCATTAAGAAGGTGTGGTTTACTCAAGTTTTTCCAAACCACCAATATGAGGGCACAAACACAATTGCTAGAAATGCTTGTAAACTATTGGGATGTTGACTAGGGGGTATTTGATCTCTAGGGAGAGATCCTTGAACTCACACTTGACGACACATACTTTCTAACAGGTTTGTCCCGAAGAGGGAAAATGGTAAACTTGAAAGGTACATTCCGAGATGTGGGTTCCCTGTCAGTACATGATTACATCAACGCCTATTGTCTGCCCGACAATGAGAAAAGTGGCAGTCAAGTTCCTATTGTTCTAATCTCGAGTTTTCCTTTGAAGGTCATCCTGAGTACTTTGAACAGGATTGGGGGAATCTCTGCACAACACTTAGCATTCAAGAACTATATGCATATAGGACTGGAATTCCTCCAGGGAGTTGTATTTGACTGGTGCTCTGGCCTTCTGGTGAGTATGAAGCACCAACTAACTGAGTGAAAAAGAGGAAGGAAGAAGAACTTCGGATACAAAAGCATCTTATGTAGCTTCTTCTTTGATAGGGTTCCTACTATGAGTCCAGGAATGGCCTTGCCACAGATCAATCCTCATGAGCCACTGATGACTCGATGGGGAGACATCTTCTTATGCCAGGGTGGTGGTGAGACGATACTATCGTATACTGATGAGGACTTCTGGGGATGGTGGGGCCGTTAGGGGCCAGCCTTAGAGCAGTTTCCCTATGCAGGGATGGATTTCCGTGGAGATCCTAACCTCGCTATACCTCCATGGGAAGCCTAGGGAGAGACGGTTAAGACATACTTTTACCTTTTGAATATTATTTCATTTTTTATGTTTCTTATGTATATAATTTTTATAATGAGTTAGTGTATTGACAATATGATTTATGCAGATGTGGGACCTATGCGGCCTAAGGGACATCTTCGTACATATGTACATTCGATCGAGCCCAGAGTAGCTGATGCCATGCTAGTGGGTATAGAGGGAAAGATGAGTCGGCTGACTCGTGATATTCCCACTTACATGATCGAGCGAATATCGCTCGCTATGAAAGAGGATGTTGTGGGTGTACCCCCAGCATGGATTAGGTTACTTATGAAAGTAGCTAGGCTCATCATTTGTTACAAAACGGTTGTACAGGAGATGGCAGAGGCCCCTCCTTCTCCATAGGGAGAAATACATATGTCTATTTTTTGAGGCTTTTTGATCCCATTTTGTATATTGATATGACACCGCGACATACTATTGACCCAAAAATCATATTTTTTGATATGGATATATACAGTATCGATCTTATATACATGTGTGTGTTTTTATCTTATGTTAATGCTTAATGTGATTCTGTGTGATGGAGATGCCAATCTAGAATGTAATTTGCATATGAGTCAGCTAATGAATTTAAATGTATTGGAATGTGTTAATATGTGATAAAATCAAAATATCTCTCCAATAACTTGACCCTCAAAAACCGGCGAAGCAAAACAGGATCCCGAACTCTATAGTCACCCATCAACTGAAATACAACTAACTGTGAGTGAAGCCATACCTCCAACTGTGAAATGCCGTGATGAATAGATTCACGGAGTAACTCAATGACAACACTGTATTCAGCTATGTTGTTTGTCGTAGGGCCTAAAAAAGCACCTCCCGAAGAGACGAGTTGACCAAACAATGAGTAGATAACCCAAGTTGTTGAAGCCAACTAAGGGGTGTGGTGATTAGCGCCATCCACAAATCCTATGAAGCATTCAGTTGTCATTTGAAAATACAACCCATAAGACACATAAGACATAACAGAAAATGAAAGAGAAGACTAACGATACAAAACATGTACAACTATAATATAAGAAAAAGCATAGAGGCCTAGGCATAATACTTTTTCATATTGGGTCGATGCCTAGAATTTCCTCAAAATACCAAGTGAACATGTCATGGAATTCCTTAAACTGATTGGTATACAGAGTGATCACATCGAGAGAACAATTTTCTCCAATAAAGAGGTTTTCCACAACACCAGGTTTAATGGAGATATCGATTGGTATGGTTCTCAATATATTTTCCATGTTACCTTCAGCATATATCATTTGCGTAGAAGTATTGATGGAAAAATCAATATCACCACCAAGTCTCATTGAGAACTGACCATTCTATATCTTGTCTAGATCGGGAAGAAAGTAGGACCTATGATGCATGTGTTCCCATGGATGATCCATTCCTACCATGGCTTCCAAAATAGCCTCATCAGAGGGAAAAATAGTATCCAAACAATCAAAAGAGTGGATAGAGTTGACTGACCATGCAGGTGCATAGTCTATATCTGAATCTATGGAGACAGACAGAGTTGATATATAATCTATTGCAGCATCTTGTGTTGCTTGGTAAGCAATTTCTGCAACAGATAAGGGGACAGTATGTTCTTGCTGAGTGGGAAGAATCCAAGGATTTTTTGTTCGACTCATGGTGAAGACTTCCCAAGACAAAATGTCAGAAGTAATCACAAAACCAATGTAGTTTATGAGAGAAGGTAGGTCGAATGTGCTCATCAGTGATGAATACATGCCCACTCCCAAACTCTCACTGGGTGGGTGAGTTTGATCAATCAAAGGGATTTTTGAATCCGATGAAGTATTGTTGTTTTTCTGAGTAAATGAAATTTGATCAACTGTGATGATCTTTCCTTCATGATGGAACATCAGTACTCGGAAGACGAACACTGGGATAAATTCCATCGCATACATCCAACTCCTTCTTAACAACAAATTGTAGCCAAGGAGAGCGTCCAATACTTCAACTTCCACAGACACTGGCTTACCTGCAAGTTGAATCTCAAAATCAGATAAGACTCCATGAGGATGGAATGACCTCCCGTTGAAAGCAGTAAGTATTATATTGGAAGGGCCCGGCTAACTCTTCCAACAAGATATTGACATTACACACGTAGATGCACCCTCATCTACTGCGGTTCCTCCAATGGTTTTAGGACCATGAACTACTTCAATCTAGAGGGCTATGTGATACACTAATCGGGGTTTTATATTAGACATATTAAACTGAGCAATCATACTAGATGAGTCCATGCTCCCTATTGCCGCTAGAAGTGCATTCCGCTGTAACGGATAGCTCTGCAAGACTTCTAGCGTGGACATAGTACTGGTGTTTGGGATAGATCCTATATGACAGACTAGTTAGGAGCAACCTGTGCATTAGGGTTATGCATAGCCATTTTGAAGACACCTTTCAGGATCTTCGGCAAAGGATCTACGGGTCTCTCAATGTGAAGAGATGTAGATGTTTTAGGAACTTCCTTATCTTTCTGCTGTGAACCCAGGGAATAATTCCTGGATTGGGTTTGCAAAAGCATATCTAAGTTAGCCATGTTTATAAATGATTGATTAGCTGACGAGACACAAGCTGTGCCCCTAGTACTAGAGTTTCCAGAAGCTGAACCTTGTCCGTGAGGTAATGGGTCCTTGAGAACAACTGGTTTCTTTTCATCGAGGAGCTTCTAGGCTTCTTCCATAAGAGGGAACTGGTGGTTAAGGTGGTCATACTTACATAACTTGAAAGGGAACTTGACTTTCTTTTTATCCTTCTTTCCCTCCTTGACATTTTCAGTGTTTTTGGGCTTTGGAGGGTTCCCCTCCCCTTTCTTTCCCTTATTTTTATTGTTGGTTTGCTGAGGACCCTTTTCATTAGTCTACACTTGTTGTATAGATTTAGTTGTAGAAGGGGAGGCTGCAATAGGAGTTGCATCTACAACAGAATGCTTTAGAGATAAAGCATGAACTTGCTTGGTCAAAGCTTCGTGTGCTGCTGAGTTTACTGAACCAACGATGCCATCGGCATGCGGTCCAGGCTTAGGTTTACCCAGATCAATATTAGATCTCGGTGCATCAGGTATAATCTCATACAGGATCCCAGCTTAAGCATATACCAAATCAAGTTCTTGTTAAAATTTTAGAATTTACTTCAATCTGATCTAGGATCTTAACTGAGAGAACAACATGTACAACAAATATACAGCATATCAATCATGGACACAATAATGCAAGCACACAAGAGACACAGAGTTTACTTGGGGAAAACCATAAAGGTGAAAAACCCCAATAACTACCTTAGAGATAGATAGAGCAATGATACAACCAGAATACAAGAGATAGTCTTCTCCTAGCAGCAGAACCTCCTCCTCCACAAGTGCACCACTCTCCCAAGTGTGAGTGAGAGAATAGAATGTGTAAAATGAGAGAGACACACTCTCTATTTATACACTAACTTGACTTGACCTTTACTCAATTAGGTTGGCCTCAACTTAACCACTTAACACAATGCTGACTGGGTCGACCCCCACTAGGGTGGTCTAATAACCCTTTGACCCACATGGCCAACCCCCAATAGGGTGGTCTAATAACCCTTTGACCCACATGACTTATACAAGGTCGACCCCAACAAGGTGGTCTAATAACCCATCAAGTATAAGTTACGACACTTACAATATAAATGACGACACTTCCGTATAGAGGAATAATAACATCTCTATAGGAATACAATATACATATATGTGAAATACATTTCGAAGTTACATATACATCAACACTCCCTCTTAACTAGGAAGGTATTTCTTGACACAGATCTTCTAGCACAAGTCTTCTTCTGTGGATCATCGTCACTAGATAATCGTCATCGAGACATCATCATCGTCAATGCTGCTGCTATCTCAATCAATCTATGAATCTACTCGTCATAGGAAGTTCTACAGAGCCAGTCCTTTTTCATACTATATGTAGGCCCACCACCTGCAGGTCTTCGTCATCACTAGCCATACTTTGGAATCCTCAGGACTTATTACGTGCGTCACAAAACCTCGAAAGAGCATCCTAGGATGTTACGAGCACACGGCTCTACCTATAGGATCTCCCAGGGCCATATTATATGTGACCTCACCACAAAACCTCGCAAGAGCATCCCAAGCTGTTATGAGCATGCAACTCTACCTATAGGATCTCCCAGGGATAGATTATATGTGGTCACCACAAAACCTCGCAAGAGCATCCCAGGCTGTTACGAGCACGCAACTCTACCTATAGGATCTCCCAGGGACAGATTATATGTGGTCATGGCAAAACCTCGCAAGAGCATCCCAGGACTTATTACGGGCACACAGCCCAACCTATCGGATCTCCCAGGGACAGATTATATGCCATAGGACAAAACCTCAAAAGAGCATCTACCAGATATCCTAGGGCACGAATTACATGCCATGGGAAAAACCTCGAAAGAGCATCTGCCAGATATCCCAGGGCACAAATTACATGCCATAGGAAAAACCTCGAAAGACTATCTGCAGATCTCCCAGGGCACAAATTATATGTCCTCCCAAGCAAAACCTCAAAAGAGCATTTACCAGATATCCCAGGGTACAAATTACATGCCGTAGGAAAAACCTCGAAATACTATCTGCAAATCTCCCAGGGCACAAATTACATGCTTATCTGCACAACCTGTTCCACGGCAATAGAGTATCAACCTGATACTCACCATACATCATCCTGATGTACACATGATCATCCTAATCATCATCACTGCAACATCCTGCTGCATGTCATCTGGAGCAACATCCTGAAGCTCGTCATCCATGATCATCCTGATCATACAATTCATCTACCTGATGCATACCAAGTATCTACCTAATACATATCATCATACATGATCCACCTGATCATACAATGCATCCACCTGATCATACATGATACATATCAACATACATGATCTACCTGATCATACAATGTATCCACCTAATACATATACAGATACATGGTCCAAGCATCCAACATGATGCATACACAAAATACATACAAATGATCCAACTGATCATATCCAACATCAAACATGATGCGTACATATACATATACATATAAATGATCCAACTGATCATATCCAGCATCCAACACGATGCGTACATATACATATAGAGCAGTAACTGGAGCATCGTCCTGATGCTCATCATCCATGATCCTCCTGATCATCATAGCATCGTCTTCTTCAGATCATCTCATCGTCCACGAAGCACAACCCAGATGCACATCATCCAGTACTTACACCACCGACATGGGAGAACAAATATACCACCATTCGGGGAAGGCTCCAGCCCTTACGTTTTCACCATGGGAGAACACATCTACCACCATGTGAGAATGGCTCAGCAATTACATCACGACCATGGGAGAACACATCAACCATGTCAGAAAAGCTCATGTGCATCTGCATCTTCCGGACTCATCACTTCCCTTTAGAATGAACCTCGATCTGAAGTGCACCAAGCCTATCTTTGAAGTACTCAAACTGCACTCTGGCCAACGGCTTGGTCAATACATCTGCAACCTACTCATCCGTCGCAACATACTCTGCTTTGGCTGTACTCAGTGCTACGCAGGACTGCTTCCTGCTAAACCAAGAGATCACACCTAATCCCATACTGAGGCAGCACCCAGAGGTGCTCTTCCTATCTGCAGCACTTCCTGCCCAATATGAATCAACATAACCCTGCAGGTTAAACTTTTGATTCGCATCATATTTGAGCCCATAATCAACTGTACCCTTCAGGTACCTCAAAATATGCTTTACAGCAACCAGGTGAACACTCCTCGGATCTGCCATGAACAGGCTCAATGTGTTCACCGCAAAGCAAATATCTGGTCTCATGTTCGTTAGGTACATCAAGGACCCAATCATCTGACGATACATAGTGACATCAACCGGTTCATATGAAGCATCACACAGAAGCTTTAGGTTCGATGCCATAGCCTCGCAGTCCATCATCCCAAAACTCTATAGGATCTCTACTGCATACTTCCCTTGTCCAAGGAATATTCCATCTGCACTCTGCCACACCTTCATGCCAAAAAAAAATAGTTCTGCACACATATATGACTACACCATTCAAGAAAGCTATCTTGAAATCCATTTGGTGTATCTTCTATTTCGTCACTTTTATATTTCTCTATGCTACCATATGCAACATGCTTGATCTGATAGTTCCATTTGGAAGTCACAACAGACTTCCCTTCAGCTCTTGGGACCGCATCCCAAACATCATTCTTCATGATCTATGGATCATGGCATTCTTCCCATATCTGGGGAACTTCAATATCTTCAATAGATAATTTTGTTGCTTGAACAAATGTTGTAGTCCTTCTTTTGTAGGTGAAGGTATACGGTCTTTCCTACAAAACAAGTTAAATTGCATGATTAGAAACATCTCATAATTTTCAGACAAATTCTTACACATAAAGAAATATGTCATACATTCATGCAATAATATTAGCCAATGCTTTAGTACAACATTTATCCATATCTCGTAACTTTCTAGATGCCTTCCAATCTCTACCAGAACATTGTTAAGAGTGTGCACAAGTCCCAACATGTCAGCAAAGAGGTTTCATTCTAGATAAGTAGCAATGGAATGTTGTACATTGCCATAGGCCACTTACCCATGCATATTAGTAGTATACTGTTCATCAATGCAACTATTCTAATATGCATAATACACAACCTAATTCTAGGAACATCAGTATATACATTATTGAACAGTATTATTTAAACAATAAAATATGCAAGTAATGACAATTCAAATACTTATGTTTGTTTGTTTGTTGGGTTGAATCCCTCTCAGTCTTTGCTTCTTTTCTGAAACTCCATTCTTATGTGGATTGTGAGAAGTGGTCAACTCCCTCTGAATATCTGCATCCTTGCAGAAACTACTGAAGTGTGCTCCTTTGCTTTCTTGCAGGAACAACTGAAGTGTGCTCCCTCTTGATCTTTACTTCCTGGATTACCTGTCCTTGAACTTACATCCATCCTTAATCACTATGCATGCTTATTAGTATCATCGTTGTGTTATCCTTGAGGTATCATACATAATCACACATTTATTAGTATAATCTTAATACTATCAAAACACAATAATCTTAAACATGTATATTCATGATCATTCACAGATAATAAACATTAGTATTCAAGGTTTCAGGGAAGTCTTCTTTTACTCATACATATTCTTATTTGATCATAGGACTCTTCTGGTTAGTTGAATCATCAATTAAGATAAGAGATATAATATGCATAAAACCCGTGATTATTCAAACCTATACCTTCATGATTCTTCTGGTTAGTCATGTCATCAATTATGGTACGAAACATAATATGCATACAACCATGATTATTCAAACCTATGACTTCATGAATAATCATTATCAACAACACAACAGTATAAGATCCTAACACAAGGTAGGATTCTAGCTTGATATAGGAAAAACATACCCGGATTAGCATGCTAGCTAGTTATGTCTAACATACCCGCATAATGTCTTCTGGTTCTCTTCAGTGACTTGTGCTAGTAACCTACATGTCTCATAAGTTAACCATTGTAGAACCAAGTTATACATACCTCGTAAATGGATCTTCTATGTGATCCATGACAAGGGATGAATCTTTGTCTTCATGTCATCATGATCTTGAACTAGAACATGATTTGTCTTTCTTCATGTACCTTTCATGTTAGTGGACAACATAAACCTCATACAACACCATAATGCATTAGTACAATCATAAGTGTCAACATCCTAATGAATGAATTCATAATTTTGTTAATGTGATACGACAAGTCTAAAATCAAGATTGTTTTAACCATAATAACATGAAGACAAACATATCATAAACTTAATCATGAACAAATATCAAGACATACCTGGATGAGTCATACCTGTTGAGATTGCTTGAAATCTTCTTATGTAGGGCCTTAGCCTCATCTCCCTCTGAAACAGGAACTTCTTCACTTATGCAGGTGACCAATCCATCTTCTTCTAGGATTAATCCAATCCACTTGATTTGCAAGAACTGGACCTGGAGCTGGATTAGGGTTTGTCAAAGAAACCCCAAAAATTCAAACTTTGAATTTTAAACTTATGAAAGGATAGAAATATGTGCCTTGATGAGCTGATCAAGTTCGTATATTCAAAATTTGAAAATTGCAAAGTTTCACCCCTCAAAATTGCCTTTTAGATTTCTGGATTCACTAGGGAGGACCCTAAATTAGGGTTTGAGTTTCCCGGAGCTTCACCCAACCAAAAGATTTGATTAAAAACTCTAAGCTTCAATTTTTCTGAGGAGCTTCCAGCCGTGGTCACAGATTTCCAAAATTCCAATTTTTGCAAAAGCCCTAATTTTCCATCTTTTCGATCAAAGTCCCGAACTGGGGTTTGATCAAGCCCAGCCTTCTGCCCAACCAAAAAATCTGATCTTGGTCTCTAAATTTTGATTTTGATGAGTAGCATCCAACCGTGGTCTCTGATTACAAAAATTCCAACTTTCTCTGAAGCCCTAAATTCTGGAAGCCATGAATGAAGGTACTCAAAAATAATTATGTTTTGACAGAAATATGTACCTGATTGTTTCTGGTGTAACTCCGAACTTTTTGATCCAAAGGTCTGAAAATTTTTCTTGAGATATCCCAACCTGTTTTCTTTGCATCCCGACAGGTCTGACCTCAATTGCATTCTCTGAGAGAGAGTTATTCCAAGTGTCGCAACGTGACCTGTTTATGGGATAATACAGGAGAGCGAACTTGTATGGCGTGACACGTGTCACTGGTTCAACATCGGTCTCTGAAAACATTTCTTGAGATAGTACATTCTGTGTACTACCTATTGCTTTTTACAAAATTTCATATGCAGCTTCCTAGCCCAAGTTATGACCTTTTTCCCACGGTCACCTGATTTTGACTCAGATATGGAAGAGGCAGAAACCCTATATTGTACAGATCATAAATCACAAAGTACAACGAATTAGAGGTTGTCCTTTGGACACAAGTTACATGTGGATCTGATCTTCGACCTGTAAAGGTTTTAGATCCGAAAACTTCGCCAAAACGGATTTATAGCGAAAGTGCTACGATGACTGGTTTTTGCTATATCAAGCCCTAGCATCATAAGTGCAACAAGTGTCATACATGCCATATCATGCCTTCTTTCAGGCTAGCTCTGATACCATGTTAAATTTTCAAAATTTACTTTAATATAATCTAGGATCTTAACTGAGAGAACAACATGTACAACAAATCTATAGCATATCAATCATGGACACAATAATGCAAGCACACAAGAGACACAGAGTTTACTTGGAGAAAACCATAAAGGTGAAAAACCCCAATAACTTCCTCAGAGATAGATAGAGCAATGATACAACCAGAATACAAGAGATAGTCTTCTCCTAGCATCAGAGCCTCCTCCTCCACAAGTGCGCCACTCTCCCAAGTGTGAGTGAGAGAATAGAATGTGTAAAATGAGAGAGACACACTCTCTATTTATACACTAACTTGACTTGACCTTTACTCAACTAGGTCGGCCTCAACTTAACCACTTAACATAATGCTGATTGGGCCGACCCCCACTAGGGTGGTCTAATAACCCTTTGACCCACATGGCTGACCCCCAATAGGGTGGTCTAATAACCATTTGACCCACATGACTTATACAAGACCGAACCCAACAAGGTGGTCTAATAACCCATCAAGTATAAGTTACGACACTTACAATATAAATGACGACACTTCCGTATAGAGGAATAATAACATCTCTATAGGAATACAATATACATATATGTGAAATACATTCTGAAGTTACATATACATCAACAGTTCTTGGGTCCTAAGGATGGATTCCTCCTCAGAAGACACCCTAGAAGTTGCTACATCCTTAGAGATATAAGGAAGGAGTGATTTCAAGTACCACTCTAAAAGAAACTCTGCAGAAATTTCAGCTTTGATGAGCCTCTTTTGTCTTCGCCACTCCTGAATGTGATCAGATAATTGGGTGGCCTTATTCTTCCTGAAAGTTAACAAAAGGTTTGTGTCAACATCATACTGGACAGGAAGTTGAAAGTGGTTCAAAAATACTGTTGCCAAATCCCAAAAGTTGCCATAAGTTGCGGCAGGTAGTTCAATGTACCACTTAGTCGCGACACTAGTCAAGGTCCTTCGAAAAATCCTCAATCTAGTGGAATCGTCATTCAAAGAGTTGGAAAAACACCATATATGGAAGGTAGTGACATGATCACCAGGATCTTCTCAAGTCTTTCCTTCAAACTTTGAGATGTCGGAAGGCAACTTGGTTGGAACTGGTGTCGATGTCTAGTTGTGGTGCACTGGATAATTGGTTAGTTTTGAAAGATCTGGAATGTTTAGAGTTTCTATAAAGGGAAAACGAGGTTGAAACGATGGAATTTGATTAGCAGGATCCTGGTAGGGGGAACCTCCCGAAACCTAGTTCCTATACTGTTGGTTGGGGTGTCCCCCAGCCATCGGTTGTGAAGTGAAAGCATTATTAAAACTTCTCTAGCCAAATGCTAAAGGGTTGCTTCCTTGGGTGTTCATCCATTGCGGTTGAGTGTTAGCCCCTTCGTAATGTGGGTTAAAAAATTTACCACCCCCTCCACCAAATAGTGAAAAGGGAGTACTCCCTACAAGTACATTAGATGTTTGTACATTCGATGAATGCACACTAAAACTGTGAAGGGGTTAAAACTAGGTATAGATGTAACATATGAAATGGGAATCGAGCCCACAAAGGGTGTGGAAGGAGCTATGTATCCTCCAAACCAAGGAAAACCATGACTGAATGGAGAAGACTTCGGATTACCCTGAGACTGTTGTATAAAGGGAGACAATGTAAATAGTATTGAAGGTATCCCTGAAAAAGGGATATTGGACGATCCAACAGTGGAACCAAAAGGAATAGCTGATGTCGAACCTGAAGATACTGACATACCCAAGGATCCAGTATTGAAGTTGAATGAAGGGATCGAAGCAGAGGAAGACTGGAAAGAGCTAGGTACCAATGTGTGTGGGAATGAAGGAGAGAAACCTCCCGATACAATGGATGAAGTAGGAGTATGGGTAACTCCTGACTCATCTCTTGAGGTAGCCATGAAGAAACCAGGTGTGAACCGATATGAAATAAACTCCGATTGACCTAGAGAAACTACACTTTCAAGTAAAGGATGGTAGAAGGGTGTGTTAAACTCTTGAGTGGTTATGTCTTCAACCTCAACAATATTATGAACCTGTTGATACTAAGTTATGAGGTGTGGTTATCTGGGTGGTTTTGTTATGCTCGTAAGTTCGTATGAACCATAAGAGTCATTCCTTTGGTGTCAAGGTGGCGGTGGAGGTTCCACTATGTGTGGGGGGATTTTTTGGAACCTTCATGACCTACTAAGAGGTTGGTCCTCCACAATTATAAAAATAAACTAAGTGTAGAAACCTAGTGGCCACTAACAACTAGGGAGAAAATAGCATACCACTAAAAAATGTCCTACAGTAATCAAGACCAGGAAAATGGAGATAATATTCTCAAGAGTCAGTTTGGGATGATTGTAATGTCCTTTTTTAAGAATTTTATTAAAATGGCAAAATTTTCACTTTTTTCCCTAGTTCGACCTTTGACTAGTTTTGATGTCTAGGTCTCCAATTTGCTCCAAATGATCCCAAATATTCTGATAAGGTATATGAATGATATTAGGAATTTAATATGATTTTCATGGATGATATATGACCTTTAAATTACTTCTGCAAATCCTCTTTTATTTCTGGCCAAATTAGGGAGTTTGACTAGCAGATCCTCTTTGACTAGTATTGGTCTCGTGGTCTCCAAATGACCCTAAATGATTGTATAATGGGTCTGAAGGTATTTGAGAGGTATTAATACATATAAAAGAGGCTCATGGATACTTAAAAATCCTTAAAACACTTATGAAACATTCATTTACAATATGGACAAAGTAGGGAAGATTACTAGTAATTTTGAGCTTCAAACCCCAAATGGTAGATGGCTCTAAATAGCTCCAATTGCTCTCAAATTGTACTAGTAGGTGTATGAATGATGTTAATACATAAAAATGGTATTTATAGGTGTATTTTAACCATCAAATGACTTCTTAAACTCACTTTGGAAATCTGATCAATGTATGGAGTTTTACTAGTAAAATTGTGGTTCAAATCCCCTAGGGGTAGATGATGAAAATGACTTTCCAAATGCACTCAATCCAACTCGAAATTCTGAATGGAATTAGGGGAAATATAAAGGAAATCAACATGAACTCATATTCATCACCATTCAACTTTTAATGTCTGCTATAACTCTCTTAAATCAGATGCAAGAAGACTAGTTTCAACCTTGGGGGAAATAGCATTAAATCTTCTTCACATGAAATAAAACTGAGCAAGATGGCTCCAAATGCTTAAGTGCTGAACATGAAACTTTTAATACTCATAAATGTCAGTCCATACATCATAAATATATCATATAAACATTCTTCCATTCAAAATCATCATCAATACATTGGCATACATAAATCTAGTGGGGGAATGGTCACTATTTGCTCAATAATCATCAATTTTACATACAACCACTTGATATTTTGACTTGAAAATTTATGGAGATGAATAACAGAGTATTTAATTCATATTACAAAAGAAACAGGGCATTATAATATCCCCCAAAGAGTACAATAGCTCACCAAAAACGCCCTCCCTCAAGGATCAAGAATATGCAATGAAAATTGGAAATGGTTGAAGGAATGAGATGCAATAGAAGAAACCATGATCTGCCCTATAGATTAAACCTGAAATAAATGAATCCATTAAATATCCAAATGAAATGTTTGAATGGCCTTTCCAATTACCAACTTGGATGGGAATATTTCACCCTTGAAATTGGCTAAGGCAAGAAACTAGTCATCCACTAGGTCTCCCTCTTCATAGATGCAATTGCAAATTCTAAAAATGATCAAAAGCTGCTATTATTCTTTGTTCATGAATTTTATAAAATTATAATGTCCTCCATGGGTAAAATTCCTTCCAAGAGATTCATGCAAACTCAATTTGGGAAGAGATTCCCAAGTATGCCACTTGTCCTTCCAATTCTAGCTCTCCCCTTCTCCAAATTCAAATTGGTGTCTCTTTGGCTGCCCCAACTCACTTGAGCTCCCTATTGGAGGCTATTTTTAGCCCTGAGATGTCATATATGTCATATGTAAGCCTTTAAGTTTGATTTATGTCATAGGTGTCATAGCATCTTCATCATTGTTGTCATAGTGCTAGGGAATCTAGTCTAAGTGTCTCACTAGCTCCAAATTGCCGCTTCCTCTTCTATGGGAGTTATTCTTCCACTCTAATTTGACCTTACATGACTCATTCCAAGTATATTGACCTTCCAAATCATCCCAAGAAACTTTGGATTCTTATGGATTCAAAATGACAAGAGGAGAATGCCATGTGGCATAGAAAATCTAGCTTGAGTGGGTCCCTCTTCCTCCATGTGTCTTCATGATCAAATGCCACTTTGATTTTCCATTGTATATATTTATTTATCTCCTTTATTAAATATTTATGCTCTTCTAATGTCCACATATCATTTATTATCCTTCTTATTTCAAATCCCAATGCTTCCACCCACAACCTAGGAAGCTAGTAATTTTCCTCCTTGGCAATTATTTGACAAAATCTCATGAATATGACCAATGGGTTTAGGCCATTGTGACCCAATGAAAATTTTCGGACATGAAAATGATGAGGGCCAAAAAAAAACTAGTAGAATATCGAAGGTCAGTTACATGGTGTCCAATAAAGGTCCTATGGGTGCAATCATTTGAATCACCAAAACGCCCTCCCTGGATTACTTTAGAGGGTTACCTTCTGTTTCTCTCCTAGGTGCAATGGAAATATCCTTCCACTATACCTGTGTAGAGCCCTAAATTCAAGATTCTAAGGATACCACAAATGCAGAAATTTCCCAGGGGGACAGTTGCAGATCCAACCAAAACGCATGGGCAGGGTAGCGAAGCCCGAAATCCAAGAATGCACAAGGCACTAATGGACCCCCATATGCGAATCAGCCCTGGTGTATGCTCGAAGGGAAAGTGGGGGGGTATCCTCAACAATTCCAGTCTCACACGACCTCGTGCTTAACTCCACTTTAATTGGAGCTTCCCAGAACATAACCACAAGAATGGATTTAGTACTAGAAGATAGTATGCACTACGATTTGAGAGTTTAAACGATTTTAGAAAGTTTAAGTGTGATCTATTCCGAAATCCTAGCCTAAGCTAGTTGATTTTGTGTAGCCCTAAAAAAACATTACTAATAAATTTTAAATTAAGTTATTTTTATGGGTTGTTGCATACTGAAAGGTGTAGTGTAGTGTGTGGCATGGTTACAACTGTAAGCAAAGTGCATATCAAAAAATGAAACTTCACAATTTTCTTTTCATTTGTTCTTTCAAAACATAAAATCTAAGCATAACAAGTTTCTTCTTTTTTTTTTGTTTTTTTTTCAAAGTTAATAACAATATAACTACCCTACTTCGAAAAATAAAATGATAAATCTTGTAAAAGAAGTTCTTTTGTTTTTCAAATTTGATCTTTTTCTCTAGCTATGAAAGAAATGCAAATGAAAATAATGAACTAACAAGACTTATCAATCTGTGCAAGTAAATAAATATTGCCAAAGGCTTAAAACAAACAGAACTAAAGCAAGATCGACAAAGACTTAACCCAAGAAAGTTGATTCACAGAAGTAACTAAAATTTTGGAACAAGATGCTAAAAAGAAAAACTAATGTGTAAGATGGAAAACAAAAGGATCTTTGTGCAAAAACCAGACTATTCCTGAACATCAGAAAACAAAAAGAAAGAAGCAGCCACCAAACAAAAGATGGGCTAGCAAGCTAGGGAAACTCTACAAACACAATGACTCAAAGATGAGTTATAAAAGAGGCCCAAAACATATTTAGAGCACTCTGGAGAATATCGAGGAGGTATCCAAAATGACAAGAACTCTCAAATCCACATAGAAACCCTACTGAAGTCAAACCGTAATTAAAAAGGAAAAACTCAGGAAATACTCGTGACTGTTCAATGCAACAACTCGCGGTGCACTCGCGGGTACCTAGAAAAGCAACTCATGGCTAGGGCCAAAAGTGCGCGACTGTATATATTGACAATTCACAGGTGGGCTTCAAAAAGTCTTAAAAAGAAAGAAAGGAAACCAAAAGAAACTGAAAACAATCCAAGAACATGAGGGGGCCTCTAAAAAGGCTATGAACAGACCCAAAAGAGACATAGAAATGTCTAGCAAATGTTAGAAAGCAAAGTAAAATCAAAGATCATATCAAAAACCCAAGATCAAACCCTAAAGAAGAGGTTCAAATATTATAAAGCAAACTCACGACTGTATAAGCAAATAGCTTGTTGTTTCAACTGAATGTGCACGGGTAGCAGATCCTGCAACTCGTGGGTACAACAGAAAGTGTGTGCCTGTGTATACTGGAAACACATGGGTAGGTACTGATAAAAGAAGAAAAATAACTTTGCAAACTAGACTGGACTAAGCCAACAAAAAGGGATCTTAAAAAGAACCCTAAAGACCTCAAAAGATACTAGAAAAGTTTTGAAACTGAAGAAACCAAAGATCCCCAAAGCCAAAAAAATAAGAAGGTGTCCCCAATGGAGTCGTCAGTCCTATTGTTAGGGAATTTACCTTATAGTAGGGGATAGATACTACCAACATACAAGGGGTTGACAGATAGATACACAAGGTTATGCATACATTACTGTAAATAAATAAGATCAAGGTTCAGAGAAAATGTACCTTGTTTATGACGGTTGGTCCAAGCTTTTCTCTAGATCTCCACAACAACAAACCTGGAAAACACACATACCTTCTTCAAACCAGTTTTACTATAAAAATATATTGATATTAGTGAATGTAATAACATCAAATTATAATCAAAACACAACAAAAATTAACACTTTATTGGAAAAGGAAGAGTATCTCAATCTTTTATTGTCAAAATAATGCAATAAGTACAAATGTTATACCTGACTTTGCATCAAACACCTTCGTAACTAGGCCCTAGGGTCCTGCTCCTCTCTCTAGACTTGGAATTTCTTTAGCATAACAATAGCTCTCACTAATTGGTGCTTTCTCATGGATTCCTCTTGCATTTATGGAAAGGAAATGAGGGTTGGTTTCGAAAGGAAGTTGAATTGGGAAGTTGGTGGAGTTAGAATACCTAACTCAACTAATCCCAATTCGTGTTTTTAATATATTTTTCAAACTTTCCTTAAGACACCCGCTACTATGAAAACCAACAACTAGCGAGTGACTCGCAACATATGGGCTCAGAAACTCGCGGGTGCAGCTTTTAATTGATACCCGTGGACTGTCAGTATAGAGATCCGCATGTGACTCGCGATGTGTCAAGTATAAGAGTTGCGACTTTATGGTGAAGGTGTCATAAAAATAAGGTTTTAAGCTGAAGGAGTAAGGATTTAGCTCCAAATCATCCAAGGTCAAGTGAGCTCTTCCATCCATAGTGTCCTTTTGTGTGATCGACAAGGCGATGTGATCATAGACGGAGAAGTGCTAATTTGACTGATAACAGATGCCATCACTCCTTGCACTTTGATGAGTCCCCATTTCAGGTACCTGATAGTTTCTTTTCCCACCAGTAAAGCACATGAAAGGTTGTAAAAATACACTCGTTAGTGGGAAAATGATTTACCTTAATTATATAATGAAGTGTTTAAAAGATTATTTCTGTTATGTTTTGAAATGCGTTGCTATGAGCTAATTGCATGAAAAACGAGGTTGAATGAGCATGTGTAGGTGTAATAAAGGATAACATGTGAATCAAGGGAAGAACTGGAAGAACATCACCAAACTCAGCGCCTTTTTCCTGATCTATAGAGAATGAAATCATGTTCAAAGAGAATCGATAGTTAGATATTTCTGCTTAGGTTAAGCATTATGATTTTATAAATATGGACCTCTCGGGTAGCGAGAGGCCCCTGCTGTTTTGAAGAATTATTGTTTTACGTTTCAGACTATCAAAATAGTTGGGTTACAAACCTGGTTTTAAACTATGCAGTTTCTATTTTAAATAAAGACTTTATATTACCTATGATTCAGCATTTATAAGTTCTTTTCACTCTTGAGTATGGGTTGGAGAGGGCCCCTCCAACATGTAAGTCAAGAGATCTTGCAGTATAGGTATTTCTCATTATGTGTTGTGCATTGGTTGAATTTATATTGCAGATGAGAGTATTCTAAATAGCATCTAAATAAAACGATTTGATTTCTATAGTAGTTGAACACTTCTGCTTCCGTAGTTCATTACAACGCATTCTGTAGCATGATAATGCTGTGTCTGTAGTCCTGTAGCAATATTCTTCCAAGGCATAATTAACACCCATTTCTTTTTGTACTTGCATTTACTTCTGAAGCAGCGATCTAGATCTTCATCCCTTGTATTCATTTCATTATCAGAACTGTTTATAGAGATTGATTTCTTTCAGTATTTATTGGTTACATGATGACATTCACTCCTTAATGATTTGATTAAAATTGCAGCATTATATAATGACATTCCGAATTTAGCTTTAGCATTAGATTATGTTAGATCAGACTTTGAGTTTTATGCATTCGATTTATAGTAAGTACCCCTTAGATTAAATATCAAGCTTTCATTACTTTAGAATAGATCTGTTATAATTCCAACATTTAATTCCATAGTATAAATTTTATACTATATCAAAAAGTAAGTACCCCTTAGATTAAATATCAAGTAAGTACCCCTTAGATTAAATATCAAGCTTTCATTACTATTCGATTTATAGTAAGTACCCCTTAGATTAAATATCAAGCTTTCATTACTATTCGATTTATAGTAAGCACCCCTTGGATTAAATATCAAGCTTTCATTACTTTAGAATAGATCTGTTATAATTCCAACATTTAATTCCATAGTATAAATTTTATTGTTTTAAGAAAGTTAATTCTTAAAAATAGATTTACTGTTTCCTGCATTCAAATTCTTAGCCATAGATTTCCTGCTTTCAGTATTTGAATTTCTTAGCATAGGAATTTATCCTCATTAGATTAAACCATCCTGATTACAGTTCATTTAATCTTTTTTTTGCCACTCAATACATTGATACAAACACCCAACTTCGACAAAGACTATCCTAGAAGAGCACATACAGTGTCAGTGCCTCTAAATTTTGTACGTCCCCTGGTTTGATAATTAAAGTAGGCTCCTAGTCTAGCTTCCCTCATTAGGCACCCATACTTAGAGCTCACCACTTTTTGGTGCCGTTGCCGGGGAGGTGCTAAATATTTTAGGAGACATCTTCAGAAAACAACACAAAAAGAAAGAAAAAAATCACATAAAACAAAAACATAAATTTTTTTTACCAATGAATGCCTCGTCGACAAAGGGATAGGTTTGGACGCTTTTTGCCTAAGCGTCCCATGAGCAACAACGGTAATAACAGTTCTGACCATTCTCAGTTTGAATTTCTAAACTCTGAAAACGAAACTGAATCCACATACGATCCAAACAGAGACAACTTCTCTACCAGTTCCAGCTCAAACACCACGATGGTAGACGAAGAAGAGGAACCTAGGGAGATATTCACCTTCCCCATTAGCATACCTCTTCGAGATCCATGGATGAAGAATATCAACCCTAACAATTTTCCAAACTTCCATGGATTGACTTTAGAAGATCCCGACACATTCCTATTTGAATTTGAGGTAGTTTGCAGATCCTTTGATTACACTACGGATGCACAAAAGCTAAGAATTTTTCCCTCCACATTGAAAGATTTATCACTTAGGTGGTTCATGAGTTTAGAGGGGAATAGTATTTTTAGTTGGGACCAGATGAAATAGGAATTCCTAGAAAAATATAGGGACTATTGCAAAGCAAAGGATACAAGGGATGAAATATTTAGGATGCAGCAGGGAGACCGTGAATCCTTAGAAGACTATGCCCAACATTTTCATCTTAGCTACAAACGAGCTAACCATTGCACCCTAGACCCCGAATCGCTAAAAATTGTCCTTCTTAGAGGGATCAAAGAAGAGAATTTTGAGATTTGAAACCTCTTAGGAGATGGAGACATATTTCAGAAGACTTATGACCAGATACTCTAGATTTTCAAGAACCATTCTAGGTCTAGGAAAAGCAATAATGGGACAAGAGATACACATCTACCCATAGGATCTTCATCATCTTCAGGGCCCAATCTTACAAAATATGATTTAGGAAAACTGTTAGATGATATGAAGATAGACATATAACCATCTCTAGCCATGCAACTTGATGCACTTCAGATAAAAAAGAAGCAGGACGAAATTAACCAAGCCTTGGCAGTATTCTATCCTTGTTGTAAAAAAAAAAATGAGAAGGGGCAGTGCACCTTGAACACCATAGAAGTATGTGGTCTTTGCACTGACGACCACTCCACTGATAAATGTCCCTTCTTACCCTCATGTAAGGCTGCCATTCAACACCCAATAGCTGAAGGAGAAATAGAACAACTTTGTTTTATAAATCAAAGGAGGAATAATTTTGTTAGACCATATCAACCTAGCAATCAAACCTACTATAATCAGGGCCAACAAAATTGGAACTCTGCACCAGCTTCATGGAAAGCACAGCTGAACCCAAATCAATGGCAGCAAAATCAGTATCAGTAGAGTCAACACACATATCAACCAGCCTATTAACAACCTTATTATCCACCATCTTACCCTTCATATCCCCCACCTTTTGCTTCATCCATCACAATTTATGGGAATCAAAATCCTTATCCATCAAATTGGAGAGCTCCATTGCAGAAACAACAACCACTCATCATGCCGCCCCGATAGACTCAACCACCCCCCAGACCCCCGCCAACTCCATCCCAACCCATCCCAAACCCTAATAATAACAGACCTCCACAAAAACAACAGACTTATAACGCTGATATCACACAATTCCTTACCTATGTCGTAGATACCATGAAAATAAACGAAATAAACCTCAGATCCGGAAAAACATTGCAAAATACATCAACACAGAATATCTCACAACCTGAAGTTCAAGAACAAACAATAGAATCCTATGTTCAGCATCTGGATGAACCAAATCCGACAGAAGAAGAAATCCAACCACTGCCACGAAACAAAAACCCTCCATTTCCCGAGAAACTTATACAAAGTACAAAGGAGGAAGAAGAAAATGCAATTTTAAACGAATTGAAACACTTAAACATCCAAATCCCAATCTTGCAGGCCATAAGGGATGTGCCCATTTGTAACAAAGTTATTAGAGAGCATTGTCTGAAGAAACCTAGGAGGAGGAAGTGTGACCCACCAATAATAAATGTAGTGGGACAATTGGCTGATCTAATGCTGGGTATTATTATTAACCCTAAGTATCTTGATCCAGGTAGCCCTATAGTGAACATCACCATCAATAGCAAAAAAATAAATAAAAGCCTAATAGATTTGGGAGCTGCTATCAATGTCATGACTAAGGAAACCATGATATACCTAGGACTCCAATCATTAATCAGACCAACAACTACAGTACTCTAGCTAGCTGACACATCCATTGTGAAACCCGAAGGGATGCTTGAAGACATTATGATCAATATTGAATCCTGGGAATACCCAGCTGATTTCATAGTAATTGAAGTCAAAAGCAAACTTAGTTGTTATCCAATCATACTAGGCAGACCTTGGTTAGCAACTGCAGATGCTTACATAGGTTGCCAATCAGGAAATATGACTATCACCAGTGGACATGCCAGGAAGAAAATCACGATCTACCCACCGGCAAGAAAATATTCAGATTTAGAATACCAAAATTGGACTGATGACTATCACGATACACCAAATAAGAACCTACAACCTATCCTAACAATTGATGTTGCACTATCATTGAAAGCAATAGATGAATATGGCCAGATAGATAGATTTATACAAAATGAATATTCTAACAATGCTACTCTTAAAATATTTTTTTCCACAGCACAGCAACAAGAAGGCGAAAGTTCAAACCAGAACTTAAATAAAATGTGGGCATACGTTCTACAACTGGAAGAACAATCATAAAAAGGGAAGACACTGGAAATCATGCCTAGAAAGACGGTCAACATTCATGCCAATCTAAAGCCAGAGCAAGAAAAGAAATTAATGAAAGTATTATCAGAACAAAATAAAGCTTTTGCATGGACATATGCAGACATGAAAGGTATACATCCTGATATATGCAAACATTATATTTACATCAAAGAAAGTTCTATCCCTATCAGGCAGCCACAAAGGAGGTTGAACCCATAATTAAAGACATTGTCAAAATAGAACTACAGAAGTTATTAGATGTAGGGTTCATCTATCCAATATCTGACAGTGAGTGGGTCTCACCACTAGTTATAGTACCTAAAAAAGAGGCAAATGGAGAATTTGCGTGGACTACAGAGAGCTGAATAAAGAAACCAAGAAAGATCACTTTCCTTTTCCATTTATAGATCAGGTGCTAGATACATTATTTGGAAACAAGTATTTTTCATTCTTAGATGGTTTTAGTGGGTACAACCAAATTTTAATACACCCAGCTGATCAAGATAAGACGACTTTTACATGCCCATGGGGAAATTATGTCTATAGGGTTCTACCCTTTGTTTTATGTAACGCCCCAACAATATTTCAAAGAGCCATATTGAGTATTTTCTATAATTTTATAAATGACAAAATGGAAGTCTTCATGGATGATTTCACACCCTATGGACAAAACTTTGAGCAGGCATTAAACAATCTTCAATTAGTATTAAAAAAATGTATTGAGATGAGCTTGTGCCTAAGCAGTGACAAATGCAGGATGTTAATGGGAGAAGGTATCGTTCTAGGACATCATACATCAAAGAGGGGGATAGAGGTTGATCAAGCAAAAGTCTCAGTAATCAAAACGCTGCCACCACCTGTCAAACAAAGGGATGTGAGAAGTATCCTTGGACAAACAGGGTACTACAAAAGGTTTATCGAAAATTATAGCAGAATTGCTGCCCCAATGTTTGCACTTCTCACAAAAGACAATGAGTTCATATGGACAAGCAATTGCATGACAGCATTTGAAAATATTAAGGAGAAAACAATCACAGCACCAGTACTCCAAGGACCAAACTGGAAAATTCCATTTCACATCCACACAGATGCATCAGATAAAGCCATTAGATCTGTGCTTGGACAAGAACGAGACAAGAAACCCTATGCCATATACTATATAAGCAAAACTTTGGCTGGGGAAGAACTCAACTACACAGTCACAGAGAAGGAATTTTTAGCAGTAATACATGCAATCAATAAATTCAGGCATTACATCACAGGATACCAAAGTTTTGTCCACACTGACCACTCAGCAATCAGATATCTTACAAAGAATCCTAATACTAGTGCTAGAATTATTAGATGGATGCTACTTCTACAAGAATTTGACACTACTATAATAGATAAACCAGGCAAGCATAATGTTGTAGCATACTTTTTGTCAAGAGTCACACATGGAAAAGATAATGACTTGGTTAATGATAACTTCCCTGATGAGCACCTTTTTGCCATATCAACAAGAAGCCCATGGTTTGCTGACATAGCAAACTACTTAGTATCTGGGAAGTTTCTCGAACATTACAGTTATAAATAAAAGACAAAAGTAATAAGGAAAAGTGCCACATACACATGGATAGAGGTGTAAAATTAGTCACAGCAGATCTAATGAACAAGTAAATCAATCACAACAGATGAACATAGAAAATATGGTGCAAAACTGTGCAAAACATGCAGCAGTGCTCAATATCCCAATCAGGGTGAATGAATTACAATAGAATACAATATCTGTCAATGAGCAATTTGAATTGACTAAGTAGGCCATTCGAATCACTGAATGGAGTAGCTTGACTCCAACTAGGAGTCCTCATCATCAATTGGTGGTGGTCATCAATGCACAAGAACCAGTCATCCAGGTGTCAATCTGAGTCTAACTGAGTGTGTCATGTGTAACTGAAGTGTGTAGCACTGATTAAGGGAAGGAGGCTCGGTGGGGGGCGCATGGGAGACTAACTGAATTCAGAACAAGTCATCTAGTCAAACTGGAGGTCCAACAGAAGTGAAACAGTCAGTTGGGAGTGAAACTAGCCTCAAATCAGGGAGAATCGGAGCTAACTGAATGTAACTGAAGTGGAACTGCAGTGGTAGGTGAACAAGTGCGCCCTTCTCTGGCAGTAGGTGAGAAGTGGGCGCCTTTCAGCCTAGGAGGGCTAAAAATCTGTAGTAAGTGGCTCCCAGGTGTTAGAATAAGGTGGATAAGGTGCTGGAGGCATCAAACTGGTGACTGGGATGCATGCAAGTGCATGCAGGTGCATGCAAACCCTAATTGCATGCAAGATCCTGAAAAAGATGATGTGGATATCCGAACACCCCCCCTTAAGCTAGACTATGATGTGCCAAGAAAAATAATGTGGGGCCCTGGTAACTAAGACCAAAGGTCACCCCAATACAATAATCCAAAAAATGCTGAAAATAAACTAAGTGAGGAAAGAGGGAAAACCCAGTGGGAAGAAAGCCCCCCCTCAAGCTAAAGCATAATAATGAATCAATCTGTCTCCACCATGATGGAACTCACCCCCAATAGTGAACGGAGGTAAGAGAACTTCTTCTCAGTGAAGCTCTTAGTGAAGATGTCTGCAATTTGCTCATCAGTAGGGCAATATTGCAGAATGATGGTGCGGTCATGCACCAACTGTCGAATGTAATGCATATGAATCTCAATGTGTTTGGTCCTCTGCCGCTAAACTGGATCTGTGGAGATCTTGATAGCACTTTGATTGTCACAAAATAGGACAGTCGAAGTAGTGCCACCAAAACCAAACTCGGAAAGAATACCCTGCAACCAAACTGCCTGAATGCAGGCATTGACTGCCCCTCGATACTCTGCCTCTGCTGAAGAAAGTGCAATGGCTGCTTGCTTTTTGCTGGACCAGCAAATAGCACCATGACCAATCATGAAAACATAACCGGAAGTGGACTTCCGATCAATGCTATCACCTGCCCAATCTGAATCAGTAAAACCAATGAAATCTAGCTCAGAATCTGCAGCATAATGTATGCCAAACTGTCTCGTACCTTGCACATACTGCAAGATCCGGTTGGATGCTCGCCAATGAAGCTCATGTGGCTGCTGCATATATCTTGACACGGCACTCACGACATATGATATATCAGGCCGTGAGTGTGTCAAATAAAGTAGTGAACCAATCAATTGTCGATACATACTACAATCTGCAAGCGGTATAGAATCTCCCTCCTCAAGACTGATTCCTGAGAGGAATGGGAATGGGGCTGCCTTACATTCATCCATATTAAATTTCAATAACAGGTCAGAAGCATATTTTTGCTGAGATATAGTGATCCCATCAAAATTTTGAGCTATCTCCAAGCCCAAAAAGTGACTCAGCAAGCCCAAATCGCTCATGTCAAAAGCTAGATTTAAGGCAGATTTTAGCTTGTTTATTGAAGTAAGTGTGCTACCAGTAATGAGAAGATCATCAACATAAAGTACAATAACCAAAAAATTACCTTTAACTCGCTGAAGATACACATTCGGATCAGATTTGCATCTTTGGAAATTCTGAGAAAGAAGGAAGGAGTCCATCTTTGCGTACCAAGCTCTTGGGGCCTGTTTTAACCCGTACAAAGATTTCTTCAATCTACAAACCAATGATGGATCTGATGTATAACCCTCTAGTTGCTGCATATATACCTCTTCAGCAAGGTCTCCATGTAAAAATGCACTCTTCACATCCATGTGGTGCACTTCCCAGTGCTTGGATGCGGCAATAGCTAAAACAAGGCAGATGGAATCCATCTTTGCAACCGGTGCAAAGGTCTCAGTGTAGTCCACTCCTTGGACTTGGGAAAAACCTTTTGCCACCAACCTTGCTTTATATTTGCTGATAGTGCCATCAGCAACAACTTTAGTACGGTAGACCCATTTACACTTCACTAATTTTCTTCCAGGTGGAAGAGAAACTAGCTCCCATGTGTTGTTCTTTTGAAGAGAACTGTACTCTTCGTCCATGGCACTTTTCCATCTCGGATCTCGATGAGAGAATAGTATGATGTAGGATCTGAACCAGCCATCAAATAAAAAATCTCAGGAAGAAATGGATCAGCAATAGAAAGATCCATACCTGCTCTTTGAAAGTCTCCTCTTGTTCGTCTCGGATCAGCAGGATTTCCAAGATTCGAACCAGCAGAATGTAGAGTGTTTTGGGCCCACTTTGGTAGCTGAGGGGGATCATAATGGTCGGATTCCAAACCTGATATGTCATGATCATCATATGCTGCTACAATATCAGAAATATCAGAACTCATACCTTCATTATCGCTGCACAGATCTTCTTCTGATGAAGGCGGTGAATCGGCAGTCTTCTCCTCGACTAGTTGCAATTCTTGAAGCAGTTCTTCAAATTGCACACTGCGCTCTATGAATATATTTTTAGATCTGATATCCATGAGTTTATATGCTTTTGATTCTTCCCCATATCCTATCAATATGCACTCGGTACTTTGTGGATCCAAAGCTCGTCTCTTCTCAGAAGGAATTCTAGCCCATGCAGTAGAGCCAAAAACTCTCAAATTTGACACATCCGGTTTGTGACCAAAGAATGATTCGAAAGGAGTCATACCTTTCATGGATGAATGTGGAACATGGTTCTATATATATGCAACAACATTGATTGCTTCAGCCCAAATATTTGCAGCCAAACCTTTCGATTCAATCATGCATGTAGCCATCTCTTTCAGTGACCGATTTTTCCTTTCCACTACACCGTTCTGCTGGGGTGTGTAGGGAACTATATGTTGGATCTTAATTCCGCTTTGGGCACAAAGTTGCAGCAACTCGGAATTGATATATTCCCCACCATTATCAGATCTAAGAGCTTTGATCTTGCTCTCAGTGGTGGTCTCAACAGAAGCCTTAAAATCCTTGAATTTTCCAAGCACTTCTCACTTGTTTTTGAGAAAGAATACCCATGTAAAGCGGGAAAAATCATCAATAAATGTCAAAACATACCTTGAACCATTTAATGACATATGGGGCAGCAGACCACTGATATCAGAATGGATCAATCCCAAAATAGTAGAAGCTCTGCTAGCTTTGCCGCGGTCGAATCTGTGCTCGGGGTGCTTCCCAATGATGCAACCAGTGCATATTCCCTTCGAGGAACGGAGTTGTGGAAGCCCATCTACCATGGATTTGTTTGATAACAGCAACAAATATTTATAATTAAGATGTCCAAATATTTCATGCCAAAGCCTATTAACCTCATTACCATGTGTGCGAAGAGTAGTGGGCTTTGCAAGCGGAATAAAGTGTGAAAACTCATAGCATTTTGTAGTGTGATTTGCCTTTCCGACTGCACCTAGTCTTCCACTTTTGATATCAGAAATTTCAACTGTATTAGGGCTGAATGTAACTTGCTTTGGTTCACCAGTGTGTGTCATTTGATACACAGAAAGGAGATTTGAAGCTAAGGAAGGCACATAGAGAACATTCTGAAGGCTTCCATGTTCTACATGAATCGTACCTTTGCCCTTTGAAGAAATTTTTGAGTCATCTCCCAAATGGATGGGGATGGATCTGTTTGGATCGAATGAGGAAAAAGAATCAATATTTGCAGCCATATGATTTGATGCACCTGAATCTATCAAGAGAGTAGTGGGATTCGAAACCGTTGCCATGAGTGCTTGTCCTCTTTCATGATCATCATTCCTATCCTTCTTCCTTGCACCGTCGGAAAGAGTTATTTTTTTCTTTTCCAAAAGGAGGGCCATTTGATCTATAGTTTTCTTCATACATGAGCTTTCGGGATGAAAGCCATGATTGCAATAAGTACATTTAGATTTTTGGTTACCTTATTTTCCCTTTTGCTTGAACTTCGAACTGGATGGTGCATCCGTTTGCTTGCCTTTGTCTTTTTGCTTGTGAGGCTCGAATTTGGGCTTCTCCTTCTTTTGCTTTCCTTTACCATTCAAGATCTTGGGTCTTTGAACATATAGGGCTGAATCTTTGGAGCTTATGGACCCCATTTGAATCAACTTGTCATGCTCTTTTGTGATGGACTCAATGAAGGCATTCAAGGTAGGCATCTTCCAATTCGGGGTAGTTAGCCGACCGGAATTGAAAGTAGAGACAAATACCGAATAATCTTTCCCAAGCTTGCTTAGAATGGAGAGGATCAATTGTTTATCCTCTTTGATAACTCCACTATTCTTCAATTGCAAGTTCAAGTTCTTGAATTTTGTGAAGAATTCATTGATGGTCTCGAAATTCTCAGGATTAAGGCCAATCAATTCATTCTCTAATTGAAAAGCCCTAAGCTCATCCTGCTTGCCAAATAGTGTTTCAAGTTGCTCCCATATGGCTTTTGGAGTCTTCAATCCACTGAGATGGAAGTGAAGATCTTTGTAGATGGAGAGACAAAGAAGACCATAAGCTTCATCAAGCTTGTTGTAGTGTTTGGTTCGATCTGACACATTGTTTGGCTCCAATTCAAGACCAAGAGTGACTCGGTAGTAACCTTTTGAACGTAATATGATCTCCATATCATCTTTCCAATCAAAATAATTGAATGGGGTGAGGATAGGCTTTGAAGAAGAATATTCCATTGCTAGGAGTGAGTCAAACTGATGTAGATGAGCTTGCATGCAGAGTGTAGCGAATGCAAAAGAGGAGTTTGCATGCACAGTGTAGCGAATGCAAAAGAGGAGCTTGATAACCTGCAAATCACAATCAAACCAAGAACCGTAAGGTTGAACAATCCACCCTTTTAGAGTTGCATCACACTTGGGATTGGAGATCAAACAATGTTGAATGGGTCCAATGTATCAGATCCAGGAATTATGTGGAAACTCAAGCTTCTGGAGTGGTATTGGAAGTATTTTTAAGCTTTGCATGCACAGGAGCGAATGCCCTTGAGATATCTCATGCCAAAACTTTTTGCAATTTGAGCAATTCAGTCAAATCTTCTTGTAGAAACACCTGTAGAAAAGAGATCTTGTCCCTGCAATGGCTCTGATACCATGTAAAATTAGTCACAGCAGATCTAATGAACAAGTAAATCAATCACAACAGATGAACATAGAAAATATGGTGCAAAACTATGCAAAACATGCAGCAGTGCTCAATATCCCAATCAGGGTGAATGAATTACAATAGAATACAATATCTGTCAATGAGCAATTCGAATTGACTAAGTAGGCCATTCGAATCACTGAATGGAGTAGCTTGACTCCAACTAGGAGTCCTCATCATCAATCGGTGGTGGTCATCAATGCACAAGAACCAGTCATCCAGGTGTCAATCTGAGTCTAACTGAGTGTGTCATGTGTAACTGAAGTGTGTAGCACTGATTAAGGGAAGGAGGCTCAGTGGGGGGCGCATGGGAGACTAATTGAAGTCAGAACAAGTCATCTAGTCAAACTGGAGGTCCAACAGAAGTGAAACAGTCAGTCGGGAGTGAAACTAGCCTCAAATCAGGGAGAATCGGAGCTAACTGAATGTAACTGAAGTGGAACTGCAGTGGTAGGTGAACAAGTGCGCCCTTCTCTGGCAGTATGTGAGAAGTGGGCACCTTTCAGCCTAGGAAGGCTAAAAATCTGTAGTAAGTGGCTCCCGGGTGCTAGAATAAGGTGGATAAGGTGCTGGAGGCATCAAACTGGTGACTGGGATGCATGCAAGTGCATGTAGGTGCATGCAAACCCTAATTGCATGCAAGATCCTGAAAAAGATGATGTGGATATCCGAACAAGAGGGCATGCTCTTTAAATAGGGGCCAGATCAAATACTTAGAAGGTGCATTAGGGAAGATGAAGTACATGACATAATGCATGCCACTCACAATGAATCCTGTGGAGGACACTATGTTGCAAAAAGGATAGCCTACAAGATCTTGCAAACAGGGTATTATTGTCCAACACTCCAAAAAGATGCTTATGAGTATGTGTCCCACTGTGATGATTGTCAAAGAATGGGGAAGCCTACACAAAAAGAAGAAATGCCTTTTCATCCACAGATCTCCTTAGAAGCATTCGAGAAATGGGGATTTGAATTCGTTGGTCCAATCAACCCACCATCAAATCAAAAGAGCTACATTCTACTATGCACAAATTACCTTACAAAATGGACTGAGGTAGCAGCACTTGCTGCAGCAAATGAAAACAATGTAGCAAACTTTTCACTGAGCAAATCTTCTATAGGTTTGGTGTTCCAAGGGAACTAGTTTCTGATCAAGGACCACAATTTACATCCAACTTAATAGAGGACCTACTAAATATGAATAAGGTTAAGCATAGACAGTCCTCTTCATATCACCCTCAAGGAAATGGTCAAGCAGAAGTCACCAACAGAGAATTAGAGAGGATTCTAACAAAGACAGTCCAACTCCACAAAAGAGATTGGGCTGATAGATTAAGTGAGGCGGTTTGGGCCTATAACACCACATGGAAGACAACAACAAGATTCACACCTTATGAATTAGTATATGGAAAGAAAGTCATGCTGCCAATTGAATTTGAAATCAAAACACTAAGAATTGTAGCAGATTTGAACATGGAACTATCAAAAATACAACAAGAATGCATTCTACAATTGAATCAACTGGATGAGCAACGCCAACAAGCACTTGCACACACTGAAATCATCTAGTAGCAATGAAAGAAGTGACATGACAAACACCTAAAGGATAAAAATTTCAAGGAAGGTGACTGGGCACTACTTTATGACTCTAGGTTTCACACATTCAGAGGAAAACTAACAACTAGATGGCTAGGACCTTACATCATTGAGCACATCTATGACAATGGAGCAGTCAAAATTGTTACAATAGATGAACAACAGTTTCCCATGATAGTGAATGGACATCGACTAAAAATCTACAAGAAACCATAGTCAAAGGAAGAGTTTACACATGTACTCTACTGGCAACAACTGATGTTGATAGAGAATATGGAATTCTATTGAAAAAATGATGAAAAAAAAAGAAAAAAAAAGGAAAATAAATAAAGAAAAATAAATATAGTTGAATGAATAATAGGCCAAATTACAGGGCCACATACACACCTATGAAGATGGAGCATCAAAATTGCAAAAAAAAATATCAAGCAAAAGAAACATCAATATGCAAGAGAGCCAGAAAAGTAACATAACATCCACAGCAATCAAGCGAGCCTGGGAATTATCAAACATCAATAGGAATCAAGTGAGCCAAACATGTATTCAAGTGAGCCAACAAAGATATCAAAAACTATAGGAATACATCACAGCAAAAATTTCAATCAAATCTGCAATATCTTCATGCGAGCTTGCAATTTATTCAAGCGAGGCTACCATTTATCCAAGCAAGCCAGACATTCATCCAAGCACAACACCAAGCAATCAAATTCATACAAAAAATCATCACAAAGTCAAATAAAAAGTGACATGAAATTCAAACAAAGGCGATACACCAAAATTCAAACAAGCCAAAAGAAAATGCCGACAACGCACATAACTACTGACACGCCAAAGATTACTATGGATTACACCAAATCTACTACAACATCCAGCACGCGTACAAATCAGCCATGATTGTGAACTCAGGTACTCTAACAAAATATAACAAGGTAATCTCTGAACATTTTCATTTATTGTTAAGGTCAAATCATTATCCCCAAAACGATTATTTTTTAAGCTGAGGACAACTTTACGCTAAATTCAGGGAAAAGGTTCAGATTACAAAATCATGATTGCACACACCCGTCATTTCAACAAATGATGAATCCACATATAACCACCATACTTCAAAATAATCGGAGCAGAAGTGCAAAGTACAAGCATAAAGCAAAATGAAGAGCTTGATTATGGAAAGAAATGGATAAATCAGCAAGTACATTGAAGAATAATAAGGATAAGGGTGGAAATACAGTTAAGTAAGGCTGGATGACCGTTCAAAAAAAAAAGAGCCAGTTTTTGGAAACAAAAACCTCTCATAACTTTCTCGAAACAAGCCATCAGAAGTGATTGTGGTCATGCAACAAGAAATCCAGCCTCGAGCCTATAGTCAATCCAGACCAGTGAGGTAAAAGCCACATTCAAAGTCGATTTTTGTTGATTTTAGAAGAGGTTTTAAGATGACGAAAGGTTTCAAGAAAAGCGAACCAGAGGAACATAGTGTTGTTTTTCAGAACCCACAAATCTTAACAGTCATTCACAGTGCAAATTGGATGCCTTTCATCTTGGGATTAAGAGGATACAATGCAGGGGTGGCTATGGAGTTCGCAAGGAACTTAAAACATATCAAGGATGAATAGTTCATCACCCAAGTGAAGGGATTACGTGTGAATGTGGATGAAGATGTGATTGCCAAATATAGTGGTCTGCCAATGGGTTTGCATTGGGTCAAGGTCGACAGGGAGTCAAACCATGAAGCAAATAAATCGTTCTTTGAAAGAGGGGAGGCCTACGGTGAAGATAAAAATGGAGTCAAAAGGCTCTCCATGCCTGCACTGTGGGATGAAATGGATGCCATTATCCAAAAATATATTACATGCACTGGTAGGTTGAGCTACGTCCCCATTTTTCATTTTCAATTCCTAGAACTATTGAGGCACAGGGCCCATCATCCACCAAACAACAACATTAGTATTCCATACTACCTGCTCCAATCTCTAGCAGAAATGAGCAAGAAGGTGATTAAAGGGAAGGAGGATGCCTTAGCCCATCATGGGATGATCAAACTAATCATTTGTGAGGAATTAAAAGCACAGATACCAGAGATTTCTTGGGAAGAATTTGTGTTGGTATCTGCTGAAGATGTTCAAAGAATGAAGAGCACACCCACAGCTGGAATACCCCTACCACCAGGATCAATGAGCAAAACCACCTCTACATTAGGGGCGAAGAAGAAAATTGACCTAGATAGTGTGGCTGATACCCTAGTGAAAATAAAACATTCACGGGATGACTCCCCCAAAACAAACCCAGGGATTCCTACCAGTAATCAAGAGCCGAAGAGAAGAAGTAAGAGATTCACACAAGCATCCATAATTCGAATTACCAAGGAAAAGAGTAGGGAATGCAGTCCCATAGTTCAAAATGTGTCAGATGAGGACGATGATCTTTGGGTAGATTAGGAGGATCCCACTATAGAAGAGGAGCAGGATGAGAAAGAGTAGCAGGATGAGCAAGAGGAGAAGGATGAAGCAGAGGAGAAGGATGAGCAAGAAATGCAGGATGAACAAGAAGAACAGGAGGAACAAGAAGAGAAAGACAACCTCCAGGAGGACCCTCCTGAGCACCATGAAAACACTAGGGTTGTTAATCAACTCGCTGAAGCATGGGTGGAATTAGAAAAGATTAAAAAGGAACTGGCAACATTGAGGATTGGATCGGGAAGCCAGCCCACACCACCTCTGTTTTCATTTGAAAAGACACAAATCCTAAAAATGCATCATGCAGGGGAGCTAAGACTGGTGGATCAGAAAAATTCAGTACTTTAAGAGAAGTTGGCTGAGGCACAAGGGGAACTAGCCAAAAAGGACCAGGAAATTGTTCAACTAAAGCATGTTTTGGATACTACCACTAAAATATATAGTAAACTATTGGAGCACAGGCCACCTTCAACAATATATGCAGTTTACCTATAGGAAAAGTGGGGCAAATTCTAGCTCCAAAGGTTGGCATAGGGACTCCCAATAGAAATCGAAACAACCAGGGAACTTGTGGATGCATCTCTCAAAGCCACAAAGTCGAAGAAGGACCAGCTCAGTGAGCTTTTCCTACACAATTTTGTGGCTCCTAGCTCACCCAACTGGTCGCTAAACACTTACATGGGTGATTTCCAGTTAAGGGCATTATGTTCTTGGATGAAAAATGAAATTGAACGAGCTCAAGATTACCACATTTATATAGCAGCAAAATGGCAGACCCCATTATGGATCAGGGCAGAAGCGACTCACCCTGAAAGAATAATCTATGACCATAGAAATCTCACCATAGATGAGGAGATGATCCCAATTCTCCTTGAGAAACAATAGGAGGCTATGGTTCACTTTGATCTTACTCTTCAAGGCACACATAAGGAGGTTCAGGAGTTAATTGGTGAAAGATGGTGCAAAGTGGCAAATGACCTGAAAATAAAAGAGCTTCACTCCCCTGCCAGACTTAAAAATGTTCTTGTAAAAGCTAAGCTCTATAGGGAGTCATTGATAAAGAATTAGCTTAGGTGGATAGGGATGAGGCTAAACCCCCCATTCTTCCTTCCTCCGGTCATTAAGGAACAGGTCAATGAGGAAGAAGAGAGGAGGGCATGGGTCAAGGAAGATAAAAGTATGGGCTACCACAGGAAGGCAGGGACCCCCAAGGTGGTAGCATGGGACATTAGAGACGTCATTAGAGAGCAGAATATGTCACCCAAGGATGGGTGAATCCTTCAAGAATGGGGGAGATGATGAGTCCCCATTTCGGGTATCTGATAGTTTCTTTTCCCACCAGTAAAGCACAAGAAAGGTTGTAAAAATACACTCGTTAGTGGGAAAATGATTTACCTTAATTATTTAATGAAGTGTTTAAAAGATTATTTCTATTATGTTTTGAAAAGCGTTGCTATGAGCTAATTGCATGAAAAACGAGGTTGAATGAGCAGGTGTAGGTGTACTAAAGGATAACGCGTGAATCAAAGGAAGAACTGGAAGAACATCACCAAACTCAATGCCTTTTTCCTGATCTATAGAGAATGAATTCTTGTTCAAAGAGAATCAATAGTTAGACATTTATGCTTAGGTTAAGCATTAGGATTTTATAAATATGGACCTCTCGGGTAGTGACAGGACCCTGCTGCTATTTTGAAGAATTATTGTTTTACGTTTCAAACTATCTGTTGATGTATATGTAACTTCGGAATGTATTTCATATATATATTTATTGTACTCCTATAGAGATGTATTATTCCTCTATACAGAAGTGTCATCATTTGTATTGACAAGTGTCACAAGTGTGTTAACTTGCCGAGGGGTTATTAGACCACCTTGTACGGGGTCGGCCCATATTAATGTAATATGAGGTTATTGTGCTAAGCTAGACAAGTCGGGCCCATAAGTTTATTGGGTATTTAGGACAACTATAAATAGAGATCTCCCGATCTCTATTTGGATCACTTCAGAACTCACTCTTCCTTCACTCGGAAAGTGGTGCACGTGTGAGGTGGAGGATCAGCTTCTAGGAAAAGTCTATCTCTGTGTACTTGGATTGTACTTTGGTTGTATCATTGCTCTATCTATCTCTGAGGAAGTTGTGGGGTTTTTCACCTTAGGGTTTTCCCCACGGAAACTCTGCGTGTCTATTGTCTCTTATGTTTGCTTCTTGTGATGATTGACATGCTTTCTATGATTGATATGCATTGATATACTGTACATGTTATTCTCTCAGCAAAGATCCTAGAGTATATTGAATTAATGCTCAAAATTTAACATGGTATCAGAGATAACATGAGAAGAAGACATTGTGCAGTGGCAGAAACCAGGGTTTCTTGTTTATTGGGTTTCTCTCCACATATTTTGGAAAAGAAATATGATAGATTGACTCTCCTCAGCAAGGTGAATCTTTCTGTCCAATCAGAATTCAATTCTGAGCACTTTCAGTTTTGGCCCTAAAAATTAGGGTTTCCACAAAAATAGGCATTTCTGAAATCTGAAGACATAGTTGGAAGCTCCTTGGAAAAATCGAAGTTTAGAGATTTGGATCGAGATTTTTGGCTGGGTAAATCTCCGCAAAACTCAAACCCTAATTCAGGATCCTCCCTAGTGAACCCCAGAAGACTAAAAGGAATTTATGAAGAGTGAAGCTTTGCAGATCTCAAATTCTAAATATACTAGGCTAATTAGCTCATCAAGGTGCATCTTTCTATCCTTTCAAAAAGTTGAAATTCACATTTTGAATTTTTAGGGTTTCTTTGACAAACCTTAATCCGGGACCAAATCCAGTTTTCAGCAAATCAAGTGGGAAGACCTAAATATTTTCTATTTCCATTTGAACTACTCTTTAAAGATGTCTCACAACACCAAGCTTGAGGACAAGCTTGAAGAGGCTGATAACTTCCGAGCCTGGAGGTATAGGATTGGGTTAATCCTGGAAGAGAATGAGTTGGACTCATATATAAGGGAAGAGGTTCCTGTCCCATAGGGAGAAGAGGCTAAATCCCTCCACAAGAAAAACTTGGTCAAGGCAAAGAGAATCATTTTTGATTCTATCAAGGACCATCTCATCCCCCACGTGTCATCTCTGAAGACACCCAAAGAGATGTTTGACTCCCTATCCAAGCTATTTGAAGGGAAGAACATAAATCGGAAGATGACTCCGCGGAACCAATTAAAAGGGGTAAAACTTTAGAATGGAGAATCCATTCAATCTTATTTTTCTAGGGTCTCTCAGATCAAGGAACAACTAGAAGCAGTGGGTGAAATGGTGGAGAATGGTGAAGTTGTCATGACCACTCTGAATGGCCTACCCAGGTCATGGGATTCCTTTATCCAAGGAATCTGTGCAAGAAAGAAGTTGGTATCCTTCAGCAGACTATGGGAAGAATACTCACAAGAAGAGGCAAGGCTTGTGGCACGATAAGAAAAGATGGGGAATGAAGATCAAGCTCTCACAGCTCACACCAAGAAAGGGAAGTTCAAGAGAGAGCCATCTCACTTCAATAAACCTTCACATCACCATAAAGAAAGGAGAATATGCTCCACTTGTAATGAAAAGGGACATATTGCTATAAATTGTCCCAAGAACAAGAAGGACAACAACAAGTTCAACAAGAAGAAGAAGGGCAGCAAAAGAAGGTACCATGCTCATGCTGCCGAGGATGATGAACCTCCCAAGAAGAAGGCTAGAGCAGAAAGTGATGATGATGACTCATCAAGCAAAGAAGAGTATGTTCTAATCTCTGCTCTCACAGGTACTATTTCTCATGGTTGTAATGATTGGCTTATTGACAGTGGGGCTTCCAAACACATGACTGGGCTTAAAGAATCTTTTGTAAATCTATCTGAACATGAATCACCCCATAAGGTGAAACTTGGGGATGATTATCAATACCCTATCAAAGGAAGTGGGTAAGCCTCCTACAACCTAGACTCTGGAAATTCCTTGAAGATGAAAGAAGTTCTTTATGTACCCGGGCTGAAGAAGAACTTACTCTCCATATCTGCATTAGATGCAAAAGACATGAGGGTTGCATTTGTAGATGGATAAGTACTAATGTGTCCAAAAGGTAAAACTATTGATGATGCAGTAGTGATTGGAGAGAAAGAGGGAGGATTGTACAAATTGAAGGGACAACCTGAACATGCTACGGTGACATGAAGACAAAGATTAATCCATAGTCATGGATCACATAGAGGTATGTATAATTTGGTTTTGCAAAGGTTAACTTATGAGTTATGCAGGTCATTGAAGAGAACACACTAGTACATGTGGACATTTTTGCCACGGAAAATCGTTGCTATTGCAACACTTTTCCGTTGCTATAGCGAAAAACATGACTCTTTGTTTTCATGGTACTAATTTCATTGTTGTAGCAACACTTTCGAACGTTTGTGGCTATAGCCACGAACGTTCGTGGCTATAGCACCGAACTTTCGTGGCTATAGCGATGGATGTTTATATTTAAAGAAAAAGTAAATGAAGCGATCTACATCTCTCTAGCCATGAACGTTCATGGCTATAGCACAGAAAGTTCATGGCTATAGTGACGGTTGTTCATATTTAAAAGAAATAAGTCAACCAATCTCCGTCTCTCTAGCAATGAACGTTCATGGCTATAGCACCGAAAGTTCATGGCCTTAGCACCGAATGTGCATAGCTATAGCAACGGATATTCATATTTAAAAGAAATAAGTAAAGCGATCTCCGTCTCTTTAGCAACAAGCATTCGTGTCTATAGCACGGAAAGTTCATGGCTATAGAGGTGGATTCACATATTTAAAAAAAATATGTCCATCGCTATAGAAACGACAAGCCCCGGCAAGTTTCGACGAACTTGCTATACTAGCGACGGAAATTTCCATCGCTAGTATAGCAAGTTCGTCGAAACTTGCCGGGGCTTGTCGTTTCTATAGTGACAGACATATTTTTTTTAAATATGTGAATCCGCCTCTATAGCCACGAACTTTCGGCCGTCGCTAGTATAGCAAGTTCTTCGAAACTTGCTAGCACTTGTCATCTCTATAGTGACAGACATGTCTATTTAAAAAAAAAAAAAAATTAATTTGGAGGTGATTGCATACAACAACAGAAGTCAATTATCTGTTATCCCCACCCCATCATTTTAAATATCTACAGAACACTCGTAAAGATCTACAACAAAAAAAGTCAATTATCTTTTATCCCCACCCCATCATTTTTAGCACTTGTTAAATAATTATTCTTTGTAGCTTCCTCCTAAATTGAAGCTCTATTAAATGCATATTTTTCCTCATTATGTGTTTGAAGTTCTGAAATAGAAAGAAATGTATGATGATAAGATAGACAATTGCTTTGGGATGTCCACACAAGCTCCAAGCATTCATGTCATGTGTTCCTTTTATTCAATTGGAAGCAGAAGTGGAAGAAGATGTCAAGGAAGATGTGCAACTCTAGTGTAGAAATAGAGGATGATCTTGCTCAGCAGACTGGTCATATGAATCCAAGCTTTGGAGAGAATGTTGAAGTAACTAGAACTAGCATAGAAATGCAAAATAGTTTTACTAAATACAATCTTATGAACTTGGAATCTGAACATAGTTTTAAAACAACTAGAACCGGCATGAAAATAGAGAATGATAATTACGAGAAAGCTTGTCTTATCAACCAGGAATTTGAAATCAGTGTTAATGTAGGATGGACAGTTGAAGCAACAACACAAGATGGAGGGAAGCCAAAGTCTTGTAATGAGCAATGCATCATGACTTCAGATTCAGGTATTTGTAAAATTGGTTCTCACTGTCATTTGAAGCTGCATAATTAACATGAAATAGAGTTCTCAGTTCAGGTTTGATATGCTCATCTTTGGGTCATATATATGTTTCTGTTATGTTCCATCCTTTCTGAAAATGTTTTGTTAACATGGTATTTTTACTCTTTTTAAATAGAGGACTGGCTTTAACTCTTTGCTTAATGATTTGGAAAGTATGAAGCAAGATAATTTTAATTCTTGGGGTATATTTAGATTCTGAAGTTCAGAATGAAATAACAGTTACTGACAAAAAGGTTTCCGAAGGAACAGTTACTCCTACATTGATAATGGCATGGAGCTAAACGTGAAAAATTAAAATAGTTTACTGAACACGTAATACCCTTGTAAGTTGTAGGTGGTGCAGAGTAAATGTAACATTTATTAGGTTGTTTTATTGTCGGGAATCCTAGCACCCAAGGTGGAGGAAAACTTCATTATATTGAAAACCTTAAAAAGGATGTCAAGGAAGCAACAAAAGCAGGGTCATATGTGCCATGCTTGACAGGAAAAGTTTCTAACAAAGATGCAAAAGAAATTGAGAAAGACAATTTCAAGGTCAAGACTTCAGAGATTAGTCTTGAATCTATTTCATCTACAATTGGAGAGTGTGCGATCTCACAGGGTGGTGTGTTCCCAGGCGATGGTAAAGAGTCTGCCAATGAGTGTGATATTTCTTTGGTGCAGTATTCATGCCAATCTAAGGATGGTCAAGTTGGGGCAGAAAGACATGAAACAAAAATTCAACCTTTAGGATGTTTAAAATGCAAGGATGCAGAGGTTGAATTTGAAAAATTTGAAGTTAGAATCCAACAATATCGCAGTATGTCCCAAAGTCATGGTATATCTACAATTAGAGTTCATTCAGGAAAGGTTTTCTCTGAAGGGAGCAGGAAATCTCCTGCTATTGTGCCTAATTCTGAACATGAGAAACCTTTGAAAGCGAGGCAACCCAATGAAATATCTCAGGTGCAATTTTAAAACTTGTATCCAGTATCCACTATCATGCTCACATTAATTATTATGGGGATATGGTGTTATCATTCCATGGTTATCTTTGAAGTGGATGCATTGTTTCTTTCAATTATAAACCTGGATTTCCTTTCCATTCCTCTTAATTGTTTTCAGTTTTGTTCTGTGCAGAACAATTTCTTGTAAGACTTAACTGAATGTAGATGAGGTCAACCTGAAGATCCTATTTTGACCAAGACCTTCCAAAACGAGGTAGAGAACAATGGTACCGGAAACTCTGTTGTCTGTGAATTGCACTCAATGTCTCAAAAAGGAAACTATTATCAAACTGCTAGTGAGGGAAATAAAGAGGAAAGACATCTTGTCATATCTTTGAATGAGCTGGACAGGAGCTCCAATGAAAGACCGGAAATGGGTTTCTGTATTAGAATGGATGGGAAAGCCACACCAATGAACTCAGAAAATTGTTTACTTAGCATCACTTTGCCATCAAGTGCACATCTTCCTAATATTAACAAACAATGCCCATCGTTAAGTAATGTTTCAACAAGGACTTTATCAGATTTGAATACCACATCAGTACCAGTATCAGCCTCAATTCAACAACCTTTCACTGATTCACAACAAGTCCAATTGCGTGCAGAGATTCTTGTGTATGGATCTCTTTATGTGAGTTATTTTTAATTTCTTTGAGTCATCTCGATTCTCAACCTTACCTTTGTTACACTTTTAATTGACATATGTTTTTGTAGCTGGTGATGCTGATTGTCTGAGAATGTTTTTATATGACTAATTATGCTTGAAGTCCAATAGGCATTGCCCGTGGTTTAAATCAGAGCTGCTTTACTTGGACCTTGAAGGTTCACAACTTATGGGGGACATTTGAGCTCTGACCTTGTTTTGACATGTATCAGTTAGCAACATAGCATATAAGAACAATAATAATAGCTAGTATTTGATGATAACAATGACAATATTAATGGCTCATGCTCTTCAGAGAGATCAATGCTAATGTTATAATGAATTTATTTTCTCAATAAGGGATTGCTTCCAGAAGAATATCTGATGACATCAGCTTTTGGAAATATTATTGGTATATATTTTCTACTCAGATGTTTGTTATCATTCCCATTCTGCCTACTTTTCTTATTGAAATGTATTTAGTCTAAAGAATCTCTTCATAGCACTTACGATTCCAACCATGCATGGTCCAAGCAATCTGATAACATCCCCAATGTGGTTTTTCAGCAACTTGTAGTGGTAGTGATTCATCCAATCACAAGGAGAATTTGTGGGAACAATCTTGGTGTTTGGCTGCAGTAAAAATACAAGCGAATATATGCAGTAATGCTTGTGAGGCACACACTCCCAAAACTTTACGATTGAATATATCATCAGTTTTAGATAGCACTATGTTTGAAGGTGCTATGCAGACTGTGAGTCCTGCTCCGAGTTTGCCTGATGCAAGATTTATGGGCACAAGGTCAGTTGATTTAGCAGCTGCAAAAAGTCATTGTTCAAGTAGTAGATTGGAAAGCTCTCCTAATATGGGGAGGATTGGGCACATGAACAATCCATCAGCCATTATGAGTTCGCCATCTCCTGTATGGACTATGCCGACTCCCATTCACGAGGGAGTTCAATTAACCAGTGCTGCAAGGAACCTTTACCTGGATTCTCCGCAAATCACTCCATTAAGGAATATTTCTCTAATCACACAGCTTGGAAAGTATGCAATGGGAAGCCCTGCTTATTGGACTTCTTGTAGTCCATCTTTACCCTGGGTAACTCCTCGAGCAAAATCTGAGTCTGAATTGTCATTTTCTCCCTTTGTTGTGTCCGAACCTATTCATGAAACCCGTAATGATAGTAGTTCAGCACCACTTTTTGTGCCTTATAAAATGACTGCACCTCCGGTTCCTTCTGTTTCTTCTACTATGATTGGAACTACTATTCCTTTTGTTGGTACTGATGATAAGATGGAAGCCCAAAAAGGTGGCATGGGAATTGAAAGACAGTTGAGTGTTGAGCAGAGACCTAGAAAGAGGAGGAAGAGCCGTGTATTAGAGGAAATTGAAGAAACTAGCAAGTTGACTCCTGCAAGGTTGACAATGCCTGCCTCTGGTGGCTCTATACCTTCTATACATTTGCCTACGTCTCAGGTGGTATTATCTCAGGGTTCATTGGCTGTTGCCTAGAATAGTCATGACGGTGGAAAATCAAATTCTTCCATGACCACAAGTTCAAGTATGCCATTTGTACCTTCTCCTTCTTATTATCGGATAATATCAAGAGGAGAGGGAGGGCACAAATTCATTTTTTCTGAGGAAACATCAAGCTGTATAGAGTAGGCTAGATTGTATCCTGAAGAGGATGCTTCTTCAGTAGAAACCGTAGTCAAGAACAGTCAGTTCATTTGGAGCCAGTTAGTTGTTCAAGAAGACTCCAAACTAAGTTCTGACTGTGAAGCAAAGCTTGTATCTGCCGCTGCTGCAGCATCTGCAGCTGCTTCTGTTGCAAAAGCGGCTGCAGTAGCATAAAAGGTTGCACATGAAGCTGGTCTTTACGCAAAACTCATGGTTGCAGAGGCATTGAATATTGATAATGCATTGCATGGTATTCAGTCTGGTGCAGTTGAAGGTGGTAACCAAGGGAATCAAAGGCAAGCAATCCATAAGCTTTCATCAATCAGAAAAGAGAGACAAATTGATGCTACTCCCTGCTTGCTAATGTCAAATGGTTGTCATTCCATAGACATCAATTCTAAAGCTGGTTCAGCTACTACAAAACGAGCACAGAATTTGGATGCAATTGAAAGAGCTGCTTGTTCGGATATCCATCATCTATTTCGGGATACATATCTATTTCAGGATCATCTATTTCGGGATACATATCTACTTCAGGATCTTGCATGATCTATTTCAGGATATGCAGTCCAGTCACCAGTTTGATGCCTCCAGCACCTTATCCACCTTCTTCTAGCACCCGGGAGCCACTTTCCACAGAGTTTTAGCCCTCCTAAGCTGAAAGGCGCCCTCTTCTCACCTACTGACTGAGAAGGGCGCACTTGCTCACCTACCACTGCAGATTCACTCCAGTTACATTCAGTTAGCTCCGATTCTGATTGATTTCACTCCGATTTCACTCCTGACTGACTGTTTCACCTCCGATTGACCTCCAGTTCGATTAGGTGACTTGCTCTGACTCCAGTTAGCCTCCCATGCGCCCCCACTGAGCCTCCAGATCCTATATCAGTGCTACACACTTCAGTTACATTTATTATGATCAGTTAGACTCAGCTTGACACTTGGATGACTGTTTGTTGTGATTGATGAGCAACACCGATGATTGATGAGGACTCCTAGATTGAGTCAAGCTACTCCATTTCAGTGATTCGAATGCCTACTTAGTCAATTCGAATTGCCATTGACATATATTGGATTGTATTGTAATCTATTGTAATTCATTCACCCTTTCTGGGATAGAGAGCACTGCTGCATGTTTTGCACAGTTTTGCACCATATCTTCTTATTCATCTGTTGTGACTGAGTTATTTTGTTCATTAGATCTGCTGTGACTAACTTTACATGGTATCAGAGCCATTGCAGGGACAAGATCTCTTTTCTACAGGTGTTTATACAAGAAGATTTGACTGAATTGCTAAAAATTGCAAAAAGTTTGGCATGAGATATCTCAAGGGCATTCGCTCATGTGCATGCAAAGCTTGAAAATTATTCCAATACCACTCCAGAAGCTTGAGTTACCACATAATTCCTGGATTTGATACATTGGACCCATTCAACATTGCTTGAAATCCAATCCCAGGTGTGATGCAACTCTCAAAGGGTGGATTGTTCGACCTTATTGTGATTGTTCTTATGTGATTTGCAGGTTAATTATCTCCTCCAAGTGCACTCGCTACATTCTGCATGCAAGCTTCCCTACAGCATTTCCATTCGCTATAGTTTGCAAGCAAGCTTCTTCTTCATCATTTGACTCGCTCCTAGCAATGGAATACTCTTCTTCAAAGCCTATCCTCACCCCATTCAATTATTTTGATTGGAAAGATGATATGGAGATCATATTACGTTCAAAAGGATACTACCGAGTCACTCTTGGTCTTGAATTGGAGCCAAACAATGTGGCAGAAAGAACCAAACACTACAATAAGCTTGATGAAGCTTACGGTCTTCTTTGTCTCTCCATCTCCAAAGATCTTCACTTCCATCTCAGCGGATTGAAGACTCCAAAAGCCATATGGGAGCAACTTGAGACACTATTCGGCAAGCAGGATGAGCTTAGGGCTTTTCAATTAGAGAATGAATTGATTGGCCTTAATCCTGAAAATTTCGAGACCATCAATGAATTCTTCACAAAATTCAAGAACTTGAACTTGCAATTGAAGAACAGTGGTGTTATCAAAGAGGATAAGCAGTTGATCCTCTCCATTCTAAGCAAGCTTGGGAAAGATTATTCGGTATTTGTCTCCACTTTCAATTCCGGTCGGCTAACTACCCCGAATTGGAAGATGCCTACCTTGAATGCCTTCATTGAGTCCGTTACGAAAGAGCATGATAAGTTGATTCAAATGGGGTCCATAAGCTCCAAAGATTCAGCCCTATTTGTTCAAGGACCCAAGATTTCGAATGGTAAAGGAAAGCTAAAGAAGGAGAAGCCCAAATTCGAGCCTCACAAGCAAAAAGACAAAGGCAAGCAAACGGATGCACCATCTAGTTCGAAATCCAAGCAAAAGGGCAAAGAAGGTAACCAAAAATCTAAATGTACTTATTGTAACCGTGGCTTTCATCCCGAAAGTTCATGTATGAAGAAGACTATAGATCAAATGGCCCTCCTTTTGGAAAAGAACAACATAACCCTTCCTGACGGTGCAAGGAAGAAGGATCGGAATGACGATCATGAAAGAGGACAAGCACTCATGGCAACGGTTTCGAAGCCCACTCTCTTGATAGATTCGGGTGCATCAAATCATATGGCTGCAAATATTGATTCTTTTTCCTCATTCGATCCAAACAGCTCCATCCCCATCCATTTGGGAGATGACTCAAAAATTTCTTCAAAGGGCAAAGGTACGATTCATGTAGATCATGGATGCTTTCAGAATGTTCTCTATGTGCCTTCCTTAGCTTCGAATCTCCTTTCTGTTTATCAAATGACACATACTGGTGATCCAAAGAAAGTCACATTCAGCCCTAATACAGTTGAAATTTCTGATATCAAAAGTGGAAGACTAGTTGCGGTTGGAAAGGCAAACCACACTGCAAAATGTTATGAGTTTTCGCACTTTATTCCGCTTGCAAAGCCCACTGCTCTTCGTACACATGGTAATGAGGTTAGTAGGCTTTGGCATGAAAGATTTGGACATCTAAATTATAAGTATTTGCTGCTGCTATCAAATAAATCCATGGTTGATGGGCTTCCACAACTCCGTTCCTCGAAGGGAATATGCTCCGGTTGCATTATTGGGAAGCACCCCGAGCACAGATTCGACCGCGGCAAGGCTAGCAGAGCCTCTACTATTTTGGGATTGATCCATTCTGATATCAGCGGTCCGCTGCCCCATATGTCATTAAATGGTTCAAGGTATGTTTTGACATTTATTGATGATTATTCTCGCTTTACATGGGTATTCTTTCTCAAAAACAAGTCAGAAGTGCTTGGAAAATTCAAGGATTTTAAGGCTTCTGTTGAGACCACCACTGAGAGCAAGATCAAAGCTCTTAGATCTGATAATGGTGGGGAATATATCAAGTCCGAGTTGCTGCAACTTTGTGCCCAAAGCGGAATCAAGATCCAACATACAGTTCCCTACACACCCCAGCAGAACGGTGTAGCGGAAAGGAAAAACCGGTCACTGAAAGAGATGGCTACATGCATGATTGAATCAAAAGGTTTGGCTGCAAATCTTTGGGCTGAAGCAATCAATGTTGCTGCATATATACAGAACCGAGTTCCACATTCATCCGTGAAAGGTATGACTCCTTTCGAAGCATTCTTTGGTCACAAACCGGATGTGTCCAATTTGAGAGTTTTTGGCTCTACTGCATGGGCTAGAATTCCTTCTGAGAAGAGACGAGCTTTGGATCCACAAAGTATCGAGTGCATATTGATAGGATATGGGGAAGAATCAAAAGCATATAAACTCATGGATATCAGATCTAAAAAGATATTCATAGAGCGCAGTGTGCAGTTTGAAGAACCGCTTCAAGAATTGCAACTAGTTGAGGAGAAAACTGCCGATTCACCGCCTTCACCAGAAGAAGATTCGAGCAGCGATAATGAAGGTATGAGTTCTGATATTTCTGATATTGTAGCAGCATATGATGATCATGACATATCAGGTTCGGAATCCGACCATTCAGATCTCCCTCAGTTACCAAAGTGGGCCCAAAATACTCTACAATCTGCTGGTTCGAATCTTGGAAATCCTGCTGATCCGAGACGAACAAGAGGAGACTTTCAAAGGGCAGGTATGGCTCTTTCTATTGCTGATCCATTTCTTCCTGAGATTTGTTATTTGATGGCTGGTTCAGATCCCCAATCATATTATTCAGCCCATCGAGATCCGAGATGGAAAGATGCCATGGATGAAGAGTACAGTTCTCTTCAAAAGAACAATACATGGGAGCTAGTTTCTCTTCCACCTGGAAGAAAATTAGTGAAGTGTAAATGGGTCTACCGTACTAAAGTTGCTGCTGATGGCACTATCAGCAAATATAAAGCAAGGTTGGTGGCAAAAGGTTTTTCCCAAGTCCAAGGAGTGGACTACACAGAGACCTTTGCACCGGTTGCAAAGATGGATTCCATCCGCCTTGTTTTAGCTATTGCCGCATCCAAGCACTGGGAGGTGCATCACATGGATGTGAAGAGTGCATTTTTACATGGAGACCTTGCTGAAGAGGTCTATATGCAGCAGCCAGAGGGTTATACATCAGATCCATCATTGGTTTGCAGATTGAAGAAGTCTTTGTACGGGTTAAAACAGGCCCCAAGAGCTTGGTACGCAAAGATGGACTCCTTCCTTCTTTCTCAGAATTTCCAAAGATGCAAATCTGATCCGAATGTCTATCTTCAGCGAGTTAAAGGTAATTTGTTGGTTATTGTACTTTATGTTGATGATCTGCTTATTACTGGTAGCACACTTACTTCAATAAACAAGCTAAAAACTGCCTTAAATCTAGCTTTTGACATGAGCGATTTGGGCTTGCTGAGTCACTTTTTGGGCTTGGAGATAGCTCAAAATTTTGATGGGATCACTATATCTCAGCAAAAATATGCTTCCGACCTGTTATTGAAGTTTAATATGGCTGAATGTAAGGCAGCCCCGTTCCCATTCCTCTCAGGAATCAGTCTTGAGGAGGGAGATTCCACACCGCTTGCAGATTGCAGTATGTATCGACAGTTGATTGGTTCACTACTTTATTTGACACACTCTAGGCCTGACATCTCATATGCCGTGAGTGCCGTGTCAAGATATATGCAGCAGCCACATGAGCTTCATTGGCGAGCAGCCAAGCGGATCTTGCAGTATGTGCAAGGTACGAGACAGTTTGGCATACATTATGCTGCAGATTCTGAGCTAGATTTCATTGGTTTTACTGATTCAGATTGGGCAGGTGATAGCATTGATCGGAAGTCCACTTCCGGTTATGTTTTCATGATTGGTCATGGTGCTATTTGCTGGTCCAGCAAAAAGCAAGCAGCCATTGCACTTTCTTCAGCAGAGGCAGAGTATCGAGGGGCAGTCAATGCCTGCATTCAGGCAGTTTGGTTGCAGGGTATTCTTTCCGAGTTTGGTTTTGGTGGCACTACTTCGACTGTCCTATTTTGTGACAATCAAAGTGCTATCAAGATCTCCACAGATCCAGTTCAGCGGCAGAGGACCAAGCACATTGAGATTCATATGCATTACATTCGACAGTTGGTGCATGACCGCACCATCATTCTGCAATATTGCCCTACTGATGAGCAAATTGCAGACATCTTCACCAAGAGCTTCACTGAGAAGAAGTTCTCTTACCTCCGTTCACTGTTGGGGGTGAGTTCCATCATGGTGGAGACAGATTGATTCATTATTATGCTTTAGACTTGAGGGGGGGCTTTCTTCCCACTGGGTTTTCCCTCTTTCCTCACTTAGTTGATTTTTCAGCATTTTTTTGGATTATTGTATTGGGGTGACCTTTGGTCTTAGTTACCAGGGCCCCACATTATTTTAGTTGGCACATCATAGTCTAGCTTGACGGGGGGTGTTCGGATATCCATCATCTATTTCGGGATACATATCTATTTCAGGATCATCTATTTCGGGATACATATCTACTTCAGGATCTTGCATGATCTATTTCAGGATATGCAGTCCAGTCACCAGTTTGATGCCTCCAGCACCTTATCCACCTTCTTCTAGCACCCGGGAGCCACTTTCCACAGAGTTTTAGCCCTCCTAAGCTGAAAGGCGCCCTCTTCTCACCTACTGACTGAGAAGGGCGCACTTGCTCACCTACCACTGCAGATTCACTCCAGTTACATTCAGTTAGCTCCGATTCTGATTGATTTCACTCCGATTTCACTCCTGACTGACTGTTTCACCTCCGATTGACCTCCAGTTCGATTAGGTGACTTGCTCTGACTCCAGTTAGCCTCCCATGCGCCCCCACTGAGCCTCCAGATCCTATATCAGTGCTACACACTTCAGTTACATTTATTATGATCAGTTAGACTCAGCTTGACACTTGGATGACTGTTTGTTGTGATTGATGAGCAACACCGATGATTGATGAGGACTCCTAGATTGAGTCAAGCTACTCCATTTCAGTGATTCGAATGCCTACTTAGTCAATTCGAATTGCCATTGACATATATTGGATTGTATTGTAATCTATTGTAATTCATTCACCCTTTCTGGGATAGAGAGCACTGCTGCATGTTTTGCACAGTTTTGCACCATATCTTCTTATTCATCTGTTGTGACTGAGTTATTTTGTTCATTAGATCTGCTGTGACTAACTTTACACTGCTGGAATAGCCTCAGAAGCAGTATCGCAAGCAGGTGTTGTTATATCCATGGGTGATCCTGTTCTATTATCATTGAATACTCTTTTAAAAGCTAGTCCAGATGGCTATTGGAAACTTGGGACTGATGGAGCAAGAGTCCTTGAAAGATATGATGGTCTCAAGGCTGGAGTTCAATTGAGTAAAAAAGATGGGATTGAAAATTCTGAAAAATCTATGGGAATGCAAAAGGAAAAGGAGAACAAGGAGGTGTTAAGAAAGGAAACACTGAGAAAAGTTCATGAGTGTACAAGACAGTAAAAGGGCTTCTTCTAAATGCTTGTTGGATGATTCTCAACATGATACTCTTCCCATCGGAGAGGATTGTGAAGCTCAAAAAGATAATTGTTTTCCTGATCCAATTCATATTGGCATGTCTGTTGTCGATCTGCAGGCTGGTACAACAAAGAAGGTTGTGAGACCTGAAGATGAACTTGCTACCCATGTGCAAGAAGATTCATTGGGTCTAAAATTTGATCAAATAAGGGATGGATCCCTTGTAGAGGTGGGCCACTTAGTTTAGTTTATTATTCTATGTTCTTTTCCTGTATTTAGTGTTCAGCTTTTGTCATGGGATTCTATTCTATGATTAGCCTTTTGGACATGTGGACGTTTGTTCTCTTGCACATTAGCATCAGTTCTGCAACCATTCTCACAAGATGCATTGTTTGTCTTAACGCCATTCACCCATGCCTTTACTGAAGGATCCTGGCAAGTATTCTCCAAGAGACTAACGTCAGGCTGCTGATCTTTAGGAAACCTGGAATGCTTTATAAAGGTACTCCTTGTGGCTCGATCTCCAATTTTTTCAGATGATCCATTTGAGTCTATTCTATTTTTCTTGTTGTTTGGCTGCCCACCCAAATCTGAGTCATTTGAGCCTGTTCTATTTCTCTTATTATTTGGATGCCCACCCACATCTGTGATATGGTCTAACATTTTCTTTTTCTAGTTGCTTCTGCAAGATTAAACAATTATCCATTCAAGAACAACATAGAAATATTTCCATAACTATTAAAAATTGAAGAAAAAAAATCAGCTTACAAACTTAACCAGCTGATTAATAAAATTTCTTATACAACAACAAGAAATGTGCAAGTCATATGACACAAGTTTCAATACCCAAGCATTAAGGAATGATCTTATTTGATGATTTTTTTGAAAGAAGAGACAAACAATGCATTTTTAACCAACTCCAGAAAGGACAAGGTTTGCAAAAGGACAAACAACTCAAGCTAAAGAACATGTTTCTAAATGCTTGGCATTATAACTCGTGTTCATTCTTGTTGAGCAGGCAAGTTTGTTAAATAAGCTCTCCATAAATTTAAATTATGCCTAAAATTTTAAAATTTTGCAAAGTAGCTTAGGACATTATCCACTTGCAAAATGCAGAATTCAACAGACAGTTAACATACCTCAAATTCCTTTCATTTCAACATTATTTCTTTATATGCTTCTGGCTCACATGATTTCAAGATATTCCAAAGGATGCCTCTAGCTGTGCGGCGGTGCTTCCCATCTGCTGTCATCTGCCCTCCACGAATTTCAATGGTATCCACCTGAAATTAATTTAATCCAATCAATAAGATGACAGTTCAAGTCCAAAAATTTTGATTTAAACTACAATACAGAATCCAAGATATAAAACTCCCCAACTCTCGACCCAACCAAGAGGAATAAAGAATGAATACGAACTGTGTCAAAACTTGATTTGCATTGCTCTATCAGTATTGTACTCAGCAGTCACATTGACCTACTTTTGAATTTGTAGTCATTTGTTAGCCATTAACAAAATTATCCTATCTTATCTATGCCATACCCTAAAGTCCTCATACATCGTGAGATCATAGAAACAAGAAACCCAATCCAAATGAACAACAGTGCTTGAAACAAATTAATAAAAATAATAAAGAAAACATGGCAATTTGTCAACCAGAAAGCAACAGTTTTTCACTGAATCATTCACATCTCACCACACATGGTGATTTAATGGTAAAACATTAATTGGTATATAGTTACACTCTTGATTTTCCCATACTTGTTAACATAATGTGTATTTCTGCATATGGATTGAGAAGACTGCATCTAAAATGCTACACACTAAAAATTCTAGCAATTTGTATTTCATCTATAAGTACCAAATATCAGCTATTGAGACAACAAACTTTAGATAGATAAACATTTTTCTTAGGGAAGATCTAAATCTTATCTTGATCATCTTAAGCCTTGAATATAAAAATTGACAGGGCTGAGAAAAAAGTGTCAGAAACATTGTTTGTGCTATGAGTAATGACAATTTTATGTTATTCCTGTCCACAAAGGCATGTAGGAATCAGTACAAAATACATTTTAAGTCCACTAACTAATAGGTAATAACGTACAACCTGGAAGAGTCATCACAAGAATTGTTTGATTTCCAATGCTTTTTTGATAGGACATATTGAACTTATTGACTAATCTACAAGACAAGAAAACAACATAAAAAAAATGTTTACAACAACACTCAAATTTAGAAGGGAAAATGATTAACTGATAAAAAATCATATGAATAAAAACTGGTTATTGCAAATACAAACTTGAGGAAAAACTTGCTCTAATTGTAGATTTGCCCAGATGCATGCCTAACTTTCTCCTTATATTCCATTTTTTATCCTTTTACTTAAATTTTTAACATAACCATTAATTGTTTGAGGATGTTTGAGAATGTTTCCAACCATATGAAAAAAGAAGAATTTTAGATCACATTTAGAATTCAATATACTTGGATGCTGTTGATGAATATGATCCCAATATAGGAAATGTTTCACCAACATTAATGATTTATGATTTATGTCTAACATTCATTTTTTAAATATCCTTGCTCATCTATTAATTTAAAATATACATACAGGGGCAATGAAACTCTTCCCTGTTTCCCCCTTTTGTGCAACTAGATGCCTAATAAGTACAAGGGCAAGTAGAGTAGAAAGGCATACTCACTACTCAGATAGGAATCATAATCAAGTGGTTTGATCTTCCAATGTGGCCCTTTGAATATATCTTTCTGCAAATGTAGCGAGACTGTCTGACTTTCAACTAATGCTAGGTGCATCATATGCCATGTCAATAAAGGTAATGATGAGTGGTGCAAAATGCTAGAAACCTGATTATGAAATAATTTAAGCTAGAAACCCGAGTATCAAAAATATCAAGGAAAATATTGGAAAGGAATCAAAGATCAATAAAATTTAAAAACATATAAAAATATCCATTTTTCATTTTTTCTAAATAAAAGCAACAACATCAAATAAATGCATTACCACATGACTAGGAAAATAAAACTGATGTACAAGATGTATAAGATGTCAAGTGATACCTCATGCATCAAGACAAAAGCTGATCCTTGGTCCTCACTCCTCCAAAAGCTCAAAAATCAATAAGCAACACAAAATTACATCCAAAAAAAATGTATCTCATCATGATAAGTCATCAACAATGTAATCATGTGAATATACTATCAATTCCCTCTACTTTTTTTATGGGAAAAGGTAATGGTTCTTCCTTTAGAATAAGAAGATCTTGGCATTGAAGTGGAAACAATAGATGGGACCATGCCAAGGTAAAAATCATCTTGGGAATCAAAATTCATCAGGTTGTCCAAGGAAACCATGAGTCCTCAGTGCCACAGAAGATCACATTGGGGTGGCCTGATCCAAGAACAGTAAAACAATTTTGCTCGATGCTTCACAAATCATATCGTCTTGTTTCGTCAAGTGTTGCAGCTACCAGCTCAAAAGATCATGAGAAAACATTAAGAGCAAGAACAAGGGATAATTCTTCCAACGAATTATGCTCTTGGCTATCCTATTTATTTTGGATATTTATGGATTGAACCAGATTAGTCCACTTCAATCAAAGATTGCAAACAAACTGGTTTACATTCCTGCTTTCCTTTGATGCTTTTTCACAAAGACCAAGGGTAGAAGGAACCTCCTTTCGAAAAGTAGAACCAATTCAAAGATGCTGCTATATATGTGGACAAGGATATTGAAAAAAAGGCCTTGTTGAGTTGCCTCTAGTTAAAGACCCAACAGATGGACCAAAGCTTGTGAGCAATAAGAACCTGGAGAGTATCTTGAACCCAACAATGTAGAGGGTGTAGATGATGAGGATGCAACTATTTATAATTTTGTAGCACTACCAAAATACCAACAGAGGAATATTCTATGTAGTATAGATTCAACAAGTCTTCCCATAGGATCTCTGGATTTTCATTTTTCTTCTTATAATTTGAATTATATGACAATAATACTTCTTTGATGAGATTCCAAACCTTTTCATTATTGCTTTCATATTCTCAATTTTGAAAGTATCATTCTTGATGAAATATATATTTTTCACATTTTCCTGTATTTTATATATAAATTGCACCTCTGAACACTGACAAACCTAAAAATGTACACCTAAACCCATGCCCAGACCCATAAAAATTGGAAACCCTAGTTATCCTCTATGAAATGGCCTCCATGTTTGTACGTTTACATAGTTTGAATAACTCTAATCCTAATGAATCAACAAATCTTGATCTAGACATAATCCCTGTTCCCTCATATGCATCTCTAGCAACTTGAGATTATATATATAGCAGTACAGTTATGAAAATTTTCACACTAGTTTGGCATAAGAATTCCAAACATGATTTCTAAGAACGTGAAATATAGAGTCTTGCTCATGACATTTGATTTTTCTCTTAATCAAGATATTTTTTTTTCAAGAGATACATTATGTTTGCAAGATCGATAACACAACAAGGAGGCATTCTATAATGAGATTAACATCACCCCACGCAAACAATTGTTGTATCTTTAGGACATTAGCTGAGAAAGAATCAAGACACACTGAATGTCAACCCAGAAGAAGCAAACTCACTATTAAGAAACCGACATTAATAGAATTCAAGGCATAGTGCACACCCACATTAAGAAAATAATCTTGTCCAACACAAGCATGAGAAGCAGATCTTGTTTTAACTTTTTATCAAGAATTCTGTTTGGAATGAGGATCAAAATAGTATAACCATTTCAAAAAAATACAAAATGCAACTAAACTAAATGTAAGGAGCAACTTTAGCAAGATATATTCCTAAAACAAGTGTGTGGGAATGACTTTGCCTCAAAGGTTTGCAAAATGGCAATTATGATTAACAATAATCAACCAAACTCCCTACACGTTAGTTGGGGATAAATTGTCATCTATCCCAACTTCATTTACCTAGTTACAGACAAACAACAGTGTAATCTCATGTCATTGTCCAAGACATTAACAATGCAAGAAATCATGGAGCCTCAAATCAACATTGATAGAGCTGTATGAAATCACAAAAATAAAATCTGAACTGTGCCAATGGGAAAATTAAAACAAAAGAAAGAACTATAAAAATTAGGTCTTCTGTGCACCCCAGTATAGAGAATACAAGTAATGCAGCAAAAGAAAAGGTAGAAAATCGTGATAATACTAAGAAGAAACAGGCAAGTTAAAAAAAGACATTATAAAAAGCACAACTAACTACACCTATATTTCAGATGGCATCCACCTTAATGTTGGAAAAATATTTCAAACCCATAAATTAGCATCAGTGAGCTATCCAGAATTGTTATGTAACTTACCTGCTTTTGGGTCAAAGGAAATGTAGCTCCTTTAACAAGAATAGTAAGCAAAATAATTGCAAATCCATATGCATAAGGAACATGCACAGCTTGCAGTCCATCCTTCAAAACCTATGAAACAAACATACTTCAGAGAAATATTCAAGGATAACCAGCTCATGAAGTAGAAAATTGCCTAAAATTATATAGAAATAATTTCACGAACTTTTGAAACACCTAAACACAAAGGCTTTCATTGTGATGAACCCAATTATAATGAAACAATAATATATAAATTGCATAAGTCATACTAATAAGATCACAACACATATCTAATGAATGTATATAACCTTTAGAGAAAATCTATAAGAATGATATTCAATGAATAAGGGGAATATAACCTTTAATGATAATCTTCATAGAATTAGAATACGTAAATATTCTTGTTTAGAGGAAGCAATTGAGGAAGAGAATTATCAGATGGGCTTAGGCATGAATGCATTTAGATCCCTTTACATTTAATCTGGATGGACTGCATTAACTTACCCTGCAAATGTACTGCCCTTGCAGCTAAATTGCTACTCACTGGGGCTCATAAAACTCTTAACTTTTAATAGTGTGATGGAAAATCATACTATCACTGATAATGTTGTGATAACCAAGTTGGATTCAGTTGAATGGGATGGCACAATCAAGGATCGAAACCAATAAAATTGTGCCAAAGGAATCACGATAATCCTTTAGGCCCACGAGAGTGTGGTCTAGTAGCAAGCAGCAAGGTGATCGGGCTTCTCTTAACACAGAGACCCAAGTTCAAACTCCCCTAGTGGGTGCAGATGAAGAGTCCTAGGTGATTTTGATGCCATAGATACACCCCTCAGAGTGCAACAGCTTAGCCAAAGATATTCTATAAAATGTATTTCTCAGAAAAAAAGAAAAAAAAGAAAGATAACCCTCTAGAGCATGATGATGTGTTAGATCGCTCCCCTTGGCATGGTCCAACCTGTTGTACTAAACAGAAACTTGCCTGGGGTGCACATAAGGTAAATGATACCCAGTTTGCCTATTCTTACTGTTTTCAGATCAATGGACCTGTTGTAGTTAATAGAAACTTTCCTGGGATGCTCAAGGTAAATACTAGTATCTTAACATGGATCCAACGTAAATAACAACAACTAAGATGAGCACTCACACCATATTTGCAGATACTAATAGTTTTCCTAATAATTTTCAAGTGTTTGTAGCAAGTTTCATCTTATAAGCAAGAGTTACTCCCTTGACATTTGATGAACTAGGACTACTATTTGATGAACTAGGACTGCTCTAGTGGCAGGAGAAAAGGAATAAGTTCTATGATGAAGAGGGCAATTCTAAACATGCCTTTGTAGCAAAGCATAAGGATAAGGGAAGGCAAAATTTTGGTCAACAAAAAGATGAGAGAAATCCAAAGGCAAGGAAACTTCAAGCATTGAGATTCAAGAAACGATGACTTTGGACAAAGTAAGAGAGGCAAGAACTATTTTTGTAGAAAACTTGGCTTGTATGAGAAATATTATAGGGAAAAATTATTATCTATTTCATTCAAAGCCTAATACACATTCAAGTTACTATCTTAAAAAGGTACCTTAGAAGAATAGTGATAATGAAGGAAAATTATATATTTTGTTTTTTGTAGAAAATGCTTCCCTTAACTATCAATAAATCATTATATTTACATGAGCATTCTATAAAAAGGGCTGTGAGGGAAACCATGACAGAATCTAGAATTCAGGGCATTAAAAGTCTAAAGATGTACTAACTAAATTTTTCGAAAGATATCAAAGTGCCACTTGGTGTGAGAAGAAATGTGGAAGTGTCCAAAAACAAATAGTACCATCATGGTGAGTACATTCAAATCCAAAGATTTAAGTTGGTATGATGTTTTCCCCATTTTCACAATTCAAAATAAGTATGAATTTAAGAAGGTTTTTAAAATCACTTATGGTGAAGATTACCATTTGCATGAAATGCACTAGTAATTTGATTAAATGAACATAGAAGATGGGGAATCCATCTAGGTCCTCAACTTGCAATCATGTATGAGTGGTATGTGCATGCCATTCCTAGAACCATGGTCATCTTCATCTTGCAAAAAGGAATAAGTGATGTAATTAAGGTTGAGAGGAAGCAAAAATCCCTAAGAGAGATTTCAAGAGGTACCCATTAAATTTGTTTCCTTTCGATTTCAAAGATGAAAAGCATGTTAAAAATGAGTTGAAGCCATAACAAATTGCTAAACTTAAGGATGAGGTTAAGGGAATTTGTAATGAGGTTGTGTAGTTATGAGATACAATTAATCAACAAAAGCTTGCACAAAGGAGGAGAATGATAGGAATGGCACATAAATCACAAACTAATTCAGAGGAAAGGACATGGTTCATTGTTAAATTGACTAACAAACCTAGTTATAACATTTCTTCCCTGAATACTCCTATGTATGGTGAATGTCTTACCTCTAATTTATGTTGTTCAAATTTCAAATCTGCAATCTAGGAGACAAATCATGGCCTAGATTCATTTCATTCATTGATCTATGAACATGCACCTCATAGTTTTAATTACTTACCCTTCATAAATTTTGAAGCATTCTGAGACTCAAATATTTTAAGAATGTGACTTCTATCCGTGAATGCTTGTTTTTTTTTCTACAAATTCCCATAAGGATGATTTAAATAGTTTCCCAATTCATGGTTTCAATAACTTTTTAGCTTATTTGAGCTACCCAATTCCAAAGTTCCAAAGTTATTTTGAATGACATTGAATGTACAACTGTAGTATTCTCTAGGAAAACATATAGTTTGTTCACATCATTTTGGGGCACATAGCATTCTGTCCTAGGATCACATTTTTAGATGTGATACTTTGGAGGTGGACATTAATCTTCCTACATGGAGATGACATTAGTTATTTTTTTAGGTTGTTTGCATGTGTATTTTCATACAAATCCACCAAATTAGCGAGCAAAGTTGACAGATGGCTTTTGTACGAAACAAAACAAATTGTAGATGTACATTGGCAAAAACATTGAGTACATATTATAGAGCATATGCATGCAATAGCCATTCATGCTGCTACAACAACTGCAGTTGATGCAACTATGGCCGTTGCACATGCCATAGATTCTGGGGTCTTATTGACAAGCAATGGACCCTCCACTCTCAATGGAAGCATAGAAAAATGGGAAACACTCAAGATTCAGACCATGTTTCCAGGATATCTGGTATGTGTTATTGCATGTGTTTCATTGGTTTATGTCCTCTATTTTGCTACGTAATAGAGTTAATACCCAATTTAAAATGATTATTTTATTTCATAATGACTACCTAATTCCTGTATTTGTGTGCATCTTCTCTTAATCCTTGTTCACTACAAAGTTGTCTTAAGTTACTTGTTCTTAGCTTGGAACTCTATATTAGATTTGCTTTTTGCATGTAGACTAGAATTATCATGTATTTTGTATTTCACATATTAGATTAGGTGCATTTTGTTTTTTTCATTATCTAAAAATCTAAATGTGGATTGAGTAACAATTGGTAAAACCCAAATTAGCAATGGTTTGTGGGCTAGAATCTAGATGGGTTCTCTACTCTAAATGGTGAAATGTTTAAATAGGACTTCTCACTAGGTTGAACCTTGAGTATTGGCAAAGAGGAAGTTTTCTTTATCAATGGTTTTGATAAAGAAGGAGGGCCTGGGAAGATTCTCTATGTAAAGAAAAAAAATTTTATTATATGTTTTTTATGAATTTTTCCCATATATTGCATTGGACCTGCAAGGGCATTGCATGACCTCCCAAGAAAGGAATTTGATTCCATGGCAATGTTTAAGCAGGGCTTATCACTAGGTGCCAATTATTTGATTTCATGGCAATATAGTGTTTCCCTCAATGTTATTTGGGTGGGGGGGGGGGGGCGGTGGGGGGGCAGTTATGTTTCCTTTGCATTCTTGTTTCTGAAACCCATAATCATTTCCATGTTTCATGCAACTATCTCTGCATGCTCCTAAAACTTTCGCTGCCAATATTGCATGCACTGAGAATCATATCTTAACTACCAAATCTCGCATGCAATGGGCACACGCATCTACCAAAAAAAAGTAAACCTAAAAGAATGCCATGTATGTAACCACACTAGACTCCCAGTGAAGATGATGAACATGGTCCCTTGAAATATGCAACCTCACTTGCACTAGTGGTCCATGGTCCATTGCACTAATGTATCACAGAAACCTCCATATAATCCTCACTACTGGCAACTATTGGATGCAAGTGTTGGCGTCAAAGTTGGCACCAATATTACAATGGGTCTAATCCTGGGTGCTAGCACACTCACAAGTTACAACAACACCTAAGGAATGCTTGAATTGGACATAGGGCATCTTTGGGACATCCACAAGTTGTACCCCCATCCCTAACATGTAGGTGTACAAAAATCATCCCTCTGGTTGGGGGAGGTGACCACAAGGAATGTTATTGATCATGGCTTGACAAAGTATTGAGAGGGCTAGGAAGCACAGAGAAGTTATTTCCCAAAACTGATTTTGACAAAACTGATTTTGACAAAGCTTATAATCTTTGAAGATCATTACATTATTAAATGACACAAAAGAAATCTTGGGGAAACCATATGCCTCACTAGCATTGAGCATTTATTTCTTGTAGAGGAGTGGTTATCATAACAAAAGTAGGTTCATTTTTGGAGAATTTGTGGCCTTTTAGGCTGAGCTAGCAGACTAGATTTCAGATAGGTTTGATATCATCAACAAAGATGTAGACTCTCTGCATCCAAGAGCTAAATATGGCATGTTAACAATTCTGGTCTATATTGTATGAGGAAGCCATTGCAGTCATGTTAAAATTGCATCTCATTACAGCAGATCCACAATCATAGAATTTTAACCCTACAACTAAAAGTGAAAACATCAAAAACCCCTATAAAATCTTCAGATTTACATAAATTAAAACACTACATGGATTATTCAAGGGTGTATACACCACATATCAAGAGTTTAGATCATTCCAGTGGCAAACAATGAATAGATCTAAGAAAATTAGAATCTGAAAATCAGATCAGCATGATTAATCTGCAACAGCCCAGCAGTAAAATAAGTAACAGCTCAATGAAAAGAGAGATCTGGAACATATCAGGGCAATGTACTAAATCTCTAACATCCAAACACTATGAAGATTAATCATATCAGCAAACACACTTTGCACCAGCAATCACATATCTTTCTGTTTCTAGAAAAAGAAGATTACATACACGGCGTCTCAAAAGCTCACAATGCAAAAGCGCTCCTCCTAGACAATATTGCTTCACACATTGATCACACTACAACTATCACATGACTCTTCTCTACTCTACTCTAGCAAAACACTAATGTTGTGAAATGGTGTGCTACTTTTAGATTGAAAAGTGTACACACCGGATATCAAGAGGTTAGATCATTCAAGTAGGAAATAGCAAATAGATCCAAGAATTAGATCAGCGTGATAATTCTGCAATAGCCTAGATATGGGAACAAATACAGATATGAGGAGGGGAACATATATGACAAATTTTCAAAAAAATTGCACACACACGGGCACACACATAACCCCATTAACAAACAGTTCATTTCCAAACCCCCAACCCTGGTGTACAAAATGTGCATTTCAGACTTACCGATGACATCTCGACGGCCTCCTCTGCAATGGTGTTGATCTCTTAGTCTGGAATCCCTCCTCTGTAATGTTCTTGGCAGTCTTGGCTCTCTTAGTGGTCTCGCCTCCCTCCTCTCTGCTCACTCGGCTCTGCTCACTCGGCTCTACACGTCTCTGCTCACTCAGCTCTGCTCATGCGGGAGTAATTTTTTTTTTGGTTTGCACACGGGAGTAATTTTTTTTTGGAATATAAACCAAAAAATCTATGCTAAATCGAGCTATGGATGTGAACGCGGGAGTGTATTCCCAATGTGCACGCGAGAGCATGAAATAAAAGTGGTCATATGGAAGGTCAGTGAAGGTGTAGAAAAGAGACCCTATATTTTATTGTATCAAACAAATGAAAACTTACTAAAACTTACTAGAAGAGACATTGGATATGGACACAAGGAATTTTAGTCGGCTCCAAAATGTAAGTTAACCCAAGGACAAAAACTTATATATGTCACATAGTAATCACCAAACCTTGAGTCTAGAATAACCATCGGATAACACTTTTGAAAGTGTTCATGTAGAATATCAAGCAAAGTATAGAATTGGTGATAACTAAAGGTTGTTTGAGGAAAAGGCTCGGGGACAATGAACCAAACTACATTTTGTAAGGATGCATTATTGAAAGACATATATGCTAAGTATATAGGATCTATAAAATGTAATGGGACATCACTCGTAGAACAGTGCGGCTAAGAGTCAGATGGGACCCATGAAGGTTTGGTAAGATTTCTCTAACAATATGTTAAATTATGTATTATGCAAGGGAAAAAGGTTAAGATAAAGCACTCAAATATTAACTTGATCTAACAATGAAATTCTTGAGTACTTCATATTATCTTGTATTTATGTATCTTTAATGCCAACCAAATTGACATTATATTCTTCTTGCATGTGCTTAATAGGTGCCTTCCCCAAGATGCTTGCTCTATTCCAAAAGGCCACATCCATCCCAAGCTACCATGTAAGAACCCTTCCTCCCCAAGGAGGATGCATTCACCTATCCATCATTATCTATATTATTGAAGCAATTGTTGAGGGTTCCTCATTCCCAATTCATGTTTGACTTCAATGTAATTGTTTGTGGACATATAAATGTATCCTCCCAGCTCTAGGGATTCATGCATTAGTATTTTAATATTTTCTCACCTTGTGTGAACACTTTGTATTTCTATATAATACTAGTTGGTATTCCAAAAAAATATTAATCCATTTTCTTTCCAAATATAATTAGTGTGCTCTTTATTGTTCTTATTAATATTGAATATTATCTAGGTTATTTCTCCTTTAGCTGGTGCACTCCCTCTCTAAACTATTTTTTATAGGTTATATAGATTAGAAATACACCAAATGGTATTGGATCATTTGTATAGGACATTATCTATGTCAGAATTATATGTTCAACAACTCTCTCAGCTAATTAATTATTTATAAGAAGAATTCCATATCTGTTTCATTAGAGTGTGCCTTCCCACCCAAATATACATTAACACCTACTATCAGGCTCTCCCTGACATTGGTTCAACATTGAAATGGAGTTATTGTATGGGAAAGTATATTGTTTATGTGGAACTGTTCCATGGAAACCCAACACTTCCACCTAAATCAGCCTTAACCATTACATCTCAACAACAAGCAAATTCACTCCAATGGGATTGCTAGCTCTAGTGCACTAGTTCCTATCCCTCTCCAACTGGGTTTTCCGTAATTGTCTCAACACTAAATAATTCAAATTTGTATTTACTCTCCACTATCTTTATTAGAAGGTTGTACACTCTTCAATTACTTTTCCACACATTGATCGTATCCCAAACATTCCTAGAAATTTTGCATCACCAAGCTTTATAGAGTGCCTCACATATTTCTCATAATTAGCATCTTTAGGTGCTAGCGATTTCAACATCATCCGTCCCCTCCAGTTTAACTAGAACTATAGGAAAGTATTAGGTCTTTCCCACATTAGGTGATTTACCTTCACTACCATCCTACTCTATCACACAAACATTATAGGCCATATTCTTATTGGTATGGGAAATCATTTTTTCCAATAAATTTTGATATGAACATAAATTTTCTTCAAGAAAACATGGAGGAAGTAGATTTTCGGTGGCCCTTTTGTGGCCTAGCTACACATTGACAACTTTTATGATCCCTCACTATTCCTCTCAAGCTAGTTGATTCTTACTTCATACAGATCATGCAATGTACATCATTCAAATTTGAGCTTCATGTATCTACATGGATATCATGAGGACCATGCTACATAGTTATCCTGTTCCTAGCACATAAATATTTCTCATTTTTTGGATATTAGGCACATAGTAGCCTCAATATCGCACCTCACTAGAGCTAGTTCTACTACTTTCCAACAACATTTTGTATGATGTCATTCTTAAACTAGGAAACATTGGGGATACAATTCACCTTTCACAATAATATGCTTATGGTTTTGATTTATGGTGTATATGTAAAGGTGCTAAGCTAAGTATTATGCTATGCCCAAATGGAAATCTGGGTGGCACATTGATATACATGGCATGTTGATATGGATGGAATGCTAAAAAAAAAAAATCTTTCCGGCATTTCGTGGCTATAGAGACGAACATACTTTTCGTGGCTATAGCCACGAACATACCTTTCGTGGCCCACGATCGTCGGGGGGATTTTCAAATTTTTTCCAAGAATTTAAACAGTTTTTCCACGAAAACATCAATTTTAATTGTTTCGTGGCAAAATTTCATGGGACTTTTGAGCCATATGTAGTAGTGACAAGAATACATTGCTAGATATAACTAGCAAATATGATGACAAGGTATGTTTTTCTATATCAAAGGATCTTATACTTTTGTATGATTGATAATGGTTACTCATGAAGTTACAAGTTTAAGTAATCTAGGGTTTATGCATATTATGTCTCTTACCTTGATTGATGATATGACTAACCAGAAGAGTTCTATAGTCAAATATGAATATGCATGAGTAAGAGAAGTCTTCCATGAAACCTTAAATGATAATGCTTATTATATGTGTTTGAAATAATCATGACTATACATGTTTAAGATCATTTTTTTTTAATAGTATACTAATAAATGTATGATTATGTATGAGATCTTGAGGATATCACAATAATGATACTTGTAAGCATTCATAGTGATCGAGGATGGATATAAGTTCGTGGACAGGTAATCTAGGAAGCAAATATCAAGAGGGAGCACACTCCAGTAGTTTCTGCAAGGATATAAATATTCAGAGGGAGTCTACCACTTCTCACAATCCACATAAGAATGGAGTTGCAAAGATTCAGAGGGATTCCATCCAACAACCAAACAAAGATAAGTATTTGAATTGTCATATTTATTTGTTTAAATAATGTTGTTCAATGATGTATATGCTTATGTTCCTAGACTTAGGTTTGTATTATGCATATTAGAATAATTGCATTAATGAATAGTATACTACTAATATGCATGTGATGGGTAAGTGGCCTATGGCATTGTACAACATTCCATTGCTACTTATCTAGAATGAAACCTCTTTGTTGACATGTTGGGAGTAGTGCAAACTCTTAACAATGTTCTGGTAGAGATTGGAAGGCATCTATAAAGTTAAAGGATATGGATGAATGTTGTATTGAAGAATTGGCTAAATTAATTGCATGACTGTATGACATATTTCTTTACGAGTAAGAACTTGTTCTGAAAACTATGAGTTGTTTCTAATCATGCAATTTAACATGTTTTGTAGGAAAGATCATATGCTTTCACCTACAAAAGAAGGACTACAACATTTGTTCCAGCAACAAAGATATCTATTGAAGATATTGAAGTTCCCAGGATCTGGGATGAAGTAATAGAAGAATGCCATGATCAGTCGATCATGAAGAATGATGTTTGGGATGCAGTCCCAAGACCCGAAGGGAAGTCTGCCATGAATTCCAAATGGATCTATAAGATCAAGCATTCTGTAGATGGTAGCATGGAGAAATACAAAACGAGGTTTGTAGCTCGTGGCTTCTCCCAGAAAAAAGGGATTGAGTATGAAGAGACTTCTACACCTATAGCCAGGCACACTTCCATCAAATCAGTACTTGCTCTGGCTGTAGTGATGAAATGGAAGATACACCAAATGGATGTCAAGACAACTTTCTTGAATGGTGTAGTCGAAGATAAAGTGTATGTGGAGCAGCCACTTGTTTTTATTGAGACACATGATGGGAAGTCATATATGTGAAGAACTTGGTATGATAGGATAGACAACTTTCTATCTAGTTTGGACTTTACCAAGAGTAAAGTGGATTCCAACCTTCAATAGAAAGTTGAGGAAGGAAATCCACTGATACTATATTTGTATGCGGATAACCTGTTTGTTACAGGTGAGGATAGATTGATTTTCAACATGCAGCGGAAGCTTATTGCCGAGTTTGAGATGAAGAACTTGTGGATGATGCACTATTTTCTAGGCATGGAGGTGTGGCAGAGTGCAGATGGGATCTTCCTTGGACAAGGGAAGTATAGAGTAGAGATCCTGAAGAGGTTCGGGATGATGGACTGCAAGGCCATGGCGACACCTATGTCATCGAACCTGAAGCTTTTGTGTGATGCTTCATCTGAGCAGGTTGATGTCACTATGTATCGTCAGATGATTGGGTCCTTGATGTACCTGATGAACATGAGACCAGATATTTGCTTTGCAGTGAACACATTGAGCCAGTTCCTGAAGGATCCGAGGAGTGTTCACCTGGATGCTGTAAAGAATATTCTGAGGTACCTAAAGGGTACAGTTGATTATGGGCTCAATTATGATGCGAATCAAAAGTTTAACCTACAGGGTTATGTTGATTCAGATTGGGTAGGCAGTTCTACAGATAGGAAGAGCACTTCTGGGTGATGCTCCAGTATGGGATCAGGTGTGATCTCTTGGTTTAGCAGGAAGTAGTCCTGTGTATCACTGAGTACAGCCGAGGCTGAGTATGTTGCAGCCTGTTCGGCTAGTTGTGAGGTAGTATGGCTTCGGAAGCTACTGTCTGAGTTATTTGATCTATCTCTGGAGGCTACTGGTATATTTTTTGACAACCAGAGTTGTGTGAAGCATTCTGAGAACCCGGTGTTCCACGACAGGTCGAAACACATAGAGATCAAATATCACTATATCAGGGATATGGAGCAGAGAGGAGCAGTGAAGATCCTGTATGTTGCAATGGATGAGCATATTGCAGATGTATTGATGAAGCCACTAGCTAGAGTGAAGTTTGAGTACTTCAGAGAGAGGCTTGGTGTTCTTCAGATTGACGACACTTCGAGGAAGAAGTGATGGAGACATTTTCTGTAGCCATTCCTGCCATGGTGGAAGGGGGATCCTTCACATTGCTGTGGATGTAAGCGTTGGATGATGAGCATCAGAATGATGTTCTAGTTTCTACTCTGTATGATCAGTTGGATCATTTACATTTGTATGTATGTATGCATCATGTTGGATGGTGGATATGATCAGTTGGATCATTTATGTATGTACGCATCATGTTGGATGTTGGATATGATCAATTGGATCATTTATGTATGTACACATCATGTTGGATGCTGGATATGATCAGTTGGATCATCTATGTATGTACGCATCATGTTGGATGCTGGATATGATCAGTTGGATCATTTATGTATGTATGCATCATGTTGGATGCTGGATATGATCAGTTGGATCATTTATGTATGTATGCATCATGTTGGATGCTTGGACCATGTATCTGTATATGTATCAGGTAGATACATTGTGTGGATCATGTATCTATGTATGTATCAGGTTGATACACTGTATATGGTGATATGTATCAGGTAGATACTTGGTATGCATCAGGTAGATGCATTGTATGATCAGGATGATCGTGGATGACGAGCTTCTCCAGATGACATGCATCAGGACGATGCAGTGATGATGATCAAGATGATCATGTGTACATCAGGATGATGTATGGAGAGTATCAGGTTGATATTCTATGGCCATGGACAGGTTGTGCAAATGAGCATGTAAGTAGACCTAGGAGATCTGGACAGGATGAAAAAGGCCTCAGATGCTCTTTTGAGGCATTTCCATGACCACATGTAATATGCTCCTGGGAGATCCGACAGGTAGAGCTATGTGCTTGTAATAGCCTGGGATGCTTCAGCCAAGTTTTGTGGTGGACCACATGTAATGTGCTCCTAGGAGATCCGACAGGTAGAGATGTGTGCTCGTAACAGCCTGGGATGCTTCAGCCAGGTTTTGTGGTGAGATCACATGTAATGTGCTCCTGGGAGATCCGACAAGTAGAGCTATGTGCTCGTAATAGCCTGGGATTCTTTAGCCAGGTTTTGTGATGGGTCACATGTAATGTGCTCCTGGGATATCCGATAGGTAGAGCTGTGTGCTCGTAACAGCCTGGGATGCTGCAGCCTGTTTTTGTGATGCACATAATAAGTCCTGAGGATTCCACAGTATGGCTAGTGATGATGAAGACCTGCAGGTGGTGGGCCTACACCCAGTATGAGAAAAGACTGGCTCTATAGAACCTCCTATGATGAGTAGATTCAGAGATTGATTGAGATAGCAGTAGCAGTGACGATGATTCGAGGATGATGATTCGCTGATGATGATCCAGAGAAGAAGACTTGTGCTTGCAGATCTATGTCGAGAAATACCTTCCTAGTTAAGAGGGAGTGTTGATGTATATGTAACTTTGAAATGTATTTCATATATATATTTATTGTACTCCTATAGAGATGTATTATTCCTCTATATGAAAGTGTCATCATTTGTATTGACAAGTGTCGCAAGTGTGTTAAATTTCCAATGGGTTATTAGAACACCTTGTAAGGGGTCGGCCCGGATTAATGTAATATGAGGTTATTGTGCTAAGCTAGACAAGTCGGTCCCATAAGTTTATTGGGCAGTTAGGACAAGTATAAATAGAGATCTCCCAATCTCTATTTGGATCACTTCAGAACTCACTCTTCCTTCACTCGGAAAGTGGCGCACATGTGAGGAGGAGGATCAGCTTCTAGGAGGAGTCTATCTCTATGTACTTGGGTTGTATCATTGCTCTATCTATCTCTGAGGAAGTTGTGGGGTTTTTCACCTTAAGGTTTTCCCCATGGAAACTTTGTTTGTCTATTGTCTCTTATGTTTGCTTCTTGTGATGATTGACATGCTTGCTATGATTGATATGCATTGATATACTGTACATGTTATTCTATCAGCAAAGATCCTAAGGTGTCTTGAATTAATGCTCAAAATTCAACACTATCAAGACAATTGGGTTACAGACCTGGTTTTAAACTATGCAGTTTCTATTTTAAATAAAGACTTTATGTTACCTACGATTCAGTGTTTATAAGTTCTTTTCACTCCTGAGTACGGGTTGGAGAGGACCCCTCCAACACGTAAGTCAGGAGATCTTACAGTACAAGTATTTCTCATTATGTGTTGTGCATTGGTTGAATTTATATTGCAGATGAGAGTATTCTAAATAGCGTCTAAATAAAACGATTTGATTTTTGTAGTAGTTAAACACTTTTGCTTCCATAGTTCATTACAACGCATTCTGTAGTATGATAATGCTGTGTCTGTAGTCCTATAGCAATATTCTTCCAAGGCATAATTAACACCCATTTCTCTCTGTACTTGCATTTACTTCTGAAGCAGCGATCTAGATCTTCAGCCCATGTATTCATTTCATTATCAGAACTGCTTATAGAGATTGATTTCTTTTAGTATTTATTGGTTACATGATGACATTCACTCCTTAATGATTTGATTAAAATTGCAGCATTAGATAATGGCATTCCGAATTTAGCTTTAGCATTAGATTATGTTAGATCGGACTTTGAGTTTTATGCATTCGATATATAGTAAGTACCCCTTAGATTAAAGATCAAGATTTCATTACTTTAGAATAGATCTGTTATAATTCCAACATTCAATTCCATAGTATAATTTTTATTGTTTTCAGCAAGCTCATTCTTAAGAATAGATTTACTGTTTCCTGCATTCAAATTCTTAGCCATAGATTTCCTGCTTTCAGTATTTGAATTTCTTAGCATAGGAATGTCTCCTCATTAGATTAAACCATCCTGATTACAGTTCATTTAATCTTTTTTTTTTCAACTCCTTAATACATTGATACAAACACCCAACTTCGACAAAGACTATCCTAGAAGAGCACATACAGTGCCAGTGCCTCTAAAGTTTGTATGTCCCCTGGTTTGATAATTAAAGTAGGCTCCTAGTCTAGCTGACCTCATTAGGCACCCATACTTAGATCTCACCACACTTACTTGGGGGGGGATGGTATTTACTCACAAGGTTTTTGGATGAGTTTCAAGAGGACAATTTTTGTGAATAGACTCTAACTCAATTGGAAATAGAAAATCACACACCAACTCAAGTGTACTTGTCCTTAGGAGTCTACATTCACCCTCCCTTCATTCACTATCTATCTATATATTGAGGCAATTCTATGAGAAAGGGAAGACACTCTATTAGTATTGTTATTCTATTGGAATCCCTAGTGCATCCTACAACCATTGTGATCAGTTCATTGGTATGAGTGAAGGAAGGTTTAGAGGATATCAACATCAAGACTCAAGGTATGGTTTGATGTATTCTTTCTTGATATATATATATATGCATTTCTCCCCCCCACACATTATGTGTCTTCTTATGGATGTAATTTATTAGGTTTGTATGTTTGTGATGATGTTTCGAGGTGGATTTGATCTCCCTTGAGTAGATTATATTAGATCTTATTAGATTTGGATTAGATATTCATATATTTGGTTTAGATCTAATGTTATATGCCATTTTTATGAAAATATTATGTATGTTGAAAGGATTTGAGGAAGGTTTTGTGGTGTATGTTTGTGCAGATCACTAGCCAAGTTGAGCTGGGGCAAATTCTATCAAGTTTGTGTTAATTTGGGAAGCTATCAACACCAAGAGACTTCACCATGGCTAATGTATGTTCTTATTCCTTATTTCATCTTCACCTTTTCTGTGTGAATTTGCATCAGATCTAGTGGTTGAAATCATAGTGTCTACCCCTTTGTCTATCTTGGATCAGTTAAATAGTTCTCACCTATTTACAGGAGGGAAATATCCATAACAAAATTGGTGAATTCACTGGGGAAAGTTCTTGTCCATATTTTCTATAGGATTTGTTTCTTTGAATTCCTAGTTTCTTGACCTTCTTGAGTCTTCTACCAGTAATTAGAGTCTTCTTGCATTATTTCTGCACATTAGCAACCGTTGAAACCCCTTTGATCTAATCTAAGTTATAAATTTTGGGCCATTATTAGTGCCATCGCCCCCATCCTATTGGAGCTAGGGTGATTCCCTCACTCCATACAGCTTTGTAGAGGGGCGATGATAAGGTTTCCATCACTCCTTGCTACCCTACACAAAGTAGTGATGCTCTAACGATGTTTGTTTGAGGAGTTTTAAGTGAATTTTTCTTAGATTTGTGTTTGGATTTTTCTCAAGCTTATGTGTTGATGTCCATAACCTATGTGTGACATTCATATGGTGTATTTTTCTTTTGTTTGAATGATTTTATTGATTTCATAAACTATTTATTTAGTGTGTCTTGTAAGACCTTGAATTAGTGATTTGATCTCTAATTCAGTCCCTTTGGTTTGGTGGTGATCTTGGAAGACTGTTTTAGTCTCCGTTGTTTATTCACCTTTGTTTGAGTAATTTTGTAGTAAGGAAATCCTTTGTATTTCAAATTCACATAGGTTATACCAAGTATTGGGATATTTTCGATGAGTTCATGTGGTTACTAGGTTGCTTAGGGATCATTGTTTTGTCTTGCTAATTTGGTTTCCAATGTTTGAAGTTGTCCATTGCATGCATTTTTTTATTGTTTGTTTGTTTGTTTTACATTTGAAAAAAATAATCTCTACATTGGGCATGTTAATAGCTTCTCATTTGATGTGGTTTCTTCAATTTGATAAAATTGCATGTGAATATTGCGTATGATGAGATCTACGATTGGGAGTTTTTGATGCTTTGACATCTTATCGGGATTTTTGTGTGTTGAATATTTATTATTGAAAAAGGAAAAAATATCTCTTCCCTCTCACAGATAAGTGTTCATCAAACAATAAAAGTGCATTCTCTTTTTTTCATCCTCTTTATTTGAAGAGTCAAGAGTGTCAAACATCACCAAGCTTCATTCCATTTACCTTGCTTGAGTAGTCAACAACCTTAAAAATAAGCACTTAATTAAAATTGATTAGACATTTTCTTTTGTCTAGTAAACCAACGTTAGTTTAGAGTGTAAGGAATTGGACTAGGATTGGAGAGGACACTCTCCAAGGCCATAAAACACAACTAGAGTCATTGAATAATGAAAATCCATTAGTAGTGAAAGGCTCTTGCTAGGAAATCTCTTCTAGCAGAAGATTCAAGCATAATGTCAAGCTAGGTACATTTGAGAGATATCCCCTCTCGATGTACATAGTGGGTTCTTGCATGTATTGTGGTATTTTTTAGTTGTAAAATCCTGAGGCTCACACCTTATAGAAGAGATTCAGGTATGAAACAAGAAGACTAAAGTTTTTTTAGTCAATAGATGATTAACATTAAATTGTATAGGTTTAGACTATGGAAAACTAACATTTAAGTTAAAATCAACCCTTAGTATTATTTAGCTTGGATTTATCAATAATTGTTTTCTTAGTTCAGATCAAAGCATAATTAAAATAACTGTATGCAAAAATAATTCTAGCCATTGGAATACGCAATGGGAGTGGTCAAAAGATGCTAAAGTAACACAAGAACAACTTAAAATACAATAGATTGGCTTAAAGAATACACTTAATTTTTTTCAATATAACTTGATTGTTAAATGACCTTAACCGAAAATGGAAAAACCACGCTCCAAATTTTGTGACCTAACTGACCATGACCCTTGCAAAAATTGAAGATAAAGTGTTGAGATATATGAACCTTAGTTCCAATCCATGAAAAACTACCAAAGTTGCATTAAAACAAATATGGGAGACGATGCAGATATGTTATCCAGAACAAAGAAAATAAGAAATATAAAAAAATGCCAGATACAATAGAGCATAGAAGTGCTAAATACACACATGCCAAAAAAATCACATGAGACAAAATTTCAAACCAACATTCATCAATTAAAAACCAAAATGTGATTTATCATTGTAGGACATCTTTGTTATTGTATAGTATCATAGAATGTTTTCTTTGAGCATGGTGGTTCTTGCTCTATCTAACAAGCTGGCCATCTTCATAAGACAATCTTGTGGGAAGATCACATGTTATATGACACTTTATTCAAAGACAAATTTATAAATGCTACAAAATGGGATAAACCATGCAATAAATAAATGCAAGTGTATGCAGTTGGAGAACAACTATTTTCCCTCATAAAGTGAAAAATATTGAATACAATAGAAGTTTTTCCTTCCCTAAATAAACCTACTATCAACAGATTGTAACTAAAAAGATATGGAGAAAACCCCTTACAAATTAATATCCTCAAGAGGTTGTAATCTTCTTAAACATTTCACATTCTACAAAGACCGAATATAAGAATATTAGTAGTTGGTATTGTAGGGGAAAAATATACCTCTAGTGCGTCTTCAAAGATGTATATTACCGCCTCTAGAGTCTTTAACAAATATTTCAAAAGCACCTTGCGCATATACATACAAGGATGAATACCTTTAAGAGTCATTTATTCCATAAAATTCAAGGAATTATCCAACTTTCCTAACCTAAAGTAGCCAATTAAAAGTAATTTATAAGTCACAACATCAGGGGATTCCCCGAAATTGTTAGAAATAGTAATTACTTCAGTTAGCTTTAGCTTTTACTTGAGTTACTATTTAGAAGTTCAGTTAATAAATGCAACAGCATGTTTTGCATGCATGCAAAAGCTAGGTTAGAGTTTTTAGGGTTTTCCATAAGTGTTTAAATACACATTACATTATTGTTTGTATTACATCAGTTGATCTCCGTTTATGAATAAAGATTGAAGAGCCGTAGCTCATTCCGCATTATCTTTGTTTATTTCTGTCTTCAACCTTTAGTTTGGTATCAAAGCATAGGAGAAGATCAAATTGGTAGCATAAATTTCCGGAGAAGCCAAAGCCGTAGCTTTGAAGAATTTGTAAGTTTTTTTTTGAAGAATTTTCATAGAAGTTTTTTGGAGAAATTATTAATTTTTTTTTTTTTTGGAGTAACGCGCCCTCCCTATAGTCCACAGAGTAGTACTTTAGGAACTATCACGCCCACAATATAGTCTAAAATGCGGTAGTTTGGGGAGATACGAGGTAAAAAATTGAGATTTCACCGCGGCCTCTCCCTAGGACAAAGAGCGGTAATTGGAACAAGGCGGCATTTTTGGACAAGTGCAAAAAGGTTTTTACTTTATGTGATTGTTTTTTGACTTTCACACAGTTATTGAGTAAGAATTTTTTCTTTTTACAAGAGAAGAAGATATTTGAAGATATTTTTCAAATCTTGTTTAAAAGGGAGAATTATTATTTGTTTTTAAAAAAAAGAGGAAGGGAGATTATTTTGATAGAGCCAGTGAAAGACACCGCAGCATCTATGGCTTCTAGCAGCAATCAATCTCAGATTTCTCTGCTTACAGGGAAAAAGGACTATGATGTCTGGGCCATGAGGATGGCGGTTTATCTTAGGTTAGAAGATGCATGGGAATATGTCGTGTATGGCTATTCCGAACCTGCAGATGATGCAGCTTTTCAAGCCCTTTCAAACGTAGAGAAGGATGTTTTGTGAGCGCACAGGAAGAAGGATGCAAAGGAACTGCATCTCATAATGAACGCTTTGGATAACAACGTATTTCCAAAGATATCAGCATCTTTACATGCCAAAGCAGCATGGGATACCTTGGTGACTAGTTATCAAGGTGCTGGTAAGGTTCAAACAGCAACACTCCAAAACCTAAGAAGAGACTTTGAAGATCTGAAGATGAAAGAATCAGACTTTGTAGACTCTTTCATGACCAAAGTCATGGGGATTGTTAATCAGCTGAATATCTATGGTGAAAAGATTGGAGATCAAAGGGTGGTTGAAAGGGTTCTGAGATCCCTACCCCACAAATTTGAGTTGAAAGTTTCAGCGATTGAAGAAGCAAAAGATCTGAGTACTCTCTCTATAGACGAGTTGACTAGATATTTACTTTCATTCAAATCTAGACTCAATAGGAATGAAGAATCCTCTCAAGAGAATGCTTTCAAAGCACATGTCTCATTCTCAAGAGGCAGAGGAAGAGGCAGAGGCAGAGGAGGATCAAGAGGACGAGGCAGAAGTGGCCGAAGTAATGGCAATGGAGATCAAGATCACCATCATAACCATGAAGGAAAAAACTGTGACAAAAAAAGGTCAGATAAATCTAATATTCAGGGTTATTATTGCAATAAATTTGGGCATTATGCTCATGAATGCAAAAAGAAAAAGGTTGTTCAAGAAAATCATAATGCTAATGTGACTAATACCTCTGAGGATAAAGATGATATGTTATTTCTTACATGTCATGCTGCACATGAAAGCCCAAAGGGACTTTGGATTTTAGATAGTGGTTGCAGTAACCATATGATAGGTGACAGAGGTCTAATTGCAGACCTAGATGAATCAGTGAGGACAGAGGTCAAAGTTGGCACAGATGAGGTGGTTCCAGTTCTTGGAAAAGGAGTGGTCAACATTGTGACCAAACAAGGCCAACAAAAGACAATCTCAGATGTCTATTATGCTCCAGGATTGAAGCATAATCTGCTTAGCATTGGGAAACTCACTGAAAAGAAGTTTAAAATTGTCTTTGATGGATCAGACTGTGAAATTTATGACCCAAAGCGACATTTTATCATCAACATACAAGTGACTAGGAACAGGATGTATCCACTAGTCATGAATTGCAGCAGCAAGGTAACCTCTTTTGCTAAAAAAGCCACTTGCATGGATGATTATTGGTTATGGCATTTTAGATATGGACATCTTCACTTTGGTGGTCTCAAGTTTTTGCAGCAGAAAGAGATGGTAAAGGGATTGCCCCCTATGAAGGAGCCAGAAAGAAGTTGTGAGTGTTGCATCATTGCAAAGTAGCACAGGGATAGCTTTCCTAAAGGTATGTCTCGAAGGGCACTTGCACCTTTAGAACTTATTCATACTGATCTGGTTGGACCAATGCAAACTCAATCGATTGGTGGAAGCTATTATTTCCTTACATTTATTGATGATTTCAGTAGAAAAACATGGGTGTATTTCCTTCGTTAGAAGGATGAAACTTTTGGCAAGTTCAAGGAATTTAGGGCTTTGGTTGAAAAACATAGTGGTTATCAACTCAAAGTATTGAGATCTGATGGAGGGGGAGAGTATGAATTAAAGGAATTTCATGATTACTGCAAGCATCATGGAATCAAGAGGCAATTCACTACAAGATATACTCCTCAGCAGAATGGTATTGCAGAATGCAAGAACAGAACCATCATGAATATTGCAAGGAGAATGCTGAAAGGAAGAAATGTGTCCCATGAATTTTGGGGAGACGCAGTGGCTTGTGCTGTTCATGTGATGAACAGATCTCCCACCAAACTTGTGAAGAACAGAGTACCAAAGAAAGCATGGTCAGGTATGACTTGTAATGTTTCTCATTTCAGAGTATTTGGTTGTGTTGCTTATGCTCATGTGCCTAAACAACTAAGAAAAAAGCTAGATGACAGGAGTGAGAAATGTATATTTCTTCGATACGGTGAACAAACTAAAGCCTACAAGCTGTATAACCCTATTACCAAAAAGGTAATTCTCAGCAGAGATGTTTTGTTCAAGGAGGAAGAGTCATGGAATGGAACCATAGATAAGGGTATGGGAGCTGCAATACCCAACCAGAAGATGGAGAAGATGAGGAGTTGATTGGACAACAAGATCGAGTAGCATCTTCACCAGTAGCAAATACTCCAGAAAGAACACCTAGAAACTCAGTTCGAGGTGAAGCATCAAGTCCACAGTCAGGTAATGAATCTGATCATAGTAATAAAAAGATTATAAGATTGACAGATATTTATGATGAATTGGATGCAAATACCAATTATATTTTTATTGCCAGTGAACCTGTGTTTTATGAAGAAGCTATAAAACAAGAGCATTGGGTAAATGCTCTGGACGAAGAGATAGATTCCATTGAGAGAAATGATACATGGGATCTAGTTGACTTGCCAAAGAATAAGAAACCCATTGGTGTGAAGTGGGTTTATAAAACCAAACTCAATGAAAAAGGTGAGATTGATAGGTACAAGGCAAGGTTAGTAGCAAAGGGTTTCTCGCAACAACTAGGAATTGATTTTGGAGAAAATTTTGCACAAGTGGCAAGATTGGACACAGTAAGAGCAGTCCTAGCAATTGCAGCACAGAAAAAGTGGAAAGTGTATCAGATGGATGTCAAGTCGGCATTCTTGAATGGAATTCTTGAAGAAGAAATTTATGTGGAGGAGCCACATGGGTATGAAATAAAAGAACATGAAGAGAAAGTTTACAAGTTGAAGAAAGCTCTATATGGGATCAAGCAAGCTCCAAGAGCTTGGTACAGTAGAATTGATTCTTATCTGATAAAAAATGGTTTTAGCAGAAGCAGCAGCGAACCAACACTTTACACAAAGGTAAATCAACAAGGACAGATTTTAATAGTTTGTTTGTATGTTGATGATATGATTTTTACAAGTGACCTCTCAGTAGATGAGTTTAAGGCAGCTATGAAGAAAGAGTTTGAGATGACAGACCTTGGATTGATGAGGTTCTTTCTTGGCCTAGAAGTAGAACAGTCAGAAAAGGGTATATTTATCTCTCAAAATAAATATGCTAATGAAGTTCTTAAGCAATTCAGAATGCTTAATTGCAAAACAACACCTACACCAGTGGCAACAGGTACTAAGTTGAGCAAAGAAGATTGCAGTCCCAATGTAGATCCAACATTGTATAAGAGACTTGTAGGAAGTCTCATGTACCTCATAGCTACAAGACTTTATATTATGTTTGCTGTCAGCTTGATTTCAAGGTTCATGGAGTCTCCCAAAGACTCGCATTGGCAAGTTGGAAAAAGGATCTTACGATATGTTGCAGGGACTTCAAGCTATGGAATTTTATACACAAGCACGAAGTATGATGTTTTGATAGGTTTCACTGACAGTGATTTTGCAGGAAGTTTGGATGACAGGAAGAGCACTTTCGGTCATGTTTTTCATCTTGGATCAGGGGTGATTTCATGGGAATCCAAGAAGCAACCCATTGTGACACTTTCATCCGCAAAAGAAGAGTATGTAGCAGCAACATCAGCAGCATGTCAAATAGTCTGGTTACGTAAAGTTTTAGAAGGTCTTCAACAGAAACAAGAAGGACCAACCACAGTTTATTGTGACAACAACTCAGCAATCGCTTTATCCAAGAACCATGTTTTTCACCAGAAAAGCAAGCACATTGATACTAGATATCACTTCATAAGAGAGCTTGTGAACAATGGTGACGTTCGTGTTGAGCATTGTAAATTGATTAACCAATTGGCTGACATATTCACAAAGCCATTGGCAAAAGATATTTTTGAAATTCATAGAAATAATTTAGGCATTGTAAAAGCTGCAGTAGTTAGCAGTAGTAATTAAGAGGGAGTGTTAGAAATAGTAATTACTTCAGTTAGCTTTAGCTTTTACTTGAGTTACTATTTAGAAGTTTAGTTAATAAATGCAACAACATGCTTTGCATGCATGCAAAAGCTAGGTTAGTGTTTTTAGGGTTTTCCATAAGTGTTTAAATATGCATTACATTATTGTTTGTATTACATCAATTGATCTCCATTTATGAATAAATATTGAAGAGCCATAGCTCATTCCACATTATCTTTGTTTATTTTTGCCTCCAACCTTCAGAAATGATACATCTCTTAAAGAATAGACTCAACAATTCCATAATTTTCATCAACGCATCTTAGATAAAAACTTAAAAGATTGTTATATATGTGTACATTATGTTGACATCCAGAGCATATAGCATATGTTTCAGATGTTGTGGACCTTCTTCCACTATTCTAGCGTGTGCATACCTTGTTACTACTATCTGGGAAGTTGTATCAATAGGCTACCCCGATTCTAAGGACATTCCTCACCCATTGAAGTTGCGTCTGAATGAGCTAGCTTGTTACTAAAAATTATTGTTTTCTCAATGTTATTCACCACAAATGGAGGTATTGCGGCAATGGTTGAATTTACCACTTCTTTGGATATATATCCTAACATTATATGTTTGGGAGTTCCAAATCTAACAATATTTTTGGAGTTGTTTTTGTTTCAATTGTAGGCCATATATTTTCTATTGACTCTCTTAAAATGGATTCTTACATAGATATTCATCCTTGGCCTTTACCTCCACCCATATCTAATGGTTCAACTGCTTAGACATTTAATATGTGCATCATAAACAACTAGACCAACATGCCTATTTCCAGTGTTTACTTCTTAAATAAAAAAGGTAAAGGAACTATTAACAATAATCCTTAGATCAATTCAGTTTGTCTAATGTGTGTTAAGTCCCTTTGATGTCAGAGGGAAACAAAATCTAATAATTCAAACACCAAGTTCCCTCTGACACAAGGTGTTCTACACTCACTAAGGTTTACAATCAACATTACCATTACAATTACATATTACATACCTAGATAACCAATAACACTTGTAGCGTGTATGTACTTCCTAACTACATAATATCCCATCCCTTCAATATATCAAATCATTAAAAATGCTTTAATTACTAACCTACATTCCTTTATTTGAGAATCACTAGTTGTAATCCAACTTCTACTATAATTTTTTTTCCCTTCATGGTAAAACATGTATTGACATTACCTTAGTGGAAATATTTAGTTTGACAAAGCTAGCCCACAAAGGATTGAAACTCCAATTGAATGAAAATGTGCAACATTCAATGAAATCTAAATATTCAAAAGCACACGCTGTCAACCCCAGTTTATGGGCTCCCAACTTAAAAGGTTCTACCAGGACAATCAGATGCAATCAAATTAGTAGTTTCAAAAGGATTAAGAAAAAAACAACTATGAGAAATGCTCAAAAATTGTATTTTTTGTGAGTAAATGCATTCTTGGTTTTTTTCTCTCACTTGCATGTGTTGTTTTTGTGTTTTTGGGAGGAAACATAGTTATGCAAGACTAAAATGTTGAATTAAATTTTTACCCCATGGATACCATATCTCAAAAAATAAAAATAGCCTTGAAATCTATCAACATTGTTTCCAAACGAATCCACATCAAGATTTACTTCCAAAATGTAAAATCATGATTCAGGGACCCAACCTAGACATTTGTAGTAAATTTGAAAATTATATATCGCGTTATAGAAAACAAGGGTTTGACACATTGATTTTGTCTTGCAAAGAGACCTTCAGTTTTGTTCCAAGCAATCATTGGCATTTCATGAACAAGCATTGCCCAAATTACAAACAAATCTCTCGAGATGTACATTTGGACTTAGGAACAAAGGCATGCATGAACTTATTTGGTTGTTTGTTTCTAAAATCAAGCATGCCATTCTACTTCATTTTGGGTTCAAACTGGAAGGATTCTTTACATTTACATGTTTTCTATTCAACATTAACTAGAACCTCTATTCTTCTAGCTATATTCTTGATAATTTTTTCCTAGAGAGATCCAAGACCCCAACATCTTGCAAATTCTAATTTTCTTCATCTATCATTAAAAGTTTGTATTCCAAAGGTATTTCCCAAATGTATATATACTTCCTTGAATTCTACCATGCATATTATTTATTGTCTCATTCTACCATAAATATGTCTATGGCTTAAGAAAGACAATTTCTCTACAACAAGATATCTCGGTTCAAACCCGAGCACCTATCATAATTTTTTTTTGTGTTAACTAGTTCAAATTAGATAAAAATGTTTTGTTTAATATTGGGACAAAATATTGTTATTGGGAAAAACACATCTTGGGTGGTTGTGGCCCTTAATGCTCTTGAGTATTGAACATTAGGCTCTGATACCAAATGTAACAACCCATTTTTATTGGAATATTTTAATCCTGATTAAAAGGTAGGTTCCTGGAGAAAAATTCAGAAAAGAATTAATATATCAAATGTACATTCAGATTCATTATCCTAAAAAAAAGTTAACAATTCTAATAAAACTCAGATAACTAGTAGATTTTAAAAACTATAACCCAAATATAAGAATCTCTACTTACATGATCGATGACAAACTTAACGAATTTTCATGAATACCTTTTCCTTTCCATTCACCAGCTCCTCTATTAGCAACAATATTTTGTAGTACAACTCTCCTCCCAACTAACTACCAACAAAAGATGAGGCCCTTGAGACCTCAACAATTAACTCTGAGACCTTACGTTCTTTTGCATAAACTTTCGTACAACAATATCCTCCTCCTTAGCCTCCCTCTCAAACAATTGACTCTCAAAAAACATAAAACTAGCATAAACAAGCCACAAACCCCAAAATCAACTAGCATGACTTGGCCCCGCACCTCTTGGTCTTGCCCCTTTTATTACTTAATTTTCACATTTTGTTCAACTTCTTAATTTTTCGTGGATGACATAGTTTTCATTCATGCACCTAAACTAAATTATAATTCACATATTCATTTTTGTTTTTATGTATTAATTTACATTTTTACCACTGCCATATGTTGTTTATTCTTATACTAATGTCTAACATTGGAGTGTTACAAAATTATTTCTAGAATTGAATGAAAATGTAGATAGTGTAGTATATTTTGTAGATAAGTCCAGGATCAAACCCATGGGAATTGTCACCATCAGCCTCGAATTTCCTAGATTCCATGACTTTTTGTTGCATAATTCTCTATATCTTCCAGATTTATAGAAAAACTTGTTTCCTATTCTGTAGATTTGAGAACTCAAAAATTCCATCCAAATATTTTGATGGGCATGTTAATATAAGGATATCCTTTGAAAACCAATTCATCATGGCTAGGTATGAATTTGTGATCCATATGCTATATTACAAGCATTGTGGGTCAGAGTACATAACAAAAAAAATACACAGCAAGGCTCAAAGGTCTCTCAACTTCTTCTTCAATTCATAATTTTTTATTACAATATACATAGAACCTTGCCCTTGGTCTCAATCTCAGGCAACTCACAAAACATAATTCGTAGTTACATACTCAACTATATTCTCTCGGTTCTTCCACTTTCTACGGATTCTCTTCCTTGTTTATCTTCTAATGATTCAATGGCAGTTTATACTATTCTCCACACTAATTCTTTTATTTTTCCTTTTACAAAAATGATCTTCTAGAAAATTCTTCAACCAGATCAACTATAAACTTCCTCAGGATTTGCATGCCTTCCTAATTAAATTTTGGTCTTTTCAATTTAATGAACAATTCAAAATATGTTTTGGTTCCTTCCATTCTAGCTTCCAAATAATATGATAAAATGATCTCTTAGATCTAGTATTAAATTTTGTACAATCTACAATAAATCCTTCATTAATTTCCCTAGCCTTCGACTCGTTGTTCATCTCTGTGAAGCTTCACTACCTTGCTATTCAACATTCCCATTTTCCCTATAGGACCATAAACCTGATGATTTGTACCATATTGATGGTTTTGATTAGTTAATTGGACCTCATCCATAAACATATCCTTAAGATCAAACTTGAAGTTAAATTTCAACATCGCTTCCTGATTCATTGTAGAGACTTCCACATCGGACCTTCATCTAATGTGCTATCAGACCTTGTCTATCGGTGCTTCCTTCAATGACTCCTTTGCATAACCCTAAAATGGTACCTTTGATTTGTTTTCTTTGATGCTCTATCGACCCTAGGATATTGGAATTTTATCCAACGACGCCCCCATGCAAATACGATTTGAAAACCTCAATATATGTTTGTTGATGAAATATTGACCTTCCCTTACTTGGCCTTTCAATGATTTCTTAAAAACACCAAATTTGATTCCTTGACTCTAACCTATCGGGATTCGAAATGTGACCGATGTCCATGATCAATTCTGATAATAAAATAGATGGTTTTGATGCTCCTACATCAATTATCCCTGGCTATAAGAAAAATTGAACCCTTGTTCACCAAATGGTTAAGGGATCCATTTTGTTGCAACTTTGATTTCAACACACAAGGGTCATCTTGAATGCCTTTGTCCTTCCATTGAACTAAGTATTCCTTAGTCTTCTAGCTTCTAGTGTTACCAACTGTTTTCTTTTCCAAGTTTTCTTTAACTTTGGTCTCTTTACACTGTAGTATCTTCTGTCACTAGCTTTAAATAAAGTTATCATCCTCCTTTGATATTCCTTCATCGTACTCATATAAATACACAACATTGAATATGGGCAAAATGTCTAGTTGTTCGGGAAAATCCAGCACATATTCATTGTCTGATATCTTCTCCATAATTCTGCAAGTCCCAATTTTCTTCATCTTCAACTTAGTGTATGGTCCTCACGAGAATCTTTCCTTTCTTAGATGTTCTAGCACCAAATATCACTCATCAAATATCTTTTCATTCCTCTTTAGATTGTCCTTCTACTTATAACTTTGGGTTCTCTTTTCCAATTTCTCTTAGACTTATCATGAATCTCTTTCATGTGGTATGTGAATGAATTTGAATTTGCACTTCTTCGTATTGTTTCTGAAATTGCTTCCAAATCTACAACCGCTCTGGACAATCTTCCATTCACGATCTCGAAATGGACTCTTCCCAGTCGATCTATTCGCTGAATTATTATATGTGAACTCATCCTATGATAGGATATTCTTCCATTGTCCTCACCTGTATGATTTCAAACACCTCAACATATTTCCAAGGCTTATGTTCATGACTTTTGTTCGACCATCTGTCTATGGATGATACATGGAACTAAATTTCAATTTGTAGGTGTCTATCTTTTTCCATAATGTCATTTAGAAATGTCCCATAAGCTTACTATATCTATATGAAGTAATACTTCTGGGTAACCCATGTAATCTAGCCACCTCTTTGGAAAATAACACAACTATGTTGGTTGCATCATTAGTCTTTTACAAGGAAATAAATGTTCCAATTTTGAAAATCTATCAACAACAATGAATATGGGATCATTACCTCATTGGCTTCATCGACAATCCCAACACAAAATCTATGTTGATATCTTCCCAAGGTGCTTTTACTATGGTTGATGGTGTATACAATCCTATGTTCTGACTTCTTCCCTTTGCATGCTGGAAAACTCTACAATGTGCAACCCATCTCTTCACATTTGTAGCCAATCCTGGACAATAATATCACTCCTCTATGAACACCTTGCTTTTATCAATCCTAAAATGACCACGCAATGCTCCATTATGCAATTCTCTGATCAAATTCTCACTTATTGGTCTCCTTGGTATACATAGTTGATATTCCTAGAGATTAATACTTCTTGGATAAAGTAATCCAAGTACGGTGTTCTATCCCCACTCCATGGATCCTTGATGATTTTTCATCCCTCAACAAAATTTGGGTATCTCTCATTATTGTGGCCACAACAGATCCCACGCTTCAGCTAAGCACGGGAGTCCCCAAATTTTAAAAAATAAACATAAAGGTGTTTGGGTAAATATCCTTGGTTTCTATGATCTTGCACTTCTACGTTTGTTTGTCCTGATTGTCATTCTTTTCCTTGGAAATTTCTAAGTCTTTTGGCCGCAGGAAGACTTAAATTTTAAGTATTTTGTCATTTGCTCCTACCAACCGGAAACCCGACATTCCGACACTCCGACACCCCGAACCTGAAAGGTGCAGGTTGTGAAAATTAGTTTTTAATCTTTTGGTTTTGGGTCAACCCGAAAGGTGCAGGTTGTGGGAATTCCTTGTTAATAATTTTGCGAAATCTTCATCCTAAAACCTAAAACTCGCAGTTGCAGCTTTTGGATTTCGTATTTTCGTTTCTCCTTTTCGTTACATTGCGTGTTCCCGAAACCCGCAACCCGCAAGTTCAGGTCACGGGGTGCGGGAAAATATTTTGGGTCTTGTAATAAGTGTTTCCGTTCCAAAACCCACAACCCGCAAGTTTTGGGTTGCAGCTTTCATAAACTACGATTAAGTTTATGAATAGCCACCTACGACCCGAACCCGCATTCCACATTGGCTAATCTCAGCCGTCCATTCCTTTTGATCGCACGGTCACGATTTAATCCGGCAAATCAATAAATAAGGGTTTTTCTTTATTTTCTTTTATCATTTTCACTGCTGGAAATTACTCTGCTGTGCCGATTTTACTACGGATTTTGTACCAGGGGGTAATTTTTACTAGTTTTTCGTTATTCCCAGGTTGGTTTGCTGTCACTGTTGCATTTGCAATTGATATTTTCATTGTTTTGATTTCTCTTTCTTTTATTTATCAGATTTTCAAAGCTCCACCACCATGTTGAAAAACACCTGGTCTAAGATAGCTAACAAAGATTCCCTGACCAAAGACCCCAATTTTGGTATTCCTTGACCAAAGACAGGTGCGGGTTGCGGGACTGTTGTTTTTTAAGTGTTGATTTTGGTAATTCCGAAACCTGCAACCCGACGGCTGCGGGTTGTGGAATCATTTTGTAATAAGACTGAGAAATAATTACCCCGAAACTCGAACCCCACAATGGCGGCATTCGGCTTTTGGGATTGTGATTTTTTTTGTTTATCTGGAGTGTACTCCTGAAATATGCAACCTGTAATTTCGGGATGAGGATTTTGGGATGGTTATTTCGCTTCACAGTTTAACATTCCGAATCCCGCCACCCGCATAATGGGTTTTTGGATTTCAGAAATCCTTTTTTTTACTTCCATTTTGCATACCCACAACCCGCAAATCCATACTTTCGAGTTTCGGCTTGTGGGATCTTTGAATAAGAGCTTCATGAAAATACTTGAACCCGATTCCACATTCTGCTCCGGTTAATCTCAGTCTTCCGTCTGTTATGGTCTCACAGTCATGTTGATTTTGGGTAGTCAGTTAAGTCAGGTTTTTCCATTTTTCCTTTTGAAGGCTGGTTCTACCAAATTATCATTTTTCTATGTAAACCATGACAACATACACTAATACAAGTCTATCAGTTACTTCATGTTGGATGGATGCCATCTCTCCGCCTTAAGTTCGCCATGTATGGACTCGAGCTTTGACATATTGTCGTTTTTGTTCCACCTCTTAATGATCGTTTCTTTTCACTTATTCCTGACCTGAAAGATTTTATCATTCTCGTGGAAGTTGGGTCAGATCAAACGGATTTGTTACGTGCGAATAATTGATAGCTTGTGTACTGGAACTCCTAGTCGAGACTTTTTGCAGATAAACTTTATCACCCTAAATTTTGACTCCGTTATTAATTACCAGTCATAATTATTGATGGAAAATTGCTTTTAACGATGTGATCATAAAGGAAATTCAAAATCATGCGAATAGTAATTGAACTTGTACTTCGCACAAGCTTTGATCCGACTGGCACATACCTCGGCTCTTTTCATTACAATTGAAGTAATTACAATGAATTGACTGGATAAGTTTAATCATTACATATTTCCCCGCTCGATTATCATTGACCTGCTTGTTGACCTTTAAATAGCAATTAACATGAAATCTCTAGTTCATCCCTTTCCTTCTAGAAGATGTAAGATTTTGTGTGGTATTTTTTGCGTCCTACTATCCAAGACTCATTCAGAATGAGTAATATTCATGCAGATGGTGAATTTTCTAATGTTCAGGTTGAAAATGAAGAACTCTACCCCTTGTTGTATCAAGAAATGTTGTCACCACCGTTTGATGCAGGTGTTCCTGTTAGCAGTGGTAGCAGTGAAGAAGACTTCGAAACTTTGTCTTCCTACATGCAAAACCCTGAAGAGCAAAGGAAGGAAATTCTAGAGGAATCAACTGATCTCGATACTAATGTTATACAGGACTTTATAATCAATGAAGAATGTGACATGCCGACTACCATTCCTGAAGTAAATCCTCTAATGGATTTCTCTGTTTTTGACAGTGGGTTCCCCGACCCCAAATTTCCTACAATGGATGCTCTGCAAGCCACACCACCTGTCGATGATAGTGAACAATCTGTGATTGAATTTTTATGGTGCCATAAGACCTTATCACAGTAAAGAACAAGTCTTTCTTTTGTGAAACGTGGCGGAAAATCTTTTAAGCTTAAAAATAGCAAGATTTCTTGGATCGATGGTTAGATCCGATTTTGTAATCCCTATTTTGTAGAATTTCTCCTTTTGGAACTCTTATGTGAATTTAGTATATAAGGAGGAATGTTTCCCTTAGTAAGGGGTTGGGAATTTTGGAATTGCAATTCAACAGGAGATTCGACTGAAGATACTCTGTCTATCAGAGTTAGTGTAATTTTTGTACAAGAATTCTCTATTCAGGAAAGTTATCTTTTAATCCACCTTCTATTGTTCTTCAAATTTCTTTGAGAATTACTGAGTTAATGTTTCAAATTTGTCATCGGTTATGTGTTTAATCTTTTGTAGGACATTCATTAATGCATAAGATCTCTCATATTGATTTCTTTGTATGTCTGGATTATGATCAAAATTGTTCTATTAAATTTCTTTAATTGAACGTTTCCACTTTTATATTTCTGCAAATGATTCGATGCAAATAAATATGTATAATCAAATGTTAATTTTTCAATTAACAAAATGATTACAGATCAGATATTTGAATAGGCTTAAACACTTTGAAGAATTGTCACTTAATTTTTATTAACTGATAAAACTTTAATTAACAAGTGAAGAACCCAAGGACATTTGTGTTTAAGGTACTTAACTACTTGTTCATCACACTTCAAATATGATCTACACAACATCAACTCTTCCTTCTAGGCTAGATCTAACTTAGAATAGATTCTTCCCTTAGGTAGGTTAAGTTAGGTTTGGTAACAAGCTTTCACACTTAGTTTTCCTTGATAGGAAAATTGATCTTTCAAGATCGAATCTTATACTCATAGAGTGCTAGTGGAGGCCAAATATCCGTGGCTGATTACCACACCAAATAGCTCGAGGATAGAATTTTCCTTGCATAGGGTCTTTCGAAGCCTTTGGCTGGGTTTTCATCCCCTGTTGTGTGCCTTGGAACCCATTCCAGCACTTTGCACTTACCCTACACCCCCGAGGCATCAACAAATGCTGCTAGAAGGAGGGCCATTAGTAAAACATGCCTAAGCAGACTACTAATAAACCTCCTCCAGAAAGTACTTCAACAATTCAAACCCGAAGCCAGACTAGGACTTCAACATCTAAAAAACCAACTAGTACACAACCTATGATTCTCCTTGTCGCATCCACGCAACCTGCGGTTATACCTGTCACACCTGTGATACAACAGGAGAATAGAGGAGATATCATTTTCATGTCACCTAAAAGGGGACCCATCTTGCTAGAGCAGATATTGAAAACATCTGCCGATAGGGTTTTAAGAGTAGAACAACGACTTATCGATCACAGAAGGCACGGCCTGGTAGCTCTAAACTTAGAAGGTATTTTGCAGGCTAGCAGTCTGGAAGATCAACAAGTTCCCACCTCACAGACCACTGATCCACAGGTTCAGCATACCAATAGTTTTAACACAGAGGATCAACATACAATTGATCAACAATCTGAAAACCAAGACCTAGTTAATTGACCAGATTCTCCTGAATATAACCGTGAGGCCACTCTCGTAGGAACACAAGGTCAACCAAATCTTGGAGCCGGTGGTCCACCACCGTCCCCTCCTTCATCTTCATCATCTTCCTCAGACGAAGAGAATTCTTCTAGTTCGTCATCTAAAGAAGAAGAACAAGAACCTCCAATGGCTGGAGAAGGTTAAAAAAGACCTTGGCTTGACCAAGGTGCAGTTTTGATATTAGGTGATCAACATAGATTACCAAAGAATCCTGAGAAATGGTTGCCTAAATACAACCCTGATGATAAGATACTTGCATTGGATCACATAAAATTTCTTATCCAGGCAATCAGGCTTAGAAGCATGGTACATGAGGATGTAGTATGTAGACTTTTTCCATACACCTTTGAGGGTAGAGCGGCCACTTGGTATTTTTATTTACCAGCCCAATCTATAACTTTCTGGGATGAATTCGAGAAACATTTTACCCAGAAATTCGGGGATGAAAAAACACCGCAAGATCTTGTCTTAGAATTATCCTCCATCAAAATCAAAGGAAAAAAAAGGGTAACAGACTTTAACCAAAGGTTTTCATATCTCAAAAACAGAATTCCTACCAATCTTCTTCCTGCTAAAGAATTGTTGGTGGCTTATTATGAAAAGGGTCTGCCTCCCCCTATTGCAATATGGGTCAAAAGGGCACAGAAGGGTACTTTACTGGAAGCATTTGATGAAGCAATCCAAGTTGAGAAGGACATATTTTGTCTGGAAGACAACCCTGAAGCTTCAGAAGGACAACCTTCCACTTCCAGGAAGAAAATTGAGAATGCCCTAAACCCACAATTTAGAACAAGGATCCATTTGATATGACTGACATGAAAAAATTCCTTCAGAAGATGTCAAATGAGATGGTGGATTTGAAGAAGAACACTAATGATAATCAGAATCAGAACAGAGGTTTTGTAAGGCCACCGTTTAGGAGACCTTACCAGCCTCCACAAAATCCACCACCACCAAATCTGGAAGATGCACTCACAAACGATCAACTCTTTTCCATTTTTAGAGCATTGGCAGCAGAATCGCAAGTCACCACTGACACTTCCAATGATCAGACTACCCCAGATCCTCCACTACCTAAAGAAGAAGCAGAAGATGATCCATATGTTGATGTATATGTAACTTCGGAATGTATTTCACATATATGTATATTGTATTCCTATAGAGATGTTATTATTCCTCTATACGGAAGTGTCGTCACTTATATTGTAAGTGTCGTAACTTATACTTGATGGGTTATTAGACCACCTTGTTTGGGGTCGGCCCTGTATAAGTCATGTGGGTCAAAGGGTTATTAGACCACCCTATTGGGGGTCAGCCATGTGGGTCAAAGGGTTATTAGACCACCCTATTGGGGGTCATCCCAGTCAGCATTATGTTATGTGGTTAAGTTTGAGCCTACATGAGTTAGGTAAAAAGGCAAGTCAAGTCAAGTATAAATAGAGTGAGGGAGGGACTCTATTTACTCACTCACTTCTCACTCATGCACTCAAGGAGGAGTGGCGCACTTATGGAGGAGGAGGATCTGCTGCTAGGTTATGTCTATCTCTTATGGTTGGTTGTATCATTGCTCTATCTATCTCTGAGGAAGTTATTGGGGTTTTTCACCTTTATGGTTTTCCCCAAGTAAATCTTTGTGTCTCTTGTGTGCTTGTATTATTGTCTCCATGATTGATATGATGTAGATATGCTGTACATGTTGTTCTCTCAGTTAAGATCCTAGATCAGATTGAAGTAAATTCAGAAAATTTAACATGGTATCAGAGCTATCCTGAAAGAAGGCATGATATGGCATGTATGACACTTGTTGCACTTACGATGCTAGGGCTTGATATAGAAAAAACCAGTCATCGTAGCACTTTCGCTATAAATCCGTTTTGGCGAAGTTTTCGGATCTGAAATTGTTACAAGATGAAGATTAAATCTCCAGGTACCTTGTGTCCAAAGGACAACCTCTAATTCGTTTTACTTTGTGATTTATGATCTGTACAATATAGGGTTTCTGCCTCTTCCAGATCTGAGTCAAAATCAGGTGACCTTGGGAAAAAGGTCATAACCTGGGTTAGGAAGCTCCAAATGAAATTTCGTAAAAAGTGACAGGTAGTACACAGACTGTTCTATATCAGGAAACTTTTTCAGAGGCCGAAGTTGAACCAGTGACACGTGGCACGCCGTACAAGTTCGCTCTCTTGTATTATCCCATAAACAAGTCATGTTGCGACACTTGGCATAACTCTCTCTCAGAGAGTCCAATTGAGGTCAGACCTGTCAGGATGGAAAGATAACAGGCCGCGCTATCTCAAAAAACGTTTTCAGAGGCCGAAGTTCAAACAGTGACATGTGGAACGCCGTACAAGTTCGCTCTCCTGTATTATCCCAAAACAGGTCACGTTGCGACACTTGGCATAACTCTCTCTCAGAGAATCCAATTGAGGTCAGACCTGTTGGGATGGAAAGCTAACAGGTCAGGCTATCTCAGGAAAGTTTATTAGACCCTGTGGATCAAAAAGTTCATAGTTACACTAGAAACAATCAGGTACATATTTCTGTCAAAACAGAATTATTTTTGAGTACCTTCATTCATGGCTTCCGGAATTTAGGGCTTTGGAGAAAGTTGGAATTTTTGTAATCGGAGACCACGGCTGGATGATACTCATCAAAATAGAAATTTAGAGACCAAGATCAGAATTTTTGGTTGGGAAGAAGACTGGGCTTGATCAAACCCTAGATCGGGACTTTGATCAGAAAAGTGAAAAATTAGGGCTTCTGTAAAAATGGGAATTTTTGAAATCTGTGACCATGGCTGGAAGCTCCTCAAAAAAATAGAAGCTTAGAGCTTTGGATCAAACCTTTTGATTGGGCAGAAGAGTGGGATTCATCAAACCCCAGTTTAGGGTCACGTCCAGTGAATACGAAAGTTTCAAAGGCAAAATTGAGGAGCGAAACTTTGCAGTTTTCAAATTCTGAATATACCAGCTTGATCAGCTCATCAAGGCGCATATTTCTATCCTTTCGGAAGTTTGAAATTCAAAGTTTGAGTTTTTGGGGTTTCTCTGACAAACCCATATCTAGCTCCAGTCCCAGTTCTTGTAAATCAAGCGGATTGGGTTAATCCTAGAACAAGATGGATTGGTCACTTACATAAGTGAAGAAGTTCCTGTTTCAGAGGGAGATGAGGCTAAGGCTTTACATAAGGAGATTACAAGCGATGTCGATAGGTATGACTCATCGAGGTATGTTTTGAGATTTGTTCATGATTAAGTTTATGGTATGTTTGTCTTCATGTTATTATGGTTAGTACAATCTTGATTTTAGATTTGTCGTATCACCTTAACAAAATTATGAATGCATGATAGAAGATATTCATTGGTTAGGGTGTTAACACTTATGATTGTACTAATGCATTATGGTGTTGTATGAGGTTTATGTTGTCTACTAACATGAAAGGTACACCAAGAAAGACAAATCATGTTCCAGTTCAAGAACATATGATCATGATGACATGAGGATAAAGACTCATCTATTGTCATGGATCTCATAGAAGATCCATTTATGAGGTATGTATAACTTGGTTTTATAATGGTTAACCTATGAGATATACAGGTTACTAGCACAAGTCATTGAAGAAGAACAAGAAGACATCATGTGAGTATGTTAGACATAATTAGCTAGCATGCTAATCCAGGTATGTTTTTTTTATATCAAGTTAGAATCTCACCTTGTGATAAGATCCTTTATTTAAGTATACTTGGCATGATTGATTATGATTATTCATTGAAGTTAGTAATCATGGGTTTAGGCATATTATGATTTTTACTTTGATTGATGATATGACTAACCAGAAAAGTCCTATGGGAATATAAGTAAAAGAATTATGTCTCTTATATTGATTGATTTGACTAACTAGAGGAATCCTATGATCAAATGAGAACATGCATGAGCAAAAGAAATCTTCCTTGAAATATTGAATACTAATATTTATTATCTGTGTTTGAAATGATCATGACTATACATGCTTGAGATTATTGTGTTTTAATAGTATACTAATGAATGTATGATTTTATATGAGATCACAAGGATAACACAATCATGATACTAATAAGCATGCATAGGGACCAAGGATGAATATGAGCTCAAGAACAGGTAATTCAGGAAGCAAAGATCAAGAGGGAGCACACTCTAGTTGTTCCTGCAAGAAAGCAAAGGAGCACACTTCAGTAGTTTCTGCAAGGATGCAGATATTCAGAGGGAGTTGACCATCTTTCTACATTCCACAACAGAAAGGTGTAGACAAAGCTACTTCAGATTAGGACTCCAACAGCTCCTGCAAGGAAGAAAAGACTCAGAGGGAGTCCACCCAACGAACAAAGAAAGATAAGTATTTTAATCATCATTTCTTGCATATTTGTTTGTTTAAATAATACTGTTCAATAATGTATATACTGATGTTCCTAGAATTAGGTCGTGTATTATGCATATTAGAATAGTTGCATTGACGAACAGTATACTACTAATATACATGGGTAAGTGGCCTATGGCACTGTACAACATTCTATTGCTACTTATCTAGAATGAAACCTCTTTGCTGACATGTTGGGAGTTGTGCACACTCTTAACAATGTTCTGGTAGAGATTGGAAGGCATCTAGAAAGTTACGGGATATGGATAAATGTTGTATTGAAGCATTGGCTAAGATAATTGCATGACTATATGACATATTTCTTTATGTGTAAGAATTTGTTCTGAAAACTATGAGATGTTTTCTAATCATGCAATTTAACTTGTTGTGTAGGAAAGATAGTATGCCATCTCCTACAAAAGAAGAACTACAACATTTGTTCCAGCAACAAAGATATATATTGAAGATATTGAAGTTTCCAGGATCTGGGATGAAGAAATAGAATGCCATGATCTGTCGATCATGAAGAATGATGTTTGGGATGTAGTCCCAAGACGTGAAGGGAAGTTTGTTATGACTTCCGAATGGAACTATCAGATCAAGCACGTTGTAGATGGCAGCATTAAGAAATATAAAAGTGATGAAATAGAAGATGCACCAGATGGATTTCAAGACAGCATGGTGTAGTCATATATGTGTGCAGAACTTGGTATGGTAGGATAGACAGCTTTCTATCTAGTTTGGGCTTTACCAAGAGTAAAGCGGATTCCAACCTTTACTACAAGGTTGAGGAAGGAAATCCAGTGATACTAATTTTGTATGCGGATAACTTGTTTGTTACAGATGAAGATAGATTGATTGCCGACATGCAGCGGAAGCTTACTGCCAAGTTCGAGATGAAGAACTTGGGGATGATGCACTATTTATTTTTTGGCATGGAGGTGTGGCAGAGTGATGGAATCTTCCTTGGACAAGGGAAGTATGCAGTAGAGATCCTAAAGAGGTTCGGGATGATGGACTGCAAAGCTATGGCCACACCTATGGCATCGAACCTGAAGTGTCAGTGTGATGCTTCATCTGAGCCGATTGATATCACTATGTATCGTCAGATGATTGGGTCCTTGATGTACCTGACGAACACGAGACCAGAGATTTGCTTTGCTGTGAACACATTGAGCCAGTTCCTGACGGATCCGAGGAGTGTTCACCTGGTTGCTGTAAAGCATGTTCTGAGGTACCTGAAGGGTACAGTGGATTATGGGCTCAGGTATGAGGTGAATCAAAAGTTTAACCTGCAGGGTTATGTTGATTCAGATTGGGCTGGCAGTGCTGCAGATAGGAAGAGCACATCTGGGTGTTGCTTCAGTATGGGATCAGGTGTGATCTCTTGGTTTAGTAGGAAGCAGTCCAGCGTAGCACTGAGTACAGCTGAGGCAGAGTATGTTGCAGCCTGCTCAGCTAGTTGTGAGGCAGTATGGCTACGGAAGCTACTGTCTGAGTTATTTGATCTCCCGTTGGAGGCTACTGGTATCTTCTGTGATAACCAGAGTTGTGTGAAGCTGTCCGAGAACCCAGTGTTTCATGACAGGTCGAAACACATAGAGATCAAATATCACTATATCAGGGATATGGTGCAGAGAGGAGCTGTGAAGCTTCTGTATGTTGCGACGGATGAGCAGATTGCATATGTGCTGACGAAGCCACTAGCCAGAGTGAAGATCGAGTACTTCGGAGAGAGGCTTGGCGTTCTTCAGATCAAGGACACTTCGAGGAAGAAGTGATGGACACATTTGCTGAAGCCATTCCAAGCATGTTGGAAGGAGGATCCTTCACATGGCTGTGGATGTAAGCGCTGGATAATGTGCATCAGGATGATGTTCTGGTTTCTGCTTGGATATGATCAGTTGGATCATTTATGTATGTATGCATCATGTTGGATGTTGGATATGATCAGTTGGATCATTTATGTATGTATGCATCATGTTGGATGCTGGATATGATCAGTTGGATCATTTATGTATGTATGCATCATGTTGGATGCTGGATATGATTAGTTGGATCATGTGTATGTATTTTGTATATGCATCATGTTGGATACATTGTATGATCAGGTGGATCATGTATGATGATATGTATCAGGTAGATACTTGGTATGCATCAGGTGGATGCATTGATGATCAGGTGGATCATGTAGCAGGATGTTGCAGTGATGATCAGGATGATCATGGATGGTGAGCTTCAGGATGTTGCTCCAGATGACATGTAGTAGGACGTTGTAGTGATGATGATCAGGACGATCATGAGTACATCAGGATGATGTATGGTGAGTATCAGGTTGATACTCTGTGGCCGTGGATCAGGTTGTGCAGATGAGCATGTCTGGGAGATCCTATAGGTCGGAGTTGTGTACCCGTAACAGCCTGGGATGCTCTTTCGAGACATTGCTCTGGGAGGACATGTAATTTGTACTCTGGGAGATCTCAGGTCGGAGTTGTGTACCCGTAACATCCTGAGATGCTCTTGCGAGGTTTTGTCCTATGGCATGTAATTTGGGCCGTGGGAGATTTCAGGTCGGAGTTGTGTACCCGTAACATCCTGAGATGCTCTTGCGAGGTTTTTCCATGACGACATGTAATTTGTGCCCTGGGAGATTTCAGGTCGGAGTTGTGTACCCGTAACATCCTGAGATGCTCTTGCTAGGTTTTGTGGTGGACCACATGTAATTTGTGCCCTGGGATATTTCAGGTCGGAGTTGTGTACCCGTAACATCCTGAGATTCTCTTGCTAGGTTTTGTGGTGGACCACATGTAATTTGTGCCCTAGGAGATTTCAGGTCGGAGTTGTGTACCCGTAACATCCTGAGATGCTCTTTCGAGGTTTTGTGGTGGGGTCACATGTAATAGCACCTTGGGAGATCCTACAGGTCGGAGTTGTGTACCTGTAACATCCTGGGATGCTCTTTCAAGGTTTTGTGATGCACGTAATAAGTCCTGAGGATTCCACAGTATGGCCAGTGATGACGAAGACCTGCAGGTGGTGGGACTACATCCAGTATGAAAAAGGACTGGCTCTGTAGAACTTCCTATGACGAGTAGATTCAGAGATTGATTGAGATAGCAGCGACAGTGATGATGATGATGACTCGATGACGATTATCCAGTGACGATGATCCAGAGAAGATGACTTGTGCTAGAAGAACTGTGCTGAGAAATACCTTCCTAGTTAAGAGGGAGTGTTGATGTATATGTAACTTCAGAATGTATTTCACATATATGTATATTGTATTCCTATAGAGATGTTATTATTCCTCTATACGGAAGTGTCGTCACTTATATTGTAAGTGTCGTAACTTATACTTGATGGGTTATTAGACCACCTTGTTTGGGGTCGGCCCTGTATAAGTCATGTGGGTCAAAGGGTTATTAGACCACCCTATTGGGGGTCGGCCATGTGGGTCAAAGGGTTATTAGACCACCCTATTGGGGGTCGGCCCAGTCAGCATTATGTTATGTGGTTAAGTTCGAGCCTACATGAGTTAGGTAAAAAGGCAAGTCAAGTCAAGTATAAATAGAGTGCGGGAGGCACTCTATTTACTCACTCACTTCTCACTCATGCACTCAAGGAGGAGTGGCGCACTTATGGAGGAGGAGGATCTGCTGCTAGGTTATGTCTATCTCTTATGGTTGGTTGTATCATTGCTCTATCTATCTCTGAGGAAGTTATTGGGGTTTTTCACCTTTATGGTTTTCCCCAAGTAAATCTTTGTGTCTCTTGTGTGCTTGTATTATTGTCTCCATGATTGATATGATGTAGATATGCTGTACATGTTGTTCTCTCAGTTAAGATCCTAGATCAGATTGAAGTAAATTCAGAAAATTTAACACCATAGGTTGATGCTGTGGGTTGCTTTTCGCAACTTCCTATGTGTGAAGAAGAAGAAGAACCTGCGGCGGTGTTTAACACACAACATCCTTATAATACAAGGTCAAGACCATAGCCACTTCAAGAACCTTCATCTTCTCCCCCGGTTCCCACAAGAAACAAGACTGTCCCACAAAAGGATACAGTCCTCCCTCAAATGTAGTACAACCTGGTTGAAGACTTAAAAAGAGTCAAAGCAAGCATCTCTCTATTTGAGCTACTCAAGATTCTTGCTATAAGGGATTCTTTACCTTAAAACATGATATTCAAACAGCCTAGAGAGTCACAGAATAATAATCTAGACTCTGTCACTAAAATTGATGATCAAAAACCAACAAGTAAGAGAACTCCTCCTTTCTTGCTTACTTTTGAGATTTTCAACCCGAATGTACACAATTGCATGATAGATTCAGGAGCATCATCAAATGTGATGCCCCTCTCTATTTGCAGAAAATTGAATGCAACGTGGGAAACTTGTCCAACCCAGATTGTGCAACTTGATAGATCCAAAGTTAAAGTGGTTGGAAAATTGAGAAACGTTCTGCTCACGCTGTCAGCTGATCCCAGGATCCATCAGACAGTTGACATTATGATAGATGACATCCCAGAAGCCTATGGGATGTGGTTAAGAAGGGACTGGTCAGAGAAACTTAAAGGTTACTTTGCAATTGACTGGTCCCATTTATGGTTGCCTTACAATGGTCAACCGAATAAAATTAAGATCAGCAGAGAACCTTTTATGAAACAGACAGTTACTGATCTTAATGATTCAAGTGAACCTGCTGGTTATTTCACCTCTCATGCAGAGAAATTTACATTCGATACCTTTTTCGGTGAATTCCCAGTTGATGCCTCATTAGAAGAAAGCATCCGAAACGAATCACATATCACTCAGCTCACTTCTGTACCTTTTCTGGTGAAATTGTGCATAATGTATATAATGTGAATATGAATTTTAGATTAGACCCTGTCTCATGGACCTTATTTTTTGATGGATTCTAGTCCAAGGAGGGATATGGAACGGGTTGTGTTCTTATCAATCCTAAAGGAATGAAAATCATGATTGCTTGCAGGTTAGAATTTGATTGCACTAATAATGTAGCCGAATATGAAGCTCTTGTGCAGAGGTTCAAGAAGGCCATTGATTTAGGTGTACAAGCAATAGAATGCGATGGAGACTCCAAAATTATAGTCAAGCAAGTTAGGAATAAAATACACTGCTTATCTCCGCGTTTGGATAATTATCAAAAGTTGGTAAGGGATCTAACCAACTCATTTTCGGCATTCAATATTAAATCAGTTCCCAGGTCACAAAATTTTGATGCAGACCTATTAGCAAATACAACGTCTAGACTGATCTCAGCAGAAGGTCTGTCTCCTCAAACGTTTTCTATCGAATTGATGTACAAACCATCCATTCCGGATAATGTGACTAATTGGAAAGTGTTTGATGATGACTGATATACACTCGACTTCCTCACTGCTCAGGATACGATTCAAGACATGGCCTTCGATGAAGCGGAACATGAAAAGTCTCTCACTGATTCCTCAAACGTCATCTCGAAGTCTGTGATCAATCTAGAAAAATTTTACGATTTACAGGACAAGTTCAAATCTCAAACTAATTGTAAAAATCAAAGCTCATCCTTCAACTATGAGCAGGTCAACCTAGGCACCGAACAGGAACCTTGTTTCATCAATTTGGGAGTTGATTGTACCCCTGAAGAATGCAGATCCATTATTGCATTGTGTAAACAATATAAGGATGTTTTCGCCTGGACGTATGACGAGTTGAAAATGTTTGACACTAGCGTCATGTTTCATAATATATCCATGAAACCAAAGGTTAAGCCATTTCAACAAAAGCTGTGGAAGATGCACCCCAGTTTGGAGCCTTCTATAAAAAATGAGCTGGAGAAGCTGCTTACTGCTCGAATTATCTTTCCGGTCAGGAACACTCAATGGATCGCTAACTTAGTACCTGTCCGTAATAAAAGCAGGGAAATTCCAATGTGTGTCAATTTCAGGAACCTAAATCGGGCTTCTAAGAAGGACAACTATCCTATTCCACCAATGGAGCAGATTCTTCCAAAGGTAGTCGGGTCAGAGATGTTTTCCCTCCTAGATGGTTTTTCGGGGTATAACCAGGTTATGGTTGCTCCGAACAATCAATTGAAAACAGCTTTCAGGACTCCATGGGGTACTTTTGCCTACAGACGAATGCCTTTCGGGCTGATAAATGCAGGAGCTACTTTTCAGACAGCTATGGATATAGCTTTCCGAGGGTTAATCCATAATTCTATTGTAGTTTACCTTGACGATATCACTGTTTACTCTAAAAAACGACATGGACATGTGTTTTCTTTGAAACAAGTTTTTGATCGCTGTAGGGAATTCCGTATTTCTCTCAACCCGAAGAAATCTATTTTTTTAGTAACATAAGGAAAGCTTCCGGGCTTCATTGTTTCAAAAGAAGGTATGATTATCAATCCTAAACATACAGAGGCTATTTCAAAGATTGGTTTACCAGGCTCGTGCAAAGCAATGCAATCCTTCTTAGGTAAGATTAATTTTGTACGTAGATTTGTAACAAATTTTGCCCAGATTGTTAAACCACTACAACTTTTGGTCAAGAAAGATGTGCAGTTTACTTGGGCGCAGGAAAAGAGAGATGTGTTTATCCGAATTTGAAAGGCCATTGCAGAAGCTCGTGCTCTCATGTCCCAAGATTTTGATAAGGATTTCATTCTTTATACTTTTGCGACTGACTTTTCTTATGCAGCTATCTTAACTCAAAAGCATGACAATGATACTGAAATCCCGATCTCTTTAATGAGCTCAACATTCAAAGGTGCAGAGCTTAAATACTCGCAGATCGATAAGCAAGCCTATGCGGTCTATAAATCCATCAAATATTACAGACCCTACTTGCTGAAGTCTCGAACCAAAGTCATTGTTCCATATAATGCTATCAGAAATGTCCTCATCCAGAAAGAATTGGGGGAAAAGAGGGCCCATTGGATGACTGACCTACAAGAATATGATATTGAGATCAGGCCGGCTAAAATTGTCAAAGGACAAGGTATTTGTCTTCTTATTGCACAATCTAATGACCCCACACAGCAGCAGTCCGAATGGGATCACGAGGAAGAAATTCCCCCCGGGGTTGTTAACATTATCGATGCCCCGACATTGGAATGGTACGACGATATCAGATTTTTCCTGAAGCATGGGTTTGCTCCCGAAACCCTTGATTCTAAGAAAAGAAGGGATTTAAGACTGAAATCTACTCCTTATCAATTCATTGATCAAGTTCTTTTTAGAAAAAATGATGACGGAGTATTTCTCAGATGCTTGGAAAAACATGAAACTAATGACATTCTGTTTCAATTTCATGCAGGTCCTGCTGGAGGCCATTTTTCAGGAGAGACTACAACACACAAGATTCTTAGGGCTAGATATTATTGGCCCACGTTGTTTAAAGATGCTTATGCTTATGTGAGGAAGTGTGAGCCATGCCAGAAATGCATAGGGAAGTTTAGGAAACCTGCATTTCCTCTACAACCGGTTACAATTCAGTTTCCATTTCAACAATGGGGAATGGATTTTGTTGGGCGTATAACCCCTCCTTCATCCCTCCAACATAAGTATATCCTCACTGCCACAGACTATTTCACTAGATGGGTGAAGGAAGCTCCTCTTAAACAATGTAACGCTACCCAAGTAATCTCTTTCCTTGATATCCAGATCATCACACGCTTTGGCGCTCCAGAGGACTTAGTTTTTGATAATGCATCCTACTTCTCTTTAATCGATATATCTGAATATGCCTTTGAGATGGGGATTAAGCTTAAGTTTTCTACCAATTATTATCCTCAAGGTAATGGTTTGGCTGAGTCATCAAACAAAATCCTGATAAACATTCTCAAGAAGACTATAGCTTCTCATCACAGAAATTGGCACACACAGTTGTATAATGCATTATGGACAGATCGAATTACCCCAAAACCAGCAATTGCAAATTCTCCCTACTGTTTGGTTTATGGCAAAGAAGCCATCCTTCCCACTAATCTTACCATTCCTTCACTACAATTGGCCCAGTCTGTCCAAGAAGATGATTCTTCCCCCCTCCAGCCAAGAATTGACACCCTCTTGAAGCTAGAGGAGGACAGGGAAATAGCCAAGAACAAGTTGTATCATCATCAGCAGATGGTGAAGAGATTGTTTGATGAAAAATCTTCATCTGACAGGGAATTTTCTATTGGTGACCTGGTTCTAAGGTGGGATAAGCAACGTAAAGATAAGAATCAGTACACCAAGTTTCAACGCCTTTGGCTAGGACCTTTCATTATTACAGAAAATATTGGTCCCAGCATTGTTCGATTACAGATGCTAGAGGGAGTTGTAGACACCTTCCCAGTGAATGTGTCTCTTCTCAAAAAGTATTTTGTTTGAACAACCTGGTCCACTTGTACATAGGTTTGGTTTGTTTTTCAATCATTTGTTTTATTGCATTGACATTTTGATTGGTTTTCTTGTTATGTTTTGGTTTTCATTAATAACGCTTCACACTTGTGGTAATGGCTTATAATCACTTTTCTTAGCAACAATTGCTTCTGAAGTTTCAACATCGTTATCAATCTTACTTTCTAGATTTTGATTAGAATTTGCTCTGAAGAATAAATAGTCAAATAAGTGCAGTGCCTTTGGATACTTTTCACTTTGATAATTATATTTCACCATGCTTCATTTGTGTAATTGAGGTATGGAGGATGGTCATCATTTCTCTATCTGGTGTTTCATGGTTGAACAGCATATCATAATAACCTGACCAGTTAATCGATATATCTGAATATGCCTTTGAGATGGGGATTAAGCTTAAGTTTTCTGCCAATTATTATCCTCAAGGTAATGGTTTGGCTGAGTCATCAAACAAAATCCTGATAAACATTCTCAAGAAGACTATAGCTTCTCATCACAGAAATTGGCACACACAGTTGTATAATGCATTATGGGCAGATCGAATTACCCCAAAAGCAGCAATTGCAAATTCTCCCTACTGTTTGGTTTATGGCAAAGAAGCCATCCTTCCCACTAATCTTACCATTCCTTCACTACAATTGGCCCAGTCTGTCCAAGAAGATGATTCTTCTCCCCTCCAGCCAAGAATTGACACCCTCTTGAAGCTAGAGGAGGACAGGGAAATAGCCAAGAACAAGTTGTATCATCATCAGCAGATGGTGAAGAGATGGTTTGATGAAAAATCTTCATCTGACAGGGAATTTTCTGTTGGTGACCTGGTTCTAAGGTGGGATAAGCAACGTAAAGATAAGAATCAGTACACCAAGTTTCAACGCCTTTGGCTAGGACCTTTCATTATTACAGAAAATATTGGTCCCATCATTGTTGGATTACAGATGCTAGAGGGAGTTGTAGACACCTTCCTAGTGAATGTGTCTCTTCTCAAAAAGTATTTTGTTTGAACAATCTGGTCCACTTGTACATAGGTTTGGTTTGTTTTTCAATCATTTGTTTTATTGCATTGACATTTTGATTGGTTTTCTTGTTATGTTTTGGTTTTCATTAATAAGGCTTCACACTTGTGGTAATGGCTTATAATCACTTTTCTTAGCAACAATTGCTTCTGAAGTTTCAACATCGCTATCAATCTTACTTTCTAGATTTTGATTAGAATTTGCTCTGAAGAATAAATAGTCAAATAAGTGCAGTGCCTTTGGACACTTTTCACTTTGATAATTATATTTCACCATGCTTTATTTGTGTAATTGAGGTATGTAGGATGGTCATCATTTCTCTATCTGGTGTTTCATGGTTGAACAACATATCATAATAGCCTGACCATTTCCGATTGCTCATGGATCCTTTTACAATCACTTTGAATATGAATTTTGTTTAAAATTATAAGTTACAAGGTGGGTGGTCTTATTATCAAGCCATTCCATTAGCTTCATAGGTGTTTAAAGTGGAATGACATCTTCACATCAAGCCACCACACTTGGAAGATGGCTTTCAGTTCTGCTGGAAGGTGGAAGATCCTATTACAAGTCGGTCCATTCATGATCCGCAAAGCACTGGTGAGTAACATTATCATTATATGGTCACCAAGCCATGGTAATGCCTTGTAGCCTATGCCAAAATAAATTGCTTTGTCTTTAATTATGGGATTTTCTTTGTTGTATAGAAGAACAGGGGGGTCTTATCACAAGCTAGCCTTGCTATGATCATGGGTTTGATCTTGGACTGGAGTTATCACAATATGGTTACCAAGCCATGATAATTTCTTTTGGTCTTGCAGCCAGAAGACAAGGAGTCTCATCAACGAGCTAGCGTGACCAGTTTCGGGATCAGGCCTGTGAATGACGCTGTTTCATCTGATCACCAAGTCAGTACAGTGGTCTCGTATCAACAAGGTTTTATGTATAAAAATAAAAAATAAAAGAAGGGACAAAATATAAAACAAAAGAGAAAGAAAAGATAAAGGAGTATATATATAAGCCATAGAGGATCACTGAATATACATATAATTAATGAACCAAGGGGATCTGTAATTAGGATATTCATGAGCAGTTCTAAGACGTTGCCTAGGTTCAACACAAGCTAGTTTTCAATGATTACATCATGGTAAAGATTTGGTATTACTCTCTAAATCTCTTTACCGGATGAGTGTTATCTTTAAAATGGTCATTGTTGAGATCTATCCATTTTCATGTTCATTGTTTGTTGGCTGTTATCTTTTGAGTATCTTCTTTGAATTGAGTTTCAAGAAATCGATTGATTGATATCTTGTCTTAAATGGATTTGAATGTAGAGATAACTGGTTCTTCCCATCCAGTCACCATTTGTTGTCGCCACAATAGATCCCATGCTTAGCTAAGCACGGGAGCCCCCAATTTTAATAAACGCAAAGATGTTTGGGTGAGTCATCTTGAAAATTTTAGATTTTGATTTTACCTCTAAAATTGTTCACCCATGCTTTTGGTTTGCTTGTTTGTAAGGGTTTGATTATTTCTTCCAAAGTGTTTCGGTATGAAGAGAGCCAAAATTTTGAGTATTTTGTTGACTGCTATTATCATCCCGAAACCCGACATTTGGAGAACCCGAAACCCGCAACCCAACAGGTGCGGGTTGCGGGACTGTTGTTTTTTAAGTTTTGGTTTTGGTAATTCCAAAACCCGCAACCTAACGATTGCGGGTTGTAAAATAATTCTGTAATAAGACTAAGAAATAATTACCCCAAAACACGAAGCTCGCAATGGCGGCATTCGGATTTCGGGATTGTGATTTTTTTTGTTTTTCTGGTGTGTACTCCCGAAATTCGCAACCTGTAATTTCGGGATGTGGCTTTCGGGATGGTTATTTCGCTTCACAGTTTAACGTTCCAAAGCCCGCCACCCGCATAGTGGGTTTTCAGCTTTTGGAAATCCTTTTTTTTACTTCCATTTTTCATACCTGCAACCAGCAAATCCGTACTTTTGGGTTTCGGCTTGCGGGATCTTTGAATAAGAAATTCATGAAAATACTTGAACCCGATTCCACATCCTGCACCGGTTAATCTCATTCGTCCGTCTGTTATGATCTCACGGTCATGTTGATTTTGGGTAGTCATTTAAGTCAGGGTTTTCCATTTTATCTTTTGAAACCTGGTTCTGCCAAATTATCATTTTTCTATGTAAACCATGACAGCAGACACTAATACAAGTCTATTAGTTACTTCATGTTGGATGGACGCCATCTCTCCGCCCTAAGTTCACCGTGTATGGACTCGAGCTTTGACATCTTATCTTTTTTGTTCCACCTCTTAATGATTGTTTCTTTTCACTTATTCCTGACCTGAAAGCTTTTATCATTCTTGTGGAAGTTGGGTCAGATCAACCGGATTTGTTACGTGTGAAGAATTGATAGCCTGTGTACTGGAACTCCTAGTTGAGACTTTTTGCAGATAAACTTTATCACCCTAACTTTTGTCTCCATTATTAATTACCAGTCATAATTATTGATGGAAGATTGCTTGTAACGATGTGATTGTAAAGGCAATTCAAAATCATGCGAGTAGTAATTGAACTTGTACTTTGCACAAGATTTGATCTGACTGGCACATACCTCGGCTGAATTCATTACAATTGAAGTTATTACAATGAATTGACTGGATAAGTTTAATCATTGCAGATTTCCCTGCCCGATTATCATCGACCTGCTTGTTGGCCTTTAAATAGCAATTAACATGAAATCTCCACACTTAGTTTTTTTGACCCAAAATCCGATGGTGAAAAAGTCAAATTTGCTACAACCTATGGTCGACTATCCGATAATTCCAGTCTTTTTTTATCGTCGGTGGGATATCGGCTAAAATCCGATATAGTTCAAGACATTGGATATTCGACTAGCAAACACATCGGTTAACCGACTTCTTCCAGCTTCACAGGAAGTCGGATAAGTGACAGCATCAACTTGCAATATTTGTCGGATGCCATCCTTTCCCCGTCGATTATGCGTCAGAAAAGTCATCGGTTAAGCGACGTGTTTGCCAAAAAAAAAAAGACAATTCCGACGTTCCAAGCCGTCGGAAGTATAGCACAATCATAGGATATCAACATGCAATTATTGGAAAGGTCATCGGTTAAGCGACATGGACAACATAGCAAAAAAAAACGAAACCGACATTCCGAGTCGTCGATAGTATTGCAACACCGTCGGATATTACCCTATGGTCGTCGTTATTATGTCGTTGGTTAACCGACTACCCAATACATTTTAAAAAAAATAATAATACAGGAAATCAATATATTCTATCTCTGTTGTGGAAATATGTAGAATAATTACATATATATATAACTGAGAACCCCATTATGCTCTTCCCATTATATTAGCAACGGAGTAGCCTAAGGGAATAGAGCCGTTGTAATAAAGCCATTGTATTAGAGTCATTGTATTAAGTGGCGGATTCAATCATTATTCAAGTGGACCTACAGTCTAGTGGGTGCCTATTAAGGTGGCACAAAAGACTATACTTTAAGTCTCAAGTGCTAGTGTCTATGGAACTTACTTTATGGACTATAGGATTTCCACGTAGTAGAATAAAAGGACTGGGACGTTATGTAACATTGTGGCATATTCGTCACAAAGAGATGGTAATGTGCTTCCATTGTGTCAAGGTACTCTTACCTAACTTCTCTAATTTGGTATATTGAGGAGTCTGTATATTCATGTATGAGATCATATTCTTTGAATAAGGCTCATTACATAGTTAATGGGTAGTTACTTAATGTAAAAGGATCATTTTTATTAAATAAGAAGAAATAGGTGGTTGGTAGTCATTAATTTTGAGATTGCATGCAGTTAGGGTTTTGGTAGTTATTAAGAAACTATTTATAGCATTAGAAGGATGTATATTGTTTTGTCAAAGATTGGTATTGTATTGAAGCTTTGATCAAAGGAGCTCATCCTCTCCAAGAGGCCCATGAACATTATTCTCTCTTTTTGAATTTATTAATACAAGTGTTATATCTTGCAAGTTTAATCTCTTTCTTGCATTTTCTTTTGTTCACTTATATTTATTTGAGGTTAAGCCGGATATTGATTCCAAGGAAATTAAAGAGAAGGTTAAGGATATTGATTCCAGTGCATCATTTACTCAACCTTTGAAGTTATGGAAACTCGAAATTGGCTATGAGGAGCAACCAAAAATCACAACAAGCTCCAAGAAATTGTCAAAATTTAAACGACACGCGTGTGGGTTGTAGAAAGACAGCATCGTAGCCATTCATTGAGCTCCTCTTTGTTTCAAGAATAATTTCATATTCTCTACTGAACAGGGCCAACCACGTGAAGGTGGAATCTCTTATGGCCCCTCCCCCCCTCACATCACTCTCAATTCCCCATACCCAATGCTTGCAATAAAAAAAAACAAATATGTCCAAATTCATCCATATTTTATCATGAACTTTCATCCATTATTCATTCAATAAATGCTAACATTCACTAAACCATTGTTTTTGTCGATACACACATTCATTCAATAAAAGATAACATTCAATAAACCATTCATTAATCATTCATTCAACACATTCATTCAATAAAAGCTGAAATTCAATAAAGGTAATAGTTTACTACACTGAATCATTAAAACATTAGAAAATTCATTAAACCATTCATTCATTAATTAGGCCAAAAATCGTGGACGATATATTGTTTTCAAAAATATTTAGATGAGATTTGAACCTGTGACCTAAGTCTAGTCCCAAGGTTACCACCTTCAAGCTTGACCTTATGAATCAATTCCCATTGCCATTTCCTCTCATACGATGTCCCAAAACCATTTCTCTCGAGACCCACTCTTCATTTATTCTGCATGCATTTCACTATGCAACCGTCTCAAATTCCCATTGCGTTTTCCATCAATTAGTTGATCAATTCAGTATGACCCACGTCCGCCATCCAATGAGTGTTTCCGCGGTCTTTAGTTTCATCCTAGCAACGGTTGACGATTCATGGTATTACGTTTCCCTTCGATTGCAAATGACAAACTCATAGTTCACTATTAAGGTTTGTCTGACAAAGCTGACGGTCAAAGAAATCTTGATAGTGAACTATGAGTTTTCCATATTGCAGCTTAAGGGAAACGTAAATATAGAATGAATCGTCACCATTTTCAGGATGGAACTCAAGACCACGGAAACACTCCTTGGACGGCGGGCGTGGGTCATACCGAATTGATAAACTAATAGAGGGAAAACGCAACGAGAATCTGAGACGATTGCATAGTGAAATGCATACACAATTAATCAAGGTTGAATGTGGTAGCCCACCATCTCCCATTGTGAAATGCATGCAGAATGAATCGAGCTTGAAGGTGGTCGCCCTTGCCAGCTGCACTTCAAGATTGAAGGTGGTAGCCTTGGGACTAGACATAGGTCGCAGGTTTGGATCTCCTCAGTTCAGTTCGTACCCTATTATTTTTTTTATGCAAACTATATGTTTTCTTTAATTTGCTGTTGACTTTAATTCCCTAGCGTAGGAGGAGCCATTATGGTCAAGTTGCATTCCTAAAAAGAAGATGAACATTCACAACAAGCAGCATGTCTCTAATTATTGTTGGTATATGCTAGCTTAGTTGCAAATATCATGCTTCAGAAGAAGCCAGCCTTGAATGGTAAATATACCATTTTGGAAGGGTTTAATGTGAGGTTAAGGATATTGATTCCAAGGAAATTAAAGAGAAGGTTAAGGATATTGATTCCAGTGCATCATTTACTCAACCTTTGATTTTGTGGAAACTGGAAATTAGTTATGAGGAGCAACCAAAAATCACAACAAGCTCCAGAAAATTTTCAAAATTTAGACAACACGCGAGTGGGTTGTAGAAAGCTAGCATCATAGCCATTCATTGATCTCCTCTCTGTTTCGAGAATAATTTCATATTCTCTACTGAACAGGGCCAACCACGTGAAGGTAGAAGCTCTTATGCCCCCCCCACTCACATCACTCTCAATTCTCCATACCCAATGCATGTACTTGAAAAAAACAAATATGTGCAAATTCATCCATATTTCATCATGAACTTTCATCCATTATTCATTCAATAAATGCTAGCATTCACTAAACCATCATTTCAGTCGATCAACACATTCATTCAATAAAAGATAACATTCAATACACCATTCATTGATCATTCAGTCAACACATTCATTCAATAAAAGTTGAAATTCAATGAAGGTAACAGTTTACTACACTGAATCATTAAAACATTAGGACATTCATTAAACCATTCATTCATTCATTAGACCAAAAATAGTGGACGATATATTGTTATAAAAAATATTTAGATGCTGTTTTTCCCGTCCTTCTTTTTATAAGTTTTTGTTCTCTTGATCAGTGGTATATAATCTATGAGAGGACCATCTACATCATCTGAACTTTCTCTTCCAGTTCTTGGTTCTTTAGCAGGCACTTTTGGTGATGTTTGCAATATCCTAGCTGATTGTTGTTCTAGACTTGGATTTTGCGGCAAGGGGTTCGGATTTGCTGCAATGATGTGAAAATGTTACATCATTATATTTTTCTATTCTAATGACAAGTTTTTCATTTAAAAAAATTCATTACGAAGTTGTTTTTTTACCAGGTGTGACTGAATCATGTTGTTGATGTTCTTGTCCAGTCTCAACCTGTACAGTTTCACCCTCTACATGCTCTGCAGTTAAAATACGGTGAACTACAATTAATGGTCACCATTTGCAATGCTATACATAAAATTGTAGCATATGAATAAATTCATTACCGGGATTTGAAGCTTGATCATCGATTTGTTGTTGTCCCTCCTCGACACTAATGGGATCATTACTTTCCTGTTAAAAATAGAGTCAATATTTGACATCAAGTATTTGGAACGAAAATATTCCACAAGTGACAAATATTCATTAAACTATATAGATTCTATATACCTGTGCACCGGATGGATTGGTACCACAAGACAGTGTTTGGCCAGATAAGCTTCTTCTACATTCAACAACAGCTCCAAAGCCTTCCTGGAAGCCAAGCTTCATGTCTTCCTCTGTGGGTACTTCATTGAATCGTTTGGCCTGCATATTTGCTTATTGTCGTTAATTAACATTTTACGGTGCAATAAAACAAAAAATAATTTTCAATTTATTATTTGTATTCATTGTTGGTTTCTCGAAACTTACAAACCGTGCTGCCAAATTTGAATAACCACCAGGGCCAAGCTTGTGCTGACCTACTTTTTCTAGTCTTGCCTTTGTGGCCTTTGATGTGTCTGGTAGCCTATGCAAGTGTTGAAATACATTAGATGTTCCAAGTTCGATATAGAAATCAAGCATAATAAGGTTTAGAATTACATTGTAGAAAGTATTGCATACCTCCCTGTGCCTGGTGTTAGCTTGCCTTCTCTTCTCAGAGCCTTCTGCTTTCCATCTTCCACTAGAGCTCTCCACTCCATTGCTGGAATCATTGGTGGGTGCTCATACCTATGGTTTCTTTTGAGGTGTGTCCTATATTGGTCTTGGACAACCTTCACATGTTGACAAGCCTTTTTCAAGACATTGGCATGACTGAAGGTTTTCTCCCCGAACAAGCCAACCAACCGATTAGTGAGTTCATCTTTTAAATGTTTCGGTTGTCTATCCCACCTTGATCGGATGGTGGGCCCAAATATCTCCAAGCAAAAGTCACTCATATGTTTATAGAAAACATTGTTTCCTGCACAACGATCATGCCATGATCATAATTAGTTGATAAAAAACGTTTTATCAATATATTAAAATGAAATTATAAACACTAATTAACTTGATCAACTATGATTAATTACCTGGGATCGTCGGTATCTTTATTGGGACAAGATATTCGTCCACCAAAAATGTTGTCTCCATTGTTCCTGTGCTTTTGACACGGAAGATCCTGGAAATGTAGCTTGTTTGACATCAAAATTGATAGGGGACTCGGCGTCGACCCCTTCTTATGGAGGATCCGTTGTGTGTTGGTCAATAGCAGCTGTTGCACTCACAGCAGGGGTCTGTGGTGTTTCAGAACGTGTCGTCGACTGTTCGGTTGACAACAATGGCGAAGGATTCGAACTACGTGGAGTCGTTTGGTCGTGATGTGAATTCTCTCCACAAGCCTCATTGGGGCCAACACCACCTTGACCAATATTGTGTGGTCCCTTATAATTCTATAAGTACACACCACATCTTATACGTTCAATACTATAATATAAAAGGGAACATTATAAAGATTTAAACGAATTATTCCATGTTTCAAGATTCCTCAACTTACTCACAAGTTATTAGATTTATGTTCCAACAATGCAATCCTTTCTTTAATTGCGCTTGTCTGAGGAACCTGGATCACTAGAGAAAGGATTTCCATAGTATATCTATTCAACAATTTCTCTGCCATCTTTAGCGGGTGTGCGGCTTCACCAAATTTTTTGCAATCGTGAAGCACCTGCCACTTCAAGGTCTAACGAAAAATCTTGTGATGCTGATTCATACTATGATTCACTAGTGGGCTGCAACAAACATATATAAAGAACTACTGAGTTCTCTACTGATAGATTCCAAATTTTATATTAACGTATATAACACATCTATCAAGATAGATTCGTAAAATTACAACACGATTTACATTATCATAACGAAACCAGTATATCACATGAAAAATACATAACAAAATTAACATTATGCTATGTATTATATTGGTACAATTGAAATGAATTGTACCTGCGACGTCGAGGATCGCGATCCACTCATTGGATCAATGGTCATAGGCGACTTGCCCTGATCTGCTAATATCTGGGAGCTTCCCCTAACAATACCCTAATAAAAAAGCATAGTGAAAGTCACCTAAACGATTCCAAAACTATTCATGAGAAAACACATCAAAAAAATTATTATTCATATTATATTTTTAATATTACAAAGATGTATACCCATTGTGCAGACCCTGGTGTGGCTGACCTTACGGAACCGGCCTGCATCAAAAACATAAACTAGAAAATTACGTAAACGAAATCAAAATATTCATTGAAACATTAATATAATGCTAAAACATTTTGACATATTTTAATTCTACAACTCAAATCAGGTCTACCTGTTGCCCCAAGGGTGTTGTCGTCTGATCAACATTCAATGGGTGTATTTCCTAATCAACATTCTACATCAAATATAAATTTCATTATATAAAACAAACCAAGTTATTAATAATGGAAAAAAAAGCAAATAAAAACTCTTTTCTCTTATTATATTTGTATTATTAGAAAGATGTATACCTACTATGTCGAGGAAGAAGTTCTCCTCCGACCATTTGTTGGCAGGGATTTATCTCGATCACTGGCCTGCGAAGTAAAAATGGAAAATTTAAATGAAATAAACTAACAAAAAATCCTTATGATGTTTAATTTATTACTAAAAGGTTGGGTAAAATGTTATATAGAAACCTTGTTTGTATCTACTCGGTTGACAGGGTAATTAATAAGCAACTTGTCCCCTGCAGATATTGTTTTAATAGCAACTACAAAAACATGGTTTCCTTCATGCCCCTCAAATTCGCAGTTTGGTTGCTTAATTGTAGACCCTGGTTGTGTACTGTTTATAAACCCCACAATATTCCCTATGCCTTTGGCCTTCCATCCATGTACAACGTTCCTCCTTTATTTTGATTTTTGTCTTTCAATTGTAAATAGTTTGTTGACAATCCATAGCTACACATACTTTTTGTATATCAGACAAGGCACATCCAATCATTGTAGTTGTATATGGGTCCAACATACTCCATCAATTTTGTACATGTCCCGTAACCGACCAAGATGCAATCCATGGAAAACAACCCGAAACCATGTATCGACGACGGTGCAATTCGATATCTCCTCTCATTCACACAAAAATCAGTTTTCGGTGGAGAAAGATCCTTCGGTACCCATTGTTTCACTAAATGTCTGTACCTCAAGGGCACCTCTTTGTCGTCTTTTGTCTCATCACCATAGGAACATGCCCCCCCCTTGACCGTGAAAAAATTCATTACATCTATGGAATATTCTTTTGGTTTTTTGACATCTAGTTGATACAATTCTTCTAGACCTACTGGATGTCTCACTTTCATCTAGCCTTCCTAAACTCCCCTCGCTCGAGGAAGACAGATCAGACAAATACCTGTTTGGTTCTACCTGCACCATTGGAAAAAAGTTTAGATTCGACCACAAGGCATAGCGCCTATTAAAAGTTGACGTGTATCACCTTTTATAATTTTACTTGATCCTCATTCCCTTTGTCAACATGTAGGCATTCAAGTGATGATCAGAAGATGACCAATTTATCTTTCTTAAGAGTAGAAAGTCATGCAATATTTATGAGTTGTTTTTTACTATTTTATTTAACGCTACATCACACATGTAACACACATGTAGCACACATGAAACACTACACATACACGTTACAGGATCTCCTCTAATGTTAAAAGTCCTGGCTACTTAATGAAAACTATTTACCACATATTTGATTACCTTAGTGTAGACGTTTCCTGTAATATACTTAGAAGAGTTACTTTCAGAAATGACTGTGACTCTTAGAGGCCAGTCAACTCTAAGAACCAAGTGACCCTATGCTAGGGCTAGTACAAACCAGAGAGAGAGAGATGACTGGGCTATGGTATAGTCAATCAAAGAAATTCAGTGATAGTAAAAAGGTTCAATACAAAGACCAACCAGTAAGGTACAAGTAAAAAAAAAGAATGGGTATAAAGACTCACAACCCTTGGGACTAAGGGGGTGTACACTACCTCAAATGTGGACAAACTACCATAGTTATAACCACAAGACCAAAAACATAAAAGGCGGTCCAAATCAATATATGCAATATCTCCTTGTAACTACCTCATATATGCAATATCTCCTTGTAACTACCTCATATATGCAATAGCTCCTTGTAACTACCTCTTGAAACTCAAATAGTACCACCAAAAAGTATGATAGCATGCAATCTTCCAAACTAAGGTCAGGAGGGTGGTATCCAGTAAGGTACAAGTAAAAAAAAAGAATGGGTATAAAGACTCACAACCCTTGGGACTAAGGGGGTGTACACTACCTCAAATGTGGACAAACTACCATAGTTATAACCACAAGACCAAAAACATTAAAGGCAGTCCAAATCAATATATGCAATATCTCCTTGTAACTACCTCATATATGCAATAGCTCCTTGTAACTACCTCTTGAAACTCAAATAGTACCACCAAAAGGTATGATAGCATGCAATCTTCCAAACTAATGTTAGGAGGGTGGTACGAAGTGGGTATAAAGACACATAACAATTTGGAGAAAGTCGGTGTACCTCAAATGTGGACAAACTACCATAGTACCCACGTGACCTAAAACATAAAAGGTGGTACAAATCAAATGATATCCCAATATCAATAAAACACCCAAAAGGTAAAAGGCAAGGTACCACAAAAATATTATCGACAAAATGAAAGGACCATAAGACAATCGACCAAGGTGGGGTACAACCATTCATCTCTCTCTCAGATGTACCATTGTTCCATATAACTTGAAAGACCATCATCATAGTAAACGGAAAATTCCACTCGGGTGATGTGATCACGTGGTCCTCTAGACTACTCCTATGGTCAAGCGTTAGTGGCTCCATGAAGGGGTGTTCAGTCCCTTCAGAAGACCATCTAACTCAACCATCTCAAAGACCTAGGAGAAGAAGACATCACACATCATAAAATAAGTATTGGTAACTACCGTGTATGAACTAAAAAACCCTAAAGCAACCGACCATGCAAAAGGGGAGCTATGAAAAGACAAGGCTCGCAGGCCAAAAAAACAAGCTCGAAAAACTATACTAGGACCGATGTCACAGTAAGCGAGCTGAAACGAAAGTGGCCAGAATGCCAAGCAGTAGCACTAAAGAGAAAAAGACCCTCTAAAAAGGTGAAAATGCAAGAAAAATTCCTAACTAGGAGCTGGAGAGCTCGACAAATCGTATCCTTCGCAAGGTGATGAAATCCAAGTCGAACAATACAAAGTGAGAGACTGAATTTGAAGGATATCCCTCTACCAAAAGGGATCCTGGGTAAAAGAGCCCTAGTAGAAAAGTCACTAAGCTACCTCGTTCATGACACGTTGGAAAAGGTTTTCGGCACTTCTGCCTTATCACCCTTGTATCACCAGTATGGTGGCTAGAGAATACAAGGAAGACAATGATCGATGTTGCCTTAGGGCTAAGTGGAGTGCGGCATTCTACATAGTTCGTCCTGTTCTCAATCTCGCGACGGTTTAACCCCTGAAACAATAGGAGGCCCCTCCACAAATTGGTGTATGACCGTGTCAACAAATACTAGAGGATTTTGGTTCCCTAGAGGACAACAACTATGTCTCAGATGATAATGAAAAGGGGGAATTATTTGGATGCCTATCCCCAGTGTCCTACCTAACTACCAAATTCTTTTGATTTCCTCAAGTGAGGTTATGGTGTGTTTAGTTAGGGGGTGTAAATTTTAGTGGTTGTATTACTCAATCGGGTGATGGAAGTGAAACTCGTGGTGTGATGACTGACTCAAACCATGCAAATGTGTATGAATAAAATAAGCCTTTCCTTTCAATGAATGCTAGTTAAGGTAAGGATAGAGTTCTTTCAAACTATAACTACTCTTTCAAATTAAATGAATGCAACAAGTGTTCAAGTTCATTCATGGGACCTCAAGGAGAACTTCAGATATACTCAAGTCATGCAAATGAATTCATCACATAAAACAAAGTGATAATAAATATAAGGAATTGTACATATCCATCTTCATAATTCTCTAGGAACACTTATAACATTCTTCAATCATTCTTCACAAAAACACAGGGATAGTAGAAACAATAAACTGCATATAAATCTTCATGAGCTTAATAAAAAAATAGTAACCACAACTAGGGAAGCTATACCACAACTTGTTTTTTTATGACTATAAATACAAGAGTATCCTAATCATGAGCAATACATCCTTTACTTTAACATCATGAGCAATACTAATCATTTTCCCTTTAACTTGCTTTGAGTACCTTGACATGAATTCCCCCAAGCTACTATATTCTAAGTGTTAAAGATGCTACAATACTACCCTAGTCGAAGACTAAAATTGCCACAATCCAAGTCATGATGGTTTGATTGAAGTCTAAAGTATGATGATGCATGCTTACCTTTTATGAATTTACTAACCCTGATCAATGATAGAATGAAAGCCAATTTTAAGAAGATGAATACTTTAAAACAAACCATAATAGCCTGAAATACTTCCTAAACCAGAACAACAAAAATGGGTAAGCAAAATCGAAGTTCTGGTTTCCATCAAGGTGGCTTACAAATTGATTTAAATTTGACCACAATGGCACCAACCGCAATTTTAGGCCTATATAATTCTGTTCCTTTTATATATATACATCTCCAATCCGTCAAATGTTTCGTTACTTTGTACCCTAGGACCACTTTCTGGAAATTATCATCTTCAAGCAGCCTCGACTGAAAACGGAACTTCGATTTTGCTTATATCATGATGCTAATGGTGTTATAGGATCTATCTCACATGGTTCTAATTCATAATGGGATGGGGCTAATTAATCTTACTTTCAAAACTCATATGGTGGCAATGATTGATACATTCTCATTCCTCACATTCTACACTACCCAAACTTTTCTAATTGTATGAAAATTGAAGCTTTCAATTTTATCCAAACCATTTAAGGAGAACTTGACCTAATTGCAATTTTTATAATCTACATGGAAGGATATGTCAATTTATAGACAGGGCAATTTTTAGCCATAGTACAGTTATCAACCTAATCCTTTGCATATCAGGGCAATCTAATTTATAGAGACAGGGCAATTTGAAGAGGATGATGATTTGGTTGACATCCATACCAGATTGATCTTTAATTTGTTGCTGAGTTATTTAACACACAGACCGTATGACTTGAATCTGGGTGAGACCCAATTCTGCAACAAATTTCAAAAGATAGAAGAGCAAATTGAACTCACCCATACTGATTTTCCTAGCCCCCAAGTAGGATTTATCTATGAAGAAATGGCTATCAGAGATATATAGAGAAAACCTGATCTTGCACTACTCTATGGAGCCTTGACAGGCCCCATGAAAAAAACTCCAAGTCATATCTGGATTCACTGCTACTTCACTAATAACACAGGGAACCTTCAAAACTACAGTGTGGGTGGCCTCAAGTCTTCCTTTTTTCATTCATGGTTTGGCTGGTTGACTTAACATCCCTCCAATTCACAACAAATTTTTGTGGCATTCATTTAATTTGGTGGAGGCTGAGGCATTCATTTCAAAATCGTAGATGGAGGCTGCTTCCATGCCGAAACTTGAGGAAATTTCAAAGTATGGTGATTTTAGTTTACAAAAATTACTACTTGGGGACTATTTTGGGACTGAGGTCTACTCAGGAGAGGCTACATCTTGTTATATGAGTTGAAAATTGGGTTAGGTTAGCATTTGGAGCATAAATGTATAACTCTTATAGATAAGCAATAGTTTGAAGTGATTCAAATACAAAATTTGAGAATATTTGAAATTAGGATAGACCTAACAGATCACAATCCTTGATTGGAATTTTTTTCATTATAAGCAGCAGTGTACTTTGATCTTTTTGTTAACGCCATCCACATCAATGGAAGCCTTGAAATCATAATTGACCTCATTACAGTTTTGGTCTTATGACAACTCTTTCCACTGGTATTCAATGAGATATCATTTAACACAGAGATTCAAAAGGATATTTGGCAGTGTTTCTAATAGCTAGAAAAAATCCATCCTTAGTTCTGTTAAAGGTTTATTCAATCATTGTGCTTCCATATCTCAGAACAAAAATTGGATTGAAGGTGTAAACAAACTGCACTTCTTGCATTATTTATATATGAGCACACTAATATTAAATGGTAGCATGGTTGGAAATAACATTATTGAGAAGCACATTTTCAAGATTGAAGGAGTCATTAATTGCCTTGTTTTATCATATGGAGGATTCATTGCAATGGTGCTTTTATTAGACATTTATTGACAACTTTGAATATCTCCTTTGAACAATACTTCCAATCGAAAACTCTCTTTAGGATTCTTGCAGAATGGTTGGGTACTTCATCAAAGGCGCTTCAACATGATACTTTCCATATTGCTATAAGTGCAACAACATCAACAATTGTAAACTAGGGCAGAAGTAATCAAGGATGCATTCAATTCACCTCTGGGTTTCATCTTAGTGATGATTGGGACAATTAAGGATTGAAGCTATGTCTGAAAATGATGGGAATCTTATTTTTGGTATTATTTTTCTTCCAAATCTGCAAATAGCACTTAGCCCTCTATAAGAACTAGTTTGAATAGCACTAGTGTTTTGGAGCTGTAACTACTAAGAATACGCATGGAAGAATCAAACTACTGATAGAAGCCACCAACAAATAGAGCGTCATTTGTTGTATTCCAGAAATTGTTGTACTAATCATTGTTCTTATTGCTACCAATATTGAGATAGAGTTAGCCATGTGTAGAACTAGTGTAGGTGTGGAGCCGAAATGTATAACTGAGGATTCAAAGGCGCTACTAAAGAAAGATGACGGCAATGTTTCCAGCAGTGTCACAACTGATTTGGATGCGCATGCAAATGAAATTGATGAGCTTGGTAACTCTGCTTTATCGGGGTCATTAGTAATAGCCCCCACCCCTGCATTCACCCATCAAGCTAAAAAAAAACAATATCTGCAATAAGATAAAAATACCCCAATGTAGATTGAATTAGCAATGAAACCCTCTTAGAAGATCGAATTAGCAATGAAACCACAGTGATTTGCTACCAAATTTATAAATTTGTCAAATCAAAACAATTTAGGGCTTGGTACTCACGGACGTGGGAGGCATTTCCAGCTCTTATAGTTTATTTGCTTGGACTCCAAACCGCCTCTCCCAATGCTTGCTCGTTGGGTCACTCCCACTGCTTGGTCATTTGGCCACTCCCTCTCCCCTGCCACAATCACAAACCGCCTCTCCAGCCACAAACAAACAGTCTAATCCAAATCGATAGCAGGTCCAAATCGCAGAGGCGCGGGTCCAAATCACAGAGGCGTAGCTCCAATTCGAGGGTCACTCCAAATCGCAGGTCACTCCAAATCGAGGTCAGTCCAATCGAGGTCACTCCAAATCCAAATCGCAGGTCACTCCAAATCGAGGTCAGTCCAATCGAGGTCACTCCAAATCCAAATCGCAGGTTTGTGAAATGCATATGGCCAATCGATAGCAGGTTCAAATCGCAGAGGCACAGGTCCAAATCGCAGATACATGGCTCGAAGTCGAGGGTCACTCCAAATCGAGGTTAGTCCAGTTGAGGTCACTCCAAATCCAAATCGCAGGTTTGTGAAATGCATATGGCCACCGGCTTTTATATTTGTTCAATATATAATATGTTATGTAATGTTTGTGTTTTGTTTTTTTTAATTTGTTTTTAATTAAATATAGATATAACATTATATACAATTAAAATTTAATTGTTATATATATATTTAATTAATAACAAATTAAAAAACCATTGTTATATATTTATTTTGTAATTTTTTTCATTAATGTTTTAATTCTACTTATTATATATTCATTTTTTTAATTTTAATTGTTTTTTTTTTTTTATATAATGTTTTTTTATAATTGTTATATATAAGGGGCTTAAAAACAACGATACAATATTTTTAATTTCATATATTATTTTGTTCAAAAGTATGACAATATGATCACACATTGGGTGGGAGGATACGTCGATGAAGCAATGAGATGCTATGATCATGCTCTCTCATTTGTAATTCCAATAAATCCATGGTGATATGACATAATCTTATTATCCATTCACAACGAGAACAATATCACAGCCACCCGTTTCAATGGAAAACATGTTAGTTTTTTGGGAGTAATCACCCATTTGAACATTAATGAGTAGAAATAAATACTAGTCAAATAATTAAGGGAGATATAGGGTTCTTCATAGGGTTAGAAAGAAAAAATTCCTCAATGATGGGAGGGGATTCCTTTTGAGTTATTCCATTAAGTTCATCATCATAAATGTCCTCAAATATGTCCACAAATAATTGATGTTCCTTACATATATGCTCAAGAGAATATTTTTCATTACAATTGTAGCATAGACCTTAAGTTGATGTTCCTCCATTTTGTCCTATGCCAACTTATGGACCTTGAAAGGTGGAAGAGGTTGTTGAAGAGCCACCATAGTTGGGGAAAGGAAATGAAATAAAGTTGGGGATTTTGGACTGAGCATAGGATATAACACAGGCATGACAATAAATATTATTGTCCTCCAACCAAGTAGTAGGGTGGTTCACCTCTAAGTGGGATTTAATTTCCTCTTTAAGATCACTAATAAGGAATTGCTTAAACAATAATCAATTAATTTTTATGAAAAAACAAATGAACTTTGATGACTCCTATAATGAATTTCATTAGGTAATAAAATATTACATTAAGGGAAAGTTAGTGCTTCATTTGATCGATCGAACCAACCAATTGGATATGACCCGCCAAACTTGTTTAGAATTACTTCAGAAAAATGAGGCGTCATACTATTGGAAGGGTCGGAAAATGAGAAGTGATTCTTGGTTTCCATTTTTCTAACTAATTGGGTGAGAGAATCAACCATTTCTTGTATGTCCTCTATAGTCTACATGTTATGAGTGTTTATCATGGGACCATTAGGTCCATCAAACAAGTTAGTGATGATTTATCCCAACACAGTCAATGATCTAGGAGGATTTCCTTGTGAGGGTCCATAAGCAATGGTACTAGCGAGTCCACGAAAGAATAAGTTATTTTAGAGTGAAACCATGATGATCAAATTAATCTTTGTTGAGTATCATTACATGGTATTTAATGCTCCATTAATGGTTGGTGTCAGTCATTTTTGAGTCTAGCAACCCTCCCACACCATAAATGCATGCATCTAGTCTAACCATGCCAAATTTTAGTCCAAGCCAACACATATTTAAAAAATTTCAATGTTGGCCCCATGTATCACATTATTTAATTTATAGGTATGGTTTCTGATGTTGCAATGGTGAGTGTCATTCATTCGAGTCTTGAAACCCTCCCACACAATCAATGCATGCGTCTAATATCAGACTTCTGACTTCTAAAGAATTTGATGCGATCGCTAAATCACCGATGACAAACACCGTTGGTTTTTCTATGTAATAGCTGTGTCAGATATCATATAACGATGATGATCCTGATGAAGATCATGATGATGATGATGGTGATGAAGATGACGATGATGATGAAGATGATCGATGATGACCATGATGATGACGATGATGATGAAGACGATCGATGATGACGATGATGATGACAACGATGATGATGATGATGACGATCGATGATGATGATGATGACAATGAAGATGATCGATGATGACGATGATGATGAAGATATTGCTGCAGATGATGAGGAAGATGATGATGATGATGATGATGATGATGAAGATGATGATGATGACGATGATGATGAAGATGATGATGAAGATGATGATGATGACGATGATGATGAAGACGATGATGATGACGATGATGATGATGATGATGATGAAGATGATCATGATTACGATGACGATGCTGCTGATGATGATGATGTTTGAGTCTTGATAATTGTGCATTTCCTTATGAAGCTTCCCTCTGTTTCAAGAATAATTTAATATTCTTTACTAAACAGGGCCAACCATGTGAAGGTGGAAGCTCTTATGGCCCCTCCCCCCCATCACATCACTCTCAATTCCCCATAACCCGACAAAAATATCTATGTACACTAGAAACTTTAAATGTGTTTTTTGACATACTCTAAAACAAGCAATGTTTCTAATTATATCATATAGGAAAATGGAAACTCACTACGAAACAATTAATTTATTATTACTGCATACCTCATAAACTTCAATGGTCTTCATCATCTTCTTCATCTGGGTCATCGTCTGTACTATCATCCGATGATCCCGATTCAACATTGTAAGGATTGGCCATATCATCCTCGTCATCGATGTTAGTTACGATCAACATGTCATTGTCAATATCATCTTCATGGACATTGTCTGATAGTACATCATTTGATTCAATAAGTTATTCGACATCTTCTTCTGGACCATGATCATCTAACTCATGTTGATCATGATCATCTTCTACAGTGTCTTCTTCTTCGAGAACATCTTCATTACCTTCATCAACGTTATACTTTACCGGCCTTCCCCTTGGGTCATGTCTCACAGCAAATGACCAACCCGCTCTACCTAGAACCTCAGAGTAAAATACCTGTTCACATTGGGTTGGAAGAACATAGGGCTCCGTTCTTGGCTCAAACAACCTCGTATTTACCATGGTAAAACCATTATCATGTTCAATAATTGTTCTATTGGGATCACATTGATTCAATCTACACCTGTACCATTTGACAACGAACAGAAATACCTTGAAGGAGTTAAAGGCACACTAAAGAATGTCTTCCAGATACCCATAGTATCGATTTTCAGATAGTTCTCGATGTCTGTCACTTCTAGAAGAAACATTGGTCACCTCAAAGACTGTAGATATCCCACGATCAGATGTTTTCTTTGTTTCATCCAACATTTTGATGCGATATCTACATCCATTGCACCACATAGCCTTATGGTGTTTTACCTAGTACAACAAGCCATACAGGAAAAGATTACATAATGATAACACCATATTTATGATAAAGTAGTGCATGTTTATTATAATGCCATAAAAGGAAAATAACTAGCGTGACGTACAACGAAAATATTTAAAGAAATAAATAAATAGTGCCGTTGATTAATATGCTTACCTGCTTATCTTTTAAACCTCTTGCTAAATTGATTTCCCATTGTGTTACATTGGTGTCTCCATTGCGATGTGTAGCTTTAACCAATGAAGCCACACCTTCCCATGATATTCCATGACCAGATTGTTCACATTTTTCAATCCATACCTTCATCCAGTCAATATTGTTTGTGATGTATAAATGAATCACATCCCACTCTCGACCAATTGTTTGATGACAATAAAATTAAAATTCAATGAAAATGTATATTAGTCACTTAAAAATGTATATAATTACAATATAAAATGATGCAAAATACTAAATAAAAAAATAGAATATATATGTATGATATATAAACATAAAAAGCACTAGTGAAATGTGTTATATTACCTTTCACCTTCCTCAATCTACCTTTCCCCTTCGGGTACTCCCCTTTGAAATCGTTTTTGGATTCTGTATCACAAATGTGACGTAAATTGAGCTTTGACGCCAATATAGGAAGATATTCACTAATGTACAACATGTTTTGGTATACCATATATCCCTCCATCATAGAACCTTCAGCATATGCTCGTTGTCTGACCAAACCCTTCATAAATTTCAAGTGCCTCTCAACCATCCACATGGACCTTGAGTGCGCAGGTCCACACAGTTCAATCTCCTCAACTTGGTGTATGAGGTAGTGTTACTATGCATCGAAAAATGCTGAAGGTACATGCTTCTGCATTTCACACATGAGACGAGGGATTTCTCTCCTCCAATACTTTATGTCTTCTTTATGGAATTCTTTAGATGAGAACCACCTACAAGTGACATGACAACTGGCCAATCAAGAGATTAAAGAAAAAAGTCATTATATTACATAACATGAAGTAGAGAATGAAAATCAAATTAAGAATAAGTTCTATGTTGAATTAAACAAACAGTAAGCACATGGAAAAATCACCACTTACCTCATGTATTTCCCGAGACTATATATTATTTGCTTGACATTGTTGTCAAAGTTGTCCGGGATAGAGAGAGGTAGAACATACTGTAACAATAATATCCAAATAGTTTCAATATATCGAAAAAGAGTACTAGAAAAAGAAAAAAAAATTATTAAATGCATACCATATTAATTATTACCTTCATGAAGACATGCCAATCATGCGTTTTCACCCCCGCGAAATCACCTTTCTTTGTTATGATATTCTTCATGTTCGCACAAAATCCAGTTGGAAATTTAATTTTTCGAATGACTTCTTTTACAACATTACTTTGCTGGTCCGTTAACATCCATGGAAGTGAGTTTATATTAATTTGCTCTCCGTTGCTATGAAATTGAATGACGTCTTTCATTGCATGGTTGTTATCTTGAATGTCTTTGCAAATTTTAACAATTTTTTCTTTGTCACTCCTTCCATCCGATATGCATTGTATCAAATAGATGAGCAATTTGTAGGTGCTCATAATAGGGCAACCTACTAAATTGTCTAGGATAACTTTTCATTCCTCGTGGAAGCCCATTAATGCCTTCATGATGATCACATGAACGACAATGATGAAATTAAATATTAAATCAATGTCAATTACACTAAACAACACACAATATAATAAAATACAATATGATCATATACATTAATGATTGATTATACATACCTTGACGATTTCTATTATATTGCAACTTCCATAGCTGAGGTGTCATTCTCTTTGGTTTTAATGCAGTCTCTTGCTTGCCATTGAAAAGATGTTTTTTGGTAGTTCGATACCTGTGATTCTTGGAGAGGAAGTGCCTATACGCATCAAACACCTCCTTTCCTAAGCTTTTTGAACGACAAGATTTGATCTTAGGACCATAAATTGGACATGAAAATTTCCCCTTTGTCTGAATACCTAAATAAAAAGATGGAATATCAATATTAATGTCTATTATAATTATATAAAAAATGACTGAATTATTTAGAAAAACATGCATGCGTATTATATTAACTAGTAGTTCGTAAAATTAAATGCAACTAAAGTGGAACTTATAATTACATACCACAGAAATGGGTTAACCCTGGGGCATCATGTATTGTCCATACAAGCATTGCATGGAATTGGAATTGTCTTTGTTGTATTGGTCTAGATAAGTCATACATAGTGATGCCATTCCATAACTTCAGTAGCTCATCAATAAGAGGTTCGATATATACATTCATATCTTTGACTTGGTACTTACCTGATTGATTTGAACATATCAAATAAATATTCTAATTATGAGACATACCGTTTAGATATATAAACCATATTTCACAATAGAAAAACTTTAAATATATATATAACATTATGAGACAAAAAACGACAAATGAGAATATACCACTGCAATAAAAAAAAACTGCAGTGTTCATACTTGGAATAATCGTCGACAACATTATGTGCTCCCTCTTTATTGTCAACCATGGAGGAATGTTGTTGTTGATAACAAAAATAGGCCACACCGAGTAAACAGATCTCATCTCTGTAAAAGGATTGACACCATTTGCTGCCAAAGAAATCCTAAGATTACAAGGTTCGTCTTTAAAGTGAGGCCATTTTTCCTCCATATCTCTAAATGCAGACCCATCTACAGGCATCCGAATAATGTTGTCTTGACTTCTGTTCTGTGCATGGTAATCCATAAACTGCGCTATGTTTTTGCACCTGAACAGTCGTTGCAAACGGGGAATAATGGGAATATAATGTAGAACCTTGCGAGGCACCTTTTTAGTTACTTGATCTGTGCAATATCTATTGATATGACATTCAAGACATTCTGTTGCAAATTCATGATGGTTGTAATAAAGAACATGATCATCGGGGCATGCATGAATTGCTTCATACTGCATTCCAATTTCTTTCATGATGGCAGACAAATCTCGATATGTGCGAGGTAAAATATTTGAAGGTGGTAACAAATATTCACCTATCATGCTACAACAAATTAAAATAAAAATCTAGTTAATATAATATAGAAATAATATTAATGAAACAAATTTCATCCGTAGTAATTTGACTTATATATGAATTAACAATAAAATGCATGACAATCATATATATTTTGTGATGGAATATATTACATACCTTAACATCCGTGTGACTGATATGTTTGAAAGACCATTCATAACCTTCAAGTTCATTACCAACAATATAGCAGAGAGAAGATTTGTCTTGGAGCCGTCATAAAGGGGTTCGTATGCCTTGTCAAGAAGAGGTATACCATGAATATCATCAAAATGTTCATCATTTTCATGATCATCATCATCATCCATTCCAACATTAAATCAATCATGGATCAAAGTATTTGTAACATCATCTTCAACTATGTTATCAGTATGATCATTTTCTTCAATGTGATCATTAACTTGTTCTCCATTAATATTCATAGCTCCATGTTCCTCTTGTACTTGTTCTGGAAGCACTTGCTAATCTAGACGATATGCCATAGGATGTATTTCCTTTATATTTACATGAAAAAATAAATAGATAAAATTTACAAATAACAACGACCAATTGTACTGTTGGTCAAAAATAAGAAATATTATAATAATACATAAATTTACAAAAGCAATCAAAATAAAAACATATATAATGCAAACTTACAAATGGATGGTATTCATGTCCCCCCTCGACGTTCCCATGCTCCCTACAATGTTTTGTGGCTATTGTGATCAAAATTCTTCTCCTCTTAAAGCCTCTGCATTGATTACATGGACAATAGCATTTACCATCACCCCTTCTTTCAACTCCTTCCCACAATCTAGCAAGCAATTGTCGATTTTGTTCATCTGGATCAGGAATATTCGTAGTTGACATTTTCTTGTAAAGAGCTTAACTGAAGACTATCGATCTTTGAAAATGAAGCTCCAAAGTACTTTTGAATAACAAAAACTATGAAAAATAGTCCACTAAACAAAAAAACATCCGCAAACCATCGCTGGTATGGCAAACATGTCGGAATGGTTTCATATTTATAAATTGTAAAAGTCAAAAAGTCAAACCTACGTTGGATATTCGAGGACACTAATATAGTGACCGTTGGGAAAAATCCGTCGGTTATCCGACATCTTTAGGTTCAAAATGAAGTCGGTTATCCGACATCTAAAGCGTCGGATATCTGAATAGGCGTCGGATATTAGCAGAGTCGTCGGATAGCCATCTAGGCTTGTTGGATATTCAAAAATACATCGGATATCTGACGGGCACCTCTCAAAATTTATAAAAAAAGGAAAAAAAAAGTAATTTTCAAAGAAAAATCCGATGACACAGTCCATTTCGTCGGAGGTCGTCGGATTTGCTTGTCAGATTTTGGGTTCAAATCTACTAGTGCCAATTCATCCCTTGCCTTCTGGAAGATGTAAGACTCTGTTTGGTATTTTTTGTGTCCTACTATCCAAGACTCATTCAGAATGAGTAATATTCATGCAGATGGTGAATTTTCTAATGTTTAGGTTGAAAATGAAGAAATCTACCCCTTGTTGTATCAAGAAATGTTGTTACCACCATTTGATGCAGGTGTTCATGTTAGCAGCGATAGCAGTGAAGAAGACCTCGAAACTTTGTTTGCCTACATGCAAAACCCCAAAGAGCAAAGGAAGGAAATTCTGGAGGAATCAACTGATCTCGATACTGATGTTATACAGGACTTTATAATCAATGAAGAACTTGACATGTCGGCTATCGTTCCTGAAGTAAATCCTCTAATGGATTTCTCTGTTTTTGCAAGCCAGACCACCTGTCAATGATAGTGAACAATCTGTGATTGAATTTTTATGGTGCCACGAGACCTTATCTGATTAAAGAACAAGTTTTTCTTTTGTGAAAGGTGGCAGAAAATCTTTTAAGCTTAAAAATAGCAAGATTTCTTGGATCGATGGTTAGATCCGATTTTGTAATCCCTATTTTGTAGAATTTCTCCTTTTGGAACTCTTATGTAAAGTTATTATATAAGGAGGAATGTTTCCCTTAGTAAGGGGTTGGGAATTTTGGAATTGCAATTAAACAGGAGATTCGATTGAAGATACTCTGTCTATCAGAGTCATTGTAATTTTTGTATAAGACTTCTCTATTCAGGAAAGTTATCTTTTAATCCACCTTCTACTGTTCTTCAAATTTCTTTGAGAATTGCTGAATTAATGTTTCAAATTTGTCATCGGTTATGTGTTTAATCTTTTGTAGGACATTCATTAATGCATAAGATCTCTCATATTGATTTCTCTGTATGTCTGGATTATGCTCAAAATTGTTCTATTAAATTTCTTTAATTGAACGTTTTCACTTTTATATTTCTACAAATGATTCAATGCAAATAAATATGTATAATCCAACGTTAATTTTTGAATTAACACAATGATTACAGATCATATATTTGAATAGGCTTAAACACTTTGAAGAATTGTCACTTAATTTTTATTAACTGATAAAACTTTAATTAACAAGTGAAGAACCCAAGGACATTTCTCTTCAAGGTACTTAACTACTTGCTCATCACACTTCAAATCTGATCTGCACAACATCAACTCTTCCTTTTAGGCTAGATCTGACTTAGAATAGATTCTTCCCTTAGGTAGGTTAAGTTAGGTTTGGTAACAAGCTTTCACACTTAGTTCTCCTTGATAGAAAAACTGATCTTTCAAGATCATATCTTATACTCATAGAGTTCCAGTGGAGGCCAAATATCCGTGGGTGATTAACACACCAAACAGCTCGAGGATAGAATTTTCCTTGCATAGGGTCTTTCGAAGCCTTTGGTTGGGTTTTCATCCCCTGTTGTGTGCCTTGGAACCCATTCTAGCACTTTGCACTTACCCTACACCCTCGAGGCATCAAAAAATGGTGCTACAAGGAGGGCCATTAGTAAAACATGCCTAAGTAGACTACTAATAAACCTCCTCCATCAAGTACTTCAACGGTTCGAACCCGAATCCAGACTAGGGTTTCAACATCTGAACAACCAACTAGTACACAACCTATGATTCTCCCTGTCTTGTCCACACAACCTATAGTTATACCTGTCACACATGTGATACAACAGGAGAACAGAGGAGATATCATTTTCACGTCACCTACAAGGGTACCCATCTCACTAGAGAATATATTGAAAACATTTGCCGATAGGGTTTTAAGAGAAGAACAACGACTTGCCGATCAAAGAAGACGCGGCCTGGCAGCTCTAAACTTAGAAGGTATTTTGTAGGCTAGCGGTCAGGAAGATCAGCAAGTTCCCACCTCACAGACCACTGATCCACAGGTTCAGCATACCAATAGTTTTAACACAGAGGATCAACATACAATTGATCAACAATCTGAAAACCAAGACCTAGTTAATCGACCAGATTCTCCTGAATATAACGGTGAGGCCACTCTCATAGGAACACAAGGTCAACCAAATCTTGGAGCCGGTGGTCCACCACCGTCCCCTCCTTCATCTTCATCATCTTCCTCAGATGAAGAGAATTCTTCTAGTTCGTCATCTAAAGAAGAAGAACAAGAACCTCCAATGGCTAGAGAAGGTCAAAACAGACCTTGGCTTGACTAAGGTGAAGTTTTCATATTAGGTGATCAACATAGATTACCAAAGAATCCTGAGAAATGGCTGCCTAAATACAACCCTGATGATAAGATACCCACATTGGATCACATAAAAAATTTCATGCAGGCACTCAAGCTTAGAAACGTGGTACATGAGGATGTAGTATGCAGACTTTTTCCATACACCTTTGAGGGTAGAGCGGCCACTTGGTATTTTGATTTACCAGCCCAATCTATAACTTCCTGGGATGAATTCGAGAAACATTTTACCTAGAAAGTCAAGGATGACAAAACAACGCAAGATCTTGTCTTAGAATTATTCTCCATGAAAATCAAAGGAAAAGAAAGGGTAAAAGACTTTAACCAAAGATTTTCATATCTCAAAAACAGAATTCCTACCAATCTTCTTCCTGCTGAAGAATTGTTGGTGGCTTAATATGAAAAGGGTCTGCGTCCCCCTATTGCAATATGGGTCAAAAGGGCACAGAAGGGTACTTTACTGGAAGCATTTGATGAAGCAATCCAAGTTGAGAAGTACATCTTTTGTCTGGAAGACATCCCTGAAGCTTCAGAAGGACAACCTTCCACTTCCAGGAAGAAAATTGAGAATGTCCCTAAACCCACAGTTCAGAACAAGGATCCATTTGATTAGACTAACTAGAAAAAATTCCTTTGGAAGATGTCAAATGAGATGGTGGATTTGAAGAAGAACACTAATGATAATCAGAATCAAAACAAAGTTTTTGTAAGGACACCGTTTAGGAGACCTTACCAGCCTCCACAAAATCCACCGCCAACAAATCCGGTAGATGCACTCACAAACGATGAACTCTTTTCCATTTTTAGAGCATCGGCAGCAGAAGCTCAAGTCACCCCTGACACTTCCAACGATCAGACTACCCCAGATCCTCCACTACCTGAAGAAGAAGCAGAAGATGATCCACAGGTCGATGCTGTGGGTTGGTTTTCGGAACTTCCTATGTGCGAAGAAGAAGAAGAACCTGAGGCAGTGTTTAACACACAAAATCCTTATAATACAAGGTCAAGACCACAACAACCTCAAGAACCTTCATCTTCTCCCCCGGTTCCCACAAGAAACAAGACTGTCCCACAGAAGGATACAGTCCTCCCTCAAATGGAGTACAACCTGGTTGAAGACTTAAAAAGATTCAAAGCAAACATCTCTCTGTTTGAGCTACTCAAGATTGCTGCTGTGAGGGATTCTTTACCTAAATACATGATAGTCAAACAGCCTAGAGAGTCACAGAATAATAATCTAGACTATGTCACTAAAACTGATGATAAAAAACCAGCAAGTAAGAGAACTCCTCCTTTCTTGCTTACTTTTGAGATTTTCAACTAGAATGTACACAACTACAGGATAGATTCAGGAGCATCATCAAATGTGCTGCTCCTCTCTGTTTGCAGAAAATTGAATGCAATGTGGGAACCCTGTCCAACCAAGATTGTGCAACTTGACAGATCCAAAGTCAGAGTGGTTGGCAAATTGAGAAACGTTCTGCTCACTCCGTCAGCTGATCCCAAGATCCATTAGACAGTTGGCATTGTGATAGATGACATCCTAGAAGCCCATGGGATGTGGTTAAGCAGGGACTGGTAAGAGAAACTTAAAGGTTACTTTGCAACCGACTAGTCCCATTTATGGTTTCCTTACAATGGTCAACCGAATAAAATTAAGATCAGCAGAGAACCTTTTATGAAACAGACAGTTACCGATCTTAGTGATTCAAGTGAACCTGCTGGTTATTTCACCTCTCATGCAGAGAAATTTACATTCGATACCTTTTTCGGTGAATTCCCAGCTGATGCCTCACCAAAAGAAAGCATCCGAAACGAATCACATATCACTCAGGTCACTTCTGTACATTTTCTGGTAAAATTGTGCATAATGTATATAATGTGAATACAAATTTTAGATTAGACCTTGTCTCATGGACCTTATTTTTTGATGGCTCCAAGTCCAAGGAGGGAGCTGGAGTGGGTTGTGTTCTTATAAATCCTAAAGGAATGAAAATCATGATTGCTTGTAGGTTAGAATTTGATTGCCCTAATAATGTAGCCGAATATGAAGCTCTTCTGCAGGGACTCAAGAAGGCCATTGATTTAGCTGTACAAGCAATAGATTGCTATGGAGACTCCAAAATTATAGTCAAGCAAGTCAGGAATAAAATACACTACTTATCTCAGCATTTGGCTAATTATCAAAAGTTGGTAAGGGATCTAACCAACTCATTTTCGGCATTCAATATTAAATCAATTCTCAGGTCACAAAATTTTGATGCAGACTTGTTAGCAAATATAGCGTCTAGACTGATCCCTCCAGTAGGTCTATCTCCTCAAACATTTTCTATCGAATTGATGTACAGACCATCCATTCCGGATAATGTGACTAATTGGAAAGTGTTTGATGATGACCGACAGATACTCAACTTCCTCACTGCTCAGGATACGTTTCAAGACATGGCCATCGATGAAGCAGAACATGAAAAGTCTCTCACTAATTCCTCAAACGTCATCCCGAAGTCTGTGATCAATCTAGAAAAGTTTTACGATTTACAGGACAAGTTCAAATCTCAAACTAATTGTAAAACTCAAAGCTCATCCTTGAACTATGAGCAGGTCAACCTAGGCACCGAATAGGAACCTTGTTTCATCAATTTGGGATTTGATTGTACCCCTGAAGAATGCAGAGCCATTATTGCATTATGTAAACAGTATAAGGATGTTTTCGCCTGGATGTATGACGAGTTGAAAATGTTTGACACTAGCGTCATGTTTCATAATATACCCATGAAACCAGAGGTTAAGCCATTTCAACAAAAGCTGCAGAAGATGCACCCAAGGAGCCTTATGTAAAAAAGGAGCTGGAGAAGCTGCTTACTTCTCGAATTATCTTTCCGGTCAGGCACACTCAATCGATTTCTAACTTAGTACCTGTCCGTAATAAAAGCAGGGAAATTCGACTGTGTGTCAATTTCAGGTACCTAAATAGGGCTTCTGATAAAGACAACTATCCTATTCCACCAATGGAGCAGATTCTTCAAAAGGTAGTCGGGTCAGAGATGTTTTCCCTCCTAGATGGTTTTTCGGGGTATAACCAGGTTATGGTTGCCCCTGATGATCAATTGAAAACAGCTTTCAGGACTTCATGGGGTACTTTTGCCTACAGACGGATTCCTTTCGGGCTGATCAATGCAGGAGCTACTTTCCAGAGAGCTATGGATATAGCTTTCCGAGGGTTAATGCATAATTCTATCGTAGTTTACCTTGACGATATCACTATTTACTCTAAAAAACGACATGAACATGTGTTTTCTTTGAAACAAGTTTTTGATCACTGAAGGAAATTCCGTATTTCTCTCAACCCGAAGAAATCTATTTTTGCAGTAACAGAAGGAAAGCTTCCGGGCTTCATTGTTTTGAAAGAAGTTTTGATTATTGATCCTGAACGTACAGAGGCTATTTCAAAGATTGTTTTACTAGGCTCGCGCAAAGCAATGCAATCCTTCTTAGGTAAGATTAATTTTGTACGTAGATTTGTACAAAATTTTGCCAAGATTGTTAAACCACTACAACTTTTGGTCAAGAAAGATTTGCAGTTTACTTGGGCACAGGAACAGAGAGATGCGTTTATTCGAATTCGAAAGGCCATTGCAGAAGCTCCGGCTCTCATGTCCCCATATTTTGATAAGGATTTCATTCTTTATACTTTTTCAACGGATGTTTCTTATGCAGCTGTCTTATCTCAAAAGCATGACAATGATACTGAAATGCCGATCTCTTTTATGAGCTCAACATTAAAAAATGCAGAGCTTAAATACTCGTAGATCGATAAGCAAGCCTATGTGATCTATAAATCCGTCAAACATTATAGACCCTACTTGCTGAAGTCTCGAACCAAAGTCATTGTTCCATATTCTGCTATCATAAATTTCCTCATCCATAAAGAATTGGGGGAAAAGAGGGCCCATTGGATGACTGCCCTACAAGAATATGATCTTGAGATCAGGCTGGCTAAAATTGTCAAAGGACAAGGTCTTTGTCTTCTTACTGCGCAATCCAATGACCCTGCATAGCAGCAGTCCGAATGGGATCACGAGGAAGAAATTCCCCCAGGTGTTGTTAATGTTATCGATGCCCCAACATCGAAATGGTACGACGATATCAGATTTTTCCTGAACCATGGGTTTGCTCCTGAAACCCTTGATTTTAAGAAAAGAAAATCTTTAAGACTGAAATCTGCTCCTTATCAATTCATTGATCAAGTTCTTTTTAGAAAAAATTATGATGGATTATTTCTCAGATGCTTGGAAAAACGTGAAACTAACGACATTCTGTTTCAATTTCATGCAGGTCCTGCAGGAGGCCATTTTTCAGGAGAGACTACAGCACACAAGATTCTTAGGGCCAGATATTATTGGCCCACGTTGTTTAAAGATGCTTATGCTTATGTGAGGAAGTGTGAGCCATGCCAGAAACGTAGAGGGAAGTTTAGGAAACCTGTATTTCCTCTACAACCGGTTACAATTCAATTTCCATTTCAACAATGGGGACTGGATTTTGTTGGGCCTATAAACCCTCCTTCATCCCTCCAACATAAGTATATCCTCACAGCCACAGACTATTTCACTAGATGGGTGGAGGAAGCTCCTCTTAAACAATGTAACGCTACCCAAGTAATCTCTTTCCTTGATATCCAGATCGTCACATGCTTTGGCTCTGCAGAGTACTTAGATTTCGATAATGCATCCTACTTCTCTTCAATCGATATAACTGAATATTCCTTTGAGATGAGGATTAAGCTTAAGTTTTCTACCAATTATTATCCTCAAGCTAATGGTTTGGCTGAGTCATCAAACAAAAACCTGATAAACATTCTCAAGAAGACTATAGCTTCTCATCATAGAAATTGTTAAGTTTAAACCAAATAGACGAGCAAGATCACTGAAAGAAACATAATCACAAGATAGACACAGAATTTACCCTGGGAAACCCTCATGGGGTAGAAAACCCAACAAAGCTTTCCTCAATAAGATGATCAACCAAAATGCAAGCTGTGCTCCAAGACTTGACCTCCTTCTCTACCTCCTATGCAGACCTCCCAGACACAAGTGCGCTACTTTTCTGAGTTGTGGAAGTGTGTCAAATGAGGAGCTCTCCTCCTCTATTTATACTAGTTCCCAACTGACCAAAATCCCTAATGGGGCCGACCTCTCGTGGAGAAGTCTAATAACCCCTAAAATATAACATCAGGGCTGACCCCCACATGGTGGGTCTAATAACCCTAGTTACCACACACCATCAGAGGAATAAAAATCTCCGGATACATAATAGAAATACCTCGGAGGGATGAATCATCTTCGGAATAATAATGTACAAATATAATATTCTTAGAAGTTACAATATTCAACACTCCCCCTTAACAAGAAGGATATTATAACAACATTTGTAGGAGCAAGGAGTCATTGACTACATCATACATGATACATCTATAAATCATCGGAAGCTTTCTTCAATACATCATCATCAGTAACTCAATCAGTTACTGGAACATCAACATCTTTGTCATCACATGATCATCAGTATCGTCATCACACGATCATCAGCATTGTCATCACATGATCATCAGTATCGTCATCACACGATCATCAGCATCGTCATCACACGATCATCAGCATCGTCATCACATGATCATCAGTATCGTCATCACATGATCATCAGCATCGTCATCACACGATCATCAACATCGTCATCACATGATCATCAGTATCGTCATCACACGATCATCAACATTGTCATCACACGATCATCAACATCGTCATCACATGATCATCAGTATCGTCATCACACGATCATCAACATTGTCATCACACGATCATTAGCATACTCTGCAATACATAGGATCATATTATAGGATGATCAATCCCGCTCTCTTTAGGAAATAGGTCCATGGATGATACAATCCAGATCAAGTTCCAGGATGATCAGTCCTTATCATTTTAAGACAAATCTCATGCCTAGGGACGATGCAATCCCATCACTTACATTTTGAACCCAGTTCATGGACGGTGCAGTCCTCACACGTACCTTTAAGACAAGTCTCATGTCTAGGGATGATGCAATCCCATCACGTACATTTTGAACCTAGTTCATGGATGATGCAGTCCTCACACGTACCTTTAAGACAAGTCTCATGTCTAGGGATGATGCAATCCCATCACGTACATTTTGAACCTAGTTCAAGGACGATGCAGTCCTCACACGTACCTTTAAGATAGGTCTCATGTCTAGGGATGATCCAATCCCATCACGTACATTTTGAACCCATTTCATGGATGATGCAGTACTCACACGTACCTTTAAGACAAGTCTCATGTCTAGGGATGATGCAATCCCATCACGTACATTTTGAACCTAGTTCAGGGACAATGCAGTCCTCACACGTACCTTTAAGAAAAGTCTCATGTCTAGGGATGATGCAATCCCATCACGTACATTTTGAACCTAGTTCAGGGATGATGCAATCCTATCTTCAATTCTCGGAGACATCAGTCTATGTCTCAAATCTGGGACTGAGGTCCGGGGAAGATGCAATCCCCTACCTCTTCATTCAGGACTTCATTCTCGGAAACATCATGTCTATGGCTCTCTTTAGGACTGAAGTCCAAGGATGATCCAATCCTGACATGTCCACCAAGGACTTCATTCTCGAAGACATATTTCTACGGCTCTCTTTAGAACGTGTGTTCAAGGATGATGCGATCCCTCTTCTTTCTCGGAGATATCTGTCTACGGCTCACTTTAGAACATGTGTTCAAGGATGATGCAATCCTCACATGTATCCTCATCAATACAGGTACAAGTATCCTCAACCATACAAGTACATTAATCAATACATGTATTCTCATCAATACATCAATACAAGTACTCTCATTAATACATCAATATAAGTACTCTCATCAATACATCAATATGTAACAGTACGAGTATTCTCATTAATACATGTATCATCAAAAGTATGTATCCTCACCAATACATCTATCATCAAAACATGTATTGTCACTAATACATATATCATCAAAAGTATGTATTCTCACTAATACATATATCATCAAAAGCATGTATTCTCACCAATACATCTATCATCAAAATCATGTATTCTCACTAATACATCTATCATCAAAATATGTATTCTCACTAATACATATATCATCAAAAGTAAAAACAAGTATTCTAAGTATAAGAGTCATAAATCTAAATATTCTAAGTATCCAAGTGTAGTAAACAGGTATCCACATCATCGACCTTACTGTCGATGAGACAATCTCATCATCAGTGACTATACTACTCTCCCTTTCGAGGAGGGTCCTTTTGAACTACACCAAGCTTGTCTCGGAAGTATTCAAATTTCACTCGAGACAGAGGTTTGGTCAAGATATCAGCAATTTGATCCTCAGTTCTCACATACTCGAGCTTGATAGCTCCTCTCTACACCATATCTCGTATATAAAAGTATCGGATCTCTATGTGTTTTGACTTATCGTGGAATACAGGATTTTCTGTCATCTTAATACAGCTTTGATTGTCACACATAATCTTAGTGGGATCCATTTCTAAGTCAAACACTCCAGATAATAGCTTTTGAAGCCATACTGCTTCACAGCTGGCAGAGCAGGAAGCTATATATTCTGCTTCAGCAGTACTAAGAGCCACACTAGATTGTTTCTTGTTGAACCATGAGATCATGCCAGATCCAAGACCATAACATCCACTTGATGTACTCTTTCTGTCTGAGACACTTCCTGCCCAATCAGAATCTGAGTAACCATGTAATCTGAGTTCATGATATCCAAGATAATATAGACCAAATTCTAATGTACCTTTTAGGTACCTCATTACATGCTTTGTAGCTATTAAGTGAACCTTTCTAGGTTCTACTAGATACTGACTTAGGGTATTTACATCAAAGCATATATCTGGCCTAGTATTTGTTAAATACATCAATGACCCAATGATTTGTCTATGTAGAGTTAAGTCCACTAATTCCGATGGGTCATTAACTAATAACTTCAAGTTGGAGTCCATGGGAGTGGCCATGGCTTTACACTCCAACATATCAAATCTTTTTAGAATCTCCACATCATACTTACCTTGATTTATAAAGATTCCTTTTGGTTCTTTCCATACTTCTAGACCTAAGAGGTAGTGCATTAATCCGAGATCTTTCATCTCGAATTCTGAAGAAAGCTTCTTCTTGCATTCAATAATTTGTTTCTCATTTCCGGTTAGAAATAGATCATCTACATATAACAACAGTATAACTGGTTCATCATCCATCACTTTGAGATAAAGATTGGGGTCAGCTTTACTTTTGGTAAAGCCCATGCTTGTTAAGAAGTTGTCAATCCTTCCGTACCAAGCTCTGGGAGCTTGCTTCAATCCATATAATGCTCTTTTCAGTTTGCATACATGAGTTCTCCCATATTTATCCTCAAAACCTTGTGGTTGCTCTATGTACACTTCTTCTTCAATTACACCATTCAGAAAATATGTCTTAACATCCATTTGGTGTAATTTCCACTTCATCATAGATGCAAGTGCCATGATAGTTCTAATTGAAGTATGCCTAGCAACTGGTGTAAATATTTCTTGATAGTCAATTCCCTCCTTCTGAGAGAATCCTCTGGCTACAAATCTTGCCTTGAATTTTTCAATGCTACCATCTGCAGCATGTTTTATCTTGAAAATCCATTTGGAAGAAACCACACTTTTATCTTTTGGTTTGGAAACTACATCCCAAACATCATTTTTCATTATTGACTGATATTCTTCTGTCATTGCTTCTACCCATTCTTTCTTCTGAGCTGCCTCTTCATAGCTAGTAGGTTGTTGATCCACAAGATCACACATCAAGGCCATATAGTTGGACACTAGCTTTGGTTTCTTTCCTTCTCTAGTGGAGCCTTCAAGAGCTCCATATCTTTCGGCTCCTTGAATAATATCTCTAGCCCATGCTGACCTTCTTTTCTTAGATAAATCTGTAATAGGAGGTTCTTGTGGTTCCAACATGTCATGATCCTCTGGTGAATCATCTTCAGGGATGGGCACATCCTCTATGATTCTAGGAGGTGTATCTTCTTCATATATTTCTTCAAGTTCGCACTTCCTGGATTTCTTGAGAGCTACTTCTTCATAAAATGTTACATCTGTACTTATTTCCATATGATGAAAACCTGGTATGTAAATTATGAAGGCTTTGGATGATTCACAATATCCAACAAATATTCCCTTCTTACCAGAAGAATCCAACTTGGTTCTCGTTTCTTTTGGAATGTGGATGTACATAGGAAACACAAATATTTTGAGATGACTTACCTCAGGCTTCCTTCCTGTGAACACTTCTTCTGGAGTTTTGAATTCAAGAGCACTATGGGATAGTCTATTTTGCACATAGACTGCTGTCCTAGCTGCTTCAGCCCATAGATACATGGGTAGATATTGGTCATGTATCATAGTCTTTACAGCTTCCATGATGGTTCTATTCTTCCTTTCAGCAACCCCATTTTGTTGGGGATTGTAGGGAGTGGTTAGTTCCCTCTTGATTCCGGCTTCTTTACAAAAGTCTTCAAAGTCCTTTGAAGTATATTCTCCGCCATTATCTATTTTGAGAATCTTGATTTTCTTTTCTGAGAGATTTTCTATTAGGGCCTTGAACTCTTTGAATTTTCCAAAGACTTCATTCTTACCTTTTACAAAGTATATCCAAGTCTTCCTTGAATAGTCATCAATGAATGAGAGATAGTACTCAAACCCACTTAGGGAAGTGGTGGGAATTGGTCCACATACATCTGAGTGTATTAGCTCCAAAATGTTCTTAGTCTTTGTTTCACTCTTTGCAAAAGGGTTCTTGACATTCTTCCCTTTCTTACATCCTTTACATGAGCCATTATGATCAACCTTCAAATCTGGTAATCCTATGACCACCTTGCTCACATAGGGTAAGGCTTTGTAGTTAATGTGAGTTAGTCTTCTATGCCATAGCTCACTGGGGCTAGAGGTTTCATGAGCAAGGGCAACTTCTGGATGACCCTTGAGCTTATAGAGACCTCCTTCTTCTTCACCAATGACAACTGCATCTTCAATTGATTTTCCTTTGGGCCACATGAGTACTTGTCCATCTATGAAAGCCACTCTAAAACCTTTCTTATCTAGTGTTGAGATAGAGAGTAGGTTCTTCTTTAAACCTGGTACATATAAAACTTCTTTCATTTTCAAGGGTGTTCCAGAATCAAGCTTGTAGCTTGCTTCACCAATTCCCTTGATGGGATATTGATAATCATCTCCTAGAGATACCTTTTGTGGTGAAGAATTTTCTTCAAGTCTTGAGAGAGTTTTCTTTTGACTTGTCATGTGCTTTGAAGCACCACTATCAATGAGCCATGTATCTTCTCCAGGAGACACAGATCCAGAGAGTGCAGAAAATAGGACATATTCTTCTGGGTCTTCTTTCTTTACTTTAGATCTTTTCCTTCGAGGCCTTTCCTCTTCTTCCTCTTCTTCTTCTTCACTATCATCTTCTGCGATATGTGCATGATGTCTTTTGTGAACAAACTTCTTCTTCTTCTTTTCTGGTAAAGTACAGTCTCTAGCATAGTGTCCTAGTTTAAGACAATTATAACATTGGATTGTGGAGAGGTCTCTTTCTGAGTTTGTTCCTCCTTTCCTTTTGAATCTATGAGAGGGTTGAGACATTTTGTGGTTCAATTTCTTGAAGTGACCCCTTCTTCCTCTTTTGGTGTGGGTGGCCAAGGCTTGGTCATCCTCTTTGAGAAGGGCTTCTCTGTTGGCTACCCTAGCCTCTTCTTGAACACAATCCTCCCATACTACATCAAACTTCATACTTTCTTTTCTGGCACACATAGTTTGTATGAATGATTCCCAAGGTCTAGTGAGACTATTTAGAGCAGTCATCACAAGTTCATCTTCATCAAGAGTATCACCAATAGCATCTAGTTGCTCCTTGATTTGGGAGACCCTTGAGAAGTAGTCTTGAATGGATTCTCCTTTGTGCATCTTGGTACTCTTCAACTGAGTCCTTAGGTTCATCTTCCTATTGATGTTCTTTCCTTCATACATTCTTCCTAGGGCGTCATACATTTCCTTTGGAGTCTTCTTGGAAGCCACTTGGGGAATCAAGTGGTCTTTAATAGAATCAGCTATGATTCTCTTTGCCCTAATCAAATCCTTCCTATGCTTCTCTTTGGCTTCATCTCCTTTGGGTTCTGTAACTTCATCCTTGATATAATGAGCAAGATCATTCTCTTCAAGAATGAGACCAATTCTATATTTCCATGCCCGAAAATTCTCTATACCTTCTAGCTTGTCTTCAAGCTTAGTGCTTGGAGCCATCTTCTCTTGGGGGAGTCCAAGAGATAAGAGATAGAGTAGTACTTACCCGAAAATTTTAACTTTTCACTTTTTCCGAAACTGCAACAGAATTTTTGGTTTATTGCACTTTTGGAAAACTAGGGTTTGACTTTCCCGGAGTTCTACCCAACCAAAAACCTCGATCCAAGGCTCAAAATATAGATCTTTAGAAGGGATAATCAGCCATGCAACCAGAATCCAAAAATACTAACTTTTGCAGAAACCCTAATTTTGGGAGAGAGAGAGAAATATAATTTCACCTTGTGAAAGATGTTCTATTCAGGCTAGCTATGATACCATGTTAAGTTTAAACCAAATAGACTAGCAAGATCACTGAAAGAAACATAATCACAAGATAGACACGGAATTTACCCTGGGAAACCTTCATGGGGTAGAAAACCCAACAAAGCTTTCCTCAATAAGATGATCAACCAAAATACAAGATGTGATCCAAGGCTTGACCTCCTTCTCTACCTCCTATGCAGACCTCCCAGACACAAGTGCACTACTTTTCTGAGTTGTGGAAGTGTGTCAAATGAGGAGCTCTCCTCCTCTATTTATACTAGTTCCCGACTAACCAAAATCCCTAATGGCGCCGACCTCTCCTGGAGAAGTCTAATAACCCCTAAAATCAAACATTAGGGCCAACCCCCACATGGTGGGTCTAATAACCCTAGTTACCACACACCATCGGAGGAATAAACATCTCCAGATACATAATAGAATTACCTCGGAGGGATGAATCATCTCCGGAATAATAATGTACAAATATAATATTCTTAGAAGTTACAATATTCAACAGAAATTGGCACACACAATTGTATAATGCATTATGGGCAGATCGAATTACCCCAAAAGCAGCAATTGCAAGTTCTCCCTACTCTTTGGTTTATGGCAAAGAAGTCATCCTTCCCACAAATCTTACCTTTCCTTCACTAAAATTGGCCCAGTATGTCCAAGAAGATTATTCTTCCCCCCTCCAGCAAAGAATTGACACCCTCTTGAAGCTAGAGGAGGATAGGGAAATAGCCAAGAACAAGTTGTATCATCATCAACAGATGGTGAAGAGATGGTTTGATGAAAAATCTTCATCTGACAGGGAATTTTCTGTTGGTGACCTGGTTCTAAGGTGGGATAAGCAATGTAAAGATAAGAATCAGTACACCAAGTTTCAATGCCTTTGGCTAGACCCTTTCATTATTACAGAAAAGATTGGTCCTAGCACTGTTCGATTACAGATGCTAGAGGGAGTTGTAGACACCTTCCCAGTGAATGTGTCTCTTCTCAAAAAGTCTTTTGTTTGAACAATCTGGTGCACTTGTACATAGGTGTGGTTTGTTTTTCAATCATTTGTTTTATTGCATTGACATTTTGATTGGTTTTCTTGTTTTGTTTTGGTTTTCATTAATAAGGCTTCACACTTGTGGTAATGGATTATGATTACTTTTCTTAGCAACAATTGCTTCTGAATTTTCAGCATCGTTATCAATCTTACTTTCTGGATTTTCATTAGAATTTGCTCTGAAGAATAAACAGTCAAATAAGTGCAGTGCCTTTGGATACTTTTCACTTTGATCATTATCTTTCAGCATGCTTTATTTGTGTAATTGAGGTATGGAGGATGGTCATCATTTCTCTATCTGGTGTTTCATGGTTCAACAACATATCATAATAACCTGACCAATTCCGATTGCTCATGGATCCTTTTACAATCACTTTGAATATGAATTTTGTTTAAAATTATAAGTTACAAGGTGGGTGGTCTTGTTATCAAGCCATCCCATTAGGTTCATAGGTGTTTAAAGTGGAATGACATCTTCACATCAAGCAACCACACTTGGAAGATGACTTTCAGTTCTGCTGGAAGGTGGAAGATCCTATTACAGGTTGGTCCATTCATGATCTGCAAAGCACTGGTGAGTAACATTATCACTATATGGTCAACAAGCCATGGTAATTCCTTGTAGCCTATGCCAAAATAAATTGCTTTGTCTTTCATTATGGGATTTTCTTTGTTGTATACAAGAACATGGGGTCTTATCACAAGCCAACCCTGCTATGATCATGGTTTTGATCTTGGACTGGAGTTATCACAATATGGTTACCAAGACATGATAATTTCTTTTGGTCTTGCAGCCAGAAGACAAGGAGTCTCATCATCGAGCTAGCTTGACCAGTTTCCGGATCAGGCCTGTGAATGGCACTGTTTCATCTGATCACCAAGTCAGTACAGTGGTCTCGTATCAACAAGGTTTTATGTATAAAAATAAAAAATAAAAAAGGGACAAAATATAAAACAAAAGAGAAAGAAAAGACAAAAGAAAAGATAAAGGAGTATATATATAATCCATAGAGGATCACTGAAGATACATGTAATTAATAAACCAAGGGGATCTGTAATTAGGATATCCATGAGCATTTCTAAGACTATGCCCAGGTTCAACACAAGCTAGTTTTCAATGATTACATCATGGTAAAGATTTGGTATTACTCTCTAAATCTCTTTATCGGATGAGTGTTATCTTTAAAATGGTCATTGTTTAGATCTATCCATTTTCATATTCATTGTTTGTTGGCTGTTATCTTTTGAGTATCTTCTTTGAATTGAGTTTCAAGAAATCAGTTGATTGACATGTTGTCTTTAGATGGATTTGATTCCAGAGATAACTAGTTCTTCCCAGCCAGTCGCCATTTGTTGTAGCCACAATAGATCCCATGCTTAGCTAAGCACGGGAGCCTCTAATTTTAATAAACGCAAAGGTTTTTGGCTGAGTCATCTTGAAAATTTTAGATTTTGATTTTACCTCTAAAATTCTTCACCCATGCTTTTAGTCTGCTTGTTTGTATGGGTTTGGTTATTTCTTCCAAAGTGTTTCGGTCTGAAAAGAGCCAAAATTTTGAGTATTTTGTTGACTGTTATTATCATCCCGAAACCCGACATTTGGAGAACCCGAAACCCGCAACCCGACAGGTGCGGGTTGCAAGACTGTTGTTTTTTAAGTTTTGGTTTTGGTAATTCCGAAACCCGCAACCCGACGACTGCGGGTTGCGGAATCATTCTGTAATAAGACTGAGAAATAATTACCCCGAAACCCAAACCCCGCAATGGCGGCATTTAGCTTTTGAGATTGTGATTTTTTTTGTTTATCTGGTGTGTACTCCTGAAATCCACAACCCGTAATTTCGGGATGTGTCTTTCAGGATGGTTATTTCGCTTCACAGGTTAACGTTCTGAAGCCCGCCACCCGCATAGTGGGTTTTTCGTCTTTTGAAAATCCTTTTTTTTACTTCCATTTTGCATACCCGCAGCCGGCAAATCCGTACTTTCGGGTTTCGGCTTGCAGGATATTTGAATACGAACTTCATGAAAATACTTGAACCCGATTCCTCATCCTACTCTAGTTAATCTCAATCATCCGTCTATTATGGTCTCACAGTCATGTTGATTTTGGGTAGTCAGTTAAGTCAAGTTTTTCCATTTTGTCTTTTGAAAGCTGGTTCTGCCAAATTATCATTTTTCAGTGTAAACCATGACAACAGACACTAATACAAGTCTATCAGTTACTTCATGTTGGATGGACGCCATCTCGCGCCTTAAGTTCGCCATGTTTAGACTTGAGCTTTGACATCTTGTCATTTTTGTTCCATCTCTTAATGATCGTTTCTTTTCACTTATTCCTGACCTAAAATATTTTATAGTTCTCATGGAAGTTGGGTCAGATCGATCGGATTTGTTACATGCGAAGAATTGATAGGTAGGTTAAGTTAGGTTTGGTAACAAGCTTTCACACTTAGTTTTCCTTGATAGGAAAACTGTTCTTTCAAGATCGAATCTTATACTCATAGAATTCCAGTGGAGGCCAAATATCCGTGGGTGATTACCACACCAAACAGCTCAAGGATAGAATTTCCCTTGCGCAGGGTCTTTCGAAGCCTTTGGTTGTGTTTTCATTCCCTGTTGTGTGCCTTGGAACCCATTCCAACACTTTGCACTTACCCTGCACCCCCGAGGCATCAACAAGACCCCAATTTTGGTATTTTCTCTGATACGAGTGAAAGGGTTACAGAGATCTATCAGATGGATTGGTCAAACATATATGCCATATTTGACAATGACGACCTTTCCCATTTTGAAAATGATCGACCTATATATGAGAAAATTAGGGCTTCTCAGATCCATGCTATGTTGCTCATCCTACCATTTTACCTTACACTGATGCTGTCAAATGGATAATTGAGAATGCAAACCCCAAAGACTGTTTGTTCAACGATAGCACAGGGGCTCAATTGACCCATTTCCGCCCTGAGGTCTTCATTCGAGCTTTCGCTCTTCAACCGCATGTGCAGACCCTTAGTCTCGATAACCTATACCCTGTTGTTTGGTTCAGTTAGGATTTTCGGCCTTCCTAACTGTTCTGTCTTCAAAGATGAATGGGCGCCTATACCATATCATGTGTTAACTACTGGCAAGTCTTTCCCATGGGCTTCTATCCTGTCATCCGAATTGAAGAACACCATTGAAGAGTATCAGAAGGCACCTGCCTTGAAGAAACCACATTTCCACCTCTTGGCATATGTAATTGATGTTTTCTGCTCAGAGTTCCAATACCCAAAATTAGGTTGGAATTGGACCATTTCAGACCCACCTGTTCATATTTACCACTGAGCACTATGGGATGAGAATTTTGTTCCTTTATTGTATGATATATGTGATCATTTCATGGGCATTGTTTATTTCAATATTTTTAGGCAAGAAGCACCTACATTTTCAGCCGATGCCAAGGCTTTCATCAATACCAATGGTGATTGGTATGCTGGCAAATATTTCTCCTACATCAAAGTTTATGGGAGTGACACAGTGCACCTTTTACCTAGGATAGTTCATGACAGGCTAGTTATACAAGAAGTTTCCTTCCAAACTGCAATAGATGGTATGTATAAGAAGCTTACAGTTCCTAGAAATAAAGGTTGGCCTAAGTTTGGTTTGAACCTTGGGCCACTGGTTATCCCAACCTTGATTTGGGATGCAGTGTTCAATGATCAGTTGGATTCTCTAAAGTTGGGTCCTGCTCCCAAAAGGAAGCATGATCCCAAGAAACTTCGTATGCACACCTCAAGCAGATCCATGTTAAGATAGACTATGTCCATGAGGTAATTCCATATGACTTTATCTACCAAGGAGCCAACAGCTTTTCTGAAGTACCTGCTAGGGCCAAAAATTTATATGAGCATCATAACATTTTGCATTATCAGAAAGACCTTAAAGCCAAGACCTTAAGCTACAGAACTATGCAGCTAAATTTGATAGAGTAGGTAAGAAGAGAAAAAGAAGAGAAGGAGGCTCAGAAAGCTAAAGCTCCTCTAATGCTTACTTTTTTAGATGGGAAAAAGGGTAAAGCTCCTATGGATGCTCCTCCTCAAACAAAGACTGCTGAAGAAGTCAAAGTTCTACTGCAGACATCTCATCAATTCAAACAAGGATTAGCACAAATCACATTAGTATTGGGCACTCAGGTAGTTGAATCTCCAAAGCTCACTGTGGACATCCAAGTGTCTACTTTAGCTACACAGGAAGAAGATGATCTAATAATAATCAAGGCTATCCCATCTAAGAGACAGAATATCATTTCCCTTGCAGCACAAATCCCCCCTGAGGATATAATTGCTTGTGACCTTGAGGAGAAACATCACCCTCCAGTATTGGTGATAGGACAACTGACTCAAGATTCGCAGACAATTGCTGATTTGCTAAACACCATTGAGATGGACCCCTCTTTTTCCGATCAACAAGAGTCAGAGGTTACAACAGCTCTTGATATCATGACCAAAGCACTTTTGTTGCTAGCTATTCAAGAACTTTCTGCCTTGACTTCTGGGATGGCAATTCCACTTTCCTTATCACAGTTGTTTCATACTATCACCACCACAACTATTCCATTCCCAGACAACTTAGTCCCTTTCACCATTCCATCATCCATCATCACATAGGTTCAGTCATTGATTGCCCCTTCACAATTATCTACATCCATTTCATTATCCTCAACCACTGGTGATACACCTGTAGTTTCCCATTCACCATCACTAGTTAATGTTGACAACCAAGTTTCACTTTATGAAGCCTTTGTCTCAGTTCCTTCTCCAACTCAAGCTTTGTAAGTCACCCAAGTCATCTCTACACTTGTGATTACCCCTCAAATCATTGTGCCTATGCCTAGCCCTCCTGTCACTCAAACACCCTCACTGATCTCAACAGTAAGCATTCCTACTACCTACACAGGGTTGGTGATTGAGTATGTAGATGATGATATAGTTCCTATTGGAAATTACTTCTACAACAAAGATGACAAGGATGTAGTCAAGAGAACCATGAAAAGAGGTAAATATCAAGTGGGATTAGAGACACTTGTTCCCGACCAGGTAATATGGGCTCCCAGAACAAATAATCCTCGGATTGAAGCAGTTGAAATAGTTGCAGCTTTAGGTGCCTTTGCAAGTGCAAATTTAGATTCAGTCCATGTTCTGGATAGGGAAGTTGATCTGAGGGAGGAGGAAATCAAGAGGCTTAAAGAGGGGCTAGCTCATACCAAAGAGAAACATGCAGGTGAAGTTGCTGACCTTAGGAAGATTTGGGCAGATACGTTACAAGATTGGGAACAGAAGAATGCTACTCTCTAGAATGAGCTTTGCATAGCACAGGCTCAGAATGATTCCAATGCTGAGAGAATAGATATTCTGGAAAAGAAAGCTAAGCATGCAACTACAAGTGCAGCCTCCTCCAATTTTTCTAGGTTCACACCTCTTGAGTTCAAGAATTTGGCTCTCCAAGTTAATCAGGAACACCACAAGTTTCTAGAGAAGTTGTACATTGCCCTAGATGAAATCAGAGAAACTTTTATCAGTTTCTCTAAGATGTCTTCTACTCTTGAAGAATAGGAAGCTAAAAGACTCCAAGCATCCATGGCACAAGAGAATGTTTCTGAATGGAAGGGATACATAAAGGACAGACCATAGGATATACCAGTGCTTAGCAGCTTCTAGATTAAGAAAATTAAAGCTTCACTGAACACTTGGCTCGATTTAGTTGAGACAACTGAGGAAATCATTAGAAAATCAAAGGATATTTGCACTATGCGTTGGTATGCAGTGGATAAAATCATGGATGTTTTGCACCTCTCGCTCATGGATCCTATTCTGGATGCCTAGCCACCTAAATTCTGACTTGAGGAAATTGAACGCTGAATGCTGACATCAATCTTCTTGAACCCTGGAAAGTATATTCTGTAAGCCTTCGAGCTTTCACTGTAACCCACAAAGATACCCTTCTTTCCTGAAGGATCTAGTTTGGTCCTCTTTTCCTTTGGGACATGAGTGTAAACTGGACAACCAAATATTCTCAGATGGCTTACTTTAGGTTTCTTACGAGAAAATACCACTTCTGGAGTTTTGTTGTCCAATATCTTGTGGGATGTTCTGTTCTGCACATATACCGTTGTTCTAGCTGCTTCTGCCCATAGATGCATAGGTAGATCTTGGTCATGCAGCATTGCCCTTGCTGCTTCCATGATTGTTCTGTTCTTCCTTTCTGCAACTCCATTCTGTTGAGGATTATAAGGAGCAGTCAACTCCCTCTTAATCCCTGAATCACTGCAAAGCTTCTTGAAGTCACCTGAGGTGAATTCTCCACCATTGTCGGATCTGAATGTTTTGATCTTCTTGTCAGTTTGATTCTCCATCAAGGTTTTGAATTTCTTGAACTTATCGAACACCTCATCTTTGTTCTTCAAGATGTATACCCAAGTCTTCCTGGAGAAATCATCAATAAATGAGACATAGTAAACATACCCACTCAAAGAACTGGATGACATAGGACCACATACATTTGAGTGGATGATTTCTGGGATGTCTTTTGCCTTGCTTTCACTACTTGGGAAATCCTTCTTAATGTTCTTACCTTTTGCACATCCTTTGCAAACACCTTCATGTTTGGTCTTGATTTCAGAAAGACCCTATACAGCCTTGTTTGCAATTGGAAGTGCCCTATAGTGCATATGAGCAAGTCTTCTATGCCAAAGTTCACTTGGCTCCATGGATTCATGTACCATGGCATGTTCAGGTTGTCCCTTCAATTTATACAAACCTCCCTCTTGCTCTCCAATCACTACTACATCATCTATGGTCTTTCGCTTTGGCCACATTAGGACTTGGCCATCCACAAATGCAACCCTCATACCTTTTGCATCCAATGCAGAGATGGAGAGTAAGTTCTTCTTGAGCCCATGTACATAAAGGACTTCTTTCATCTTCAAAGATTTTCTAGAATCTAGGTTGTAGGAGGCTTCACCACTTCCTTTGATTGGGTATTGATAATCATCCCCAAGTTTCACCTTATGGGGTGATTCATGTTCAGATAGATTCACAAAAGATTTCTTAAACCCAGTCATGTGTTTGGAAGCCCCACCGTCAATCAACCAATCATTACAACCATGGGAGATAGTACCTGTAAGAGAAGAAATTAGAACATACTCTTCTTCACTTGATGAGTCATCATCACTATCACTTTCTTCCCTAGCCTTCTTCTTTTGGGGTTCATCATCTTTAGCAGCATGAGCATGATATCTTCTTTTGTTATTCTTCTTCTTATTGTTGAAGTTGTTGTTGTTGTCTTTCTTCTTCTTAGGACAATCTGAAGCAAAGTGTCCCTTCTCATTGCAATTGAAGCATCTGAGATATTTCTTATCTTTATGATAATGGTGGTGTGAGAATCTCCTGTTATGAGATGATTCCTTCTTGGACTTTCCTTTCTTGGCATGTGCTGTGAGAGCTTGATCTTCATTTCCCATCTTTTCTTCTCGAGCCACAAGCCTAGCTTCTTCTTGAGAGCATTCTTCCCGCAATCTGTTGAAGGAGATCAACTTCTTCCTTGCACAAATTCCTTGAATAAAGGAATCCCATGACCTGGGTAGGCCATTTAGAGTGGTCATCACCACTCCACCATTCTCCACCATTTCATCCACTGCTTCTAGTTGTTCCTTGATCTGGGAGACCCTTGAAAAATAAGATTGAATGGTTTCTCCATTCTGAAACTTTACTCCTTTCAATTGGTTCCACAGGGTCATCTTCCGATTTATGTTCTTTCCTTCAAATAGCTTGGTCAAAGAGTCAAACATCTCCTTGGGTGTCTTTAGAGAAGACACATGGGGTATGAGATGGTCTTTGATAGAATCAACAATGATTCTCTTTGCGTTGACCAAGTTCTTCTTATGCAATACCTTAGCCTCTTCATCCTTTGGGATAGGGATGTCTTCTTTTACATATGAGTCCAACTCATTCTCTTCCAGGATTAACCCAATCCTATACTTCCAAGCTCAGAAGTTATCAGCTCCTTAAAGCTTATCCTCAAGCTTGGTGTGGTGAGACATCTTAAAGAGTACTTCAAATGGAAATAGAAAAGATTTGGGTCCTACCACTTGAAATGCTGAAAACTAGATCTAGTCCCGGATTAGGGTTTGTTGGAAAAACCCTAAAAATTCAAAATGTGAATTTCAACTTTCTGAAAGGACAGAAAGATGTGCCTTGATGAGTTGATCAGCCTGGTGTATTCAGAATTTGAGATCAGCAAAGCTTTACCCTTCAGATTTGCCTTTTTGTCCTCCCAGGCTCACTAGGGAGAGCCCTGAATTAGGGTTTGAGTTTCCTAGAGATCTACTCATCCCAAAATCTCGATCCAAAGCTCTAAACTTCAATTTTTGCAAGGAGATTCCAGCTATGTCTTCAGATTTCAGGAATTCCTATTTTTGTGGAAACCCTAATGTTTAGGGCCAAATCTGAAAATGCTCAAAATTGAATTCTGATTGGACAGATAGATTCTCCTTGATGAGTAGAGTCAATCTACTATACTTCTTTTCCAAACTCTATGGAGAGAAACCCAATAAACAAGAAACTCAAGTTTTCATTACTGCAAAATGTCTTCTTCTCAGGTTAGCTCTGATACCATGTTAAATTTTAAGCATTAATTCACAATACTCTTGGATCTTTACTGAGAGAATAAAATATATAGTAAATCAATGCATAACAATTACAATAAGCATGACAATCATCACAAGAATCAAAAGCATGAGAGACAAGAGACACAGAGTTTCCGTGTGGAAAACCCTAAGGTGAAAAACCCCACAACTTCCTCAGAGATAGAGAGAGCAATGGATCAACCAAAGTACAACCAAAATACACTTGAGATAGTCTCCTAGTAGCAGATGATCCTCCTCCTCACTAGTGTGACACTTTCTGAGTGAGAGAAGTGTGACTTTCCGAATGATCAAAATAGAGATCTCTCGATCTCTATTTATACTAACCTGTTTGCCCAGTGACCTTATGGGGCCGACTTGTCTAGCTAGGTACATCCACAATATAATATATATTTCAGGGCCGGCCCCACACATGTTGGTCTAATAACCCGTCGCCAAGTACACACACTTGCGACACTTGTCAATACACACGACGACACTTCCTTATAGAGGAATAACACATCTCTTATAAGGGTACAATAAATATATATGAAATACATAGATGAAATACATTCCAAAGTTACATATACATCAACAAAGAGTTCTAAAATACTTGAAGGGGACTCAATACTTTGGACTCAAATATTTTAAGGTGGGTGACTTCAAACTGATTGGATATTTTCGTTCAGTCTTTAATGGTGACAAAGAGAATCAAGTCTCTACTTTAGGCTACCTAATGAGTCTTGGATCAATAGATGTCTCCGAGAGATAACACAAATAGTCTATTCCAATCGATTCTACAACAAATTTAGAATATATGATCGCTGCAAAAACAACAAAGGAGACGGTGTGGCTCAAGAAAATACTTGAATATTTGTAGGACAAATAGGTGAATTACACTTTTCTACTTGTCGAAAATACTTCTGCAATCAAGTTGGAAAATAGTTCCATATTGCATGATTGAAATGAGAACATCAACACAATGTACCATATGATTCGATATCATGTAGAGGCTGAAAGAATTCATTTGAGACATTGTTCAAAAAATGAGCAAATTGCACACACCTTCACAAAAGGAATTGGAAGAGAAAAGCTTGAAAATTTCATAAATATGCTTCGACTCACGAACACCCCTTCAGACTAAGTGGGGGAGTGTTGAAAACCTAATACTACAGGATTATGGTTCCTTTTGTGAAAATATTTGTTTTCTAATTATGAAGATGAAGAGGCATGTAGCTTTGGAATCTAAAGGCCAAAGGTCACCTGTCAAATATATAAATAAGGAATTACAATAAATGAAAATTAATCCATCCTTGGAGTTGTTCTTCCAAACATGATAGATTACTTTTCCTAAAACAGAAAAGGGTACATAAAGCAATTGTAGTTGGGGATTTGACAATAATCCTAAGATCTGTATATCACATAGGGAATTTAAATGAAAATGGGGAGGATTACTAGCATACCCATTTAATGACATGTATGCATATGAATAGTTTCCATACATCACGTGAACACGTGTCTCATCATGTAGAAGAAAACCAATGGTAGGATAATGAACCCATGTGACCTCTCATGTTCCTTACCCAACTAAGTAGCTTAGGTATTTATATGTTATGTACGATCATAGGCTCAAGTGATGCATATGGGTTTCTTATGAATGGATTTTGGATTTGGATTAGTGCATTTTATCTTATCCTAGACCTCAAACTTAGATCTAAGAAACAAAGGAAGATTGGACTGGGTGTTATGGTGGTGGTTATCTCTACAAATTTATTGGGGTAACCAATGGTGCACTATCACTATAGAATCCAATGTTGTCACTTATAAGAAATTAAGGAGGTTCAAAATGATGTGAAGCATGTGAGAGAGAGGTAACTGAAGCCACTAGCATCATGAACTCAACATATAGTCAAGCAAGTGGAAAATAGATTTCATCTTAGGAGGAAATCGAGATTATGAACTCTCAAAATTTGTTATTAGTGAATGGGAGAGATAATGTATATGTTACAGCAGCAAACAAGGATGAGAGGTGCCTTATGAATGCTAGAGCTTAGCCTTAGGGGGATGTGCAAGTGGAAGCTTAGTATGGACATGGCATTTAGTAATGTGATTTCATTCTTAATATAGTATGCTTGTTTGAGTTAATATGTAAGGTGGTACACCTATCATGGAAGAACCTATATGCAATCGGTTGGTATGTTTTTATTTCTTAGACATTTCGATAAGGTCATGCTTAAAATTTGTCTATTTCAATGTTGTGCAATTTGACTACAACTTTATCTAATATATAATATACTTATTAATGTGAGAAAATAATAGTAATAAATAAATAATGGAGTTTAATGGAGTTTAAGATATTTGATATTAATATTAAACTTGAAAAGTTGAAATGTGATTGATTTTGTACTTATCACTTAAGCTTATTGATTAAAATTCATATTCTTAAAAGTTCTCCACATTGAGAATTCGTCAAATTCCCGGGCTCTGACTACCTGCAGGTGGGAGACCAAATCTTGGAAGTTGGTAGCAAACACAGAAAGGGGTGACGTGTCAGACGAGTTTAACAAGTCCAAACAGAATAATTTATACGCCGATTATTATTATTTTTTTTCTATTGGAATGTGGTCACGCTTGTATTTTTATTTGACTCGTTCAATGTGCCGTAGTTGTCGGGAATTTGGATTATATTTCGATTTGACCCGATGATTTTTATGTAATCTAGTGCTTGAATGAAAATATTGAACACCCACTATCATATCGCTGCTAAAATACCAGTTAGATGGGAGTAATGGAGTTTATAAATTGAGAGGCATTATCTGTAGTTTACGATGAATTTATTGGTTAAAAAATTTATGTTCATAACATTAATAATGGAATTTTAATAATTGGAAATGAAAATTAGAATTTTATTAATTGGAATTGAAAATTAGAGTGTGTTTGAGAAATGAAATAACGTTTTGAAAACATTGCACTACATAGAAAACATTGCATGTCACAAAGCTCAAGTATCCCTTTGGCCTTTTAGGTACATGAACACATAGAGCTATGGGGAGAGATTGATTATGAATCTTGTAAATCACTAAATAGTAAATGTTTTCTTTCACCTTTGGTTGTAGGGTTTGTAAGTACGGTTTAGCAAGCTTGTTGGAGGTTTTCTAGATGGCATCGTGGGAGGAGGAGGTTGACTTTGGCAATGAGGAGCTATGGTCAATGCTCCAGTCTGACAAAGAATACATGCAGACGTTGGCAAAGGCAAGGAAGGAAAGGAAAACGGATTCCTTGATTAGGAAATTTGATTCTATTGAGGAAGTCGATAGAGGAGGTGGTCACATATTTTGAATCTTCGATGAAGAAAGTTGTGGTAGGGGAAGGAGGAATACCAGAGAAAGAGTGTAATGAACTTGCAATAATTAATTAATGCAAATACACGAGATATCAGAAATAATAGAACTCAGAATCACTTTTATATTGATCATGGGCCACTTCGAGGGGGCAACCTCCTTTGAGCAAGCTCAATACAATTAACTTCATGGTGCCTTCAATGACCTCAACACACACTTATATACTAAGTCTATGCCCAATACTATGGGTCAAAACCATGGGACATATAATATTATGGGATGACTTACAAAGCATATGTGTCCAATACTATGGGTCAATACTATGGGCTAATATAAACTATGGATCAACAAATACTACGGAACGACTTACAAAGCATATGCATCCAACAATAGTATACTAACATAGTAAAGAGAAGGGTTGACATGGATTCCTAACATCCCCTCTCCCTTAGAAAAAACTTTGTCCTCAAAGCTTTGGTTGGAGAAATTGCTGCAGAATCTGAAGGAATGGTTCCCCAGTAGCATTCTCGGGTTGCATTTCGAGCCACTGACGCCTTTGGAGTGTCAGGGAGGATTGCTTGGAAGGCTGTAGACGAAGAAGAACACTATCAGCTGCGTGGAAAATGTGCTCAGAACGGTGTTGATCGGCTTGTTGTTTCAGGCGAATTATGGCCATGTGAAGATTGTCATGCAGAATGAGAAGAATCTGATTGCGGTTGCGAAGAACCGAGTCAATTTCCTGAACTAGGGAGCTGCTAAGTGTGTATGGAAGAAGAACTGGCGGTGTCTATCCATAGTAGTATGGTGTCCTTTGAGATGTGGTATTGTACCACCAGAGCCCTACTAGGAAATCCATAGAAATAGTTGGCCAAATCTGTGTAGGGATGGGCAAGGGTTTGAGCAATCTCGAAAGGAGTGTCGTTTCACCCTTGTTGACCTAGAAAGTATCACAGTCAGCCACCATCTGTTGAATTGTCATTTTCAGTCCCTGCCAAAAGAAGTTACATTGTTCCCGGTCATACATTTTGAAGAACCTAGAGTGCCCTGCTGATGAAGAAGCATGGAGTTCATAGAAGAGATAGCCCTATTGAATATATTGCAACCAATTTGCAACAAGCAGAGAAAGAGCTGTAAGAGAAACTGCGTCATCAATTGTGCGAGAAGGAGCATCTCCCACCATATTGTCCTTACCCTTCTTGTAAGTGATCGCATAAGGATAACCCATGAGTTGGATAACCCATTTCAGGTGTGTTGGGTAGGAGACCCATTGTTCCAGAAAATTTTCCAAACTCTGGAGATCAATCTTGATGCAGAAATAATTCCCTAATAGGTATGGCTGCCACTTCTGTACTGCATGCAAAATAGCTATCAGTTCCTGCTGAGAGGTAGATGGGACTAAATTCTTACTGGAAAGGTCTCTTGAAGGCGGAAACCTCATTGATTCAGCAAAGACACCTGCATATCTATCCAAGGAAGTAGTGGAGACCATTGATGGGAGCATCTGAATGGAATGGAGCTGAGCGATGACACCATGTGAATTCTTCTTAAGGATTTTTTCCAGGTGATGTGAACTGATGATGCAGAGAGACCCTGGTTGTAAGCCCATAAATTTGTGTCATCGCTCAGTTCAGCAAAATCCCATAAGATGGGGCCAAGTGTGCATAACCATTGAACGCCCAAAACCACATCACATTCATCTAAGGACAAGAAAAACATGTCAGAGCACGGGTTATAATCTTCCATAGAGATACGCACATTGTGACACTTCCCCTTGCAAGGTAAGGTGCCCCCATTGGCAACCATGACTTCAAAGTTGGAGCAAGGATGGACAAAACAATCAGCCTGTTTGGCAATCTGAGGGTCAATGAAGTTATGAGTGCTACCAGACTCAATGAGTATGGTAAGAGGGAGCTTCTTGAAGTATCCCCTGACTCGCATTGTTTGTGGTGTGGTGACGCCGGTTACAACATGGAGAGAGATCTTGGATGGTTCGTCCTGAGATGGGGTGTCAATAGGCGGAACCACTTATACTATGAAACGAGAACTTTATACTATGAACGAGAACTCTAGACATTAAAACGTTGATTTTTGCAAAAAAAACACCAAAAACACCGCCCAAATAGAAAAGTGTTGATGCCAGTATACACGAATTTTTTGTTGTTGTTAAAAAATGGAGCCATGGCCTAAACATCCCATACTCTTGTTTACAAAAACTTTAAAATCAACCCCTAAATTGGAATTTTTTTTTCTTCAAGTGATAAATTACAACTTTTTTGAAACTTGCATATTAAACAAACAAACAAAAAAATCATAAATAATTTCACCACTCTAACAAATAAAAACCAAAGAAATTATGATGCGATTCATAATGAAATAATATATTAGATTATACAAGAACAAATAATTCATATAAATATTCAAAAATTTATTTATAGTTTAAAACTTCTTTAGAGGTTAAAACTCATTTTATATTTTTACAAATTTTAAATATAAGATTTGAAATGACAAGAAAATTATCAATTAAAAAAAGTTAAAATACTAAATGTTATAGTTAATCAAAAGTATTGTTTCCGACATTACAAGTTTAAAAATGAAACATATATTAATACCCTATATATACTAAATGATGAAATGCTATATCTTCCAATTGAAAAATACTAATAAAAACTACAAGAAAAATTGTTGAACATAAATTTAACTAGTAGAAAATCATTGAAAAATCTTCAACTATAGGAATAGAGACTACCATAACAATATCTTAGTTGTAATCATTTTTTTGCCCCTTGTGATCCTTTCAAAACACTCGTTAACATTCAATGGCCACTATCTTGACTACACAACTCCTTCCCTTCAATACCGCATGGTAACTCCTTGACAACATTTTGTGATAATCTACTCTTTCTATCAAGCCCTTTTGATTATCTAGATGATTGTTCAATGCAAGAGAAGAGCATGCTTATCTTTTCAAGAAAAAAGAAAAAAAAATCTATTGCCTACACGACTAGTCCTACAATCACACTCTCTCTAATACCATATCAAAAAAGATAAATAGACACATGAGAAATATATACAGAATAACACAATATGGCATTATGAATCACTGATGCAATTATTACATAAGAGTTCACCGCCTTATATTAGACTATCATGGAGCAAATCATTTCCACTTATAGATGTAGAATAGATTTGATTTAAACAAATATATATATATATATAATTAGGTCATAAAATTACTTTTATTGCAGCATGTAAACCTTATATTTAAAAAAATATTTAACTTAAAACAACATTGATTTAGTCATTGTAAAAATATTTGATGCATCCTAAATTGACTTTTTAAAAAATATTAGTTAACAAAATTCTCATATATATCTTTCATATTATGCATCCTATTTAGCTATTTGGGGACTCAAAGATAGTAATAGTTTGGGCAAATGGTAAAATTCGGATCAACACTCCCCACCTCCAACATCTGCTTCTATCAATTAAAGGGTTCATCACCTCCTTTGAACAAGTTTCTTTTGCTCATGTTTATAGAGAATTAAACATGGAAGCATATTCGCTTTCTAAAATGGCACTTGTTGTACCTCCTGGCATCATTGAGGTAGAAGGATGGCAAAACGACCAGCTAGAGGAAGTATGTATGTAACTTTTGAAGCCCTTGCGGCAGAACATAGTTTTTGGATACAAACTCCATGTGAGTGAATGTTAATATGAGTTTTAATTCCAAAAAAAAAATGCTTTTTAAATTTGTAATCGTGTCAAACTTCTTAGCGATGAGTGAGTAGCTCCCGCTCACTTGGGCTCCGAAGGGCCACCCTCACAGCCTGCTCGATGTCGGGCATCGAGCAAGCCGTGAGGGTGGCCCTTCGGATCCCAAGTGAGCGGGAGCTGCTCACTTAATTGGGCGCACAAGGGCCACCCTCACGGCCTGCTCGATGCCCGGCATCGAGCAGGCCGTGAGGGCGATATCAATTGCATAATTTAGAGATGCCTTTGAATCTTAAACACATGGAATTGGATGGAAAGTCAAATTCACATGCTTTCAAAATTTCTTTGAAGGGTGTTTAACCTTAGGAATTTGAAAATATTGAGATTATTTGTCTTTTGGAAACCAATTTTCAGCTTCACCTTCTTGATTGAGTTTATTTTGTTTATGGAAAAAAAAAGTTGCAAATGTACTCCATATAGAACTTGATCAACATTACCTTAAAAAAAGAGACATGAAACTTCATTTTCTATTTGAGAAGATTTTTCTAAATGTTAGGGTCGCTCCCTAAAATTCAAGCCACTAGAGCTATCCAAGACAAGTTCTTGACAAAATGGATTCCTTGACATGGGATACTTAAAGATATTGTTGTGCAAGATGAAGACCAAAGTTAGTCATAGAAAATTCCTTATGTTGTCAGAATGCATATAAAAAGTTTGAGATGTTTTCAAAGTGGATAAATACAAATTTCACTTGAAGAAGATAATTCCTTAAGGAATATGTCAAACACTTTCAAATATAGAACTAGACGAAACAAAAGGATGTTAGCCAAATTATTTTGAGCCTAATAACAAACTAATTAGGCTTGCAAGTATAGGCCACTATGCAAAGGTTGTTAACGTTTCCTTTAAGCCTGATTGTTACGCAACTTCTTTTGAATTGTGAGGCTCATGATAAATATCATAGTTCGTTCTTTTTCATATATGTTTGGGGATGCTACTTTAACTTGTGCTGTAAATAATTCAAATTACAAATCAAACATGAAATTACATTAGAACACAATAACGTAGGTTCTAAGCTTATGATAAATTAATAATATATATTTTTCTTTTCAGTTTTTGATTCACTAAATTTCGTGTTGTAGTAATAGTTTCTAAATTTCAAAACAACCTATTGGCAATGGTCTAGGAACATTTCCACCTCATGGCTCTTGTTTCATATTGTCTTCTTAAATAGAATATTAAAAATAGCACTTGTGTACATTTGAATAAATATTCATAAGAAAATGTTGTACTACAAAATTTTTACAAGTAATCAAAAGAGTATCTTAGAGCATGTGATAATACGGATAGCTCTAGGTTCCTAGGTTGATCTCTTCAAAAACAACATGGCAATGATAATTCCATATTGAAAGAGGATTGTGCCTCTACTTTGTTTACCTATTTCATCCACTATGAAACTAAGATCCCATTTGTTAGCTCATCTCCAACCATACCAACTACTTAGAAAACAAATTCCCAACATTCCTTGCCATGGTCACTTCCCACCATGAGGCAACTTAATAAGGAATATATAGGAGCAGTACCTTGATGTGTTCAATCTAAACTCAGCGATGTATTCAATCTAAACTAACCGATGTCTTCAAGTCATTTCATTGCATAATAGTTTCACTTTCTTAATCGCCACAAGTTTAAGCTTCAAAATGTCTTCTTCACATTTAATTCCATGGAAGGACTTCACCATAATAACATGAAGTGCTTCCTTTATTAAGGTTATTTAGAAGAGACAATCAAAGTAGTTTCAAAAGGAATATTATCCATGCTTCTAATGATGCTAATGATGCCAACTCAATCTAACAAGCTTTTGCCAAAGAATTAAATGTTATAGAATAAACATGATTGGAGCACTCAAGGAAGCGAGCTTGACGGTTTTATGAGTAGAATTATAATGCTATATGATATTTCTGTTGAGGGTGAACTAAATGATGATTGTGATTATTATTGAGGTAGTGTGGTCTGGCTGCAATCATTACTCTTAATGGTTGGGATTAATATTGGTTAATGGCAAATCAACGGCGCCCAAGGGCTCCCCTCACGGCCTGCTCGATGCCCGACATCGAGTAGGCCGTGAGGGAAGCCCTTGGGCACCCAAGTGAGTGGCTCCCTCACGGCCTGCTCGATGCCACTTAAGTGGCCATGAAGTCTTTTTGTGAGTGATTTTATGTTTTCATCATTTACTATGAAGTCTAGCTATGGCCATTATCGAATCTGACACCACATGTATTGTGCATATGTGTTTGCTGTGAGTGTGAATACCAGTGTGTTTTACTGTATTCGACTGCCAATACGTTACCAGCTGACCAATTTCAACCAGCGTGCCAATCCTTGATGTATACGTAGGTTAATACTAGTATTTCTTTTAAGTTGGTGGATGTTAATATTAGTGTTAGTATTTCTCCACCCAAAGCTGTTGTCATCTCAATTTATAATGCGTCAATCTACACTTGCTCAACCACCCAAGTCTGCCCATCGACCAAATAAAGAATACGTGCAAACAGTTATGAATTACTAAAATTTGGCTGCGTTTTGGTCGACATACTCTCATTTACATGTTGCAGTCTGTTCGGTGAGAAAGCGTATCATCGACTTTACAAAAGACAAGTTTTGGCATCTTCAAGTATTGGTTGACTCTTAAACCCAACCGACCAATAGAGTATGTGTATGTTCTCTCTTATTTGTATCGACTTTACCAAAGACAAGTTTTGGCATCAACTATTGGTTGACTCTTAAACCCAACCGACCAATAGAGTATGTGTATGTTCTCTCTTATTTGTATCAAACATTGGCTGTCGTGATCGAGGGTACTTTTAAATAAGGGTTAAATAATCGATCCCTCCTTGGTTGAGGTGATCAATATTATTATTCTAGTTATTGAAAAAATTCTAATGTTAGAGATTGGTCAATGTTCACTTCTTGATCAACGTGTCAAGTTTGTGAATCAAGCTATCATTGGTTGCTATATGTTAATAGTGTGAGTTGGGTCAATGTTAAAATGTCATCAATATTAATATGACCTCGACCTTTTAGTTATTATGGATTGATGAGTAATATGGTTGACACCTAAACTAATGTATGGTTGGTACCAACATATGGTCAATCTCTTACGTGGTCGATATATAATTTTGCTCGACAAGTCATTTCTTAGTCACCAAGTCATAAAAGTGGTAACTTTGGTCGCGTTTTAAAATTTTGATCTCTTGTAAAATGTGGTCGAGATAACATATGGTCGACACTAAGTTGTATTAAAGAGGTAGAAAGAACTAATCTATCGTAGTGGGCCCCTACTCTTCGGATTTTAGTTGGTTGGGGCTAGCCACATTCTCCCTTACTTGTGATATAGTCTCGAGTGAAATAAGGTAGGGGCTCTCTATTTATTTTAAGAATAACTTTGAAATAAAGATGGGCTAACTAGTATTTATTAAAGTTATCTATCCACGATCATAGGATGATAGGGTCATCAATAGTTCAATTAAAAATAAAAATAAAGAAAGAACTACTATCTAGCCCAGGGTATATAGAACTTGTCGACACTAAAAAATGAGAATCTCGTAAAGCTTAAATCATTGATCATTAGGATTTATTTTCATTTACTATAGAGGCAATTTCTCTAGTTCAACGCCCCAATACGTGTTAGGGTTGTTGGGACATATTACATATTAGTGTTGGGAATTTGATCAAAATTATAATAAACGCCAAAAAGAGATTTAGTTATTTATTCTCATATACATTAAGGAGGAAATAGATAGGTATAATCTATGTATGTAGTTCTCGACCAAGTAGGAGGAAAAACAATATTTAAGTAGAATACATAATTATAACCAAGTGAACTATTATTAGCTTTCAATACATTGTCTGTATTGGTGGTGGTTCAGGCTTTAGGGAATAAATATAGAGAAGATAATCAAATTAGTAATATGGTGATCTTTAATTTTACATATATGAAGTTTAAGGAAAATACAAATAAGAGGAAATTGAAGTACTAGATGGATTTTATAAGTCATATCAAAAGAATAAGCAATTGTGGCAAGGAAAAAGGTATAGGCCTAATGAGGGGTGTTTAGAAAGGAGCACTTTGGGCATCTTGCAGACATAGAAGACCCAATGGAAGAGGACATTGATGTCCCTGAAGAAATCCAAGCTCCAGATAATTCCAATATCGATGAAGAATGTGAACTGCATGATATTGTTGATTAGTTTCATGTCTTGAAGAAAATGTTAAATTTGACAATTTTTTTGATAAGATATATTAGTAATGTTGAATTTCATACTTTATTTTAGAAATAAATTTTCTATATATAATGTTTAAAATATTTTTTTTACAAATAATTTGTATAGTTTTTCTTGAATTTGTGTGAATCGACACTTTTCGAAAAATAATATGAAACAGTATCATTTTTATACAAAAAATCTCTGAAAATTGATTGAAAATGGTTTTAAATGTCTTTACTTTCTGGAATTTTTTACAATTTTGTCAATAAAAGTGTCTTATTTTGTCCATAAAAATATCTTATTTTATAGAAAAAATTGCAAAATATATATGTTTTTCATTATAAATTGCTTAAAAATTTATGTTATTTTGTTAAATTTCTAAAAACACACTTGAAAATAGAAATTAAAATTATTTTACGATAAAGATAATTCAAAGGCCCCAAAAAATGCCTCAAAATGAAAATGTGTGATACTGGCATCACCCCTTTTTGAAACGGAGCTAAAAATAGCTACTAAAATTAGGAGAGAGAAAAACGAGAACTGTGTCGAGTTCTCGTTTCATAGTATAAGTGGTTGCGGGTGTTGAATGTCGACCTGATCATCTACTATATCTGGAGCTTCTTCATCAAGTTCTGAGGTAGGCGAAGAATCCACATCCAAGAGATAGAGCTTTTGTTGAACACATCTATGTCCCCGAGTGAATTTCTCATCACAATTATAACAAAGCCCTTTTTCTCGGCGTGCCTGCATCTCTGTTTCAGACAAATGCATGATAGGAGTTGGTTGAGGAGCAGGCGTGATGGGAGATCATTGGGAACCCATATTTCTGAAGGGAACAAAGGTGGGTTTGGAGCGTTGTTGAGTTGTAATCTTGTCCTCTGCCAACTTAGCCAACCCTAGGACTTCCATCATTGTGTTGGGAGAAAACATTTTGACCTCTGAGCGGATTTCATCCTTGACACCACTGATAAAACAACTCCTATAGAATTCATCAGACAATCCTTCTGTGTGATTGGCTAGTTTCTCAAATTCCATCTGATACTCTCTCACTGTGCCAGTTTGGTGAAGTTTAGTGAGTGCTCCTGTGAAGTCGTCAAAAGCACTAGGACCAAATTGTGGCAAAAGGAGTTGGCAAAAATATGTCCAGTTTGGTTGGGGATGAGCTTTGATGTACCAACGGTACCATTGAAGGGCTTCTTCTTCCAAATGAAAGGATGCAAGTGGAACTTTCTGAACATCAAAAGTATTATGCAGACTGAAATATTGTTCTGCTTGGTATATCCATCCAGTCGGATCAGTACCATTGAAGCGAGAAAAATCAAGCCTCGACCGACGAAAATTGTTGGAAGAAGAGAACCCGGTGGCTACAAAAGATTTTGGCTGTCGGTTATTGTTCATGGCTGAATGTTGAAGATGGAGGATGAGAAATTTTTCATCCAGATCTTGGAGTTTGGTTTGGATGGCTGCAAGTGCTTCTTCCATGGTTTTTGCTCCTGCACGGGTGACAACCACAACCAGAAGTTTTTTTTTTTTTTGTGGGGGGGAATAGATAGAAAGACACAAACAAAAGCTTATTTAGTAAAGGAAGATTTGGATTTGGGAAAAACTCGGATGGGTAATTGGGGTATGACTAGGTTTTGGACACTTTCTGATGGACAGGGAAGCAAAAAATAGGGATTTTAGAATGGAGGTAAAAGAATGAGAAAATTTGGTAGAGAGGCACAAAGAAGCAGAATTAGGAAAGGAACATGGTGGCAAAATTTGAAAGCATTTGGCTGAAAATTCAAGGAGTTATGGAAAACCCTAAAAATAGACAAATGTGGGATAGGTTCTTCAGGAATGAAATATGCAAAATGGGATTGCAGAGATGTTAGTGAAGTTTCAGGGAAAACAGAGTTGAAACAAAACTTTATACTCTTTTTTTTTTTCTCAGAAATGGATTGACAAAAGCGGTGCGGAAGGGATCTACAATAGATGGATCTGCAACGTTGCGGAAGGGATCGAAAATGGCTGAATCTGAAACGGCGACTGGATCTGGAACGAATTTTAGAATAGATCTGAAATGACTGGATCTGGAGCAAAATTGATCGGCAACAGTTCAACTAAAAAAAGATATGGACCCCAGGTATGTGCGGCTTCCTATTGGTTCAGGGGATTCACTCGGCCACCAATGCTATCTGACGGCTTGCGTATTGGGGCAGTACCCCTCACTCCATGGCTCAAGTAAAACTGATAATTGCTTTGCCACAAACGACAGCTCTTGGTTTACTTCATGAGTGGGAACTAGTCAATTAGGTAGGGGTCGTTGCCCTTTTCGCTAGCAGGTCCTCTCAATGGGCCAACTACTTTGGGGTTCCTATGGTACTTTTCACAATGCATTTTAGGGATTATGACAAAATACTTCCCACAGTTAAGCGGATAGGGGTTATCCCCAAATCCGAATTTGCAACAGATGCGAAAAAAAATTTGGCATAAATTCCACCCAATGAGCCCAAGAAAGTGCTTTGATACCAGATGTAATGAACTTGCAATAATTAATTAATGCAAATACACGAGATATCAGAAATAATAGAACTCAGAATCACTTTTATATTGATCACGGGCCACTTCGAGTGGGCAACCTCCTTTGAGCAAGCTCAATACAATTAACTTCACAACGCCTTCAATGACCTCAACACACACTTATATACTAAGTCTATGCCCAATACTATGGGTCAAAACCATGGGACATATAATACTACGGGACGACTTACGAAGCATATGCGTCCAATACTATGGGTCAATACTACGGGCTAATATAAACTATGGATCAACAAATTCTACGGAATGACTTACAAAGCATATGCGTCCAACAACAATATACTAACATAGTAAAGAGAAGGGTTGACACGGGTTCCTAACAAAGAGATGATAGGTGGAGAGATGGTCGACATGGGGTTGACTTCTTAGTGTACTTCCTGTCGGGGGATGCATAAGGTCGCAGGTTTGATGGGTAGTGAAGCGGATGTTGAGAAAGAAGCCATGTGTTCAAAGGGTAAAAGGCCGAGAAGAAGGAGATTCAAGTCAAGGAAGGAAGGGTGGCAGTAGTGCTCGGCCTGGACACTCGTATGGATTTGATGTTGGCTCTCACTGAATTAGCGATAATAGGTAGATTCCAACATAAGATGTGCAAACAAAATGAGTTATTGTCCTGGTTGGATGAAAGATGGAAGCCTCTCCTGGGCTATCTACCAAAACTTCACCTTCCGGTCAAAGGGTGTGTGGTTTCTGAATTTCTCACATAGATGGACAAGAAGAAAATTTTGGCGAAATTTTGGATCTGGTTGTCCTCAAGTTTGGTTATGAAGAAGTAGCATGTGGGTTTCGACCTACGGAGAAAACCCATGGTGACTCAACGTCTATAGGTGTCGTTATCGGGATTTTCCCTAGAGCTGTGGGATAGTGAAGCCTTCACTATCATTGGAAATTGCTTCTGGAGATTTCTACTCTTCGATGACAACTCCCTAGAGTGGTAAGACAAGAAAGTAGCAAGATTCCTACCTGAGATCAATACCGGCAAGGGTTTGGTCGTAGAGATCGACATGTCTTTGGGGGATTGGAATTTCTCTGAACCATTGTAATATGGACATGTTCCCCTCATATGCTCAAAGTGTTGGCATACGAGAAATATCTAGGCCAAGTGCTTAGGATCTATGGATTCAATAGGATTCACATCTTCTTTCCTAAGCTCAGAAGGAAAGAAATCATTTTCCTTTGGGTGCTCAGATACGCATCTACTTTCAACAAATTTGAGTAAGGATTTCATAGAAGACACCCATCATTTGGAGGCTACGGTCACCAATTATGATTTTCCTCTTGCAATGTTGCGTGACTCGAATGTGAAATCCCCTAGTAAGTCTATCGCTGAGGGCATGTTGGCAAAAAAAATCTCTTTCCCTATATGTTGATGATGTTTCCAGGGTTGTTGGTTGTAATGGGATGAACGTTTTTGGGAATGATGGTTCCTATTTGGTGTTTCCGAAGGGAAGTAGTGGTTCTAGGGGGGAATCCTTCTCCAGGCTAGCCAGGGAGATCGAAGATGGAGGGTTGTGGTTGGTGGTATGGCTTGAGGCCCCTACGGACAGGGGATCATATGTGTCTATATATGGATAGCTGGATAGGAGTTTGGATAGTTCGTTGATGAGGGAGAAGCCTTCTTACAAGGATACCATAATTAAGGATCCTTTAGACTTTTTCAACTGCAACTCTTTGGTTGCTAGATCTGGTAAGGAGCTGGAGAAGGGAAGGAAACCTATATTGAAGCTAAAATATTTTGCAAGGCTTAAACCTATGGTGGTCATGGAAGGTGGCATTTGGGAAGTCTCCAAAGCTAGGGTAAAATTGAAAATTTTGATTCCCAGAGAGGAACCTGTGGGGGATGAAATTCCTATGGGTAGTATCCTTGGTGGTTGCAGGGCCGTCAGAGCAGGGAATCCCTTGGTGAGTGATTCCTAATGATTCTATTGTCCTCAAACATTAGGGTCTTTCGGGGGGGGCTAAAGATTGTACCCCTAAGACAACTCTTTGCACTACTTAAACGAGACGTGGTGTTTCTACAAGAGGCAGTGGCGGATGGTGTGAAGGCTAGGAAGGTTGTGAACTCTTTTCTGTTGAGGTGAAATGTCTCTACAATGGATGAAAGGGGGATATCGGGTGGATTGGTATCTATATGGAACCCCTTGAAGACAAATTTGGAAGCATTCTCTTCTATTACAAAAACAATTATTTAGGGTTTTGTTTTGTAGGGTGGGTTGTCCCTTAAGCTCTTCAACTACTATGGGCCTCAAGAAAATCGTAAATATTTATGGATTCAAGTGTGTAAAGATGACTTCACTGGAGATCTTGGGTTTATTATGGGTATAGATCTCAAATTGGTGTTGAACGATGGTGAGTCCTAAGGAGCAAAGGTAGGCCAGATAGGCATGATGGCATATTTTCTCACATCTTTGAGGAGGTTGGTCTCATGGATATAGGTCCTCCGCCACTTATACCAACTTAGAGGAATGAGATATTGGGGGAGGAAATTATTGCTAAGAGGTTGGATTGATTCCTTGTAGCTGGCTCTCTTTTGGACAGGGTGCACAAATGTTAGCCTTTGGTTGAGCCTTGTAAGTTGTCGGACCATCTTCCTATAGTTATTCAATTGGATTTTGTTGAAAGTAAGTGCATATTTCCTTTTAAATTCAATCATTCCATGTTGGGTGAGGAGTATTTTATTTCCCTAGTTCAGAATAATTGGTGCTCTTTTGAGGTTGGGATAGCTAGGTTGGGAATGGAGCATGTGGTTTTAGAACTTAAGGCTTTGAAGGAAATAGTCACTAAATGGGAAAGGAGGAAGAAGAAGTAACTCCGATTTGAATTGGATGATATTTAGTAGTGGATAAGGGTTGTATACTTCAAAAATTATTCAAGTGTTTTCTTAGAAGTGGAGAATAGGTGCTTGGAAGATTTGGAGGATTGGGAATTTCAGTTGTTATCAATTGAAGAGGAAACATGGTGGTTGAAGAGAAAGGCCATATGGATTTTCCAAGGGGACAATAATAATAAGTTTTTTCATAAATATGTTGAACAAAGAAGGGTGGCAAACTCCATTTTGGAAGTTAAAGGAATGGATGGGTAATTTTGCAAAAATCGGGAGGAATTGGAAAGGGAAGCACTACTGCATTTTCAAGCTCTCTTCCAGGATCCAAGAGATACTCTTATGAATCACCAATTAGAATTAATTCAATGTTTCACTTCCTTTTTTAGTGTGGAGGAGAGTAGATCAGTCGGAGGTCATGTTTCCTTAGAGGAGGTCAAGAAGACTTTATCTAGTTTTACTAAAGAAAGAAGTTTGGGGCTTGATGGCTGGACTGTTGAGTTTTTTCTGCAGTTTTTTTACTTGATTGGGATGGATCTACTAGCCATGGTTGAGGATTCTAGAATAATAGCAGCTCTAAACTCGAACTCTATTGCTTTGATACCTAAGAAATCAAATCCTTCATCCTTCAATGAATTCAGACCAATTTCTCTATGCATCCTGGTTTATAAATTGATTCCAAAAATAATTTCATTAAGGATTAATGATCGGTTGTTGATACACATATCTAGAGAGAATTTTGGGTTTTTAAACAACAAATTTTTTTTGGACGTTGTAGGTGCGGCCCAAGAGGGGATGCACTCCATTAATGTAAATAATTTTTATTCCATCTTACTAAAGATGACATGTTCAAGGCATATGATCATGTGGATTAGGGTTTCTTAAGACTGATTCTTCTGCATATAGGATTTGACATTGAGGTTACAAATTGGGTTATGGCATGTGTTTCATATGTAAATTATTCAGTCTTGGTGAATGGCACTCCTTCTGATTTTTTCCAAAGTCGTAGGAGGTTAAGATAGGGATTTCGCTTGTCCCATTTACTCTTCTTGCTGGTGGTAGAATGCTTGATCCTATTGATAGGGAAGGAAAGGAATAAAATGAAGATTTCTAGCGATAAAATATATGAGAATCATGTCTTGAACCATTCTCTTTTTGTTAATGATGTATTCATTTTTTGTGATGGTTATGTTTTGGAATGGATTGAATATCAAGCTATTTTAAAACTATTTTGTTTGGATTCTAGTATGATTGTAAGCTTGAAGAAGCCTATTATGTTGCAGAATGGCCACCATGCTCATAAATGTTCTAGGATCAAGGAGATCTTTCCTTTCTAGGTGTCTAGTGTGGATGAGGAATTCAAATACTTGGGATACACTCTAAATCAAAACAACTACAAAAAGGAATGTTGGTTCTAGATTCTCAGAAAGGTGAATCAAAGGATAGGGAATTGGTGTTTTAGTTGGCTATTGTTGTGAGGAAGACTTGTACTGGTAAATTACGTCCTGGAGTGCATTCATATCTACTGGTTGTTTTTGGGAAAAGTGCTTAAGTATATACTTGAAAATATAAAGAAGAAATGCTTTAAGTTTCTATGGAGTGAAAAGTATTTGAAGGAAGGGGCCAACTTCGTAAAATGGGATTGGTTGGCTCGTCCCAAGCTTGAGGGCGGTTGGCCTTGATCAATATTTTATTGTTCAGGAAGTCTCTGGAAGCAAAAATTCTATGTCGATTCTTGATGAGTACAAGGTTGTGGAGTAGTGTGGGAAGGGATAAATATCTCATAAAGACTTCGATTGAAGATTAGGTAAGGATGGAGCCCTAAACAATTACTAATGGGTTAAAATTATGTGCAGGCCTAGTTAACTCTTTTCTAGTTATTGCAAAGTGATTGGTGTGGAGAGTATGTGATGAAAAAATATTTTTGTGTGCAGGGATTCTTATATTGGAAGCCCTCTAGGTTATAGGTCATCCTTGGACATTTTAGAATAATTGAAGGCCAAGGTAACATCACCCTAGACCATGTTTTCTTGGTGTCCATGGCTTCAGGTAATATTCATAGATGGATGAGCATTGGATTTCTTGGCTTGTCAGGTTCATTGGCATTAGAATGGGAAGCATATGCCCAAACCATGGAATGATATGGTATTAATCTAAGTAAATAAAAGGACTCCCTTTTTTGGTCTTAGAACAATGCCAATGGTTAGGGAACTATCAAACTTTCCTATCAATCTATCATTTATTCTAGCTCAAATGATGATGGATGCTGGTGGTATTTTGAGGTTATTTGGAGATGGAAAGCTCCACTCAAAATCATATTTTTTTTGGTTTCCCTTAGCTTATAAGGTGCTCTGATGGGATAACTAAATGAAGAGAGGAGGGATTGTACCTAGTGTTTGTATTATTTGTTTTACTTATGCAGAGAGTACTAGTCATCTATTTCTTCATTGTTCAATTGCAAAGAAGGTCCTTAAGGCTATTAAAAGGTTACTAAAGTTTATAGATACGTGGATAGTTATGTATTTAGAGTGTAGTCTTGAAAATTGGGTGCAAAGTGAATTTTTTTCTAGTTCAAGGAGCTTCCTTGTTACTTATGTTGGGGAATTTGGCTCTGTAGGAACAAAGTTTTGTTTGAGGGAAGGAAACCAAATGTTATCCTAGTGGTCCAAATGATTATGGATTCTCTTACTGAGAGGAAACTTGATTCGAAGGTACTTTCTATCACAAGGACTAAAGAGATTGAATTGATTGAAAATATGCATGTATGCTTCTTTGATGGGACCTGCTAGGGGCCTGAGGGTAGGTGTGGTATTGGGGCAATTCTAAAGGTGAAAAATACTCTCTATTTCAAGCTCAATATGGGAGGGGAAGTGGATCTAATACTCGGGAAAATATATTTCCCATATGGGCTCTTTTACAATTAGCTTCTTTGAAGAATGTTGTTCAAGAGCAGGTGGCTATAGATTCTTCAGTTATCATTGGGTGGATATGAGGTAGGTCTTCCTTCTTAGTCTTCAATCTAGAGGAATGGAAGAGGAGAGTCATATTTTTTAAGGAAATATTCTAGGATATTTATTTCCAACTTGTTATAGGGAATACAATGTGGAGACATATATGCTTTCCAAGGTAGCTCTAGGAATAGAAGAAGGTGTATTGTTCTTTGAAGAAATGTTCCCCTCTTTTTCTCGTAGGGACTCTATATTGGATTTTTAGTTTATGTTTATATGTTATCCTTTAGGAGGAGGGATGTATTCTAACTTTATTTTTTGATGGTATCTCATGGTTTATGGTGTTGTAGGTTTCTTATTCTCAATATAAATGTTGTTTTGGTTGTATTTATTTTATGGGAAGTTTTGGGGACTATTGAGGGGATAAGGTAAAAGGATCTAGTTTCTCTATTTTTCAAAGAATTGTTTTTTGTATGGACAAATTTAGAGTTTATATTTTATATCTTGATTCTAATGAATATCAGATATATGACATTTTCCTTTTTGAAAGAAAATCTAAAGTATCCAAGAGACTTTTCAGGTATCTCGATGAGCTTGATGGTACGTAGTTAGATGAGACATGAAATGATGCACCATAAAGATCCTCCTCGAAATGCTTGAGAAATAGCCCAAGTTCTTTTCTATTACCTATGATGTGTTACCAATTTACAAAAATGTTGTTGGTTTGAAACACTTAAAATACTAATTGCATTTGAGCTAATACATGTATATATAATATTTTGATAGTGGAAACCTATACAAAAGATACAAAGTTGTTTAAATTGGTAGGTTTTGTGGACTATTAACTGTGTAATATATGTAATATAAAATAGAAAGTATCAACATCATGTCAGTTTGTTGACCATTTACAATGTGTTTTATATAAGTAATCAAGGTATTTTTTAAGGATTCCAATATTATACTTAAGTATAGTATCATAGGCGATTATTTTGGATTGAAAAAAATGTATATAGATAGGTAGGTGAATATTAAACATGAAAAATGTAATTTACTACTGAAATGTGTAAATTTTGGTGAATATTATGACAAAAAAACATTTTATGTAAATATAGGCGATGTTAGAGACTAAAAATGACCAAATAGCAAATTTATTTTCTGAAAAAAAGCCCAAAAAATAGCCAATTGGTGAAATTTCACCCCTAAACATTACTATGAAAGCAATATGAAATAGCATGTAACAAATCATCTTGGATTTAATGATGGGCAAGAAAGAGTTATGTACTTTTACTAAAATATTCGACCTCACTTGTTATTCCTTTTTACCATACCATTCATGTTAAATTTCAAAAGCAATGGAAATAACCAACAAATAGAAAAACTATGGAGCATCCTATCAAGCTCTTCTCCATTAAACTCAGAATATAAAGGATTACAATTGTAGCAAAATGGACCTAAACATAAAATGATTTCTAACTAACTTGTCAAACATAGAAAATAATTAATTGATCCTTACTTGTTCAAACACGAATGTCTAATTGACTGATAAATGAAAAGAAATACTCCTAGCAAACTTGAATGGGGAAGATTACATACTTCAACAATCCCCCTTAAACTCACTTATTGCAATATTTAGCACTAACAATACCCAAGTGCTATCTATAAAATTCAAAGATGATTATTCCCAATAGTTTGGTGAAGATATATGCCAGTTGATCCCTTGATCCATAAAACTATAGATTGATGTCTTCAATGTTGACAAACTCGGGTATGAAGTGGTACTGAGTGTCAATGTGTTTTTTGTTTCATGTGTAATACATGATTTTTGGATAGTGCAATAGCTAAATTGTTATCACAAAACATAGGAGTTGGCTCCTTTTCCACATGTGTAAGATCATACAAAAGTATTCTTAGCCATACTACCTAGCATGTTGTTGTAGTTATTGCTACATATTCTGCTTCTACATAAGAAATGGTAAAAATTGGTTGTTTCTTGGATGTATGATATATCAAACTTGTCCCCAAATAAAAAGCATATCCTGAAGTGCTTTCCCTATCATCAATGATGTTGGAAAAGTCACTACATGTGTATCTAGTGAGGTTGTTTTCTTCAGAAGATGTGTACTAGAAACCATAATTAGGTCTTGTTGTATCAAAATTATTTTCCCAAATTTCCATTGACGGTCTTTAGGGGACTCCATAAATTTGGAAATATAACCAACTGCATACACTAAAATAGGTCTTGTTGCAGTAAGATACATTAGACTACCTATAAGATTCTTATACAAAGTTTAAATGATTGTTGGTCCTTCATCCTTCTTGCTGAATTTTGTGTCTATGGCAATGGGTGTATATTGATCCACCTAGCAGTTGGCATTATTGTCGGATGCCAACATCAAATTCGGCAAGTTCATCAACTGCGACAAATTCATCAACTTCAACAAGATAAACGACTTCGACAAGGTCATCAATTTTGACAAGCACCGACTTCGACATGCATCATCGACAATTGTGACTAACGAATTATGATAGATTGTCTCTCTATCTTCCAGTTGACTGTAACGGTTGAACTTTTGAAACCATTCTAACTTCTCTTGGAATTGAATGTAACGGGAAGACTACCCAAGCATTCTCAACACTCTATTTAAGCATGTAAAATATTGTAATATACAAGTAGAAAAGAAGAGATTAGTTCACATTCCTGCATATTGTATATGTGTGTATGTTTATGTGCATAGTGTATTTCTTGCTCTGCTTATTATTATTCTTCGTCCATAACAGTATCGATTCATTCAATCAAACTGTTGTCCCTGTCGTGCACTTGGGCGCATACAGATCGTTGGTATCAGAGCTTCATTCATTCAGATCTTTATTCATAGATTTGTTTGTGATTAGGTTGTGCGTAGACACTTCCATCGAATTTACCTGACTTATGATTGTTCAAACATGCTTTCAAACTCAGCAATCCAAGCAGACACTACCTTCAAATATGGAAAGAGAAATAGACAATAGACATGCAATTGACGAGAAAGAGAAACTCATAGAGCAAGCATTGGCTCGACAACGAACTAAAATGTTCGCCCAGTTCAATGAGATTCTCACGTGATTTTCTTCAACATCAGGAGTATTTCCAACAATATATAAATCCAACAAAATCATTCCATTCAATGTGCAAATGAATTTGGACATATCGAACCTAGAAGGAAAGATTGATGCAGAATCCATCGACAATTGGTTACAACAATTGGAATCCTATTACTCTATGAATCAACTCTCAAAAACTGAAAAGATCACCATTGCATCTCTAAATATGTCAACATCTGTGCACTGCTGGTAGGAAAACCTATCGACAAATATGGCAAAAAGGTGAGACCCCATAGAGACATGGGAGAAATTTGTCGAATATGTCCGAAAGGAGTTCTAACCGCCCAAGTACATTGAACATCAGTGTAATAAGTGGCAGCAGCTAAGGCAATGGAAAGACCAATCCGTACAGAGTTACACTGATGATTTCTACCGACTAAGGACTAGACTTGTCGTTCAAAAAGAAGAGAAATTGCTTGCTATGAAGTAGGTCAGTGGATTGTCCTTGTACATTCAGTCAGAGATGGATTTTTTTATTGTCAATACACTTGTAGATGCATTCCACTATGCCAGTAAGCTTGAATCCAAACATAAAGGAAAAGCACACTTCACGACTAAGCCAACAGGATTACCATCCGACAAGAAGGAACCAACCGACTTCAACAAGTCAAGATCTTCTCAGCCAAATCCACCAAAGCGAGATCAAGGAAAAAAGCATTCTGAAAAATACAAAAGGGAATGTAGCAAACAACCTCCTACCGGGAAATGGTGTGATTAACACAATTCATCATGGCATGATACGTCTAAATTGAAATCTCGAAATACATTTTTTGCAAAAGTGTTGACATTCGACTTGTTTGAAAAAAATCTGGTAGAATTTGACCCAGAAGAAATGACCCTTTTGACATCGACATCGACCACTCCAGTAGCCTCGACTATCGTTGACAAGGAGGAACGAGAGCACCTATTACATACACATATATGGGTTCAAAACAATCCATTGCATCTGGTTGTGGATAATGGTAGCCAGAAGAACTTTGTTTTTGAAGATCTTGTGAAGAAACTAGGTCTTGTTACCACTCCACATCCTCAGCCTTATAACATCGGTTGGATGAAGGATGGACAGGAACTAAGGATCACCTAACAATGAAAACTCACCTACTTCATTAAGCCTTTTGAAGATGAAGTACTCTGTGATGTGGCACCACTCTTCGTAGCCGACACCTTATTTGGTAAACCTTACTTATGGGTTCAAAATGGAAGTACCGGTCATGACCTTAGAAGGTGATTGTCAGAATTCATAACCAATGGTATGGAATACCAGAGCAATGACCTACACTAACGGTTGCAATATATCTACTAAACAGATGAAGAAGCTCATCAACCATGCTCAGAAGTTCGCATTGATCATGATTAAGTCGCAACATTCCAGGAAGACTTCAACAAACAGTTGACTCACTGACTAGTGCATCTCTCGAGAGAAGCAAAAGATCGACAATATTCTTGATGAGTACTGAAACCTATTCCAAGAGCCAAACGGAATACCTCTCCATTGTCAGGTTAAAAAATCTATTGAACTTGCTCCTGGTTCTTCATTACCTAACATATCTGTTTACAAAAGACCCATTATCAAAACTAAAGAGATTTGCAGACAAATTCAATATTTGATCAACAAAGATCATATTCGACCCAGCTCCTCTCCTTGTGGAAGTCCAATCGTCCTTGTTCCAAAGAAAGATGGGACTTGGCGCATGTGCATCGACTACTAGGCCCTCAACAAAATTTTGGTAAAGATACCCTTTTCCACGGATAGACGATCTCATCAATTGTATGAAAGGTGCTAAATTATTTAATAAGCTTGACATCAAGTCGGGATATCATCAGATTCCAATTGAGCCCGCAGATGTATGGAAAACTGCTTTCAAGACCAGGGAAGGATTGTTTGACTGGCTAGTCATGCCTTTCGGCTTAACCAATTCAACTGCAACCTTCATGCGGTATATGGATAACATTCTTCGACCTTTCATCAGCAACTGGGTCATTGTCTATCTCGACGATATATTGATTTTCAGTCGATCATGGGAAGAACATGTCGGACAATTTCGACCTGTCCTCGACACTCTCTAACAACATCGACTCTACTTGAACATGGAAAAATGTTCCCTTGCGATGAACAACATCAAATATTTGGGGTATGTAATTGACTCTATAGGAATTCACATCGATCTAGACAAAGCGCAAATCCTTAAAGAGTGGCCCATTCCTCAAATCCTTCATGAACTAAGAAGTTTTATTTGTTTGGAAAATTTTTATCGACGATTCATACTTGGCTTCAGTCACATAGCCTGGCCTTTGAATCAATTGACCAAGGGAAATGGTAAAACTGTCTTCAAATAGACATCAACACAACAAGAAGCCTTCAAGCAGCTCAAACACAAGATTTGTACTACACCAGTACTTGTGTGACCTAATTTTCATCAGCCCTTTGAGATTGAGACGGATGCATCAAACTATGCCTTGGGTGCAGTGATCACTCAGTCTATTCACCTAGTTGCTTTTTATTTTGAAACTTTTAACGACATTGTTAGAATATATTCGATGTATGAAAAAGAACTGTACGTTATTTTTCAATATCTTATGCAATGGAGACATTATATCCTTGGAAAGGAGATGGTCATTCTCACTGAACACAAGCCTTTACAGTTCGCTCTGTCCCATTTGAAGTTACAAACAACTCGACAACTCAAGTGGATTAATTACCTACAACAATTTCAGTTGGTAATTAAGTATCAGAAAGGTAAAGCCAATGTCGCTACCGATTTTTTGATTCGACCACCCATTACTCTCCTTCTTATGGTGATGCGTATGTAGGGTTATGACACCACCACTTGGCCTCAGTTGCATCAAGAAGACAATGAATTTTCATCAGTCTATCGACAACTTCAGACTAACAATTCATTGACCTTCGACTATTTCTTGAAGGCCACCTTTCTATACAAGCTTAGATAGCTTTGAGTACCAACAAGTGAGCATCGATAACAACTCATTTGGGACACGCACTACAGCAATATTGTAGGACAATTTGGAGTATCAAAGGCCCTTGCTATTATCCAGAAGTATTTCTTTTGTCCTTCACTTGAAATTTATGTCAACAAGTACATTCCATCATGAGTGGTTTGTGCCATTGCTAAACCTCCTAATCAACGACAGGGATTGTACACACCTTTTCCAGTTCCTAGTCGACCATGGGAATCTATTTCTATGGACTACTTGACACGATATCCTACTACCAAACATGAACATGATGCAGTCTTAGTAGTAGTTGAAAGATTTTACAAAATGGTTATTCTCATTCCATGCAAGAAGACTACGACAGCACAACAAACTGCACAAATATTCTTTGAACATGTCTAGAAACATTATGGCTTACCAAAAACGATTATTTTCAATAGAGATGTCAAATTTGTCAGCATCTTATGGATGAATCTCTGGAAATATCTTGATACAATACTCTCCTTATCGATAGCTTTCCATCCTTAGACAGACGGATAGACAGAAGTTGTGAATCACTTGGTAGTACAACCGCTTTGTATGTACAACCACAAGCATCGACAAACATGGGATGAAAGTATCCCATATATACATCACAGCTACAATCATGCTTATCACAGCTCTACGGGAAAGATTCCATTTGAGATCTGTTATGGATTTCAGCCCTCAATGCCTATTGACTTTATTAGTTCCTCGACACAGTCGAACGATACCAACTATAATCAGCGAGAAGTTAACAAAGCATTGATGTTTCGAGATCAAATCTGCGACATCCATAAACAAGCACATGAAATGTTGCAACGAGCTAATGCGAAATCCAAGGCCCAACATGATAAGCATTGTATCCCTCATTCATTTCAAATTGGGGATCAGGCCTGGTTGCATTTCAAGAAGGAACAACTTCATGGATTCATATAAGAAGTTGAATCCTTTGCGATATGGTCTGTACAATATTCTTGAGCATATTGGAGAAAACGCTTTCCAGCTCGACGTTCCTTCATGCCCGGGTCTACATCCAGTATTTCATGTGGATCTACTTCGACCATACCATGCACCACTATTATGTTGGAATATTTTATATTCCTTGGAAGGTAATAATGTCTTTGTATTATGTTGGAAGATATCCATATCTTATGTAAAATATTAATACATTATATCCCATATTCATTATGGTAAAATATACTCTTGATATTCTTTATTATATAAAGATATGATATTATGGAGAATTATATTATCTCACATGTAATATGTGAGAGTAATTCCTCCTCATCTCTTGGTATATAATAGAGTCAAGGGAGTCTTTCACTTTCATCCATTAATCCATTCATTCAGTGTGGATCATCATGATCTTTCTATATTGTATTGGGGTTATTGGAATTGCTCTCTTGTAAGATTGAGGGAGATATTTTGGAGATAATAGAAGACTACCTTCCCATGGACGTATTCCAATTGGGTGAACCACGTATATATGGTGTACTCTTGTCTCTTGTTCTCTTTCTTTTCTTATTTATTGTGATATGTTATTGTTTGCATAGATAGGTAAGCTAGTTTAGTTAGATCCATATCTATGACATGGTATCAGAGCTTGTTGCTATGATCTAGCACCTTCTATTGTTTTTCAAACAATATTTTGTCAGTTGGGCATTGTTTATTTCTTGTAGATTTGCTTTCTATCTAGTATCCATTAGGCTTCTCTTCAGATTTGAGCATATTTCTGCAGTTTTTTAATTTCTAACCCTAACCTTGTTATGTAGATTTTTGTAGAATTTTTTCAAGGGTTTCTTGATGTTATTTTTGTAGATATATATGATTTTTTTATTCTCCTCAAGGAGATCTATCTTCTGGTTGTCAAAATGGTAGTTTCCATTCAAGGTTGGTAGACTTTGTGTGTTCGGGTACACAGGGTACTACCAAAGGACCGAACACCAAGAGCAACCACTTCACATAAACAGATCACAGATCAACACACCGATGTTTTGACGTGGTTTAAACCCTCTTGAGGGAAACACTCCACGGCCCCGGCCAAATAGCTTCTACGGGACAATTTATTATGCAAAGAAAGAAAGTTACAAATGAGCTTCTCATAATCGATCAACTAAACAATGACCCTCCATGCTCTTTAAATAGAGATCATGGACCAATCGGGTGTTAAGCCACGGATCAAGGTTAGGTTTGATCTAAGAGAAGTTGAGCCGTCGGATCACTCTATGTCGGAAACATATCGTGACCATCGGATTAAGTATATACAAATGCATACTAATGCATACTAAAGAAACACACTATCCCTAACGGATATATTACACAAGTTGATCTTAACTAACTCCTAAGTGTCTAAATATCCTAACATCCCCCCTTAAGAACAACTTGGGATAGGATTGAAGGATTTATAAAAGTGACACTATTAGGAGAAGGAAGGAGGCATTAGAGCCTATCCCCCCTTAATGACAAGTTCCTGAACTCCTAACATAGATCGAAGTTTAGAAAACTTCGCTTCTATAAGAGACTTGGTGAAGATGTCTGCAACTTGATCATCTGTAGGGCAAAAGAGCACTTCGAAAACACGATCATGAACAAGATTTCTGATGAAGTGCATATGTAACTCAATGTGTTTGCTGCGTTGATGTAGAACTGGATCTTTGGCAAGCTTGATGGCACTTTGATTGTCGCACCAAAGTGGAGTAGGCTGCTGCTGCTCGAATCCAAACTCTGAAAGGATCTGTCGAAGCCATAAAGCTTTCTGACTGGCATTAACTGCTGCTCGATATTTTGCCTCTGCTGAAGAAAGAGAAAGAGCTTGTTGTTTCTTACAAGCCCAAGTAATAGGTCCAGATCCCAGACTGAAAACATAACCTGCAGTAGACTTTCGATCATCAGGATCGCCGGCCCAATCTGAATCAGTGAAACCAACCAACAAAGGTTTCCCCCCTGTACTGTAATGAATCCCAAACTGAACTGTACCTCGAATATATCGAAGTATTCTTTTAGCTGTTTTTCAGTGACTTTCATGAGGTGTCTGCATATAACGGGCAACTCGACCAACGGCAAAGGAAAGGTCAGGACGGGAATGAGTCAAGTATAAAAGACTACCAACAAGCTGACGATATAAGGTGGCATCTACTTCAGGTGAAGTACAAGTGGTAGAAAGTTTGACTCCAGATTGGAAGGGAGAAGGGGCTGGTGTACAATCTTCCATGTGAAAGCGACGAAGAAGGTCACAAGCATACTTAGACTGAGAAAGAAAGATTCCTTCTTTGGTTTGCAGAACTTGGAGACCAAGAAAATAATGCAAATGTCCTAAGTCTGACATTTCAAAAGTTTGTTTAAGACTGGATTTCACATGGGTTATAAGCTTAGGGTCACTACCAGTAAGAATAAGGTCATCAACATATAGAACAAGTATGATGAGATGGTTTCCTGCTTTCTTGGTATAGACATTGGGGTCAGAATGGCATCTAGAAAAACCAGTGTCAAGGAGAAAGCTATCCATTTTGGCATACCAAGCTCTAGGAGCTTGCTTAAGGCCATATAAGGATTTCTTAAGGCGGCAGACAAGGCTAGAGTTATTCTGAACATAGCCAGGAGGTTGTTCCATGTAAATTTCCTCCTGTAAATCACCATGTAAGAAGGCAGACTTGACATCCATTTGATGGAATTCCCAGTTGTGTAAGGCTACAAGGGAAAGAACAAGGCGGATGGAGTTCATTTTGGCGACGGGAGCAAAGGTTTCATTGTAGTCAATCCCTTCAACTTGGGAAAAACCTTTGGCAACTAACCTTGCCTTAAGTCTTTCAACACTTCCATCTGATGCATACTTAGTTCTGTAGACCCATTTACATCTGACAAGTTTTCTTCCTTTTGGAAGAGGTACAAGATCCCAAGTATCGTTCGCCATTAAGGAACGATATTCTTCATCCATGGCTGCATCCCAATCTGGATTCCCTGAAGCTTCTGCAAAATTTTCTGGATCATGATTCTCGAAAACTTGAGCCAAAAGAGAAGAGGCTCGCTGAAACTGAGAACGTGTTCGACGTTGATCTCTAGGATCACCGGCAAGATCACCAGCTGCTTCACATGTTGAATGGACCCATTGAGGAAGCACTTGTGCTGGTGCAACTGGAGGAACATGAGCAGGCGGAGGTGGATTTTCATCCTCACTGTCATCATCAGAAACTGGAGTTGGAAACCTGTCAAGGAAGTTGGAAGAAGAAGAAGAAGACACAAACGCTGAATCAAGCTCGCAGGCCAAAGATGGCACACTCGCCGAGTTAGGCTCGCAGGCTAAGATATTTTCATCAAATTTAACATCTCTTCTAATGATTATAGCATGAGAAGGTGGTTGAAGAAGTCTATAACGTTTTACATCTTCAGAATATCCAACAAATATGCACTTTTCACTTTTAGGCTGCAATGCTTTCCGTTTTTCATCCGGAATGTGAGCCCATGCTTCATTACCAAACACACGAAAGTGACTTACATCAGGTTTAATTTTACTCCATGCTTCTTCCGGTGTTATACCTTGTAATGCTTTTGTGGGGGTGCAATTAACTATGTAATTTGCACAATTAATGGCTTCAGCCCAAAATTGAAGACTTAGTCCCTTAGATTGGATCATACAATTAGCCATTTCTTTTAAAGTGCAGTTCTTCCGCTCAGCTACACCATTTTGTTGTGGTGTATATGGAACAGTGTGCTGTTGTTGGATGCGTTGTTCAGTGCAGAAATTAGTGAACTGTTTGTTAACATATTCTCCTCCATTGTCAGATCTTAACTTAATAATTTGATGACCAGATTGTTTTTCAACAAGGGCCTTGTAGGCCAAGAACATGTTAAATACTTCGCTCTTAAGTTTTAGGAAATAAACCCAAGTGCGTCTGGTGTAATCATCAATGAAAGTTAAGAAATATTTGAAACCAGAAAAGGAAGCAGATGGAAGAGGACCACACAAGTCACTATGCACAAGCTCCAAGGGAACTGAGGCGTGCCAAGAGGCACGTTTGTCAAAACTGTCCCGATGATGTTTTCCGAGTACACAACCGGAACAAACACCATCTCTGCAAGATACCATCGGAAGACCTGTCACCATATTTTCTTTACATAGTTGTTGCAATGAGCGATAATTTAAGTGACCAAATCGCTCATGCCAAAGTTTGTTCAAGTTATCACTATGAGCAACAAAAACTGAAGGGAAAGGTGATGACCCAAAGTTGTTAAACTTGTACAACCTGGTAATATCATCAACAATTCCGGTAGCTAGAACCTGTTGAGGATCTTTAAAATCCTTGATTACAACTTGGTGAGGTCTAAAGGTCACAGTTTTACCTTCACCAAAATGAGTGATCTGATAGACTGATAACAAATTGCAGAAAATTCTTGGAACACATAGTACATCACTAAAATGACCATTATCTACTGGAACTGTTCCAGCTCCTACAACACTTAGAGATCTATCATCACTAACAAATATTTGTTTGGTGTTACATTCATGCATAGTAGAAAAGATGGCTTGATCCTTAGCCATATGATAAGATGCTCTAGAATCAATGAGCCATTCATTTGAAGTAGAAGAAGAAGATGCATTATAAGAATAACCAGAAGCACAAAGTGCATGTCCATGAGAGGCAGATTCTGAAGGCAAATCTAGGCTGATGTGGTGCTTCTTCATTGCTGCTTCCAAGGCTGCCATCTTCTTGAAACACTTCCCGCAATAGTTGCAATGACGCTCAGTCTTCTTGCCTTTTGGCTTGGATCCTTTGTCATTTTTTAAAGAAGGAGTTGACTGAGAGGGTTTTGGACCCTTGTTTGACTTATTATTGCGAAAATTTTGTTTCTTGGAAGGCTTGGACTTTTCTTTCTGTTGGGACAATAAGGCTTTCCCAGAAGTATCTGCATTGTTGATTATTCCAAGATGAATGAGTTTATCTTGTTCCCTAATCAAGGAATCACAAAAGGATTCAAGACTAGGCTCTTGATAGCTAGCTGCATTCAATGACGCTTTCATGGAGTAAAATGTAGATACAAAAACAGAATATGCAGGTCCAAGTTTGGAAAGAATATGATAAATGCATTGTTTGTCTTCCCTCTCAATCTTACATTCTGCACATAAGAGCTTGAGAGTTTTGTACTTAGATAAATAATCTTGAACGCATGAAAAGTCACTTGGATTTAAAGAAATCAACTCATTTTCGAGTTGGTGACCGCGAATTTCATTGTGTTTACCAAACACAGTTTCCAACTTGTCCCAAGCAGCATTAGGTTCATCAATTCCAGATATGTGGAATCGCAAATCAGTAGAGATTGACATCCCAATCAATCCACGAGCTTCATCACATCTATTTTCCCATTTTATTTTCTTATCATCATCAGTGGGTTCTTTTTCTTTCCCTGTTGTAATTCTGAAAAGTCCCCTACTTCGTAGAACATCCTCCATACGAGATTTCCATGAGAAATAGTTGGAACTGTTAAGTAGAATATCACAAGGGGCGGCCATATTTGTAAATTAATGGCTGTAAAAGCAGAAACCAATAGTCTGGATGTGAAGAGATCGAAAAAATAGGCGGTTTCAAGAAAAAACGGCACTGAAAACGGACTCTGTATGATGAAGTTATGCTTGAACAAAGAAACTGTTGAAGATGTCCCCAATAGTGACGTGGCAGCTAGAGAATGTCCAGCAAAAAAAAGAACCCCCCTCTTCCCAAGATGAACCTTTTGACAATTACTTTACAAAAAAGTTGCTTTTAAGTGAATCACTTTTGTAAAATAACTGATTACACTTTTACAATGATATTACTTTTAAATAGTGCAACAATAAATAAAAAGCTTAAGTGACTCACTTGTATTTTTATTTTTTATTATTTAAGTGAGATGCACTTTTACAATAAAATAACTTGAAAATAGAATTTGCATGCACTTTTCTTTTTAAAAGTAACTTCCTAAGACTTGAACTCAAGACCTATTAAGGAATAAAGCAACTTTGGACCAAGTGAGCTAGTTTAAAAGGTATGTAAAATATGGAAATGAGGAAGGGGTTTTTTTTTTTTTTTTTTTTTTTTTACTCTTCTTGCTCAGTTTGCGTGCTTGCCCTTTTTCCTGCAAAACGAAACAAAAAAAACTTTTCCACACTTCTGGAGTTAGATCTTGTTAGCTTGCCCGGAAAGTCTACGTTTTCTCTCTGTTTCTGATTTGCCGAGATCGCGCAAAGTGCACGGCAAAGAGCATACGCAGCCGAAAAAACCCTTTCCCTTTCTGTTTCTGATTTGCCGAGATCACTCAAGGTGCACGGCAAAGAGCATACGCAGACGGGAAAGCAACAATCCGAACAAAAAAAAATCTAACAGTAAAAAAAAAATGAAATATGAGATTTTTTCTTTTCAAAAACGAAATAAAAAAATGCGTCACTGTAACATTATACCTTCAGATCTGATGAAATACGCGTTTCTGGAGCAACCGGGAACCGTTTTCGATCAAACGAAAACTATTTTTCAATGGAAACGATGCTTCGGACGCAATGGAACACCTCACACAGCCCAGAAATGCACAGAAATATCAGAACTACAAACCCTTTCGAGTTTCGGCAACAGCAGTTCAAGATCTAGATCATAACCGGAAGCGGCACTTCATAAAAGCTTTGATACCATGTTCGGGTACACAGGGTACTACCAAAGGACCGAACACCAAGAGCAACCACTTCACATAAACAGATCACAGATCAACACACCGATGTTTTGACGTGGTTTAAACCCTCTTGAGGGAAACACTCCACGGCCCCGGCCAAATAGCTTCTACGGGACAATTTATTATGCAAAGAAAGAAAGTTACAAATGAGCTTCTCATAATCGATCAACTAAACAATGACCCTCCATGCTCTTTAAATAGAGATCATGGACCAATCGGGTGTTAAGCCACGGATCAAGGTTAGGTTTGATCTAAGAGAAGTTGAGCCGTCGGATCACTCTATGTCGGAAACATATCGTGACCGTCGGATTAAGTATATACAAATGCATACTAATGCATACTAAAGAAACACACTATCCCTAACGGATATATTACACAAGTTGATCTTAACTAACTCCTAAGTGTCTAAATATCCTAACATTGTGTAGGTTTCCTGTTGGTAGACCCGCGAGTGACCATAACTCGGTCAATATTTCCCATAATTTTTATTATAACCTGTTTTTGGAACTGGAGAAGTTGTTATGCATCCAATTGCGAGAATAGAACAGAAGTCTGGGCAAGTTTGGGCACCTTGCAAAAGGGTTGTAAGTAAAATTTTCTCTTTCCTTTACTATTTTTCTAATTGTGTTTTTTGCAGATTCAAATCAGTACGGTAAAGTATTTAAGTTTTTTGTTATTCATCTTTTTCATTTAGGTTTTGCTTTTGTCATGTTTATTAAGAGATTATTTCTTGTTCTTGATAGGGCATGGATCTCTAGTATTTTGTCATGATGATAGCTATAAACCATCTAATGCTTAATACTTTTAACAAGATCCTTAATAACTAATTTGTTCTTTTTTTATCATATTTAATCATGTTGATTTCTAATCATGTCATGTTTATAAAAACAATTTTATAAGAACAATCTCATATGTGTTATCTTTTGATCATTATTTGCTTTATTTATATGTTATTGCTAACCTTTGTGTAAAAGCAATTTCATGGTTTTATAAGTAATATCTTTATGATCATTACATGCTATTGCTAATTAATTTCTTGAGTAAAGTAAATTTTTTTAATCTATGTGATATAATATTTTTTGGCTTGTCATAAGTTATCTAATTGGGATATAGTTTCTTTTTCATGTATTGCAGAGATTGTATCTAGTTATGTGCTATTTGTCTCTAACATTCCTATACGGAAGCATTGACATTTCCAAGGCATTTCATCTCTTGCATATTTACATAGTGTTAACAAGAAATGAACCCATGATTAAGACCATTAGTGACTTGTCATTTCATAATTTTTTATAAGTGATATCATGAGGGTATCATACTTTGCTATAAGTCGATCATATTAAACATTTTGATTTATTTTTATATATCTCATGTCATGTTTATTTCGATCATATTTTACTCAATATTTATATGGCTTTGAGCAATCTTATAATCTTGAACTATTTATCATGAGCACCTTGTTCTTGTTGCAATCAGATTTCTATTCTTCTGATTGCAGAGGTTATCTAGTTCCTACTTATCTCTAATGTTCCTATATGGAAGCATTGTCATGTGTTTCTTGTCTCTAACGTTCATATATGGAAGCATTGACATTTTAAGGGCATTCCTCTCTTGCATATTAACATCATACTAATAATAAATGCACCTATGCTTAAGATTAGTTGCTTGATGACTAAATTTTCATATATTTAAGTGAAATCTTGGGCTAACTATTTATATGTTGTGGCTGACACTTATGTGTAAAAGTAACTTCATTTTTCTTAATGAACAAGTTAATCTTTTATTTGATCATATTATATTGCCATCTTTTTATATGATGTTTTCTAACCTTTGGTGTATAAGCATTTTCATTTATGTATGAGGAATTTCATTTTATGATCTTTGTATGCTTTAATCTTCAAAGTTCTTGTGCAGATAAGTTCTTGGTTTAGGCTTTCACATTATTCCATAAAAAATGAAGTACCATCTTCTACTAATAAAGTCATGATGTTCATCTGTATGATATCATTTTTGATGTATAGACCATTGGGGTCTTGTTCCTTTGATGTTTGAGGCCTTCTACAGATATCTATATTGCACCTTGATTGGAAGAATGTTTGTTATCCGTATGTGTATTGGCCATTTGGGTATTTTGCACACTGTTGTGGTGTTCTTAGCCACATGTTCTGTTGTATCAGCCATCAATAGGTATCTATACACTGGTGTGGATGTTATATAATATTTATTCAGCTATCAGTTATGGTTGTGATGATTATTGTGGTGATCATGGCATCTTCCTGTCGGATTGCGTCCCATGTTATTTCATCATACAACCTGGTTCGTGTGCAATTTCATGATTCAGTGAGAAGCGGTTGTTCTTCATCAAATTCCATCAGCCGAAGTGTTCTTCTTCTGTATCTTACGGATCTTCTGGAATTTGTCATCAAGGGGGAGCAATAATGACAGCTTCCTTCATTTGTTAGTGGGATTTTCTCCCAGCCATTATTAAGGGGAAGTGTCGGAATATTTTATATTCCTTGGAAGGTAATAATGTCTTTGTATTATGTCGGAATATATCCACAATATTATGTAAAAGAGTAATTCATTATATCCCATATTCATTATGGTAAAATATACTCTTGATATTCATTATTATATAAAGAGATGTTATTATGGAGAATTATATTATCCCGCATGTAATATGTGAGAGTAATTCCTCCTCATCTCTTGGTATATAATAGAGTCAAGGGAGTCTTCCACTTTCACCCATTAATCCATTAATCCAATGTGGATCACCCATTTGTGGATCACATCATGATCTTTCTATATTGTATTAGTGTTATTGGCATTGCTCTCTTGTAAGATTGAGGGAGATAATCTGGAGATAATAGAAGACTACCTTCTCGTGGATGTAGCCCAATTGGGTGAACCACGTATATCTGGTGTACTCTTGTCTCTTTTTATCTTTTTGTTCTTATTTACAGTGATATGTTATTGTTTGCATAGATAGGTAAGCTAGTTAGTTATATCCATATCTCCGACATGTTGGAATGGAATGACTTGCATACAACAAAACCCAAAGACATCCATCCAGATGTTCAGGAGCCTCTTCCTTGCAACACCATTATGGGACGATGAGTATGCCATACAAGGATGAACACAATTCCCTTGTTTCGGGTGGCAAAATCCAGACAAATCCCGGCACAAGGAAAATGGTACTCTGCTACTGAACTGACCAATAAGTTTCCTCATTTGTACGAACAAACAAAGGGGACCATTGTTTCTTAAGAAAGGAGGTATGATCCACCCAGTAGTTGGAATTATTTTCGGATGCCAACATCAACTTAGACAAGTTCATCAACTGCGACAAGTTCTTCGACTTCGACTTAAACAAGCTCAATAATTTCAACAATTTTATTGACTTCGAAAAGCACCGACTTCGACATGCATCGTCGACAATTGTGACTGACGAATTGCGACAAATTGGCTCTCTATCTTCCAGTCGACTGTAACAGTTGAAATTTTGAAACTGTTCTAACTTCTCTTGTAACTAAACGTAACGGGTAGACAGCCCAATCATTCTCAGCACTCTATTTAAGCATGTAAATATTGTAATATACAAGTAGAGAAGAAGAGATTAGTTTGCATTCCTGCATATTGTCTGTGTGTGTATGTTTATGTGCATAGTGTATTTCCTTCTTTTCATATTATTATGATTCCTCCATAACAGTACCGATTCATTCAATCGAATTGTTGTCCCCGTCGTGCACCTGGGTGCATACAAATCATATATGCTAGTTTTCATTTACCCATTCTAAACCTCTTAAAAATGTCTATAGCCTACTTATGTTGAGATATGAAAATTCCTTGAGTAGATTGCTGAACTTCTATGCCCAGAAAGTAATTCATAAAACCCATGTCAATCATATCAAATTCCTTTTTCATGTATGATTTGAATTATTCTAACTGTAAATTTCTAGTATAACTTATATCATCAACATATAGAAAAACAATCATCATTTTATCTTGCTGATATATTTTTGTGTAGAAAGTGGGCTCATTATTGCTCCTACTAATTCCATTGGTGTGCAAGTAAGACTCAATCTATTTGGGCTCGATTTAGATCATACAAGTCCTTGTTCAACTTGTACACTTTATAATCATGGCATTTTACTTCAAATCCTAGTGGTTTATCCATATACACCTATTCATCCAATATTTCATTTAGGAAGGTTGAATTCACATCCATTTGGTATAATAGCCACTTTGTTGGGAAGCATTGGCTAACACAACTCTAATGGAATCTAAACTTTCCACTAGAGAAAAAGTTTCACCATAATCAACTCCTGGAAGTTGAGAAAATCCTTTGGAAACAAGCCTTGCCTTATGCTTCTCCAACTTTCCTTTCTCATTTAGTTTTGTATTTATGTAAACCAAATTGACACCAATGTTAGTTTTCTATGCTAGAAGTTCAACAAGATCCCAAGTCCTGTTACTTTAAATGGTTTCAATTTCATCATTTATGGCTTGCACCCAATTTTATCCCTTTATCGCGTCTTCAAAACATGTAGGATACATACATGATAATAATACAAAGTGGTTTTGTTGTTTCACTTCATCCTCCTCCTCATAAATTTCTCTTATATTTTTTGTTCTCTAGTTTCTCTCAATGAATACTGAATGATTGTTTGAAGACGAACTATTTGCAAGTTGTTATTTTTGTCTCTATACTTGGAATATTAGTATCTAGAGGACTTCATGTCATGTACTTTCCAGTTGCTCATCTATTTGAATAGATGGACTTTGACTGTCCACTACCTCATTTTATTGGTCACTCCAAGATTTATCTTCTAAAAAATTGACATCTCTTATGACCAAAAACTTCTTACTGATTGGATTATATAGTTTATAGACTTTGGATTGTTCGCTATATCTAATGAAAATACACTTTTCACTCCTACTATCCAACTTTTTCCTTATATCCTCTGGAACATGTGCATATTCTATGCAACTAGAAATTCTGAAGTGGGAGACACTTGTCTTTGTGCCACTCCATGCCTCTTGTGGTACATTAATTTTCACACTTATTGTAGGAGATATGTTCATCATGTATACTAAACATGCAACAATTTCAACCGAGAGGTCATTAGAAAAATTCTTGGCTTTAATCATAATTATTTCCATGTTCATGATGGTTTGACTCTTTCTTTTAGACACTCCATTCTGTTGTGGAGTATATCTTGTTGTAAACTACCTTTTCATGCCCAATTGTATGCAAAAATATGCAAAATATTTTGATTCATATTTTCCACCTTCAACCATCCTAATAACTTTGATGTATTTGCCACTCTCTTTGTCAACTAGATCCTTGAATTCTCTAAACTTTGAGAAAGTTTCAGATTTGTTCTTGAGGAAATATACCCATATTTTCCTATTGAAATTGTTAATACATGTTAATAAATAGTAACTACTTCTTATGGATTGATTTTGAAAGGGACCACAAAGGTTTGTATATACTAGCTTAAGGTGTTCTTTTTCTCTATAGGAGGATTTTATAAATATGTCCCTTTGATCCTTTCCTAGGATACAACTTTCACAAGAACTAGTTTCATCATTCAACATGGGAAATCCTTTAACCATTGACTATTTTTGCAAGTGTCCAAGACTCCTAAAAGGTAAATGAACATATCTACAATGCTACAACCATGTCTCATCTCTTCTAGCCACTTTATGTACATATGACAGTGACTAGTATAAAATCTTAAATTCAAAGGGAACGTTTTGTTTTTGGTCATCTCTACTTTTGCTATGAGTCTTCTACTAGGTGACTTGTCTAAAATTGTACACGTAGTACCCTTGAATCTAACATTGTAACCATTTTAACTCAATTTCCAACACTTATTAGATTGTGCTTGAAACAGGGAACATAGAGGACATTATGAAAGGATTTCTTCTCATTTTGCTTAGTTAGAATAGAAACAATACCTTTTCCTTTGGCTTGAACTTGAGAATCATCATATAGAATTATTACTAATGTGGTAGAAGTATAAATAATAGTAAATATATGTGTGTTACCTGTAATGTGAATGTTACAACCCCTATCCAAAAATCGTAGGTTCATGTTTTTTATGGTATCTTCAGTGATCTAGAATGAAAGGAACATTGATTCAGATGTTCCTTCATTGGCATTGCTTACACATGCTCTACTTTTTTCCAGGTCTTCTTGCTTATTTCTTCGTTCACTCTCATAGTGGTCAAACTTACTGCAGTAAAAAGATTCAATCTATGACTTGTCTTTGAATTTTATGACTCTCCCCCTTTATTTTGAGACTATTCCTAGTTTTGCTCTTGATCTAGGGATAATCACTCTCTTGTTTGAGAAAGAATTCTTCCATGGCTACCTCTACTTATAGTTCCTTGACCTTGTCCTTTTCCTTGACTAACGGAGGCTTGGGTCTGAAATGATTTCTCAAGTGAGGAATTTTGATTGATGTTTATCCTTGATTCATTGGATAAGAGGGATCTCGTTGTCTAATAGACTGAGAGATTACTCAAATATTTCACTTCAGTTGTCATGACCACATATTTGAAAATTTAAGTTAGGGTTTTGAGAATCTTCTCAACTATCTTCTGGTCCATCATATATATTCAATTGAATCACTTTGGTTGTCACACAGTTCATGTACTAATCTATTGATTATGATCCCTTCATTTCTAACCTTTCAAAGTCCCTTCTTAAGTTTTCTAGTTTCATCGTCTTTACTTTGGTGATTCTTTGATAGTTGATGTGCAAGATATCCCAAGCGTCTTTATAATTCTTTGCAAGAGAAATATTGGTGAAGATGGTTTCATCCACTCCATTCTCAATGAGATGAAATTCCTGATAATCCCTGCTCTATTATATTTCAATGTCACATCCCCACACCTCTTCGGTGGCCTTCAAATACCATGGGAGACCCTTTAAATCGTTTTTTTTACAACTGCTTCCATAACCACACACAACCACAATGGGATCGTATTCGCAATCCTCCCTTCTGCAATCCGCAATCCACAATGTGGGATTCAGAAGTTGGATTGTCGAACTTACCTACTCTAGAAACTTCACCTCCGTAATTCGCAATCCCCAATCTGCATTGTAGGATTCAGAACTGTGGAAACCCCAAATTCATACCCCGGTACAACACTCTTTTGCAATCTGCATTCCACAATCTGCAATCCACATTGCAGAACTCTGAATTGCGGATGTCCAAACACAATCTTCTGGAAATATTTCATTTCCGCAATCCGCATTCCATAATGCAGAACTTGGAATTGCGGAAGTACAATTTCTCCGCCAACTTACCCTTCCGCAATTTGCAGTCCACATTGTGTAATTCCATTCATGTGACTCCAAGAATGGTTCCTAGCACCCACAACATGCAATCCGCATTGCGGATGTGGAAATGTGGAACCACTTCGCTTATGCCTGAAACTTCCCAAACTTGTTTATCCTTCATCCTTAATCCAAACAAGGAAAGTCAGGTACCATGGGAAATACCTTGGAGAGATCTATCCACTGCTGCACTCCCCACTCCATCTCAGCACTCCAACCATGCAAATTTTCCGACTGAGAATCTATTCATAATTTCCCCACCTAAGTGACTTATCCTCTGCAGGGGACTCTACCTCGTTTCTACCATGACTTATCCATACCACTCTATCACACATAAGGGTTATGATAGTTATTATGATTTATCTCTTTCCTTCCCAAGACTAGATGAAGTCAAGGTCTAACATCTTGAAGGGTGAATACATTACATAACAACACATACAATGAACTAAACTAGTTAACATATCCACAACCTGTAAGGTTAGTCATGCATGGCATTCAAGTAAATAATTGAGTATTCAATAGGAAATCAAATTTATCTTCAAACTCACACATAGTTTCCTATTGATTCAATCCATGTAATCATTCAATCAATATTCTAGATCATGACAAGAATAACATATCAAATAGATATAACACATGTAGTAACATCATTTAACAACATGGAACACTTATCTTGGAGCTGAAGCTTCCAAGCAACTGGCTAAGTGCGAGAAACGTTCCACCCAACCTTATATCTCTATCCACCTTGTACTCTTTCAGCTAAGAGATCACCCCCGAGTTGGGATGTGTATCCACTAAGGAGGGCTAAGGAATATCTCACTTTCAAGATCTCATCCCCATGCTAAATCAATATGTAGTTGGGTTTATCAAGCATACCAGAGAAGAGAGATTCCAAGCCAATCCTACAGTTACGTTTATCAAGCATACCAGGGAAACATACTCATGCTAAGCCAACCTGCAGTTGGGTTTATCAATCATACACAAGCTAATCCAACCCGCAATTGCATTTATCAAGCATACAAAGGAAACAGGGAGGATGGTGCAAAGCCAGTGAGCTCAACCAAAGAGTTGGAAGAATCTCAACACTTAGTAGGCATGGCACCCACAATACCTACCTCACCCAATGCAAGGAAGGGCCCCTTCTATGCTGCACATCCCCTTAGGGCCCCTTCCCTTCCAGTTCTATTCAAGGTGGGCATAGAAAGGTCCAAATACTAGTTTTATGAGACTACATCCTTCACTAGGTTTATCAAGCAATCCAAACCTAATTTGACCTTCTACCTCTACTAGTCAAGCTGGTTTCTTCTCAGGGTTGCGAACTAAGTTTTGTCCTACAACTCTACTTTCTAGAAATTGTTACATCTAAAATCTACTCATCATTAGATTCATTGTATACATCCCTGAAGTCACTTGGACTAAGTATTTTCATCTGGGAGGATTTGCACTCATTTCTGTAATCTTTTGAGAGGTCATCGCAGGTTACACATTAGCAACATGCGATGTCGCAGCTTGCTCCACTGCAGAGTGTGGCGAGGTCTATTAATGGGAAAAAATAGCCTATTTGAGATCCTTCTTGAAACTTGCCCATTTAGGGGCTTATCCCTGACCTCTAGGGGAGCTGGTACTCGACTCCTAACTCTTTGGGAGGATCCCCTATCTCTCTCCTACCATCTCTCAACCTATCCTATCCATACCCTATCCACTTAGTCCTATATAAGTGAGGCTCACTCCCATCCCAAAGGGAGGAAGACTATGGTATCTACATGCTGGTGAAATCTCTCTTAAGACACCTCCATTCACCTATTAGAGAGCTCATACTTCCTTGAGAGGACATGGAAATTGGCTTGGTTGGAGAAGGGCCACTGCATTAAGTCTTTGGTTGTAGTTCTATATCTCTATCATGTACTCCTCTATTTGTAGTAATACAAATGCTTTCCACCAATATTGTTCTTATGTGCAATGACATTGTCTAGTTTACAAGCTTAACTGTTTACTTAGATCACTTATTGTATAGATGTCTTTTACTGGTTTCTCTTGTTTCTTTGTCTTGACAGGTCTTGTAGCTTGGATTTGATGACCGTGGGACGTGGATCAACATTCGGGAGAAAGGATTGCATAGTAAAAAGGTAATACATCTAGTACTTGGTCCTTAAGTAGATCTAGGAAATGTGTTTGTAGTCTGTTCTATTTGTTTAGACTCACATTGAGCTAGGGAGATCTGGCTCGCATCCGCTCGAGTGGATTGTCCGATAACAAATCTGGCGACCATACTGGGGACGTGGATCAACATTCGGGAGAAAGGATTACGTATTGAAATGGTAATAAATTTAGTACTTGGTCCTTAAGTAGATCTAGGAAATGTGTTTGTAGTCTATTCTATTTGTTCTAGACTCACATTAAGCTAGGGAGATCCGGCTCGTGTTCGCTCGAGTGGATTGTCCGATAACACAAATCAAATCTAGGTATTCTCATGGCTTCACTAAGCCTCTCATGCTCTGTGATCCATTCCAAGGTTCGGATTCATGGGTTCCTCCATGGCCAAAATGCTTCCATGTAGGGTTTCAATGGGTATTCGACTTTGTCAATCTCAATTATCACATAATCGTGATTTCCCTTCCTCTTCCCCATGGCCTGGCTCTCTAATGTGCGATGAATGGAATGAATGCATGTATGAATGAATAGCTCACGTTCTGGTTCAACCGCAAGATAGTCATTAGGTCTACGAATTCCCAGGTGGTTGAGTGTCTTAAGGGACAAGTAAACACAGGCCATACCCTGCCATACGGATTCGTAGGGCATGCTCCATACTCAATCTGCCTCACGAATAGGCTTGTCAACTACCTTCTGTAACAAAATTAAATTTCAGCAGGGGGAATCAAACAGGTTCATAATTGTACATGTAGCAACATGGGTTCCAATCCCATAACCCCCTCACATCTCCCTAGTGGATACCCATGACCCATTCTCATTCATTTCCTCCTTAGCCAGTTTCTTGGGTATTTTATTGCATGATAATTAATAATTACATCATTTACAATTCTTCATGGCCTAACATCTCATGGTTAACCAAACTGTCAAATACTTGCCTATGTAATAAAACCTTAACATCCACTAGTGGGGCCTTGGCCTTGAGCTCCACACTAGGGAAAATACACACTTTATTTATGCAATATTTAGATTAAGTCCAATAAGGGATGAATAGGGGTATTACAAATCCCTCTACCTTAAAATAACACCATCCTCGGTGTTCTCAAAACTGAACAAAAGTGGGAATGCATCTTTCATGGCATCCTCCAGCTCCCACGTGGCCTCTTCGGGGCTAAGGTGCCTCCATTGCACCTTTACTTTCCCTATGACCCTGTTCCAGAGCAAAGTGACCTTCCTCTCGAGGATGCTTATAGGATCCATTTGGAACTCTCCTTCTAGTTCCACATTTATCATATTCCAATCAATGATGTGATTAGGATCATGTACATATTTCTTAAGCAAAGAGACATGAAAAACATTATGAGCCTTCATGTTAGCAGGAAATGCAATCCTATATGCAACTAGTCCTATCCTATCAAGGACTTCAAATGGCCCACAATATCTTCGTTCCAACTTGGCACAACTTCCCAAATTCATGGAACTCTTCCTTAGTTTCACTCTCAAGTAGACATGATCCCCAATCTGAAATTCCTTATGCATTCTTTTCAGATATGCATAACTCTTCTTCCTATCCTGTGTTGCCTTCAAATTCTGTTTGATCTTAAAAATATATTGCTCTGTTTCCTTAATCATTTATGGTCCAAGTACTACTATGTTCACTGGGCTATCCCAATTCACTAGAGTTCTACATCCTTTGCCATATAGCACTTCGAAAGGAATCATCTTCGATGATGCTTGTTGTCCATTATTGTATGCAAACTCTACCAAATGTAGATAGTCTTCCCACCTATATGGCTTGTCCATCACATACATCCTCAGCATGTCTTCTAGGACCTAGTTTACTCTCTCAGTCTGACCATGATTTTGAGGATGATAGGTTGTGTTAAACTTCAACTAAGTTCCCAATTATTGGAACAATCCTTTCCAAAAATTAGATTTGAACTTTGTATCCTGATCTGAAACTATTTCCTTGGGTAATCCATTCAATATGAATATCTCTCTGATAAATATATTTGCAATGTCATTGGCCTTTTGAGTGGACTTGACCGAAAAATGAGATACCTTTGATAGCTTGTCCACCACTACCATGATCGAATCATGCTTACTCGCTGTCATTGGAAAACTTGTTATAAAATCCATAGAGATAACTTCCCACTTTCATTCTGGAATGGGTAATGGCTGCAACAATCATGTTGGATGTTGATGCTCTGCCTTGACTTGTTGGCAGTTTTGACACCTAGCAATGTACTCATCTATGTATTTCTTCATACCATGCCAAAAGTATTGTTTCCGTGCTATTGTTATAGTTTTTTGATATCATGGATGTCCAGAATATGGCCTTTGATGTATCTCATCCATCACAAGCTTCTTCAAATATGCACCATCTGGAATGTACAATCTGGTATCTTGATAGATGAGAACATCATCCTCACCTAGTTGATATCTTCCATACTTTTCATCCACAACACCATGCTGCAATTTCTCCTTGACTTGAAGGTAGACTTCATCATTGTTTTGAGCTTCTAGAATCCTTTCCTTCAAGTCAGATTTACACATGCTTATTGTTGCAGTGTGGAATTTTTTGCTGAGTGCATCATCAACCTTATTCTCCTTTCCTTTGACATGCTTAGTCTCCAAATCAAATTCACAAAGAAACTCCATCCATCTAGTTTGTCTAGGAATCATATTTGGCTAGTCAAACAAGTATTTTAAACTCATATGATCGGTCCTAAGTTCAAATCTTCTTCCCAAGAGGTAGTGTCTCCATCTTTGGAGAGCATGCACTATGGCTTTCAACTCTAATTCATGCGTGGCATAGTTCCTTTCATGTTCCTTTAAATTTTCGGACTCGTAGCAGATTATAAATCCATCTTGCATGAGCACTCCACCGAGCCCTTCAATGCAAGCATCTGTGCATACCACAAAGTCTTTCTTTGGATCTGCAATCTTTAGAACAGGAGCACTGGTAAGTAACTCTTTTAACTGTTGGAAGCTCCTTTCACATTTCTTAGACCACACAAATATGACATTTTTCCTCTGCAATTAAGTGATTGGGTGAGCTATCTTGGAGAATGTTCCAATGAATCTTTTGTAGTAACCTGCCAGACCCATAAAATATCTAACATTTGTTTCATTTCTTAGGGTAGGACAATCCATGATGGCTTCAATTTTCTTTGGATCTACTGCAATGCCTTCTGTTGTTATAACATGACCCAAATAGTGCACTTTCTGTTGATAGAAGTCACATTTACTCATCTTTGCATACAGTTGGTGCTCCCTAAGGACTTGCAATACCATTCTCAAATGCTCGTTATGTTCTTCGTCATTCCTTGAATACACAAGGATGTCATCCAAGAATACAATTACAAACTTATTCAAATATTTGTTGAAGACACTATTCATGAGACACATAAATGTGGCAGGTGCATTGGTAAGACGAAATGGAACCACTGTAAATTCATAGTGGCCATACCTTGTCCTAAAGGTTGTATTATGAATGCCTTCTTCCTTAATCCTCACTTGATGGTACCCATACCTCAATTCAATCTTGGAAAAATCTTTAGCTTCCTTCATTTGGTCAAACAAGTCATCAATCCTAGGAAATGGATCCTTGTTCTTAATTATCACTTTATTAAGCTTCTTGTAATCAATACATAGCTCAATGTTCCATCCTTCTTCTTGAAAAACAACACAGGTGCACCCCAAGGAGATACACTAGGTCTGATATATTTTGTATCCATTAATTCTTGCAGCTGCATCTTCAATTCTACCAACTCTGGTGTGCTCATTCTATAGGGAGCCTTGGAAATTGGTATTGCCCCTGGAACAAGGTTAATGGAAAAGTCAATATCTCTCTTGAGTGGTAGCCCTAGCACTTCATCTTGAAATACATCCTAGAACTCTCGTAACAGTTGGAAGTCCTCTAACTTGGGTCCTTTATCTTCTGTTGAATCTGATACATGCACAACATATATTTGGAATCCCTTTTTGCATATTTTCTCAGCTGTAAGGCTGAAATCTGCCTTACTAAAACATGATTTGGAATTCCTTTTACTATCCTTTCCCTTCCCTTATCATCATGGCATTCAAGTGCTTTCTCATAACAGTCCAACTTGGATCTATGTCTTTCCAACCAATCCATGCCAATCAGGGCATCATATGATCCTAGTGGTAAGACATTTAATTCTGCATGTGTGAGGAGTCCATTCAATTCTATGGGGCACTCCTTCACTACTTCACTTAACTTCCTCTTGGTACCTATGGCTAATTGGACTAGCCAAGCCTTACCATGTTTTATGTTACCAAGAGAACAAATATCAACTACCCCAAGAGACACATAGCTTTGAGTAGACCCTGGATCGATCAAAACATAAATGGATTGCTTAGCAATATTACCTTCAATATCCACCACTATTGATTGATGATATTCTTGGTGATCATCCAGTGCTACATAAATCCTAGGTTTTTCCCTTTCCATATCCCCCACTATAGTTGCTCTTTCAATGTTGTGCTAGCTCCTTGGATTTTCCTTCCGATGTGGGCAATCTTTAAGCATACGGTTTCATTTGCATCCCCAACATTGGAGTGGCCCTTTTGGTTCCTTTTCCACTACTATAATTGGCTTGAATTGTCTTCTTGCTTTTTGGACTTTTGGAAGATTCTTGGGATGATTTCTAAATGGTGGTTTGAATCCAATTTTCTTGTGTTCAAACCCTCCCTTAGGCTTACCTTTCCATGATGGCTTCATTTTTTATTTACCTTTACTTTTCTCATAGCAATGCTTTGCCATTCTAATGGATTCATCTAAGCTTAGTGGATTTACAAAATCTATTCTATATCTGTAACTCGGTGGTAGATTACCAAGGAAATATTGTATCTTCACCCTTTCATCCTTGATGTAGTTTATATACCTTAGCAGCTCTAGAAACTTGTGGACATGCTCATCCATGGTATTCTTCCCTAATATGAGTTCATTGAACTCCTTTCTCTTGTTATCATAATACCTAGATTATAGGTACTTCTCATGGAAGTATCTCTTAAACCTTTCCTAGCTGACCCTTCTTTCACTAATGCCCTTCACTTGCATGAGGTGTTCCCACCAAATTGAATCTCTTCCACTAAGGTTATAGATGGAAACCCTAGCATTTTCATTCTTTGAGTACTCATGCATCCTAGAATAATTTTTAATTCAAGAATCCGTGATTCTGCTTCTTGAACTTATTTTCTTTCTCAATCAAAAGTGGGAGGCCTTGCCTTCTTAAACTCATCTTGTGGCATACCTCTAGGCTTCTTCCTACTCTTACTCCTGTTGGAAGTATGTCTTGGGATTCCTTGAGAACCCTCAGGATCATCTGACTTGTTGGAGGAAGACCTAGGAGAGGGTGTTCTGTTCCTTATGCTCACAGAACTCCTTCTAGGGCTCAGAGTTCTTCTCCTAGAATGGCCCTTAGACTGAATTTCTGCATTTCTTTCTTCCCGGCCTTCATTGCTTGGATTAGACCCACCATTTATTCTATGTTTCAATTATGTGAGGCTTTGCAAGATGGTCATGTTGAGTTGATGTTGTTCTTCTTTTGCTTTCATCATTCACTCATTGAATCTTACCATAGTCTCGCCCAAGTTTGGGGTTGTTACCTATGCCCTTCTTCCATTAGAATCGGCCCTTGTATGTGCCTCCTGCATGTTCTCCTCTAGCACATCATCCTTTGGCCCAAACGGATCCTGTGCATCATTAAAAGTCACCATTTTCCCGTCTTTCTGTGTTGCCCTGCTATACAATTCTGTTTACTGCTCCTGTAGACACTGTGCATAACAAAGACATATATTAGACATTACAAGCATGCAAACAAACCCTACTATCTCCATTCAAACTTGGAATTAAGCATTTGGACAGTCAACTAACCAATTAAGTTCCTCAAAACCACGCCATGGGCGCATTTCTTGACCAAAATTTCATGCATGACTCGGCGCAAATAACTCCCATTGATGCAATTGAAACCCTGATACCACTTTGTCACATCCCAACACCTCTTTGGTGGCCTTCAGAGGCCATGGGAGACCATTTGAATCCTTTTTTTTTACGACTGCTTCCAAATACACACAGAGCCACAATGGGCTCAGATTCGCAACCCACAATCTGCATTGCGGGATTTGGAAGTTGGATTGCCGAACTTACCTACTCTGGAAACTTCACCTCCGTAGTTGGCATTCTGCAATCCGAAATCCGCATTGCGGAACTCAGAATTGCAGACGTCCAATTTACACAATCTTTCAGAAATATTTCCTTTCCACAATCGACATTCTGCATTGAGGAACTCGTAATTGCGGAAGTACAATTGATCCGCTAACTTACCCTTCCGCAATCTGCAGTACGCATTGCAAAACTCATAATTGCTAAAGTCCATTCACGCGACTCCAATGATGGTTCCCGAAACCTGCAACCCGCAATCCACATTGAAGATGCGGAAATGCGAAACCACTTCCCTTATGCCTGAAACTTCCCAAACTTGTTTCTCCTTCATCCTCAATCCAAACAAGGAAAGTCCGGTACCGTTGGAAAGATATTGGAGATCTCTATCCACTACTGCAACCCCCACTCTATTCGGGCACTCCAACCAGGCAAATTTTCCAACTAAGAATATATTCATAATTTCCCCACCTAAGTGACTTATCCCCTGCAGGGGCCTCTACCTACTTGCTACCATGACTTCTCCATACCATTCTATCACACAGAGGGGTTCTAATAGTCATTAGGAGTTATATATTTCCTTCCCAAGACTAGATGAAGTCAAGGTCCGCCCTCTTGAAGGGTGAATACAATACATAACAACACATACAATGAACTAAACAAGCTAACATATCCACAACCTACAATGTTATTCATGCATGTCATTCAAGTAAATAATGGAGTACTCAACAGGAAATCAACTTTATCTTCAAGCTCACATATATTTTCCTATTGATTCAATCCATGTAATCATTCAATCAATATTTTAGATCATGAGAAGCATAACATATCAAATAGATATAACAAATGCATTAACATCATTTAACAACATGGAACACTTATCTTGGAGCTGAAGTTGCTAAGAAAATGGATAAGTGAGGGAAACATTCCACCCAACCTTAGATCTTTGTCCATCTTGTACTCTTTCAGCTGAGAGATCACCTCCAAGCTGGGTTGTGTATCCACTAAGGAAGGGCTAAGGACTCTCTCACCATCAAGATCTCATCCCCATGCTAAGCTAATATGTAGTTGGGTTTGTCAAGCATACCAGAGAACAAGGATGCTAAGCCAATCCTACAATTAGGTTTATTAAGCATACGAGGGAAACATAGTCATGCTAATCCAACCTGTAGTTGGGTTTATCAAGCATACACATGCTAAGACAACCTGCAGTTGGGTTTATCAATCATACAAAGGAAACAAGAAGGATGGTGTTAATCCAGTGATCTCAACAACAGAGCTTCAGGCATCTCAACACTCAGCAGGCATGGCACCCACAATAACTACCTCACCCAACACAAGGAAGGCCCCCTTCTCTACTGCATAGTCCCTTAGGTTGCCTTCCCTTCCAGTGCTATTCAGGGTGGGCCTAGAAAGCTCCAACTACTATTTCTATGAGACTACAACCTTCATTGGGTTTATCAAGAAATCCAACCCTAATTTGACCTTCTACTTGTGCTAGTCACGTTGGGTTCTTCTCAAGGCTGCGAACTAAGTTATGTACTGCAACTCTACTCTCTGCAAGTCAAATCTAGGTATCCCCATGGCTTCAATAAGCCTCTCATGCTCTGTGATCCATTCCAGGGTTCGACTTCACGGGTTCCTCCACAGCCAAAATGCTTGCACACAACGTTTCTATGGGTATTCGACTCTCTCAATCTCAATTTTCACAAAATCATGATTTCCCTTCCTCTTCCCCATGGCTTGGCTCTCCGATATGAAATGAATGGAATGAATGTGTGTATGAATGAATGGCTCCAGTTCTGGTTCAACCACAGGATATTCATTCGGGTTTGCAAATTCCCAGGTGGTTAAGTGTCTTAAGAGACAAGTAAACACAGGCCATACCCTACCATACGGATTCGTAGGGCATGTTCCATACTCAATCTTCCTCACGAATAGGCTTCTCAACTACCTTCTGTAATAGCATTAAATGTCAGCAGGGGGAGTCAAACATTTTCATAAATGCACATGTGGCAGCATCGGTTCCAATCACAAAATCCCCTCACCTCTCCCTAGTTGACACACACGACCCCTTCTCATCTGTTGCCTCCTTAGCCAGTTGCTTGGGTATTTTATTGCATGATAATTAATAATTACATCATTTACAATTCGTCATGGATTAACAACTCATGGTTAACCAAACTATCAAATACTTGCCTATGTAATAAAACCTGAACATCCACTAGTGGGGACTTGGCCTTGAGCTCCACACTAGGGAAAATACACAATGTATTTATGCAATATTTACATTAAGGCCAATAAATCATAAGGGCCAAATATGGGTATTACATTCAACATATTCCTTTGGTTATTATTTAGGGCTTGTTCAGTTGCTTCATTAGCCAACTCTTTGTACCCATGGGATACTTGTTCCCAAACCTCCTAGGAATTAAACAATGTCATCATATTAATTGACCATATTTCATAATTTTTCCTCGTAAGAGAGAGAATCTGAGCAAAACTTTGGTTGGTTGTATCTATTTTCTCCACCTAAAATTTCTTAGATCTTTAATCTAGTTGTGTCCTTAGTAGTTATGTTTCCAACATCTGATGTTCTACCAGGTTCTCTATTCGATTTTCCTCCCTACATATCCATCTAATTTTCTATCTAAATATCCTATTGATTCTCTTTCAATAATCAAGTCCAATAATCTATCAATATCTCTTATGATGCTCTGTCAAAATTCAGGTCCAATGTTCTTTTCGGGATCTCTTCTCATGCTCTATCAGAATAATTTCATATGCTCCTCTCGGGTTCTCTTGCGATGCTCTATCATATTTTCCTCTAAATCTCTATTGGGTCCTCTTCGAATCATCTTTTGTACTCTTCTCCGATTTGGTTTCAATTTCTTTGAAGTTTATTTCTGGATTTCCCTTATGTGTTTTTGGACTCTTCTCCGAAGCGTCTTTCATCCTTTTCTCCTATGTGCTTTCAAGTTCTTCGCTGAAGCATCTTTCGAGGTTTCCTTCGATGTGAATTTGGGCTCTTCTCCAAAGTGTGTTTTAGGATGTCATCTAACATTATTTCAAGTTCTTCTATGAAGCATCTTTCATTATTTCCTCTAATGTGCTTTCAGGTTCTTCTCCAAAGCATCTTTAAGGCTTTCCTTCAATGTTCTTTTAGGGTCTTCTTTGAAGCATCTTTTGGGCTTTCCTCTTATGTGATTTCAAGCTCTTCCCCAAAGTGCCTTTTGGGATTTTCTCCAATGTTCTTTCAAGTTCTTCTCTAAATAATATTTCGGGCTTTGCTTCGATGTGCTGTTGTTCTCTTCTCTAAATCGTCTTTCAAGATTTCCTCCATTGTGCTTTTAGGCTCTTTTCCAAAACATATTTTAGGATTTTCTCCTATGTGATTTTGAACTCTTCTTTGAATCAAATTTCAATATTTTTTCAATGTTCTTTCGGGTTCTTCTCCAAAGCATCTTTTGGGCTTTCCTCCAATGTGTTTCAGGCCCTTCTCTGAAATGTATTTTTAGGTTTTTCTCTAATGTGCTTTCAAGCTCTTCTTCAAACCGTCTTTTTGGATTTTCATAGAGGTGCTTTCAGGTTCTTCTTCAGAGCATCTTTCATGATTTCCTCCGATATGCTTTCGAGCTCTTCTCCAAAGAATCATTCAATATTTCCTCCAATGTGCTTTCAGTATCTTTACCAAAGCATCTTTTGACCTCTAATACCAGGTTAAATTTTAGAAACAAATGAAATATTGAACACACAATAAAAATATGCAGTGTTCCGTCATGATCTTCTCCATTAAACTCATAATATAAAGGATTACGAGTGTATGTAAGTGGACCTGGAAATAGAATCTGATTTCTAACTAACTTGCCAAATATAGAAAAGAATTAACTGATTCTTACTTGGTCAAACACTATTGTCTAACTTACTCATAAAAATTGAAATCAATATATTAAATTTTTTTGTTATTTAAAGCGAATCAAAAAGTACAAAATATCACTAAAGTGATCCCCAAGGAACCATCATATCTAAGCTCCAAAGACTAGAAGACACAACAACAATATTAGCCATAAATTGACCAAAGACTACCTACTAGTATATGATTGAGAAACCAAAAGCTGTTTACTTGCAAATCAATATGCCAAGGAGACCATCCTACTAAAGAACACTACAAACATAAACCAATCGACAAAACAAGATCCCAAAACAAGGAGCCTTATGCCGTAATGTCTAGAGTGCCCTCAAAAGTAAGTGTGTCTTCCTAATATTCCTCCACAAGAAGGAGACCTTCCATGCAGACGAAAGTTTCTTTAGATAACATGTCTACCTCATTGTTATGTTCCCTAAAAATATAATCAAAGTAGAGCTTAGAAAATGAAATTTTCAGCAACTTTGTATGCTTACACCAATGTATTAAAAAAACCATCTATAGAGAGCAATAACTTATGGCATAGTAACTTAGAGCAATACAACAAATAACTTATTATATTGTATAAACACAAAAATCAATGCTAAAATCCATTATACACTAAAATGAATACTAATATCCAATCACAAACACTAAAATCAATCTAGTATCAAATCTATCCATTATATAACTTGAAAAGTAATCACTTTAAAATTTTAGATTGTACTTTTAAATACTTATAAAAATATCCATTATATAGAATATGTTGATTTAAAAAAAAAACTATTAACACTTGTTAAATAGGAACAAAAATATCCTTTTTAAAAAGTATTTATAATGGAAACCAAAATAGGACTATTAAAACCTCACAAGTATTAGTCAATATCTTTTAACTTCTTAAAAATCAATATCTTTTAACTTCTTATAAGTGAGTGTGCATACTAAGAGTGAAAGTACAGTCTCACCGAGGAAGTTGGATTTAGGGATTATTGAAATATAAATGGGCTTCGTTGCAAGGTCATGATTCATTTTTATGTGTTTGTGTAGGGTTTGCTCTACGTTAATGCTAAAAAAAATATTCTGAAGTTTTGTTAAATGAAAATTGCTTTAAAAAGTCTTCGAGAATTTAGAGTTTTCTATTTTAAATTTATTTAAATAATGATTAGTCTCACGCTAATTACCTTACAAAACAACTTCTAAAATAATAGGAGAAATATCGAATCCATTAAGAAAAATTCAAATTTTCATTGCCAATTCGATGAAGTTACTATAGTTGCATTTTCATAATGAGGAAGTACCAATTTTAAATACGATTTTTATAATGAGAAATTAAATTATACAATTCTTATTACCAATTTTAAATACGATTTTATAATGAGAAATTAAATTTTACAATTTTTTTTACCAATTTTAAATACGAATTTTATACGGGAAAATTAAATTTTATAATTTTTAGTTTTCTAAATTATCGATATTTTAAATAATAATCTTTATTAACGATAACTTTTTATAAAAGTTTGGAATACTTATAGTTGCATTTTCACAATGAGCAAATACTAATTTTAATTTAGATTTTTATAATTTTTGTTTTTTAAATTATTGTTGTGGGGAGAGGCGCTTTACAGTTTAGTATGAGCTAGATCTTGTAATGTTTGTGGAGTTATGTTACATTTAATAAAAAGTAAAAAGTAATAATATGAGGGAGATCTTGTAACCTTACCTATAAGGTTTGTCTACCATTAATAAAATGTAATAAAAAGTAAAAAGTAATAATATGAGGGAGATCTTGAACGTTTGTGGCGTAAAGTTACATCTAATAAAAAATAAAAAATAATAGAGCCTAGGATTTGGATCTAACCTGATAGATATTTTAAATGATATAACCTTTGTTAACAATAACATTTAAGAAATGAAAGTTTGATCCATTGATTTGCTTGTTCAATTGGTGTATAGCATGGGGTGCTTCATTCGCATCATTGTTTTCCAGTAAACATGGTTTTGTCATTTAAGTTATTATTTATTTTTAATTTTTAGATCATATTTTTAATAAGTTATGATTAACATGAGAATGTTACTTTATATAGTTTTATAAATTTGACATCGTTTTTCTTTTTTTAATAGATCTTTCTATTCTCCGTATTAGGATTTAAACATAGATTTACTCATTTTTATTTTTTAAGCCAACATTATTTATATATATATTATGGACACTGCCTGTATTACATAAAATTAATAGAACGGTACAATGAAAAAAGTACTTATATACTTAAAAAGAAAATATTAAAAAATAAAAAACAATATTAAAAAAAACTAATTAAACCTAAACGATGCTTCCTCGCCTCCGAGAAATTCTAATGCCAGAAGAGTTATTCCATTCAGGCAAGCGATGCTTCCACGTCTCTCCGACTTTCCAAAGTCAAAAGAGATGCTGCCTGGCTTATTCCTTAAGGCAATCTTTTATATTTATTTTTCCTCAGTAGACGGGCGACCATGTGAAGATGAGTTAGTATTATGATAAAAAACAGCTCAAGTCAACTATACAGCTTTGTTGTTGCGATGCCGTCACGCCGGAGTTCCGCTAACTTAAAAGCGAAAGAATGTGCAGCAAGAAGTCATAGAAGGTGCAGCAAGAAGGCAAATTTGAGTGTGCGGCAAAAGGATTGAGAGATAGATATGGGTCCTCCAAGAAAGGAACAGCTTCAGCCTCATCTCGACGCTTCCTCTCACGATGTTGACGGCAATGAGTATCAATCCTCTGCAGTTCCTCCCCTTCACAATCCAAGCTTAAGCTATGAATATGGACAATCCTCGCCACATCCTACCCTGCCATACAATTCTGCTGATCACGCCGGCATTCCCAACAAACATAGTCACTCGCCACATCCATCTAGTGCCCCCAGTTACCCATCTAATGAATCTCCAGTTAATCCCAACGCCACTCCTCCTCCTACTCTTCCTGTTACTGAGCCCCCTACTAAGATCCCCACACGTTATCCAGTCCAAGCGGGTTATTCGCATCAACCGGAGCTTCCCCAGTGGCCTCAGCCGCTTCCTTCAGTTCATCATGAACCAAATCCCGAAGCACCCATTGTCAATCCTCAGCCGGGTTATTCCCATCAACCAGAGCTTCCCCAGTGGCCGCAGCAGCCTCCTCCAGTTCGTCCTCAACCGAATCCTAAACCAGAGCTTCCCCAATGGCCTCAGCCGCCTCCTCCAGTTCGTCCTGAACATAATGCCGAGCCACCCTTTGTGAATGGTCAACCGGTTAATTATCATCAACCGCAGCCACATCCTTCAGCTTTTCCTCAACAGATTCCCCAACAACCCATTGTCATGCCTCAAATGGGAGTGTGGACGACAGGGCTCTTATCCTGCCATGAAGATGCCACCAATTGTATTGCTTCCGATTCCCTAGAGGCTTTTATTTGTTTTTTGTGTTTGTGGATCGATTACTTTTGAAATCGATTTATAGGCTTTTTGGTCCCATTGTATTTAGGCCTTTTGATCTCATTGTAAATATATGGTGGTTTGACAGGCCTAGTTACAGCGTTCTGTCCTTGTATTACATTCGGCCAGATTGCGGAGATTGTGGACCAGGGGCACACTTGTGAGTCTCCGTATAAAATTTAATCATACCTCGCTGTTACAGTAATAACTCATTGGCTCTGTCTTTTTTCTTCCGTATAGAAATAACTCAAATGGTATATTTGTGTTGCAGCCTGTGGCACGGGTGCGTTGACATACTCAGCCATATTATGCTGTTGTGGGGTTCCTTGCATATATTCGTGCTCTTATAGAACCAAGCTGAGGGCCAAATTCAATCTGGACGGAACTCCTTTTATCGATACGCTTCTTCATTGTGTTTTTGAGTCTTGCGCACTGTGCCAGGAATACAGAGAACTTGCAAATCGGGGAATGGATCCAGCTATTGGTACGTTCTCTTCTTTGCAGATTATTTATAGAAAACGCTGTATAATTTGTAGGTCCATTTATGTGCCAATTAAGTATTGTTTTGTTATTCCTCAGGATGGGTGGGAAATCTTGAAAGGTATCAGCAGCAACAACAAGCTGCAATGGCGCCCCCATCCAGCCAAGCCATGTACAAGTGACAAAAAAATGCATGTACAACGAGTGCAGTTGCTTCAGTATTAGCAAAAATTGAAGCAACAAAGAAATAAGGTTCCGAGAATGTTAGCACTCCATATATATATATGATGATGTTATGTGTTGAATTTTTTTTTTTTTTTTGAGAAACATTTTAGCTATTATGGATTTGTAAATGGCATATTCGATTACCATTTTCACATCATTGCATTATCGTGCTCCTCCACCTTTTTATAAAACGATTTAGCTTCCTTTTGTATGGTTTATTATTGTTTTAATATGGCTATGTTTTGTATGTAAATGGCATATTCGATTACCATTTTCACATCATTGCATTATCGTGCTCATCATGTACACCTTTTTATAAAACGATTTAGCTTCCTTTTGTATGGTTTATTATTGTTTTAATATGGCTATGTTTTGTATGGTTTAGTATTGTTTTAATTTTGTGGTGTGGACGCACTAGTGTATGAAGCACCATTTGCACATGGATTTATTCTTGATGTGGATTTTTATTAAGGCGTGCTCCTCATGTACACCTTTTTATAAAACGATTTAGCTTCCTTTTGTATGGTTTATTATTGTTTTAATATGGCTATGTTTTGTATGGTTTAGTATTGTTTTAATTTTGTGGTGTGGACGCACTAGTGTATGAAGCACCTTTTGCACATGGATCTATTCTTGATGTGGATTTTTATTAAGGATAATAAGGAACTCCTTTCTTTTAAGTTTATTGGTGCATATGTTGAAACAAGATTATATGATATTCTTTGTCTAATGGAGTTGTCCCCTTACTTCACAAATATAGCGGATTATATTGATGATCTTGCACATGGATTAATGCTAGCACATTGACTCCTTATTCCATGGATTTATTCGCTGACATTTGAGTTGGTACCTTTAGCACCTCCGAACACAAAATATTGAATAATTTTAGGAGTTTTTATAACAACTAATAGATCATTATTTGCATACTTATTTACAAGGTCCACTCTTGGTAGAGTTTGATTTCTTTGTTTGAGGGGCATTCTTGTTTATGAGAAAATATTTTTGAGTGAGAACTCAAATAGCTTTTGTTTTTATTTTTTATTAGTGATAGTAGATGTAGAATGGACATGAGATTTCTAATTGTGTTTATAATAGAAATTTTGACAAATATTGAAGCAATTATGGTAGCTGTAAATATGATGTCTTAAAACCCTCACCATATTTTGACCAACTTTTTGGGTTCGTGTCCTACCAAGTTTGTTTCTTAAGCATTTTAGTTATTTTAGAAGAGTGAGGTTAATGAATGCACATAGTGGAGAATGCCTTGCATATAGGGCTAATAATTGCATGTTTTGAGGTTATCCTTAAAGAGTTTTCCAAAGTAGAATGAGAAACATGATGTAACTTGCTTAGTGTTTTATGTATTGATTGACTTATCATGTGAGTTGGTTATGAGACATCAACGTTTTGTTGTTTTTCTTAGAAAAAAATATGGATCTAGAATATTTTAAGTTATTTTATTGTGTTGTTTTGGAGACAACAAAACATCTAGAATCTACTATTATTATTTTATTGTAAAGGGAGTTGAGATAGACTCTATATAAAGGATAATACTTCATCAGTTGTACTCATGGTTGGATTTGTGAGGAGTTTACTCCTTCAAGATTTGTTGAATATCTTTTTTAAGGCATTATGAGAACTGTAATGGTTCTTTATTATCACGTGTGAGGATTATGCTTTCATTTATAATTGTTGAAGGTTGATGCTAGAAGTTACATGCAAGGAGTATGTTCAGAAGGGCCATTGTGAAGGGTATATTTACCACATTGGAAGGTTTTAGGTGAGATTTTTCCTCTCGTATTCTCCTTTGATGTTTTATCTATAAATGTATCCATCTCATTGCATCTATCATCTTGGTAATTGTTGTTATTGAATCTATGCTTCATTATAGGACACACCCTCATAGCAAGGTTTAAGAAGTGCACCTTTAAGGACATCCAATGATACTTTTTCATTTTACAATAGGTTAAGAAAAACTATTGGGTGAATCCATGGATATGAGTAACACATTTTAGTGAAATGTGGTAATGAAAATTTGACACTAAATATGTTTTATAGTGAATCCCTCCAAGCTTATTCATGCCTTATGAATTTTGATGTGTAGTAAAAAAGTTGTAGGGATTTGTGTTGTCTTTCCAATGATATTTTTTTCAAAAAATATTAATTTCATTTAATGTGTCAAATTTCCATTTGATTAAATGCTTTCCTTTGTAGTTTCCAAAAAAGTTAACAAGTGAATTTTGTTTTAATTTTTTTGTTAATAATTTCAAAGTCATAACATAGAATATTTGTAACCCACCTTTGTTTCCATTCTGAAGATACATGTTCTTCCAATAAGTACTTAAGACTATCATGATATATTTTTAGCTTTAAGTCTATTCCTATTAACTAAGGACACCATTTATTAACTACATGTAATATGACCAACATTCACTTTTCATAAATTGGCTCGAGTAAGGTTTTTCCTTCAAGTTGGTATATTTTAAAGGCATGTGGATTTCCTTCTTAAATTAATATTGTGCTAGTGCCATGTCTTGAGGCATCACACTTTAAAATAAAGGTTTTTGTGATGTTAGGCATGGATAGGAAAATATTTGTACACATGATAGCCTCCTTAAGTTTTTCAAAAGCTTTGGTTTGTTTCTCAAGTCCATGAAAATGCCTTGTTTTTACATAACATTGTTGGAGGTGTTACTATTTTATCATAATTCTTAAAAAAAATTGTGGTAATAACTCGTGAATCCTAAGAATCCTCTAAGATTCCTCGAGGTTTTGGGAATTTCCCATTACATCATAGCTTTAATTTTATTAGAGTTCACTTTGACACTTTCATGAGAGGCAACATCACTCAAATATTCCACTTCATGAATGTCAAAGGGACACTTGGAAGACTTTTCATATAGCTATTTCTCCTCTAATAGTTTTAAGACCATGCTAGCATGATGTAAATACTCTTTCAAATATTTTTTTATAGATTAGTATATCATGAAAAAATACCAACATGAATTCTCTAAAGAAAGGGTTTAAAAATAGATTTCCTTAAGATTTGAAATGTGGAAGGTGCATTGATAAGACCAAACAACATCACAAAAAATCATAATGACATTCATGTGTTCTAAAGGTTATTTTCGAGATGTCTTACTGGCTTATTTTGATTTCATCATATCTAGAATGAAGATCCAACTTGGTAATGAAAATTTATCCGCGCAATTCATCTAATAAGTCATGGATGATAGCAATATGAAACTTATCTTTAATGGTGATCATATTGAGCTCTCTAAAATATGGACGCATACGCCATGAAATTTTTTTTTGTAAACCGTCATGGAATTTGTTTTTGTAAACTATCACCACTAGTGAAGAGAAAACACTTTTCATAGGAAGAATAGTGTCAACATCTAACATTTCTTGAACCATATGCTCAATCTATCTCTTTAATTTATGCATATGGATACTTGTAAGCTATGATATTAGGTGGTACATTTCCTAGTTTCAAGAAAATAATATGGCCATGATCTTAAGAAGGTGGAATATCTTTAGGAATCTCTCCAAATACCTTAGAATGATTGTTAATAACTCTTTGGAGATCCATGGGAACAAAGGGTATATATGTTTGAGCATCTACTAAGCATAATTATGAAATTACACTATGGTGTCCCTTCTTTAACAATGTTGTCACACTGTTAGAGCTTATCACTTTAAAGGGTTTCTTTTAGATACCTCTAAGTTCAATTTCCTTTCCTTGTGGGGAGAATATCATGAAAATTTCCTAAAAGTTAAGATCCATTTTTTTCAATAATTGTAATCATTGGACCCCTAATACAACATCAACACCACCCATTTGGATTGCAATCATTGGAATATCTAATAAATAGTTACCCATAGTGAACATAATACTATATCATTTACCTAAAAAATTTACGATAACTCCATTTACAATCATTACTTAAAAATTTTGTGCTAGATATATAATGTTAAATTTTTAGTATTAAATCACAATACTATAGAATCTTTGCTGAGAGAATAACATCTACAGTATATCAATGCATGACAATCATAATATGACAAGCATCACAAGCATCACAAGAATCAAAAGCATAGAGACAAGAGACACAGAGTTTCCATGGGGAAAACCCTAAGGTGAAAAACCCCACAAACTTCCTCAGAGATAGAGAGAGCAATGGCTCAACCAAAATACAACCAAACAACACTGAGATAGTCTCCTAGCAGATGATCCTCCTCCTCTTGACTAGTGCGCCACTTTTCAGAGAGAGAGTGAGTTACTTTTCTGAGTGACTAAAATAGAGATCTCCTATCTCTATTTATACTCACCTTTTTGCCCAGTGACCTACTGGGGCCGACTTGTCTACTTAGATACACCCACATTATATTATATATTAATTAGGGCCGACCCCATAAGGTGGTCTAATAACCCATCGGCAAGTACACACACTTGCGACACTTGTCAATCCACATGACGACACTTCCTTATAGAGGAATAACACATCTCTTATAAGGGTACAATAAATATATATATAATACACAGATGAAATACATTCCGAAGTTACATATACATCAACACTCCCTCTTAACTAGGAAGGTATTTCTCGACACAGATCTGCTAGACAAGTCTTCTTCTCTGGATCATCGTCATCGATGCATCGTCATCATCATCGTCACTGCTGCTACTATCTCAACCAATCTCTGACTCTACTCATCATAGGAAGTTCTACAGAGCCAGTCCTTTTTCATACTGGATGTAGGCCCACCACCTGCAGGTCTTCGTCATCACTGGCCATACTGTGGAATCCTCAGGACTTATTACGTGCATCACAAAACCTCGAAAGAGCATCCCAGGCTGTTACAAGCACACAGCTCTTCCTATAGGATCTCCCAGGGCGCTATTACATGTGACCCCACCACAAAACCTCGAAAGAGAATCCCAGGACTGATTACGAGCACAAGGCTCACCCTATCGGATCTCCCAGGGCACAAATTACATGTGGTCACCACAAAACCTCGAAAGAGCATCCCAGGACTGATTACGAGCACACAGCTCAACCTATCGGATCTCCCAGGGCACAAATTACATGTGGTCATGGCAAAACCTCGAAAGAGCATTTCAGGATGTTACGGGTACACAACTCTGACCTGAAATCTCCCAGGGCACAAATTACATGCCATAGGACAAAACCTCGAAAGAGCATCTGCCAGATATCCCAGGGCACAAATTACATGCCATAGGAAAAACCTCGAAAGACTATCTGCAGATCTCCTAGGGCACAAATTATATGTCCTCCCAAGCAAAACCTCGAAAGAGCATTTGCCAGATGTCCCAGGGCACCGAATTACATGCCATAGGCAAAACCTCGAAAGACCATCTGCAAATCTCCCAGGGCACAAATTACATGCTTATCTGCACAACCTGATCCACGTCCACAGAGTATCAACCTGATACTCACCATACATCATCCTGATGTATCCATGATCATCCTGATCATCATCACTGCAACGTCCTGCTGCATGTCATCTGGAGCAACATCCTGAAGCTCGTCATCTATGATCATCCTGATCATCACTGCAACGTCCTGCTACATGTCATCATACCTGATCCACCTGATCATCAATGCATCTACCTGATGCATACCAAGTATCTACCTGATACATATCATCATACATGATCCTCCTGATCATCAATGTATCCACCTGATACAAATACAAATACATGATACATATCATCATACATGATCCACCTGATCATACAATGTATCCACCTGATACATATACAGATACATGGTCCAAGCATCCAACATGATGCATATACAAAATACATACACATGATCCAACTGATCATATCCATCATCAACATGATGCGTTCATACATACATAAAAATGATCCATCTGATCATATCCAGCATCCAACATGATGTGTACATACATACATAAAATGATCCAGCTGATCATATCCAGCATCCAACATGATGCGTACATATATACATAAAATGATCCAACTGATCATATCCAAGCAAAAACCAGAACATCATCCTGATGCTCATCATCCAGCGCTTACATCCACAGCCATGTGAAGGATCCTCCTTCCAACATGCTTGGAATGGCTTCAGCAAATGTGTCCATCACTTCTTCCTTGAAGTGTCCTCGATCCAAAGAACGCCAAGCCTCTCTCTGAAGTACTCAAACTTCATCCTGGCTAGTGGCTTCGTCAGCACATCTGCAATCTGCTCATCTGTCGCAACATATAGGAGCTTCATAGCTCCTCTCTACACCATATCCCTGATATAGTGATATTTGATCTCTATGTGTTTCAACCTGTCATGAAACACTGGGTTCTCGGACAGCTTCACACAACTCTGGTTATCACAGAAGATACCAGTAGCCTCCAACGGGAGATCAAATAGCTCAGACAGTAGCTTTCGTAGCCATACTGCCTCACAACTAGCTGAACAGGCTGCAACATACTCTGCCTCAGCTGTACTCAGTGCTACACAGGACTGCTTCCTGCTAAACCAAGAGATCACACCTGATCCCATATTGAAGCAACACCCAGATGTGCTCTTCCTGTCTGCAGCACTGCCAGCCCAATCTGAATCAACATAACCCTGCAGGTTAAACTTTTGATTCTCCTCATACCTGAGCCCATAATCCACTGTACCCTTCAGGTACCTCAGAACATGCTTTACAGCAACCAGGTGAACACTCCTTGGATCCGTCAGGAACTGGCTCAATGTGTTCACAGCAAAGCAAATGTCTGGTCTCGTGTTCGTCAGGTACATCAAGGACCCAATCATCTGACGATACATAGAGACATCAATTGGCTCAGATGAGGTATCACATAGAAGCTTCAGATTCGATGCCATCGGTGTGGCCATGGCCTTGCAATCCATCATCCCGAATCTCTTCAGGATATCTACTGTGTACTTCCCTTGACCAAGGAAGATCCCACCTGCACTCTGCCACACCTCCATACCTAGGAAATAGTGCATCATTCCCAAATCTTTCATATCGAATTCAGCTGCAAGCTTCCTCTTAGTATCTGCAATCAATCTGTCATCTCCTGTCACAAATAGGTCATCCACATACAGTAGTAGAATCACAGGATTCCCTTTTTCAACCTTGTAGTAAAGGTTGGAATCCACTTTACTCTTGGTAAAGCCCAAACTAGATAGGAAACTGTCCATCCTACCATACCAGGTTCTGGGAGCTTACTTCAAGCCATACAAGGCTTTCTTCAGTCTGCACACATATGACTCCCTGTCATGTATTTCAAAACCAAGTGGTTGTTCCACATATACTTCCTCTTCAACTATACCATTCAAGAAAGCAGTCTTGACATCCATCTGGTGTATTTTCCATTTCATAGCTGCAGCCAGGGCAAGTACTGTTTTGATGGAAGTATACCTAGCTACAGGTGCAAAAGTTTCTTCATAATCTATTGCTTCTTTCTGAGAGAATCCACGAGCTACGAATCTTGCTTTGTATTTCTCCACACTGCCATCTGTAGCATGCTTGATTTTGAAGATCCATTTAGAAGTCACAACAGACTTCTCTTTAGGTCTTGGGACAACATCCCAAACATCATTCTTCATTATTGATTGGTATTCCTCAACCATAGCATCCTTCCATTCTTTTTTTTTTTTGCTGCTTCTTCATAACTGGAAGGCTCTTTGTTCATAATGTCACAGAGTAAAGCAACATAGCTAGTTTGTGATCTGGTTCTTTTCTTTGCTCTGTGTTCTTCTTCTGGAATACCAAATCTTTCTGCATCTTGAATGAGCTCTCTAGCCCATACAGGTTTCCTCTTGTGAGAGTTATCCTCACGGGGTGGATCTACAGGTTCTTGTGGATCTTCAAACTCACGAACAGTTTATGGAACTGCTTCAGTCATGGTAGTGTCTTGAAATCTTGTTTCCTTAGGTTCTTCATAAACTTCGATGGGTGCCTTCCTCGATTTGATGAATGCTGAGTTTTCATCAAATGTTACATCCCTGCTGACATCAATCTTCTTGAACGCTGGAAAGTATATTTTGTAAGCCTTTGAGCTTTCACTGTAACCCACAAAGATACCCTTCTTTCCTGAAGGATCTAGTTTAGTCCTCTTTTCCTTTGGGACATGAGTGTATACTGGACAACCAAATATTCTGAGATGACTGACTTCAGGTTTCTTACCAGAAAAGACTTCTTCTGGTGTCTTGTTGTCCAATATCTTGTGGGGTGTTCTGTTCTGCACATATACAGCTGTTCTAGCTGCTTCTGCCCATGGATGCATAGGAATATCTTGGTCATGCAACATTGCCCTTGCTGCTTCCATGATAGTTCTGTTCTTCCTTTCTGCAACTCCATTCTGTTGAGGATTATAAGGAGCAGTCAACTCCCTCTTAATCCCTGAATCACTGCAAAGCTTCTTGAAGTCATTTGAGGTGAATTCTCCCCCATTGTCAGATCTGAATGTCTTGATCTTCTTGTCAGTTTGATTCTCCATCAAGTTTTTGAATTCCTTGAATTTATCAAGCACCTCATCTTTGCCCTTCAAGAAGTATACCCAAGTCTTCCTGGAGAAGTCATCAATAAATGAGACATAGTAAACATACCCACTCAGGGAACTAGATGACATAGGGCCACATACATCTGAGTGGATGATTTCCAGAATGTCTTTTGCCTTGCTTTCACTACTTGGGAAAGCCTTCTTAATGTTCTTACCTTTTGCACATCCTTTGCAAACACCTTCATGTTTGGTCTTGATTTCAGGAAGACCCTCTACTGCCTTGCTTGCAATTGGAAGTGCCCTGTAGTGCATATGAGCAAGTCTTCTATGCCAAAGTTCACTTGGCTCCATGGATTCATGCATCATGGCATGTTCAGGTTGTCCCTTCAATTTATACAGTCCTCCCTCTTGCTCTCCAATCACTACTGCATCATCTATTGTCTTTCCCTTTGGCCACATTAGGACTTGGCCATCAACAAATGCAACCCTCATACCTTTTGCATCTAAAGCAGAGATGGAGAGTAAGTTCTTCTTGAGCCTAGGTACATAGAGGACTTCCGTCATCTTCAAAGATTTTCCAGAATCTAGGTTGTAGGAGGCTTCACCATTTCCTTTGATTGGGTATTGATAATCGTCCCCAAGTTTCACCTTATGGGGTGATTCATGTTCAGAAAGGTTCACAAAATATTCCTTGAACCCAGTCATGTGTTTGGAAGCCCCACTATCAATCAACCAATCATTACAACCATGAGAGATGGTACCTGTGAGTGCAGAGATCAGAACATATTCTTCTTCACTTGATGAGTCATCATCACTACTACTTTCTGCCCTAGCCTTCTTCTTTGGAGGTTCATCATCTTCGGCAGCATGAGCATGATATCTTCTTTTGTTATTCTTTTTCTTTTTGTTGAAGTTGTTGTTGTTGTCTTTCTTCTTCTTGGGACAATCTGAAGCAAAGTGTCCCTTCTCATTGCAACTGAAGCATCTGAGATCTTTCTTATCTTTATGGTAATGGTGGTGAGAGGATCTTCTATTATGAGATGATTCCTTCTTGGATTTACCTCTTTTGGTGTGAGCTGCAAGAGCTTGATCTTCACCTCCCATCTTTTCTTCACGAGCTATAAGTCTAGCTTCTTCTTGAGAGCATTCTTCCCGAATTCTACTGAAGCAGATCAACTTCTTTCTTGCACAAATTCCTTGAATAAAGGAATCCCATGACCTGGGTAGGCCATTCAGAGTGGTCATCACTACTTCACCATTCTCCACCATTTCATCCACTGCTTCTAGTTGTTCCTTGATCTGGGAGACCCTTGAAAAATAAGATTGAATGGTTTCTCCATTCTGAAACTTTACTGCTTTCAATTGGTTCCGCAGGGTCATCTTCCGATTTATGTTCTTTCCTTCAAATAGCTTGGTCAAGGATTCAAACATCTCCTTGGGTGTCTTGAGAGAAGACACATGGGGTATGAGATGGTCTTTGATAGAATCAGCAATGATTCTCTTTGCCTTGACCAAGTTCTTCTTGTGCAATGCCTTGGCCTCTTCATCCTCTGGGATAGGGATGTCTTCTTTCACATATGAGTCCAACTCATTCTCTTCCAGGATTAGCCCAATCCTATACTTCCAGGCTCGGAAGTTATCAGCCCCTTCAAGCTTATCCTCAAGCTTGGTGTGGAGGGACATCTTTAAGAGTACTTCAAATGGAAATAGAAAAGTTTTAGGACTTACCACTTGAAGTGCTGAAAACTGGATCTGGTCCCGGATTAGGGTTTATCAGAGAAACCCTAAAAATTCAAAATGTGAATTTCAGAATTCTGAAAGGATAGAAAGATGCGCCTTGGAGAGCTGATCAGCCTAGTACATTCAGAATTTGAGATCAGCAAGGTCTTGCCCTTCAAAATTGCCTTTTTGTCCTCCTGGGTTCACTGGGAGAGCCCTGAATTAGGGTTTGAGTTTCTCGGAGATCTACCCAGCCAAAAATCTCGATCCAAAGCTCTAAACTTCGATTTTTGCAAGGAGCTTCCAGCTGTACCTTCAGTTTCCAGAAATTCCTATTTTTGTGGAAACCCTAATTTTTAGGGCCAAATCTGAAAATGCTCGGAACTGAATTCTGATTGGACAGATAGATGCGCCTGGATGAGTAGATCCAATCTACTATACTGAATTTCAAAACTATGTGGAGAGAAACCCAATAAATAAGGAATACAAGCTTCCGTCACTGCAAAATGTCTTCTTCTCAGTTAAGCTCTGATACCATGTTAAATTTTTAGTATTAAATCACAATACTATAGGATCTTTGCTGAGAGAATAACATCTACAGTATATCAATGCATGACAATCATAATATGACAAGCATCACAAGCATCACAAGAATCAAAAGCATAGAGACAAGAGACACAGAGTTTCCATGGGGAAAACCCTAAGGTGAAAAACCCCACAAACTTCCTCAGAGATAGAGAGAGCAATGGCTCAACCAAAATACAACCAAACAACACTGAGATAGTCTCCTAGCAGATGATCCTCCTCCTCTTCACTAATGCGCCACTTTTCAGAGAGAGAGTGAGTTACTTTTCCGAGTGACTAAAATAGAGATCTCCTATCTCTATTTATACTCACCTTTTTGCCCAGTGACCTACTAGGGCCAACTTGTCTACTTAGATACACCCACATTATATTATATATTAATTAGGGCCGACCCCATAAGGTGGTCTAATAACCCATCGGCAAGTACACACACTTGCGACACTTGTCAATCCACATGACGACACTTCCTTATAGAGGAATAACACATCTCTTATAAGGGTACAATAAATATATATATAATACACAGATGAAATACATTCCGAAGTTACATATACATCAACATATAAAGCAATTGAGAACTTTGGCTAATTTGCAATTAATAAGGTTATGGGTACTACCATAATCAATTGACACTAATAGTTTTTTATTTTAATTTTTGATATGTCCCTCCATCTTGAGAGTTTGAGGACTGATCATTCCAGCTAATGCATGGCAAGATATGGTTGGAGTAGTATCTTCTAGTTCTATTTTCGAGACTATTCTCGTTCTTGATAACTCTCAATATTGGGAATTTTGTGACATTTGTAGAACATTGGCCATTTCCCTAGGCATTGTTTAATACCACATAATTATTCTTCAGCCCCTAACACAATATCTTGCAAATTTTGTGGTAATTCCAAACAAAGGACAAATAAGTGTAGAGATATGGATTCCCTTGTTGATAAATAAGACTAGGGATGCCTTTTATGTAGCTAAAAAAATTCCATCCCCAATAAGAAGAGAGGACACAAAAAAGAAGTGGATATTGAGGAGGTAGAACTGACATAGGAGGTGGGCATGTACAATGATGCAATTGTGATGTGGTGGGTGGTGGGGTTAAATGTATCAACAATAATATTGTTTCTTTAACCTTAATTTTAACTGTCACAAACTTGAGAGGGTTCACCAAAGTATATGATCTATAAAAAGAGAAAGTAGGATGGTATCAATTGAAAATATTAAGAATCACAAAGAATTGTATTTAAAGCATAAATAAATTCTATCTTTAGAGTGAAAAATTGTAGGATCCAACTATTCAATTCAACATTAGTTTATTTATCATTCCCAAAGGGGCAAGTTGGACCAAATTCCCCAATCCTATCTAGATATCTAAGGTGATGAATTTTCTTATTGTAACTCAGGTATGTAATATGCGTGAAGATGAATACTTGCCAAGTCCTTGCAAATGTTTGAGATGAAAAGGGTGAGTGATAATTGAACTGAGTAATAGATACAAGCATGTAAACCAAAAAACTCTAAGTAAACATAAGAATTTAACTATTAATAACATAAGCATGAACTATCGATAACATAAGCATGAATTATCACTAGCATAATCATGAGATATCAATCAACATGAGCATGTAAGTTCTTTTCATAGTGAGAATAATAAATCTCCATACAACAAAAATGTTGAGCATGCATAACTCCTATATAAAGCAGTAAAGCTATACAATGTTGCATGAAACACCTAAAAAATTGAATCTAATCTAAAAACATAGGATCCATGTATCACCTTTGGTTGGGACCTCCCGAAGGTTGCCACAAGAACCTAGTACCTACTCAAACAATTGTGATAAAATGCATTCCTTTCATTTATTCAAAAACTGGGAAGTACATAATAACATTTGAATTTTTTAATAGTTTATAGTAGGTTTATCAAAACAATATAATCATAGGAGTGGTAGCCCTTGGATTTCCTCTCTCTATTCTCTTTATACAAAAAAAATTAAAACTATTTCTTGACATTTCTTCAATAAAAAAAAATTCTTTACATAGACTGTAGGCCATACAACTGTGGCATTAACTGAAGATTGCATCATTGATTCTCTTCATCCCTTATGGCACCTACTAAAGGAATATCGAGGTAGGTGCTTAGAATCCTCATCCTCTTTGTTCAGAAATAAATCTTATGACTAGGGTAAGATCACCAATGTATTGAAAAAAAGGAGATTGAGTTAATCGACTATGTCTATAGGCAGATTCGTACTTTTACACATGCATAATGCCACATACAAAATTAAACAAGTAAATATAACTATAAGAGAGATTAAGGAGACAATAGGTGTGTACCTTTTTCGAAGGTTGTCTTAGTTATTCCTTGATATTTCTCAATTTGCTCCTTGATTACCAACGTTGACCTACAAAACTAACAACCAACCTTTCTCAATCCAATTTGAAACTTTATAAAGAATGTAAATGAAACATAAATGAATAAGACATTAACCAGCTAATCAAATTCAAAATAAGTGACAAAAATTTCTTAATGTCAAAGCACAATTGCAAGAACATTTAATTGGAGGAGGGAAAGATGTCGAATGTCGATTAAACAATGAAATAAGTACAAGTTTACATTTTCACTTCTCGACACCTTATCAAACCTGAAGATTCTAGTATCTCTACTGATGCACTCTGACGATACTGCTATGGTCCACTAGATGTATATGAGGGGTGAAATAACCTGAGGGTGACACTTTAATATTCAAGGATATAAGGGATCAACAATAAGGATTGTTGATGGGAAGGGATGAAGGGTGTGTGAGTAATTACTTCAACATAACTTTGGATGTCTGTGGTCCCTTTGCTTGTCCATTTAATTTCCTTTTTATGTGACAAGGAAATAGTTTTAAATGGTTACCAGGTTGTTTGGGGAGTTGTAAATGAGAAAATTGGTATGTAAAACTTCCTTAAATCCCATATTTCGAATTTTTATATTTTTTTCATGAAATTATGGGGAATTTATTCCTAGTTCATAGGAAACATGTGAATAATTTTATTCTTGTCAGTGTATAAGATGTAAATTATTATATTTTGATGCATCTCCTCCCAATTAACTAGCAAGGTGTGAATGGTTCATTCCCAATGATCTAGAAGGGTGTGAATCTGCCTTGATTTTGGTTTACAACTCTCAGATTAGACTAGAATGATGCTAGGATTTTATTTTAAAGGATCAAGGCCATCAATAGGGGTGAAATCATAGGCTCTTCCATATACAAGCGTTTTTTTGAGAGTGAATAGTGACACTTTTGAGTTTCATCTTTTGAATAATAGTCATGGATGGATAAGTGCCAATTTTATTTATAATAGATGTCCCCTAATGTTTGAGACCATAAGGGAACATAATGGTCGAAATAAATTATAATAAGGGGTGGAATGGGATGCATAGTAGACAAGGTTGATATTACGAGACTCTTAGTTCCAATAAAGTACCTACAAAATAGAGATAGGTGTCAGGCATTCTTTTCCCCGAGATAGACATATATTTGCTCAAAATGATAGAACATGGCCGCTAAATAGTATACACTATCGATCCATGAAATATATGAATGAGGTAGTGATCATGGCCAAAAAAGAATAAACAATGGATCCATGCGATATATATAGGTGGATCATGGCCATGAGGATGATACATAGTGAGTCCATGCCAATAACGGGATCACAGGCACGAATAGATACATAATGTATATATGTCAATTTTGGAGATCATAGCCATGAATAGATACATAGTGAATCCATGTCAATCTGGAGATCATATTCATGACTAGATACACAGTGGAACTATGTCTCATCATGCATTAGGAGAACAATGTGTAGCTAAGTTGAGTAATGGTTCTCTTATTGTTACTAGTCTCATATGAGGTGTGGTACAGTCTTGCAAAACTCAAGAAATAGAAAAGTGTGAGTATGTTACTGTTGGACCAAGGTCTTCCATCTAAATCGCTGAGAGGTACAAATCCTACCATGTGAAATTGAATAGATGATTTGAGGTCGAACATGTAGGATACCATTTAATTATCCGTCATTGATGCATACCATTAACAAATGTGAGGCAAACCACCAACGATGATGATGGGAACCAAGCTACCTAGTACATTCTAGCAAGTGTGAATAGATTCCTTGGATTCAAACACTTGTAGAATCTATTGAGTAGGAGACATTGGTGCATTCCCACTACCCAATAGTGAGGGAACCTTCCACTGATGACTGCAATCCCCAAGGTACTACTAATACTCTAGATCTCATTCCTAGAACATGATGAGTTGAATTTGAATGGAAGAGATCCATTGGAAGGGAGGCATTAAGGCATTCCCCACCATCCAACACAAGGAAATATCAAGGGTTTATTTGACTTGGGAAGGGACTGGGATAAAGTTTTGTAGAACAAACCAATGAGTATGTCTCCTACATGCACCATATGTAAATAGAGCATGGCAGAGACCCCCCTAAGCAACAATTGATAATGAAAGCTATTGAGAGGGGCAAGGATTTTCACCAATGATGAAAATGGAATCCAAGGTAAAATACGAATCCCAAAATGTGAATAAATGTCTTGATGTCAAACATCATGGGAAACTGCTCAATTAGAGACCAATGATGAATTAATGTCATTTGGTCAATGCTAGGTTACATATCAATCTTGTAAATAGTGCCAAGGTAATGTGACTCTAGGTTAATGTCTTAGAGAAGATGAGTCATTGTCAATGAGAGACAACCCGCTTGTGATAAGTTAATGGGGACCTTCCACACAAGTAGGAGTCTCTTACATCATATTTTTCCACATCATTTGCAAAGATGCTTACTTTGGCTTTTTCTATAATCTGCATCCCTTTTGTAGACTTCTTTATCCTTCTGTGGTTTAATTCATTATCCCTTCTCGGTAAAAATCCTCAAAAAATCCCATTTTTTTATACATGTGTGCCTTTGCAATCTATTTCCCACATATACACACCCTGGTAATGTATAACCTTATGTATTCCCTATTTTGAAGTAAGAAACAATAATTTATTGGGAAAGGTGAAATTAGTTTCACGGGTTCTAACCTCATTTTTCGTGTGAATAACTACCATAACTTCCCTAACTACCTCCCCAAAAGTATAAAATAGGCTAAGGAAATGATGAGAAAGAAGAGAGAGTACATTAGGATCCATATGCAAAAAAAATTTCCATTGAATCCACTACCCTAGTACCGAGTCTACAAACCATTCCCCCATATCTAGAAATCTCCATTTTCATGAGTCTCCACTTCATATTTGGCTAGAAAACTACAATATTGTTTTCTTGGGCTTATTTTGTGTGGAGCATGAAAGAGTTATTCATGTGTGTGGTTTGGGTGGAGGAATGTAGATTCCGATTTACAACAATGCTACATCCAAGAGAAGGTGATATGATTCATGTTTCTTGTTTTTTTTATTATATAAAGAACTCTCTTTCGTATGCTATAATGTGCTAAATTCTTGTTTGTTGAATCTTTATAATGTAATACATTTATTTGCAACTAATTTTTTTATTTTGCAACCATTCTTCTTTTTGTTTGGGTTTTCTTGTTGAGTGCAGGTTCTCAGGTACACTATTGGGTCAAAGAGTTGAATAAGGAACCGACTACAATGTGGGATTGTAGGTAGGCTCTTTATCTCTTTGCTTCAATTTATAGTTAGTTGTAAATATGTTTTTGATTGCTTTCGTGAAAGGGTTGTTGGAATTGTTGTATGGAGCACCTTTATAAGATAGCTCCAACCCATATCCATTAGGGAATTTTCCCTGAAACAAAATTGGCAAATCCGCTAGTGAGAGTCTCCAATTTTGGGTTAATTTAGGGTATTTTTGTGGGTTTTATTGCACTTTGTTTGGTTTTTTTCTTTCTATTTCTATTTTTTTGTTGTAAAGATTCAATAACAATAGTTTTATTTTCATTTAGGAACCCTTAGAGAAAATATTGTGATTTGTTTTGAAACTGGAGTTTTTTTTCCCCTACACTCATACACATTATGTAGTATTTACGCATTCTATAGTATTTGCAGATGTGTATATATGCACCTGCACCTTACTGTGTGTATATGAACGTATCTTCTTGTAGGAAACAATTTTTCTTTTTTTTGTGTGTGTTCTTAACCTCATACGCATGTTGTAGTGGACCAAAGCGCATATACAAGTGAGTTAATTTGGACCAAAGCACATATGACCCAATTTGCTTTGTTTTTTCAATCTTTTCTCTGTTTGATTGGGAAATTTGGGTTTGGAATCAATAATTAGTTGGGTTTGGGTTTGGAAATTTTTTATTGATGCTTTGATTAGGGTTTTTTATCAAGATTTTATTTTCTTGTTTGTTTAGATTGCTTGATCACTATATTTTGCACTCTGAATTTTGTAAAAAAATCAGTTTTTATTTTTCTCTCCTATCTCTGTCACCATCATTGTCACCATCATTGAAGTGAAACATAAAAATAAATTAAAATATTTCTTATTTCTTTGAATTTTTTCCTTTGATATCTCATTTGTCCATGAAAGTGCATACATGCACGACTTTTTTGTCTATAAGACACATATGTATGCACCCTACTCCATAGCCAGGGCATGTATGCAATTGAAATATGTGATTTCAAAGTGTAGGGCGTCTATGCTTTATTTTTCTCACTATAGGCGCATGTATACATGGGATACCTTCATTTATAGTGCGTATATGCCCTAGTTGACCAAAAATAGGGTAAAAATATTCGGTTTGTTTTTGTTTTTTAGGTTTATCAAGTGTACTGGGGATCTGGGTCTTTCTCAGATTTCCCAAATTCCGTTTTTTAAGACTTCAAAACCATAAATTAGTGTGTTTTTTCATTATTCCTTGAATGACAAAGAAAATTGAATTTTGTACATAAAGGCATAGTTTTCTTTCGGTTAATTTAGGAATCTTTTAGGAATTTTGATATTATTATGAATGTTTTTATAAAACAAAAGATTATATTGCTTTCATTGGCATTATCTCATTAAAATCAAAAAGAATTTCTTACTTTCGTTATAGTAATTTACTTGAAAAGTTGTATCTTGCTTAAAATTTTGAAAGGTTATGCTTGGTTTTTCTTTCTTTGTTAAAGTTGTTTATGGTCAAGTAACTATTTCAAAGGATTAAGTGGTATTTCCCCTTTGCAAGTAGTATCTTTAATATTTATTTTCAAGTTGAGAACATCATCTTTTCACACTTCCACATCCTTCTGAGTAACAATAGCCATTAAAATGAATGTTTAATCTAAAATTTACTAGACCTTTTGAATTTATAAGGATCACAAACTAGTCTAGATGTAGAGCCTTTGATTAGGGTGAAAGAAAACACTCTAAGGATTTTGGAACTTTTAAACATAGGTTTTTGACATAGGATAATGAAAATCCAATTGTCGTATAGGTGTGGCCAGGAAACTCATCTCAAATAGGAGCTAAATATGAGGTTGTGTGAGGTTAAGTTACGAAGATTACCACTCCAAAATTAATCAAGAATCTGTCGATTTCCCATGTATGGGGATTTTATTTGTACCACCTTGATAGGAAATTGTCATTGGAACAACATAAATGGATAAAAAAAAATGCCTCATTTGACATGGACATATTACATAAAAAGGGAAAGGACAATTTAGTTGTTAATGCTCTTGCTTGAAAAGATGAAGAAGCTAATTCTTATGAAATTTTAGTAGTAGTTCCATAATTTTTGGATTAAATCCAAGGACCCAAACACATATGCCTTAATTGATAATCCAAATCGAAATCCTAAATTTGAATGAAGGAATGACATCATTTGGTATAATGGAAGGATTTACTTAAGCTCAACATCAAGATTCAAAACTAAGGTTCTAAAGGGGTTTGATGACTCACCAACTGCAAGACATGTAGGGTTTTTGAAAACTTAGTACAATGCTAAGAGGTCCTTTTTTTGGAAAGGGATGTATAAAGACATTCATAACTATGTAGCAGAGTGTGACACATGTCAGAGAAATAGAAGTGAAACTGTCATGAATCTCGGGTTACATCACCCCATACACATTCCAAACTAGAAATGGGAAGAAATCTCCATGGATTTCATTGATGGGTTACCCTTGTCGGAAGGGAAAGACAAAATATTTGTGGTAGTGGACTTACTAACTACGTAGTCACATTTGACGGGTGTAAAGAAGATTGATTCAACTAAACAAATTGTTGAGGTATTCTATAAAAATATTTACAAATTGCATGGTTCCCAAAATCATTGTTAGTGATAGATATGCCAAATTCAAAAGCAATTTATGGAAAGAGTTCTGCAAAAAAATTGGGACATTCATTAACATGAGTTCATCTTACTACCCCCAAACAGATGGATAGACAAAAATTGTCAACAAATTCTTGGGAAAATGTCTTTGTAGTTTTGTCATTGATACACATAACAAATGGTCACAATGGATGCATCTTGTAGAATGGTGGTAAAAATCAAATGACCACACATCATCCAGAATGACACCTTTTCAAGCATTATATAGGTATGAACCGCCCAACTGGAAAGAATTTGCTCAAATTAATACAAATTTACCAACAGTAAGAAGTCAACTTGATGAAAATCAAAGGGTAATACAAGTACTCAAGGATAACTTAACCATGGTGCAAAATCATATGAAGCAACAAGCATATCATCATAGAATAGAGATAGAGTTTGAAGTAGCATATTGGGTGTTTGTAAGACTCCAACCATATAAACAATTATCGCTTAAGAAACAAGGACAGAATAAATTGGAACCCAAGTTTTATGGGCCATATCAAACTATCAATAAGATCACCTCAATAGCATATGAATTGGACTTGCGAGATAAGAGTCGAATTCACAACGTTTTTCATGTGTTGTGTCTCAAAAATTTGTTGGGAGAATATCAGTAAACCCAGATGATACTCTCTATTCTAGATGAGGAAGGGAAACTCATTTTAGAACCAGAAGTTGTCATCACCATCAGGGAAAGGAGACTATGCTCTTGATTAATTAACTAATATCATATTAAATGGAAGAATATTCCGGAAGAGGACACATCATGGGAGATAGAGAAGTTCATTCAACAACATCCCTCATTGCCTTGCTTTGAGGAAAAAGCATCTAAAAATGGCAGGGCAATGTTATAATAATAAGATATATATATATATACATATATAACAATGGTAAATTTAAAAAATATAATATAACATAAACATATAAAAATAAAACTAAAATTAAATTTAATAAAAAATACAATAAAGCATATATTCAAAAAAGTGAAGAGACCTACCATTTAGGAATAGGAAAACCAATTGGTCCCGCACTATTATTTATTCAGGCATTTCATTGTAATTCACATATCATTTTTTTATAGATTATATCATTCAATTCTTGGTCCAACAAATTCATGTTGTCTCTTCCCAATCAAATTGTTTACATTTCGAGGAGATGATTAAAAAGAAGCATAACCAGAAGAAAGAAGACAAAGTTAAAGTTGATGAGACTGGTAAATCTCTTGAGTTTGCTCTCTTTATTGTTTCTCATTGTAATGTTGGAATAAATGAAGTCACATTCAATAATTATTTTGCATCTTGTCGAGATCCTTGGCTACTTGACCATAGTGCAACATTCCACATGAAATTTTAGAAGAGATTTTTTTGAAGAGTTGGATAAAAATGTAGATGGTGTAGTGTATTTTATAGATAATTCCATCCTCAAACCCAAGGGAATTGGATCCAATAGGCTCAAACTTTTTACATTCCCTAAATTTCTATTGCATAATTTTCTCTATCTTCTAGAGTTGCAAAGAAACTTGTTGTCCCTTGTGCACATTCGATAACAAGGCCATTCCACCCACATGTTCAATGGAATAGTTGATATAAGGAGATTCTATGAGGACCAGGTTATCATGAATGGATATGAAGATGAGAAACTGCTACAGCTGAATGGAACATCCACAAGAGCTCATATTTTTTCTTGTCTCTCTCAAGATGAAGAAGGTATATTGTCTTCTTTTTGTCTTTTATGGCATGCTAGATATGGACACACCAACTAATATAGCCTCTGATTGTTGAAAAATAATGATATTTTTTGTTTTCCCACCATTCCCAAAAAGATGAAATGATGTGATGCTTGTATTCTTGGAAAAAATAATTAGTAGCCTTTTCATGAGTAAAATTTTAGAGCATTTACAAAACTAGAGTTTATACACTCTAACTTGTGTGTCCCCATGCCTATTCCTTATGCAAATGGTAATAAATATATCTTGACTTCTGTTGATGATTACACCAAGATTTGTTGGGCCTATTTATTAAAGCAAAAATATGAGGCATATGAAACATTCAAAAATTTTCATGTATGGATTAAAAATGAAGCACAATCTCGCAATGGCACTCTTCGTACTAATAATGGAAAATGATACACTTCTAATGAATTTGAAAAATATCTTCTCCAACATGGGATTAGGAATCAAATTATAATTCCACATTATCCTCAAGAAAATGGTGTTGCAGAAAGAACATGGTATGCTCCATGCTATTTTTAAAGAGTGTGAAATTGATGTTATGGGGTGATGCAGTTTTATGTGAAGTTTATTTGAGTAATAGAAGTCCAAGTCATGCTCTAAAAAAAAATACTCGCTATGAAATTTCATATGGCCACATTCCTTTAGTGAGGCATCCCAAGGTCTTTGGTTCTTTTTCTTATGCCTTAATTCCAAAGGAACAACGAAACAACCTCAGTGCAAGGATTCAAAAGTGCATCTTCTTGGGGTACTCAAACACCACCAAGGCATATCGTTTTTGTGATAGGGTAAAAAAAAAGTTTATCCTTTCCAAAGATGTCATTTTTCTAGGAATAAATAAGATGGTGAGTCTATTGAGAGGCAGCTCGACCGTTTAGAAAAAATTACCCATGCAAAGAAATTTTGTGACTTTGATAGTGAGATTCCACATCTTGAAGGGGAGATCTGTTAGGATATTCCTATACCCCATCCTAGTCCCACCAGTATTTTGATCATTTACATTTTCAGTCATGCATGGACCTTTAGGGTTTGCATGCATCCCAGTCATCAATCCAGCACCTAGTCCTCAGTTAGCCAGCCCCCATGAGCTTCTCACTATTCAGTTTTAGCCCTCCAGTTGCTTAATGCGGTCTTCTCCCTTGATTTTAGGGAGCAACTCGCCCTTCTTCATCTACCAGTCCAGTTGTCACTCAGTTACACTCAGTTACACTCAATTACAGTCAGTTACACTCAGTTACAGTCAGTTACATTGAGTTACACTCAGTTACACCTACCAGAGTTAGTTTGACTGATGGTTGACAGTTACTTGAGCATTGATGACTCCACTGATGATGATGAAGACTTCCAGTTGTGCTTCGATGATCATGAGGACACCTAGTTGTGCTCGGATGACACTCTATTGATCTTATGATCACTCTGAGAGGCTAATTCGAATTGCCACCTTAGGCATTCAAATCCTCTCTACCATTGTACTATTTATTTGTCCATACTGTGATTAATTAGTAAGTGTGTGTGAAGAATTATTGCTTATATCTGAGTTCTACTCTACCATATTATTCCGTTGCTCATTATACTGTATTGTTCACTCTTCTTCTATTTTACTGCTTAATCATAATTACTCTTGTGAGGTATACATCATCTCTTAGATCTGCTATGAGGATTTTCACATGGTTTAAGAGCATGTTGAGAGTATTGTTTATCTCCATTCTTGAGAGTTTTTTGTAGGTTATTACCAAGATTTCGAGTGCAGCAGTTACAGCAGAATCTGCATTTTTGCAGCAGTAGCAGTTGCAGTGATTCTATATTGTTTTTGTAGGTCCTCTACATCTTCAATGAATTTAGAAGAAATCCCTCCACTTTCTCGACTCAACTATGTTGAATGGAAACCAAAAATGATAGCATATGTAAAGAGCCATGATCTCTTTGATTGCTATTTTGAAAGAGAGTTCGAATCCTCTACAAAGAAGATTAAATGGTTGAATAAAGGTGACATGCACATTGCAAGAATGAAGCTTACTATGCCGGATTACATATTGCTCCCAATCATTATTGATATTGAAACTCCAAAAGAGCTATGGGCTCACCTGGAGGAAAAATTTGGCAGAAAGAATGAAGGATTTGGTCCAAACCCCTTCAAAAGCAAGCAAAGTGATGCATTCGCTCCTCTTGATGGTCTCTCAGATCATGAACCAGTATCATCTCATATTGAAGTTGTTGACAAAGAACTTGTAGATTCTACACTCATGCTCAAACTTTCTTCTCTTTCTGTGCCAGCTCACACTCTAGATACTGCAGAAGGTCCTAAATCCTCTCTTGCACCAGAGTCTGTTGGTTTGCATCATGATCACATGATTATTTCAAAGGTCAAAACAGCTACTAAAGGTAATGCATTCACTCCTCTCCAGCTATCTCCTCTTTTATACTACTATATGATCATAAATTCATTCTTTCAGAAGGTTATTGAAGATTATGGCCATTGCCATTCGCTTGGGATAAATTCTCATGCAATTACTGGTTTTGATCTCACATCTCATGGTTCAAAGGAGATCTCAAGAAACCATGATTCAAGTCTTGGATCTAATTTGGATTCTAAGCAATTACTGCTTGGGATAATTTCTCATGCATATGATAGTTTTGATCTCACCCCCGTTGGTTCAAAGGAGATCTCAAGAAACTATTTTTTAAGTCTTAAATATGATTTTGATTTCAAGCAAACATGTAATAGTTATTTTTGGCATAATCTCACCCATGGTGGTTTGAAGGAGAAGACAAAATACTATATGCACTTTCACAGATTTGATCCTACCTCAGCTGATTCGAATCACAGGTTCAAGGATCATTCTCATACTGTTGGATTTGTTCTCGTCACATTTGATCTGAAGAGAAAGTACAAGCACATGCTTTTTGAGCATGATCTACTTCTTCCCAAGAAGAAGATACCTCCAGACATATGACCAAGCATCGCACATGCTTGAGTTTGAAGCATTTATTTTTATGTGTGCCTTATAGTCTATTTTTTTGAGGAGGGGGTATGTTTCCCATGAAATTTTCCCACTTCTTTGGTTTATTGATTGTGATTATTCATTGTATTGGGTGACCTTTGGTCTTAGTTACCAGGGCCCAAGATGGATTAAGGGGGGGTGTTAGGATATTCCTATACTCCATCCTAGTCCCACCAGTATTTTGATCATTTACATTTTCATTCATGCATGCACCTTTAGGGTTTGCATGCATTTTGCATGCATCCCAGTCATCAGTCCAGCACCTAGCCCTCAGTTAGCCATCCCCCAGGAGCTTCTCACTATTCAGTTTTAGCCCTCTAGTTGCTTAATGCGCCCTTCTTCCTTGATTTTAGGGAGCAACTCGCCCTTCTTCACCTACCAGTCCAGTTGTCACTCAGTTACACTCAATTACAGTCAGTTACAGTCAGTTACACTCAGTTACACTCAGTTACACTCAGTTACACTCAGTTACAGTCGGTTACAGTTAGTTACATTGAGTTACACTCAGTTACACCTACCAGAGTTAGTTTGACTGATGATTGACAGTTACTTGAGCATTGATGACTCCACTGATGATGATGAAGACTTCCAGTTGTGCTCCGATGATCATGAGGACACCTAGTTGTGCTCCGATGACACTCTATTGATCTTATGATCACTCTGAGAGGCTAATTCGAATTGCCACCTTAGGCATTCGAATCCTCTCTACCATTGTACTATTTATTTGTCCATACTGTGATTAATTAATAAGTGTGTGTGAAGTACTATTGCTTATATCTGAGTTCTACTGTACCATATTATTTCATTGCTCATTATACTGTATTGTTCACTCTTCTTCTATTTTCCTGCTTAATCATAATTACTCTTGTGAGGTACATACATCATCTCTTAGATCTGCTGTGAGGATTTTCACAAGATCCCTACCTTAAATTTAACTTTGGAATCTCCTTTTGTATCACCATATCCCCCTCATGAAGAAGTTCCCACCACTTCAATAGAACAAGAGGCTCAATTGGATGATGTGATTGAGAGGACTAGAAGATTCAATATTAAAGAGAATGAGACACCACCGATTGAGCAACTTGGACCTTCATGAAAAGTTTCAAAGTGGGTCACAAAGACACTTGAAAGTGTTCATCTTGATGAATTTGGAAATAGAGGAATGAAAATTTTGACTCGACAAGAATATGGAGAAGATGCAAATAATTCAAATTGAAGTGATGTAGAAGATATGGATATTTTGTATGATTGTAAATTGAATTTATTTGCTAACCTTATTCCAACTTCCTCCGAAGAAAATGTTGCTCATGATGACTGGAAAGAAGCCATGCAAAATGAATATGATTCTCTCATAAATAATGAGACATGGAAGTTGGTGGACTGTCCATTTCGAACCAAACCAATTGGATACAAATGGGTCTAATGAACAAGTATAAGTAAGATGGTTCACTTGATAGCCATAAGCTGAGTATTGTGGTGAATTTTTTTGCACAAAAATAATGCATTGACTATGAGAAGAATTTCTCCTCCACAAAAAAATGGTCTACCATCTACACTCTATTGTCTTTGGCTGCATAGAATGGGTGGAAATTTCATCATATGGATGTAAAGAATGCTTTCTTGAATAGAGACTTGAAAGAGAATATCTTCATGTCTCAGCCATAAGGCCTTTTTATGATGGGAAAGAACAAAACATATGCAAAATCATCAAGTCATTTTATATCCTGAAATAAGCACCCCATGCATGGTATGCAATGTTAACTGACCATCTTCTAAAATTGAATTTCAAGCATTTAAATCTTGATGATGCAATATTGTTTGTAAAGAAAATTGGAAGATATGTTGTATATCTTATGGTGTATATAGATTTTATTTAGATGACATGGAACAATGAAAGCTACATTACATCCATAGAGAAAGAATAGAGGAAGGGATTTGAAATGACATATTTGGGATATCTTCACTACTACCTATGAATTAATGTGACTCAGAATCCTAAAAACATATCCATCTCCCATAAGAAGCATGTCGGAAAGTTGTTGAATAGATTTGGCATGATAGAGTGGAACCATCTCTCTACTCCAATGGCACAAAAGTTGAAGATCACAACAAAAGAAGGAAATGAATTTGAGGGTGAAACCAAGTACATGAAACTTGTCAGAATACTTCTCTATGTTATCACCACTAGACCAGATATTTCATTTGCTATTGGGATCCTTTCCAGGTTTATGCAAAAAACCCATGAATGACATTGATCTTCTACCAAAAGAGTTCTACAATACTTGAAGGGGACTCAAGTATTCTATGGTGGATGACTTCAAACTGATTGGTTATTTTGGTTCAAATTTTGATGGTGACAAAGAGAACGAAGTTTGTACTTCATGCTACCTCATTGGTCTTGGATTAGCATCTGTCGCCTACATATCACACAAATAGTATGTTTTAGCAGATTCCATAATATATGCAGAATATGTAGATGCAATAAAAGAAACCAAGGAGATTGTATGGCTCAGGAAATACTTAAATATTTGCAGGAGAAATAGGTGAATTCTACTCCTCCATTGATTAAAAACATTCCTACAATTAAGTTGGCCAACAATCCCAAATTCCATGATCAAAATAAGCATATCAACATAAGTACTATCTTATTTGATATCATGTAGAGGCCAAGGTAGTTCATTTGAGGCATTGTTCCACAAATTAGCAAATTGCAGACATATTCACCAAAACACTTAGAAGAGAGAAGCTTGAAAAGTTCAGAAAAACACGTAAACTCATGAACACCCCTTCATATTAAGGGGGGGGATGTCGAAAACCTAATCCTATAAGATTATGGAAAAAATGTAAATATTATAAGTATCTGGTTGTAGGGAAATGAACAATCATAGGAGAATAAAATGTACCTTTGGAATATGAAACCAAAAATCATCTCACCCTCTATAAACCAATTATTTATATTTAGTGCAAATCACCTAACCTTGTAGTTATTCCTAAGTCTTGACTAATATAATGAGATAATATTTTTCATGCAATCTTTATCTAGTGCACAAACTCTAAAACCAATGCACCAAACATAATAATATAATGTATGCATTATATAATTAAAAGAGTAATCATTGTACTATACTAAGAGAAATACAATGAACAACATAGTAAAAATTAATCAGCTTAGCTTTACCAATGTTCAAATCATGCAAGAAAATGAAATCAATGCAATTAATAACTTATTTTATGAAAATGAAGAAATAAATTGTAAATTTAAATCACTAAGGAATACAATGCACATAATTTCAAATACTAAAAATCAATGTGGTGTACTAAGGGCAATGTAGCAAACAACGTAGTCAGAAATTATCGATTTACAAACATTGAAATGAATAGAGTAATCTAAACATGCAACAATGTTAACCATTTATGCAACAATTCTAACCATTTATCTTTTGAGTTGGAATTACTAGAATTACATATATCAATTGTTGAGATTGCACAACCGAGTGCAACAGGGGTATTTCACAATGTTGACTCCATTTCTATATTAAAAAATAAAATTTGAACATTGAAAAACTATGATTTCACCACAAATTATTACTAAATTTTGGTGATTAAAAATAAAATTTAAATAATAAAAAATTATAGTTTCACCAAAAATTATGACTTGATTCTAGTGATGAGAAAAAAAAATCCAAAATGTCTAACCATAAGACTACTTCAAAACTAATTAAAATGGTTTATTCATTTTACAAAAATTAAAACCAATGCACTATGCTAAACACAATGCTACAAATAATAATATCCATTCTAGAGCAAAACTAAAATCAATGAACTATTGGATTATATTCATATTTCAAAACAGAAAAGCAAATTAAAGCGTGACAACTCAACTTCTTTAAGTCAAACGTGCATTAAAAGATTGAAGGTATGGGCTTCCATATATATATACCAAAGGCCAATTCATGTTTTGTAATATCGAGCTTTTTAGGGGAGAGGAGACTGAGCAACTTGGATTTAGGGTTTATTAAATTATAAAAGGGCTTCGTTGCATGATCGTGATTTTTTTTAATGTGTTTGTGTACTGGTGTCTACGTCAATGGTAAAGATTTACTATAAATGTATGTTAATTACGTTAATAGTAAAGATTTAGTATAAAGTTTTGTTAATTAGACGTTTGAGGAGTGACACAATTGTTTTAAATTCATTTAAATAATAATTATTTTCGGGCTGAGTACAAAATAAGTTCAGAAAAACAAAGAAAAATATCAAATCCATTACATACGAAAGACTCAATTTTCACTACGATGATTGTGAAGTGCTAGACTATGTCAACCCAAAGTTGCCAAGTTGCCAACTTTTTATTTATTATTTTAAGAAGTTGCCAAGTTGCCAGCCTTTTTATTATTTTAATTTTTACACTTATCATTGACTTTATGGATTTGTTCGAAAACCTTGCCCGCTCCTTATTTTCTCCTCAGTTGTGATCAATTTTTCTTAATAGAGTTTTGCACATAGTATTAAAATGGTCAATTCCATATAATAAAAATAAAAGAAACAATTTCTATCCACCCTGTTTCAGATTTTAATTTGGATTTCCCATTCAAAGTATCACGAATTTTGCTTAAATTGCTCGAGCTTTCAATTCGTTTTTTATTATTTTAATTTTGACATTGATCGAATTTCTTCATATCCATTCGCTTGTACTCTAGGGTTAATCTTTTCTAAGGCAGGGTTTATAGTAATGGGTAGGGATTATAGCAATGGGTTAATTGTCAAAACTAATTTGACTTTTTATTAATTTTATCAATTTAATAGTAGTTTTGTAATGTTATGCAAAAAATACTTATTAATTTTAATTTTTTAAATAAAAAATATATTTTTAATTTTTGAAATTATAAAATATTGTTTTCTTATTGGTTATAAGGTTTGATTTGACAAAATACTCCTTGTTAGAGGTGACAATTATTAAAAAAAAAAATTTATTTAAAAAAAATCTCAAATTGACACACAATCATAAATAATACATATAATAACTTTGCATTGGGTTTTAGATTTATATAAGGTGTGCAATATTTGCAGCTTCTATAGTTTAGAGTTAAGTTGAACTATAACATTTATCTCGTCGAATGGATAGCATTTACTGGCATGGCTTTCGAAATGCTTAACACTGGCTTTATTTAATACACTTGCTTCAGTTGCTTCATTTTATAGCTATGTGATATTCGCCACTTGTTATATACTGTTCATTAGTCTCCCTTAGTTTACTGCGTATGGCATCGAATGCATAACCTTTAGTGGCGTTGCTTTCATGGATTCCACATATCCCAAAAATGTCTTCATTAACCTATACCCTAAATATAGATCCCCTGGCCCCACAGTGATCCGTATCACCCCGGACACACGTACTCTCAAAAGTATTGCATCCCCGCTGGCTTACCATCAAATTAAATTCCCAACCACGCAGCAGTTTTAGTTGATCGAGTGAAAGGACCCGTAACCAAGGCATAGGCATTAACAACAGCTTAGGCAAAGGCGGTTAGAGCAGAGAAAGCACCAATAACGGGGGCGATAAAACCAGAGCTAGTTAGAGATCAAGATTGAGAGTCCCTAGATTCAAATCCATCAGGTTACCTCATTGACCCGAAACTCGTTTACTCACCACCATCATCACCAGATAAGCACTAGGCAGCAACTCGTTTCCTAGTTAGATATAAAGATTGTTGAGTTCTTTACTAGTTCCATATATATATTATATTTCAGTTGTAAAACGGGCTAAACTCAACTTATTAATCTATTTATTAATATGCATTAAAATACTTTGTTAAATTTTTTTTCTCTTCATTTTTGGGTTAATGTAGGAGTGAATGTCATGTTGTATTACATTAACTACTGTTTTTTATGTGTGTGTGTTTTTTTTTTCAAGGTGAAAAAATATCCTTTATTTAAAATTAAAAAGATGCGGCTGGACGGATCCATACAGTGCAAGCTGTTACATTGGGGTAAAATTCAACACAAGAGATCGGAGAAAACAACATCGATCAGACAACCGAGTAAACTACGCGGGCAAAGAAAGCTATGATGCTGTGACAATACTAAAACTAAAACCAATCGATTGACCATAAACAAGCGACAGACGAAACGCATAGGTGCAGGCAACAATCAGCAGAAGGAGAGAAAAGAATATGCCACCAAGGAACCCTCTCGATATTCCTTGTAATAGATCCTACCATCCAATTGGCCCAAAGCCAACTTTGATAGGCCATCCGCTTCCTTATTGAATCAATGACGGACATGAGAAAAATCCACAGGGCCAGCCCGGAGTATAAGATTCTGGACTTTGTCAAGCCAATGTTGGAGTAAGAGTGGCCGTAAGACAGCACCGCCCTTTCCCAATTGATGACACAGAGGCAGTCGCTGAAGATGTGTGTCAGCTTAAAACCGAAACCAATCGATTGACCATAACTGAGCGACAGACGAAACGCATAGGTGCAGGAAATAGTCAACGGAAGGAGAGAAAATAATCTGCCACCAAGGAACCCTCCCGGTATTCCTTGTAATATATCCTACCATCCAATTGGCCCAGAGCCAACTTTGATAGGCCATCTGCTTCCTTATTGAAGTAACAACGAACATGAGAAAAAGCCAAAGGGCCAGCCCAGAGTATAAGATTCCGAATTTTGTCAAGCCAATGTTGGAGTAAGAGTGGCCATAAGACAGCACCGCCCTTTGCCTAGTTGATGACACAGAGGGAGTTGCCGAAGATGTGTGTCAGCTTAAAACTCCGATGTTCTGCGAACCAGAGGAGGCCTCACAAAGCCAAGAGCTCCGCTCGCGTGTTGGATCCCTGCCCGACACCCATGCCGAGGAGGAAACTGTGAGTACGAGACAAATTGATGAGCATACCCGCCCCACATACACCCCGCTGGGCCGTGCCATCAAAGAAGCCGATGGGGTACAAGACAACAGTTTCGGGGCAAGCAGGAGCAATGGAGCAGTCACGTTTGGGAGGAGAGACCACACCAACAGGCCGAGCTAAGATCCTTTCCAGCAACAACTTGACACGAGGAGGAGAGCCACGGAAAATCAAATGGTTTCGAGTGCACCAGAATTACCAGAGCAAATGGAAGACGGTGTTGGTATCACTCCTCGAAACCTCAAAGCATTTGTCAAGGTTTGCCAGCATAGTGGGCAGCTCCCAGCCTAGAAGAGAAGATCTCCAAGAACAAAGACATGACCATATTGTCTGAAAGAATACACAGCTACCAAATAGGTGATTGACCTCCTCCACATCCTCCATGCAGAGAACGCAAATGCCCGGGCCGATAAAACCATGCTTCTGGAGATTCTCCCAAGTAGAAATTTTGTTCCGAATGAGGAGCCACACAAAACAACTGATTCTCATTGGAATCTCATTACTCCAGATAAGAGCACGAGTGCCAGTCACCCGAGTATCAATAGACTGCTCCTTCAGGTAGACATATGCCAACTTAGCCGTCATAGAACCTAGTAAAGGATTATTCGCCCAAATGAGTCGATCAGGTTTCACCGAGATGTGTAAGCCAGCCACGATCAGAGCCAGTCTATAAGAGGACCACTCCTCCCGCAGATCTTCGAGAAGTTCAGTCAGGTCGGCCAGCTCCCAAGTGTCGGAATGAGTAGTATATGATACCCATAGATGTTTCAGCACATAAAAACCACGTTCATGGAGAGCGTCAATGAGCTCAAAAGATAAATTGTGGCTAACTCCAAACCCCAGGATCAGATCTATCCCAATGGTTATCATGCTACCCCGGTCGACCTCCCAGCAAAGGGAGTTACTGAGAATAGGCATGGTAGAGGAGAGGCTACACCAGATCTTGGATCCCTGTCTACGAGCTCTGCAATAGGTGCCTAGCCAGAGCCCCGCTTCCAAACCACCGAGATATTTAGCCTGAAGAATGGACCCCCATAGACCCTTATCAAATAAAACACGCCAAAATATTTTGGCACATAAAGCTTTGCTAAATACTCATAGGTCCTTAATGCCCCAGCCCCCCAGGTGAATGGGTCTGGAGAGGTCCTTCCAGCAAGCTAGGTGAATTTTATTGTGCCCAGACCGGCCACCCCACAGAAAATGGAATATCAGCTGACGCAGAGTGTCAACAATACCGGCTGGAACAGTATAGAGACTGAACTAGTAAATAGGGATGGAAAGTAAGACCGACTGCACCAGGATGAGCCGGCGACCTAAAGTAAGCCAGCGAGCCGACCAAGAAGCAATCTCGCGAGCCACCGTTTTAATCAACCAGATCCAATCACCCTGATAATAAGAGCTGGGTTTTATAAAAAATCCCAAATAGAAAAAACCTTCGTCTAGCTTGACCAGTTAATTTGAGCAAGGAAAGAGCGAATAATTTGCCACGTGAATTTTTATGTTTCCTTTGAAAGATGTATCAACCATGATATCGCATCCATATCATAAGTAAAGTATAATCAATCAGTTTGCCATATCATAAGTAAAGTATAATCATCATGAGGATATATGCCACATTGCTAAGACACCCATATGGGATTGCAAAAATTTGGTGAAAATAGATCATCGCGAATAATTCTTGGTTGGTCGTTACTAAAGATTTGATGCAATTGTCAGATCATGAGATCGCCAGATTGGAGAAGGCAGATAGTTAACCTATTAAAATGATTGTCAAGCACATTAGATCGCATTTGTCAAAGTTCTGTTATTTCTAGAAATTATATACCAATTAATGCATTCGTTGCTTAGTTGGTAGGAAGATCCATGTGTTTTCAGCTATTGCCAACTGTATGATACGATCAAAATACACTTGCTTCATTCAATGCACTTGCTTTCAAAACATTTAATACACTTGCTTCATTTTACAGGTATGCAATATTCACACTGTTCATTACTCTCCCTGTGGTTTACTGCATATGGCATCGAATTCATAACATTTAGTGGCGTGGCTTTCAAAATGTTTAATACAGTCCCTTTATTTAATACACTTGCTTTCAAAATATTTAATGTACTTGCTTCATTTTACAGCTATGCAATATTAGCTGTTATACTGTTCATTACTTTCCCTGTGGTTTACTGCATACTGCAAACTTGTTCAGTGAGTGGTTTACTGCGTGCTGCTAGCTTGTTCAGTGATTTTGCTAGCATGTTCAGTGAGTGGTTCGCTGTGTGCTCCTAGCTTATTCAGTGAGTTTGCTAGCTTGTTCAGTGGGTGGTTTGCTGCGTGATGCTAGCTTGTTCAGTGAGTTTAACGTTCAAATCTCCCATCCTCCTATCAAAGGAGAAACACCTAGCTTGTTCAGTGAGTTTAACGTTCAAATCTCCCATCCTCCTATCAAAGGAGAAACACTTGCCAACGTTCGGGGATTAAGCTTTTCATTCAAATCTCATCTTGCTGTCAAAGGAGAAACACTTGCCAGAGGAAAAACACTTGCCAACGTTTGGGGATTAAGCTGTTCATTCAAATCTCAAGAAAAACACTTGCCAACGTTCGGGGATTAAGCTTTTCGTTCAAATCTCATCCTCCTATCAAGGGAGAAACACTTGCCAGAGGAAAAACACTTGCCAACGTTTGGGGATTAAGATTTTCGGGTATGAAATCGAAAGCTTTTAGGGACTTTTTTGTGTTTTTTGTGCGAGGAGGGGGTGTAGGCGGGATATACTTAGATTTATTGGTGTACACGAGTTAGGGACTAAGCACAATAAATTTCTTGTTGGAACTAAGTAAAGCGTGGTGGTTCTCGGGATAAATGCATGTTTCTTTTTGCTAATTGCGATAGTTGTGAAAGCTTTATTATTTCTGAGTTTGCCAATTTGGGTAAAGAGTTGCATTTCACGATAGAGAAGCAAATGTATAATTTTATCTTGTTAATAGTTGCATTTTACCTAGTAAATGTACACTTTTAAGTGTTATTTATTACATTTTACTTCAGATACTTTCCTAAACGCAGAGAAGGGAAGGGTTTCAAGATAGCAGCTTTTTTAGATTGACTTAATCAATATACTTTTGTTGTTGCTAAGGGGTTATCCACTTTAGAGATTGTTTTGCCTGGTTTAATAGTTTAAAGCTATAAGAGTATAAACCTTTTCCTGAGTGGCAGATTTACCACTTGCATATACTATAGAATTTCTTTTAAAATTAACGTTAAAGATAATTTCATTTAGATTAATTAAGTTATAAGAAATTCTTGTTGGTTGTTATTTTGCTTTCGAATTTTTATGGCTGGAAATAACTATTAATAACTATGGATTCACCTGAAGGTTATACTTCAATCATATTACAAAGAGTAGAATTTACTGAATAAGCCAAAATAATGGAAAAAATACCACTCTGATTTGTTGTTCAAGGTTCACTTAATACACAATCAAAATCTATAAAATTCAAACCCTCACAAAATTAAAACTTTCTTGCTCTTCGGAAAAGCTTTTTAAATAATTGAATGGAAACATTTGGTTCCATTTAGCAGATAAAACATATTTAGAGAGAACCAGGAGAACACCATTTGCATTCTCACCAATCTGTAGTTCATTTTTAATTATGATGCTCTGAGAGAATCTACTTTTCAAAGAAGAGAACGAACTTGGGGAGAGGGGATGTGTTTTCAAAGAAGAGAACGAGCATAGAGAGAGGGGTTTGGATCTGTATCTAAAGTGAGCACTTAGTATTTCTCTAAAATAGAAGTATTTTGGCTTAACTTTAATTACATTTATCTGCAGTGCATTCTACTTGCAATGTCGCCATTAAAACAAGTTGCAATGCCCCCAATTTTTCATATGTATTTGAAAAAATACATTTAAGAGAAAGAATAAGCCAAGTTCTTCGACAAGGTATCCAAAATGAAAATATAAAGCAGAGATATACAGAAATCTGTAACAGATAAAATTACAAAATCATTATTTGGATTAAACAGATATGTTGGCTGGCTGAGCAAGCTTAAACTGTGATTTGAGGCTGGTAAGAAGAATTTGTAGCAGAACTCGGGGAAATATACTTCCTCAAAGAAGCTATACAATTCAGTCTTTGCAATAGTCTTACAATAAAGGTATGAAGCTCGCCACGAAAATTAGATCAGAAATCTGGTTAAATATTGAAGATGCGAATATCAAGGATAGAATCATTCGCCTTAGTTTCCTTAATCATTGACAAGATTATAGTCCATGGAAGGTGAGTCTCGACTATTGGTTTTAATTTATTTAGCTTTCGAAATAATATAATGCTTTGGGATACTTTCTTTTATTGCAATTATTTTCTTTATTGTTGTCAACAAAATTTTGTTCATACAAATTTTTTTAAAAGTTTGATAAAAATTTCTTAATTTACATAGAAACCATCATAGATTCAGCTTAAACTCAATCAATTTTTTTGATTTTTTTTTTTATTCTGATTTGATTTTTTTTGTTTATATATATATTTTTGTTGAGTTTACATGGATTTTATAAAAAAATTCATAGTTATTTATTTTAGAAGTCAGCATGAATTTTTTTATTGGTAAGGTCACATTAAGTTGCAAGGTGCAATGAAAAAAGCCATAATGTCTAAAAATATTGAGTGTTATAACTTTATAATCTAAAAGTATCTTTAACTTTCTTACAATTTAAGAGTATCATTAGCAGCACTTCAAATTGCAATTTTTGCAAGAATTGCTCTGCCAGGCATTTTAGTTAGCCCTTATACAATTAACCATAGAGACATAAAAGCTGAGTAAGCCAAAAATGATGGTCGACATTGGATGCTCTCTCTATACTTAGCAGATGGCTGAATTCTCATAAAAAAAATTGGCAATCTCAAAAAGCTGGTCGGAGTTTCATGGGATTCGTTGCAGACAAATTTGGCCAAGTACGTTTCTAGGTTCCCAAGTGGGCCTCACCAAATGCAGAGGAAAAAACTCAGTCATTTGGTTTGTAGTATTTTGTCATTGTCCATTTGAGCTTTCCTCTAGTTTTGGCACTCTAAATTATGAGTTTATATCATTTTGTCCGAAACTATGCATATGAGAGTCGAGACTGTTATGATTTTATCATGACTAGTAGATTATTATAGAGATATGAATGTTCAGCCAAATCTGCTGGATGAGTTCGTCAAATTGATAAATTGATGAATGATTAGTGAATGAATTAAACAAGTGAAATTAGCAGCAAAGCTATTTATACCTGCCTCCTGCCTCTTTTAAATGGTTTTTATTCTGATTTGATTTTTTTTTTTTTTAAATTTTTAGTTTTGAGTTCACATGGATTTTATAAATTTTTTCATAGTTATTTATTTTAGAAGTCAACATCAATTTTTTTATTGGTAAGGTCACATTAAGTTACAAGGTGCCATGAAGAAAGCCATAATGTCTAAAAATGTTGAGTGTGATAACTTTATAATCTAAAAGTATCATTAACTTCCTTACAATTTAACTTTTTTGATTTTGGTGAAAGAGCTGATGGCAACAAGTAATTTTTATGTGCAAAATGCAAAATTTGACCATCGTTTTAGGTATAATTCCTTTTTTAGATTTCCAAAATTTAAATCACTCCTTATAATGGCATCATAATCTTAATTAGTTGAATTCATAATTTCAATTCATTGAATTATAAAATGATAGCGATTCTTTTATAAAATTATGTTATGTTGTTATCTTTTTCCTTCCCCTTGCTTTCAACATTGCATTTGTTTTTCACATTTCATGTCCCTTGGTTCTAAGATCAAATTTGATTGTTGACTTTCAGGAAAACACTTTGCCTCTTATTCAAGTGGAAGTTGAAAAAAGAAACCAGATCAAGTATTCTTAGCAAAGGAACAAGCGTGAAATTCTTAGCAATAGACATCGTATACAAGGTATGGAGCCAATTGAAACTCAAAATACAGGAAAAGAAAAAATAAAACAAATACATAACAATGATTCTATTATTAGACAATGTAAAGGAAAAAAACAAAAGGTGATTTTGAATGTTGAATGTAATAAAAGACGATAGCTAGAACAAGAAAACAATACCCAGAGAACATTTCAAAGTAGCATAGACCATGCCATCGATGTCATTTTACAAAATTACAACCTATATCGCTTAGACAACTTTGCATATACTATTGGAGATTGTTTGTTTGATACTTTTTAAGTATTGCTATGCAATAGATATACATCTATAAAATTGAGAGGAGGTATAATAGAACATTTTGAGGTTTGTTTAGAGAAAAAAGATAGTGAAGCATTAGTATCTTATCAACATGAATTAAACAAATACTCATTGATGGAAATGCATAATGTCAATGATCCAAAGATATATTTGCAATGAATGTTAAAAGCAGCCTCTATTGCTCTACCACTAGAGTAAAGAGGCCTTCAGGGAGACATTTTCTACATACATTGGTTGTCAAAATGGCTCAACATAAGAATAAGAGTATGGTCATTGACACAAATGAAGCGATACTTATATTTCAATTCATCTCTAAACAACAACATATATGACATATTGTTTCATGATCACAAACCTCTTGCTAGCCATTTTGAACCATTATTATGCAAAAAACAAATTGCCATTATCAATAGTCATCAACAAAAAGAAACATCTATGAAATATGAAAACATAGAAGAACATTGGAAACAAATACAAAGCAAAATGTTGGCGAATGGACTTGAACGAGTTCAAACATTCACTAGTGCTCATGGTGAAAGTTGTTTTCAAACCATTTGTTATTTAACAAATGGAGAATATGATGTGCCTTGCTTACGACGTATAATGGCACAAACTTTTACCAATGCAGTAATGCAAAATGATTATTTTTCAATAGGATACATAGAAAAATATGTCAAAATTGAAATAAAGAAAATATTTCAATAGTAGCAAATTGGCAAGCATATATGGTGCATTTGGCACTTCCATATGAGAAAGGAAACATAGAAGGTGGTCTTTTTGTTTTTGATTGGATAGCCTATATTTGGAACATAGAAATATGCATATGGTCTACTGAGACATCTATTCTTCTAGCTACATTCCATTCAGTGGAAAAGGCATCAAAGATCTTTAATGTTATTAGATATCAAATGGACATAGGGCATTTTCATTTTGAGCCATTATCTCTTAACAAAAGAAACATAGAAACCAAAAACATATCTTTGCGATCTCTAAAAAGAAATATTAGGAGTAATGTTTTAACACAGCAAGAGACAATGGCCACCAATTTAAACATGGCTAAAATAAATGGGGAAAAATTAAGTTCAAAATATGCAGCATGCAAAGAAAGTAAGAATATTGTAAAAAGAAAAAGCCAGGGGTATCCTTATCGAATTAGAAGAAAAAAAACCTACGGTCCGCAACATTAGCCGAGCAAGAATTCGAGAAAACTATTGCTGACATGCCTATCTACAACTGTTCAGTTTGTAGTCACACTTTCTTTAGAAAGGATTTGGCATGCATTAAACAAGTATGTACACAAAAACTTGAGATTGACAAAGAAGAAAGAAAGTCCGAAGGACACCCAATCGACAACTTAAAAAATCAATACACTTGCAGATCTTGCAAAAAAACTTTGTTGAAAGAAGAGATACCCAAATTCGCATGTCCACAAAATATTAGGCGAAATCAGAACATAAATATATTGAATAAATTGAATGAACTAGAAGAAAGGCTAATATCATTGAGATTACCTTTCTTACAAATTAGAGAACTAGGAAAAAAACATAGAGGACAACAAATGGGTCTAACAGGAGGTGTTATCAATGTGCCTGTCGATACATCTCGAATTCAACATGCATTGCCTCGTGACATAAAATAGAATGACAGAGTTGTAGTGGCAATTAAAAAAAGGCTATGTTACAAAAATGTTTATGCTTTTGGTCGCATTCATGTACACATGGTCATAAAAGCATTGAAACAACTTTGCAAAACCATGTTGTACAAAAAGGAGAGAGTTATAATAAACGAAAATTGGAAACAAATGTTCAATGAAGCCAAAGATGCATTTGAAAGTGACTCTGATGAATAAGTTGATAAAACAACGATGAAAACAACACAGAACCAATAACAAAAACATTACTGCATGGATTCACTGATTCACATAGCATATATGATCTTCAAAATAATCAAATAAACATTGCTCCTGCATAAGGCTACATGCCATTAGGACTTTTCCAAGACAAATATTCAGAGGAAATGAGTTTCCCTACACTCTTTTATGGACAAACCCGATCTGATGATATTACAAAAAATTTTACTTACCAAAAAATTGTTCAATGGGATTTGCTACACAAAGACCATGACTTTTCCTATCACATCACAAACTTGTTTTACAAGACAGTTTGTATTATTCTTAAGCAAGTGTTGAATTGCATTGGGATTAGGATAAGAAAAGGACAGCTCAACGGAAGAAAACTAGTAGCGAAGGATGTCAAATCAAGGCCAAATTTAGACCGTATACTGAAATCAGATATTGGTTACATGGATCTAAAATCAATACGCACATCACCAGACTACTTTCTAAATTTACGTAGAAACCTTTATGCAATGATATGACAATTAGGCCCACCAACATTCTTTGTATCTTTCAGTAGTGCAGAACATCACTGGAAACCACTGATAAATGCACTGAAGCATATAAAATCAAACTGCAAATTAGCTACTGAAAACGACATACAAGAAGATGAAGTTGAAACCTTGATAAGGAATGATCCAGTAACTTGTGTAAGATATTATAGAAATAGGTTAAATGCTCCGCGTCAACTAATATCTCATGATCACAAATACTATGGCGAGATAAAAGAGCACTTCTTTGTGATAGAGTTCCAAAACAGAGGATGTCAACATGAGCATGGTTTACTATGGATAAAGGATGCACCTATCTATGGAACAAGCACAAATGCTGAGATAGAGGACTTTGTAGATAGGTATTTGTCTTGTGACTCAAGAATACTGTCAAATGATTTGAAAACAATTCAACATCATCATCATACAAAATCTTGTAGAAAAAAAAAGTTCATTGTAGGTTCAATTTCACCATTCCTCCAATGAAAAAAACAAGAATACTTGAACCGATAGAATTTAATGATCATAGGACAAAGGAAAATGCAAAATTGATTTTTGATCATTTAGAGCACGCTAAATATAATAAAACAGACACCTTTGATAGTTTTTTGGAGAACTTGGGTTTGAAAGAAGAAGAATACATAGATTCCATTCGATTTAGCTTAAATCAAAGAACAATTCTACTAGAGAGAAGACCAATATAGATATGGACTAATTGTTTTTTTCGTCATATTCCAGAAATTTGGGGTGCCAACGCAGATTCCCAATTTGTACTTGATTCATATGCTGCAGCTACATATTGTAGCTCTTACATGATAAATCTTGATAAAACAATGGCATCGACGTTTAGACATACACGAGAAGAACATCAACAAACAAATGTTGACATTGTGCAGACAATAACTAGGCTTGGAAAATATCTATTAAACCTGCAACAAATGTCTTCACAACAAGCTGTATATATTGTTCTATCTCTACCTTTAAACATAAGTTCAAGAAAATGTATATTTATTAATACTTCACCCAAAGACCAGTGTGAATTTATTTTTAAAAAACCGAAAGACTTGCAACAAGAACCAGACAACTTAGAAGACATAATATGTGCATCAATCATTGATTACTATCTACAACGTCTTGCAACCATTGAACATGTATGCTTAGCAGAGTTTGCATCAAGCTATACAAAAAAGGGAAAGAGACGAAGAAATAGCGATGCTCCATATATCATTAGCTATGTGAAATATAATGAGCATAAAGATCTGGATAACTACTACAGAGAGAAGTTAATGCTATATGTCACATATAGATTTGATGAAAAAAAATTTAGACAACAATACTCGACTTGGAAAAATGCATTCCTTAGCTTGAAAGATATCATACAACAAAATCAACAAAAGTTTACATATTCGATAAATAAAGCATGGGGTGATCTTGATGATGCCTTGACTATGCTTGAAATTAGAGATTATCAAGTTTTCAATAGGGATGCAACTAAAGACGATGCATTGATTTTAAATGATACACTCTTCAATGACAATAAAGACTATGAAGAATACAATATTGACATTGATGTTCAACATTTCCAGTGCTTGAAAAAAATAAAAACATCGGTCAATAGGCCTTATTATATTGTAAAAAAACCACATATATTAGACAACATATCATTCTTTGACATGAGAAGAAAATTGAACAAAGAACAAGTAGCTATAGTGAAAGATATAGTCACTAAGAAGAAAAAGGTAATGAATGAATCAATTTTTTTTTTTTTGACAGGAGGTGGAGGAACGGGAAAAACATTTACTGTGATAGCAATTTTCCAATCGCTTGTGCGCATGTATAACAGTAGAATTGAATAAGAACCATTTAAATTAAAAGGAATCATAGTATACTATACAGGAAAGGAAACATTTAATGCAGGAGGTGTCACTCTACACTCTTCATTCTACATGCCCTTTAACAAAGCACAATATCTACCCCTTAATAACGAAAAGATGGATACAATAACAAAGCACTATGAACAACTTTCTGTTGTGCTAATTGACGAAGCATCGTTTGTTGGTTCAACATTCCTGTACCAAATCAACAAAAGTTTGCGAGAAATAAAACATAGCCCTACAACATATTTTGGAAATGTCGACATGATATTTTGTGGGGACTTGTATCAAGCACAACTAGTCAAAAACTCTTTAATATTTGAACCCCGATATTGAACAAACAAAAATTATCATATAACTTTTGGCAAGAAAAGGTAAAATACTATGAGTTGCACATGCCAATGCATCAAAGAGATGAAAATTTTATAAGAGTTTTGAACAAAATGAGATTGAATGAACAGTCTGATGAGGACATAGAATACATAAATCACCATTGTTATAGATCACCACCACTAGATCCATTATTTCCCTATTTGTTCTACAAGAACAAAGATGTCCAAATACATAATGAAAAAATGCTTTCTCAAGTTGATGAAGAATTGATTGTTATTCAAGCAATTGATGAAGTTGCGGACAATCAAGAAAACTTCACAACTTATGAGAAGGCATCAACATTTCCATCAAATATACTAGTGAAAAGAAACGTTCTAGTTGAACTATATGCTGGAAACTATAACATAGAAGATGGTCTTGTTAATGGTTCCGATGGAGCAATGAGAAGTTATTCATATGGTAAAAAAGAAATGGATGTTATTTGGATAGAATTTGTTGACCCAGCTGTTGGCAAGATGCAAAGAAAAAGGTTCCATGAATTATATGACAACAATATTTCACCAAGTTGGACACCAATATTTCACATTGCAAAACCATTACCATGCACTAGAGGAAATAGCCAAACTAAAATATGAAGACAATTTCCTATACAACTAGCATGTGCTAGAACAATACATAGAGCACAAGGATTGACTCTAGATAGACTTGCATCTAATACAATCAAGATTAGGGCACATGGATTAGTATACAAAGTGTTGTCACGAGTCAAATCCATGGATTCATTGTTTTTAGTCGAAAAGTTGTCACAACAAAACTTTTATGTAAACAAAAAGCTGACAATAGAAATGGAGCGACTACTTGTACATGGTTTATGGAAATTGGACTATATACAGAGTTCAATTACATGTTCCAAAAAAATTTCAATTGTAACTTTGAACACGCGTAGTTTATGTGTACATCTTGATGACATTGTACAATATGAATACCTTATGAACAATATGATCCTCTGTTTTCAAGAAACATGAACAGATTGCCCACCAAACAAAAACAAGTTTTTGAAATACAATTTTAATGCAACATATTCTATCCATGGTGTTCTTTCTTTTATAGATAAAAACATAACCATAATTTCAACAAAAAGATTTTCTAGTCATAGAGTGGAGCTTGTCATGTCAGAGATCTATGTAGAAAAGCATATTTTTATAATGAACATATATGCTGCTCCACTTGCTCCAGTATCAATAGTGATAGAAACGATCTCAATGGCCAGAGAACAAATTATTCATAGTGATTGTATATTCATAATCATTGGTTATTTCAACATAGACATTCATAAAAAAACTCAAAGAAGCATTCTCATAAAAAAACTCCAAGACTATATGCATTCTCAACAATTGCAAGAGATAACAAATAGATTCACTCCAAAAACAAAAACTCAAATTGACCACATATGGACAAATCTACCATTTGACCATTGTGAAGTCAATGTATTGGATGCATATTGGAGTGACCATGATGCCATTCATGCTTTACTGCATATAATTTAAATTCGTATCAAACAATTAGCTCATGTTCATCCATAATTCAAAAACAAAAAACATTCATTTCGAAGTGATTTTGTCCATCAATTTCTACTAGAGATTCTTCAAATATCTTTTGCAGAATACAAACTGAACATTTCACAAACAAATTTCCTTCATAGAGCATTCTCCATCAATACAACATTCACAATTGCAATTTTGCATCTGCGGATTACTATCCCTATGGTTTATTGGTGGCTTGTTCAATGAATTTAATGTTCAAAGCTCATCTTAAATTTCATTATTAGTACAATGGCACCATTTTCTGCTATTCAAATATCTATCAACAATAATGAGTGCAACCACAATTAGAAGCATAGAACATCATATCATATAGCATTATTTCATAGAACAACATGTTCTGAAGTGATGACATATCATCTTGGATCAAATTGAAGGTAACTTTTCTTGCCCTTATATTCATCTCGTAGAAAATAGTGATTACATTTTTTACATTGATTGACACTATTGTAGCTTGTTTAATGCTTGCGTTAACACTATATTAAACATAAATTTATATCATCCATCAATTTGCTTTTTGCTTTTGTTGACTAGATTTGGTAGTACCAATTGTACTGTAACTAGCAAACTAAAGCACGCTTTAAAGGAAGTTTCATCAAAACTATGAGGTGTTCACTAATATTCTTGGAGGACCAACTTCGATATTTTGAGTAGAGGCAAGGGATAGAGATTAGAGGAGGGGTAAATGGTGATATTGATGAATAAAATCCCAATAATGGCAAGGATTTTGATATGTTATTATTTGTTGTGGCATGATGTTTTTTGGACTCTATAGGCCATTCAATGTCTTTGTTTATGTATTTTGGGGAAGATATCAATGGTACTTGAATTTTGTTTTAGTTGTAAGCAACCTTGTTATATACATGAGAAACTTTGGATATTTATGAATATTGGTTTGGATTCATAAGGATGCTCATGTATAAATATGCATCTAGTGAAATTGATTTGATTTTTATAAGTAAATTGGGGTTTTAATTTTGTTTTGCATACAAATGTTTGGAGTTATGGTCTAAATTTATTTTAGGGAAACAAATTAAAAAATTTATGGATTCAATTCATTTTAGGGCATACAATATCTCAAAATATAGAAATTAGAAGGATGGAATTTCATTTAAATACCTGAGATTGAGGAGATTGGTGCTCAAGGTGGAAGATTTGGGCTTTATGACCTCAAAATGTGTTCACCACTACTCATTCCTTTTCCCAAAGATGCTACTCTATCACTGTTGTGGAGGAAGTGATGGGAGTTAGGACTGGAATTGTACCTAGTCCCTTAGTCTTTTCTTAGTTTATAAATTCTCATTTCCTTTTATTTTCCTTTATTTTAAATTATTCTGATTTTTCGTTTTTATTACATGACCATTGTTTTATTACTTTATTTCACTTTTATTTCATGTTATAGATGTTGGGTTATTAAATATTTCTTTTCTTTTTAAGTCTTCAAATACATATTAATATTTGGCCTAACTCCTATGTTGAAGATTTTGCAAAGTTTTTATATGAAAATATTCCCATAGCATAGTTACCTGATTGCATATATGAAAGCACAGCTGGAATCCAAAATGATGGAAGGTCATGGTTAATTCATAGTAAGTATTGGCTCATTTTTTTTATGATGATCGAATACCTCGAGCAAGTTGTTTGTTATATCATATCAACTGTCAATTTCATGATGATTCATCACCGAATTAGCTGAAGAAAAGGGTAGCCACGTATTCTGAGATTTGTCAAGTTCTTGTTATGTTCGCCTCCAAGAAGGTAGTCAGTGATTAACTACAGTAATCGTCGGCAAGAGTGCTAATGTGTGCCGATTTGAGCCAACAAACACCAGCTGGGCAGCGGATTTTCCTGAATGCACAGAGTTATTCAGAACAGTCGAGCGGTTTAATTTCTTTGAGAGAATTGCAGGTTTTAATGTAGATGTTATCCATGCCTTTTCTCATAATCTTTCCAATTTTAGTGTTAGCTTTGATACTTTAAAGTTTGAATTGACAAAGGGTTTAATAGCTGAAGCTACTAGCGTGCCCATTGAAGCAGACTGCTGGTTCAAGAAAATCCCTTTTGAATTTGATCCAAGCACGTTTTTGCTACTAGGCTGCAAATCTCTTGATTGGAGCAAGGGGGTTCATTTAAGTAATTTTAAACCAAAATGGAAGGAAGTCATTGGAATCGTGCAAAGCTACCTTACCTATGAAGGAAGGTTTGGATCTGTTTTTAAATATCCTATCATGTTTCTTCTACATTTTAAAAAGCAATCCGAGATGAATTTACCATTTTTCCTCCTCAGAAGCCTCCAAAAGATGTCAAATAGGGTTAAAGGCCACACCGATCATACAAATCAATCACTATTTCATCATGGCTTGGTCAAAGTAATCATTTTAACAGAGCTAAAGAAGACGAATCATAAGTGGCAGCATTTTTTGTTTTGGTCAGGGTTCAAGACATACAAAGATGAGCCTAGAAAGAAACCCCCGCCTAGCAAGCAATCTAGCTTTATGAAAAGGTTCAAAAGATGTCCAATTGAAAAGGCAGTAGAAGTTAATTTGCTGAAGGATAATCTACAGGAAGAGTTTTTAAAGCCCGATGGTGTAGAGAAGGAACACATATATCAAGAAGAACATAAACACATTCTTGAGGATGATACAATGAAAAATATTGCTGCTTCGAATAAGGAAGAAGCTGTCAGTTCAATGGAGGTAAAAAAAAGTTATTTTTTTGAAGAAGAGAACTTAGCCCCAAAAAATCTTGCTGTCAATATAAAGGAAAACATTTTCCATGTTTCAGATTTCAAAGCAGATGTCAAGTCTTTGGTGGAGCTCAAAAAACCTAGATGGAGACCAAAAACCAGAGCTACAAATAAACTAAGGCTGTACATGAGAAGGATTTTAAATCCTAAGTTGGAGAAAGAGAAGGTTACTATTATTCAAGATTCTTCTCGTGAGGAAGATGGGGATAACAAAGAAGATTTAAAATTACAGCAGGTTCAAACAAGCATAGGGGAGGATCATACAATGATACCAAAACCAATTAAGGAATGTGATGAAGTTCCACAAGAAGAAATTGTTCCCAGTTTTGAACAAGGGATGAGTTCAAAAGCTTCATTTTCAGAAGCAACAACAAGGAATAAGTATGAAGAAGACCTTATTTTCAAGAAATTAGATATTCCATTGCTATCAGATCAGGATTCAACACTACATGGAGGCGTTCAGATGGATTCAGAGGTAGACAATCTTAAGAAGACATTGCAGCACCATAAGACACAAGTAAAATTCCTAAATGAGTCAAATGAGAGACTTATGACTACAAAATAAATACTGAGAGAAGGCCTTGAAGATGTAAATGCCCATTACCAGGAGTTAATTTCATTATCTAAAGAAGCCATAAGAAGAAAAGGACATGTAGAGACATAGGCTGAAGAATTAAAACTAAGCAGATTCAAGATTTGAACAAGCAGAACAAGGTACTATCAAACAATATTCGAGGTATGGAAACAGAGCAGTCTCGTCATGTAAAAATATCTCAAGCATTGGAGGGAATAACTATGCTAGCAGAAGCTTCTAAACAGTTTTAATTGCCACCTATTTGCACAGCTTTCCAAGTACTCATATATTTCATCTTGTTAATAGGGATGAAAGTAATTTTTGGTTAATTAGTCTTTAGTCTTTCGAAAGTTATTTTATGTAACTATTAAATGTAACTGCTAAATAGTTTCGGGACCTAACCTAAAGAAGTGGTTATGAAACTACTTCATTTTGAGATCTTTGTAATTATAAAAGAGGGAAAAACATACACTACGGGGGTTGGTTTTTGTTCGGGATAAGGTATTAGAACTGATAATGTTGTTTGCACTTAGGCATATACAGTATACTCTCATGTAAGTGTTTTGAAGACTGATATTTGATTTGAATATATTATATAAGCCATCTATTGACCTTTATTTCTGGTTTATGTTTATAGTCTGTTTGACTACCTTGTTTCTAATTTAATTTCTGGATGAAAGTTTTTATCTTGTGAATGCTTATAAACTTGTGGACATAATTATATTTCTTGTTGAATGTTTGCTTATGGTTTATATCTATGTTTATATCTTTACATTTCATATCTTTGAATATCTCATTACAATTTAGAGATTGTATATGTTTAATATTTGATTATCCCTTTCTTCTGAATGATACCTTAAAAAAAAATTACAAAAACAAATTGGTTTCTTTTAGTTTTTCTTGAGATTGTTCTAGCTTGTACCTTTGTAGTCTAGGTACAATTTCTAGCACAAACATCTTTGGCACCATTGCCGGGGACGGAAGTGAAGCATATTTTCCCTGGGATATTTTTATTGATATGATTTTGAGAGGTGAACAAGATCAGAAGCTTTTTCAGACTACATTTTCACCAGTAGTTTTTCACAATGGCTTCTAGGAAACCGGGAACAAGAAGAAAACCTACATCTCCATTACATCTAGGAGTCCCATATCCAGAGCAGATTTTGAGGGAGGCTAGGAAAAAGTTAACATCTTCTTGATCTGAAATATTTCAATATCCTCCTACTACAGTTATTCCTGATCAGTCACAGCAATATCCCCTTTTGCATATTAAGAACCTAAACTAGAAGAGAAAAAACAAGATTTGTCTTGGCTAATCCCTACTACTCAAGTTAATACCTTTAAGGTTTTCACTAATCCATAGTCTTCTCAAAAGGTTAAAACTGAGCTTCCTAGTAAGATTCCCTTGGTTCAACTTAAAGCTTGTAATCTTACTTTTCATCCAAGCCCGAGCAAAGTCAATAAGCCTTTTTCTTCATCAAACCAGAGTATCTCCAAGATGGCTGGCCAGCCTCTTGATATGATGGATCAAATAGTAGCTGCTAGATATGCTCCTTTAGTTCTCCCTCGGCCCCTGAATGCTCTTCCTGTAGGAGATTATCAGAAGTATCTTCCTAGGTTTAATGGTCAGGGTGAAACTACTGCAGAAGAACATTGGAATGCATTTCTCAGTTATGCAGACAATCAGAATATCGAAGCTAAAGATGTGTGGATGAGGATGTTTGTTCAGAGCTTAGATGGGGAGGTAAAGAAGTGGTTCATAGAATTACCATCCAACTTAATTAACCTAATAGAAGAGCTACAAGAAGTTTTTATGAGACATTGGGGGGACACAAAGGACTATCTTTACTACATTACAAAATTTGGAGCTTTAAGAAGGAGGAAAGATGAAGCTCTAGTTGATTTTTCAAAATGTTTTAATAAAATGTATGGAAGGATTCCTGCTGAGATTAAACTCTCTGAGACATCGTCCAAGTTAATTTATGCCAATTCTTTTAATCATGAGTTTTCTTTGCACTTAAGAGCAAGAAGGTCAGTAACTCTATTGAATATGCAATAAGTTGCATTAGAAGTTGAATCTAACATTTTGGTTTCAAATAAGCTTAATGACCATTTAGATTATCAAGTACAATACCAGAAGGGTAAGAATGAAATGACGACATCAACTTCCACATCAAAGACATCAGAGAGAAAAATGGATGAAATGACCAAGTTGATTAAAATCCTATCTGCAAAAGTGAATAAGATGGAGTTGGAGAAGAGTCCAAATAGACCCATACAGGAAGGAGATAGAAATCCTAATCAATTCAGATGCCCATTTTCTCCTAGATTTCTTCCTAGAGAAAGAAGAAATAGTGACATTCAGAGGGAAAGAAGAGATAATGAAGATCAAAGAGTTCCACCCCCATTCCAAAGCAATTTGTTAGATGAAGTAGAAGGCGTAGAGGATTTACAGTACGAAGATTTGGATTAGAATTTAAATCACCTTGGAGAGCTGTCATCTGAAGGATTTCTCACTAAATTTCATTATCAGAATTCTGAAGTTTTTAGTTCAGCTGTTCATCAAGAAGAAAATGATTATGGCCTTGTATGTTCAATTGATATTTGTCAGACAGAGCCCAAAAAATCTTATAACCTAAGGTCTGGTCCTAAAATAATATCTCAGGTTCCCAAAAAGAAAATGGTTGTTCCTAGTAAATAGTTACCTAATCCAGCATTGGAGAAGAAGCAAAACCATGGTGGTCAAGCTAAACCTACAGAGATTGAATAAATTAATAAAAACACTCAAACTTTCAATTTTGAGAATGAGCTTAATAAGGTTAAAATTCATGTTCCATTAACTGAGTTGATGAAGACACCACTTTATAGGGATCCCCCATTTAGAATACTGGGTTCACAAGCTAATCAGCTTCCTTCAGATACTGTAAATCTCCAAGAAGAACAACCTGGCATTTTCCTTGGTTCTTCTTCACCTGATAAACCTGATAAGCCTGAAGATAATTCAAATTTTCCTCCTCCTTTTTATATTACCTTGACCGTCCATGACCAAATGCTACACAATTGTCTGTTAGATTCCAGAGCTTCTCATAACCTTATGCATAAAGCAGTCATGGAAGCCCTAGGTTTGAGTGTCACAAAGCCATATCATTAGTTGTTTGCATTTGATTCTAGGGCAGTAAAATGTTTAGGAGTGATTAAGGATCTTGTGGTAAGTCTTGCACAGTTACCCATGAAGAGTGTTATTATGGATGTGGTGGTTGCTGACATTTCTCCTAAGTTTGGTATGTTACTCTCAAGGTCTTGGGAAAAAAGAATAGGGGGAACTTTGCAGATGGATTTGGCATATGCTACTATCCTAGTATTTGGGGGAGAGCATAAGATATTATATAGGGAAGTGCAGGTTTCTTATTTAGTGAGTAATGATAAGAATCCAACGAATCATCCTATTTATGATGTAGATGAAGATTTGGGGTCTTGTATGTTACAATTCAGTAGCGAAGATACAACTAGAATTCTGCGTGTGGACAAAGAAGCTCCAAGCAGACATACTATTGAAGAACAAGATGGTTTATGGAAAATGTACTTTGATGGATCATCATCCAAGGAGGGACCAGGAGCAGGCATTGTTCTAATTTCCCCAGGAAGGGAAGTGATTTGTTTGATGTAAAAATTGGAATTTCTGACTACTAATAATACAGCTGAATACGAAGCATTAATACTTGGATTAAGAGCTGCCAAGGATTTGGGAATTCAACAACTTACTATTTTTGGTGACTCCGAACTAGTGGTCCAGCAAGTGAAGGACATTTATTAGGTAAAACAAGATTTTTTGAAAGTGTACAGGAATGAGGTATGGGATATGATTGGAAATTTGTTTACAGCATTCAATATTTCTTTCATTTCCAAGGATCGTAATCAAACAGCAGACTCATTCGCATTGGCAGCCACACATTTCAAAATTCCAAAAAAGACCCAGTTAAAATATCCCATTGAAGTTAAGTACATGCCTTCGGTACTAGATAATATCAGACAATGAAGAGTCTTTGAAGATGATTTGGAAATTAAAAAATTATTGGAATTGACTGGAGAGTTTTCTAATTCACTAATTGATCAAGATTAGGAGGATGAGATTGATGATACTGCTGTATATTATGAAAACTCAATTGCTGAACATAAAATCATTGAATTGAAAAGAAACTTTATTCCCAAACGTGTTGTTCCCCTTGAAAGAATTTTTTCTAAAGATGATACTCTGCTAAAGCCCACCATGCAATATTCAGAAGAAAACATTATAAGTTGTAACATTGGTACCGTAGATCAACCTAAGATGGTGAAAGTCTCCAAAGCTCTCTCAGATGAAGAAAGGAACATGTATGTTAGATTGTTGAAAGAATTTGTTGATATTTTTGCTTGGTCTTATGAGGATTTGAGGACCTATGATATTAGCATAATACAACATAAAGTTCCTTTGAAACCAAATATAAAACCTTTCAGATAGAAAATCAGAAGAATTACTCCAACTTTGCTTCCAGTCATAGAAAAAGAAGTCAAAAAGTTGTTGGATGCAAAGATTATAGTTCCGCTGAGATATTCGTCATGGGTAGCTAATCTGGTTTCGGTACGTAAGAAAAATGGATATATTAGTTTGTGTGTGGATTTTCGCAATTTGAATAGAACTTCACTAAAGGATAATTATCCACTGCCCAAGATTGAGCAGATTTTGTAGAAAGTGGTAGGTGCCCAGAGAATTTCAATGGTTGATGGGTTCTCTGGTTATAACGAAATTGCTGTGCATCCGGATGACAGGGAAAAAACAACCTTCACTACCCCTTGGGTACATTTATGTATGAAAATATGCCATTTGGTCTGATGAATTCTGGTGCGACCTTTCAAAGAGCTATGGATATAGCTTTTGTTGGAGAAAAAGAAAAATTTGTAGTAATTTATCTGGATGACATCACTGTATTTTCTCAATCTGATGATGAGCATCTAAAACATCTTAGACAAACATTTTTGAAATGTAGGAAGTTTGGATTGTATTTAAATCCTTCGAAGTCTCATTTTGCTATTCAGGAAGGTAAACTTTTAGAACATCTAGTTTCAGCATATGGGATTAGAATAGATCCAGAAAGAGCCAAAGCTATTTTAAAAATCAGTATTCCAAGTAAGAAAGATTTTCAGTCGTTTATTGGAAAAATCAATTTATTGAGATGGTTTATCTCAAATTTTGCTGAAACTATAAAACATATAACATCAATGTTGAACAAAGATTAGGAGGTAAAGTGGACAGCAGAAGCTAGAACTTCATTTGAGGAGATCAAACAGGCCCTTATAGAAGCTCTAGTGCTGGTAAGCCCGGATTTTTCAAAAGATTTCTTAACTTTCTCTTTTGCATCTCAGGATACAATAGCTACTGTTCTATTACAAAAAATGCAGATGGATTATAACAGCCTATTGCTTTCTTTAGCAAGACTCTGAGATATTTAGAATTAAAGTACAGTATACTAGAGAAACAAGCTTATGCACTGGTTAAGGCCTTGAAGTTCTTTAGAATCTATATTCTGCATTCAAAGATGACTGCTTATGTACCTAATGCTGCCATTAAGGAAATTTTGACATAACCTGACAGTGAAGGAAAGAGGGGAAGATGGATTGCTAATATCGTGGAGTATGATGTGGATATCAAACCTACTAAATTAGTAAAAGGACGGGGTTTGGCAACATTTTTGGCTGCTTCAAATTGTGAAGCTCTAGGCCTTCATTTAGTGGCAAGTCAACCAACACAGGAGGAGCTACAAATAAAGCAAGATGAAGAAAAAATCATGGAGAAGTATGCAGAATCAGTGTGGTATGCTGATATAGTTTATTTTCTATTACATTTGCAGTGTCCTTCTCACCTTGATAAGAAAGCATGTAGACCATTAAAATTGAAGGCCACCAAATATTGTTTAGTAAATCAACAATTGCATTGGAAATATATGAGAGGATTGTTGCTTAGGTGCTTGGAGAAATCAGAAACAGAAGAAGTCATTTCAAAGTTACATGAAGGTGCTTGTGGAGGTCATAAATATTGGAATGCCACATCTTTCAAGATTCTAAGATTTGGTTACTACTGGCCTTCTTTATTCTCAGATGTATATCAACAGGTCAGAGCTTGTGTTAAATGTCAAAAATTTGCTGGTAAGCAAAGCAAAAACTTTTATCCTTACCATTGAAACCTATTGTGGTCAATGCTCCTTTCCAGCAATGGGGTTTGGATTTCATAGGTGAGATCAATCCTAATTCTAGTGGACAACACAAATGGATATTGACAGCTATTGATTTCTTCACCACATGGGTGGAAGCAATTCCTACACGGAATGCAACTGATAAGGTTATTATTAACTTTATACAAGAAAATATTTTGAGTAGGTTTGGTTGTCCTAAAAAGTTGTTGACTGATAATGCTCAGGATTTTAAGCCCAAGGCCATGGTTAATTTTTGTGAGCAAAATGGAATTATCTTAAAACATTCCACACCTTATTACCCCTAGGAAAATGGGTTGGCAGAATCAACAAACAAGAATATCATCCATAGTATTAAAAAGTTGTTAAGTCAGAACAAGAGATCTTGGGATTCAATGTTAAAGTATGCTCTTTGGGAAGATCGAATAACCACCAAAAAAGAAATAGGTTTGTCTCCCTTTCAGTTGGTATATGGTACTAATACTATTTTTCCCATTCAATTAGGAATTCCAGTGATGAATTTTTTTCAAGACATTCAGGAAGAACCAAATGATATTCAAAGAAGAATCTTCTCATTGATTGAACTACAGCAGGAGCGAGAGGCTTTCGCAGAAAGAGCTCAAGCTTACAGAAATAAGATTAAAGAAAAAATTGACAGGAAAGTAAAAGAAGATACTTTTTCTCTTGGAGACATGGTACTCAGGTGGGATGCTAGAAAAGATCAGAGAGGTCATCATGGAAAGTTTGATAATTTATAGTTGGGACCTTTCATAATTTCTAAAATTATGAAAAATAATACCTTTGTACTGCAGAGTTTGGAAGGTGAGGAATTGTCCAACCTAGTGAATGGACGATTTCTTAAACATTTTTACAGTTACTAAAGGTAAGGATATCAGTGTGAGATAAGCTGAATAAGACTCCAATTTCCCAATAGAAGTTTGAAGAATAACATGGATGTTTCAGTTTAGATTGCAAGGCATTGGTCTACAGGATCTTGAAACCTCGCAAGGAGTATTTCATTCACCAGCCGGAACTAGATGTTAGGACTGGAATTGTACCTAGTCCCTTAGTCTTTTCTTAGTTTCTAAATTCTCATTTCTTTTTATTTTTCTTTATTTTAAGTTATTCTGATTTTTCATTTTTATTACATGACCAGTGTTTTATTACTTTATTTAACTTTTATTTCATGTTATAGATGTTGGCTTATTAAATATTTCATTTCTTTTTAAGTCTTCAAACACATATTAGTATTTGGCCTAACTCCTATGTTGAAGCTTTTGCAAAGTTTTTATATGAAAATATTCATGCGACATAATTACCAGATTGCATATATGAAAGCACTATTGGAATACAAAATGATGGAGGTCGTGGTTAATTCATAGTAAGTATTGGCTCATTATTTTTATGATGATCAAAGACCTCGGGGAAGATGTTTGTTATATCATAACAACTGTCAAGTTCATGATGATTCACCACCGAATTAGCTAAATACAAGGGTAGCCACGTATTCTGAGATTTTTCAAGTTCTTGTTATGTTCTCCTCCAAGAAGGTAGTCAGTGATTAACTACAGTAACCATGGGAAAGAGTGGTAAAGTGTTTCGATTTGAGTAAACAAACACCATCTATGCACCGGATTTTCCTGAATGCGCAGAGTTATTAAAAATAGTTGGGTGGTTTAATTTCTTTAAGACAATTGTAGGTTTTAATGTAGATGTTACCCACGCCTTTGCTCAGAATCTTTCCAATTGTAGTGTTAGCTTTGATACTTTAAATTTTGAATTTACAAAGGGTTTAATAGCTGAAGCTATTGGTGTTCCCATTGAAGGAGACTGCTGGTTCAAGAAAATCCCTTTTGAATTTGATCCAAGCACGTTTTTGCTACCAGGATACGAATCTCTTGATTGGAGCAAGGGAGTTCATTTAAGTAATTTTAAACTAGAATGGAAGGAGGTCATTGGAATCGTGCAAAGTTAACTTACCTGTGAAGGAAGGTTTGCATCCGTTTTTAAATATCATATTAGGTTTCTTCTGCATTTAAATCAACAATCCGAGATGAATTTACAATTTTTCCTGCTTAGAAGCTTCCAAAAGATGTCAAATAGGGTTAAAGGCCACATTGATCATACAAATCAATCAATATTTCATCATGGCTTGGTCAAATTAATCGTTTTAACAGAGCTGAAGAAGACAAATCGTAAGTGGAAGCATTTTTTGTTTTGGTCAGGGTTTAAGATAGACGAAGACGAGCCTGGAAAGAAACCCCCTCCTAGCAAGCAATCTGGCTTTGTGAAAAGGTTCGAAAGAGGTCCAATTGAAAACACAGGAGAAGTTAATTTGTGAAAGGATAATCTACAATAAGAGTTTGTAAAGCCCGATGGTGTAGAGCAGGAACACATATCTCAAGAAGAACATAAACACATTCTTGACGATGATACAGTAGAAAATATTGCTACTTTGAATAAGGAAGAAGTTGTCAGTTTAATCGAGGTAAAACATAGTTATGTTTTTGAAGAAGAGAACTCAGCCACAAAAAATCTTGCTGTCAATACAAAGGAAAACATTTTCCATGTTCCATATTTCATAGCAGATGTCAAGTCTTTGGTGTAGCTCGAAAAACCTAGATGGAGACCAAAAACCAGAGCTACAATTAAACTAAGGTTGAACATGAGAAGGATTTTAAATCCTAATTTGGAGAAATAGAAGGTTACTATTATGTTGAATATTGTAACTTCAAAGAATATTATATTTATACTTTATTATTCCGGAGATGTTTCATCCCTCCGAGGTAACCCTATTATGTATCCGGAGATGTTTATTCCTCTGAGAGTTTGTATTAACTAGGGTTATTAGACCCAGCATGTGGGGGTCGGCCCTGTGGTTATATTTTTGGGGTTATTAGACTTCTCCAGGAGAGGTCGGCCCCATTAGGTCTTTTAGTCAGTTAGGAGTCAGTATAAATAAGAGAGGTGAACTCCTCATTAGATCATTCACTCACTTGTGGAAGAGTGCACACTTGTTTGGGAGATCTGCTAAGGAGACAAAGAAGGAAGGAGCACATCTTGTATTTTGGTTGATCATCTTATTGAGGAAAGCTTTGCTGGGTTTTCTACCCCATGAGGGTTTCCCAGGGTATATTGTGTGTCTATCTTGTGATTGTGTTTCTTTCAGTGATCTTGCTTGTCTATTTGGTTTAAACTTAACATGGTATCAGAGCTAGACTGAATAGGACATCTTTCACAAGGTAAGAATACCTCTTTCTCTCTCTTTGGTGAAGTTAGGGTTTCATCCCAAAGTTTGTATTATTGATTTTTGGTTGCATGGCTGGATAGCTCTTTTCAATACCTTTCTTTTGAGCTATAGATCGAACTTTTTGGTTGGGTAGAACTCCGGGAAATCCAAACCCTAATTCTACCAAAAGTGCGATACGTCAGATTTTGGTTTAAGAAAAAATTGTAATTTTTGAATTATGATTACATGTCTGGATAGCCCTTCTCAAGAGCATTCTTTTGAGCTATAGATCGAACTTTTTGGTTGGGTATAACTCTGGGAAAGTCAAACCCTAATTCTACCAAAAGTGCGATAAAATTATGTTCCAGATTCCGGAAAAGTGAAAAGTAACCTCCCAGGTAAGTCTACTCTGTCTCTTGGACTCCCCCAAGAGAATATGGCTCCAAACACTAAGCTTGAAGACAAGCTAGAAGGCATAGAGAATTTCCGGGCATGGAAATACAGAATTGGTCTCATTCTTGAGGAGAATGATCTTGCTCATTATATCAAGGAGGAAGTTGCAGAACCAGAAGAAGATGAAGCCAAAGAAAAACACAGGAAGGATTTGATTAGGGCAAAGAGAATCATAGCTGATTCTATTAAAGACCACTTGATTCCCCAAGTGGCTTCCAAGAAGACTCCAAAGGAAATGTATGATGCCCTAGGAAGAATGTATGAAGGAAAGAACATCAATAGGAAAATGAATCTAAGGACTCAGTTGAAGAGTACCAAGATGCACAAAGGAGAATCCATTCAAGACTACTTCTCAAGAGTCTCTCTAATCAAAGAGCAACTAGATGCCATTGGTGATACTCTTGATGAAGATGAACTTGTGATGACAGCTCTAAATGGTCTCACTAGACCTTGGGAGTCATTCATTCAAACTATGTGTGCCAGAAAAGAAAGTATGAAGTTTGATGTAGTTTGGGAGGATTGTGTACAAGAGGAGGCTAGGGTTGCAAATCGAGAAGCCTTGCTCAAAGAGGATGACCAAGCCTTGGCCACCCACACCAAAAGAAGAAGGAGTCAATCCTACTCCAAAAAAGGGTAGTCACAAGGAGTCTCATCCTCCACACAGATTTCATAAGAAAAGAGGATCTACTCAAAGAAGAGATTACTCTTCTTTCCAGTGCTTTTCTTGTCACAAAATAGGACACATTGCTAGAGATTGCCCTCTACAGAAGAAAAATGGCACTCACTACAAAAGGCACCAAGCACATCTTGCAGAAGATGATAGTGAAGAAGAAGAAGTGGAGGAAGAAAGGTCTCACAATAAAAGACCTAGAAATGAAGAGGAAGAAGAAGAAAGGACCTTCTTCAAAAGAAGGTCAAGGAGAAATACATAAGAAGATGCAGAAGAATATGTTCTCTTCTCCGCACTCTCTGGATCTATAACCCCTGGAGAAGGTACATGGCTTATTGACAGTGGTGCTTCAAAGCACATGACAGGACAGAAAAGGACTCTCTCAAATCTTGAAGAAAAGACTTCTCCCAAAAAGGTATCTCTAGGAGATGACTATCAATATCCCATTAAGGGAATTGGTGAAGCAAACTACAAACTCGATTCTGGAACTCCCATGAAGATGAAGGAAGTTTTATATGTTCCAGGATTGAAGAAGAATTTGCTTTCAATCTCAGCTTTAGACAAGAAAGGCTATAGAGTGGCATTCATTGATGGACAAGTGTTAATGTGGTCCAAAGGCAAATCTATTAAGGATGCAATTGTTATTGGTGAAGAAGAAGGAGGTTTATATAAACTCAAGGGTCATCCGGAAGCTGCTCTTATTCATGAAACCTCTAGCCCCAGTGAGCTATGGCATAGAAGACTAGCTCACATTAACTACAAAGCCTTACCCTATGTAAGCAAGGTGGTCATAGGACTACCAGATTTGAAGGTTGATCATGATGGCTCATGTAAAGGATGTAAGAAAGGGAAGAATGTCAAGAACCCCTTTCCAAAAAGTGAAACAAAGACTAAGGGTATCTTGGAGTTAATACACTCAGATGTATGTGGTCCAATGCCCACCACCTCTCTAAGTGGATTTGAATACTATCTTTCATTCATTGATGATCATTCAAGGAAAACTTGGATATACTTTCTAAAGGGTAAGAATGAAGTTTTTGGAAAGTTCAAAGAGTTCAAGGCTCTAATAGAAAATCTCTCAGAAAAGAAAATCAAGATTCTTAGAACAGACAATGGTGGAGAATATACTTCAAAAGAGTTTGAAGAATTCTGTAAAGAAGCTGGAATCAAGAGAGAACTAACCACTCCCTACAATCCCCAACAAAATGGGGTTGTAGAAAGGAAAAATAGAACCATCATGGAAGCTGTGAAGACTATGATACATGACCAGGATCTTCCCATGTATCTATGGGCTGAAGCAGCCGGAACAGCAGTATATGTTCAAAACAGATTATCTCATAGTGCTCTTGATTTCAAAACTCCAGAAGAAGTGTTTACTGGAAAGAAGCCCGAGGTAAGCCATCTTAAAATATTTGGGTGTCCTGTGTACATCCACATTCCAAAAGAAAAGAGAACCAAGTTGGATCCTTCTGGTAAGAAAGGAATATTTGTTGGTTATTGTGAATCATCCAAAGCCTTTAGGATTTACATACCAGCATTTCATCATATAGAAATCAGTAGAGATGTAACTTTTGATGAAGAAGCAGCTCTCAAGAAATCAAGAAAATGCCAACTTGAAGAAATCTATGAAGAAGATCCTTCTTCTAGAAACTCAGAGGCTGTTCACATCCCTGAAGATAATCCACCAGAGGATCATGACATGTTGGAACCACAAGAACCTCCTATCTCAGATTTATCAAAGAAAAGAAGGCCAACATGGGCTAGAGATATTATCCAAGGGGCTGAAAAATATGGTGCTCCGGAAGGCTCCATTAGAGAAAGAAAGAAACCAAAGCTAGTGTCCAACTATATGGCATTGATGTGTGATCTTGTGGATCAACTACCTACTAGCTATGAAGAAGCAGCTCAAAAGAAAGAATGGGTAGAAGCAATGACAGAAGAATATCAGTCGATAATGAAAAATGATGTTTGGGATATAGTCCCCAAACCAAGAGATAAAAGTGTGGTTTCTTCCAAATGGATTTGCAAGATAAAACATGCTGCAGATGGTAGCATTGAAAAATACAAGGCAAGGTTTGTAGCCAGAGGATTCTCTCAAAAGGAAGGAATTGACTATGAAGAAACATTTGCACCTGTTGCTAGGTATACTTCAATTAGAACTATCATGGCACTTGCATCCATGATGAAATGGAAATTACATCAAATGGATGTTAAGACAGCTTTTCTGAATGGTGTAATTGAAGAAGAAGTATACATAGAACAACCTCAAGGTTTTGAGGTCAAAGACGGAAGGACCCATGTATGCAAACTGAAAAAGGCATTATATGGATTGAAGCAAGCTCCCAGGGCTTGGTACGGAAGGATTGACAGTTTCTTAACAAGCATGGGCTTTACCAAAAGTAAAGTTGACCCCAATCTTTATCTTAAAGTGATGAATGATGAACCTGTTATATTGCTGTTATATGTAGATGATCTATTTCTAACCGGAAATGAGAATCAAATCATTGAAAGCAAGAAGAAGCTTTCTTCAGAATTCGAAATGAAAGATCTCGGATTAATGCACTACTTCTTAGGCCTAGAAGTGTGGCAAGAGCCAAAAGGAATCTTTCTAAATCAAGGTAAGTATACTGTGGAGATTCTCAAAAGATTTGATATGTTGGAGTGTAAAGCCATGGCCACTCCCATGGACTCCAACCTGAAACTATTAGTTAATGATTCATCAGAACTAGTGGACATAACCCTATATAGACAAATCATTGGATCATTGATGTATTTGACAAATACTAGGCCGGATATATGCTTTGCTGTAAATACCCTAAGTCAGTATCTAGTAGAACCTAGAAAGGTTCACCTTATAGCTGCAAAGCATATAATGAGGTACCTAAAAGGTACAGTGGACTTTGGCTTATACTATCTTGGAGGTAATGAACTCAAGTTACGTGGTTACTCAGATTCTGATTGGGAAGGTAGTGTCCCAGACAGAAAAAGTACTTCAGGCGGATGTTATGGCCTTGGATCTGCCATGATCTCCTGGTTCAGCAAGAAACAATCTAGTGTGGCCCTCAGTACTGCTGAAGCAGAATATATAGCTGCTTGCTCTGCTAGCTGTGAAGCAATGTGGCTTCGGAAACTCTTATCTGGAATTTTTGACTTAGAAATGGATCCCACTGTGATTATGTTTGATAATCAAAGCTGCATTAAGATGACTAAAAATCCTGTGTTCCATGATAAGTCAAAACACATTGAGATCCGTTACTTCTATATACGAGACATGGTGCAGAGAGGAGCCATCAAGCTCGAGTACATAAGCACTGAGGATCAGATTGCCGATATCCTGACTAAACCTTTGTCTCGAGTAAAGTTTGAACTCTTCCGAGACATGCTTGGTATAGTCCAGAAGGACCCTCCTCGAAAGGGGGAGTAGTATAGTATTTGTTAACAATTTTGTTTTGTTGCACTTAGCTACTTACAATTATTTAGATTTAGAACTCTTATATATCTTTTATTTTTATGGATAAATGTTTTGATGCTAGATGTATTAGTAAGAATACATGCTAGATGTATACATGTTTTGGTGTGATGTATACATGTTTTGATATTAGTGAGAATACATGCTAGATGTATACATGTTTTGGTGTGATGTATACATGTTTTGATATTAGTGAGAATACATGCTAGATGTATACATGTTTTGGTGTGATGTATACATGTTTTGATATTAGATGTATTAGTGAGAATACATGCTATATGTATACATGTTTTGGTGTGATGTATACATGTTTTGATGTTAGATGTATTAGTAAGAATACATGCTAGTTGTGATGTATACATGTTCTGATGATTAGATGTATTAGTAAGAATACATGCTACATGTGATACATGCTCTTGGATATTTGTACCTGTATAGATGAGAATACAGAAGGGGATTGGATCATCCCTGGACTTTCAGTCCTAAAGAGAGCCGTAGACGTGAGGTCTCCGAGAATGAAGTCCTTAGTGGACAGTTGAGGGGATTGAATCATCCCTGGACTTTCAGTCCTAAAGAGATCCGTAGACGTGAGGTCTCCGAGAATGAAGTCCTTAGTGGACAGTTGAGGGGATTGGATCATCCCTGGACTTTCAGTCCTAAAGAGAGCCGTAGACGTGAGGTCTCCGAGAATGAAGTCCTTAGTGGACAGTTGAGGGGATTGGATCATCCCTGGACTTTCAGTCCTAAAGAGAGCTGTAGACGTGAGGTCTCCGAGAATGAAGTCCTTAGTGGACAGTTGAGGGGATTGGATCATCCCTGGACTTTCAATCCTAAAGAGAGCCGTATATGTGAGTTCTCCGAGAATGAAGTCCTTAGTGGACAGTTGAGGGGATTGGATCATCCCTGAACTTTCAGTCCTAAAGAGAGCCGTAGACGTGAGGTCTCCAAGAATGAAGTCCTTAGTGGACAGTTGAGGGGATTGGATCATCCCTGGACTTTCAGTCCTAAAGAGAGCCGTAGACGTGTGGTCTCCGAGAAGTGGGGATTGCATCATCCCCGGACTTAGGTCCCTGAATTGATCCGTAGACGTGTGGTCTCCGAGAAGTGGGGATTGTATCATCCCCGGACTTAGGTCCCTGAATTGATCCGTAGACGTGTGGTCTCCGAGAAGTGGGGATTGTATCATCCCCGGACTTAGGTCCCTGAATTGATCCGTAGACGTGTGGTCTCCGAGAAGTGGGGATTGCATCATCCCCGGACTTAGGTCCCTGAATTGATCCGTAGACGTGTGGTCTCCGAGAAGTGGGGATTGTATCATCCCCGGACTTAGGTCCCTGAATTGATCTGTAGACGTGTGGTCTCCGAGAAGTGGGGATTGTATCATCCCCGGACTTCAGTCCCTGAATTGATCCGTAGACGTGTGGTCTCCGAGAAGTGGGGATTGTATCATCCCCGGACTTCAGTCCCTGAATTGATCCGTAGACGAATGGTCTCCGAGAAAGTGATTTTATTGATAATGTGGTTACTTGTATCAGTAGGATACTTGTATTGATGATGTGGTTACTTGTATCGGTAGGATACTTGTATTGATGATGTGGTTACTTGTATCGGTAGGATACTTGTATTGATGATGTGGTTACTTGTATCGGTAGGATACTTGTATTGATGATGTGATTACTTGTATCGGTATGGATACTTGTATTGATGATGTGGCTACTTGTATCGGTAGGATACTCGTATTGTTGATATGGTTACTTGCATTGGCATGAATACTTGTACTACTGATCGTGTGATGACAATGCTACTGATCGTGTGATGACGATGCTGCTGATCGTGTGATGACGATGCTGCTGATCGTGTGATGACGATGTTGCTGATCATGCTGCTGATCGTGTGATGATGATGCTGCTGATCGTGTGATGACGATACTGCTGATCGTGTGATGACGATGCTGCTGATCATGTGGAGACGATGCTAAATATCATGATGTTGACATTGATGTACCAGTAACTGTTTGAGTTATTGATGAAGACAAATTGAAGAAAGCTTCCGATGATTTATAGATGTATCATGTATAGTGACTCCTTGCTCCTGCAGATGCTGTTATAATATCCTTCTCGTTAAGGGGGAGTGTTGAATATTGTAACTTCAAAGAATATTATATTTGTACTTTATTATTCCGGAGATGTTTCATCCCTCCGAGGTAACCCTATTATGTATCCGGAGATGTTTATTCCTCTGAGAGTTTGTATTAACTAGGGTTATTAGACCCAGCATGTGGGGGTCAGCCCTGTGGTTATATTTTTGGGGTTATTAGACTTCTCCAGGAGAGGTCGGCCCCATTAGGTCTTTTAGTCAGTTAGGAGTCAGTATAAATAAGAGAGGTGAACTCCTCATTAGATCATTCACTCACTTGTGGAAGAGTGCACACTTGTCTGGGAGATCTGCTAAGGAGACAAAGAAGGAAGGAGCACATCTTGTATTTTGGTTGATCATCTTATTGAGGAAATCTTTGCTGGGTTTTCTACCCCATGAGGGTTTCCCAGGGTATTTTGTGTGTCTATCTTGTGATTGTGTTTCTTTCAGTGATCTTGCTTGTCTATTTGGTTTAAACTTAACATATTATTCAAGATTCTTCTGGTGAGGAATATGGGGATAACAAAGAAGGTTTAAAATTATAGCATGTTCAAAAAAGCACAGGGGGGGATCATACAATGATACCAGAACCAATTAAGGAATGCGATGAAGTTGCATAAGAAGAAATTGTTCCTAGTTTTGAATAAGGGATGAGTTCAAAAGCTTCATTTTCAGAAGCAACAACAAGGAATAAGTATGAAGAAGACCTAATTTTCAATAAATTAGATATTCCATTGCTATCAGATCAGGATTCAACACTACATGGAGGTGTTCAGATGGATTCAGAGGTAGACAATTTTAAGAAGACACTGCAGTAGCATAAGACACAAGTAAAATTCCTGAATGAGTCAAATGAGAAACATACGACTACAAAGAAAAGACTGAGAGAAGACCTTGAAGATGTAAATGCCCATTACCAGAACTTAATTTTAGTATCTAAAGAAGCCCTAAGAAGAAAAGGACATGCAGAGACACAGGTTGAAGAATTAACTAAGCAGATTCAAGATTTGAACAAGCAGAACAAGGTACTATCAAACAAGATTCGAGGTATGGAAACAGAGCAGTCTCGTTATGTAAAAAGATCGCAAGCATTGGAGGGAATAACTATGCTAGCAGAAGCTACTAAATAGTTTTAACTGCCACCTATTTGCACAGTTGTCCAAGTACTCATATATTTCATCTTGTTAATAGGGATTAAAGTTATTTTTGGTTAATTAGTCTTTAGTCTTTCAAAATTTAGTTTATGTAACTCTTAAATGTAACTGCTAAATAGTTTCGAGACCTGACCTAAAGAAGTGGTTATGAAACTACTTCATTTTGATATCTTTGTAATTATAAAAGAGGTAAAAAGATACACTATGGGGGTCGGTTTTTTTTTGAGAGAAGGGATTAGAACTGATGATGTTGTTTGCACTTAGACATATACAGTATACTCTCATGTAAGTGTTTTGAAGACTGATATTTGATCTGAATATATTATATAAGCCATCTATTGGCCTTTATTTCTAGTTTATGTTTATAGTCTGTTTGACTACCTTGTTTCTAATTTCATTTCTGGATGAAATTTTTTATCTTGTGAAAGCTTATAAACTTGTGGACAGAATTAGATTTCTTGTTGAATGTTTTCTTATGGTTTATATCTTTACATTTTATATCTTTGAAGATCTCTTTATGATTTAGTGATTTTATATGTTTAATATTTGATTATCCCCTTCTTATGAATGATACCTTCAAACAAAAATTACAAAAACAAATTGGTTTCTTTTAGTTTTTCTTGAGATTGGTCTAGCTTGTACCTTTGTAATCTAGGTACAATTTCTAGCACAAACAACGGGTGTGGTCTGTTTCGAGCATAAAGCATGTTTTACAAAATACATACGTGTTTAGCAACTCAAAATGTGTACACGTTTTAAGATTATATAATGCGTACACGGTTTGTTTAACTATCCTACTTGGCCTTCATCGTGGCAGGCTTGGGACTAGGTTTGGCAGGTTCGGGATTGCTTGGTTATTTTAAAGGATAATGCAAAAAGGTAAAATTTATTATAATTAAATAACACAATAAGGTAAATTTTATTATAATTAAATAACACTATAGTTCTATTTTAATTACAAATCTATTATATTAAGAGGGATAAATTCCTTAAAGGTTCAAAAAAATTTCAAAATTTTCCACTCTAAAAATTATTTGCACCTCACTCTTGACACATGAGTGCTTCCATGGATCCACACTAATATTTTACAATATGAATACTAACAATAATATTAGTGATTTATCATAGATAAATTTAAAAATATTGTCAAATTAATTTCGTTTTCCTTTAAAAGTGATGACTATTAATTTCCATGGCATTTAAAATAAGGATAAAAATAGTTTCATCAAAGTAAACCATTGAATGACTTAGCATCACTCATTGGATTGCGTTCAATGACATTTGGTTGAAGTATTGAATTGATTTAATCTGGCAGGGATTTAAATATGCCTGCATATCATATACAAGAATACCATTTTTGGTGGTATATAGATTTTCTGAATGGAACCAATAATGAGTGTTTATATAACTTTATGATTCTTGTCATTGGTTTACGCTAACTTAAGCAAGGTGCCATAATAACTTGGAAATTGTGAAACTAAACAGGGACGATTTTTCTTATTATTGTGATTGATAGCAATTTGTTGTCCCTACTCGTTAGAATAATAACCTACTAGTTAGTCAATTGGGTGTAGATCAGGTGGTTGGGAGAAATATTGTTATCCTCCCCACCCGGGTTCAAATCTTGCTTTGTGACACTTGCTCCTTGGGATCCAACTTTCTATGTAATGATTGTAATTATGGCCATACCTTGATTCTTAGGAATAGCAGGTGTTGGAATTTTCCCGATGGATGTAGCCCTCTAACAAATGGTGAACCATCATTTGAAAAACAATAATCTACTAGTTAGAATAATAACCTACCAAATGAGAATAAGTTGACCATATCAGTTACAATAGAATAATACCCTCTCAAATTGGCAATGCGGCATTGGGAATGATAATATGGATCCCTATCTTTCTTTTCTTGATCCCAAACAACAAATTCTTTGCAACCATCTTGCGTTTCTCTATCCCACACAACAACCTACATTATGTTTCTTGATCCCACACGACTTCTTTGTAGTCATCGCTTAGGGTCAATGTTCAAATTTCTAGTTGTCTTTTATGGAAATTCTTATTGTTTGTTGATCAACCAATTATGCAGTTCCTCCCTTGTAAGCTTGCAACTCGTACTTAATTAAACCCTATTTTTTTTAGGTTCCAATAATGAAATCAATTGTTGGCATAAACTCCGACTCTAGGTTCTAAATCATGAACCAACAATACACCTATGAGAATTGACATCTTCATTACCCAAGAAGGGAAAAGTCTCACCCAAGATTCTCAGGGGGATTACTGATTCAAAAATAAGGCTAAGGTTTGATAAGCATTTGACATTAATATATTTTTCATCATTCAATAATAACTCGACATAAAAACATACACAGATTTATATTCATGTGCAATTTTACCATCAAACACAAATAAGTAAAAATAGATAACTGGTACAATCCATCAATATTGACAACATTACATATGACATTGTTTTCTATCCTTCATCAAAACTATATATTTCATAACATTAGTAGTAGGAACCCAAAATAGTCCCATCCTTTTAGTATTTATACAACATATGAGACAATTATCACTCTTACTAACTATCTTGTAACTAACAATACTTAATCATGACCTAACTATCTTATACTTTTGTTGTGCAAGTCTCACTACAACATATTTCACGACCTATTATAAAATATATTATTCATTTACAAAACTTAAGACAATGTAACTAACATTACGCCAACACCATAAGGCATATATAAGTTTTGAGGTATTCATTTTAAAAAATATGTAATTTCTTAAATTTACATTACTATTTATTTCACTAAAATGTGTTACTCATATTCATGGATTCACACAATAGTTATCCTTTAACTTGTTGTAAAATACAAAAGTATCGTTCGATGGCCCTAAAATTCTACCTCTTAAACCTTGCTATGATGGTGTGTCATGTAATGAAGCATAGACCTAGAATCAACAATTAACAAGATGATAGATGCAATGAGATTGATACGCTTATAAATAAAATATCAAAGGAGAATAAAAGAGAAAAACCCTCACCTAAACCCTTCCAATGTGGTAAATATATACATCTATAAATAAAATATCAAAGGAGAATAAAAGAGGAAAACCCTCACCTAAACCCTTCCAATGTGGTAAATATGCACTTCACAATAACCCTTCCAAACATATTCCTTCCAAGTAACTTCAAGTGTCAACCTTATCCAATTATAAATAAAAGCATAATCTATACATGTGATAATAAAGAACCCTTGCACTTCTCATGATGCCTTTCAAAATATATTCAACAAATCTCCAAGGAGAAAACTCCTCACAAATCCAACCAACTGTACAAACAATGAAGTTTCATTCTTTATATAGAATCTAGCTCAACTTCCTTTACAATAAAATAATAATATGAATTCTAGACGCATCCTTGTCTTGGAAACAAAACAATAAAATAACTTGAAATTTTTTAGATCAATGCTTTTCTCCTAGGAAAACAATAAAACATTGATATCTCATAACTAACTCACATGACGAGACAATCAATGCATAAAATAATGAGCAAGTTATGTCATGTGTCTCATTCTCCTTTGCAATACTATTTAAATATAGCCTCAATACATGCAAAGCTTAGCCCTATATGTAAGGCATTCTACGCTATGTGCATTCATTAACTTCACCCTTTCGAAATAACCAAAATGCTTAAGCAACAATGGTAGGGCATTCCTCAAAATGTTGGTTAAAGTGCACTGAGAGTTTTAAGACATCACATATACAACCATCATAAGTGCTTCAATATTTGTCAAAATTTTTATTATAAACACAATTAGAAATATACAACCATCATAAGTGCGTCAATATTTGTGAAAATTTTTATTATAAACACACTTAGAAATCTCGTGGTCATTCTACATCTATTAGCATGGATATATACAAAAATTAAACTTTGTCAAAAGATATTTGCTCATGAGTTAAGGTGCCCCTGAAATAAAGATATCAAACTCCACCCACATTGGATCTCATAAGTGTCCAAACATGATCCATAAGTTGTTATAAAAGCTCCTCAAATAGCTCAATAACTTGACCTCCAATTTGCTAAAGGTGCCAACTCAAATGTCAATGGCCAGATCCATGAAATAAATAAGGAGCCAATCACACACTGCTAGCAATAATCTATGTGCAAAGTCATCAATATACTCCCCTAGATTTGTGGACAACTCCATTACACATCAATATCATGTAATAATGCCTCAACACGAATTCTTTACTAGCATTAATAATAATCCACATGAAGAATAGATCCATGTGCAAAAGGTGCCTCGTACACTACTACGTCCACGCCAAAATATTAAAACATTACCAAACTATACAAAGCATAACCATTGAGAAACATAAATCCATTTAGAAAAATGTGTACACGAGGAGCACTATGAAAAAATGTTATGAAGACGTTAATCAAATGCCAAAGAAGCTATTAGCTGGTATGTTTCTCCACGAATAATAAATGTCAACACATATGTATGATGAAAATCACAAGTATAAGGCCTCTTATTGTACGAGGTTTCACGCTAAAAAATTTTAAGTATAAATATTCATTTCAATTGTCTTTAAAATTAATGAGTTTTAATTTCAATGGGACTTAAAAGAAAAGATAAATATAGTCTCGTAGAGTAAACCATTGCATGACTAAGCATCACTCATTAAATTGAGTTCCATGACATTAGGCAGAAGTATTGAGTTTGATGTGAGTTGGAAGGAATTTAAATATAACGATATTCTATACAAGAATACCAATTTCAGAGGTATATAGACTTTTTGAAGGGAAATAATAAGCTCTGGACTATGTTACTCCGGTGTTTAACATCGGTTTACGCTATAACATAAGCAAGATGATGTAAAAAGTGGGAAATTGAAAAATTTAACCAGGATGGTTTGACCATATCAACCAGCCTAGATCTAAATCCTAGGTTCTATTAAGCGCTGAGAGGGATCAAATCTCTCGAAGTGCAAAACCTCGGCTCAAGTATTGCACTCAAGGAGTTTTTCGAGGAGAGGTTTGCACCTCAGGAGATCTCATATTTACTTTTTACTTTGTATTATTTTTTTTTGTTTATGGCCGACATGATAGGAACAAATGTTACTTTTACTGTGTATTATTCTTTACAAGACCTCCCTCATATTTACAAGATCTCGCTCATATTTACTTTCGACTTTGTATTATTCTTTTTTGTTTATGGCAGACAATATGGACAAACATGGACAAGATCTCCCTCATATTTACTTTTTACTTTGTATTATTCTTTTTTGTTTATGGCCGACAACAAGGACAAACATGGACAAACGTTACAAGATCTCCCTCATATTTACTTTTTACATTGTATTATTCTATTTTGTTTATGACCAACAATAAGGACAAACATGGACAAACATTACAAGATCTCCCTCATACTAGGCTGTAGAGTGCCTCTCGATGCAATTAGAAATGACAATGTGGATGTCTATTTTCAAAACATTTAAGAAACTAGCATAGCCACTTAACTTGTGGTCGGTGAACATTTGAGAAGCTATTATTATTTGCTCTCCATGCTTAGTTGTAAGGACCTATTGTTTTTGAATTTTGAATGACTACCATAAAATCAATTTGGATAGTACACTTGTCTCATCCTCCTTCAATCTAGGAAAAACATAAATAGTAGTCCACCCCAAATTCTAAGATATAAACACCCATCAACCCAAACATAACATTTTCCAAAACAAATTAAAAAATAATGGACTTTTGGAAAATTTATTCTCTATTATTCTTTCTATAAAATACAATTTTGAAAATTTTATCATCTACTTTACTTTACATAAAATACAAAATATAATCTTGAAAAATTTATCTTATATTGATCTGACTATTATGTTTGGACAGTGATAAATGATAAGAAACATAAATGATAAATGATGCCACTATATAACATACATGAGCACTTTAGATGTAAAATACACAACATTTGATCGGAGCGCGACCAAACAATGCATATATATGTGTAGTACTAAACATTTTTTCTTTGTTGATTAGATTATCTTAAACACTGATGGAACTACACTCGTTGCACGCACACTCTATGTCACTTTATTACTATGATTTATGCATGAGAATATTTCATGAAAATGCACTTGATTACTGACTGGGATCCAGGAGTGGATCAGACTTGTACATGCATTTTCCGTCACTTGTACATGGCTTGGCTCGATCGCGGTGCCATTGCAGCTTGTTGTTGTTACTGATACCTTTTAAGGTTTCCCACCCATCTTGAGGATAAAAGGAAAACATTACTTAATTAGAACATAAATGAAACTACTAATTATACAGCGTTTTCTATAAAAAATCTGCAAAGAAGAGAACATACCAATAGCTGGATCCAGTCCCTGATTTGCAAGTTCTCTGTATTCTTCGAACCGTGTGCAAAAGAAGCATATCGATAAAAGGAGTTCCGTCCAGATTGAATTTGGCCCTCAACTTGGCTCTATAAGAGAACAAACATATGCAAGGGACCCCAAACAACACAGTATGGCAGACTATATCAACGCACCTGTGCCACAGGTTGCAACACAAATATATCATTTGAGTTATTTATATTGTAAAGATCTAGGATCAATACAGAAAGATTATCATATAATTTATTAATCTGAATGAATGTTGTTATACATGAGAGGGTCTCCTTTATAGAAATGAGGAGGCCAACAAATAGTTAAGAATAACACATTGATAAGAATGCCTACGTTAACTAATAACTAAAGCATTTTGGATGTAATGGAAAATACCAACACCAACACTTTATATGAGGGAAACTTAGAGAGAAAACATAAGAAAACAAGAATGGTCCCATCAAAGAGGCTTGATAAGGTACCCATGTACAAACTCTCATAAGCAGAGAAAAGGAGAAAAATCCGTAGGATAAAAACTCCTTTCTAAAAGAGAGAAACACACCACTATTGAAAAAGACATTGGAGCTGAAAATGAAAAAGACCTCACAATTTTGTAGTGAATGGCACCAGCAGGAGACCCGTGGAAGCTAAAAGATCCAACCGAGAAGTAGAACAAATCTATGAAAAAGATGATCAACTTAATCTCAAAGAACATGGTTGAATTCTGAAGCAGAAATGGATTGGTTGTAGAGTCACAAGAATGGCGAAAACTAACAACTACCACTTGAATGGTCCATAAAAAATAGGTGTTATTTAGAAACCAAAACAAAGACTTCAAACAGAAGCAAACAACATCAACTATCAGAAGAGCTATGAGGCTTGTGGATTCTAAAAGATCCAAACAAGAAGTATGGCCAAAACTCTAAAGAGGGCCATGAAACCCCATATTGTAAACACCATCAAAGATATATGTAAAAATCCAAGTAGCAAAATTCAAACTCCTAAGGCAGTGAGTGTTGAATGCACACCATCCCAAACCAACATTGCTTTGAGAGGAGCCGTGACACCCGAACTGTGAAAAGGAATCCAAACAAGATCAAGACAAAGAAGAACATCCCATGCTAGTAGAGATATGGATGCACATTGGTCAGTGCAAATACTCTCCACCAAGGTAAATCAAGTCTGAACATGAACAACCAAGAATCAACAGATCTGAGGTAAGCAAAACAAAAGAAGGAAAAGGAAAACCCTTTGATTTCACAATATGATTTCCAAGAATGTGGTGGAATGAGCAAACTTGATGCGTTGAACAAACGCATTCTATACTCATCAGTCATAATTACACTTATAGGTGTTTATATCCTAGAATTTGGGGTGGACTAACATCTATGATTTTCCTAGATTGCACAAGGATGAAACAAGTGTATTGCCCAAATTGATTTTTTGGTAGTCGGTCCAAATTAGAAATAAACAATTATAAAAAGTAATTGGTAGCTGATGCATGGATAACTCTTAGGTGATGCATGGATAACAAACAATTTGTGGCAGGAAACCCATTTAACTAGAAAAAGGCAAGTGGTAACATGTAGATGAGGCATATTAGACAATAAGTGATTACAACTATGCACGAACGAGTAATAGATAACTTATTTGTGACAGTTAACTTGTGGTCTATTGATGTTAACCAACCATAAGTTAAGTGGTTGTGCAAGTTCTAAAGGATACAATTGCTCACAAACAATAGATATGAATGATTGCATAGAGGAGGGAAAAAGAGAGACCCCATGTAGATCTGCAAATCAAATGAACTTACAAGAACCAACACAAAAGGACTCGGGATGTGTGAGAAAGGTCGTGATCTACAACAAAGGCATGATCTACATTAAAAAAAGCATGGCCCACATATTTGTAACAAGAAAGAGGCAAGCAACGAAGAATTGATGGAAGGAGAGCAAGGGATTTGCCTCATTTAAACAAAGTTAGATCCTCAAGCAAAAGTAGTGCTTAGAAAAGAAATCCCTTGAGAAGGTTTCTCTCCAATCTAGCAACAAGAGATGAGCGCTATGATAACCTATGTATAACCTATGTATAGATATTGGCTACCTATGTATATATATTGGCTTGATTACAGTTTCTCTAGTGAGAGAGTCAGAGCTATATCAACTCTGCTATCATGTAAAGATCCACCTAGATCATGAATGATGCCCATACTAATAGAAAATAATCTATTATTCTTAATGAAAATAATCTATTAATCTGAATAAATGATATGATACATCAGAGTATCTCCTTTATATTAATAAAATAACAGTTAAGAATAGTTAGATGATAAGAATTGCTATGGTCAATCTTATAAGTAACTCAAGATGGATGTGTTGAAAAATACCAACGCTAGCATCTATCATGGAGAGATCAAACAGAGTAAATAAGTTATTGTTGTAACAATGAGGTATGATTAAATTTATGGAGACTCACAAATAGTGTGTCCCTGGTCCACAATCTCTGCAATCTGAATGAATGTAATACAAGGACAGAACGATGTCACCAAGTCTGTCACGATGCCTATCAAACAGCCAGATATTTACAATGATACCAAAAATCCTAAATACAATGAAATAAAAAATCCTATAAATCGATTTCAAAGGTAAGTGTTACACCAAAATCTCGCTACCATGAGTCAGTTGTCATCCCCATGCCTTAATCCCTAAAGTAATTTGACTTGGATGTCAAGAGAGTAGTTGATTGCACTACCATTTAACCTTTCCTAGTAACCCCGACGCACTTTGCTTTCCATCAAGGGGCATCAGACTTGATGTGGCGCACTATGCAACTTAGAAGAGGGTGCCAATGGCGCAGCTTTTCCTTGTACAACATGCGTTGATCTATCTCTAGCGCAGGTTGTTTGTGGTCAAGGTGCACCAGAGATGGTTTAAATGGATAAATGGAAGCTTCGAGCAACTTCTCGAAGCTTGGTGGTGTGGAGGCTCATCTCTAAACATGTGTTGAGGTGTCCTTCGGTTCCCTAACCTATTGGGATGATCCCTTATATCTCTCCCATAAATATTCAACCTACTCTATCCATCCAACCCTATAAATACAACCTCTCTCTCCATTGAGAGGGAGGAAGGATTATGCGCCCTCATGAAGGTGGAATTTAGTCAGAACATTCTTCTTTATTTGTAGAAGGCTTGAAAGCTTTGCATCCCTTGAGGCAAGATCACATATGTTGGCATTGCGACGTTAAGGATTCGGTTGTGATATTTCTTCTCTATGTACTTTTATTCATTACATTAATACAAGTCCTTTCCATAAGTATAGTTGTGTTTATGATGCTTATGATTTTCTTCCTTAACTATTAATCTAGACCAATTCATGTTCATGTGCTTTTACTACTTGTATGTCTCCACTTGCTTGACATGGTTCTGCAGCTGAAGATATGAAGACTTAGAGCTTGGAGAAACAAGGAGAAAGGAACCACAGACGTAAGGTAAGCCACATGTTGACCTGCCTTGTATTTCTATTGATCTAAGAAAGTGACTAGTATTGTGTATTTCTTTTGTTCTAGATCCACTTGTACTAGGGAGATATGTTTGAGTCTGCTTATGTAGATTGTCCATAAACAAAAATGGAGACCATTCTGCGAAAGAATAGATTATGATTTTTATTGTTTATTTATTTTTGACTTATGTCTTTCAATGTGTTACACTTTGATTGATTTGGCCTCTCATTTCCATTCATTTTGTCAGATACCCCCACCAGTGAGTCTATAGGTTTAATCAGACTCTACCTAGGGTAAAGATCACTTCAATTGTCTTTCCTTCTTGAAGCATTCGTTTATTTTTGTTCTTTGGATCTCTCGTGACGCACTTAGGCTGTGTACTGCATGTGTATAACGCACGTCCCTAGTTAACAACCTGTGCCACTGAATCCTAGTGCCTGAGCCATTGATGCACATCCCTTACTGTTTACAGAGTGCGTCTTTGTGCTATTTGACGCCCTGATACATACCTGCAGAGTGCGTAGACCTGTGATGCCTTGCACTTGGTTTAAAGAATTCTTCAAGTTGACTTTTGACCTGATTTTCTAAGTTCTGTAGTATGTCCCTTGCAGTCACAGACACCCTGGATACTGCATTTTCCCTTTCTTGGCTTTATTTCGAATTTTGAGTGTTGATTGGAGCCTTTTCCACTCAAGCAAGTCTTTTTTATTGTTGTGGGAAATTTCAATCCCATGTCAATCCGCTCACTCTTGTAGCTCCTGATCCTCACACCGGATCTACCTGATCTGACTTCCGAGCCATTTTATGTTTTTTATCGCAATTTGTTGTTTCGATTTTGCGTGTGTTTGAGTGTTTTTGAGCTTTGGTTGATCACTTTTCTTTGATAATTTCCATCTTACATTAGTTGGTCGTGACATAGTCTTTGATTTTCTGAACAATAAATCTAAAGAAAATTGAAATTCTCAGATCCATCATGAGTACTTGAGTAGGAAAACAAACTTTTATTATCTTCATTTCGAGTTTGATTCTTGAAATTGTTTGAAAAGAGTTTTCGTGCTTTGGGATAAATGTTGAAAAATCTTTGGAAAGCTTAAAAAGTTATCTTGTAGTTTCTTGGTTCTGAGAACTTGTTCGTAATTTCTTGGAAATTTATAAGCGCATTTGAGTTTTTGTAAAGCATTTCTAAAGACTGAAAATTCATACTTTTTTATTTTCCTTCATCTTTTAGATCATTGTTTTGAAAATTAAATATTATCCATCTAAAAACGAAATTCTTCTTTCCATGCTTCGTCAATTCGTTTAACTTGAAAAGAGAAAAAAGAAAAGAATTTGCAATTTGGTGTTTGTTATTTTATGATTTTTGATGGCATAGTGAAGAGAGTGCTTCATTTGTCTTTTTGATCGATTTTGAATTATAGGGGTACTTTTCTATTTTTACCATCATAAACAACGGAATTTCTCCTTACCTTAGATAGATTTCATCAAAAAGAAAAATAAAAGATTTTCATTTTTCATATAGCTTAGGTCTGCATTCTTTTTAAATCCATGTCTACACCTCATGCAGTCACCTAACAATGAAAGATAAAATTTACCAGTAGTGTTAGGTTAAAACTGTATAGAAACTTGTGTGTTAGGTTAGAGACGTGCTCCGACGTCTTTAAGTGTGGCAGCAGTCATTCTTTGCATGCACTGCATCCCGTGGGATTGAAGTTATTCCACGTACCAATCGGTATATCGAATAGCCTTTCACGTACCCTTGGGTATATTGAAAGGTACTTCACATACTTGACAGTATACCGAAAGGCTTCTATCATACGGTTTTGCATTAGACAACACCATTACGAATTTGAGCTCTCGTGTACCTTGAGTATATCAGGAGACCCTTCTACGATTCCTGTAACCATCCGAGCTAACCTATTGGCCGTCTTGGCGTGGAAATACACTGAGAACAACACTCGGGGAGCTACTACGCACGTGCTTCAGGTAGTCGAGTTATATGTTTAGGGGTACGGTACTCCTAATCCTCCCTGGTTAGTGCTCTGAAAGATTGGGATGAGTATAACTGTTGGACCCTGTGGTATATCCCGAGTTGCACCAACTTAACAATCCCGTGAGTTTCCAGACCATTGAATCTACACCTATCACATAAGTTTGTTTACGGCTTTAGCTTGTGTAGATCTTGGATTGCATTTTTTCCTTTTTTGTAGAGAACACCTAGGAGAAATATTGGTTCGGTCACACTCGCCGATCAACCTTTGAGAATATCCTGAAGGATTTTGAATTTGTCACCTAAATATCCCCTTAACTAGGAGGAGAACTTGGGAGAAAGAATGGATCAACCTACTACATCCATTTCAAGTGAGGAATATACCTCTACCTTAGAGTCGGGAACGAGCTACTCATTTTCCACCAACCCACCTATCTTTGATCCCACAGGACCTTTGATAGTGGAACAACCTGCCTCATATGACACATCATTCCATGATTCAATGGAGGGACATCCTGGAGCTATGGATTGGGTTTTCAATCAGACCCAAGATGACCCTGTAACAACATTGTTTGGTCTTTCTGCATATTTTTGGGACACGTCTCTAGGCCGACATGTCGCCGAGTTTGGGTCACTTCCCATGGAAGAAACTATACCTTGTCTTTGGATTATGAACGATGAGTTTCTTGAGCCACTGTACGAGCACATGAACCATTTACATATGACTGGCGAACAACTCAGATGCCAAAGTCTCTCACGACGAGTGAACATCCCGGACACACCCATCTTTCAATATTCCCCTGTACACTCTTTATCATTTTCTTCACCAGAAGCATCCTTACCTAACTTGACCATTTATGAACCAGGTCAACCCTCATTCCCTACGAGTACACCTCTAAGTCAGGTGACCGGTTCTATACCTCCTGTGACCCCAACCTCTGAAGGGAAACCTTCAACCTATGTTAATTATGGGACACTACCTCCACCTCCCCCATGACAAAATTCGAGGGGAGGATATAATATACCTATTTGTCTACAACCAGGAGGAATTAATCCTTTCATTAGTAGTCAACCTTTGCTACAGGTCAACCTAGCATTATTGGTCAATGTTTGGTCACCAGGAACATTCTAGTATGTGGACAATGTTTGGTCATGAGTAGAGGATATACTTCACATCCAAGTTATAGTATGGTTGGAAGTCCTCTTCCAACCATGGGACAACCAACATGGACACATCATATGGGGGGTCCATCCATTGGGACCTAACCCCCATGGGGACACATTTTTCCAGAACATCATAACCCCAATATTGGAAAAAACTATCCAAGAACCCTTTTCCTGGATTAACCTACCCTAGAAACCCGAATACCACACGGGGGCACTATAATGTCCCACCGACCAGACCTTCGACCGACGAACCACCCCCACCACCTCCACTGGTTGTCCTGCCACCTCAACAACCATTCGGTCCACCACCACCCCATTATGGAGGAGGCATACTCCTACCTTATGGTGGTGGACCACCCCATTCTAGAGGAGAAGGAACCCCACTCTACGATGGAGGACCACCCCATTCTGGAGGGGGAGGGTCCCCACCTTCCGGTGGAGGACCACCCCATTCTGGAGGGGGAGGACCCCCAACTTCCGGCGAAGGACCACCCCATTTTGGAGGAGGAGGACCCCCACCTTTCGATTGAGTAGCACCTTACCATAGATGTCATGGGTGCCCACCTTTTGTTGAAGACCACCTCATTCTGGTGGAGGAGGACCTCCTTCAGGTCCTCCTCCCAACCCTGATGACGCACCACCATATGGCCAATTTACTATGGGAGGAACTTACGACCAATCGGTCCATGGTCCTATTGGTACGCCGATGCCATATAAGTTTTACCACTATCCACAGTCCAAACAACAATTACCCTTTCTGGCGACACTCGATCTACCAAATTTATTACGTTTGACCAATGATCCCATCTATCATGTCACTAATTAGCCAGCTATTTCGGTGAAGTTACTATCCGACATCCTGAAGTTCGATGACAAACCCAGTGAGGACCCAAAAAACCATGTAATGACCTATCATTTATGGTGTTCTTCCAACTCCTTAATGGATGATTCCATCCTTTTGAGGTTATTCCAGTGAACCCTCGCTGACATTGCTTCCAAGTAGTACATTGAATTACCACCACACACTTTTACTGACTTCCGATCCTTGGCCATGTCATTGTTGACACATTTTCATCTACTAATCCATTATGAGACGACACATATCTTTTGACCTCTCTCCGGAAAACTACCGCCACTCATATTTCCGATCATATTCATGATTGGAGGTGGAGTCAACGTCTGATTAAAGATCCTATTCTGGACCAACTCCTCGCAGATTGGTTCACTAAGTCACTACTACCCATCATGGCCAAATATGTCTCCATGGATGGGGCCATCATAGAAGAACAAGCTATAGCACGTGCTCAGTACTTAGACTTGGTCTATGCTCAATCTGGCACTCTATACAATATTGTCCCCGATGCACCCCACGCTACTTACGACCCAGCAAAAACACCCATGGGACCTCATGCCGATGGAATCATTGGTTCCGTTCAAAACTAGTCTGCTCCAGAATCTGGTGGATCACATAACCATTATAGCTCCACCCAACCCCCATCACAGGTTGGGAACAACACCAACAGATCACCAGTCCTACTGCCACCGAAGAAGTGAATTTAGTCCAATCTGCTTCACGTCAGAAATCTGGTGGTAAAAAGAAGAACAAAGGAGAAAACAAAAATTATTCTAATAAGAAGGAACCCAAATAGAACAATCTTGATGCCACCAAACCCAAGCGAAAGGTTAAGTATTCTTGTTTACTGTGCGGTGACGACCACTTTACCAAAGAGTGCCCACATCAAGACAAGGTCCAAAAGTTCCTAAAAGGGAACCCGACACTAAGATTTTTAACTGATCCCTTTCCCATGCAACAACAACAAATGATTACGAAACAACCCTCTCCTCCTCAAGGAGAATCATCCTCTACCTCTCATGTTCTCATGATGCGTAGTGAAATTGTCAACTTTAACACTGATCACGTTCTTATGACTCGGTCCCAAATAAGGAATCTAATGGAAGTAATACTAAAAAATCTTTTGCCTCTACATTGGACATTCCCCGCCGCAAGGTTCTCTCACTATTGAGAAACCTTCCTTTGATTCAGTGCTATGTCCACACAAGAGTACGATTAGAAAAGTTGTTTTCAATCCTAATGCTCGGGATGCTCAAAACTACAACATTGTATAGGACTTAGCACAAGCCCCTTGTGCTATATCAACATTGGAATTCATGTAAAACTGTCCTAATCAGCGTAAGACTCTCCTCGTTTCTATCGGTGTTGTAGACCCTGATTCCTCGAACACCATTATGTTCCTACTTGAGTATTTCAAACCGCGAATTTCCCACCAACTCGCGTTCCAAATTGTTACCAATGTCGATGGGAAAAGCATCCATCGTATTGTATTAGATGAAGGAGCATGCACCTTGGTAATGTCATTATCCTGTTGGCGAGCGATCGACTATCCCGAGTTGAACCATTCCCCTACCACTTTGAAAGCATTTGATGGTCATGGATTCCAACAACACGGGCTGTTACAATCTTTGGCTATAGAGCTGGGGGGCAAGACCATTTCCATCAATGTGGAAGTAGTCACCGCCCCATTGGATTATAATCTACTCCTTGGTCACAATTGGTTTTATGCCATGACTACGGTCGCATCTTCTGTATTCCGCATTTTATAATTTCCTCAGCAAGGGAAAATTGTTACTATTGACCAACTATATTTCTATACACTGGACACCACTACTCACCCTGCGGACAATGTACCACTCTTAGGTCATTCATCCCAGATATATGAGATTGTGGGGGTAGGAATCCTCAAGGACTCATCCCTCATTGGATTCTTTCCATCACCAGATCCCCCTTCCCATGTTGCCATGGTGAACATCATTTCCTCTATGATCCCATCACCAGCCAGCTCCAATGACCAATGGCTCATGCCCGAGCTTGACAAGTTGGACTCGATTGGAGATGTCATGCCTCTCACACCAGCAAAAGCTACATATGAGGCTATCCAATCGGCATCTGATGACCATGACATCTACATCCCATTCTCCACCCTTAGAGTGGATTTCATCCCAACTTGATCCACTCTTCCAGACATTCCATTCAGACGAGTCCATTATGGAGATCATGAGCGTGGATGAACCCCCATGGGAAGACATCCATCATCGATCTTCTTTCCTCCCATCACTAGATTCCGTGGAGAATCACATAGAAACACCATTTCATCGGATGTCTTTCCCTACCCCCAATCTGCTATCCTCACTTGTGATACGGTAACCGAGGTTAACTTGGAAAACATTAGACCTACTATACCGATCGACATCTCAGCAACACTAGGAGTCGTGGAACATATTCGTATAGGCCACAACTGCTCTCCTGAAGAGCTTACCTCGTACACGACCTTATTCAAACAATTCTGCGAGGTATTTGCATGGAGCTACGAGGAAATGCTCGAGATTGATCCCGCCATTGTTGTACATGAGATCCAAACATATCCCGATGCTAAACTCATCCAGAAAAAATAACATCTAGTGCACCCTAGGAAAACTACAGCTATAAAGGATGAAATTGAAAAGTTGTTGAATGTTGGTTTCATTTACCTTGTCCCCTTGAAAGACTAGGTCTCTAATGTTGTCCATGTTGCCAAAAAATAGGGCACCATTAGGGTTTGTGTCGATTACAGGGACCTTAATAAGGCTTGTCCCAAGGACAACTACCCTACCCCGTTTATCGACCAAATCATCGACAATTGCACTAGGAGAGTCATCTTCTCATTCGTGGATGGATTTTTCAGATATAATCATATTGGGATCCACCCGACCGATCAACATAAAGACACTTTCATATTCCCATGGGGTACCTTTGCATATCGCCAACTACATTTTGGCCTTAAAAATGTTGGTGCCACATTCCAGCGGGCTATGTCGTACACTTTCCATGATGTGAAGGAATTTGTAGAACCATATCTCAATGATCTCCCTACTCATTTGAATCGTTGTGTGTTCCACATCGACCATCGGATGGTCGTAATACTCAGATGTAGGTGGTATAACATCTGTCTAAACCCTCACAAGTGGATATTCTGTGTCGAGTTCAAACGCCTCCTAGGCTTCATCATTTCCAAATATGGGATCCGCATTGATCCCCTAAAGGTGGAATCCATCGTTGCTCTTCCACCCCCGATGAATATACCAGAACTACAGAGTTTGCATGGGAAGGAAAACTACTTAAGGCATTTTGTATGTAATTTCGCTGAGAAAACGTAGGGATACATGAGATTGTTAAAAAAGGATGTCCCATTCATTTTGGATGGCTTTGCTCAACATTCCTTCGATAACCTAAAACATGCTATCACCCATGCACCCGTGCTGCAACTGCCTAATTACACCAAGGACTACATCCTCTATCTTGCTGCTTCCACTACCACTATTTCTATGGTTTTGGTTCAGGAGGATAGCAATGCCCAGGAACATTTGATTTACTACCTTAGTAAGGGTCTCATTGACTCTGAAACGTGATATTCACATGTTGAGAAACTAGCTCTCGCATTAGTCATTGCTGTCCAAATGTTCTTCCATTACATCCTCCTCGCACTACCACCATTATTTCCAACTCTAACCCTATGTACCACGTCCTCACACATCAGGTGCTAGGGGGAAAGTATTCACGTTGGATCGTAATTCTTCAAGAATTCGACCTCCAGTTTGAGAAAGCCAAGTCTAAAAAGTCTTTGGTTTTTGCGTAGCTTATATGCGATCTTCCCTATACTGATACAAAAACTGAGCCCATGGACTCTCTCCCCCATGAGTCCTTGTTTCTTATTAGTAATTCTGACCCATGGTATGGATACATCACTTTGTATCTCCAAACCCAATGTTTTAGTCCTCAGTTATCTCGCGACGACCATCGTTGTGTTCGTCACCACGCGAAGTACTACTTAATCATTGGTGATACCTTATATTGTCATGGTGTTGATTCTATCCTCCGACGATGTCTAAACCATGAGGAGGATGAACACATTCTGAATGATTGTCACTCAGGGGCATGTGGTGGTCATCTTTATGGGATGGCTACAACCTAGAAAATATTACACGTTGGATACTACTGGACTTCCATCTTTAAATATTGTATTAAATCCATCAAGAAGTGTCCTTCCTGACAGCTTTTTCATCTTAAAAAGCGCTCTCATTCATCCCCACTACATCCAATTATTGTCGTCGGCCCCTTTTCAAAATGGGTCATAGATTTCATTCATTGTAATCCTACCTCGACCGGGGGGCATGGTTATGTCATTGTTTCCATTGACTATTTTACCAAGTGGGTCGAGGCCATGCCTACATACAAGGAAGAGGGCAAAACTGCTGCACTCTTCATGTTTAACCACATCATTGCACTAGTCGGAGTCCCACAAGCCATCGTCACTGATCATGGATCTCATTTTCAGAACAGGATAGTGGATGAACTTAGCACTAGATTAGGTTTTCGACATGAGAAATAAACTCCTTACTAACCTAAATTGAATGGACAAGCGGAGGCCATCAACAAGGTCTTGAAAACCATGATCCAATGGATGGTAGGGACACACAAGTCCAATTTGCACAATTTTTTCATCCCTTTGGGCATACCAGACTTTCTTCAAAACTGCCACTGGATTCACACCTTTTCAATTGGTCTATGGTTTGGAGGTAGTACTACCGATAGAGTGCGATATTCCGTCGTTAAAACTCGTTGTTGAAATCCTACCCAATACCACCGCCGAGGAAGAATTTTTTCTCTACCTAGAAAAACAAAATGAAACCTGTCATGATGTTGCTCTAGATAATGAAGCTCATAAGAAGCGCATCAAGGCCCAGTATGAAAAATCTGTCAAACCTCGTGTCTTCAACGAGGGAGATTTGGTCCTCACTTACGACCAAAAACACAATAAACGGGGGAAGGAAAGCTTGAGTCCATGTGGCATGGTCCATATGTGGTCAAATGCATGTTGTAGAAAGGAGCATATGATCTCGAAGACTACGATGGGATATCTTTGGGGGAGCCTCGCAATGGGCTTTACCTGAAACGGTACTATGCTTAATTTTGTATGCATTAGTGTTATGTATATATTGTACATGATGTGTGTTTTGTGTGGTCTGACACTTTGTTTGAGTGTGTTAGGATCTTGTCTCTATGCTTATACCATGTTCTGCTTGAATGTACAGATGGAAACATGTGTTGTATTTGCGGATGGCGCCAGTCGGCATACCCGTAACCTCGCTTCTTGTAGGTGCATTCAAAGTTATTTGGAAACTAGTGTCCTAAGACTCAAGAAGAGGTTGAAGACATGTGATGTGTTCCCTATTCTAGTGCTATTGGAAGTTCGATGTATGCTATGTCATGTACTAGACGAGACATTTACCATGTAGTGGGAATTTTTAGCAGATATATGTGAAAATCAAGGAAGGAACATTGGAAAATAGTAAAGAGGGTCTTCAAATATTTGTGTGGCACTTCAAATTATGTAATTCACTACCAAGGAAGGCCTATACCTCATAGGGATATAGACATACAAGGATTTGTTTATATAGACTGGGTTGCAGATCTTGATCATAGAATATCTACAAGTGGTTATGTTTTTTACTTATTTGGTGGAGCAATCAGATGGATGAGAAAGAGCCAGGGTACATAGTTGCATTGCCGACTACAAAAGCAAAATACATGCCAGCCACTCATGGAAGTAAGGAAGCCATATGGTTGCAAATATTGTGTTTGGGTTTTGGTTTTGTTGATAAAGCAATGAGAATAAGTTGTGATAGTTCAAGTGCAATTTTGCTGGTAAAGAACTCTACTTATCATTCTAAGACAAATCATATTGATGTTCATTACCATTTTGGTAGAGACATGGTTGAGCATAATAAAGTATTGTTGGAGAAGGTTGATACCTTGACGAATATTGTATATTCATTGACAAATATTGTTAGTACTTAAAAGTTCTCTTGGTTTAGAGAATCAATGGGCATTGTTTCCCTTATTAGTTGATTTCATGGATGCTTCTCATTTGAATCCATATTTCAAAGAATACAACAAGTGGGATAATGTTAGATGTGTGATATAGTCTTTGCAGGTTCCCAAAGAAAGGGGAGTCTTGGGGGGTGCAGGGGAGAAATGCCTCCAAAAGAAATCTTTTGGGTCCATTTTTTGTTTGTTTTGAGTTTTTTTAGACTCATGGTTTTGTGGCCCATTGTAAACTAACTATGGTCATTAAATTGGGCTTGTAATATAATCCACATTAATGGATTAGGGTTTTCTATTTCTATAATATTGTGTTGTAAACAAAAACAAAAAAAGATAATAAATGAGATAAAGAGTGGAGAGACTCTTGGGAATGTTGGTTTTCCAAGGTAAATCTTTGTGTAATGTGTGTGTAAGCCATTGTTAATTGTTGTGTTTTAGGATATGTTGGGTATTTTTTTATTTACATAGGTTTATAAAATTTATTCAACAAATACAATGCACATTATCAGAATATATATAATGCAAAGACCTTGGATAAATATCCATGTCCATGTAAAGATTGCCATGATGGAAAGATGAAAAAAAAAATGTGATTTATGAACATCTATTAAGATATGGGCACAATGGACTGAAAATATGTTACGAATATAAAATATATCAATAAATAAATAATAATTAAAATTGATAATTAATGATAAATAAATAATAATACTCATTAATGGTTGCAACTCTTTATGAAGAGTCACTATGTGCCCTTTTAGCCACTATATATATGGGCCTTTTCATATTTGTAAATATATTCATATCTCATACTTTTATACATATATTCTTTTTTATCCAGATGGATTTTTATATATTATTCCAAGTATTTTGGTAATATGTGTGTGAGCGAACATTTGTTTGGCTGAAACTAATTATACAAATATGATAAACTTCCATAACATTAGAGATGAAGAGACACCAAACATAGATGAAGAGGTGGAAATATCAGATGAAGGGTATGAAGTTGATAGAATGTTGAATGAAGGTATTAACGATGTTGGAACAAGTAGATAGAAGATGCTTTAAAACCTTCATATGGTACTAGCAAGTTCAGTGATTTGAAAAAAAAACTTCAAAGTATGTATTATTTTGCAAAAATACAGCAAGTGAGACTAAATCTTCAAAATGTAAAGAAGGGAGGCATAAACCAGGGTTGAAATCAACTATAGTTCCTAGAAAGTCTATTCTCTCCTTTTCACTAATCCTGTGATTACTCTGAATGCTTAGGTGACAAGGCAGTGATGGACTTATGCAATGCCATGTCCAAAATAAGAGCACTCATGGAAAACAATGACATGGATGATTCTAAGATATAGATGAAAAATGATAACAAATGGCCCAATTTCTCCCAAGATCCTCATAATATAATGTTAGTTTTTTTCTCTAAATGGGGTGAACCCATTCTCAAATCAACTTGGCCAGTCTTTTTAATAAGTTATAACATTCCTCCATGGTTAGAAATTATACCATTTCTCTTAATGCTATCATTGATTATACTATAAAAGAAAAGAAAAGAATAACTTCATATATAATTGGTGTTTATTTAGATTCATTATATAATGAGATAATAGAATTGTGGAAACCAATTAAAGCAATTCAATTTTTAAGGAATCATGATTCAATAAAATTCGCTTTGAGATCTTCATTAATGTTTAGGATTCATAATCTTCTTGCATATGCCCCATTGACTAATCTCATAATTCATATATATAACTTTAAATATTTTGTGAGGCACTCAATTGTTTTGTGTAAGTGGACATCATGCTTACCTTGCATCCATGTTGTAGTAAAAAATCATGTCTCACTGATCAAGAAGAGGCTCATGAAGCATCATGGTAGATAAAAAGTGAAACATTATTGAGAATAGGGGCATGTGCAAGCTAATGAGGGTCACTTTTAGCGCATTAGATGCAATAGAAAACTGAAAACTCAGGCATCCCTCAACTTGATTTTTTTGACATTCTTACACAAGATATCTTGCAAAGAGTAAAAAAGATGAAATGTAGGAAACTGAGTCACGTTTCCAAATATATAAGTTTTAAGTATTGAAAATTTACATAACTATGTCAAATTTCATGTTTTCTAACAGTCACTTTTTATTTTTTTGGAAAATGATAAGGTATATGTTTTTGTGGGTGCAGCCTTTCAATTCCTAAATGATGGTTTCGGGATACAAAACTTGGTAGACATGTATAGAACCCATAGCACTAGTGCAGCGCTATTCTTCCAAAATTAAATGTTTAATTTTTATTTTTATTTTTAATTATGTAAGTGATCAAACCTCGAGAATGGTACGTCAAATGTGGGTGCAGACTTTGAAGGTCTTAATGTAGTTATTTTGACTTGGATTTTTTACAGCATGTAGAGGTCGGTGTCCTCTAGTGAAACATACAATGTTTTTTTTAAATGGTTGTGA